>JAMPIT010000059.1:3750000-5000000 GCA_026261815.1 Monarcha castaneiventris obscurior | reverse complement strand
TTCTATTCACATTACCGACTAGTTTTAAAATAATACAGTAACACAACTGTTGCAGGAAAACAAAGAAAATTCCAATGTAAATGAAACTGTAATAAGCAACAGATGACAATGCCTAAGTATTTTACTATATTGCAAGATGTCCATGATTTATTTATGTTTGGCTGGTTTTGTTTTCCAGCTCCTAACCTACTGTTTTGATTTGTTTAGTTTATTTCTTTTTCAGTATGAGGCACCCAATGTATTTGCTCCAAGGAATAAGGGAATGGTGCTCACCATACTGGTTATTTTGGGTCTCTTGGTTGCTGCAGCAATACCACAGCCTCCCACTTTTCTAGCCCACATGTGAAAAGACGCTCAGACAGCTTTTAGCAATGGCTTGTGCTTGGCTGCTGTTTAATGACTGGCTTGACTATGCCGACACCACACTGAGAATTGCCTCTCTGGGGAGGGTTGGCTTGTGCTGTCCCTCTCCCTGCACCAGGTCACCCAGGGCCAGATAAGGACCACAGCTGGTGGTAGGGAGGAGGTGACAACGAGCGAGATGTGTTGACCCCCCTTGTCGTGGCAGCTGGTTGCTGCCTCAGCTTTGCTGCCATTTGGAGCCACAACCTCAGCTCCAGTAGAGCTGGAGCATTGACCTGATCTCGCTCACGGGCAGCTGAGGCAGTGGGACAGGCGGCAGTCAGCCTGTGCAGGACAGGAGGCAAAACAGGGGAGGTGGTAGGGTTGCTCTTGTTACAGAGAGGTAGATGAATTAGACCTGTGGCTCAGAAGGCCAAGTATTAATTACCTAAGTAAGGAAACAGCAGAGCACTGTTGATGTGAAGCTTTCCATGTCTGTTGTCCTCACCGTTCCGGTTCTGTGTCCCTTCCTTGCCCTTTTGCCCATGAGAAAGTACACTGATGCTGTAAATCTCCCAAATTGTTAGCGTTCTCCTTACCTTCCCCCTGCTGCAGGATTCAGTGCCTCATTCCTCAGTTATGGTCTCTTTTACATTCTTCATTTCAAACCAGATATTGAACTACTTCTGCTCCTGGCAGGTCTTCAGTTTGTTTGGAGGCTCTGTGTGCTGTTGTATATGCATAAATCATTTGTATCTGTTCAGGATTCTCCTGGGTTGTGTTTCAGGTATGTCTTCAGAGGAGTTTATCAAAACTCCATTCCAGGTCATAAACTCATTTTTCAGTGTTTGTGTAATTAACTGCACAGCAGAGATGATGTATCTAGCACAGGGCAGGTGACAACACCCATGTGAAATGAGAATTTTCTAATCAAAATGTGAGTAATCGCAGTAAAATGGTTATGGAGTATTTGGCAGTGTTGCTTTCCATATTGCTGAAGCTGAATATTAAAAAGGAGATTTGATAGCTCGTCTGGACAAATTGGCATGATTTGGGCATTTTTACAACTCAACAGTCCCCCTTGAAGATAAATGGAGGTGACTGCAAATGCAAAACCTGGCTTGATTGCTTTGTTCATATATAGTAGAATCCCGTTGAAGTCAAAGGCAGATTACTCACCTGAATAAAATTTCTGGGTCAGGTTCCACATTTGCATGAATGAATATGTGTAAAAAGAAGAAATTGAATTTCCAGGATTCTGTAATAATTATACTCAGGTAACACTTCTGTCTTCCCTTTTAAAATGCTAAAGAGTCTTTTTAATGTGGAACACCCAAGGTGAAGTACTTCACTTAAACAGACAGTGTCCTAATTTTCAGCAGTGTGTGAAGGAGAAGGTTCCTCCAGGCAGTGTTTAGTGCACCTACCCAAACTTCTGCTCTCACTGCCTCTCAGAGGACTCTGTTCCTCTCCACGTGCTGAAGGAGGAACCTCAGAAGACGTTTAGCTGGCAAAAAAGGCATTTCTGCCCAGGTTCATTGAATGCTCTCCCAAGAGAACAACAGAGAAAATAGTTTGAACCGCAGCACTTATGTTTCACTGTTGAGTTTTTTTGCCTGTAGTTCATACTGCCATCTTGTCTCTTTCACCCTATTTATCTTTTTTCTGTGTAAACTTTTCCCTCCTGACAAAGTGGTAATTTCAGCTTGGATGTAATTTCTAGCCTAAACTGGTTTCTGGTGCACCTGTTTATCAAGGCTTACTAAGCAATGGAAAAGGATATTTTAAAAATCAGTCTTTGAATGACAACTTATTCATTACCTTAAAAGCTTATTCATTCACCAGTTTGACCACTTCTCAACTACTACTAGCACATCATATTCACTTTCTGGCTCATGAAAGAAGAAAATGGAGACAAGTGGGCTATGTTTTCTGTGCCTGGCAACCACAGTGCACACTGGTGGCAGGAGGCTGAACAAAAGTTCAAATCCATTTCTAATGGATTCCTTTAATACAAAAAACTGCTTTACATGTATTTGTGTGAGGGCTGCACTTTACACACAGAGGTCAGAGCCAGGAAGGCCAGGAAGAGTCAGGCTGAGGCATTTGGTTTCACTGGACTTTTTTTCTTCCGGTGTGTCTTCAGTGGCTGCTGTGCTACCATGTACCTGTGTAACCCTTTCCAGGAAACATGGATGTTTCTCAAGCACCACTATCAGAAGGGAAGCAGACTGTCATCCTACTCCAGCTGCTTTATTTTCCTCCAGCACAGAAAATGCTGGTGGGGAGGGATGCTGTGTAAAAAGCAGTGCTATACTGCTCCCGTAAGTTGTTCAAAAGTAGGCTCATCCTTCACAACTAAAATTGCAATTTGCCTCTCTTTAAGATTGTCATTCTCCCAGTTATCCACTGCATACAGCATTTTAGTTAGAAGTAAGTAACTTTGGATGGTTGAGGTGGAGACTGGACCATCCATGAGAGCTTCCTACAAGAGAGGAAACACAAAGTCCCTTGGAACCTCAATGAAAATCTCTGTGGCCATTTCAGTAAGTTGTTTGAGGTGGAGACTGGACCATCCATGAGAGCTTCCTACAGGAGAGGAAGCACAAAGTCCCTTGGGACCTCAATGAAAATCTCTGTGGTCGTTTCAGTAAGTTGTTTTGTTACCAAACCTGCTCATTATTAAGCTAGTTACCCAGCTCAACCGTCATTCCATTTCTGAATTGGCAAATATTTCTTTAAGAACCAAACAGATGTATAGTACCTGCCACTTAGAAGAAATAAATCCACAAATACCAAGATACAGGAAAGTGTTTGCTGAGCACCAAAGCTTTTGTGTCAGAAAAGAGTTCAAGAAAACTAGGATATACATAGTGCTCCTGCTTTCTTGCAGGTTTGCTGATGCAAATTTGAAATTACGGTATTGAAGGTGACTGTGGAGTTTGTGTAAGTGCCTGCTGAAGGTCTCTGATGTGGTATAAATGGCCTTGGATGATCAAAATCTGATCCTTATGCATTATATTGACTATTTCTGGTTTTGGGAGTATATGAACTGCATGAACCATTCAGGAATTAGAACCAGTTCGCTCAAATGGTTCTCTCTTAGTTACACATCAGCAGTCATGTAGTTTCTCCATTTTCATACATAACCTTAAATGGGTCGATAAGCTTTGTATTTTTATGAGTGTATTTGATTTTTTTAATGGGGAGAGGTCTTAAATCTCAAGATACCTGAAAAATTATTAGACTAAGGACACAGTGGGTTGTGTAAGGTTAATTTTATTTAAATAGAATTCAGATGCTTTCTTGACACCTTAAGAATTTCTGTAGAATTTTATGCAAAACAATGGGATTGAATATTCTTAAAATATCGTAATAATTGCCTTGTGCTTTCTTTACTGTCCTGTGAGCCACTCACTCGAAGTGGTGAAAAACCTTTTTTGAATTTATTGCAGATGACCTGTGGTTCCAGGTTCTTCCTCAAGAAAAATTTTAAGTTCTTAATCAAATTGAAAGATTTTAAGGTAAACTGCGAAGGACAAAGAAAACTGCTCCACCAAGGCCAGAAAGTGAGCCCACAGGAATTATCTGAATGGTTGTAATATATCTCCCATTGAAAACTGGAGGTGTGGGCTATTCTTCATTTTTATGTGATGCATGTTAGCTCACCTTTGTTTACCAATCCATCATGGACACTGTAGAGAACAATTACGCATAACAGTATATGTTTAGAATATTCTGGAAGTATGATTTGCTTTCAAAAATGAGCCTCCAAAATTAACATAAAAATATGTCCATGGCCTGTATGTCAAATAAACAGATCCTTTGCTCTAACACTCTACCAGTGTTTATAAATTAACTGATTCTTGCAATTAGCTCATTTAGGAGCATGTTGTCCCCTTGTTTCAGCTGGCTCTCTGAGCACTGGGGACCCATTTTTAAACCAGGACACTTCTGCTCACTTTCCCAATACCCTTGGAAAGTTCCAGGAGTGTCATTCAGAGTGCAAAGACAGTCAGTTCTTGATGCTGTGGCTTGGCTGGGTGCTGGCTGACCACGGTCAATGAAGTGCTTTGGTGTGGTAAGGCATCAGGAATCTGACCCAGCAGCAGACACCTTGTGGTTTTTTGGTGGGCAACAATGCAGAAATGTCTCTCAGTGGTGTCAGGATAAAGGGGAAACAGCTCTATCAGCTGGGAGGAGGGAGCTGGCTTGTCACCTGAAGGGGAAACATGGAACTGCAACCTGTACAGGTAGCTACAGTGTCTGGGTTTCCCACACCCAGACGAGATATGTACTGCTGGTGATATGAACTTCATGCTGTCTGTTGAGAAACCTGTTTATCAGCATGGGTATCAGCTTTCAAAGATTTGATACCTAAATGAAGATATAAGATGTCTGTGCATTATCATAACAGAAAAAGTCCTATCTTGCACTACAGGTAAATATTACTGCCAGAGAAGACTGCATTTTTTAGGAAATCTGAAGAGAGGATAGAGTGACAAGCTTATTATAACTGACATGTGTATGTAGTTTTACACTTTTGATTACACAGATTTTGCTGAAGTGAACCAACTTCAGTTAAGTTTGTTTGCTGGCATGACATGTCCTTTCCTTCTGTTCAAGTCTTGTGTATGGAGAACTCCAGCACTGAACATAGGGCGTTTACTTCCAGGCAATGCTAAATAAAGTCAGCCAAGAAAGTTAAGGTAAATCAAGTGAATTTGGGATATGAATACAACTTCTATAAATTAAAATGCACTAAAAGGCTTCTGCGTGGTTTAGTTCCTTCTGGTGTAGTGCAGCTGTAGAGCTGCTCAAGGCCTGAGCTCACTTCATGTGATTGTTTGCTCTTAAAATTAATGAACTTTAGAAAAACCCTAGAAGTGAGATAAAAAAGTTGAAATGTTCTAACTGAACACTGAAAGGAAGAGAAGATTGTCTTACCAAATTACTTATCTAGGTATATATAGTTTGAAAGAATACGACGCTGCTGAAATAAAGTTTCCTTCTCCAGTTCATGAAACTCTTAACAACAATGGCACTTGCCTAAAAGATATCTTGGAAGCTGTATTCAGTGTGAAACCCATGGATAAATCAGGGCAGATAGTCCTGAAGTGATGGCTTAGGTGGGATCTTATCCATGTCTATTAATACAGGGGGGTGCAAAGAAGCCAGAACTGGTCCCTTCTCACTGGTATCCAGGGAAGGGTAAGAGGCAGTGGGCACAAATTGAAACAAAGGGAATTTCATTAAACAGAAGAAGAAATTTTTGTCCCGTGGGAGTAATCAAACGCTGAGTCAGAGAGGAAGTGGAGTCTGTGTCTTTGGAGGGAGTTCAGTGTGCAACTGAATATGGCCCTGAGCAACCTGCTACCTTTTGGACCCTGCTTTGAGAGGGGTTGGACCTGAAGATCTCCAGAGGTCCCTTCCCACCTTAGCCTTCTGTGTCTCTGTGTAGGCAAGATGCTGTTAGCAATCTCCTAGGGAAGAGATATGAACAAAATTTCAGTCTCTAGAATTTCCTCTGCCATCATCTTATTTACAGAACTCAGTACCTTAAGATGGGGTTTTTAATTATTGAGTTATTCTTTCTGTGATGCAGCAAAAAAGGTGATTCAAATGTAATCTTTTGAATATTAAAATGAGAAATTAAAATGTTATGCCAGCATTTTTTTTTTCGAATTCATGTTCAGTTGTCAATGATCTGGACATTGGTTTTATCTCTTCTCTATAAGAAGTATGACCTTCAGATGTTCACTGATTTTTCATTTTGGATGATTTATGACATATTCCTTTTGACAATATGTACACTCATCTTCTTTTTCTCCTCTCTTGCTGGTTCCAAGATAGTGTAATATGATAGAAATGGAGTGAAACCATAAATGACTTAGGAAATTTCAGTAGTCTTAGCATTTTGCCCAAACTGGCTTGTTTGACATCTCTATTCCAATGTTCCGACTTTGCTCTCTTGCTAAACAGCCCAGATGTTCAAACACCAGTTAAAGAGGAGCTGTATCCACTTAATGGAAGCGTGCAAAGATCCATAACACTGGAAAGAAGTGGAACTTCCCCTAGTTTAGGCTACTGTCTATATTTATCCCTGTTCATTTGCTATGTGCCTTCCCTCCCACCCCAGCTGCCACCTCACAGATGGCATTCCCAGCAAAAGAAACAGTTCGGATTCAGTACACTGTCATCTGAAAATGTCAGCAGATGACAGGGAGAGGGGGGCTAGCTCCACATTTTTTCAGGACAAAACTTGACCTCAAATTCTAGTCAGTCACCACAGAGTTCTGGGGATTACCAGGCTGGTGTGGAGGGGGGCACAAAGGGACCAAGAAAGTTTGATACAGTGCATATAGTGACCTTTGTTATGTTCTGCAGCTTGCTGGATAGAAATTTCCATACTGTGGATTTATTTACTTCTATCTCTATTACAGCTTTAATTTATTAAAGGACTAAAGAAAAAAAAAAAAGGTTTTGTTTGCCCTAGAAACCAAGTGAAAACAATGAGGAGGAAGAAGGCATCTCTGCAAAGTTGACACTATTAAGCCCAGGCACAAAGTGGAATGTTTGCAGTGCCTATGAACAGATGTCTAATGACAAGCAAATAAAACAATAATTCTTAAGCAATTATTTATTTCTGGTTTAGTTTTTTAGTGCCTTTTACTCAGCCCTTTCATATTAGTCACTTCTATATGCTTTTAGTGTTGTGTGCTGGCCCGAGTGTTACTGACAAAAAACATGATGGGCCTGGAGTTTGATACAAGGAAAAAGACAGGGCAAGTTTTTAGATTTAAGGATAATGTAGCCACAGGTGTCCAGTATTTGTCTTCTGAAATTCAACTTTCAGATGTCACTAACCATGCTAAATTCTCATTCTGAAGGCTGAAGTCTCAAAAACTTGTGTGCCTCAGAGTGGAAAGTTTCAGATACTATTATTTTGTTGAACGAGGTTAAGGGAAAAGGTTGCTGGGTTTGGCATCTTAAAAACATTCTTGCAGCTGTTCCTCTGGGGAGCCGTGGTACCTTCGTGTGTTGCAACGAGGGCTCAATATTCAGTACATTTTAACAGCAGGAGGGGTTTTGGCTGCCTTGTGAAAATTCATTCGAAATAGCACTCAGAGTACAGGCTTGTGAGAAATACAGGCTCATAAACACACAGAAGATGCTGCCCAGCTGCAGTGGGGTCACTGAGGCACCCGGGCTGAGAGCAGAGACAGATGTCCTTTTCAGTGACTCAAACTGGAGCACTCTAAGCAGGTATTGGCCCATCTGCTCCTGTATCTCAGATGTCATGGCTGATTATCAGAACACTCAAGCTCTGTTACAGTGAAAATTCAGGGAAGCGGTGCCATTCACTGACAATGACATCTTAACAGCCCCCAGCTGCTCATTCCCAGCCTATGCCCTCCTTTAGCTCTTGTAAAATTGTTTATGGGGCCAACAGCCTGGATCTGGCCCTGCCACACTCCCAAAAAAGATCTGATTATTTTTAGCCTGAACTGACTTTCACACCTGGTCCAGTGCAGGGATGACTGTGGTTAGATTTGCTAGAGGACAGCTAACTGTTTGTGCCCTGCCATCAGGGAGATGGCCTTTTCCAGGCCCTGCATTTTCCTCTTGCTTTTTAAGTGCAGATGTCATGAGGAGACCCTACTGTGTTTGTATGCATTCTGCAGTCGGGAGAGCAAGGGGAGCAGCTGGGGGCTGGCATCCCGCCCTGCCGAAGGCAAGCAGCTGCAGCTGGTAATCCCCTGGACTGCCACTGCAGGGCTTGATAAAGCTGCTCTGGCAGAGCACATCAGGCTCTTTGCTTGCTTTCCTACCACCCTAAAAGGTAACTAAGCCTTAATAAGGCTTAAGGATAAAGTCGAAGTCTCTGCTGGTGCCATGAGCACTTCATTATGCCCAAGAAATGTAGCAACATTTCTATTTTGCACCACCAGCACAATTCTTCATTGAGCAGGAGGAAAATTTTCTCAAAGTGGTTGAGTAAAATCCCTGGAATTGGAACCAGAAAACACAGGACTATGGGACTAGATAATCAATCTGCTTTCTAATCATAATCCAAAGATCTCCAGTTGTCACTTGGACAAGTCACTTAGAAACACAGGTCTGTGTTTGTTACCAGAAAGTCGCTGCACTTGAAATGGATGGATGTTTTTGAAAGCAGTGTAAAGGTACTTCACAGTCTTTGTGCACTGTGAAGAGTTTCTATGTGGAAAGAAGTTTGTAGCGCTGGTGCTGCTTTCCACGTGTAGTCCGTGGATTCAGGAGGTCTGTGAGCTTTTTACAAGAGCTCTGTGCATATTTACCTATGAAAAGTGAGGGAACTTTGATTTGCTACCTGAACCTGAGCCGTTTCACTAGGAAGAAGAAGAAAATTAGGAGTCTGCTGACAGCTATGACTGAAAGACACTGATTTGGTGAAGCATTCATTTGTGGTATAAGTGACTGCATGCTAATTTCCCAGGCAGTCTAGCATGCGTGTCCATAATGGGTTTACTCATCTCCTGGGTTCTCAAGGTGGTTTCTCTGTGACCTGAATTCTTGGGATGCAAATAAAATTCTCAGTGAATTTAGTCAGTGCATAACAAACCTTGTGAGCAGGAGCAATCTGTGGATTAGGTGAATATATGGGGCTTGAATAGGCATATAAATTTTTTTTTAATTGAATGATGATTTTAAAAACAAACAAATAAACAAAGATCCCAGGAAACCAAGCTCCAATTCTTTCTCCTGTCTAATTAAATTTTACGACCTCCCTTTTTAAACAGCATATGGGACACAGATTTCCTAGTCAGCTGGGGATCAGTTAGATACGTGTCTGCGTGTTATTCAAGTTCCAGCTGATTAAGCTGTTGCGTATACCAGAAGTTTCTGGTGATATTTGTACAGACTATCACGGACAGCAAAGTTAGCTTGGAGCTTTTTGACAAAATGAGTTTCATCCAAAAATGCCTCTATTTTTCTTAGCCAAAACTTTGTCAGAAGTAGGTCAAACCAGATTTCAAGGCCATGAAAAATTAGTTTTTATGAAACAAGATTTTGACACATCAAATTAAAGATTTTGGTTTTCTGTAAAATGGCTTTTAGTTATAAGACATAAGTATAGTTGAAATGCTTTGAAAATCACCTAAATTAAATATTTCTATTGATATTTTGGACATTATTATTATTATTCTTAGTTAATAAAATTAATCAAGTTTTTGATTATTTTGTCACTGTTTAAGAAAGACAGCTTTCCACAAGGTTGGAAAGAGTCCAAATCCAGTCCTAGTTCAGCCCATTACATGGTAGAGATCCGAAAGCAAAACTTAGTAGAAGAGAATGAAGCAGAACACATAAGTGTTCTCAGAAAAAAAAGGAATGAGGTATTCTTGTTCTACTTGCCCTTCACATCTGCTCCCTAGCCTTTAATCATTCATTAGCAGCTTTAGTTCTGGTACAATTCTTATCAGGTATCTATTCCTACAAGTGAAGCATAATAGTCATGAATAATGGGGATACATTATTTTAGCAACTGTTCCTAATTCTGTTTAATGACTGAATACAAAATGGCTTCTCTTCCTTCTAATGTGGCTATTTAATTTAGATGTACTATAGATAACTGCTTACAGAAGTCATTCCTTAAAACAACAGGAAACTTTTTCATGTTTACATATCTCATACAATAATGAAATACCTTTTGTATTTTTCTCAAGGTTACACAGAAAGCAACCTAGTGTGTTAACTATGGATCATTAGGGAATTGTGTTACAACAGAAAAATTCTCTCTCAGAGTATGTACTGAAAAAAAGTTGCTGGTTAACTTCAGGTTATGATGTTTGCTAAATGACTGCAGTTCTACTTCAGTGGTTGAAAATGCGAAAAAACCAAAAATTCATTTTAGTTCAAAGCAAAGTGTTTCCTATAAATTATAATGTTTAAATTATTTGATGCAGTTACTTGACCTAGAAATTGGAGTGAAAGAAAGTTTAGGTGGGACGGCTAGAGGTGAGCTATTTAAGTCTCAGAGATTTCACTATGAAGAATTGTAGAAGCATGTACCATCAGGGATGTTTTCTTGAGTCTATGGGAAAAAGGCGACAAAAGGTTTCTGCTGATGCTTGGACTGAAAACAATCCATGAAAATGAAAGCTGCAGGTCCAACAGCTTCCTGGCCTCACTTCATCACTGTATTGTGTAGATCCTAGAAAACCCCCTGTGAGCAAAGGGCTGCAGGAAAGAGGACTGCAGATTCTGTACCATTGCTTCTGTTTTCTCTTTCCCTTTTGGTAGAGGTTGGTGCACGGGCAGCTCAGTTAATGGTCAATTTACAGTCTCATGTGCAATGAGCTCAAAGAAAACTGTGCTTTGCCAGGCTGGATTTCCAATTTTGCTGTGTAAGCCAACATGGAATGTTCTGGGCAGGCTCTCAGAATTGTTATAGATCTGCAGAAGTGGGTGAATCCTCAGTAATTCAGACTATGTGAGGATTTATTTTACAGAACAAATATGAAAGAACATTTTGTATTTCATCATTTTCCATGACAGAGGACTGATGTGACCAAGACTATTGTATATGGGTAGCTATGATATTACCTCAGTTATTTTTTTATAAAAAAGACAGATAATATTAAGTTTCTATTGTTTTTGCACTTGGGTATATTAATATATTTTTCATTTTCTATGTATACTTATTTGTCCACTTGCAGAGGAGGTTTTTGTTGGGTTTTTTAAACTCGTGTTGACAAAGTTTTGACCTGAGAATTAAGTTTCTTTCAGTCTAAAGACACATTACAATTTTCTTGCCATTTCACCAGCTGGAAGGAAGAGAATATTTTTCTCTTTTACAGGTATGAAGAATTATTTTCTGTCACATTATATGTGGTGTCATTTTTTACTCTGAGAGTTACAGAATATATGCAAGTTTAATTCTGCTTTACCTTTTCTTTACATTACTTGGTGATCCTGCTCTCTTAGCAAAATCTTAGTATTTTCAGTCTTAATTCTGTCTGGAATCCTTTATCTGACTCTTGTTGTGCAGTTTGACTCAGATGAATCCATGGAGGACTCTTCACAGACAGCTGAGGCTACTTCAAAAGCAGGATATAAGAAGGGCTGTTCCAGCTCAGGCTGAAAAAGATCCATCTAGCCAGGTATTCTGTCTCCAAAAGCGATGAAAAGTGGTCAAAACTGGAGGGTAATTACTAAAGATTATTATAAAATAACAATCATGTAGTGATAGCTACCTGCCTAATATTCTGAACTTCTAGCAATCTGACTTCCAAAGTCAGAGGTAGAGATTTTCTATTTAACAAGTAGTGATGGATGAGTTTGTTCAGGAGATCTTTAACTCACGTCAAATTCTGTAAACCACAGCATATTGTGGCAAAGAGGTTCAAAGTTACCACCATGCTGTATGAAGAAATGCTTTTGGTTTCATTTATTTTCAAACAGCTAATGATTTGATGCATCCTTGTTCACTGCCTCCCATGATACAAAAAACTTCCATTCCTATTTGACCTGTCTTTGTTACTCATGATTTTAGAGAGTTCACTTCTTTAACTTCTCTTTGCCATGCACACTAATCCTAGTTTTTGTTATCCTTTGAAATTGTTACAACTTAGTTTTCTGTTTCTTCTATTTTCTCTTTCTTAGAAACAAACTTCTGTATAATTTTCAGTGATCTCTCCAATGCTGTATAATGGGCTTCCAACAAGGGAATGTCCTTGAGTTTATAGCAAACAGGGATGCAAAAAATTTCTGCAGCTCTCTGGCATGACCTTCTCTCTGCTGTGTGCTCCTTTTATATCTTAGCAATCTACTGCAACATTCTTCGACAGGTGTCTTGCTTGCTACGGAAAAGTATTAACTACAAGTTTTTGATGGCTGTCAATGTCTTTTTGGGCATGTGATTTGTTTTATTATGCTTTATTTTCACCATAAACTTTGTGAGGGATGTAATCTTCAGTAATAAACTACCACTGTAACCACAGCAGCTTTTTCAAAAGTACTTTGAGACCTTGAACTGCTGGGAGGTATCTTCCTCTTGGGCTTGTCACTTTTGATACATCTTTTGCAAGCTTCCACTTTCTTTTTCTTAACCTCAATTACTACTGTAGTAGATTTTTTGGGGGGTTTTATTGCTCATGCATGCATAATAAGTCTAATTTCATTACAGTTACTGTTAACAAAGTTCTTTGATACAGAAGGATTCAAATGACAGGTCAGATGGCTTTCATAGTCTGCTTCATGTACTGTGGCTGTGGATTTTTTCCCCAATTACTTTTCCTTTCATTTAAGATGATGTGACCATCTACCTCTTTCAAGTTGTTCTGAACGAAGTTTAAAAATTGAAGATGTTTCTTTTTCTCTCAACATGCTACCTTTATTTGTTGGTATAATTGTACTATTTACAATACCTGTATTTGTAAGGCAAGAGGAAGGTGTTGAAGTTCTTCCACACAAGGAGCAGCTGGTGAGTGTCAGTAACTCAACCTGCAGGGCTGAGCCTGGCATTCCTGGCCATGTCCCGGGAGCTGTCCTGTTGTTGTGCTGCTCGGGACAGTGCTGCCCAGGGGGCTCAGCCACCCACTGCAGGGTTTGGAGCAGGGGCGTAGAACACTGGCCTTCCAGAGAGGCTGGGGTGTACAGTTTCCCTCTGACCAAGGTCTCTGGGCCAAGTTCCACCCAGAGCACCTTTGTGGAACTGCAGAACACATTAATAATAACATAGAGACATATGGGGAGCGGACAGGCTGGTGCATGAGGCATGCTAACTGCAAAAAGCCAAATTCGAGGAAGTAATTTGAGAGAGTGCTACCAAAAAGTATTTGTCATTTTAAAATATGTTTCCCTAGTGCTTTGGCACTTGATTGATGGATTTACCTTACCTGAAATGTAGCCTGAAAGGCTCTGGCAGTTCAGCAGGCAAGAAAACTTCAAATAAGTACTTGTAGCTGTATCTGAGGTGATGAAAGCTAACCTGAAGGAGAGGAAAAGGTATTGAATGATTATATGCTTCTGGAGGAAATTAAAACTTGAAAAAATACTTCTTTTTTTTTCAAAAACCACATACTGGAGATGCCAGGGGAAACGTACTTAAATGAAAACTTGCATCCCAGGTATAACTGCGCTATCTTTAGCGTGGTTATTGGGTTGGGCCTGCTAACAAAATGCACCCTCTATTTTGTTATTAGCTTTTACATCAAGGTGTTACAACAGCAGTAGGTAAGCAGGACACAGGAACTATTCTTTTATTTTATTTTCTTTAGAATGTGCCCTACACTGTCAAATGCAAGTAGAAGGCTGTAAAGGAGCCAATAAGGTTCAGGGAGGGCTCAGTTCTGTTTCAGGTTGTGCAAGGTTGCACTGTCCCCCTTTTTGAAACGTACTGGGAAGGTCACAAGCACCATCAATCTGAGAGCATTTAAGAGAGTAGTATAATTATAGTAATGCACAAATTAATTTAATTCTTGTTTTATGAGACTCTCTTGTCTTCCCTCATGCTTCATGTTGGTGAAAGAGGCTTTATGTCTAGACTTGAGACCTACTTTTATCCCAATCAATTTGCTTGTGCTCACTGAGGGCTTTAAGAAATCTTTGAAACCTTCAAGGGATCTGTGATTTTTTGAGCAATCTCAAGCATATTCTTTCAGGACAAGATCCAAGCTAATTTTTGCAGGATCGTAAGTTTTTTTTCCTCCCCTTGTAAGTTTTTAGTACTGAGCTGTCTCGAAACGTGCAGAAATAATCCTCTGCCAAGGTGTGGGATCCAATATGCCTGTAACCACTCTGGCTTCAGGTTACCTGTAAACTGAGAAAGACATTCTTAAATGTTCTTAAACATGATGAGAACACTCTTTATGTTCCAGCAGAAATTAAAACTTGTAGTCAAAGACGGATCTGGAGACAGAGCATTCCCTATGCGCATGTTGATTCAGATATTCTCAGTGTGGGAAGTATGTCTGTCTAGGCCTAGAGCTTTAGGTGACCACGTTTTGTCTCAGAAATGCCAGTGTTTCTGTCTGGCCATCCCTCCTCATCTGCTGGGGACTGGATCTTAGTCACCAAGCTGATCCTTGTGCAGTCTGCTTCGAGAGATGAGGACCAAAGGCATGTGAGTGAGAGCCCAGTCGTTTGAGATGTTTTGTGCCTTTAGCTCCTGGTGACACTGGACTACAATGCACCTTTATATCTCTTTCAGTGTCTTCTTCAGGACTTTGAAAGCAGTTCTTCAGCAGCACAGTCCAGAGCGCCTGCAAGAGTCCCTAGGCAGTGAGTGACTGAAGCTGTATGTGGTAGTCTGAAGCAGCTTTATTGCAACACTGCGGTGATACCATCCAAACTGAGGTCTTTTTATAAAGTGCAGTATTGTTTGCCAGACCGACGTTAACATGCATGATTTAAATGATGGCACAAGCAAAACTTCGGCTCAAAATGGAGATATTAAAGATACCAAAATATTATCTTTCCTCTTGCCAATGAGAACAGCTGGCAGGATGGGTTTATTGAACAAAATTTGGCCAGCAGACAAAGGTTATCATTTTCACAGACTTTCCTTCTGAAATACAGGATTAACAAAACATGCTATTTTTTTTATTTCAAAATTGGAGGGTTTGTGTCTTTCATCTGGTCAAATTTAGCTTAAAAGTGAAAATAATATCAAAGTTACATGCACCATGGGGAGACTGTTAATGTGGTAACAAAGGGCATTTGGCCAGTTAAAATAATAAAAGACTATACAGCTTTCCCAGTGATGGCTGGAGCCCAATTAGTACTTTCCAAGTAGAGCCACAATATTCCTTTCCAAATTATGCGGTTTGGCACGATTCAGAGTGAGTAAACTTACTTTCCTACAAGGGAAAAATACAATTAAGAGAAAAAACAAGGTCATGCAGTATTACGCTTCAAGTAGGCAATAATACACCATGGGGTGTACGTTAGTCAATATTCATACACCCTGGACAGGCTGAGACAGAGACAAAGCAATGGCTCAGCATACAAAAAGATACATATATTATCTTAATGAATCTATGTGCAAAAGTGAAATGCAAATGGTTATATTATTTCCTTACTAGATTATTTTAAGGGAATATATGTTCAATGCACATGTGTAGAGCACTGATAAATATTACTTTAAATATACCTTTTCTGTTAACATTTTGTACTTTTTAGTAATAAGTGGATTTGCTGTTTTCATTTTCTCAGGGCGTCAGCTTTCCTGGGGGTTTTTTCTGCTATTGAAGGCAAAATGGTTTGAAAATTTCTTTTTTTTTTAATCATTAAACTGATTAAGTTTGTTAGAAGGACTTTTAACCTGGATGGTCACACTGGAAGCGTGTACGAGTCTATTCTTAATTTCCATTAATCCACCTTCTAGTACTCTGCAAGTGACACAAAGCCTGCAAAGACTCAACAAAGCTGAAGATAAAGTTTCAGAACTGGAAAAAAAAGAAAGAGCAGCTTCAAATTTGGAAGTGAACTTGCAGGGGACTTCTGAGGGTAATTTTGGGGGGGGGGCTGGGGGTTGATAGTGTTTTTTAAATGAACAGACTGTTCAGCTGAGGCTCAGACAGAGAGGGGAACAGGCAAAAAGAAAGTTTGTAATACTGTGGTAGCAAAATGGGAACAGCCCTGTGAGACATCTGCTCAATCTTTGCTACTGACATTGCTCATGGGAAAGGCCTGCGATATGCCAGGAGGAAGATGAAAAAAGAAGAAAAAGTAAAACTTCAAAAAACATGGAACCACTCCCATCACCTGAAGCTTAGACCACACACCTGAAAGGGAGTAACCCAGATCCAGCTCGGGTGCAGAGTGTGAACAGCCTTATCTCCCTTTCAACTCCACCATTTTGCACACCTCGTGTATAAAGTGCTTGTAAGGGAGGAATTGAGTATTTATTTCCTGTTTTTTAATAATTACAGTAACCTATGGTATTACAAACCTTCATGAGCTGCAGCATCTCACCATAGGTCCTACATTGCTGCTATTTGGCTCCCAATTGGTACAGTTTCTTTCACTTCCCAACTCCTTTGGGGAAATTCTTGCTCTGCTAAGATCCCAAAGAGCCTCCTAAACCAGCCCTGCCTATTGCAGTTCTGTGTGTGAAGAAGTGGGAAACGTGGGCATTGAAATTGGGAGCACATTTGTGACCCGCTGTGTCATTTCAATAGTCACAGGGGCTGTGCACAACACACACACTGAAACCTCTGAAACCACAAGTCAACAATTGCTTGCATGCAATACTCTGGTCTTCTACACAAAATATGCCCTGAAACACCTGATTTTAAGGTGTCACTTGAAAGACAGAAAAATCCTCATCAGGTGTAGAGTTGCTCTCAGCATTAAACGACTCTGAAGCAGGACCAAGTTGCCAAAACTCTCATGTTGTAAGACTATCCATTGTAGACTATGTCATTTTAAACCACTCCCGTCCCAGACTGAAGGGGAAGCTGGAGTCAGTGCTGGAGCAAGGCACAGGGGTCTGTCCCATCAGCTGTCATGTGCCTGCATTAGCCTGCATGGCACAGCAGCATCCATGCTGATGCACAGCTCCTAATTCCCAGAGTGGATTTTTTTTCCACTTTTTCTCTTGAAATAACATAGCACTTCTTACAATGTGAAATTGAAACTTATCATATCCTTCTGTTTTGCCTCCACCTTAACCCTCTTAAAACAGATTTATTTCACCAGTTACCTTACCATCTCCATACTAATTAATTTTCTTTCAGGAAACAACAGATGTATTTCGCCCTGAATTCGAGCTCCAAGAAATCTAATGGCAAGGGAGCTAACACAAGTAATAGAAAATAACTGAGGATAAAAAAAACCCCTCTGTTTTACACAAAAAATGTTTTCTGGATGCTTCTCCATATAGGTGCCAAACAGTATTAACTTATTGATGAGGCCAGCTTCTCAGAGAAACATACATTTTCTCAGCTTGGGAAATTATTATTGATTTTAATTTCAAAATGGCACCAGAAAGTACTGCACAAAAGGAGAAACTCTTATTTAGTATTAAGATAGTAATACAAGCATTTCCCATGTAAATAATTGCTGAAGGGTGATTCTCTGCTCTTCTTTGCCCCCCGCCCCCAGTCTATATTAAATCACTTAACAAATATTTTTCTATATAGAATCTGTATCAATAACAAAATTATACTCTGCAAAAGAACATCTTGTCAAACAAGTATGCCAAACCCACTGTACTTGGATGCAGCAATTGTATTTCATTTTTCCTGTATGTTCTTGCAATGCTTTCATCACCCCTATGGTCCTATGTATCCTCCAGCAGTATATGAAGCAATGTGACTGGTATCTGTCATGTGTAGTTTAATTCTTTCTTAATTAGCCCAACACCTCTATGAGATTAAAATCAGTAGGGTAGTGTTACCATCTACTACATGTTCTACTTTCTGTGACGTTTCACTTTGTCAGGCACTTTGCAAATCCCTTTCCTTTATCAACACAAAAAGTGTATCATTGTCTAAAGAGGAAAGACTAATAACAAATCTTTGTCCCCATTTGACATATACTTTTACTAACTACAACTCAGACAAAAGAAAGAGGTATATTAAGGGAAAGAACTCTTTTAAAGTTAATCTTGTCAAGTTAAAATGATCATTTGGTTGCGCCCTGCTGCAGTGAGTACCTGCAAGTTTATGTTTCAAACATTTCTAAAAATGCAGTGAATTATGGGTAAAGAAAATAAACTCTTATGACAGAAATATCAATTAATTTACTTCTTGAAGCCACTATTTGCATATCATAGAACCATAGAATGGTTTCGTCGGAAGGAAACTTAAAGGTCATCATTTCAAATCCTCTGTGAAGTGCAGAGACATCTTTCACTGGACCAGGTTGTTCAAAGCCTCCTCCAACTTAGACCTAGACACTTTCAGGGGACGGGCATCCACATCTTCTCTGGGCAACCTGTTCCAGTGCCTCACCACCCTCACAGTCAAGAAGTTTTTCATAATACCTAATCTAAACCTACTCTCTTTCAGTTTGAAGCCATTTCCCCTTGTCCTTTCACTACGTGCCCTTGTGAAAAGTTTCTCTCCACCTTTTTTGCAGGCTCCCTTCAGGCAGTGCAAGGCCACAATTAGGCCACCCCAAAGCCTTCTCTCCTCCAGGCTGAACAATCCCAATTCTCTCAGCCTTCCCTCACTGGGCACATGCTCCAGCTCTCTGATCATTGTGTTGGCCCTCACCTGGACTCGCTCCACCAGGTTGATGTCCTTCCTGTGCTGGGGGCTCCAGAGCTGGATGTGGCGCTCCAGGCACTCCCCTGCTTTGTATAGCAGTAATTATTGCACAGCTATCAGCTCCACAGGGGTGCCCCAAACAAAATAAAATGTATTAAACGTTACTTATAATGCATCAAAAAGTTAATGTGCTTGCCTTACCACTTCAACATCAAAGAAGGTATTACGTAGCAATAGTTAAGGAGGGCACCCTAAGTAAAGCTACCTTTTAATAACTTAATAAAATAATCCTGAGCAGATACAGATTCCCTTCCCAATAAGCAGATTCCCATCAAATTTAAAACTGACAAAAAAGTTTTTTCAAGAATTCTCTAAAGCCGCAAGCCCTAGCAGATAACTTTTAAATAAATTTTCTCATCCAGCACTCTTATGCAAAATTTAAAAAAAAAAAAACTATCACATGACTTTTAAATAATCTTTCTCCCTCTAAAAAAATCCTTCAAGAATCTAGTTTATCTTTCTAATAAAGGGCAAAGCTGCTAAGTGTGGGAATTCATTACCCTCCTGCTATCTATAATTGCACCGCTGAAGGTATTTTATAAATTGCTGGCTTCCACATCAAAAGGAGGAAATGTCCATCATTTTCTTAAGGATTCAAAGTTTCCAAATTCCTAGTTATCTGAACTTGCAGTCCAAAATCATCACCATGCTTGTGAAAATGTCCATGTCTGTTAAAACATAAGAGTTACATAGTCTTCATTCCAGAATGTATGGTCCTTAAATGGAACCTTTACGACCAGGGAGTATTAAAGCTTTTTTTTACCCTGGAAGTAATTGATGTAATAATCCTAATTAATTTGAAATGCAATATTTAAGCAGCTTTTTTTTTTTTTTTTTGCAAGGCTAAAAAAGAATGTCCTAGTGTATTGTATGCAGTGTATCACACTCAAACCTTTATGTTCTATCATATTACACTGAGGCATTTGTGAAAACTCCTTATTCCTTAATACATCACACCTGGTGCTGTCAGTGTGCTGAGTGCCTCCCTTTGGTCTCACAACATTATTCCTTTTTATTTTTCTATTATCTTTGGCATCAGCTTATCCCAAACATGTGTTACCCTTGGAAAAAGCACATTCAAAATACACACTGCTAAACTCACTCTTGAAACGCATGGTGTTGGCAGTGGAGACATGCACTCAAGGATTAAGTTAAAAATCTGCTGTAAACTAGGAGCATATCAGTTGTAAATAACACAGGAGATAGATCTACATATGCATATTAACTGACTGCAGGGTTATTAAGTTGCCAGTGGGATACAACCATGAAAAAACAGATGCCACCCAGTCATGAACCAGATAAACTATTTCTTATTAGAGAAAAGTTAAAAAATCTATTCCACTGCTTAAAGCACCTGAGAGGTCTCACACAGATCTTTTTTCATCGCATTTGTGGAGGGTGAAACAGGTGTAAAGCTGGATAGAATACCAGAGTGAAGTCCTTTTAAGAGCAAGGCTCAAAATTTTTTGCTTGTTTAGTCTAGTAGAAATAAAAACTGATACAGGAAATAATTATTCTCTAAAAACATAATAGGGTGGTAAACAGTAGGCAAGGAAAAGAACTATTTACTCTAGCAGACAATGTTGGCACGAGAACAAATGGGTGTAATTTGGCCATGAATAAATTTAGGCTGGAAGCTAGAGAGATTCTGGCCATAAAAGTGGTGAGGTTCTAGAGTAGTTTTTCCATACAAATTGTGGGGACAAAAAAATAGCAGCTCAGGCTATTTAATGATGAGGATTGTTGAGTTCATGGAAAATGCCCCAAACATAGTTCCCTGGATAAGTAAAGGACTGCATTTTGATCATCCAGGAGATTGTTTCCAGCATTATGTTTGCCTATCTTCTTAAGGCATGGGGTAAAAAAAAAAAAAAAGAAATTAAACCTTATTTATGTATACAGTGTTAAAAATAGTCCTTAAGCAAGTGCCATCCATATGTAAAAGGCCTCTGTAATTATATTTGTGCTTTGCAATAGGAAAACAATTTAACTTTATAAATAGGTATCACATTGTACTTTAATGGTTGGAAGTTAATTGTTTTTAATGTGAAGATGCAATTTGTCATATTCTAATTTTCCTGGAGTTCATAGTGTATCTTTCTGCTACTTTTATTTTGCCTTGTTTTCTTTAATGGTGTAGACAACAATATTATCACTATGTGAACAACAATGAGAGACAGGTGGAAAATAACATCTATTTATTTATACCAGTTGATCCACATTTGGCCCCTGAGTTCCTCAGATGAGCATTTGCTGTTACTCTAAATCAGTACTAGGGAAAAAAGCCCCTGATGGTCTCCATGGAAAGATGGAATCTGAATATCAGAAAGAAAGAAGCAAGCATAAACCAAACATATTTGAATTAGAGGAATATTAAACAGTTAAAATTTAGAAAGCGTGCTCAAAGAAAACAAGGAAAATGTTATGAAGTTAATTTCCAGTAATACAGAAAGAATTTGCTGAGATTGCAGTCTAGAGACCCAAAATGAAAGCACTTCTTAAGGTTTTCTTGTGCAGCTTCTGATGCCTTTCATAGTCTCACTATTAATAGCTAATAAATATGGTTCACCCAACGCTGTAGTGGCACTTGAAATTCAGATCTGTGGTATACCACTACGCCATCTGAAGAACTACAGTTATTTAAAAACTAATCTATGTTGTCTCATCAGCAAAGCCAAGCAGCAGAAAGAAAACCAAAACTTTGCAAAGGCAAAATAGTGGTATTTCCCTATCAGTGTAAAAACATAAATAAGTGACAGAACCCTACTGAAAATAAAATTAAATGACTGGATATGCATAAAGTTGTGTTAAAAAAATCTTATTTGCAAGTGTATGTGTGCACATATCTATGTAATTATAAATGTATTTTTATCATAAATTATTTATAATTTGTATTCTCTGTAAGCCCACTTGCAAAAGATTTACTATGGAAGAAACTGTATTATCAACTGCATAGCTGTTAGCTTATTGTGAAAATGTCAAAACAACTCAATATTCAGTTCAATTAAACTCACCTTTGTATGAAAATGGTTTTTCTCTTCTTTTTTTTAACCTCTTCTTACCCGTAGTTACTAGCTATGGTGTTCCGTAGCTTTTGCCATTTACATCTAACTAAAGCTACAAGCCTGAAGGCCTCAGTAAACTTTTGGTAGGACACCATGCCTTGTCTGTTAAACAGAGGAATGTGTTTTCCCTCTGTGAAGTCTGGTCTGGCCATCCCAATAGCACCCAACCAGCAGGTGGGACTTGGTAAAGTTTTACTGTGGCTTGTAAATGAATAGCTGCTGATTTGGCTTTTGAAAGTGAAACTGCGATTTCCAAGGAGGAGAAACAAAGAGAAGCAACGGTAAGTGCTGGGTTATTGTGTGTTTCTGAAGGCTGTGAACAATGGAAATGCAACTACAATATGGGATGAAATTTAACACATTGGATGTGATCAGTGGTCAGTAGAGGTCAGGTAGATGAAAGCAAAGGTGTCTCTCTCCGTTAAGTTTTACACCTTTGCTGATGGTGGAGAGGTCATGAGCAAAGCCCAAAGCATTGGTAAGGATTCAAAAGATGATTTGATTTCTACTAGGTAGCACATCCTACCAAAGCTGATTCTTAAAATGCAGTGAAGAAGACCAGATTTTAGTCCTGTCCCTTGTAACTTCTGACTCATGTCTCAATCCTGGCCCCCATGGCCCACTGCTCTCTGTTACTATAGTTACATTCATTTTATGATCTCCAGTTTTTACATGAGACTCGTGTCTCTGCTGTGGTGCAGGGGGACAGGCAAGATCCAAAATTCTGCTTCAAGTTGTTTTCCAACTCTGAAAGGATTCATTATTTAAATATCAAAATGAGCTTCAAAGAATGAAATTAGTAGAAAGGCTCTAGTGGTCATCAACATTGGAAATATTGTGAAATAGAGGCAGTTTCTGATTTGGTTTCTGATTTGGTTTCTGATTTATCTTTGTGTTGGACTAGTTTGAATTTCTGTCTCTGGCATTTGGATGTGCTGATTTTTGAAGTAAGTTTTCTCAACAGAGTATGTTCTAATCCAGCAGAAAAAAATTAATATTTGGGAAGCTATTAAATGCAGTTTCAATACCCTTGGTGGTGTCTATTAATTATCAGAAAACTGAATAAACCTGGTTTTGACTAGGAAAGAATATTAAATAAAAGTAGTTTGCAAATGGTGATAAATCTTAAAAGATGGGAGGGAAAGAGTAAATATACTTTTAAGAAACTTGGTGACAGGCACTTCTAAAATAACTAGATACTTATCCATCATCAATGAAAATTGCATTCCTAATTGTGCAAAAGCCACCTTGCCCCTTCATATAACTTCACTTTACTAATTTAAATCATATTCTCTTGTAGATATAGCAAGATTGACTAAACCTGGTTTGTGAAGGAATTCAAGTAAACTCACAGCCCTGATGCACTTAAAAAAAACCAAACAAACAAACTAAAAACCCAGCTCAATTTAATAGTTACAGTAATTAGAAAACCAAATGCACACAACAGGAATAGTCACAAATACTTCTGGTGTAAATTGCTTGTCTGTCTAAACCAACATGTTTCTCTATTTTTGATATTCCAGGATATATTAGTTTATTTTCTTATTTCAAATCCGTCTCTTAAAATTTGGTGTTCAGTCTGTGGGTAGTGAAAAATCAGCAATTTACTGTTAGTTGTTTAAATGAAAATACAGAAACTTCCCTGTTACCATGGTAGATTGTTACATGAGCATGCAGAGATCTGTGTACATTGTATTTAAGTGACCATTGATAAATATACAGAATATTGGCAACCTCATTTCTAGAAGTCACTCCAACCCGGGCCTGATAAGTTCTTAAATCTTTGCGGAAGACGCACGAAGTTTGCAAAACTGGTGCCGGCAGATGAAAAGCTTTTCAAGACTCACACACAAATTAAATTACTTTCTGCTACATGTAAGTTTATGAATGGCGCAAGAATAATTGGTTAGGGTATTATTATTGTTATTGTTATTTCTACCACCTAATCAGGTCCTGAAAGCAGTTATTCTTTGGAGGGAGTGGGAGTCACACTTTCTTTTAAAAGCAATCATCAGTTCACCACTGCAAGTGCATTTCGTTTTTGATAAAAATAGATAAGAGGCTTGTGATAAGGGTGTTCAAAAACTGGGTTACCCTTATCATATGAATCTTTCAGCTATAGTTTATCACTTTATTTGTTACATGTTTTCTAAAAATTGTCTTCTCTGTCTGAAAATGGCACATTGTTCTCTCAAATATTTAGTGATTATTCTTCCTTCAGATAAAAATCGACTCCAAAGTATGGACCTTTTGTTTGCCCTTCATACAGTGCCTTGCACAATAAAATTGCTTTTTCTTGACAGGTATTGTGGTTAAATATATAGTAATGCAAATATTTTCCACTGTGTTGTTATGAATGCACAGAAATTGTGGAAGAAAGTGGACTACTTATCTACAAATAATATAAACTATCTGGGTAGAAATATGTACCTGCCAAGAGTCCCTAGGCTACTGCTGTACTGGAAGATGAAAGGACCTCTCCAAATCTGAAACAGAAAGGAGGTTGGGAATTTTTTAGTACTACATTAAGACAGCATTTTAATGCTTTATAAATAAAATAATATGGTTAGGTATTCAGTTTTTTTCATCCATTTATGATACCCCTTGACAACTGTATTTTATTTTTGCCCCTAATATTTCCAAAGTACCACTTTAACTTAAAATTCTTTGGAGTAGAAAATTTTATACCTTTTGTGTATTAGCTAGTGACCAAAAGTTCCCCAAGTTATGTAGATAGATAGATATATATATATATATCACAGACTTAGGATGTTCTTGTTGTTCTTAAAGAGCATGAACTCTGTGCTCAAGACAAACTCTCAATGAGCAGCAATTCTGCCTTTTTGTCCTCATTTCCTGAAGAGCCTGCTCCTAATTTACCACACACAGCACTAATGATGAGAGCACTATTTTCCATCAGGATTTCCCCCAGCTGTTACTGATTCATTATGTGAATCACATTTGTTAAATTATTTTCATGAAGTGCCCTGTAAGGTGAAAGAATTGTTTATAGAGGTACTTATTTACAAAAAATAAAATAAAGACTCAGAGATTATGGTTAATAGTATTGTCTAAATTGAGGTAAACCATCAGAAGCACCAGAAAATTACTTTTTTTTTTGTTTTTTCCCCAATGAAATACATCCTGCACATACTCCCATGGACTCCAGACAGTGCTCTGAGAACTCAGCAACTCACACACACTGTGGGACATTCAGAAGATGAAGCACATGTGCTTAAAATGTTTTTTTAAATAATTACCTAGCATCAAGTTCTGTGGCAGAGGAAAGGGTGCACTCCAACTCCTAAATATAAAAAAATAAAGACAGAATACAGAAAACAAAAACTGCAAGCAATTCATAACCATATCAAGCCCATTAGCTTGCAAAGACAGGCTGCCCCTCATGAAAAGCTGGTAAGTTTAGTACAGACAAGCTTTGAAGAAAGCAATACCTTTTGAGAACAGGAGTTGCAACAATTCATGCTTACTTGTATGCACAACACAGGGCATGCTATGTCACTCAAAGGAAAAGCAAAAATACCATTACCAAAAAGGCCAGTTTAAATGGGATGGAGCTGCTTAAGCCAAATCTGAAATATATGGTCACTTTACAGACATTATGGGTGCAGTGGCATAGGCAGCTGCATTTACATGCAAATTAAAGGGCCTTAAGGCTGTATCTGAACAGTCGTGCTAGCACTGTGTATATGTGTATGAGTAAACATTGGTGTAGTCTCTTGGGTTATGGACCCTTTTTCCACAATGTCAGTTTGACAATTTAAATTTTCCGCATGACTTGGAGTTTCTCCACATGATACTCGTGCTAGTTATAAATTTGACAAGTTTGCAGAAGAGCTGCCTCTGAAAACATAGAAATTAAAGGTGTTCCTACTCCTCTTTAATTACTTAATAATGGCATTTTCCCACTTTTGCTTTGTATGGGAGTCAGAAGTTTGTCACGTCAATGCCCCTCTGCACACCTGCCTCTCTCCTGGCCCCACCAACCCGAACATTGCCTTTAGGAGCACAGGATGTGGGATTTCACCCATTTGCTACCTCAGTGAAACTTCTTACCTGCAGGTCAGAGGGGTAGCCAGTTGCTGTGACTACTGTGCCACTGGAGATGGGTTTTGAATGAACATAGGCAGAAGAAACAGAAACAGGTGAGTACAAAAAAAGCTTTTCTATTGAGCATTTCACTGAGTGTAACTGCATATAATTTAGCTGTACATGTATTTGTGCACTATCTCTGTGATGTATTGAGGACAGCACCAATACCACAATCTATCAATTTGTGTTTTTTCCATTTCAACAACTTTTTGCAGGTTAACATTTACTACAACTGCTAATTCATTGTGTGTGCTTCACTATGCATGACCAGCTACAAATGAGGTATGCCATTGAAAATATTCTTCTGGATACAATTTCTTGGTAAACTTTGAGACAAGACCTGTGGCAGAAATAATATAAAATGTAATTAGAAAAGAAAAAAAAACCTCATGTTTTTGGACACAACTTTGGCCCTATTTTGAATTCCTGCTCATTTTTAGCTATGGGGCTTTTTAGAACAAGTCCTAACACAATAAGAAGTTTAACCTGACCTGGAAAACCCACAGCAAGGATCTCTGTTGGCATGAGACCTGGGAAACCCATTGCCTCTTCTGCAATTCCCATTTAGGATTTCATTTCCTTTTTTTGGTTGGTCAGAAATAATTCGATTTTCAGAACTTCTGGTTATGTTACACAGCTAAAAGCACAGAGAAGCTGTGCATTTATAGTCCATAAAGAAACTGAACTGATACTGTGAAATGCAGTACAAATACTTCTAAAGCCGAAGGTGGGTTTTGATCCTGTTCATATAATATAAACTGACATGGCAAAATTATTTACCTCTGTCACATCCTGGAGTTATCACATGGCATCAAAGAGGAAGTGAGCTGCCCAGATATTTTAATTGTGTCAATGAAACATTTGGATTTTCTTCTGTTTAACTCTGAATTTCCTGTGCCAAAAGTGATTGGTTTGGAAATGCTGCTGTTTTCCTTTCAAGTTACATTGGTCTTGCTTTCTTCCTAATGTTTTTCTTTGGGAATAATGGTGTGTGTGAAATTCATAGCAGCCAAAGTGCAGGAGAATCTAGCAATTCTTCATACATAATCATTAATAATGTATTTCTCTACATTCTTAAGGGATCATATTTCCATAGGCAGTTGCAATTAATTCAAAGCAACAGTACAGTGAAAAAAAACCAAAACAATGAAACCCACAACAGACCCTCCTATCCTCAGGGCCCTTGTCCAAATAGATACAACCATTACAGATCAGAAGTTGTGTGTTTTATAGCAGATGATCATGCAGAATTGACAAGCAAGTGAGCACAAATATAATCAACAAAGCTACAGACAAGAAGGTCCCTGCAGCTGTCAAATAAACCTATCCTGAGATGTTGATTTCAGTGTATGTTTAGCTCAGGTCTTTTGTCCTGGTGAACAGAAAGGATCTTCTGTTCAACGTTGTGTCAACTATACAAAACTCTTGTAATCAAGGAGAAAAAAACCCAACAAAATAGCAGCAACTTTCACAAGAAGGATGTAATGGAAGGAAATTGATGGATCTATCCTTTATGTTGATGGCACAGGGAGACTTGTTAATAAATTCTGTGGTAATAGAATGGGCTCCAGTATGTTTTTCATTTATCATCTTTTGATATGATGTATATTAACTGTTGAATCCCTATTTCTGAAAATAGTGGCCTAATGTTAGAAGATTTGTGTTGCAGTCTGCCATTTATTTTGACACATACAATTATATATCCTTAACTGTATAGGTCAGCTGTAGCTACCTGATTGGTCGTAGTCGTATCAGAAAATATATGGATGATATGACTTGACTGCATTCTAATACTTTCTCTGAGGTAATATTGCTAAGGTTTTCTTCTCAATACTATGTCTGAAAAGGTTTAAAGGCCTTTTTTCCCATTTGCAATTGCAGTGTATCCTGCTGACACACTGCAGTCCTGCTGCCTTTGAAACACACACCACCCCAAAAGGCAGAGGTCACTTCCCAAGGTTTCCAAACTTTTCCAGAATACTTTTAGCAGAGTCCCACAGGTACTCTTGCCATCTGAGTGTGCTGTCCTAACAGCCTCTGGCAGCTACTTCAGGGGCTCACACTGGCAAACTGCAATAGGCCTGACCAGCACTGCATGTTTGGCAACGTGAGGCCAGTATGGAGCAGTGGGAGAAAGCCGGGGCAAGCTTAAACTATTTGTTTCAGTAACAGAAACACAAAGTTAGAGGACTCCAACGTGGTTCCACAGAAGGATTTGGATTGGGCCCTTACATGAAGCCCACCAATGGCTTGCAAACTCTGCTTTAGCTCTGCTCTGCCCTTGTTAGTGAGGACACCTTGCACCCCATGTCCAGCTGCTTTCCACAGGCTGTTGCAGCAGATAGGACTGATAAAAAAATTAGGATTGTAAAAACTCCATGAAATCCAACTGGTTAACAGACCGTGATTTCAATGCAGCATATGATACTGGAATACTGTGGCAGTAATAATAATACTGTAAATGCTGCCAGGTACTTGTATGGTATTTTGCAAAACATTCACATTCCTGTTTGCATGGTCCTTGCAGTACAGTAATTAAAGCAGTATATGTTATATTTCTGTACATGAAAACATAAAATGCTCTTCATAAAATAGTTAAACCACAATGCCTAGTTCTCTTCAACAAAGTTCAGTCTAAATCTCTTGATTTTATTACCACAGTAACATAATGTAGGTTTTACACTTTTACCAAAGTTTCGGTATTTGCTCTCAGATTTTTCTTTGCTAAGTTTCGAATACTACATGAAAATGAAGAAAATAAATATAGCACAGAATGGACTAATTATTTCTAGATACTTGAGAGTGTGTTGTCTAAGAACAGCAGTTTGCTACATCACATTACTGAATCATTTAAAATGTGAGACTTTTGTACAGTAATATTTTGTGCCCTTTTAAGTTCCTTTGTTATCATGGCTCAAGCTGTAAAACCTTTTTCCTCTTCTACCTCTAGAGAACAGTCTCCACTAATATACAGAAAATTTAGAAGTACAGTAAATTATGTTTTGAGAAAACAAAATACATAAATCTAAAGGTTTCAAGACCATTAGTATTTCAGTAGAATAGGCACTTATTTAACAATAGTAAAGAGCAAAAGATGAATGCAAACACGGTCTGTAAATTGTTTTTTGCACAGCATTTCTAGAAGTGTATTTTCAATAAAATCCATATTTTAAATATGCTTTCTTGCCCAGTTTCAATGTGAACAAATATTGAAACATTTAATTAGATGTCATGAAATCATGCTGTATTATAAAACTATGTGCTGTAAACATGCATTTCCCTCAACAGAAATACAACACAGTCATAGAAATAAGAGGAAATATTGCTTACCTTCCTCCTTTAGAAAATATTCCCTGAAGGCAGAGTAAATCTGATTATAAAATGATAAACAAGCCTGAAGTATATAACTCACACACATACAAACAGCAGATACAGTCGCCTCCATGAAGAATGCCTGTTTCTAGCCTTCTTTACATGTTTCTCACTTCTTCACATTCTAGTTATGCTACAAGGACTCAAACTACGCTTAAAATACTATTCTGCAGCATAGCTATAGGCAGCAACATATTGCATAAAGGGTACTTACTGCTCCAGAAGTCACGCATCATCCTATAGGAAATTTACGCCTCCAAAAGAGGGATTTGTTACAACTGAGCAGATTGCAGCAAAACACAGCGCCTGGCTTGTCAGAGAAAGTTGTTACTTTCAGAGATCAGCACATATTCATTCACAGAGCACAGTGGCTTTACATTTATGTGTGTGCATGCATACCTACACACACACACACACACACACGCACAGAAGGAGTCGCAGCCTGTCTCTCACAACCACATGCTAATTGCTGAACAGGGGGAAAAATCTTGTTAGTATTGCACGCAATCGTTTTTCTTGACCATGGCTTTTGCATACATTTTTCGCGTAGTACAACCAAGACCGGTGATGCTACAAAGCATTTCTAACTCATACAGGAGTAATTATTCACATAAGGCACTGAACTCGTTTTGGCTTCCCCAGTGAGAGCGCTGCAACTGCAGCAGCAGTGCAGGGTCCCTGTGCTGGCACTCGCTTGCTGCAGTCTTTGTGCATGAGTATACATTATAAACTAATTAGTAACACAAAGACATCTGATACCCAAGAAGTAAAGAAAATCATAGAAAATCAATCAGATCCTACAACAGGCATGTAGATTTGGCTGTAAAAACATTTAACAGTAGGTAGATTTTTTTCCTGTGCTGTCAAAGTTAAAGGTACCAAAAGGAAGCACACACTAAGGCATTTTTGTTCCACTGTGATATTGATCCAATGCCAGACGTAGTGAAACACAATGGGCACACAGTCAGCCTTGGTAAATTAGGTAGATTAGAGATCATTTGATGGTATTCTATTGTTGCTATTGTAATCACAGTAATTTTCACTGGTAATGGTGCTTCGTGATGAAGTGCGGTTCTCACAGGATAATTGTGAAAGGTATCGAAAGATTCAGGGTGTAGCATCTGGTTTTAAAAGCTCTTCAGATTCAAATTGGCATTTTACTTTATCTTGAAAATTTATTAGAGATTCAGATCATGCCGGTTTAAATGGAAAGGTGAAAGCAGGGTAATTTCAATCTATGAATTATTCAGATTCAGACTGGTGAAATTGCCATCCATGAACTGATTCTCTGACAGTCTCTTTTGCAGAGCCTCCATTACGCTTGTCATTTTTATTTCTTTATCTACAATCTCTTTCTCAGTTACTGAGCTCGTCCCTTAGGGCTGTGCTTCACAAACCAAGTATTTAAAATTGGCAATAACCTAAATGTGTTGCTGTCTCGAATCGCAGTCTCCACAGGCTGTCTTTTCCAAATCATTAAAAGCCACATTCACGGTGGTGTCTGTTAGGCACTTCGATTAGATGAATTAAATTAAAAAAAAATTAAAAGCCAGCAAAGAGAAGAGACCAGGGTGTCATATCGAAGAAGAGCTATGTTCCTGTAACAGTCCAGCAAGGAAAGTGGTGCTTTGTGTTTGTTCCTTTGTTGTCAGTGTAACCCATTCTAGTTGCATAGCATCACGCAGAAAGAAACAACTGTTAAAGCAGGCTGACTTCGTGCCCCGATTTCCAGCAGGAGCAGATAAGGACTGCGTTATAGGCAGACTAATCCACACAAATGTACAGTCAGAGACCAACCACAATTAACAGCTTCTTACAGGCAAGAAAAACAGAAGCAGTAGTAGTAGTAGTTGTAGTTGTCGTATTTGTAGTATTAGAAGGAGAAGCGACTGGATACCCGAAAGGGTTTCGTTCTCTCAGACTCCAACTGATACAGATTGCAATCCCAGAGACTCTCCACTTGATGGCTGGTTGTGTCATTGCAAGTCGACTGCTGCCCTGTATCCAGAAGGACTGGGACTGATTTAGGTCAGAGAGTCTGGTTTCTTGTTTGAGCTTTGCTCTAACTGATGTAAGAAATTGCAGCAATCTGTATTACCAGTCTATCTGACCCTGGGATGCTGGCACAGCTTCGGCCGTGGAGTACCTGCAAGAGGCCCCAGTCGGACAGACAGTGACAAGTGCCATCTCCTTTGTCCGATTGCTGCAGGTACATCACCGTAGCATAAAGAAAAAACCCTTTTAGTACGCAAAGTGGGAAATCAGGCGTTCTTCCTCAGAGGCAATTTGGGTACAGAGCTCCGAGCAGTCCCTGCTCAGCTGAAAATGCTGCCAGGCTGAAGCCAACACATCCAAGCTGTGTCTGTTCCTACGCTAACACCAGGAATATTCCCTTCGTATGAAAAAGATAAGAATAAAAAAAAATCTATGCTGCTTTGTGCCTGGTTCTATGCGTCTGCTTTGCCGCACTGCGACTAGAAAACTGCAGCAGTAAGAGCTCTGGCAGTTGCGATAATGTAGAAAGCAGCAGCTCTGTGACACAGCAGTCAGCTGACTCGCAGTGTTATCATTCAATGTCCTCTATAGAATAAGGCCAGTTTCTAAGGTAGCACCGGGAGGATGACCTTGCACGCAAAAACTGGGCTAGAAGGAGTGGCAAGACTTGTGTACACCTGCAAGTGATTTTGTGGTGATGTATAGCATTATGATCAGGACTGTGTCGGTCTTTAATGGTCTCTTTTCCCTCTCTCCTTTCCTCCTTTGCCAAACACAACTTGTCCTCTGTTGAGCAGTTTTTCTTCTATCATGAAACAGTCAATATGATCATGTACAGCTGATGACAACAATTATCATTAAAGACAGTGTTTAGGTAAACTGTTTTTAAAATATTGCTTTTAAACCACATTTCCACAAGAAATCAGGGGTTTTTATTAATGTCCTCCTCCCTATGACTATCAAGGTGCTCCAGGAGAGAGAAAGTTACCAGGTGAACACCCCTGACAGGCAAATCCTAATTGGCAAGTGTGTTTCCAAGTTCTCATTGAGGCATCCGGCTACCTAGACTGATTTTCATGGTTCTCTGTAGCTCCCACCTAAATTCACTGGGAACAGTTGGTTGTTCTTGGGAAATCAGAGGGGAGAACTTTAAACTTACAGTTGGCAAATATGGGAATTTATTAGAGTTCTGAGTCAACAGAAGTCAAGTGCCCCACCGCCACCCGGGACTTTGAAAGTTCCCATGGGGAGCATCAGGCAAGCTCTTGAAAACCTCCAGCATGTGTCTGACTACTTAAATTATACCTAAAGCTAGAGCAGGTTTGTCGGAAATTGTCATAAATCAGCTTGCCAGTCACTTACTGAAAGAATTTATATTACATTGCGTTATCCTTGGCCAAGGACAGATCAGCTTCCGCTCATCTGAGTGGATGTGTTCTACGTGCTCAGGCCAGAGCTAAATTGGCTTTCACTGCTACTACTGTAGACTGTGCATTTCAATGAGACACTTTATAAGTTCATTGTAAAGTACTCAGAAAGTCTTATCCTAGAGTTTAGCAACAGCCAAGTAAGGAGCAGGCGTTATACACCAGGCTGGTATTTCCTGTGATTTCCATACTCATGCTAAATTACATAAGCATTAAAATGGACACAATACAGAATTCTGTTAGAACACAGCAGTTTGCACCAAAACCCCAACAAACTGTAATAAAGCCATAAAATTGGTAAAAGTCATGCTGTATCTTTAAAGTACAATTCTCTTGGACAACGTGAAGAGCAGAGCACCCATGCAAAGACTGTAGTCCATTGCTGGATTGCTTCAGGGGGAGGGATGTCTGATCTCATGTGCAGACAGTTAATGGATGAGTAATATAGCCACAGTCCTGTCTCTTCCTTAATCATTTTTTATTAAATGCCCTGAAGGCCACTATTCCTGCAATCAGCAAAATCAGCACAGACGTCTAGTGGGGAAATGCCTGTGCTCTGCCCCCCTCCCTTTACAACCCCCAGACCACACTCCTCAATTACAGGCTGTGCCTTCTCAGCCCCATACATTTCATGTTCAAGACAATCTTTTTATTTGCTCTTCTGGGATCTCCTACAGAAGCCCAGGGAAGAAGCATGAAGTCTAAGCAAACTCCTGGAAGCCAAGGATGCCAGTTTTCCTGCCTGACAGGATTTGCTGAGTGACTAGTGTTGTCTTAACTGTGCCAATAAAAGCTCTTTTTTTCTGCTGAGCTCTGCATAGCCCCACTTTTTGGCTTCAAGATAAGCTGGATGGCTACTCCTTCAACGGGGGCCTTTCAAGACACAGCTCTTCCTAAGTGAAGGATGGTCTGTAGATGGCAGAATTTGTGTTTCCGCCGACCATTACAGCCTTTGGAGAGCGAAGGAGGGAGTACTTCTCTCCTCCAGTCACCAGCTCTCTGGGGCCAGCTACAGCTGTAACAATCATAAATCTGAATTTTCCACCATGTTTTTTTCCCTGCAATCCTGTTGTCACTCTGGGGGGTAGGTAGAGGCATTTTATTCCCCCAAAGCCCTATAGGCTGAAATATGTCTTGCAGCCTTTGCTGAGGACAGGGTGAGGAAAGCCAGCAGTGCCTGGGGGGGATCAGTGATGTGTGAAATGCAGGATGGGACATACCCACTGAGAACGGTTCAGAAGCTCTTTTAAAGCTCACATCAGGGTTTGTTTCTGAGATTGACTTTTCACTTTAGTTTTCTGGTGTTGATGAAGGCTAATGCAATTTCCTGAAATGTGTGCAGAGCTCCTTTTCTAGTCATTAACACACACATTTCCCCCCATGAAAAAGATCCTAATTTGGTTTTCTTGAAGACTGTTGCAGAAGGTTCAAAGTTGAGTGTTTTGATTAGCTCTTGGCGATGTATCCATGTGTTTGTACTGTGTTACGCTGAATAATATTGCATTATGTTTTGGGTAAGAAATCACACTTGGACAAATTTGGGAAAAGAGATTGAAACTTTTACCTCATTTACCACTTAAGCACTCCAGGAACAGAACAGATTTAAGTTTTGCCTCTTTTCTCCCCTTTTTCTCTGAAATTAAAATTGCATCCAAGCCCATAAACTGGGTGCCAAGTTTCAACTGAACACGATTAGAAACAGCTTTAATATTAAACTGAAAGCTGAGGGGCCGATGACGTTTCAGGGACGCTCTCTCACAGGCTCTCAACCATAGCACTTCTGACAGAATGCTGTGTTAGAGATAAATTTTTAAGGCATTACCAAATATATCCGCCATATGATCCTACATAAATTACAAACTCAAAATGTTTTGCAAGTCTTTTGGATGGTGTGTCCCCCCTTCCTAAAAATGTGCAACACTATATCCATTCAGCAGATATTATTTTAAATTCTCAGGGCATCACTGCAAATTAATAAGGCTGGTTTATATTCTACACTTTTTCTATGTTTCTTATATTGCTTATAGTTTTTAGTCAATACATAAATGCTATTTTTTCATCAAATACTATTTATATCAAATGGACTTTTTCAGTTTTTTTCTTTTTACTTTTCAGATTTAAGTAAATCTGATTGTTTTGATTTTAATGATACTATTGTGTAAGCAGGTAACAGGGAATACATTAACCTAGCAGGTTTTTCATGTCCATTGTTCATTGACCTATTTTTTGTCATTACTTCCCAGTGTACAAACCTGGGGCCTTCAGGTATTTAAAATGATATGCACAGACTGTATAAAATTCCCCCAACAGCTGGTTCTCTTAGAATTTCGGGGAAGTACCATAATGACCACTACCTCCTCTTCTCTATATCTTCAATTAGCTTCATGTAAGTCAAGTCTACTGGGAGAATAGAAGCTCCAAACTCTTACTTTTCTCCCACAGAATTTGCCAAGGAACTGAATTTTCTAAAAACCAGAAAAGGCTTTAAGAAATAGTCCCTAAATGCACTTTAAAAATGGCTTTATCAAATGGGACTCAAACTTGAGACACGGAATTAAACTTTTACAAGCTGCCCTCGGAAGACTAACAAGGGCTAATTAAAAATACAACTCCTGTCACGGAAGTGAAAGAGAATCCTGTGTATTTCCCAATCCTGCTTCTGCAAATCCTTCCTGCTGAAACAGCTGAATCAGAACAAATTGCTTGTGTGTGAGGTACTTCAGCCATATGGTGAAAGAAAAAAAGAGCCATGTGCCTCCTCAGCTATGTAGTAAATAGGAACTACCTCCACGTGGGTTTACACATTTATAGTTAATGTGGAGACTTATATGTGAAATCAGGAAAATTAAGTGAATTTGTGGGTCTCTCTGGGACTTGCGGTTTATCATCTGTTAAAAAGATGATATTCAACCAGGTACAGGTACAGGTATATGTTGATAGAGATAAATATATATCAATGCTAATTTCTGCTATGAATAACCTTTTCTCATTCAAGTGATTAAAATACAAATAAGACTGTGTGAAAAATAGAACAAAATGGTTGTACACAAAACCCACTAACAATAGCATGGAAATTTTTTGATCCAAAGTGTGAGAGGATCACTGCACAAGGTTGCTGAATGGGATGTGACAGGGATGTCAGTAAAGGACAGGCGCAAAAGAGACATCTTGTTGTCTGTGACACATCATTGGTGTCAGTCACTAATGATCTCCTTGACATGTTGAGTATATAGCTCAGAATGTATCAACATTACTTCTTTTTTCTATCGTTTCTATTGGAAGTTGGTTTAAACTTTCCATGATAGAAACCAAGGCTTGTGCAAAGGAGTGGTTGCGTGTCTTGAGAAAAATTACTATTACATGTTTGACCTTATTTGGATGTGACATTTGATAAATCTGGGATAATTAATCATGGAATAATCTATGAGATTATCCATTTGGGGCCTTGGTTTTTTCAGCTTTTGTTTGTGCTTCACTTGGTAGTTCTGTTTGCTGAGAAAGACTGCAGTAGTGCCAGGGATGAATGAGGAAATAATTCTGGAGAGAAATAAAAAGTGAAAAAATATGGCATAAAGAAGGGAAACCTCTATAAAAGGAAAGAACTGAGTGAGTGCACTGAATGTATTGGCCAAATGCAGCAGTCTGCAGATAAAGCCATTAATCTGCTACAGCCCACCCAGAATCTTGAAATTCTCCACAAACTTTCAGGAACCTAATCCTCCAATAAAAAAAATTCACACCTATATCCAGAAACCCAAGCTGTCAGTGCTTACATAGTTGTGTATCTTTTGTGCTTGGTAGGTAATGATTTTATTAAAAAATCTCATGCTCTTAATAGATGCAATTTTAATGACCACTATTACTTGCAAAATTGGAAAATAAATCAATATGTTGAGTCAAATTATTAATATACACACAGCTAAAAATAAAAATTGAAATTAAAAATTACAAATAGAAAAAAACATGCAGGGAAGTGCTAAAATGGATGCAATCAGTTCCAGATTTAAAACAGCCTCCCCACACTCACCCTCCCCCCTTTCCACTACTGGGTGGTCACGGACGCATGGCAGTTACTAGTGGTTTTCTTTAGAGTCATTCCAGACTTCTATTTGCACTCATTTAAAAATGGGAAGAAACAGAGGTATTGTCTTAATTTTCTACATGTTCTGCACTAGGTTTCAAAATTAAGGAAGCAGCCTCCTGAAATGGTGGCAGAGTGTTCCTAATCAGTGGAGCAGCGGGAGTCTGGGGAAGGCTTACAGTATGGAGAAGTTGAGCTAAAAAAACATGGAAATTTTTTATCCCACAGGATGAATCTTACTAGGTTTATAGAGGGCAGTATCTGACAGACAGGCTGGGATGGGCAAGGGCTGGGCTTCCAGGCATTAGCAAGGGATGCAGCCCACTAGCATCTGAGTGATAGAGCACAACGTTTGATGCCAAGCACCAGGTACTGGCCCTGTATAAACTTCTGGGGCTGACTCAGTGCTTTATAGCTGAAAGATCCCTCTTGATCCAAGCTGAAGGGTAGTACAGCCAGAGACAGAGACTCTGTTCCCATCTTATGGTCAGTCATAATACTGGACTGTTTCAGTGAAACAGACACTGGGGAGCTGCCATTCTGACCTCTATCCCTTGCCAGCCCCCATCTGCTGTGTCAGATCCCCCCCAGTCAGGCCCTGTGTGATACAAAACTGCTTAATACCCAAAAGGATATCAGCACCTGGGATTTTGTGTAAAATTAAAAAAGAAAATTGTGTAGGAATACTTAGATAATACTATGTGGGTTGGTGTAACATAATTAAGTAACCAATTAACAGAGTTGCTTATTATTTTTCAGTTCCCATTCTTATTAAATTCTTATTAAATAAGAATTTTAAAGGATATTGCATTTCTATTCATTTTAACTTGCAGATTCCTTACTTCTCCCTTTCTCACAGCACAGCTCTGACAGCCACTTGCCATTTCACTCTGGTTCTGAGGCGCAACTGTGACTCAGTCTGACCTCCCCTACTAGAGGGGCAAGAGCTCGGCCTTTTTGTCCCACCCATCCAGGTGCATTGATTTGGCAAAACCCAAGGGTCAAGCAAAAATGTCCTGAGAGTCTGGCTTGGCTGCAGACAAACCTGTTAAAGTGTCCTGCACAGTCCTCCTCTCTAAACACAGGACTCTCCATACCCTGGATGTCAGCTTAGCTTTCCTAAAACTAAAATACATATTGTTAATGAGCCTTAGCAAGCTTTCTCTGCAAATATTCTTTCTGACATTCTAGAGTAAGTAGGGCAATAAATCACAGTGTAATGCAGGTTTCATGTTTGGTCTGCTGGGATCTGTGGAGCTGTGGCAACGCAGCCACTTAGTTAGAATTAACCAAATCATCGGTCTGCTCACTGGCTTAACAGAAACCATTTTACATGCAGATTTGTTACTTGTTCTACTGCTGAACTGTAAGAACACTTGCACTTGTGTACCACCCTTATACTACACTCAGCGTAGCTCATGCTTCTGAAGCTGTGAAGTTGCTTGTAGACTAAAGTATTATTAGTCAGAATTAATAAGATTATTAAGACTGGTTTCAATGCTGCTGAAGGCAGCCACTGTGATTTAGTTTTTAAATTAAGAGAAGATGGTGTATATAAGCTACTGTATAAAGGAATAAACACTTCTCTTGTGCTAGTGCACCCAAAGGTAACATCTAGAGGACCATCTTCCATACATGTACATGGATTTTTGACAGGCCCATCTCATGTGCAGTTCATCTGTAACACACATGGGCACACCTGCAAACAGGTTCAGACTTGAACACCTGGAACACTGGAGGCTCCTGTGCACATAAAGACCCTACACCCAATGACCTCTGTTTCATCCTTCACCCAGGAACTTTCCTTCTTTTTAGGCAAGGGTAAACCACACTTACATCACCACATTTCATTCCAAGACACAAATGCAGACAGGCAAACTCACCACTATGCATGTATGACAAGCAAATTGCTAAGTCTAGAGGCATGTATCTGTGGAAATACTGCCCAAGACTTACCCACTTTCTCATGCTTTGTTTTCCATCAACATTCCACTTTCCAGAAGCAGAAAACTGTGTCTGATGGACTCTCACCCACTTGGAGGAACTCTAAAGCAATTATATTGAGCACATGGCAAGCACACATCGCTTAGCAGACATGTACTTCTATCCACAGCTCGTTCACCAGCCATGTGAGAGTGCTTCACAGTCACTCAGGGTTTACAGACTTCTTCACTTTACATTTTCAGTTTTGCTCTATTTAACATGTCTGTAGTTTTATATAGGCCCTGAAAATTAGTCATTCCTCCTTCTATCTACAAATCAAACATAGCTTGATCAAAAAGAAAACAGAATTTAAATCTCTTTCAGGGGAAATAAAAATGTGCCATTCTGTTTTGGAACTTAAAAAGAATAATAGTGGTTATATTTTCCCATTGACTTAACAAGGCCAGGATTTGATGTGCACTATTTCCTTGCTCTGCAGTCTGAGGATGGGAATCGTGTTTCTTAACACAAAATGCAGTGTATCTCTGATCTTATCTGGAACTATAAAGTGCCGTTATGCTAAACAACAAAGTAATTAATGATTTTTTTTTTCAAAAACCAGCAAATGAAGCTCAACCAGTTCTTCTAGTTGAGCTATTAGATGCAATTAACACTTGTCTCAAATTTATCCCCTCATTCCTTTCTGGCATAGTTTAAAAACTGAACTAAATGGCTTCAAAAGTAACAGAAGCCTCAGTTTAAGTATATGCTTAAAATTACTCAAAGCACTTTCCTGTAAAGAGGTTTCTCTGGTCTCTGTTAACCATTTTCCCGAAAGTTCACTCAGGTGAATGGTTTTCATTTGTTTTCCAGGTTGAACTTCTTAGTTCCATGGTCTGTGAGCAAGTTTTGGGCTGGTGAGTTGCTGTATGGTTGTTATTTATTTGGTAATAAGTTTAAGCAATCTTAGGCTGAAATGTTCCATGGCACACATCTAGCTCAGGCTGGCATTTTACTGAGAAGTTGGAGTCAAGTCCATTTTGATATTGTGACCAAAAAAAGAACATGTCCTCCTTAGGAGCACCACCACATTTTACAAGCAGCTCTCTTGAGAAGCTGCTTTGTTGAAGCACGGACTGAAAATCTGAGAGCCCAAAGAACTGCATCACTGTGAAATAGTGTGATGAAATAATGAATGCTTGAAATGTGAAAGCTCATGTGTTTGGGGTTTAAGGCCTAGTGTTCAGTGTTTTGGAAAATTAGGAGCTGCCCACCAGGCTCTGCATGTTCCATTTCCAGAGTGACTGATGGTGCTCCATCCTCTTGCACTTCTGGGTATGTGGCTGGCCAAAGCACATGTCGTTCCAAAGAAGCATGATATAGTCTGAGGCTACAACATTTCCCTGTAGTTGCACTTTTTGACCATTAAAGACTGCTGCAATCCCAAGAAGAGTGTCATACTACTTGACAAGAGAAAATCTATTTTCTTATATAATGAAAATGTATATGTTAAGTAAATACAGGAAGTGTTTTTACAGAATTCCAAGATTAAGGTTAAAATGAAAGAAATGCATTACTAATATATCCTACAGACTGCTGGGCCAACATTTTAAATTATGTTTTAAATAGTCCTGCTCTCACCACATAATTTCATTGTGCAGAACTTTGTATTTAATAATTAGTTCTCAATTTGCTCACAGCTATTTTACAGCCATTTAATCTTTTGATAACCCCATTCATAGCTTAGCTGTCCTAGAGCTGTTTACCCTATTTGCTGTATATCCTAAGTAAGTAGAAGTCAAATCCCCTCTCTGCCTCTAGACTGCCATATTAAAGAAGCCCATTTTTTTAGCCCCTATACACCCATCAGATATCTCCACTCCCTTGGGGAGTGACTATTCTCTAAATCTATACTAATCTGAATTAATCTTTTCTGAAAAATCAATGACTAGTGTCCCAGGTTTATCACTAGTATCTTACCAGGGCTGTGTATAACAGTATTAATGCTTTGCAAAACCTCCGTTGAAGAAAATGAGATTGATCTTAAAATCACTATGATTTATGAACATATTAAATCTATGGCTTTCTGTGGCTGCTGCACCTCGACAGATACTAACCTTGCTGTGACAGACTTGTATATCCAGAATGCTTCATCTGCATTTATCATTTATAAGCACTAAACCCTTATTCCACAGTAATAATGATTGCTGGTAGCCTCTATGAGCTTGGACTTGCACTTTGTACTTTTGTAGCCCTTTTCTCCTACCCCATTCATAGTGGTAACCCAGTTCTCCTTGCAAGTTATCCCAGCCCTATTAGTTATCCCTGCACTATTAGCAGTGCCTCTTTGAGTTATGAGCAGATTTCCTCGATGTGCTTCCAAATCATTAATGAAAATACTAAATGAAAACAATGTCAGGACCAATCCTTGTCGACTTCAAGATGAGCTTCCCTCCAGCTCAAACCTTCCCTTTTCTGCAGCCCCCAGAGCTGATCTCCCTGCCCCCATACCTCACTAACATCACGAATAAAATTTCCCCATCTTCTCCAGTTTAATTATTTCCTGTGCAGCACTGTATCAAATACTTTACTGACCACTAAATCCTTCTTTTTGTTTTCCTAGAGAATTCTTTATTTTATCTAATGCAGCCTTTGAGTTACTCAGCCAGAAGACCCCTTTTGTAGAGCCAAGACTGTGTTTGTTCCATCTACCATCTGTACATTATACTGCCTGGACTGATGAGGATCAAAGGTATTTCTTTTTATCACCTTGACCTAATTTTGCTCTGAAAACTCAATTATTACTGGGAGCACCAAAGGTACCTACGGTATCATCTGTCCCTTCTATGTCTCATGTGTTAAGACTTGTGTCAAAACTAAAGGGCGTTTCCTGGCTCCAATGGATAATCCCATCTTTCCCTCCCTGCCTGAGTTTATATCCAGCAGAGGACTTTGGCTGACAAAACGAAGTCTTGAGTCTGGGGCACAAACAGAAGGGTCCCTGCTGTGGGATACCTGTGAGGTTTGTTAGAGATCACTGAGAGCCACGCTTTCTCCTACACACTGCTGTGGGCAAGAAATGGTGCTGCACAGTCCAGGGAGAACTGTTGCTCTCCAGCAGATTTGTTGTGAATGGAAAGGGAAGTTCCTGCATCCTTCAAATAACAGCACTCACTTCCCTTAGCTGAGGCTAATGCTTAAATTTATACCCACTTGCTACAGAGGCAGCATCCGAGACAGGTAACAGTCTTTTTAAGGCTTGGAATCAAGGTGTATCTTAATAAATTTAGGAAGGACAGAAAGCATTTCTTACTCCTTCTCATAAATCTCTCCCCTAAGCCAAAAGACAGAAGATTACTTCTAAAATCTAAAATTCTGTACTTCAACAAAACTGTCCATAGTATAAAATAATATTCTGTGAGGGTAAAAAAAGTCAGTTGTGTTTTCTTGCTCTGAAATCTGACAGAACACTGTTTTAGTAGCATATTCTGTGTTGCATATGCTCACCTGTAGACTGTCAGGAATAATGACTACTTGGGTGACTGAAGTGCCATTATTAAAATAATGGAGTGTTTAGTCATTAAAAAAGCAAAATTAGTCCAATGCCATTTCAAGTTCTAAACTGGCAAATTTGCAGAAAGCTCTCAGATTGACTTGAGAAGTCATCTTGGGAGTGGGGCACTCCTTCCCTAACCCACCTGCAGAGAGAAAGGCTCGACCCTGGCAGAGTAAAGTAATGCAGGTTCTGAACTGATGAACTCCAAGGGCCAAAACAACTCTATGTACCTACAATGAAAGGGTAAAAGCCAAAAGTTTCATGGCACAGGAGAGCCAGGTCAGTTCAGGGTTGCTGCTGCCTCTGCAATGGTGTATGGGCTTTGAGGACTGACTGCACAGTACGAGGAGTCAGACCATGCTCTGCACTACAAAAGGCAAACACAAAATAAAACACTCCCTAGAGGACACATCAGATTAGGCAGTCTTATGAAGTTGTGTCCCGCATTAGGAAGTTGCCCACATTCAATTAGTAAAAGAATGGACAGACACAAGGAGGGCAATGAGCACTTCAGCACCTAGTGGTTTGTGCTGCACTTGGAACTGTCACAGTGAGGCAGAGAGCAGCACCTCTCTCCAACATGGCACCCATTTCAGCTGTGCACTCACCTGTGTTTCTAAAGAAAATTATATGAATCCTGCACTTCCTAAGACTAAAACTTCCTTCTGTGGATTACAGTGGGCTGCAGTCAAAAATAGTAATATAATAAGGAAGTATGTAGAATCCTGATACCCGGAGACCTTTGATGGCACCTGAGCCACAGTATTTCCTTGGCAAACAGCCAAAAGGTTCTCACTCTCCTTGCTTTGGGAGAAAAAGAAAAAACATGAGAACATGACCCAAGTGTTAAAGGTACTGAGATGCATGCCTTGGGAGACTCCAACACCTTGCCCCAGCTGCCAGAGAAGAGGTGGATCTCCAGTGAGGAATAGCCTGGCTGGGAGTGGTAGTGCTCCTGCACTTTTGCAGTTGGTTTCCCTTCAGTGCAAGGCTGATGGGAACCTCTGATGCCCTGAGCATCTCTGCAGGGTGTCCTGCACTGTGGACTGACCTGGCCAGAGAACAGCAGCCTTTGCCTAAACATCCTCCTGCCTCAGCATCAAAATGGGCCACTGCTCCTATGCTTTTCTTCTTTGATTTGCTTGGCAGTAAAACACTGAAATCACATCGATGGGCACTGGAGATAAGGAGATAAGGATGGGCCAGAGATAAGGAAAGCATGTTACAGTCCTTGCTGCTATTAAGACCACATCTCAGTCTTAGAGAAAAGTGCAAAAAGAGAAGGTCCAAGCCCCACAGTGGTGATGTGAGGCCACGTGCACCCCCATCCCCACCCCACAGTGCAGGCAGGGAGTGAACTCACTTGGTGTGATGTCCATAGCATCACAGCAGTTAAATGTGTGTACACGTGTTAGTAACTCCTGCCTTAGACTGGAAGTAGCATAAGCAGTCAACTACTCAAATACTCAGTCTGTGAAAGTTAAGTACAGATTTGACAAGTAAATCAGGTAAGGAAGTAACTTTTCCTTCCAACAACTAAAGCTCCTTAAGCTGGAAGCTTAAAAATTGCTGTCATGGCCCTATTTCCTTAACTGTAAATTCATGCATTTTTACAATGTATTATTCAATCTGAGCAATTCTGTCTCCAATCCCAGTGACAGAGTAACTGATGTAGATACATCTGGAGAGATTTTAGCATTAGCTGGAGAAGATTTCCCATCTACAATAATGTGATGAGCAATAAGAAGGATAAACACCAGAGCCTTTGAAGACAGGCCAATGGTGAGAAAAGGTCAGTTTGTGCAAAATCTTGGCATGCACCCAATCATTATTTATATCAAATTACAAAATTATTTAAAACCTTCATCTTAGATGCTCAGTCTATGAAAAACTGCTAATAGGCTTTTTTAGCAAAGATATTACTTTTAGTGTTTTATGCAGCAGTGCAAATATAATGCTGGGATTAAGAATCAGAGCAATAAAAATGTGTTAAAAAGGGAAAACGTAATCCAGAATAAAAAGTCAGAGGGAATTCCAATCCACCTCAAAACCATGTGTGCAGAGAAGGGGGCTAATCTTATTCCCTGCAATTATTTCTTCAGGTCCATTACATTCATACATTTAACTATTTCCAACTACTATGCATATATATAGTGCTCTATGCCAATGATAAGATGCTGCTGATTGTGTATTTTAAAACCATCATCAGGATCAAAATTTGAAGTTCTTTTCCCTTTGTATTTTTTTAACTCATTTACATGTGTAACTTCATTACTTTCAAGAACACCTGACTTACAGACATGGAAATGTGTTAATAGCTGTGCTCTTTACTACTAAAACTCATTTTGTTGGGAAGCAGATTTGAAGACAAATATAAGCAATATATATATATAACTATCAAGGAATTATTTATTTTATCACTCTTTGCCTAACACAAAATGGTCTTGATGTAAGTGAAGGCAAAACCCCAAAAATAACACAACCAATACTGTCACACCTTACAAAAACTGGAAAAGACTCATTAGTAAGGACATTTATTTTAAACAGCATCCTTATTTTTGTACCAGAATATGGAAAGCTCTGTAGGTCATATGGTTCACTGCTGTGTATATATCTATACATCCCAGTGTCCACAGTGTGAGCTGTGAGGCTAAGAAGAGAATTTAATACTTATTTCTTTTATGACCAGCTTATAAAGATTGTGTTTGATTATTTGGAAAGGCTGATAGTGAATCCATCACATGACTTGATGGAACTAAACAGGCAAAAATGTGTCCTCATTGATGATAGATTAGTCATTAAAAAAGAAAAAATTATGCTTGAAAAAATGCTGTGTTTTACTGTAAATTAGAAATCCAGAGAGCACATTACTTTAGAGTTTCTAAATGCCTAGAAAAGGAAATTGACAGAATGAAAACAAAATGGGTTCTCTGAAAGATGTTGTCATTTTCTTCCTGAGTAGCACTAACTAAATAACAAAAAAGCCATGCACAGAAAAATTAAATGTAAATTCAACATCTAGGACAGCTTACAAATCACTTCTGTGGCCCCAAAGCAGGATAAAAGGAAATAAATATACTTCATGGTTGGTAACCTATTAACTGACACCAACTGTTGCAGCTGCGAATAAAACAAATTCATGATAAGATTAGATATGTTGTTTGCACCTGGCCATCTGTAAATTGCTGCTTACCATAAGAATCACATGCTTTTTACTAGTCACTGTGATAAATGCAGAGTAACTGTTGTTGGTGGGGTGGTTTTTTCCCTTTGGTAAACAATAGAGGAAATAATAAGAAAAAATTGGTATGCAGTGGATTTGTTTTTCTAGGGTTTGTGCAAAGTTTGCCCTGGTGTTTTCCTGCTTTTAAAGAGAGAAGGAGCAAATCAAACAAATGAGACTGTATCTCACCAGTGTGGACAGAATAAGGCATCTAAATGTGTTTGTTTCCAATGGAGAGAGGAAATAGTACTCTGTAGTGAAATTGTCTTCAGGACTCCAAAGGCCTTGCAAGACGTCCTATGGTTTTGAACAAAACTACAGTGTAGGTTAACTTACCAGCAGCTTGAGGGAGTCACCAACAGCTCCTGAGTAACAGGTGATGGTGTTGATGATGATGATGATGGTTATCCCTTATTTTCTGGCTAGGAAAACCACACAAGAAGAGGAGGCTCATTGCACTCGTGGTGTTCGGATGCTGCCTTGCCTACTCATGAGTGGGTGTCAAAATGCTGAGCAGAAAAGGGTGGCTGTGAAGAGCAGCACGGGGCTGGTGCAGAGACCAAGGCATGCAAAGCTTCTGTCACCCCTTGGAAAGAAGCAGTTGTCCCCTCCAGAGCTGCTGTGCCCCTCCACACATCAGTGCTGGGGTTGGCATCTCCCCAGGGAGGGCAGCAAACCTGAGTGGGCCCGGGGAGCATAGCTGGGGCTGGGAAACACCCAGCCAGCACCCACTCCTCTCCAGAGGCAGTGCCATGAGCTCATGGGTGCCTGGCCACCCTTCCAGGGGCAGGACAGCATGGTACCACAGCCCAAACCAGCAGGAAGTTTTCCTGCTTTATCATGGAAGGATGCTGCCTGAGAGGTGTCTTGAAGGATTACCAGCCCTGAGTAGACTTGCCAAATGTGCAACCAGACCTAGCAGTCACAAGTCAATTTGAAGAATCAAAAGCCAGAATGATAAATAAGGAGTGCTTAATGATTAATAAGGAGTGCTCTGAATTCAGAACCTTTGTTTTACTCCAGCTGAATAATTTTCCTACTCCAGCTAGACATTTTCCTCTATTCTATTAACTAAACCTTAAAAAACTGCTCAACCATACTGCTGAAAATGTACCTGTGCTGTAATTTGTCTTTGTTTCAAATGACAGTATCAGCTATACAAGTCTCTCATTTAAGTAATGGCATATCACAGCAGCCAGCATGAATATTACAGCCTCCATTAAACAACAGATTCCACTGCTCCTGTCACTGTCTGCTTAATATAGTGCTGTTGCCCTGTATTCCGAAAGAAGAACAATTGCTGGGGGGGCGGGGAGCGAATAAAATCAAATGTCTGAGTTGAAGTCTTACCATGGCTGTGAGACAGTTGAGTGTCAGATATCCTTTCACAGCTGGATTTGCTTAGAAATCTGTGAACAATCCAAAGAGAATCAGACACCACTTCTGCTCCCCTAGTTTGCAATTTTGGCATTACATGTTGAGCTTTTCTGAGAAGCAGCTTCAAGTCTGTTTAACACCAGGATGTACAGCAGCATGCATTTTGAAACCTCAGTTACTGAATATAGATATGAAGCATATAAGATTACAAAATACATCAGCATATATCTATGTACGAACAGCAGAACTTCTTCCATTTATAGCAGTAAAGACGGTAATATATTTCTAGGATAAGAAAATGGAAAAACAAAAATAGATTACTTGAAAAAGTTTAAGTGATGTATGATTTTTATCTTCATCAGTAGGTGGCCAATTTTTCTGCTTACTTGCTCTGTGTGATCCTGAAGATGAAATCAATAAACTACCCATAGGTAAAGTTTTGCAAAGCTGGATGGAATGAGAGTTGTGCTGTGGGTGAATACTGTTTAAATTCCCTTTATATGATTAATAACAAACTAGTGCAGAAGTTATACTGGAGGCTGAGAACAGGGAAACAATGTTCAAGACACAAGAAGCTGTGGGCTGGTGATGTTAGGTAAAGGAGCCAAAAGCCTGCTGGTGCTTGCTTGGTGGAACCCTCCCCTCAGGATGGAATGGGGAGCAGAGTTGTGCACAGGGGAGCAGCAGGACAAGAGCTGGGCAGCACCGCAGCCCATTCCCAGCTGCTGTGTAAATACCTCAGAGAGCTGGAGCCACCCTGGAATCACTGCTGATGGAATGCATTAAACAAGGGTGAGAACCGAAAAGGCTATTATTTTTTCTGGTGCCTGAGATGGCTCATTTACAGTTAGCTCAGGTATTTTTACTCCACATCACAGTCTGCAGTGTATATCTATCCTAAAAACCAAGTGTCTCCAGTATGTATTTCTGTAGGAACTTGATACACTTCTGCCTTTTTTAGCTCTATAGTCTAAATATTGGGGGTTTTTTCCCCCAGTGGTCTCACTATTTTTTTCTGCCAGCGATTTTTTTCTCCCCCTTGACAAGGTCATGCACAAAAGTCTTGAGTACAGTGGCTATGCACATGCATGTGCACGTTTCAGCCACAGGCTGTGGTGCCTCAGCGCTGTTCCTCGACAGTCGCACACCCCCGGAATGAGCCTTACTTAACACACCAGATACAAGAAACACAAGATGCAGCTTTGTATCCTGGTTAGTTCCACACCCTGTGACACATCTACATTGTTTCCACACAACATCCCAACAACACCCACAACAACGGGGCCACCGTAGCAGAGGCTATCTCTGGTGCTCTGTGTCACGGGGGTGAGAGCCTGAGGAAAACCTTAAGGTCCGCCCTGAAACAAAGTAAGTGCCTCAACACCCCCGCCCTGGAGCACGCGTGGGCAGCTGCTGGTTATTCCATCCCTGGGGTTGGAATGGTCCGTGTGTGGGGATGCTGCAGCATCACCCACCAGCACCCCTACCTTCCATCTCGGAGCCTCCACAAAGACCGGGAGGAGCGCATGAAGGAGTAGATCTCAAAGCCCTGGTGAAAGCAGGTTCGATGAAGTCTAAGCAGTGTTGGTGTAAATGCTGAATTTCTGTATTATCTGGGAGATACTTGGGTTGTAAGGCCATTATCAAGCATCTTATTTGGCATTGAATCATGTCACTTATCAATAGCCCTGAGCAGAGTACTGATTTGTGGAAGTCACCCCCATCCTGAACTGCCCATCAGCCATCAGCCTTAAAATAAGGATTTTTTTTTTTTAATGGAATTAAATTAGAATAAGAACAGACTATTTGGATGTGCACAGTCTTTCCTGAATACAGCAATATTTTCTAACTTATCAACAAGATTTACACCTCCAATTTCAAAGGTAGTCCCAAAAAAACAAAGGGCTTAGCAGGTAATCTTTCTATAGAAGAGCTTTAATTAGCAGAAATGCAACATTTGTCACGTTTTTCAACTACTACATTTATAACCCACAAAATTTCTATACACTAGCAGGCTCTTATACAATATAAATAATGTAGTAATTTTATAGAGCAAAATTGAACAGTTCAGGGTTTTTTGGTTTTTTAATTTCTGATATTTAGTTAAGACACCAGTCTTTGTGTTATTGGTGGAAACACAGGAGCTCATAAATGAATTTTTTGAATAATTCATAGAAAATGCCTGATTCTTGTAGTGTATACTACTCCAGTTTCCCAAGGTTACATATGGACAATTTATTTCTCATAGCAACTAATGTTAGCTTAAATACAAACTCTACAGAGCAATGCAAATTCAGACATCCTGCCTCACTTGAGCACACCTGCGCATTGAGATAACTCCAAATACACTTCTTGAGTGTGACAGATAGATCAGGATTACATAGGGTAGTGTAGAATTCCACCACCTTCTTCAGACATTCTATTCAAAAAGGTACAATTCTTAGAGAAAACAAGGTTTTGAAAAAATATTTATTTTTAAAATAAATATTCATGTTTAATATCAAACTAATAAACTTATTCTGCACAAACAGCCTAAGCAAGGTAGGTCACAGAGATTATAGAAGAGATCCTGGCAAATACAGGGTGGTATCATTTGAGCAATCTATTCAGAAAAGATTAAAAACCAATCTACTTACTAGTTGTCACACCAGCACCATCATTAAGAACAATTATATGGAAGGAAATCAGGATGAAAGCCAGACTTCTATTTGTCCAGAGCACAAAAGGGGAAAAAAATTTACTTTTTTCTCTCATTCATTTTAGATTTAAATGTATTTTGCTTCTTCCCACCAGAACCTCCTGTAGCTTTTTTGATCTGTGCATCAGAAACATCAAATCAGAAAAATTAAATAAAAATTGTTTGGCGGGAATTAATCCGTTAATGTCTGAAGACTATGGGACTGAATGAAGGGGATTGATTTTTTGAGTACAAAGGCAATTTTATGATAAAAAGTACTAAACACTCTCTAAGGATGTAAATGATGTCTACCTCTGCCAGAATACCTTAGAGTACATGGATAACCCCAACTGTTTGCATGCTGCCAGAGGAATTTTCTTTACTTAGAGTTGGATCCTGTGGATAAGCACTTGTTAATAACCCTGAGCTTGCAAAAGAAAGAAAGGGCCACTTTCACAACTACATAGTATGCAAGATATTTTTCTCTTTTTTTCCTCTTTAAATTAAATTATCTTGAACATATCACTCAAAAAATGACCTCACAAAAACTGATTTAGAAATGCTAAGATCTACATTTTACAAAACCCCTTTTTTCTATGTGCACAGGGAATACCTTATGCACCTCCTTTCCAGAACAACTAAGTACAACCAACATTTTTCTTAATACAAGAAGACATTCATACACCGAATTTAATAGTGCACAACATCCCACTTGGAGATCTTTGAAAACAACCCACATTTAATTCAATGCACAGTGGTTTTGTAGCTCCCTCTTATCAGTGATGCTAAAGTCTGGGTGACATCATGATGTTGTGGAAGTGGGCACAAATATTACTTCATTCTTGGTACTATGTGGGCTTCTGCTGAACGGCCTACTTGCAGCTGTTTGCCCTTTCATAGAGATGGCAGGAAAAGATGAGCTGAACGTTACCCGGCTGGTGGTGATGATAAGGTTGTAGGAGAAGGCAGGGGAAGGTGAGAGAAAGCAGGAAGGAGAACACAGATGGCTGTGAGGGAGAGTACGGGGCAGAGGCGAGGAACACGTTCAAAAAGTGCAGTGATCCAAAGAAGTGGGGCCTTCCCTCCCTCCCTCCGTGACCCTCCTGCAGGGAGGAAGGATCGGCACTGTCAGAGCTGGCTGCAGGCACCGCCAACCGCTGCTCCCCTCCGCTGGCTCTGCTCTTGGGCTCCCCTTCCCGGGGTGGCCTTCACGCAGCTGCAGCTCATGCATATGCAATCTGCTGCTACGCATGCAGCAGACCGGTAATTCCTCTTCAACCTTGTGGCTTTTCACTTCGCAGAAAAGGCTTGCCAAAACGTCTTCAAAAATGAACTAAAAGCTCTTCTTATATGAAACTGTTAAAAACCAAAAAAAGGTTACTGAATCTTACAGGATTGAATAAGGGGTGCAATTCTCCTTCTAAGTAAATGGAAACAATGTGTTTTCCAAGTTTCTTTTTTATTATTATTTTTAACAGAGGTTTTTGAACTTGTGTTACTCTTAGAGAACACGTTTAAACTTAAAAAGTCACCAAACTGGATAAAGAATAGAAAGTGTTATCATATTTTCTCACTAAAATCACTGGAGAGGTGATCCTGCCCTCCCAAACAAAACATTTACATACAAGTGATAAATATCTGAATTAATATAAATATATATATGTAAATGAATTCTTACCTACTTAGAGTATCAAATGAGCTAGAAATGTGTTGGCATTCTCATAACAGGATCACTGAGTGTCTATGTGCAGGCTTGTATTCAAGTAAAATGCAAGTGAATATACAGTCTGGAAGGAAACAATACCATACAACTTTAGGCAACAGATTTTCACTCCTAAGTAAATAATGTCCTCCATAAAACACTTCCCAGTAATAAAAGTTCTTCTCCACAAAGCTATCGGAGAGAGTTCAAAGCGTTTATGAATCACGTTAAATAAAGGTACACTGTGAATAGAGGTGATGCAATTGTACAATGGAGTTTTCTTCTTGCAAACAGGGCGAAGAAGGAGGGCCCACTTTCATGTCTCAGTTTACACCTCTGATCCTTAAGCACGCTCTTCTTTGATCTTTGATGAATATCTGTTATCATCACGTTATTTTAAAAGCCATGGCTGGGTTTTTTTTTTTTTTTTTTTTCCTTAATGGCAAGAATTTCATCTATTCTATTTTCTTTGGATTGAAATAGGCAATAGAAAAGTGGTGGGGAATGTGATCTTCAGCAGCATACCTCTGCTCTGGCCTTGTCATTTGCAGCTCAAGGAGGCTAAAATAACCCAAATACACCTATTTCAAATGTAGCACAGAATGTCAGGAAAAAATATGTATTACACAGGTGAATTTTGGTCGCAGAGAGGAAAACACTCAGAAATAATACTGGGGGGTTTTTTTCAAGATAAATAAGACGCTGCCTTTCCCCACCCTGTGGGTGCCTATCACGGGGGCACGGGAAGCAAGATGCCTGTGGATCGCCTTCCATTCATTCCCCGCAGCGCGTCCCGTAGGGTCGCTGGGCTACCCGCGGATGTCGCTGCTGCGGACGCGCCGGGGCGAGAGCCCTGCTCCTGCCCTGTTCCAGCCCTGCTCCTGCCCTGTTCCTGCCCTGCTCCTTGCCCTGCGGGTGAACACGGCCCACGCGGGGACCTCGGGGGGCGGCGGGGGGCGCGGGGAGTCCTGCGGGCACAGATCCCCGCGGATCCCTGCGAACACAAATCCCTGCGGAGCACCCACCGCGGAGCCCGGCGGGCCGGGGGCAGCGCGCAGCCCGGCGGGGGCCCCGCTCGGGTCCCAGCGCGGAATTGCCGCGCGTGTTGCCGAACCCGAGCCCGCCGGGCCCCCGCGGGAGGCTGCGGGGGGAAAAGAGGGTGCGGAGGGAAAAGAGGCGCTGCGCAGCAGCTGCGGGGGCTTCTGGCTGCGCAGCGCCAGGGCAGGGAAGCGCTCCGCGCCGGCGAGGGCACGCAGGAACACGCTCACGGGAGGGAAGGTCTGCTCCCGAGAGCTCAGACGGAGCAGGCTGCAAAGCACTTCCCACAGCCTACGGAGCTGGGGGTGTGGAAAAGATCAGCGGCAAGGGCTGCAGTTAAAGGAGCCTGTGCGCTGGTAATCCTCAGCTGAAAACAAGAGGAGGGGAAAAAAGAGCCGTGCTAAATCTGCGTGTCCTTAAGACATTTTAACTGGTGGGGACTGCATGCTGATTCACACATAAAATCTGCAATCAATCATAGAATCAGAGATTCATAGATTGGTTTGGGTCGAAAGGGACCTTAAAGATCACCTAGTTCCAACCCCCCCTGCCATGGGCAGGGGTACCACCCACTAGATCATGTTGCTTAGGGCCCCATCCAACCTCGTCTTGAACACTTCCAGGGATGGGAATGATGGAACCAATGCTTGAGGCGCCCAGCCCTGCAGGAGATTTGTCCAGAGCATTGTTCCTGAACAATCTCTCTTGCTCCATGCGCGAGGCGAACTGCAGATCCCGGTGTGTGAGAAGGGTGCTCTCAGTGCCCCTGCCCTTAAGCCCCGCATCGCGGTTTGGCATCACTCGCACCCTGTTCCGGCGGCGTACAGCTGACTGCGTGGGTACTGCCGCTCTTTGATGCAAACCCACCGAATTTCAGTCAGAAACTCGCAGCGTTATGCTGCTCCGTAAAACCACAGGGGGAAAAAAAATAATTTAAAAAATACTAATCGCGGGTTCGCTAGCTCCGCGTTTTCCCACGTTTGGCAGAAGAGGCTCAGCGCTGCCACCTCGCGTCCCGTGCCGCATCCCCGGCCTCATCGAGCCTGCAGGAAACAGAATGGAGTTTCAAGGCTTTTTAAGCTGTAAAACGCGGAGAAGTCTTGCCAATGCTCTTAAAACTTCATTTTTAGACGGAAGCTGAATGCTCGCGCTTTACGCCTAGGCTTAAAAATTTGGGGAGCTGGAAGGTACTTTCAGTCCGCCACTGGAAGATTAGGGATGGAAGCAATTAACTTTGAGGAAACAGCTAAGAAATTGTAGTGAAATGCTTTTATAGAGTTTCACATCGTGTTCTTACACTTGCTGTATTAAGCAGCTCTAAATTTCACTTTTGTGAAGTTTTTGTTCAGGAGAAAATACTCTTCTCTCCATACCACATACATGCTTATTGAACCAAGATTAAATTGATGTGGCTGCTTTGATCAGGAAGACACTTAACTCCTCACCTGGAGATGAATTTCATTCATGGTGGTCAAGACCTTGCAGAACTTAACCAAGTGAAAAGCTTCTGAAGCTTTTTCTTTCTATGTTTGCCTATCAGTTTGGGTTTTGTTTGTTTTGCTTTTATTTGTGTCTAGAAACATGAGAATATTTTACTTGCTTTGTAGTTTAAACAAATTGATATTTATATGTAAAATACAACAGTTGGGGGTTGAAATCCTGCTGGATACCGTGCTGACAGGTGGAGCAGCCAGAAGCTACTGACTGCTCCCAGTCCCAGTTTTTCATGCTGCTGCACATGAATACCAAGGGTGTAAGCAAAAGCCAGAGCTTATTCCTGACACCAAACCCACTGCGAGCCTCCATTTCTGTAGATGTTGGTGGTATAGGGTAGAACAGATTTGATCTTAGCTTTGGGGCTGCAGGGGAAAAACACAGCGTGAATTACTACTTACGAAGTGTAAAGGTGAGAAACTCCACTGATGTCACTGGATGTCGTCAACCTAGAGGAAAGCAGTATTTCATCCAGTCTTGACCAGAGGCTGTATGAGGAACCAATGTATTATTTCTGCAAGCAAACCAATAATTTAATTTGCATCTTTGTAAACAGCCTCAGTAATGTAGGTGGCCTACCCAGGGAGGTACTGAGAATTCAGGACTTTTCTCAGCGCTTCACAGCAGTGTACTTTGAGTCCAGTGTGAGGTCTTAATATTCAAAGCCTGTTCTCAAGCCAGCTAGAAACTCTGCTAAAGGATCCTACCATAAATTTTCTTGCAAAAATGTGTACTTTATTTTTAGACCTCTATCTTAGACATTTTAGCTGTATCCAACCATTATTTTGCTTCTGATTTAAAAGGTGTTTTTAACTGGTGCTGTGTAGAACAAAAATTTTCACAGCTGTTTTGCCTAACAGCTTTTCTGGTCCCTGGCCTGATGAATGATGTGAGGAATCTTTGGGAAGTAACACTGCCATTGTTTTTATGGTCTTACCCGGCCCCCTTTACCTGAATTTTGGAGGGGGGGGTTGATGCCATGAGGCCTTAAGGGGTGCTGCACAGTGCCTGACCTCACTGCCCTGCTTTACTTCACTCTTGCTCATGGCAGGGCAGAGGGAGGGGCACATGAGATCAAACAGCCATCCCCGAAAAGCACCTTGCACCCTAGGAAGGGCCCCGGAGAGGGGGTCCCTGCTCGGCGGGGTGGACCGGCAGAGACACGGCAGCACCTCCGCCCCAGGGCCGGTGCCTGCCTGCTGCGCACCGCTCCTTCCTCCCGCGGCCCCTCCCGCTCCCTGGGGACCCGGCGGGGCCGGGCCGGGACCCCCAGCCGCAGCCTCTCCCCGGGATTGGGATGGGGCGTCGCGGTAGCACCCCGGCATACGGGAGCGGCAGGTAGCGAAACGCAGAAGAGGGGTCGGAGGGTAAAAGCGCGATAAGGGCAACACCTCTTCCTCGCTCGGCGCCGGGCAATTTGGGAAGGGTGGCAGCGGTGGCTCGGCGCCGTGAGCGGTGCGGGGCCCGGCGCTCGGTGCCCGCTGCCCATCCCGTCCCACGCCCTGCGCTGCTCCGCTCCAGCTCCGAGGCGGAGGGGGCGTGACGGCAGCGCCTGGCGGGCGCTTCCCCAGGGTTGGCGACCCCTCCGTGACACTGCGCGTGTGGGCGTGGGGACGGGCACGGGGCACCCTCCGGCATCCCCCGGGCAGCGCTGCCCGCCGGGCGTGCGGCGGCTCCGGGGCGGCAGGAAAACCCTCCCGGCCCTTTGTGCGGGCAGGTGTCCCCGCTCGCCGCCCCGCAGCCACGGCGCGCGGGGGCGGGACGCCTTGATTCCCCCCTCTCTCCCTTTCTTTTTTTTTTTTTAAATAATTATTTGTATTATGATGATTTTTTTGCTGATTTCCTAATCTTTTTTTTTTCCCCGGCAGGGAGGAGGGGAGGGAGGAGCGCGGCCGGGGGGCGGGGGGCCGGGGGGTCGCGGGCACGTGCGCGGCGAGGCGCGGGGCGGCGCGCGGCGCTGCCCTCCTGCCCCTTTTAAAAAGTTCGCCCCGCCGCCGGGAATGAGGTCAGCGCGGGCGCTTCCCATTGCACGCGGCCATTATTACCGCTCCGCGCCGGCCGCCAATCCCGGGGAGGCGGGCGGGGCTTGGCACGCGGAGGGCGTTGGATACAGCGCGCGATTGGCCGCGGGGCGGGCTGCGAAAGGATAAAGCGGCGCGGGGCGGGCGCGGGGTCCGCTCTCAGCTGCGGCCGGCGGAGCGCGGCGTGCGGGGGGCGCGGGGCAGCGCCCGGCGGGCGGGCGGGAGAGAGCGCGGGGGGCGGCGGCGGCTCCGCGGGGCTCCGCGGGCGCGGAGCAGCAGCAGCAGCACCGCCGTCGGCAGAGGAGGAGGAGGACGGGACTGGGCACCCGGCTCGCCGCTCTTCCTGCCGGGGACGTACACACTCGTTCATGCACGAGCGCTTTTTAATTTTTCTTTTTTTTACGGCGATTTTTTCAATTATTTTTTTTTCCTTCTTCTTATTTCTTTTTTGTTTTTTCTTTTTTTTCCCGAGGGGTTTCCTTCTCGCTCGGTACCTCGCAACTGCCAAATCCAACCTGCACAAACTCCTGGCCGCCGACCCCGCCGCCACCACGGGTCCTGGAGCCGGGATTTTCGGGGCTTCGGGGGCGCGCCGCCTCCCCCCTCCCCCGCGGCCGTGCACGCTGGCCGTGCCCAGCGCTGAGAGACTTTCGGCGGCAGGAGTGCCGCTCTCCTGAAACGCTGCGGGCAGGCGGAACGCACTTGTGAACTGGACCAGCTGCTCCGGGGAGGGGGGCAACCCGATGTGGTGAGGAAAAAAAGCAGACCGACACCCCCCTCCAAAAAAAACCAAAACCAACCAAACCAAAAAAGCCCAAAACACCCCAAGAAAAAAAATAGCAAACTTGGACGGGCGGCTCGCGGCGCTGCTTTTGCAGAAACTCTTGTCTGACCGCGGGCAGCCCCGCCGCTCCTACTGCTGCTGCTGCTGCCGCCGCCACCGCCGCCTCGAGGGGGACAGGACCGCGCCGCCGGGGACGAGGCGCCGGTGTGGAAGTACAAGTGGTGCGGGGAGCGGGGGCGCGGCCGCGGGGGGCTGCGCCGTCCCGGTGCCGCTGTGAGAAGTTGCGCGCCCTGCCCCGCGCCGGAGCGGCGCTGAGCTCCGGAGCGGCGCTGAGCCCCGGCGAGCCCCCCGCCGCCGCCGCCGCGATGGTGCAGCAGACCAACACGGCGGAGAACACGGAGGCGCTGCTGGCCGCCGAGACCTCCGACTCCGGGGCCGGCATCGAGCTGGGCATCGCCTCCTCCCCCACGCCGGGTTCCACCGCCTCCACGGGGGGCAAGGCGGATGACCCGAGCTGGTGCAAGACGCCCAGCGGGCACATAAAGCGGCCCATGAATGCCTTCATGGTGTGGTCACAGATCGAGCGGCGAAAGATTATGGAGCAGTCCCCCGACATGCACAACGCCGAGATCTCCAAGCGCCTGGGCAAGCGCTGGAAGCTGCTCAAGGACAGCGACAAGATCCCCTTCATCCGGGAGGCGGAGCGGCTGCGCCTCAAGCACATGGCGGACTACCCTGACTACAAGTACCGGCCCAGGAAGAAGGTGAAGTCGGGCAACAGCTCCGCCAAGCCCGGCGACAAGGCGGACAAGGGCGGCGGGGGCGGCGCCGGCGGGGGCAGCGCGGGCGGCGGCTCCGGCGGCCCCGCGGCCCCCGCCAAGCCCGCCCCGAAGAAGGGCGGCGGCGGCGGCTCCAAGCCCTCCCCCGCGGGCGGCGGCGGCGCGGGCGCGGGCGGCAAGCCCCACGGCAAGGCGGCGGGGGGCAAGGCCGCCCCCTTCCCCGGGGAGCCGTCGGCCGCGCTGCTGCCGCCCGAGCACCAGGCGCTCTACAAGCCCCGGGGGGCGGCGGGCGCGCCCTCGGGACCCGGCAAGCCTCTGGCCGAGAAGAAGCTGAAGCGGGTCTACATCTTCGGGAGCGGGCAGGCGGCGGCCGCCTCCGCCTCCCCCGGCGGCGCCGTGCCCGGCAGCCCCACGCTGAGCAGCTCGGCGGAGGCCGGCGACCCCTTGAGCCTCTACGAGGAGGGGGGCGGCGGCGCGGGCCGGCCCGACGGGGACTGCGGCGGCGTCGCTTGCCCCTCGCCCTCCGGCTCCGGCTCCCCCTCGGATCACCGCAGCTACACCAGCTTGCGCGCCTCCTCCCCGGCCCCTTCGACGGCGCATTCCTCCTCCGCGTCCTCCCACTCCTCCTCTTCTTCCTCCTCCGGCTCCTCTTCGTCGGACGACGAGTTTGAGGACGACCTCTTGGACCTGAACCCCAGCCCCGGCTTTGAGAGCATGTCCCTGGGCAGCTTCAGCTCCTCGGTGCTCGACCGGGACCTGGATTTTAACTTCGAGCCCGGCTCGGGCTCGCACTTTGAGTTCCCGGACTATTGCACGCCGGAGGTAAGTGAGATGATCTCGGGGGACTGGCTGGAGTCCAGCATTTCCAACCTGGTCTTCACTTACTGAGGCGAGAGTCGGGCCCTGCTGGAGGAGGCACCGGCGCGCGTGGCTGTCGGCAGGACTCGCCCACCCCGCCGGGCGCTTTTGTGTCTTTTTCTGTTTTGTTTGGTGTTTGTGTTTTGGTTTTTTTTAGGGGGGAAGGAGGTGTTTTGTTTGTTTCTGGGAAGGGGCTGTTAAGAAACCGCTTCTTGTGCTTGGGGAAGGAGCGGGATCGCCCTCTCCTTGCGGAAAGGCCAGCAGTCCCCTTCCTCCGGCTGCAGACGGACTCGCACACACCCCCTCCGAGAGAGGAGCCTGACGGTGCTTTTTGAGAGACTGGCGGGAGCGAAACGCTGTCCTTTTCCCTTTTTTTATTTCCTGAAAAGAGAGACAGAGAAAGGGGGAGGGAGGGGGAAACCACACACACCTCTGGGTTCTTTGTTATTGCCCATTTTATACGAATAAAGAGGAGGGGGAGCGATGCGTTGTGCTGAGCGCACACTGGATCTCTTGAGTATTCGCTCTTTCCTATGAAAGAGCGATCAGAACTGCCTGGAAAAAGAAAAAAAAAAGAGAAAATCCACCCAAAGCCTTTGCAAGGTTCACATTTGTGGGGAGAAATCTTGTCCCGGTTTCTTCTGCGGTGAGAGGAGGCAACAATGCTGGGAGGAGGAGGAGGAGGAGGAGGAGGAGGAGGCGGATGGAGCTGGACTGAGATCCTAGTTAAGCGGAGAAGAGCCAGACTTACACTTGAGAGCTGTCGTGGAAATACGGTGGGGGGAAATAATAATAAACTGTAATGGATTTGCACGTACAGATGAGGTGGCAGCAGCGCTTTTCTCAGTCACCTCATGTAATATGTAGAGAGAAAAATAAGGCTGAAACTTCAAGAACACTGAAAACTTCTTTTGAAACAGAGACCGAATGGGAACAGTTTCTGTCATGATGTGGTACAGGGGAAACGGAGGGCGATGGCTTTTGCAAAAAAACAAAAAAAACCACAACGACAAAAAAAAAACAAACCCGAAAATACAAAAAAAAAAAAGTAGTTTTTTTCTTCTTACTCAGAATCGTGATGGTGTTGGATTATTTCACTGGTGGGGTTTAATATAGCATGTTATACTGTCTATCTTTTCAAGATTTCTGTAAGACTGTTGAACAGTTTAAAAAAAACAAAACTAGTGTTAGGATAATATAAAAGCAGATAGATGGCGCTATGTTTGATTCCTACAAAAATATCACCAGCTTTTTTTCATTCTTAACTCTTTAAAGGATTCAAACGCAACTCAAATCTGTGCTGGACTTTAAAAAAATGAAAATTCAGGACCAAATTTTTTCTCAGAGTATGTATGTGTTTGTTCCTAATAGCTGTAAATGAAAAGACTGTTTTTTCTCACCGATGCTCCATCCTCGTATTGTTTTTTTTTTCCTTGTAAATGTAATCGGATGCCATTTTATAAGTGGACGTATTTATACTGGCCAAACATTTTTGACTTTGTATTTCTTTGTCCTTTTTTGGTAGTTCTCGTTGTTACCCGCACCATTTTTATGTCTCCTTCACTGAAGGGCTAGAGTTTTAACTTTTAATTTTTTATATTTAAATGTAGACTTTTGACACTTTTAAAAACAAAAAGAGAAGAGAGATGAAAACGTTTGATTATTTTCTCAGTGTATTTTTGTAAAAAATATATAAAGGGGGTGTAAATCGGTGTAAATCGCTGTTTGGATTTCCTGATTTTAACAACAGGGCCGCTGGTTAGTATCTCACACGCGTGTGCGCGCTCACGCTCACTCACACTCTCACACACCCACGAATCAGCCCCTATTTTGTCCATGTTTACACTCCAATCTGCAGGCATCTTAAAGTGACAGCATCCCTCACCGCCCCCGCCGCTGCCCGCTCCGCAGCCCCCCGCCTGTGCGCGGAGGGGCGGGAGGGGCCGGGGGAAGGGATTTACACTGTATGCTACCGTTTTGGGGAGCCACCTGCCCCCGGATGAAGTGAAGCAACTGGTGCATTTACACAGAAGGGATCCTGTACCTTTAACTTGTAAACCACATCTTTTGCACTTTTTTTCTAAGCAAAAACGTGCCGTTTTAAACCACTGGATCTATCGAAATGCCGGTTTGAGTTCGCGACACTATGTACTGCGTTTTTCATTCTTGTATTTGACTATTTAATCCTTTCTATTTGTCGCTAAATATAATTGTTTTAGTCTCTTATGGCATGATGATAGCATATGTATTCAGGTTTATAGCTGTTGTGTTTAAGATGAAGAAAGTGAAAACATCTTTGTACATTTAAGTCTGTATTATAATAAGCAAAAAAGAAGATTGTGTGTTTATGTATGTTAATATAACATGACAGGCACTAGGACGTCTGCCTAATGAGGTGGTTCCGTTAAGGGTTTAACTTTTTTGTTCTTTTTTTTTGTTCTTTTTTTGGTCATCCATCCTGTGCAATATGCTGTGTAGATTTTTTTTTTTTTTTGTCTACGATCACCCACAACACAACGTGGGGAAAGGAGAAAAAGAAAAAGAATCATGCCAGCTAACCATGTCAAGTTCACTGCCTGTCAGATTGTTGATATACCTTCTGTAAATAACCTCTCTTTTTTTTGTTTTGTTTGGTTTTTTTCTTTTTATTTTTCCTTTTTTTTTTTTTTTCTTCGGGAAGGAAATAAAATCAGCTGGAACTGAACCCTAACACTGGGCTGCTCTTGTCATCATTGCTACGCCCCCAGCCCCTCCGGTCAGGTGTGTCTTGTGTCTCCGGAGGGCAGCGGCCCCGCCGGGAGGGGCCGGGGGCGGGAGGTGCGGCCGCGCTGCCGGACCGCCCACCCGGGGCACGGCCGGGGCACGGCCCGGGAGTGGCGGCGGCCGCCGGGAAGCGCCGCTGCGGGTGGGGGCTGCGGGCTCCGCCGCTCCCGGGCAAGGGGATCCCTGTCTCCCGGCCTCGCCTCCTGGGGCAGCTCGCCTTGGCGGATGCCGGCTTGAGTTTGTTTTCCCTTTAAAGAGATTCCCCTTCTTTTTTTTCCTTTCTGCTCTGGCGTTTTGGGTGAGATCCGGCGGAGCCAACGAGCGAGCGGCAGTGGGGTCCCGCCGCCCACCCCATCATCCAAAATAGTTTCTCCGGGGCACTTTAAGAAAGACGTCCTAAGGCAAAGCGTTTGCAGAAGCCCGGCCGGCGGCCGTGGGGATGCTCGGGGCGGGGGTCCGGGGGGCTCGCGGGGGGGGCCTTGTCCCCAGCTCCCCGCTGGCCACCAGACGGGGCCGGGGCCGGTGACCCCGCTGGGTTTCGACGTCCCGGGTACCCGCCTGTATTCCCTTCCTGACTACGAATATGGATCGTACCTCGAGCAGTGTTTTGTAAACCGATTAAAGCATCCCACTGACATAATGGTTTCACTTAGCTGTTAATTTACAGCTGGCTTTGAGCCACGAACTCTTTTTCCATGAAAAGGAGCAGCAAACGAGAAGAGCCGTGGTAGCGGCTGTTTCGCAAAGCCACCGGCGCAGGAGGTTAATGTTTGCTCTGCCTTATCCCCGTGAATTCCTGGGTTGTATTTGCCTTGCAAAAAAACCCCATCAACAGCTCCACGCCACTCATTGCCTGGGAGCTTTCCCAGTTACCCCCTTTGCATACAACGCCTTTCCTGTCCAGGGTCACTTGCAAAACCGATGTCTGTGCCGGTGGCCTCGCGTGTTCCCGGAGCATCCCCGCCCAGGCGGTGCGGTGGGGGCGGAGAGGCAGCCACCGGGCCCGGCCGGGGCACCTTGCTGTGTCCAGGCGGTGTGGTTAGTGATTAACTTCCCCTTGGGTGTGGGCACTCGCCAAAATCAGCGGAGAAAACGAAAAGGGGTGGCGATGGGACAGGCGACAACATCCAACTACAGCCACTGGCAAGCAGCAGGCCTGGGACCGGCTGCATCCCTCCTTGTGCCTGGCTCCGGTGCCCGCTGCCTCCCCAGGCCCCTTGGCCGTTGGCTGCAGTTAACTTGAGGGGTTTTATGGTTTCCTGCCTATGTGGTTTTTGTTCTCCACTATAATAAAGTCCACTGCTGGCAAACGGATTGTTTCTCTGGGGACTCTTTGGTGGCACAAGTTGTTGCTTCCAGATAGCTGTGGGAAGTCAGGCTACACAACAGTTACATATGCACATACGTACGTAAAAAGCAAGTATTTCTATGTTCCTTGCTGCTTGCAATAAGACAAGTGTCTCACTACAGGAAGTACCCAGAACAAAGCCACACAAGGATATATCACCAAAGATGCTCTCCCCTCCCCCCCCCCTTTTTTTTTTTTTGTAACAGACCATATTTCTAGTGTAATTGCTTTGGAAAGAAAAGTAGTAGCCCCTTAGCAAAGGTGAAAGAAAGCAACTTTACAGAAAAGATTTTTTAATGAAGATCGATATAAAAGAAAAGCAGATTTTAGGAATCACAACTGGTGTCTGACTAGGATTGCCTAAGACTGGATCATCTCTTGGATGTGGGCCAGAGTGGTGAATGCCTATGAAGAGGTGTATTTCCACAGCATTGTGAAATCTCTGACTCGAGATTGCTGTAGCTGTCATTCCTTCCTACTGCCCTGCCACCATTGCCAGAGCCTCTGCCAGAGCTGTTCTGAGAGGCCCTAGCCCTGCTCCTGGCAGGTGTAACCATGCTTCAGCACACAAGGCAAAGAAAAATTGCTCCTTACCTGCTGTGCCTTCACCTTGTTAGTCAGCATTTTAGAGACTTCTACAGCCACACATGGTCATTGTCACCAGTGAATCCCACTCCACTAATTAATTATTCTGTCCTCCATGGCATTCCCTTCCTGCTTGTGGCCTCTGCAACATCTTGTGATAATGCTGAGGGAATTCATTTGTGTGCTGAGTGAAAAAATGAAGTTTCTATTTATTGTTTTAATTTTGGTGTAGATAATATGGTTTGTTCTTGTACTGTGACAATTTTGTCTCTTCATCTTTGCTAAGACACTAAGTTTTATAACTCTGCTGTTTCTCCATTAGCTCATCACATAGTGCACAGAGATACAGAAAAGAATTGAACTAGAAGATTTAAATGAAAAAATCAGCATAATAGGCTGCATATGCCTGTCGCTAAAATTTATTTTTAATAGATCATGCTTCTTTGTTAATCATTAATTTACCTGCAAATTAGATGAAGACTGTTCACCTCAAGAGTGTATATATAATTTCCAGTAATCAGATCTGCCTCCCCTGTGTATCATTTCATTTCCTTTCCATCCTTGTGGAAGCAGTGTGTGATGTGATTGCATACATAGACAGTATTGTATTTTTTTTCTTTTCCAACACCAGTGTAGGGTTCCCTGAGAGTCAGCAATGCTGAACACATTTGCAAGCTTCGTGCTCCTGTGTTATGCTTCCAGCAGAAATGGCCTGTCTGAGTGGAAAGGACAGTATGGAGCCAGAGGCCTCCCCAGCCTCCTGTTGGGACATACACACTTCCATCATACATGACAGAGGATCAGCCATGTGAGTGCACAGGCTTCACGCTGCCCGGCCCCTTCTCTGCCACATCTGCTTCCACAACAAGGTGCAAAAAGAAGCAGATTAGAGCTTAACCTTCCTCCCAAGGGCTCTTTTATTCTGCATGTTGGATCCAATTATTGAATGTACCTATTAGGGTTAATTTTTTTCATGTAGAATAACTCCATAAAGGTCTCTGAAAAGCTTTGAAGACATTAACAAGGTATTACAATGAGACCTCCTGGGTCTACAAATGTTGTGATCATCTTAATATGCCAGAGTTCAAAAATTATTATCCACCTCCTGCCATTTCAACCTCTCCTCTCCAGGGCCCTCAAATGAGCTCTAAACATCAGGTAGGATTTTTGCCACCAACATGAGGAAAATATATGTGGTTATCTCCAAGATGGGTGTGCCATGGCACAAAAAATGACTTATTCAGGTCTTAGTAATTTCCTGGTCAGTAACTGCTCTGTTTTGTGCATTGTACATAAACGAAGCAAGGCCCGCATTCACTGAACCTATAGTAATCAACCTGTAAAACACCCACAGAATTAAATCCCCTCTATAGGAATAACTCAAAGCATGGCTAATACAGCATCTTTGATCAGATTATACTAGTCAGAGTCACTTCCTATGCCTTTTTTTTCCTACCGGTGCACTAACTCCTAGTATTCTTTCTCCCCCTGTAACAGCTCCTCCATGTTTCTTGCAAACAAAGTTTAACTCTCCTACTTGGAAAAAGAACATCCTGAAACTCCAAATGGCCCCTGTTACATCTCTTCTAATTGAGTTTTATTTGAACCAAAGGACAATATAATAGTGGACCCAGAACATTACATCTTACCTTCTTCCCAGACCTAACTTTTCTCATGTTTAAGCATTTATCTCCTTCCTTTGCAAAAGGCACATTGCATTTCCAGTAGAGTGAAAAGAATCTCATTTAAGATGTATCCAAGATGTACCCATGCGACATTATCATCCTGAACTTAGACCAAGGGTCTCAGATGAGGGTATCTCTGCACATTGGCTCAAAAATAGCACCAATCTGGGTACAAACTGTGATGGCGTTTCTGAAAGCTAAATGAAAACAGCTGGTATCTAACTGAATAATTTAAAAGGTACTTGCTCAGGCTGACTGTTTTGAAGAAGTGAAATTGCCATGAAACTAGACAAGATCTGATTGTGTGATCTCAGCACAGGTCACCGAAACCTTTACACTCAGTTCAGGTCTAACCTCATCTTTCAAATAGTCACATTCTTGATGTGTCAGAGAAAACAGGACAGAGTGACCCTTTGCTGTAGCAGCCTGCCTGAAGTTTGTGACTGCATGTACCTCATGGTCTGTTCCTCTCAAAGAAGTGAAGAAAATATCCACATCTTTCCAGGCCCCTGGAACTGCTGAAGCCATAATTCCTGCCACAGTGGGATGGTTGCTACTAAGGGTCCATTGGTCAGACATAAAGTGACTGCTGTGCTGATGACAGAGAGTTAGACAGGACAGGGTGGGACCCAGTGACTGGCAAAGGGAATGGCAGTTTGAAGGTGGGTCTGGGCATTTCTCAAGATTTGAACAGCAGAAACTGGATTGGTTTATTTCCATGAAAGCAAATTTAGATGTTTTCAGGTTCATCAGACTTTTTGCCAGAGACTGCTGTCATTCAGAAATGCGGCATTTGATGTGACTGTGATGCCATCGATTCAGACTTGCTCAGAGCACCAAGAAATGCAAAAAAATTATCATTATGTGGGATAGTTCCTGTTTACATGTAAGTACTTATGTGCTCCAATTGTTTATAGTTTTAAGGCTTAATATTCAAGGAGGGGACGTATTTTCTGTAAATAAGAAAACAACACAATTATTTTCAAATGAAAGAACTTGCATAGTTCCAGCTCTGGGAAACAAGAGGTACAGTGGATAAAACAGGCAGTCGGAAACAGGCATCTTCAGATTAATTCCTGGTCTTCCTGCAAACTTTGTCCAAGACTCACCGTCATTCGGAAAATCTTATTAGGCTGCTTCCCTTTGGATTGGTTTAAATGTTTGTTTGTGGTTTTGGGCTTTTTTTGTTGTGTTTTCTTTTTCTTAACTTATAAACTAATAAACTTAACTAATAAACTTAACTAATAAACTTAGAAGGTTTCTAGGAAGCAGGGTAAAGGAGCAGAGTAAGAATACATCTGTACATTCTTATTAAAAAAATAAGAAGGAGGAATCCTGAGTATTTAAAAAATATTTGGTTTTGTTCTCTTGTATCAACTTTGGGGGAAAGAAAGTGTGTAAATGTTCTTTGATTGAGCTCTCCTCACTTTTAGCATGAAGCTTTACAAACTGAGTCCTTTGCTTTCCTGTCTTGAATTGAAAATGCATATTAGTGCTCCGGAGCTGTTTGCAAATGTAGAGTCATAAATTCCAGCTCAGCTTGTCTAAATGGTGTACTTCATGTAGTTCTAAAACACTGTATTGTCACGGTGAAAGATACACACCATGAGTTAGACTTTGACTGACGTACTTACTGGTAATTACATAAAGGAAGCTTCCTAATTCCATTAACAAACTGTTGCAGATTTAGATAGAAATGAAATCACAGTGTCTCCTCCTCTTCTACTGCATTATTATTGTTGTTATGTTGGTGCCCTTAATCCTAGATCAGCAGCTCATGGCCTTGATGCAGTATTAGTAAAGGACAAAAAGAGAAGATCCACTTTAGATGTTTATAATTTAAATGCAGGACAGAAAAGCAGCCATGGATATGAGGAGAAAACAAGCTAATATTGCCATTTGGTTTGGCAGCACTGGTCTCACTACAGAAGCAGCCTGGGTTAGCTGCTCTTTCCTTTTTTGTACATGTCACAGATGAAGACAGGTATTAATGAGGGATTTGGAAGACAGCACATATAAATTTGCACCTGTGAACAGGGACCTCTTCCAAAGTGTTTGTCATGATAGGAGAAAATACAAAACGTGATAAGCAAACAGTTAAGAAGTTGGGATCACGAGTTGAATGTGTCCAACTCTTCAATTCTGCAAACACTGAGATAATTGATAAGCATGTGGTGGTGCTGGAAAGGACCCCGACGTAAAAAACTTACTTGTGGAAAAGGGCTCATGGCCAAGAGCATGAATCAGGTTATCATGGTTTAGCCCGTGGGCCATGAAAATGGTCATTGGATCAGAAGGTCTGGATGCATGGGAAGAAGAGGAGAAAAACCTGCTGCAGTAGCAGGGACCCAAGGGGATGTGAACTTCAAGAAAAGATTAGGAAAAAACCAGTAATGTTAAAGCATAGCCTGGGTATTAAAGGAGAAATATTGCTGATGACTAAAACAAAGCTGGTGTTTTAAGGAGCAACTCAAAAAGAGGTAGGAGCAAGGCTTTAAGATCCTAGTGAAGATAGAAAACTGTTTCTTGGTTTAATTCTGGCAGAGCATACAACCTGGGTATCCACAGGCAACGTTAGAGACAAAGGATAGGTTTTAAGGCCTTGTGAGGCGAGGATATCAGCAAATCATTGTGTCAGCCAATGGAAGTCGGTTTCTACAGATCCATATCTTAGGAGAGCTCCTGCTACAACCTATCTGGAGGGCCTGGAGTGCATTAGCTTCATTCCTCTGGCCAGCCCTACCTGGAGCTCTCATCCAGCCCTGATGAGCTCATTTAAGCTGATGCTGGGCCTCTGTCCTTTGTCCTAGGCTCTCCCTGTGCAAAACCGGTAGAAATGTAGTGTCTTTTGAACTCAGCTTCCCTCTATAAAAGTTATGGCTGGGTGGATGGATGGATGGATGGATGGATGGATGGATGGATGGATGGATGAAGACAAGTGTATGACATCTCATCAGGAAAGCAAGTTGAAAAGTCAAGCCCAAAGAGCCTTTTGCCTATAGCTACCCCAGCTGGTGAAACGGATTTTGGAAGCATTTGAGACTTGTGCTTGTGCTTCTCTCACTGACTCTGGCACTCAAGAGAGGATCCGGTGTCCTATGGCCTTACAGATTACATATGTTTTTTGTAGCCTCCTCTGAAGGATGTTGGATGCTAAATGACAGATCTAAAGCTTTTGTGGCTCTGCTTTTTACTGTCACTGTTGGTGATCTGAAACTCAGTTAATTGTAAATTTTCCTGTAATGTTATGAAATACGGGAATATTTTGCAGGAATGGGAAATATTATTACTTAAAATATGAAATTCCCATTTAATATTATTTCTTGATAAATTTAGTTGTGCCATTGGTATGCTAAAGTGTAGTTAATACTCTTCTTGTCATAAATGAATTGTAAACTTGTAGAGCAGAGTGCTCTCATAAAGAAATATCCACATGTGCGCATTTACAAATAATTTTTCATCAGGGGCTCGGAGAACAAAAATGATGACAAACAAAATGGGCTGGTTTCACATCACAGGGATAGATTTACATCAAAATCATTTAAATTGCCAATTTTAATCATGATTTAAATTGTCAAGTTGGAAACCTTGATTTAAATAATTGATTTTCATCTTGTTTTGCATTTGTGCTTCCTAAGTATTTTTCTAAGTAAGGGCTGATTCTCATTGGCTGTTGTAATTCAGCATTTCCTTTTGCTAACCATTAGGCTTAAGTACATATTACGTCTGCATATATTTCAGTAATTTAACATATATTTACACAGATTTTTAATTTATACACTTTTATCATGCTAGAAAAATTATTAATGAATATTTTCTGACTTTCTAAATGATGTTTATTTTTCCTCATGCATTCATTCAAACTGTATTTGGATGGTAATTAGACTTTCATTAAAAATACATAAAATCTGGAAGGGAAGGGGGATGTTAGTTAGAATATGCTGGGTAGCTAAAAAGTAGTTTTGTTAGAATGTGTTCCCGTTAAAAAACAAGGTTTAGATCTGCTGTGGACTTCAGATTTGTAGCTCTGATAAGTTATTTTAGCAGGGCATTAGTTGCAGTGTTACCCACCCAGTAACCCCAGGACTGCATTTCTAAAACCTTCACGCACCTCTTTAAGGGTGCAGAGGTGCTGTGTTGAAGCTGAGGTCTGTGCCAGGAGAGAGAGAAGTAAACCACCAAGGACAGGAGTTCCTGCAATGTCCATGGTGACTTTTCCAGCCAAGCTGGTGCCAGTGGAGTGGTAAGGTCACCAGCCATCTTAAGCCTCCAGGACAAGGACAAAATTCTGGTTCAGAACTTGCTTGGAGGCAGCTTTTAACAGTGTTTTTGACAAAAAGTGGGTTATTGCTACCCCCTCACCATTGCGGAGTTTAATGCCAAAGTGCTTCTGCAGAGTGTGTCCCAACTGGCTGTTAGATTGGCTGGATAGTCTGTGGCTGGTGAGCTGAACTGTCACTGTGTCTTCTAGTATTTTAGAGACAAATTTCAGTGTCTTGTAATGTGTCTTAGCCTGACAGAACAGGAAAAAAAATGGACCACTCCACTTTTAATCCCTGTTCTTTAGTTTGAATATCTTGTGCTTTCCTGGAAGACCAGGTTATTCAAGAAGGTTCTTGAGTTGTTGTGCTGGGAAGTATAAGTTATTTAATTTTTGACACTGAAAAAGGCATTTATACCTATTAATCAGCAAAAATGCAGCCAGATTTTGTGATACTTAAATTTTTAAAGATTTAAATACATATAGAGTGTCTTTAACGTTTCTTTTGTGTATAGAATAATTAGGAAGACACAGGTTTTCTTTTGCTAACTCTGGTATCTTGAACCTATTGATTTTATAAACTAGATAGTAAAAAAAAAAAACTTTTTTAACCTTTCATCCTGATGACAAAAGATTACTTGTGAGTGTGGACTGGTTAATCATTGTCTGTTCCTTCAGGTAGTGAAGCTACTCTGGCTGTAGGAAACTTCCAATAAAACTATTTGGAAGGTCTGTGTGACCCTCAGTGTCAGCCTTATTTTCACATGTGTTAAAACTGAACACAGCAAAGGTGCCCTAAATATATTCCAAAACATGGAAGATGTATACAAAGTGGAGTCTCTGAATTACAAAAGGACAAACTTAAATAATAGTTGGTTGAAGCTTTCCCTAAAATTACCCTTCTAAAATCTCTTGGTCCTCTTAAACTGCTTGACTAAGGTAACTTTAGGTATGAATAAGGTAACAAATTGCCAGAAAGTTGTTTGTTTGTTTGTTTTTTTTAATAGAAGACTTAACCTCTAACTCTTGATTTCTACTTAAGTAAGTCTGACTTTTTTCCTATTAAAATTTTTGATGTGACAGTCAGACCTAGAAAATGTAACAAAGTGCTAATTAAGTCCTGTCTAATCTGAGTCTTATCTGGCCATCCATGCTCATAATGTTTCTCTGGTTTAAAGGCACTAAGCACTTAAAACAGCCAGCTGTGCTAATTGAAATTAATGGACTATTAATTCAGCCCTTGCAGAACAAGGTACTCATCTCACATACTTGTGTTAGCATTTCTGTCATTGTGGTTCCAAGTGTTTGGTAGTGCCTTGTCTCGTAAAGGCAGAGCACATAATGCCTGCCCCTCCAATCTCAAACATGTAGCAAATGTTAAAAGAGACACATAGAAAACAACCTAAGAAAACAAGGCAAAATTACACTTTATATGGTGATGAAAATGATGTTAATGAGATTGTCTTTATGTATCATAATCATGACTAAGTTTATCAAATTTGAGGATTGTTGCAGGAGGTAGGGTGCTGGTTAGGCACCAAAAGCCAGGACCTTCCTAGCAAGAGTGTCCAGCAAAGAACAGCTCTTGTAGGGGCCAAGGCAGCCTCCCTGGACAGCGGTGATCCCAGCAAGTGCAGCGATTTCTTGGCTACAAGTGATTCCAGCTCTTGTGGTTCAGCTCTTTGTGAGATCACCCGAGGCAAACTCGGGGACAGAGAGACAGGAGCCGTGTGTGGCAGTGCCACAGAGGCAGCTTTATTGTCCAGCAGTCCCTGGAAAGGGGAGTCCAGGGACAGCGACTCCCCTATAGGGCAGATCCAGGGACTTTTTATGGGAAAGGCAGGGAGTGGGGTAGAGCTCAATTTACCAACTGGGTACAAGGTATTACCATACAGAAACAAGGCATGCTGGGGGTGGTTCAGTCTCTCACCGCAACCTAGAGAGAAGTTTCTGTCTCTGAGTCCTTTTGCCCTCAGGCTTCTCCCCTCTAAGGGAGTGCAGAGTACTCCTGAGCGAAAGGCTCACAGTCCTCCACAGAGGATGATGGTTTGTTTTTGTTTTTTTTTAATATTTTGCAGAGGAATAAATATAGTCCTCTTAACTTCAAAACATCCCTTTCCTCTGATTCTCAAGTAGATACTCTTGGAAATTTTCTTGTCTTTTTGCTCAAGATCTTGATTTCTCTCCAGCCCTGCATATCTTTATGCGCAACACCTCGGAGCTGTTACTAACAGCGTTTCTTTTCCTCTCACTCTCTTTAGTTCAAAGTTGTTTCCAAATATTTCTCTGCAACAAATTAACATACCCAATGGGTATGAGTTACAGTGATAGAATCTCACAAGGTCTTCTGCACAGGTGGAATATAAATTCCTTTAATGTGTATACAAATAGAAGTTAGGAAATGTTTAAAAAATTCTGAAAGTGCCGTGCTTGTAGGTTGAGTTTTGATTAACAGCTGATAAACAGTTCTCTAAAGTTTCCTGCCATATATAATAACATGGGAGATGAAAGAGGATATAAGTTGCTTTAGGCCTTGTCCATTTTACTGAATGTCATATCAGAGATTAGATTTAATTTCATCCTTTGTGCAAAGAATTTTTTAATAAAGTAGCCATTCAGATTAAAGTAGGGATTAATATATTATTTATAGTAATAAGTGTTGAATTGGGTAATGTGTTACCTCTGATGCTATCACAGAAATTACTTACTCTGACCAAATACTTCTTATTGTTCAGTGGAATGTAAGCATGTCCTAAAAGCTGCATTCCAGAAATAAAGGAGTTTGAACTATTTAAATAGGTTATAATGAAAAGTAAACAAAATAATGTCCTTAATTATGAAGGACGAGAGACTACTTTTAGTTCTGTTATAGAAGTCTTGTTGAATATGTGAAACAGTGCAGATTTCTCAAACACACCCAAACCCAAACTGAGTATTTTGGATTTGATAGCAAAGGCAGCAGTGGAGAGAGACCAGAGAAACCTCACAAGGCAATGAAGTTTTGTGTTCCATCCCTGTCGTCTTATGCTGGCTTGAAGCTGGGTTTGAGTTGACAGTAGCTTTTCAAAATGGTATGAATTATGAATAAATATCCTAATCCCCCACTCCTGGGGGCAAACGGCTTTGCCTGACAAAGGCTGTGTAGGCTCAGGAGGAGCAAGAAGTGATCACCATTGCAGCTCTACCATGTCCTTCCTGCACAACTAAAGGCCTTTTGTGCACTACTTGTTCTATTCTGCACTTCATCTGAAACACCATGAGACCCAAAAATCACACTGCAACACCAGAGATGAGAAAATGAAGATTGGGTCACATGTTAATTAGCTAGCTTCACCTTATCATTCACAATGCAACCTAGAATTGTGAAAATATGCCTTGGTGTTTCTGGTTGGTTTTAATTTTTCCTACTTTTTTAAAGAGAATATCCAAAGTGATATTTTATGAAATTTGATGCAACGTGCACTGAACTCAAGCAGAGAAGGCACTAGTGCTTTAAATCTGCTTTGGATTATGCCCGTAGTGGGACAGTAAGTAACTTTCTACTCAGGAATTCCCCTTCCGAAATAATTCTCTTCTACTTCTGAACTTGTCTACTTTGTTCAACAGGGCTTGTTTATACTTATGTATATGCTCTGACTGTAAAGGTATTTTTTGTCAGTAAAAGCTGAGACAATTCTCTTCACCAATGATTGGAAAACTGAGGAATAATTTAGTACAAGAAGAAGCTCCTGCAGGATGTGGCATAAACCACGTGACAGTTCCAGCTGGGGCTGTGTGACTCAGAAGGGAAGAGGGTGATGTGAACTAGCTTAAGCTGGGAAGTGCAGGAGCGTTCAGAAAAGGAAATCTCGATTTTATTTTTATTTTTTTTAATAGATCCTACTGCACAATTTAAGCCACCGAGGTAGGTGGTTGTGCCTCTTCCAGATAGGAGCAAGTCACAGTCCCATGACTCCAAGAATCCTTGTCATTACCTTTCAAAAACCAAATAAAATGAAGTGCTATATTGCAGGATGTTATCCTGTAATAACACCCAGTTTCTGCGGGCTGATCAGCTCTGTGCACCCATGCCCAGAATTAACCTGACAGTGCCAGGACCAGCCTGCAGGCTGGGGATATCCTGTGGCATCGGTATGCCAGTGTTCCCATGCTGTGACTGGCCATGTCTGTCCCTCCTTCTGCAAGGTCCCTGCCTTTCCCAGGAGTGAAGGAGTCGTGTGGGCTCGGGGTGTCTGTAGAATGCGTGAGCAGAGAGCCAAGGGCTCACTGGGGAGCACTGGGTTGAACGAGCTGGCGTTTTCCTTCTGCAAAGGTCTGCACGGGCTTCACAATGGGCACTGTGTGATGGGGAGGACAGTGAAGGAAGCCGTGTGTGAGCCCTCTCTAATGCTGAAAGTCTCGAATAATCAGTCCTGGCTGCCAGAAGGGGCGAGCACGATGGGTTTCAGATGTTTATCAATAAATCCCATTTCTCTGCTTTGTGCTCAGAATGCCCCTCCAAGAGGGTAGCTACTCTCCTCTAGGCACCAAAAGGTAACAGCAGCTTTTCCCCGTGGAAAAGAATTGCCTAAGGCAAATTAATCACAGCGCTTCATGCTACTCTTTCGTCCCTTCTCAATAGTTCTGCTTCTGATTTTGGAGAAAATTTAAGAAGTTTGTGTTGTTTGGGCTGCAGTTACACCTAAATGCTTCTCTGCTTAGCAAGTTCTGATAATTTTCTTACAAAATCATTTCTGTTTGGGGGGTGTGTGTGTGTGTATAATGTTTTATATACAGAGATCAGCACAGGCCTGGCTAAGAATCCAATTTGTCTACAGTTTATTTGCTATCTGTCATCCTTCTGGGTGTTTAGTCTCATGGTGTAAAATGTTTCCTGTTTCTAGAAAGCCATCTTGTCTGTGGTCTCTTCCAGGGACATTTTCCTCTTCAGATATTCATGTTTATTTATAGTTCAAAATCAAGACTATTTTAAAATGTTGAATATTTTAAAATGTTATGACACTAGAACATTCTTTCCTTGATGACCGAACAAGGAAAGTATCTCTTATCATACTGATTTTAACTTCAGCATTTTTATTTTTCTTGGAATTCTTTATTAGAATAATAACTTGATTTTACTGGGTATATAAATATAATATTTATGTAATTTTCAGAAAGAAATTAGGGAAACAATGTAACTAGGCATTTTCTAACTAAAATAGATTTAAAAACATACTCTGGTGACAATATGGTGGCTGGAAGCCCAGCACCAGTAGGTTAAAAATGACTCTGCAGCCTCTGGTTGTGGCTAGTTATCAATATGATTTCCATGAATTTCAGTTTTTCACACATACTTGTTCATTTTATATGATTAAATATAATGACCTAAACTTTACATGTGTAGCTGTCTAAAAAAGCTTTTTTATTTTTTTTTCAAATCCTGTGGTTTCCCTGCAATTCATATTGTGAATTAGCGGAAACTTTTTCCTGGAGTTAAACTTTCAGCTTCTGTTTTTCAGTGAAGATGGGAGAAATTGGGTTCCACTGCTTTTTTATTTTGTGTTTTTAATTGTCTGCAGCAGTGGAAGTGCAGACCTTATGGACTGTTATTTGATGTAATGGTAGATGATTTAAGAGCAATGGAAATTTCCCAGAAGTCATTCCAGTGCTTTTAAACTGACCTTTTCAGTACAGTGTGTCTGCATGAAACAAACCACCACATGAAATACTGTCAGTGTTTTTGATATCTGCATCCAGGTGTTTCTGATGGATGCCTTAGAACATAAAATCTGCATATTCAGCCATCACTAAAGCTGATAAATTGCTGAAGCTGCTCACACACACATTGCATATGAAGGCGGCTTAGTGAATGAATAATGCAAACCAGAGGTTTCTAGATTTTTCACTAAAGAAAAGAGGAATGAAGCTCCCTATCAATATTAAAGGCCCGACTCTTCTTCATCTCAGATCTTTTGTGAGCGTTTATATCTGCGTGAAGTAAGCTTAAGAAGAATTAAAAAAAACCCTGCTTCACTGGAATTTACATGGCTCAGGAGGCTTGTAATAGGATGAGTGTCTTTACTTCAGGTCACTGATTTAAATCCCAGTTAGAAATAGCCAGAAGTCATTACAATCTGATGGCCAGTTGGTGACCTATGAAATGAACTGGTGATGGGAGCCACCAGTTGCCACCAAGATGTAGTTATGTATCACACCAGTGAAGCAAATTCAGTATCCTGCAATTATGGAAACCAGAGTTTTTCTTTTTCTTAAGGAGCACCTCATTTCTCACTGCCCACTGTACTAAACAGTGTGCAGATGAATTTTATCCATTAATAGGAGATTTTCTTAGAATTACAGTCTTGGTAGCTGATCCTTTAAATCTGTAGAGACAACCAGCTGCAGCCTTTAGGTAGTAATTTCCCCTCTGCCTGGATTTTATCTAGTAAATATTTGCCTCTTTTTATGCATATGGTGATTTTCTCCAGGCTTTTCCTGTCATCACCAAGGGCGCAGCCTCTCCTTGTCCTCTTCCACACTTTATTTCACATTGTAAAAATAAAAAACAGTAAAAAAAATGATCGCTGACCCTGCAAATGTATTATTGAAAATAGTTATGTATAGTTGGAGTCTAATATAAAGTAACAATTGACCTACGGACCCCATAAGTTACCCCTTATCTGTGGAGGCAGAATCTGGAAACATAGTATGTTCATGTGTAACAAATACAGAATTTGAATTTCCAGGCAGAGGTTACTGGCAGATTATGCATCTCTCAAACCTGATTTCAAACAGTCGCATATTATCAATGACATTTTCCTTTCATGACACCTCTGGCATTGTGTGAAGTACAAATTTGAAGAGAATAGGCTTATTTGAGCTTTATTGTTTTTTAATTTGTTACATTTTCTCAAAAAAACCAGGTCAGAAAAAATATGGGGAGGGGTGATGGAGAAAGAGGCTGAGGATAAGTTTTAATGTTTCAAGCTGTTCCCTTTGGAACTCACCATAGAACTTGACTGAGACATCCAAAATTACAGCTTTCATGTATTAGTCAGACACATATGCATGAACTCACTTGTGTGGGAGATTGCATGAGTGGGGCTGGAGAAAACACTGACCTCATATTGTGCTTGTGTTTGCACGTGGGCAGACATCATCAATATTGGTGTCAATGACATTTTTTTAGTCATTCCGGATTCAATCTCTACTTAGAAATCACAGGTTTAAGCAAAACAATCTCCTGATTTACCAATACTGACAAATATACACCTCAGCTTTCTTGAGGGAGCACAAGCAGTCTCTCATTGAGACTATATACATCTTCTTACTCAGGGAATACAGAGATAAATCCAACTTTTATCAGACTGGCATTGCCATTACATGTATTGCACTCATACCAAGTAACCTTTATCAAGACTGGGACTCCTTCAGATGCTGGTTTTCTGTGTACAGTTTGTACTTTAGTCCTTATTGAAACAAGGATATGCTTTGAAAAATGTTAGCAGGGTCAAGCATTGGGTTTGCATGGCCAGGTTTCAGTACAAGAGCAGGGGCTAAAGGGGTGTCTTCTGTGAGAAGCTGCCAGAAGCTTCCTCCATGTCCAGCAGAGCCAATGTCAGCTGGCTCCAAGATGGACCCACCACTGGCCAAGGCTGGGCCAAACAGAAATGGTTGTAAGGCCTCTGTGATAACATATTTTAGAAGAAAAAAAACTTATTGTGCAGATGTAATTGCAGTCAGAAGAGCAGAGTGAGAATATGTGAGAGAAGCAACTCCGCAGACACCAAAGTCACTGAAGAAGGAGGAGCAGGAGGTGCTCCAGGTGCTGGAGCTGGGATTCCTCTGCAATCCCTGGTAGAGACCATGGTGAAGCAGCTGTGCCCCTGCAGCCCATGGAGGTCCATGGGGATGCAGAGATCCTCCCGTAGCCCATGGAAGAGGCCTACGCTGGAGCAGGCGGATGTCTGAAAGGAGGTTATGACCCTGTGGGAGGCCTGTGCAGGAGCAGGGTCCCGGCAGGGACTTGCAGACCCATGGAGAGAGGAGCCCACACTATAGCAGGTTTCCTGGTAGGACTTTTGACCCTGTGGGGGTCCCACCCTGGAGCAGGCTGTGACCAAAGGACTGCATCCCTTGGAAGAGTGACCCATGTTGCAGCAGTTCATGGAGATCTGTTGCTTGTGAGATGGACTCGTGTTGGAGAAGTTCATGAAGAACTGAGGGATCTCACATTGGAGCAGGGGAAGGAGTCCTCTCCCTGAGCAGCAGGAGAAACAATGTGTGAGGAACTGATCATAACTCCCATTCCATGTCTCCTTGCACCACTGGAGTAGGAGGGAGAGCTTGGGAAGGAGGGAGGAGTGGGGGGAAGGTGTTTTAAAGATGTGTTTTACTTCTCATTGCCCTGCTCTGATTTTGTTAGTTAATAAATTCAATTCGTATCTCAAATTTGAGTATGCTTTGCCCTTGATGGTGTTTAGTGAGGGATCTCTCCTGGGCCTTACCTCAATCCATGAACCCTTAACTGTATTTTGTCTCCCCTGCCCAGTTGTGGAGGGGAGTGATAGAGAAGCTTTGGTGGGTGCCTGGCATCCAGCCACACTCAACTCACTACAGTCTTTCTGGTGTCAAAATCCAGGATCATGAAGATTTTGGGATAAGGATAGTAACTGGGAGAAGTAACAGGGAGAACAAGTACTGAACAATGTTAGAGACTGAAATGGTCATGAGGAGTTTTTGTTGTAATTGTGGTGAAGGGACAAGGGGTGGATTTTGTGTAAATGTTGGATTGTGATGATGTTATTTTGGTCTTTGCATGGGGAATTTTTGTTATGTTTCATTTACTTGATTTTGTTGCTGTGAGTGTAGATTATGTGATGAACGTGGATTTTAATGATAGTTCTTAAATATGTGGATCACGGAGGCGAGGGGTGGAAGGTGGTAAATTATTTTATGTAAATAGTGACAAAGAGAAATTAAGTGATAAGACTGAATAGCTACCCTTTTATTAATATGGATCTACTATTGAAAGTATTCTGTATTGGTCAAAGGCACAAATTTTTGAATAACTCACAAACAGAATAGGCTTGTAACTTTCCACATGAGGTCTTATTTGAAAAATTTGGAAGAGGTGGCAATGTTGAGACTGATAATCATATTGACCCAAAGGACCAAAAACGCAATTATAGAGGTTATAGGCAAAGGAACAAAGAACAGTAATAGAGGTCACAGGCAAATGGAAAACCAGACTGTTATCTCATGTCTATATTTACTATGCTGGTTTCACCAGAGCTGTATGGTATTTCTGTACTTAGGGTGACCTTGGTATTTCTTGCAAAAACAAACTATATTCCATCGTCCTTCAGAATGGCAGGTGTATGTCCACATTTTTGCCATACCTATTTCTGTGTGGAAAGGGTCAAACTCATAAGACCTAAAGATACAGTAGGTCAATACCTACACAGGCCAAAATCAAAGCAGGGAGGCTGGGCTGGTTTGCTGGATCTGTGGCAGGAGAATGGGGTATTTTGCAGGGTGAACAAGCCTTGTTGTGCTGGCATGGGTGGAACTGCAGTGCAGTCTTGTGGTGGCCCTGGCAGTCTCGTGCTCAGAGGTGGCTTTGCCTGCTTACATGACCTCTGACAGGATGGTGGAGTCTGTCCTTCATCCTCTTCCCTGTTGTCAGCTCTTCACTTCCTCCCTTCTTCATCTGGTGCTTTCCAGCTGCCCCAGAAGCAGCAGACCCCTCTGGTTGCAAAAGCTTCCGGTGCCCTGGTCTTTGCTGGCACTGAGTATGTCCAGAGCCAGGAGAAGAGAAGCAGCTTTGCTCTCTCTGGGCTGGCTCTTTCTCCTGTCCCTTTGTGCCTGCAGGGGAAGTGTGTGCTGTCTCATAGACACTCATATACATTTTTTTTTTTTTGAGGGCTGCAGACGGTGTAACCGCACCCACATGAAGCGGAAGTGCATTTTTTTGTAGGACTGGCTATGGTTGCGGAGATGGGGAAGTCCCAAATTAGATTTTGTGCTGGCCACAAAAACCTCTGTCTGTGTATCTATCTGGTCATATTATGAAGGCACAAACATATATTATTAAGCTACAAACAGGTTTTTCATATGAAAACAAGGTGCACAAAGCCCTGCTAAACAAGGCCAAGATTGTAAATAGGATTAAAATCTTTTTCCTGGCATTGTTCAGTATATTTGGTATATGGGGGAATTCAGGACAAGGCTTTTATAGTCTCCCTGCTTCTCAAATATTCAAGTGACTGCTCAATAAGTTTTATGAACCAAAGAGTTCATATCGACAACAATTCTAGTCCAGCACCTTTGTCAATATTGTGGGGTGATTTCTTAAATCACAAAACGGTCAGCTAGAAAGGCTGACATTTTCAATATAAACCAGAGAGGAGGACAATTAATTAAATCAGTTGAAAAGCAGCTAGAAATGACTTGAACATTGTCTGGGGGCAGGAAGAATGGATATTATAAAATGCTATATTCAGAATATTAGGCTCAAACATTCAAAACAAATTTCCATATTTTTCTTATAGTTTTGAAGGTGAAGGTATATATACATCAGATAATCTCTATGCAGTATCTAATTTTGTGGCTATATTTAAATTTAATATGTGTCAAACAAATCAAAATTTTCAGGAAAGAATAAGTCCAAGTTGGTATTTTAAAACCTTCAGGTTGAAAAAATTAAGACTGAAACAGAACTCCCCAAACTTAGTCTCATTTTGACAAAAATAATTTATTTAAGTAGTTCGCATATATAGAGTAAACGGGAACAAGAATATGGAAAAGCGATGATTTTGACGTTATCTATTAAGAACAGTATAAAATGGACCTGTTCATTTGTTCAACTTGCAATGGAGATTTCACCCTTCATAATAAAAATTTCCATTTATGAGGAATAGAAATAGCATTAGCAATCATCATATATGAACATATTGCTGAACTAAACCCTTTTTTTGAATTTTCTTGGGTATTACCTATTTCTCTAGGGACTCTTGTAAAAGTCTGTTAGTAAAACCATAGGCTCTGGAAGAAAAGGTGAAAGAAACAGTTGGAATGAAGTCAGGTAGCTCTGTGTCTGATTATTGATTAGCCAAATTAAAAGGGGGGGCGTTTGGACAAAAAAATCCAGCTCCCCCAGAACCAAAATCCCTACAAAATAAGATAAAAATGCAGATGACAAGGAGGCTCTGGTGTACGTATCTAAAATAAAGTTATGTTTATGGGATATACAAGCTAAGACTTTCCTTGGCTTGGTCAAAATGGAGACTTGATGGAAAAGAAGACTAGAGAGGATTTCACTACCCTTATTCTGGCTTCGGAGAAAACACTAGGAAAATACAGCTGGTTGCAAATGAATTACAAATGGTTTTCTCAAGAGTACAGATGTTATGAACAACCTTTAGGTGATTTTTAAAAAGAGCTGAAAATCTCATGGTTTTCTACCCTTTTGGAATAATAGTTTGGGTTGGGTTTTTGTTTTGAGTTTTTCCTTCTCCCCCAAAAAATCGTCTCTATGAATTTGCTGGGTATGTGTCTACAGAGAAGAATATATTCATGCCAAAGCAATTCTTTCATTTGCAGGTTTGTCCTTCTTGGTCTTTACATTTACAGGAGTGGATCGACTTATTGATTTGATTCACACTTCTACAAAAGAGAGTAGTGGTGAAATCAGCCTCTGCATACAGAAAAATAAAATGAGAAGCAAAGAAATTTGCTAGGACGGCAAAACTCAGCAGGTCCTCTGAATTATCCCCTAAAAGACCACATTTTGCTGATCATCTGATGTATTGCTCATCTTCCTGCATGTCAACATCCAAAAGCTCACAGTCAAGTCAGAACTTTCAGATGCTCTTGGAGGATGAGTGGTAGTTCACTTCTCAGGGAAGCAGGCTCAAGCAACACTGAACTTTTTGTGCATTTTTTTTTCTCACAGTGAAAGCAAAACAGTTACTGTAGCTGATATACTCTAATTTTTCTATGAGTTCTGTGAGTTTAATACTGATGTATTAAAATGGAAAGAACTGAAACCAACCCTCCTCCTCTGGGGCACTCTGTGATAATGGGAGTGAGACATAATCAGCACCCAGCTGGCTCCCTTCTGCAGGCTGGGCTGCTCTTCATTTTGATCTGCAAGGTAGGTGCTTACAGCAGCTACACGAAATGCAGGGCTTGGGGGTTCCAGTCTTCACATCACTGTTGTGGCACTGACATGCTTCTAAATGGGCATTGCCCTAAGCGTGGCTGCCAAGTGTTCAGTGAGTGTTACAGCCCCAAAAACCCCCTCGGCTGTATGTTTTCTTGGTAAATGTAATGGAACCTAAACAAGTTAATGTAAGTAATCCCTCAAAGAGATTAAAACAATCCTGTAAGTACATTATCTCTGCAGGAAGGTTTCCTGTCCTGTGCAGCCAGTCTTGCTTTCAGGCCCCCATTTACAAAATTAGCTGTACACTAATTTAATGTGGTGGCGAGACATAAAATAAATTAAAAAATAACTAGAAGCTAAAGCCAAACAAATTTTGATTTAAAGTGAAGTCCAGCCCTTGTTGTTTTTGTTTTGTTGTTTTCTTTTTTTAACAGTGCAGGCTATAGTTGGGTTTGTTCTTAAGAGAAGTGGCTGACTGTGTAACACACAATGTTTTAGCAAAACAGAACACCTTTCTGGAAGTCAGATTTCAGAGGAATATGGACAAGCAGGATAAACACAGGTGAAACTGGATTAGGTTTTCTGTCTAATTTGCAAAAAAAAAAAGTTTGACCTTTTATATGGTGATTTAATGAACTTTTGTGATCTTAAAAGTCCAGAAATTGTGTCCAGAGTTAATTTTGATGAAGCCTTTCCTTGCGGAGGCTTGGGAAGCAGAGTAAAAGTCATATGGAAACAGAAAGAGATCAGATAGCTGAAAGAGTTAAGAAAAATGTGATTGTGCAGTGTGGGAATCAAGGATTTAAAAACTGAACACAGGTAGTATAGTCCAATTGTTCCTATTATTGGGGAGCTGGAAGAGTCTACGTCACTACTATTTGGAAATGTTAAAATATTAACACCCTATGGGAAATTTCTTCACTGTTGTGAGTCTTCAAGCCAGATCAGTCAGCATGTGGAGCTGTCACTAGATCTGTATTCCAACCCATGCTATATCCACAGTGAAATTTAAATACAAGGGCAAAAAAGGAATTAAAGATGAAGGAAAACTGCTTTAGAATCATTATACTCATCCTTAGTTCTCCTTGAGTTTAATCCCATGTCAATATTTCCACTATTGTTTATGGGATGAATGTCAGGCAAAATGGAGTATTGTAATCTGTTTCACTCTGTTTGCCCATGTTTTCATATTGGCACAACGTTGGCAACAGATTCCCATAATTTCCATGACATTCCAGGATTTATTAAACTGAACATCACTGTGACATAAAGTTCTGATGTTAGGGTGCAAGATATCTGGGGCTAAGGACTCAGTGTTTATTGGAGATAGGTGCTGCCCAAAGACCAAAAAGCAGGTCATTTTCTGTGTGCAATATTTGTCTTTCCACTTACAGAACACCGGTATCATTGTTAGTACATTTTGTTTCATAATTACAAATATTACTATTTCTACTGACAGGCCTATGAACATTATTAGGAGATGCTTCATTACCCACTTGCTGTAAAATTATTTGAATTTCATCCCATCAAGATGTGGATTTTTATATCACGTTTTTGATTTTTCAAAATAATTTTCTACATTATATAATTTCTACTTCATGTTAATTATCATAAACTGCTCCTTTTTTATTGCCTCTTATGTACTCCTTTTTACTGTTTAATGCTTCTCTTTACCTGGCCAATGAACCACAAGGGAATTTCAACCAAATTTTACTGTCTCGATGGCAGATGGCCATTTATCCATCAAATTATCCCTTCTATAAGATACAGTAGCTTTTACTGAAATGTTTCTGACATTTTTGTCCTTTCAAAAAATTTTTCTATTTTTCTCATCCTTGCTCAGTTAGCTCTTCACTAGATATTATCAACAGTGACTCTCCTCTCCTTGTGTGTATTGAATGTGATCCATGATTATGGGACCCTAGGCAACTGGTGACCTCTGATCCAATGATTAGTTAATCTTTTTCACTCATAATGAAGTAATAAAGTAGGCACATACCTTGCTTAAATACTGCCAGTACCAGAAAATTAAAATGTATATGATTATATTTTTTGGAAGCTTTCGGCCTCCAGCTTCCAAGTGAAGAAAGAGAAGGGCACATGGGTGATGCTATTTACCTGCGCCACAAACTCCAACTCAGCCAGCAGGCAAGTCAACATTTTTACAAATTATCAGCAAATTATACCTTTATGCAACATGTCACTGATGTCTGCCAAAGGCAAAATCCCATGGAGCTACTGGTACAAATTGTGTTTTTCCAGGGAAAGCCTTTAAGCATAGCCCTTTTGAAGATGTTTGCCGGTTGTTCCACAATGCACAGTCTTCCACTGGATTTGGGAATCATCTGGGAAAGAAACACAGAAAAAAATTACATATATTTTGGCAGAAGAGTACGTGTTTGCTGGACTTCAGTGTGCCCTGCTAAGAGAGTGCATGTGAAAACCAGAGAAAATAGGGATGGAAGTAAGGAAAGGTGCAGTCAACATTTCTCTTCCACCATGAAACCAACGGATTAAGGAAACAAAAGTGCAGAGGTGGAAAGACAAAACAACCATGGAAATAGTGTAGATGGAGAGAATAAAAATCTGTGAAAAGTCAGAAATGGATGGGAGGGAGAAACAGTGTGTAGAAAATAATTTAGGAGGAAATTTTAAGAGTGTTTTTATAGTTGCTCTAGAGCACTCAATGCAGAAGGGCCAAAGAAGATGAATGGTAAGGAATGACTACAAGGATGCACTTCTCATGCCAGGAGCTACACTATGATAAGTATTATCATTTCACCTCAGAAATCTATAATGTTAACCAACAGCAATGTACATTGCAGCAGAATGTAGGAAGACAATGCACAAGAGCAACATAAATCACAGGCAGCAGTGGAAGAGCTGGGGGACAGTTTCTGGGGCATGAGAATATAAAGGTTGATCCTGGGTGGGGAGTTGCAAAATGTTTTGAAGAACAAAATATGGAGGCTGACAGCATTGGGTAGGAGGGAATGGTTTGAATGAGCCTCAAAGCTAGGGAAGATGGGCAGGGGCAAAGGAACTGGAAGAAGGACAAGTTGGGCTTGTTAGCATGAAATGAACATGAACTGAAGGAAAATAGGAAGAGTCATAGGTGAGCAGGGACTGTAAAAGTTGTCAACAGGACAACTTAACCAAAGGCTAAATAGTGTTCCCTTTCCATTCTCTTCTTCCTTCTAAAAAACCCCACACCTAAAGATCATCCTCTGTTATCTGACTTTGAAAACTAGCCCTACCATGTCGGGTGTGGGCTGCTATTAACTACCACTTCCGAGTAACTTCTACAAGGTTCCTCTTGCTTCTAAGGCAAAAAAAAAAAAAAAAACAAAAACAAACCCCAAACAAACAAACAAACAAACAAACAAAAAAACCCACACCAAAATAAAACAAAAAACCCAAACAAAAGAACACCCCAACCCAAACCAACACAAGAACAAACAAACAAACAAACCAACAAGAGTAAAGAAAAAAATGTAAAGCACTGCGGGCATCTTTCAGGCCTGGTAGACAAGGTCCCGAGGGCTGGAGCCTCTGGCACCCGTGTCACTGTGCACGAACCCACCAGGCCCCCACGCGTGCTGTGGACGCCCACGGGCACACCCTGGGACAGACGATGAGCAGCGGGTCCGTGCCGTGCCCCCCCAACCCGGCGGCACCTCCTGGCAGCGCTCCCGCCCCGCCGGCAGCCCCGGGGTGGCTGCCCCGACGTGGGGGTCCCTCTCCGGGCGCGCCGCTGCGCTTCCCCCCGTCCTTCCCGAGCGCGGGACCGGCTCGCTGGGATGCTAGGTGGGCACCAAAAAGTTAGGGACAGCGGGGGCGGCCGGGGCGGGGGCGGCAGGGCCGCTCCCCCCGCTTTTGTGTAGCGCCGGGGAGCGGACCCTTGGCGGGGCTGAGCCGGGGGGTCGCGCCCCGGTCCGCGGCATGAGCCTGTCCCACGGCCCCGCCGTCGCCACGGGGCCGGGAGTGGGAAGGAGGAGGAGGAGGAGGAGGACGGAGGCGGAAGGTGTCTCTTCAGCCTCACTCTCTCCCTCCAAGGTGAGCTGCAGCGCTGCTCCGCGCTCCTTTTGTCTCGGTGCGAGGCAGCGGCGCACCCCGGCCCCGCCCCGCCAAACTTTCGGCGGGGACCGGGAGCCCCGACGGGCGCCCCGCGGAGCCGGGGCCGGGCAGGGCGGGGGAGCCCCGCGTTCCGCCGGGACGCGCCGGGGCTGCCGGCGACGCCCGTGTCGGTGTCCCCGTGGGGGCGGCCCGAGGGCAGGTGAAGGGGCCGCGGGGTGAGGGCGGTCCCCTCCTTCCCTTTTGGTTTCTTTGGGACGGATGCGGTCGGCCCCATCTTTGCGCTTTACGCAACAGGTAGGGATGCCAGGAGCTGGCGGCGGCGGCACGGAGCCGCGGCCAGGAGGTTTCGTGGGGGCTTTTTTTGTTACGTTCTCTGGAAAAGTGCGAAGGGGAGGGGGAGGAGAACAACAGTTTTCCGAAATTCCCCTTCAGTTGTTTATTTATGTACTTCCCGTGTCCATGAAAAAAAGGTTCGTTTCGCAACTCCGGAGTTTTATATTGTTTTCTATTTATTCCCCCCCCCCCCGCCTTTTCTTTCTTTCAAAGTTATTTTTCTTTATGTCCCGCTTTTGCCCGTCTCATTCCGGCAGATCAAACTGTCCGAAAGCAGATCCCCAGAGGCTTGTCCTCACTGACAGTCGGGGGAATCCAAACAAAGAGGTGCATCTACCGGAAATAATGATTTGAGAGATGGTTCTCTCCCTTTCCACCCCCCACTCCCCCGCCTTGAATTAAATTGTTTTCTTTTCTGGGAGGTTCAGTTGGAGGGAAGTTTTGCGCCGGAGCCGGGGTCGGGGTTGAGGAGGGATGGAGCAGACGGAAAGTTGCGGTGGTGGGAGGAGGCGGGGGGCGAGGGCAGTACGGGACCCCGGCGGCGCCCGGACCGCGGGGGGAGCAGGGGCGAGGGGGACCTGCCGCCGCTGCCGGCTCTTTGTCTGCTCGGGCAACTTGAACAAAAGGAGAAACTCGGATGAACTCTCCATCTCTCCCTCGCCTCTCCCGGGTTAACTCATCTTCGGCAACTTTATCCGAAGAGATTTACTCAACTTTCTTCGAGCTCTCCCGCCGCTTAAAAGCAAAGAGCCCCGCCGTAGGCTTCTAAGGAAATCTGGCTTCACAGTTTAGAGAAAGGAGAAGGTACGTTTGGACTTGGGGTTTATTGTTCTTTCCCGGCTCCCTCGTCGCCCCCCCTCCGCCCTGCCATCCGCGCCCGGGTCTGGGAGCGCAGCGGAGGCGGCTGCGGGCCAGCCCAGCCTTTCCTTTGTACTTTTGGGAGCACATGCAGGTATTTTTGGGGAGGGTAAGACAGTCATTCTGCCCGAACTCCCGTAACGCGGGCTGGGGGGCACTACTCGGGAGGGTTTTGCTTCTTTCTTGTGCCTGCTTTGTGTTTTTAGGGGTTTAACTTTTTTTCTTTCTTTCTTTCTTTTTTCTGTGGGGGAGGGAAGTGGACTCGGAAGGCTTTCTGGATCGGGCTGTGTTTTTCAGAGTTGGGACAGAGAAAAGCTGAAGACGGGGAAAACTTGATGGGATTGTAGGGAGTCCTGGCAGCCCCAGCCAGGGAGTGGGGGGCTAGTGAAGGCCGTGGGGCTGGGCAGGGCAGCGCGCAGCAGGGGCAAGGTGGGGGCTCAGCTTGGGTCGCGGGGGCCAAAACAGCACAGAGGGTAACACATTGCTCCTGTGGGACCATCCCAGGGAACCAAGGTGCGCAGAAGTGCCGAGGGACAATTTTAGGAGAAGAGGGACGGACCAGAGGGAGGACTTTGTTCTTCCGAATGGATTGATCATAACGAAGGGTCAGTCCAGGCTGGCCCTTCCTCGGCTGGGCTTCTCCTGCGCAGTGCAAGGACTCCTTCGTCCCTTTGGAAATGCAGCAGTTGCCTTAGGTTTTGTTCATTCCTTTTGGTTCATGCTTTCTAGAGCAAGCATCGCAACTCCAGAGAACTTACTTGTGCGCTCTTTGTACTTTTCTTAATTATCTTGATCAATTTAGTATCTTATTTCCCCATCCCCTTTTTCTCTGCTATGTAATAATCATTCATTTTTCTTTTTTTTCATCCTAGTCCTCTACTTTCTTGTGTTTTCTTGTCCCAGTTTCCTAATTGTCCCCCTCTCTCCTTAGATCTGCCCATTTCAGAATTTCTGACGTCTCTACTTTCTATTGTTACTCATTCTCCTCCTTCCTGATCCCTTCCCACCTACTCTTCTACCTTTATGCTTGCTTGTATTTCTCATGAAAAACCCCTTTTGCCAGGATCTTTCCTTTCCTCCATGCAGAGATATCCTTGTTTCTCCTGATGTGAAGCAAACATAAAGCCTCTTCTTGCTCTCTTCTACGCTTATTCTTCTATGGACTGCCTTATGTCCATGTTACCCAGTTACGCAGAGAGAGCTTCTAACAATAATTCTTGTTCACCAGTGTTCACTTTCTTCTTTCTTCTCATCTTGATCTCTGTGTACATGTATCTTCCAGTCTCTAAAAGCTTCTAGTTACTCTCCGTCGTCCTTAGTGTGGAATTTTGTTCTTTTCCGTTTCCCCTACTCCATCTTGGCAGACCTGACGCTGTTCTTCATGTCATTGTTCCCTCCCGTGCAGAGTACTCAGACTTTTGTCTCCATTCCTCATAGTCCCCTTCCCAACCTAAGTAAAATTTGCTTTTTGTACCTCTGAAGGAATTGCACAGAGGGACTACCAGAGTAGACTGACGTGGGTTCGGCTACTTTGGCTTCTTCCTGGGCCTAATGCCATCAGGTCCCAAATGAAGTAGCACATCTGCTGGTGGAGGTGCTGTGGGGAGGCACTGTGACGAGGCTAAGGAGGCAGAGAAGATCACATATGTTTCCTTCAAAAGGGTTGATGAGATTTTTTTTGCTACTCGGGTTTTTTTAATTGACTTACCGTTTTCATTAGTTTTTAAATACCTGTTAGGGCAGTTGAAGAGCCTTTCTATTACCTTTCTATTACCTTTCTTTCCTGTCATTTCAGTGCTCTCTGGAATGTAAGACTGTGCAATCTGTAGATATATATGAAAGCCTTTTTCTTAAAACTTCTTCTGTTACACTCCAGCCCCATGATGTTTTTAAAGCAAAATGCCATCATCAGGCTTTGAGCTTCGGATGTGTCTAAATCTGTGAAGAAATATGTGTTTGAAATTATTCAGAAGAACGTAACTTTATATTTGTATGTTAGTCCCCGAGCGGTGTGGCAGAGTTACTGTGCTGAACTAACACTTCTTCCTTGTATTTGAACAGGTCACAACATGATTGTTGGGAAAATGGGATGGCTGCCAGAACATCAGTCTGTGATGAGTGCCATGTTGCGTTACTCTTCAAATGGTGGAATACAGCTTGGGATTCTCCAGGGCTGCTTAACATGGTTCAGACTGGGCCATACAGCTACTTAACATCTTAACTGTTTGGATTCATACTAATGGTTAATGGTCTCCTGGAGGAAGTGGAAGAGCCCCATGCTGAAACTTGTGGATATTGTGGAATATGCTGCTGAGACCCATTTGGATTATATCGCCATCTGACACCAAGGCTCTGCAGCTGATGAAAGGTATGCTTCTCCCCAGGTGTAAAAATACTGTGTCTCATACATCAAAATACTAAGCACAGTGTCCTTGTTTTAAACTTGTTTTGCTGCCTTTAATCTTTTTTTGTTTCACCTTGCGACTGATACCTACCAATAGTTTTGAGTTGTGTTAATCTGACAGAAATGTCATGCCAATGGTTTGACAATGTTTATATCTTAAATGTAAAAGGAAAAACCAAACGCGAAAGTTTTTATTTTTTTAATAATTAACTTACATTTTCAACGTAATGACTTCATAGAATCTAGGAGTGCTTAGCAGCTCTAGAAAACGAGACTACTTAACTTCTAAAAAAAAAAAGAACAATTTAAGCATAGCACTTTCTGCAGTTCTGGTCTTCCAAGTAGCCCAGTTTGTTTGAAGATGTTACTATTTTGAACTCAAGATAGCAACCTTCTGTTATTTAACCTCTCTTCCTCCGAATAGTAACAAAAAACTAAAGGATGGCTTGTGTAGGGGAGAAAGAGCAAGCAAAAGTATTTCAGTTAAAAATTCATGGAATTCTTTTGTTTTATATGTTTTCAAAGTTTTGATGTAAGGCTTCTTGCAGAGAGTGCTTGCATCCTGAATGTCCTAGTAATGTGAAAATCTAGTGGATGTAGTTCAGCACTCAGTTTTCTTCTTACTGAATGAGGTAATCAGTGTACAAAAGTGAACTGGAAACTAGCAGAGAAAACAAGTGGTTAAAGAGCTATTAGTGAATAAGAAATTATTCTTGAATCTAGATGAAGTGTTAATCCAATAGTGAGGAAATCAGTGATCTCCTTTAGTGAACTGTTGCTAATGGCAAAGCAAATTTTAAAAGTATTTAAAATCTCATCCTTTTATACCTATTTTGTGCACTTCTTCATTGTACCTGAAAATGAATGACATAAAAATAGTCGGTTTTACTGCATATTTCAGCTCAACTGATTGGTTTCAGCCTAAACCATATGTAGGGCAGACAAGTATTCATAATCTTAAGAAAAGTGCTGAGCTGGCTGGCCTACTTTAGAGCAAAACAGAAATCTGAACGAATAATCACTTGTGATCCTTTCCCGTTGTAAACAGAGATACAAGAAGCAGGACAGTTCTAATTTCCTGGTTCTGTGTTTTAATAAAGACCTACTCTTAATTTTCTCGATTGTTGCGGGTAAGCTTTTTGTTTGTTGCATACTGGATGCAATAAATGTACATTTAAATTTACGGTCTTAATGTTTTGTTCTGCATTTATACTATTTTTGAACTTTGCATGAGTGAAGCCAGCCATATGAAAGTCTTTAATTTGAAGTCTCAGAAATAGAAGGTCTTGGGCTGTTTGTGGAAAGAGAAAGCAAAGAATAATAAATGGATTGTGCAGATAAAAATATTTAGAGCTGCTGTCTAGTGTCATCTTGGAAAAGAAGCCCAGTTATTATGTTCCTGTATTTAAAGAAAATCAAAACTGCAATCCTTTTTGGTTTCTGTGAAGATTTTATTCCAGTTGCGTTTCTTCTCAGGCACTTGCCACTCTTTAGGAAAACTAAAATGAACATAGAGGTGCACTTCATTTATCTGCATGAAAGCTATCAATATTCATCAACACTGAAAATTGAGGGGAATTTTTACTTATAATTTACAAGATATAGAAACTACTTCTTAGCTTAATCTGAGAGTTTGTGTAGATTGAATGTCATCATTGCTGTAAGGTTCTGGATATAGTAGGCAAGTTATTAGATGTATTTGCATTTGTTTATACTTGGAACATTTCAAACGTTAATAACCTGGTGACAAACTTAAGATTTACAACTTATCTGTCTTCAAGTTTCTTTGGACTATTTCCAATAAAATGCAAAGAATCATTCTCCTATTCGGAGATGAGATCTGCAGAGAGAGGAAAAGCAGGGCCAGATAGAAAGTGCTCAGTGTGTAAGTTCCCTGCTGGGAGGACAGGAGACCCTTTTGGGGCTTGCAGAGAGATGGGGGACATGCTTTCTGAGGGCCCTGGCTGGAGTGTTCCTGTACCTTTCTCCTGGGAGCAGTCCCAGCAAAGGGGCCAGATGCAGCAGGGGTTGAGCAGAGGCTGAGAACTGTGTGAAGGAGCAGCCCCTGGGCCCTGGGAGGGTGATGGGGACCACCTGCCTTCCTTGGGGTGGGATGGAGCCTTGCTGCTGTCAGAGGGCCTGGCTGTGAGGAGCTGTTGCTTGCGAGAAGGGTTTTGGGTATGGGGGCCTGAAGTATGGGAAAGGTTGTTTCTGTGATTTGTCTTTGGTTGCAATTTGTCAGTTACTTGCTTTGCTTGTGACAGTCCTGGAAAGTGATTGAAATCCTTGCAGGTGTCTGAGGCAGCGTGCTTTTTTTTTGAGGGGGGGTGTTGGTGGAGGTCTGAACTCCCCCTCACAAGCCTACCCTGGAATTGTTATCTGGTAGCATAATTTACACCTAAAACAGATTAAACCAAATCCAGACACTTTGAACAGTGATTCCTCTTTTGAATTGTGCTCTCAGATAAGAAAGTCTTCTAGCCAATGTACTTAGTTGTTTGAGAAAGTGTTTTGCTCTGTGTAACTGAGGTGAGAGTAAACATGAGGGTCTTTCAGGCCAACCCAGCCCTAGTGTGGAAGAGATTTAACAGCTGCAAGGAGTGCAAATTTTACCGTGTGCTGTGTGTGGGCAGGTGAGTTGCGTTGCTGGAGCTGTGCATTGTGAAGAATGGGCTGAGGAGAACAGGGCAGGTTTTGTTACTGGCAGATTTTTAGGTGGAAGAGGAGACGGTACATGGAGTAACTTCCTATCCATTAACATCTAGGAAGGTAGGAAGGAAAATGTGGTAAGGGCTTTATTTCTTTGACCGTTCCCTCCGTTTGGTTGAAGTGTTTATCTGAATGCATGAACTCCAGAATTCCCAAGTGACGTACAGATTTCTGTAGACCCATGTGCGTCCCACTTGGGGGGTTCCTGATACAAAATGGATCTAGGGATGCTGTCCTGAGGGCTGCCTTTCACCCCTTCTCTGGGAGGCCCCACTCCTGGCAATGAAGGACAAAGAAGACTTCTTCTCTGGAGGCTTTACCCAGAGTGTCCTCCTCAGGATTTAGAGGCACAGTTTGATTCTTGAGTAAAATTTTAGGACAAAGCTTTTGGACATAGGCTTGTTAGTCCCTGAAAGGGTTCCCAAGTGGTCTAAAGAGTATTGGGCATCTGTGAGGAGGCTGGCATGGTAAATAGTCATTTCACGACCTTCACTGAGAAAACAAGATGAAAGCAGTAGGTCAGAGCATGTTACTCGAATGGAATTGTCTTTGTATCTTTGGTTCCATAGAAAATGCTATTGATAATTTTGTCTGGTTTTTTTTCCTCCTTATTTTGCTCAAGGCTGTTTGAATCTCATGTGTGGGATTATATAGCTTACTACAGTAGAAATGAAAATTGCAAATATGATGTTTTCTTTTTTTTTTTATTTTTCTGCTTTCACTGGTTTGTCACCTTATTATGCAACTTGAGGTGCAATATTCTTACAGAAGCAACATAACCATTGGAGTACAGTTTGTTTCTTTTCTTGTCAGAGCAAATTTTTATAAGAAGTACAAGAAAGTCAACCAAGGCTGGAAAGAGAGAGATTCCACTTGAAATCTGGGTGTGGGTTTACACAAACTACAATCCCCCACACCTTATATTACAGTTATGATTGAGAAATAACTGCATGAAAACTTATAATGGAAACAAAGCTTCCAATGTGTGACCTGCTTTTTCTGTAAAGTGCTCTCAGTTATGTCAGGATAGAGGCATATGGTATCTGGAATAGTTTTCTGTTTCTTGATTGGATTTATTTTCTGTAGCAAGAAGCTTTCCAACTCACTAATGGATTCTATTTTTATTCTTTTTCTTTTTTTACTTGCATTGTCATAACATGAAATTTATCACAAACTGTTTGTGAACCCTGAGGTAGGGTGATATTGTGCTTGATACCTTGACCTTTCCTTGATTGAAATGCATAGATGTGTTTGGGTTTGGCAGGGGGAAATGGATAAGCTGGGGGGACTTAGAATATTTTAACACAAAATTAGTTCTGGCCTTCGAGGACAGGGACAGTACTTCCCCCAAAAGGTTATGAGACTATTACAAGTGTGGATTCTGTCTTTAATTCCATGAATATTGTAGATTAGTGAGAACAAATTGTGTTTGATTCTGTATAAAGAAGAAAAAAGAGAAAAAGCTCCTACCTAGTCCAGATGCGTCTGCTACTGCTACAAATATAAAAATGATTTCCTTTCTTTATACTTGTAACCTAAAGTCCTTCTATTTAAGAACAATGTTGCAACTCTATGAAATAAACTGCATTTTGATACATCTTAGAGGTTCCAGTATACATTTTTCTGTGTGTGGTTTGTTGGTTTTGTCTTGTCTTTTTTTTAAATTGTTTTCGAAGCCTTAAGTCCCACATGGGGCGATGAGTGTGGTGTTGCTCTGGATGCCAGCATTGCTTCCCTGTCAGAGATAAGAGAGAGCACTGAAGTAGAACCATGAATGTTTTCATGGAGTTTCTTGCAGGCATGAGAGGTGGGTGGGCATGGAATGAGGAGGCATGTGATTGCCATAAAAATTATTAAGTGGGCAGTGGGAGTGGGTATTCTGGGCTGATAAGGATGGAGTCTGGCTTGGTTGTGAGCTGGTGATGATTGGTGAGGAAAGGAAGTGGTGAGATACTTTGAAAATGGGCTAGTCACTAGTGATGGATGGGATAGAGAAAAGAGAGGGGGATTTCCTGGGAGTGGATGAGAAGCTGTTTGTCATCATTTATGTGTCAGGACGCCTGTGCCATCAGAGCATTTCTAATAGGAAAATGGAGTGAAATCTTTAAATGGCTGTGGCATAAGTTATAAATATCTCAGGCATCAGTACTATTGGCTTCGTTTTGGTGTACGTTAAAATTGTGCTGTTTAATGCTGTGGAAGGAAATGAAGTTAACTTTGCACATTTTGCATTAAATTACTCCCCAAATAAGTGCAGTTGTCAACTGAGGATACAACTTACTGTCTTCTGTTTCTCTTTGCAACAGTGTTCAAGGCAAAGATTAATTTATGTAAGTGATTCAGGAGTTGCATGTGTTGGTTTCAGATGATCTCAGAGGTGAAACTTTGTGTGGCTGCTCGTTTAGTCATCTCTCAGAATTTGAAAATGGGTTTTTGGTTGGTACCAGTGTTTGTCTGTGCATATCCTCTAAAAATAATGAAATTTGTGATGGCTTCAGAGTACCTAAGAAGGTACCCTAGATTATGCAGCAAATGCTGAGGTGTTTTTAGGCAACTTGATGCTTTTGGTGCAGGCTGGTGTGATGCTATGCAGGGTATTAAATTAGGCCTGTAAGCTGCTTTGTGTAATTGTGCTGCTGTACCTCATCTGTCAATTGTTGCTTCTCTGCTGGGCTTGGGTATGATGTGGCTTCAGCTCTGCTGGTGCTGGAGCTGACCTGAGCTCAGGGGGCTTTTCCTTGGGCTCCCCTGGGCTGGTGTATGAACATGAACTCAGTTGTGCTTTGTGGAGAGGCCGTTGTTTCAAGGCTTTGGGCTTCAAGCGCTGAAAGAGATGGTCTCTTGCTGTTACAATAGCTGTTTTGCCTTTTTGTTAAAAACATGGATAAGATAGCACACCTTTCATCACCTGTCTCTGGGGCTTAATTTTGCCGTATTCAAAGTTTTATGATGCCATGTAGCCAGCAGCTTTATTCATTTGAGCTCCTGGACTGGACTTGTGGATCATCTATAGGCATGGCTCCTCACTGAAAATCAGACATTGGAAAGAAGGGTGGTTCGGGTCACAACTTTGTGTTTTCAGTGCCGGGGGATTTTTTTATTTATTGAAATTGCACTTGAAAAAGAAGGAATGAAAGAAATGTAATTCAAAACCCAAAAGCTTGTTCTTTATCACTCAGTTGCCTCTCAGCTTTTTGTATACATTATTTTTACAGCCTTAAATCTATGTGTTATGTGGCTTTACATCTTTCCTTTTGCATATAGTTAAAATCTGTGTCCAAGATCATGGCAGGAGTTCCAGTGCTTGGGCAGTGCAGGAAGGGGTCTATAGCCTGGTGTGTTATGTTCCTGACAGCAGTTCACCTAGTAATCAGACTGAAAAGGAAGTTTTAAGGGCAACAATAAGAGAAATTGCTCCCTCTTCCTAAAGAAACAAATGAACAATTTGAACAATAATGTGCATTGAGATTGGTCTTGGACCACACAATGCCTCTGGATGGAAGATTATTTTGATATTAGTTTAATTAATTTTATTTAATAAAACTCATAATTAACATCTTCCTTGTATTCATTGTTGTGTGTAGTAGCTCAAAATTAATACCTGAAATATTTTCATCAGCCAATTTGGGTTATCCAGTGCACATTTTTTTCCTGTTTAGCCACCAACTCTAGCTGTTCTGTCTAAATCCAGTCATCCAGGTCAGATTTTCATAGAGCCAGATAATAGTTGGCTGTTGACCTCAGTGGTGACACTGATGACTGGAGCTTTTGGAAATGCAAGTCAGACACCAGAGCACCTGTGGGTGTATATACCCGTACATTATGTGTTTATATTTTAGATACAGACATATATAGGCACATACACATGCATACCATGGAGTACAAAACCAAAGGTGTGCCTGAGGCAGCTTCATGAAGGAGACAAATGATTTTTTCCCCTCTCTGGAGCGGTGTCTTGTTCTTTCCCAGACCTTGCTGCTTGTTGTCTTTTGTTGGTTATCTTCAATGCCATCTTCCTTCTTTGTTTTTGAGTTTAGATACTCAAAATGAAATGTGTGTCCTGTTCCAATTTAACAGGTTGTTTCTTAAAATACATCCATCCTGTGTGCATATTCTGGTGAGTTAAAAAACACATAATGGAAAAGTGTCACTAGCAATTGGGCAAATACTGAAAGAATTCACTGTAATCAGCTGTAAAACACTTTCAGGCATACTGCTCATTCCTCCCCTTCACCACTCCACAAGGCACCACTGAAGAGCCACAAGGCATAGCTGAAATGTACCTTTGACAAGCACTTAAAAAAATTAGTTTCTTCAACTGGTAATCAATATGGCTTAGTTTTTGATGTATGTATAATGTATATATATGAATGTACCCACTATATATGTTGGTGTTTGTGGACTTCATTGCTTTAAATTATGCACAGTGTAATACTTGAAATGGCTAGAGGTGATTTTTTAATTTTAATTTTTTTAACATCTTCAGTAGTAATTGTTTTGAGTGCTCTCAAAACTATGTGTGGAATGTTACATGTGGACTTCATGCAGGGTAGATGTATTAGTGGATTTCTGTTTGAGACAAGTGAAAGGATGTTTGCAAAGGAAGACCACAACCATTCCCAGATTGATTTCTTTGCATTTGCAAATGCAAAGAAATCAATCTGCCGCTTTGACCTTGGATTGCGTGTCGCAGTTGAAATAGGTTTTTTTCCCCTGAACACTGTTGCAAAAGGCAGTAAGTTAAGATATGACAGTTCAGAGAGAGTAAGACAGTAAAGAGGCAAAATAAGAATTCATTCTTTTGTTGAGATTGTTGCTCAGGGTTATACATCTTGGGCATTTTCTTATAGTGTTGGTGCAGTACTGAGAAGCATAGCTGGGCTGTCTGATGACTTTGTAGGAGACCATATTGTAGATGTTGAAAAATGTCATTATTAAAAATAAGGATTTGCACACATGCTGTAGTCTGGTAGATTGTTCCTGAAAACAAAGTGGAGGGTAGCTCTCTGGTTTGTTGCTCTGCTGTATCAGAAATGATGTATCCGAGTGATGGTTGCTGGATTAAAGCAGTGTGTATTTTAGGCTTCTGGTTGCTTAGTCTGAACAGGAGCCAGAACCCCAGGAGCTGCCAGGAGCCATTTTGTATCTAACATATTCCCGTGTGGTTTTCTACCCTGTGCAGTGGTTTATGTCCATGATTTGTGTAAGAGGAGCAGGGTGTCTTTATTCTTAAATTTTTTCTGAATGCTCCCAGGCTGAAGAGAGATATGAAGAAAACCTGGTTATTTCAGGTCAGTGCCTGGATTAACTTCTTGGCAAAAACTTGTTATGGATCATATACTGCCATCAACGCAAAACATATTAAGTCAGGCAGGGTATCTCTAGTTCTGTTTAGGTAAGATCAATTTCTTCTATGAAAAACAATGAGAGGATCTCTGTGGAGAGGCGGGGGTTGGATGTAATATAATAACCACTTGCCAGAGAGATACTTGATAGTAGTTAGCTTCTGAGGGAGTTACAGCCACTTAGTGTGTCTCTAAAGAGAATCAGGGTGCACTCACTGGTAGGATATTGGTGTATCTGTTGGACAACATGTATATTTTTGGTGAATTTTTTGCTTTATCTACCTATTGTAAAAAGAAGTGCTACAATATGAGAGATATGGACTCTAAAGAATATTGCCATAAAGAGTTGATGTAGGGTGTAAACATTTGGGTGTAGGGCCATACTTGCTGTATAGCAGGGCTGGCAAAATCCATGGGCATTACTGGCTGGAGGGGAACAAACAATTCATTAAGCATAATAGAGTATTTAATGTCTCTTATAGTTTTTGTAAGGTTCTTGTTCCATCTTGGCTCTTTGATTATTGGATTTAGAATTGCTATGCTAGCTTCACATGCCTTATTATTTTATGTTGAAATAAGTAGAAATTGTATTTAAAAAAAAGCAGCATAATAATTCTGAACCAGCTGATTTTAAAAGGAAATCACATACTTCAAGGGCCAGCATCTTTTGTTTGGGGAAAATTATCAGTATAGAAGCTCCCTGTGTCTTTAACTGAAATGGTTTCTAATTTATGCTTGATTCTTCTGCTAGGTTAATGTTAATTAGTTTAACATATCACTCATAAAAGATGTCATAGTTGAGTCATTGTGTAGGTAACAAATCTTGCACTGGCTAGCAATGAAGAAATATTACCTCTATTAAAACCCACACTTAAACCGTGGAGTCAGTAAGAGCTCATGACATTTTGCAGTTATCCAGCTTAATGCATTTTAATGCCTTCGGTGGTGTGAGATTTTTCCTTGGGAGGTTGTGTGGGGGATAAGCAAGTGAGGTAGAGCCTTCAAATTATGCAGTCAGGATAAAGTGTAGTCTGTGCCAAATGAGAAACCCAGCAGAAATGCTGGCTCAGGCTGGGGCTGGGGCCCGGATTCTGTAATACCAATTTGACTTTAAAAACCCCACAACTGTCCAGTGTTGGGTTACCCAAAGAAAGAATACCTAAACAGTAGTAAAAAAGCTCAAATCTGCTTATATTTAGAGCCCAAGTAATTAGATATTAACAACACAGCTAAGTATGCATGCTTGTAATTAGCTAAGTAGTTTCATCAATTTCTGCCCTGAGAGAAGCATTAGAACTGGGCCTGTGGTGGAAAGCAAATTTCAGTCGTGATTGTGGAGTGGTTAGTGAGACTCCATAATCCTTTATTTCAAAATTATCCCCCAGCCTCTCGGAGGAGGTGATGCTGTGGTGCTGCCAACACAGCAATGAGCCTGCACTGAGTCCTATCATCCTCCTCAGCTGGTCCAGGTATTCCAGGATATGGGATGGGCAAAGCAAATTAGTTTGATCAAACCTCTAGCCAAAAGCTGCTGCCCACATTTCTGTTTGTCTAAACCATCAGCATCTGAATGGCAATGAGCAATTGAGTAAATGTTTGAGGATGCTTTTGCTTCCCCTGCCTGAGGAAGCCTGCATGAGGAGAAGGTGTTGGATCTTGAAGGTTGGTGGAGTTTGACTGGAACAGCATGGGCAGGCATGGTCAAGAGCTTTGCATCCGAAATACTAATGTAAAAAAAGTTTAAACCTTCTCCCATTGCTAAAGGTTGTAAGCACTTACATGGCACAGGAGCAAGGTCACTCCAGTATGTGGCAGGAAATGCCTGAAACTTTGGAGGGCAGCTCCAAATTAGTGAAGATGTGTTTTCTTGCAAACTGAGTTTGTTTCCCTGTGCAGCAGATTCCTGTAAACATGGTGAGGTTGATCAGAGAAAAGAGAGTTATCACTACTTGCGAAAGTAAGCAGCCAGCATGTTCTAGCATCTCACAGTGTGAACATCAAAATAAACTAGGTTATCGCTGTAATATTTTCAGGTGTCCAGATAAATTCAATATTTCAGATCTTTTCAGCAGGTGGAGCTGGCAGAAGAACAGGAGTTGTGTTCTCCTACCTCCTTTCAAATTATGTGTGTTTGAGGTCCTTTGGACTACTTGTATTTCTGTACCCCAGCAGAAGGCCAAGCTGGTGATTATTTGTAGCGTGAGGATTCAGTGAAATTGTGTAAATAAAAAAATGCTGTTCTTTGACATTCTGCTTTACAGCTCATAACACTGGTGTATTTGCTGAGTGTCTCAGCATAGTTAGGTGAAGACGTAGAACAACCTTCCCTTTGAAGTGACTACAATCTTCAGTGTGTCACCCTGACCTTGTAATGAGTTAATCACTCTTGTGTATGCAACTATGAACATTAGGTTTTCTCTAGCTAAAGGAGAGCTCTTTCTATGAACAGGTTGCTCTTAAGGTGATGTTTTCCTGAGACAGTTCTATTTTAGCTTCCTTAGCCATTTGTTCATTCATTTGTTTGCAATTATAAATTCTGGTTACCATGAGAGTTGAAAAATTGCAGAAAACAAGCAACTTCTTTCTGAATTTGCTTCTCACCTTGGATTTGCATTAAGCTTTCAGACTTCCTTTAATTTTAACCATGAAAACTGAATATATTACAGTAATTTTATTAACATCAAAAGGCTTCAAATTGTTCACATGTAGCTCTTAAAATTTATAAAGCAGCAGTTTAAGACTTTGAAATTCTTAACAGATGCTCAGCTATGTTCTCAGTATTTGAGCTTAAAGCAGAAAGAATTTAACTCAATTATAATAATGTAAACCTTTCCACTTTGCTTTGCATAATTAAATATTTTCATTTACATAGCACAGAAGTTTAACATTCTAAACAGGGTAGATAAGCAGAAGAAAAAGGCAGACAAAGATGCATCTTTAATGCATGCAGAGTAGTAATGCACATGCTGGTAATCTTACTGTGCTTATTAATAATGACTTTAACTAGAAATCCAAATGCAAATTCCTGTGAATATGGACTGTATTTAATATGTGGATTTTTTTTTTAAATTGTGTGCATCTTTGGAAATATGCAGTAAGGTACGTTAAAACTGGAGCAGGAATACAGTAACTTTGATATCTTCTACTTCTTGTTTTAAAATATTAATTAGTGGAATAAGTCTGAGGAAAATTAAGGTATCTTTTTATTTATTTGGCCAACTTTTGTGGAGGCAGGATATGGCTTGAGTGTGCCTTTGTGGAAGTCGGTCAGACTACTGGTGTAGGAACAACTACACTAGAGGTGGTCATTGCTACCACTTTGGATAATTCTGTGTCTCAGATTCACCTGGCTGCTGTCAGAGCAGCATCTCTGTGGTATGATGGGAAGCATCACGTGTTTTGGCAGCACACCAAGATGTGCAAATAAACACCTGCATTTCCCTAAGTTACTGCTGTCTGTCAGGTCCAGGTCAACAAGATGTATCAGGCTGAAAGTAATCTTTGCTGGTTTTGGAGCAATTTAGTGCAACTTCTGTTGGCTAGTTTAAAGTCCCACTTGAATCTTCTTGAAAGTGAGAGGATGAGTGATGTTCCCCTATAATATAATGAAATAGTTTTGATTCTTATGTTCCTGAATTCTGAAACTGAATAAAATATTACAGATTATGTCACATAACATGTGGAAAAAGTACAGCTGTTTTAAATAGGAGAAAAAAAGCTTTTTTTTTTTTTGTGATGCCTTTTGTTTGCTTACTCTTAAACTTTACCATGTGATTAGCTTGCTCTGGTTGAATGACTTACATGAAAACAGTTTGGAGGTTTGCTTTTGTTGTGTGTTTATTACTCAAAATTTACGTGCCAATATATAGGATACATACAATAATTCTATACGTTACAATTAGGAGAAGATGGATTTGTAGAAAAACTTGGATTACACTAAACACTATTTCCCATGTATTGATTTTAGGGTGAATATCAAACCACCAAAAAAAGGTGGAAACCCGAGCGAAAGGGAGAACACCTGTGTGTATGTTTGTGTGTGCATGCATTGCAGGGTAGGGAGTGGGGTAGGAACCCTAAAAGAAGTTTGTGTGTTTACCTTTGATATTCTATTTACATTTTCACTAGGGTTTTTTAGATAGTGAGCTTTGGAAAATTGTTTCAGTTGCACTTTTGTTTCTGGGGATTTCTGTTGATTGTCTAGGTTTCTCCATTTTTGCGTAGATTTTCTAGTGCACTATAAAACCTTTTGTCATATTTTTTTGCTTTGTTTGATGGGAATGGAGGTAAGAGAGCAGAATATAGGGGAAAATGAGAATTTAATTTCCAATGCAGCAAAATTTCATGTCCTAAAAATGCTTCTGACAGTCATTCTTTTAATATAATGAGTGGCTGTTTGCTAACTACAAATCCAATGGTGTAGGTTACTTACTTAAAGAAAAAGTGAAGCTACAAGGATCTCATTAACTTTGATTTTCATGTAATCCCAAAAACTTGTAGCTATATATGTGCTCTTGTTTTCTCTTGCCTCTGATCTTTGGGGAGTGCTAAGATGTACTAAAAAGTCTTTGGCACCTCTGAGCACCCTAAAAATAGTTTTATTTGTAGGATTTTATTGGTAGAAAGGCAACTGGAGGCTGAGTGTGGAGTTCTCTTAGCTTTTCATTATTGCTCGTTTGGCTTTAGCTGTTGAGCATTTTGCCAGTTTTCTTTTTTATTCCTGCTTCATTAGACATGCGCTGCTTTTCTGAAGGGTTATGAGATATTCTCATTATGAAGTAGCTGCTTAGCTCAGGAAATCATAGTATTTGCTAGATTTTTGAGTTGTTTTGTTGTTTAGAAGAAAAAACAGGATTGTTTTGGTTTATATTGAATACATGTAGTAAATGTATTGGAGAGGTGTCAGTATTGTAGTCAGATGAGATAAATGATTTTTGTATATGAGGAGAACACATGGTTCTGTGTTTTTGGTTTCTCAACTGTGTGTCTTAGGCGTGTTGCCTTCCAGCTGGTTTTCTGTTATCATATTACCTCTGTTTCTGCTCATTTACACCTGGATTTTACCATACCGGGGCATCTCCTGTGAGATACAGAATTGTTTCAGTATAGGACATCAGGCACTTACCTAACTTTGTGTGTGTATGAGGTAGGATTTAGATTCTTTTGATAAAGAATCCTGTGCAGACCTCTATGTAGAAGGTAGGAAAATACCTTCCTTGCTTGCTGGATTTTGTCCACATTTAGCTTATACTATGTGGCTTAATTTACTACAGAAGTAGTGTGTTGCTGCTTTACTAAGCCTTTCTCACTCCCTTAAAGTAATTGTGTGTCCATTTCCCATTTAGAAGCTAAACAAAAAACCTGACATTCCAAAAATAATAGTGGAATATTAGGCCTGGGTTCTCTGGACTGTAGTAGGTGCAGTTTTCTTGTTTTTGTGCAAAGGTTTAGGGAGTGTCTGTGCAATTTCCACTTCCCAAGTCATTAGTGATTTGTGGGTGATTGGGTCCAAGTTTAACTATTTGCCTGTAATCTCTGGGGATTGGAATTCCTAGATGTTTTAATACCTGTAACTGTCATTATAAACTGCAGTGAGTAAGCAAGTCCTGATTTATGAGCACTCAATTAATCTTAATGCCTGGGATTTGTTCCAGTAAATTCACACATCTGGGTGGGCGCCCAAGGTTTTCAAAGAATTCTTGTAATTTGCATATTGACCTTTGAGGGCTGGAGAGTAGGACCAGGGTATTACCCACATAAAACAGTTTTTCTGTGGGACCTATTTTAGTATTTTTTAATATCTTTCAGCCCATGCGCCTGATGATGTTGAAGCGGGGCAGGGGGAGCAGACATTCTTGCTCTGTTTTTTGTTTTGGCAAGTATGGGGTTTTTTGGGTGGGTTTTTTAGGGTTTTTTTTTGTGTTTGTTTTGTTTTGTTTTGTTTTGTTTTGTTTTGTTTTTGGAATACAGTTTGAAAAATAGACCCCTCCACAGCAGTTTAATCCAATTGAGGGTTGTTCAGTGTATCTCATTTTCCTAAGAACTCTGATGGGATAATCCCAGGTAACCCCATCGTAAGCTCTTCTCAGCATCTGGCAATACCCCTGATGAGTGCTGTGATACTGCAGGTTGCTTGATTAGTTGCTTGAGGTTATCTGGTCCAGGTCTGGATGCAATAAATCTAACCTGATGTATTTTAATATTTCTTAGTCCAAACTTATCTTAAAAAGTGGGTGGTGGTGAGGGAAGCTTTGGCTTGGAGTGTCTCTGTGGTGGGACTTAGGCTGCACACTGGAGGAGTGAAGTATTACCACAGCAGAGGATGGCCACGTTAGGAAATGGTTAAAAGTGGACACATGAGTCCATGGGATCATGATCCCTGTGATAAAGTTGTGATTCATTTGAAACATACTCAATTGATTGCACTTATCCCTGGCTGGATTCCAGTGGTCATAACTGTTTCTTCATGACTGTGAGAAACAGGCATCCTCTCCCTGGGTGCATTGTGGGAGGGGTAAAAACATTTGCTTTGTTTTCAGCATTGCCTAGGGCTTTCCTGTATTGCTTTTGTAGTTGGATCCTTTCTTTCTCTGGATGGAGTGATGCTTCTGAAATGCAGGGCACTGAAATCCCAGGAAGGATCCTCCTTCCCTCTGCACCAGCTGTGTCAGTTGGAATGGGAATATTATCTGGGGGTCTGTCTCTGTAGAGTATCTGAGATGAGAGTTTTACATCCCTCTCTGAGATTTTTCTTTTTTGCCTGTGTAGTGGGAATTTGCTTTTTTTTTTCTCCCATCAGTTCTGATAATTTTGCTGTAAGAGGTAATACACAAGGGAGGACTGTGTATCATTTTTATGTGGAAGCTGTTTAATCATTATACCAGAACTTTTAGTTTAAGTTTGGGTACTTCGGTAAGTTTCAACTTGTGTGCTCTATGATCAGGATTTTTGGATGCTGTGTGTGCTATGTTTTGTTGTTTTGAGTTTTGTTGATTAGTTGGTGTGTGTATGTTTTTGTTTGGTTGGGCTTGTTTGTTTCTTTGTTTTTATGTTTTGGTTAGATTTTTTTCTGTCCCTCCCATTCCTTTCCTTTTTTTATATCACTGTTGGAATGGGAATCCTTGAAGGTCTCTGGTTTGCTGTAAATGAAATCCAAAAATTTAGTACCTGGGAGAAGTAAACGATCAATTTCTTACTACCTTTCCCAGTCCTTTGGGTGGGGAAGTTTCAGTGAACATCTGCATTGGCTCAGCATTGCATTGTCTACTTCACTATAATTTTTCCTTGTTATTTGTATCTACACCTAATCTGAAGGTGTGAGTATGAAGATGATATTGTGCCTACCTACAAAAGAAAAGATTTTACAGTATTGGTAAGGAGGGGGAAGAGGTCAGCATCAGGAATAAAGATACTTAGCCGAAGTTTTGTCCCTTGGATGGAAAAAGTTACAACAAATGCATTAGAACTTCCTTTTTTGGGGTACATTCAAGTGCAAGGGTATGCACAAAAACAATGAGTATGTAATTGGTAGCTCAGAGGCTTTATTGCAGCGGGTATAAGTGGTTTGATTCAAGGCTGTTATGCTCAAGATTCTCACTGAGTGGTTGGGGGCACTTCAGGAAGAGTGTGGGAACAGGAAGAGTTTGTATTTGTGCTTTCACAGTTTCCAGTGATTTATGGCTTGTGAGTCTTGAGCTTGCCTGAGTGAAAGTGTTTTTGTAGTTATTAATCATCTAAGGATTTTTATTCCCATCACTTTTGGAACCAGTCAGGACTGGTAGTATTCACTGCACCCAGTGGTGCTGAATTCCACAATGGTCTTCATGTGAAGAAATCTAATTTTGTTTGACTTGAACCTGCTATGAGCCAGTTCTTTCAATGCCCCTCTGCTTTTATAATAGTAAAGGTAATTTTTTCCTGCTTGCCTTACCCTGCCAGCAAGGATCTTGCAGAAGCAGAAATGAATTTATGTAGGGATACAGCTGTATTTTTTTTTGTTTGTTTTCATATTCCATAGGCATTCCATGATAATGATAATTAATACCATTTTGTGTTTCCTTTTGGACTGCTACAAAGAATTAAACTATTAAAATAATCTGTTGTTGCCACAAAACCTTGTTCCTTACAGGTAGGAGTCATGGCTCTCTATAAAGGGAATACTACATGTGCCATGTGATCCTCTCGCTCCACATTTGTGTTTTGTGGTTTTTTATTCAGTTTCACCTATAACTTAAATGCTGTAGTCACTGAAGATGCTGATAACATTTTTCAGAGGTTAAAGAAACACTCATCAGAATAGAGTTGAAAAGCCATAGCCCTTCTGGAGCTGTCTCAGCTGACAGTGCAGACCAAAGAGGAGCTTTGGGGGAAGGGCTCATTCCTCTGGGAGTCAGATAGGGAGTACAAGAATCTGCAGAGTGGAGGTAGTCTGTCCTCATTGTTGGCTAAAAATACAGAAACTGTTTTTTATTTTTGTATCTACTATAACTAAATAAAAGCAGATATTGTTTACTACTTAGAGACCTTCGTGAAACAGAGGATTTTAAACATATCTTCTGATTGTCGAGTCATTACTATTTTGACAAGTAGTTGTAGCAGGAAATTGGTGTGTGGTTTTTTCCATGTTTTCAGCTACATTTTTATTTAAAAAAGTTATTTCTCTGACAGCCATACATTTTTGGCTCCTGAGAGTTTCACAGAAAAAGAATGTAAAATAATTCTCCTGATAAAATCCACCCAAATTTTTCATAGAGATAAAACATCCTGAGGCTAGAGAAGGAAAGCAACTAGATGCTTCAAGTGCATTTGGAAAGAACTAGTGGTGCTGTCCTAAAACTATGCCAAAGTCAATGAAAATACCTCATTTCTTCGTTAGCTGAGCAAGATGTATAGCTACAGCATACTAAGATGGAGGCTGCTGTCATCATGCCTGGATACGGACTCCACAGACAGGGAAGAGTTCAGGGATTAGTGGGAACTGTGATGTAGCAGCTGAGAGGAGAGGCATTAGGAACAGGGAGCATTCCCATGCATATTACAGATATTGGAAGTATTTTTTGTGCCAGCTTTCAGTGTATGGTTTGCAAATTGCATACAGACCCAGTTGATATCTGATAGTGGCAAATGTGTTTTCTATTGATGCCTGGAAAAAAAGAAAAAAAGCTGAAAGTCAATCAGATTGTGTGTTCTACTCTGTTTAAAAGAAAAACTAAAAATTGCACTTTTGGTTTGGTTATATATGGGCTTCAAGCACTAGAGCTGCTTCAGAGAGGTATACAGCAGACAGCCAGACAGGGTACTCCATCCTTCATTACCTATTTATCTCCATTCTAGGCAGTATTTTGACTAAAGACATTTGAATTGTGACTTAGATGTTAAACTTTTTGAAGAAGTGGTATGAAAGTCAGTAAGGATTGAGAAGGTAACAGGAAGATCAGAGCTCTTCTGATCTGGTTTCAGAGGAATGGTGTGGCCAGAGAAGCTGTTAATTCTTCTTGCATAACGCAGAACTAAAACACAGACCTTGCCAAAGAACCCATCTCTGTTTTATAGGAAAAAACAGCCCTGTGAGCAAAGCAGGCATGAGTTAGTTAAATTGCTCTTGCTAGAAGTGTTTTTTCCCTGTGGAGATGGTACAGCTGATTATAATGTGTGCAAATTGTCTTGTAAGTTCAGTGAACCTGAGTTTCAGGCACTGTGGATTTAAAAATATAATGTTTAGACTTCAGTAGCTATGTCTAATAGGTTGGTGCATCTATGTAAAAATGACGAAGTACCTTTTAAAAAGAATGTGGAATCAGATTGATCTTGTATTAGCCATGTTGAATTATTGAACAGTATCAACAGGGCATGGGCCGTCACCTGCTGGCACTCTCTTCAAGAAGTGGCAGAAGAAACTCTGTCTGCACTGTTAGAAACTGATTTCAGTCACCAGGGGCCTGTAGATGTGTAAAGAGAAATGTAAGGCAAAGCTGAAATCCTGTTCTTGGGTGTTTCCACTGCATTATGAAAATTATACTTTGCTTGGCTATAAATGGAAACTGTGGTTTCCAAGATGCAACACAGGGGATCTTTTAAGACTCTCTTGTTAATTGTGTGTGTCATTTTAGGAAAATAGGCCTCATGTCTCCAAGCCCTAAACAGCAGGAAAGAAAGAGCAATCACTTGATCACTTATTTTGCCCATGGAGGCCTTGGGGAATAGCTGTAACAAATTAGGAAAGAAAAAGACAGTGCCGGTGGATTTCTGTTGTGCAGTACCAGTGATGGTGATTTCCTGTAGGAGATGCAGGCATCTGCTTATGGCACATTGCACTTCAAAACCAAACATTGGTTATCTGGTTATAAGTGCTGGAAGTTGCCTGTCATTGATGATGGCTGTGATGTGTTTGCCTTGAGAAGAGTAATGCAGGGAACTATACTGACTTTAGCACGAACTTCTCAGAATTAGTTATATTTTGCAGTGTTGAGATTAGCATGCCTGGTATTTACTTTCTGTCAAGCAGGTTTTTGAATGCCAAACCCTTTGTGCTCTGTAGGTCAGCCTTTATTTTGAGGGAATGAGTTTACAATTCCCCAGCAGACATCAACCCCTGATGCACCTGCTTTGCAAATTCCATGAGCCCAGTTTACTTGATGTGAGCTGCAAAACTGTGCTTATTTGCAAATAAATGTGTAAAAAAATGAGTTCCAGGAATCATTTGCACAGGTATTTAATTTCTAATGTTTTTCTTCATTCTTCGGTAGCCGATAAGCTCAGGTAGAAATGGGCAGAACTCATCAAGGGGAGCAAAATTTCTCTGGGTCACGTTAGGCTGGCGTTTGGTAGCTAGGAAAATGAGTCTGTTTTGAGATAATGGATTTCAGAAGAGTACAGCTTACCTATATTTATTGTACCACCTTTTTTTTCTTTTTTTTCCCCCCTCTCTGATGATTCCAAAACAGAAGTGGAAGTCCCAAACGTGGCCCTTTTCCCACAGTACTTGGCTCCAAGTGCAAATGGTATCCTCCAGGCTGTGTTGTGGGGCCTGCCTGAGAGAAGTGGCTGCTTTCAAAATTATTGTTAGGGAAAAGTGATGGATGGCTTTGTTGCAAGCTGCCCTCTCCCATTCAGGGTGAGCCTGGGAAGGACAGGGCTTCTGAGAAGTTGTCAGCGCTTGATGGCTGTGTGCTGGATCACTGGAGCAATGCTGAAAGGAGAAAATGGGAACAATCCAGAGACCTGCCTATTCAAACAGTACCTGCTAAGCCTGCTGAAATGCAGGTAGAACCAAGCATGTCTGATGAATCATGTCTTGTCCATGGTATCAAATGGGAGTTGAATATTGCATAGCTATCAGATTTATTAAGAGCTCTTTTCTTGTTCAGTGAATATTAAAAGAATGATACCTCTTGTGTTGAATAAAGGATAATCTGTTGATAACAGTCTTTTTGAATCCAAAGATTTCAGGACTGCATTTTGAAAGGTGGTGCTTCCTAAGAAGCAGATCTGTTGAAAGAATAGTATTTTTTTTAAATTTCAGTGAAGAAATGCCGATATAGTTGAGTGTTTAAAAAAAAAATATTGGGAGAATTATAATTAATTTCTCCATCCAGTTAAAAGTACCCAGTGAACCTTTGTGTGAGCATTAAAAAAAAATTTAAAAAGTATGCACTTTTAAAGGAGTCCTAATCAGAAGTTTATTTTTGCTAGTAGTACCATACCGTGTGACTGGTGTGCTTAACACATGCATCAGTGTAGTATCCCAGTAAGTGCTCATACTTTCACCACTAACTCTGTCTTTTTGTATTCACACAGTGCTTTATTTTTCAACTTTATAGTTAATGCTTAAATAATCTAGTAGGGTATTTCTGCTTGTCATTCCTTTCCCTTGTCTAAGAAGAACAATATACTTTGCAAGCAAACCCATTTAAATTGAAATGAAGTCTGCCCTCTGTTTCCAGCATTAGTCTGTATCTAGGTGGAACCTTTACATGTTGACATGTGTCTGAGATTAGAAATTGTGACATGGTGTAATTAAGTTTACATCTCTACAGCTGGATCTGGCAATTAAAACTGGGATCTTTCTTTGCTATGTATAAAGGATAAAATAGATCCTCTGGTATATAACTCAGGCAAAAAATGTATTTCTGGAGAATATAGAAATTTATTAATTTACTTGAGCTAAAAATGATGTAATTTTAAATAGAGGTCATTAGAGCTGTTTAGAAGATAAGTCAGACTTCTGGTTCTGAGTGCTGTCTAACAAACTTACCTAGCTCAAACTAAGAAACAGCTTCTAAAAGGAGTAGTCTTAATTTATTGTCTGTTCTTGTGCAATGGAAAAAAATCCTCTCTAGAAGGTGACAAAATGCTTTATGTTAGCATTTGAAGTAGGAATTAATTCTTTTCTTAAAAACATCTGTCCTTTCATATATTTTCCACATGCCACAGTGCTGTCACCTCCTGCTCTGCCATAAAAGGAGGAGCCTTTTTTATTTTTAGAAGCACAGTGTGGTGATTTGAGCTGTGGTACAACGGGAGGATCTCCTACCTGCTTTGAAACCAGTTCGGATGGGTGCTGGCGAAGGAGAGGAGGTGCCAGGCTGCTGCAGGCTGTGGGGTGCACTCCAGGGCTGTCCCCTGGGAGCACGGCGCTCCTTAAAGCTGCTGCTGCCCTCCAGGCTGGCCTGTGCCAGGCCCTGCTCTGCTCTGGGGTGGGAGTGGGGCCAGGAGGAGTTGTCAGCTTTCTGTGTGGTGTCTGCACTGTCCTTGACAGCTGCACTGTGTCCCCCTGCACATGACGAGCTCAGCGAGGGGCTCGGCTGGGGGAGATTAAAGATGGGCTACTGCCTGTGCCTGTGTGGACTGGAGAAGAGCTGATCCCAGTTCCTCATCATCTGTTTCCTTGCTGAAACATGAGCTGCAGGACCTAGAAAACAAGTGTACTTCTCGTTTTGTTGATCTGGTGATTTTTATTTGTGCAGACCTTGAAATGCAAATCCTGCAGAGAGCACATGAAACCTTCCCTTGTTCCCTTGCAGCCTGCTGGCCACAGGCCTTTAGAGTTTGTTCTGTGATGGAGTAACAGAGCCTGGCTTTACCGCGTCTGCAGACAAATAAGGACACTTAGAGATCGTATAATGTCTGTAGTGCAAATGGTCTCAGTGGAGGATTGCGGTGCTATGAGTGAAGTCAAGATATTAAATGTGTTTGTGCTGTCATGGAGATGTGGGTGGAGTGGCTTATCTCTTCTGGCTTCACCTTGTGTAGCATGTGAATACAGCTACTCCATGTTTTTGTTGCTTACATTAGCTTTGTGTTTGATCACTGTTGGTTTGTCAGTACAAAACCAGAGAAATGACAGTGTTGTTCCAATTGTTGCCACTTTGGGAAAATATTTCCATATTTAAAAAGCAAAAAGGCTAAATTGGTGTAAGGGTGGGAATAAATGTTAAGCAGAGAAACAGGATGAGGAATTGTTGGTTCCGAGGTTTGGGTGATTTTTGTACATAATGGTTGGGTAGGCTTCATTTCTTCCTGTTTCTTTTAAATACCCAAATGCACTAATAAATACACAACAGTTGAACCTATGAACAAGGAAATAAATGCTGTAAAATCAATACTTACACTTTTATTTAGAGAGAAAAGCAAAATTTATTATTTGCAAAGGCCTCTTTCTGAAAGACTTAGGTTGATGAAAGTATTTTTATTTTGAAAAAGCAAGTAGCAGTTCAATATTTTCTTGAAATGACGTGGAGCTTAAAACTGACTGGAGAGTTAGGCATGAGTTTATTTAGGCTTGAGGAAATTACTGTAAGTTAAAAAATAAATTCAAATTTTCTGTTGAACTTGGAGAGAAAAATCAGCTCACTGAGTGGTGGGAGGATGCTGGATTTATGTCTGAGGTGTGAGCATTTGACAAAGCCAGCCTGCTCATACAGAGGAAATATTTTCTTTCCATTTAGCTCAGTAGAGTGGCTATTCCATTCAAAATTAAGAGCAAATTGGAAGAGAAGACAGGAGAGCTTGTTTCCCATCTTCTGGCATAAGACAGCAGCGGGTGTAGTAGGTGAGGATGTACTAATTCTAAACATTGCAGTGCATGGTCACCAACAGAGTCAATCACATTGTTTAAATATAAATAGAATTTATGGCAAAGTGCTAGAGCTAATGCAAGGATAATAGTTAATTTCAAATGAAAAGGTCTCGAAAATCACCAACACAGGATTTCTTTCTCTGATGGAAAATAACTAAGCATACATAAAAAGCAAGCTTGGTTTTTTTTTTTAATTGACACAAATGGTGATTTAAACTGTTGTTTTTAAGTTCCTTCATTTAAATAATGTGATGAAGGTAAGAGTCTGTGAAGGGTATTTCCTTTTTATTTATTTTTATTAGTATTAAAAAAAAGACGTTAGGCCATACATAAGCACTATTTCTTCCATTGTCTTCAGCTGCATTTTATCATCTGCCCCTTGAAGTTAGAGACCTGTTTCAGTGAGTCCAGAGATGAAAACTGTATCTATATTTTGAAATTTCTTGTGGAAGCTTGTGAACTTAGTGGCATTAATAGTAGGGTAAGAGTAAAGGATCTGTACAAATATTTGAAGCTATAAACTAATTTATTTCTCTCTGGCATCCAAGTTTCATCTGTGGCGTGAATGCTTTCTGTGGGTGTGTTTTTCCTTCACTTCCACTTTGTCAATCAAAAGCTTTCTTTTTGCTTAGCAGCATTTTATCTATGATTTTCAAGTAATGATATGTTTTCTTTTGAATGGCTCTTTAATTTTTCGTAGTTCAAGAGCAGAAACAGTAAGCAGAAGGCAGCAGTTTATAATAAAACGTTTAGAATATTTTTTTAAACAGAGCATTTAAAAACTGATTTCTTCCAGCAAAACCTCTAGACAGTCCTTTTTTTCCCATCATCTGCTTTCCTCTCTTTTTCTTTCCTTCGAAACACAAAAGGTGAAACAAAATAACACACACACACACACACACACACGCACCCGCACACGCACACAAACACACTCCCCTTTTCTGATTCCAAACAAAAAGAGAACCTGTACATCTTTATTTTGGAATTTGTTGCCCTGGTGCATGCTGGTAGACCTGTCCATGAAGTTAAGTGTCAAGGACCTACTTTTAACAAAATATTTAAATGTGTGTTTACATTTAGTCCTACCAAAGCCAATACTGAGGTCTAGATTTTGTTCTGAACAGAGAGTACTTTACTGAGTTGGAGTATGAGATGTAAAGTGTCTGGCATTTGTCATGGATGATAGATGCATGTGTACACTGCCTAGAAATTGTATTTCTAATGCTCTACTAATTGCAAATATGATTCTCACAGTTTGATGTGTATTTAGCTATTCTGCACTCTCCAAATAAGAAAATGGTAGTAATTCAAAAGAGAAAATACTGAAAATAATATTGTTTTGAATGGTCATAGCAATAAGTTTGAAGGCTTGTAAACCAAATTTTGTTAGTAAGCAGTCATATTCTTATGTGTGAGTCTAAATACTGTTAAAATGTTTCAATGATGTAATGATAAAAATATTTGTTGATGGCGAGTTAAACCAAAAACTTCAAGTTGCTTTTTAGGTATCAAACTGTTCCTTGGTAGATTTTTTTTCTTTTATCACAAAGAAAAGTGAAAACCAGATTAGGTTTTATGAAGCACACGATAATCTACTGAGGAATCCTGCTCCTTACATCTCTGTTATATGGGTGTGGCCTGTGCTCAATATGGATTCAGAATGCAGTGCAGAGCTGTACCCAGAGCCTGTGCTTCTTTCTGCGTGGGAAGAGTTTCCCTCTCTGTGTTATCCATGAGGATGACTATATTTCATAGTTTCTCGTTGTTGCTTTGGGCTCTTGGCAAAGTATCAGGGTAGCTTCTGCTGGTATAACGTTTGGAAGTGTCTCTCTTGTAAGAAAATATTTTGGCACCTTATTCTGTGTGGTTTGGTCCAGCAGAAGAGCGTGTGGGATGTGTAGTCTTCAAATGGAAGTGCTGTAGGAGTATTTATTTTAATCAATTTTTAAACATGCATCATGGCACGGCTAAAAATACCTGCCTACTTCAGTAGAGTGAAGAACAGCACTGTAAATATAAACGTAGGTGGTGTGAATGGTTGAGAATTGGGCAACATTCACTGTAGGCTCCTTGGGGCTGTTGTTTGAGAAAGAATGAAACTCACAGGTGAACAGCAGGCCACAGAATTTATTTTTTATTTATATGTTTATAAATAGCTGGATTTGGCATATAAAAAGATAATGAACCAACACTATGTTTTATTTGTTATATTGGATAAGGTCAGGAGCAGGAACTGTTCAGACCTGACTCATTCTGTTTGGCTGCGCTGAATCTGAGGAAACTACAAAGGCAGTTTTAAAACATGTGGCTACAAATAACTTGTCAGTGTTTGGTGATGCAGAGTCCACATAAATCTCTACATCTGGAATGTGTGAACCCACGAGTATCTCCTGTTAATTATCCTGTTTGACATTTCCAAAGCTAAAGAAGAGTGATGGTTAGTTATGAATCATACCTTGCCACACTGAAATGCCAAGCTTCATTTTACTGCGATAGAGATTAAGGCCAACAGAGTCGTAACCAGTCTCAGCATCACAGTTTTTGGTACTGTCAAACTGCTGATGCAGCATTTGCTTAATATAAATGAACCTTTGCACCTCTATAAAGTGCTTTAAACCTAGGAGAAATTTATGCCTTATCAAAAGGTTAATCCTGACAAATTATTGTAAATTATCTCCTGTCTGTGCGCTGCAGGTGCAGTGAAAACAATTCTGTGCTGCGCAGGCCGGTGACTGCTCCAGTGCACTGGAGAGCATTGCTGTAGGTGCCAGCAGCACTGGGGTGGTTGTCAGGACCAGCCAGGGCTTCATTTCACAGCACTTTTGATGCATCAGTTCTTGGAGTTCCAGTTCTGCACAGGCTAACAAGCTTCATTGCTGCTGCTCAGCATTTTGGATGGACTGTGTACCAGCCTTGTTTCAGCAAAGTATAGAAAACAAATGCTTAAATAACATCAGAATTCAATGCTTGAAAATGCTTCGGTGGATCAGGGCCTCAGGTTGAGTGTGGTTTTTTTGTTGGTTTGTTTGGTTTTCTTTTCTTGTAGGATAGCATCCTCTTTCTCTCTGGACTGCTGCATTCTTAGTCCCACTATTAATGCAGTGTGGGGAAAAAAGTAGCCTCTGAAGCAGTGAGTGCTGGGTAGTCTTTCACCATCACCAAAAGAATCCAGATTCAGGCATTTGAGCATTTTGTGCTTAGCCAACCTCATAGCTCAAATTTAAGGAAGTTCATGAACTCCAATACCTGTCACTTCCTTTCATTTCTGTTTTGACTGAGAAATATGAAGAAGTCTAACGTAAAACTGTATTTTTAATCGCATTGTAACGTCATGCAAGGGTGCAGGCTTGTGCTTGTAAAGATTGCATCTGCTTTAACATTTTGTAATTTCTATTACAACATACAGAATCAAGTATTTGTATAAGTGTGTGATGGGATACAACACAATGGCATACATTTCTAAAAATGGGGAGGGGTGTGTGTGTGTGTTTGTGGTAGCTGCCTTGTAGCTGTAGGGGCACACAATCCTTCTGAGCAGGACGCTGTGCTTGCTCCAAGTCGTGTAAGCAGCTGCCAGGCTCTTGGGCAAGACAGTGGGTTAACAAGTGAAGTAACTTCCACCTCAGCACTGTCCTGTGCCTTATGCTGATAAGCACTGAATAACCTTGACACAAGGATACCCTCTCAAAAACGTTACAACACAGGATTTTCTGGTGGTGTTTGTTAATAACGCCTTTGGCAAGTGTGAGACCTGCTTGTTATACAGCTTGGAAATGCAGGTGTTCACTATCTCAGAACTACCCTTGCCTTTTTTTTCCCTCTTTCTGAGGCAAGAAAGATGCATGGAAGAGGTATGATATGTTTTGACAAAAGCTTTGTTTTAATTTCATGGAGCCAGAATGTCCCCAGCAGATGTCTTCAAATCTGAACCGCGCAAACTGAGCTGTGGCCTCAGTTTTCCTCTGAAATGGGTCCTTTTGAAGCAAATGCTGGATTCACTGCTCTTTCACTGCAAAAACAGTCAAGGCCTCATTTCCCACCTTCCTGGAGAGTGCCTCATCCGCCCACTCCCACGGTCTGTTTTTGTGGGGGTGTCATTTTGCTGAGAGAGTTTCAGTCTGCAGAAGGGAGAGGGAAAGGGAGCCCCTACTGTGGTGCAGGCCTGCATTCCCAGGGGCAGCTATCGTCAACTCTTCCTCTCCAGCAAGCCTCTCTCTCACTCTCTCTCTCTCTCTCTCTATTTCTTTTTTATAGAACAACTGTTTCAGCATTTTTCTCCCTGCCAATGTGGCTGGTGATGTCTCCCTTCTCTTTTGCAGTGCCTTATTTTTCCCCCTTTCCTCTTGTTTGAAGTTCTCTCTTTAACCTCTTATTGTATCTACCCAATTCCATAAATTCTTTTTCTGAATTCCTATTCCTTCCCTACAAAAAGCCCCTTATTGTCAGAGGGGAATGCGTTTTTGCCTGACCTCTGGACAGCTGTTCTATTCAAAACCTCTCCCCCGGAGTAAGAGGCATCCCACAATTCATTGCTTTTTTTCTTTGCCATGGTAAAAGCTAAAAGAATGTTTAACAAAGACCTACAATTGGTGATGGGGGTGGGAAATGGGAGTGTAACTTAATAGTTTCAGAAAACTGATGAATAATATAAGCCTTTAAAGAACCTTTTTGAAAGCGTTATCCTTGTTCATAAGCAGCTGGTAAAGCAATAAACTGGCAGAATTTGATACAAGTATCTTATTTGGACCTCAGTGGCAAGTCATATATTTTAATTATTTAATATTTCAAAGATTTTATAATTTTTTTTCAATGCAGGGTGGCATGAAATTAAAGCACATATTACATGTTGTGGGTTGATAATGACTGGGCGAATGATGGATTGTATTGCATTTGGGAGATTTTGGAGCCAGAAGTGTCAAGAAAATTCAAATTGAGGGCAACAAATTTATAAAGCAGGGTTTTTTTTAGTTGCATTGATCCTCTAAAGCCGTTACATTTTCTTTTAAGGATTTGTACATGTTTGATTAACACTATTTTGGTCATGGAAAGCATTTGTGGTACGGATTTGGATCCTAGTCTGAACAAATTTGTTACAGAGTGCTTTGCTGAAATTGGTGTTTTAAAGGAATGCAATCGAGTTAAAATTACAGTTTTGTGTTGGTTTAAATGTCAAAAACGATTTTGATTTCCGCTCACTTGTAGTGTAATGTTATCTCAAGGCCAGATGAGAAATAAAATGCTCTGTTCTAAATCTTTTGCTAGTTGAACGGGCACCTTTGACAGCCTTTCCTGCACAGTGGCTCCTGCTGTGTTCTCACAGTGGTCACTTTTCTTTTTTTGTCTGAGAGGCCTTTTTGTGGGGGTGGGACCCTTGTGACAAATGCTTCTGGTTTTGGATGCATTTAATTTCAAGTGCAAACTTGCTCTGTTGCAGCTTTGCGTGTCAAGCCGTGCGGGGGTTGAGACTGCCATTTTGAAATGCTGGTGCTTCTCTTCTCACCGTGGCCGCGTTTCCATCCCTCTGCAGTGCCACATGCACGTACAAACACACCTTGGCTTCTTGTGAGGCTCTTGGAGCATTACAACTGCCCCGATCCCTTGCTCCCTGCCATGTGCCTCTGAAGGCCTTCTCCCTTTTAGGAGATATTTCTCACCGTTTTAGGGGATATTTCTCACCGTTGCACATGTACCCAGCGTATCTGGGTCTTGCACGGGCGCCTGGCCCGAGCCTTATGGCTGTGCTTTAATACCACTGATTGCCCGTCCAAAGGAGTCACTGCTACAGCCCTTCGCTGCCCAAAGGGCGGGCGGGTGGACAAAGGATCCCCCCAGCCAGGCTGGGATTGCCTGGACCCGGACATATGCATATGAATGGGGCTGTACATCTGCATTTGCTCCAACCGTTGCTCCATTGTCACCGCTTCGTGTAATGAAGAGTCCCTGGGTATTCATTAAAAAAAGTGTGTGGCTTCATAAACACCGCTGGTGCAGAGTTCTTGGCTGCGGCTATTGCTGTGGTTTCAACGATGTAAGAAGAATAATTTTTATTTAATACTAGTTATTAATAAACAACTATTTATTTAATAATAAATTTTTTAATTACTATTATTTATTTAATAACTAGTTAACATATAGAAAAGCTAGATGCCAGCATGGAGAGGGTTGTGTAAAATATTAATTGTGAAGTTATGCATTCTCAGAACTGTCCTCTGGTGTTGTGGCGGTGAAGATTTTTTCACCAGTGATGAAGCAAGCATTTCAATGAAAGCCAGGCTTTTCCAGTCATGAGTCCTATTTGTTGTGCTGATCTCTGGTGTATTTGCAGGTACATGGCTCACATCACCTAATTTCTTTGAGCAAGCTTGTTCAGCAATTCTGCAAATCCAGTCCCAGGTATCATTTGCGTTTTCCTGTTGCAAGGTAGCGTGAGGAAGCCTATTTTTGCTGCTAAGGTTTGAAGGTTGTTAGAGTTCCATTCTGCAGTGGTTGTGTGTAGCCTTGCATTGTGTCCCACACCAGCAGCCCCTGCCTGGGGACTGAGAAGGAGCTTTGTGAAAGATGACAGTAGGCTACCAGATGCATTCAAAGGCAGGGCTGCCGAGCATTACCCCATCTGCTTTGAGAAGAGCAGCAGGGGTTTTTAATGCCCATGTATTCATTATACAGAGGGAGTGGCTACATGTTTAATACCAGGTTCTCATTAATTTTGTGTAGCCCACTAGAGTTCTCTAGTGTAAGTATGAAGAAATAAAAGTCATAATGATCTCTTCTGTTCCTTCAGCTTGCATCTGCTCCACAAGACCCTCACCAGGGTTTTCTGTCACTTTTTTTTTTTTTTTTTCCTTTTAGGCTGTAATAGGAAGCTTTTAGGAACTCTGTGAATGTTACCCTACCTATGCAACAGGGACGTGCATGTCAGGCAGGGGACTGAAGGCAGCAGGCAATTTGGTGAAATTATATTCTTTCTGTGCTGCTTGAGAGTGCCTGGCCAGCTGGTGCCAGGTGGCCTGCTGCTGGAGTAGCAGGGGATGTGAAAAATAAGGCCTGGCTTTCAATGGCAAGTATCTATCCTCCTGGGCTTGCAGTCTCTGCAGGGCAGCTGTCTCCTCTCCACTGAGTGCCAGATTTGCATGGTTTGAGTTCCGAGTAGTCTTGAAGGGATTTGGAAAAATGTGTGACCATCCCCCAGAGACGTGATAGCAGCCTCTGACATGCAAATGCAAATCTCACCATCTCATTTTCTGATTGGTGCCAAAGTCTTTCAGGTCCCAGCATGTAGGCACTGGTTGTGCTGTAGTGTGGCATTCATGTGCTTATGGTGTTAGTCACTTCCAGAGTCACTGTAGTGAAAGAAACAGCCACAGAGCGGATGCAAGAAGAGATGCTCTTGTTAATTTTCTAACATTACAAATAGTGAGATAGTGAAACATAACAAGAGGCACTTTTCCATCTTTCCCCATCTTTAAAAGTTGAGGTTTTTCTTTTTTTTTTTTTCCTAGGATTCAGAATTTCAGGATATATCTCAAATATTGATTTAAAGTCCTATATAATTTGTGTGATAGCTGGAGATCTTATAGCTCTTTATCACAGATTTTTTTTGCATGTTGAGATTGTTGTCACAGAGGCAGTAAAATTACGTCTGCTGTGAAAGAGCTGGAGTTTTGAAGCCTTTGGGTAGGACACCAGAATCAGGTTGTGAATTCCTTGTTTCGTCTTTATTCCTGACCTCTAATGGCAACTGAGGAGGAGGAGGGGTGTGCTGGCTGCCAGAGCTCACAGGTCCAAGACCCATTCAGTGCTTCCTTGTAGATGCTCATCTGCGCTCGCTGCTTGAATGGATGATGACAGAGACACAAATGTTGCAAACCTCAGGTGTTAAAGAGTTCTTGACTTCTTTTTATCTCCCACTTTGCATAGTTGTACCTGGAGAAGGAAAGCTATTTTTCTAGTGGCATGTGCTCATTTATGAGTGTAGATTGTAGGGAAAAAAATTAGATTGCCAGTTTTTAAAGTGTGGTACTGAATAAACAAAGTTGGATTTATGTTCTGTTACTTAAAAAGTGCTGTTAATTTCCCGTAAGATGAATAAATATAAAATCCAGGCAGTTATTTTTTATCCTAGCTCATAGCATTATGGATTAAATGAATACGTCGAGGGTGAACAGTGGTGAGGGTGGCAAGGGCATTCGTCCTCTTCTGCTGTCTCAGCTACACAGATGGCAGTCCTTGGGCAGGAATGGGATGGGAGAGGACGGTGTCCTACCCCCTGGCAGAAAACTGCTGCAGCTTCCCTGTCAAAGCCCTCATTTACTGCTATAAACCTCTTCCTCTGCCCTCGTTTATAGGGAGAGACAAGCTTTCAGGCTTTGTCTGCTGAATGATCCAACTGACTGTTTTAGTAAGACAACTTATGTGAGCAGTGCTGCTTGTCTGCAGATGGCACAAAATATATGATGAAAGTAAGAGAGAGAAAAAACCCCGGGAAATGGCACGAGTTGAGGTCTATTTGCACACAAGCAGTGTGCAAAGGTATTAAAGAAAATTGCACTGAAGCAAGTTTAAAGTGCTAGGCGGATGATGCAGTCTGTGATCTTTATCAGCCCTTATCAGGGACAAACCTAAAAATTAGGCATAGTATAAGCTTACCCTAAGGTAAGCCTTTTGATTTCTGTGCATACTGTGGAATAGGTATTTACATTTTGTTGTTCCCTTGTTATTCCTTATTTACATTTATGTTCACTCCTTTTGTGAATATAGGTCACAACCATAGATTATTTTACACTGCTTTTAATCATGAAAAATTCATGACAAACCTTGAGAAGACTGTCTCTCTGTATAAGTAAGTGTTACTGGTAATAAGTAAAAAAAAAACCAACTTCAATGCCTTTTGTCCCTTTATATTGGGAGGGGGAATAAAACATTAGATGGATTTTATAAGATCTTTATTGTGTCTGATGTCTGTAAATCTATGATGCTGGTTGGCTGGAGTGCAAGTCAGTCCATTAAAGAAATGTCAAGTGTAATTTTGGAAGAGATATGTTTTAAGACAATACATGCATAAAAAATAGCATAAGGAATTTGCCTCTGGGTTGCTGTGAGGGTGACACATTAATTGTCACAGATGAAGAGGTAGACCTCCCTTGGAGCTCGTGATTTTGCTGTTCATGATTTATGAGTCTTGCCACTCATTAGAGGAGGACACATGTGCTATTCTCATAGCATTCAAAAGATGGTCTGTCTTACCTTAATCTGTTAGCAACAAACTTGTAAATTTCTAAGATCTATCAGTGCCTTAATATTACTTGTCCCAACTGTGCTTTCATTTGGTTTTTAATTGAGAAACAAGTGCAGCTGGGTTTTTAGTTCTCTCTTTTTTTTTTTTTTCCTTGTAAGAACGGTTGCTTTTAAAATAAATATTGATTTTTTTTCCCCTTTCTGTCAGGATGTACTGAAATGCAGACAGTTAAACCAGTGGTTCTTGAATAGTACATAATAAATCATATCTCGTCTATTTTTTTCCTTTATACTTCCTGTTCAGTTTGTTCAATTCAGCTCGGTGGTGAGATCAGCTAGATGATGCTGTTGTAGCAGAAGCAAGACAGTGATGCTGTGGCAAGTACTCCCCCTCCCCCACAAGCGTTTATTGCAGCTCAGGTCGTTTCTCTGCCAGTATTCATCTTGGTCTGTGCTCTTCTTTTTTTATTATTTCTCTCTTTTTCTTTTTTTTTTTTCCTGCACAAGCATGCTTTGCTTATTAGGTGAGAAATGCTGCTCTTGTCCTGAAAGTGGTGGTGGCCCTCACCTGTGAGTTTAACTACAGGAAGAACAAGAGATGTTGTACAAGGAAGAGAAATGAAAGTCTTTCACATGGCCTTCTCTCTAAGCCTTGACAAAGACTGCCTGGAGATATTTCCCCGCCTCCTGTGGGCATTTCTGTTCAAATTCTACCATTATGGTAGAATGCATTGATTTTAGATCTATAGGGGGACAAAGATAAAAAACATAAGCATGGGAATACAGTGCCCAGGCATGTCTTTGTTTATTGTGCTGCTTCTAAAACAAAACTTGAAGATTTTGTTGTTGCTGTAAGATGTTCTTGTTTAGTAATGTGCTGAATAGAATGTCTTATGGTTTTTCACTCATAAGGTCGGCTATGATTGAAATGCTTTTATTGATTCTTTACACAAATTTTTTTCCCTACATAGTCAGACTAGGAGTCAAGTAAGATTGTGATAGTTTTTCAGAAATTACCGATCACTAAAAGACATGTCCTATTAACTTTGTTCCTTCTGAAGGCACTGAAGTGCATTTGAAATATCCTTCTGTATCATATATTGATTTTTGTATATACTGAAAGATGAATTAATCTGCTTCAGGAGTAGAGTCTACATGGTAAGATCTTTATTCCAAAAATAATCCCATGGATTCTACATACAGTCACGTGGTTTTTATGGTGGTCTCATGTCACTACCAAATTGAGAGCATCTCTGCACTTGTCTGTGGCTGTGCACTTGGGAATTACCTCATGAACATTATATCCAATTGAATTGCCCCCTGGAAGGGAGTGGGTAAGGTGCCGCAGGCTGAATATTCGTCTTGGGGCACAATCTTGTCCCAGAAAACTCTGCCTTTTGCCTGTTTGTTAGTGATTTATTACATCCCTTCAGTAGCCTTAATGGTGCTTGAGTGTTTGTTGGAGTTTGTGTATATTTATTTAATGTCTTACTTGTGTTAGCTTCTCACCTCTTTGCCAGAGTCAAAAAAGGAGCGATGCAACTTTTCATCAGTAATGCCTTCAAATAGTCAATATAAAAGCCACCAGACTTCAAGAATATTTCATGGTTTTGAGACAGTACCTGGGGATTCAAACTTGCATCGTCTGTGTGTTATTTCCAGGGGAGATTTATTTTTAATTTACACGTCAGTCTTCTGAAACAGAGCACCCATAACAATGTTTTTGTGCCTGTATGTGTGGAGAGGAGCAAAAGCTGTAATTGTGCATTTTCGTGATGCTGCAGGTTCCTGAAAAGGTACTGAGTCCAGCATGGGCAAATTGCTTATGGCTGACTGATCAGTGATCTATTTTACCCCTTCATTAATTTTCAAGGGTTTTAAAGCATGAGTTTGGGTTTCATTTTTTTTTTTCTTCCAGTTGATTATGGTAATTCATATTACTTTATTTTAGGTACTCTTATCTTACTATTTTACTGTAGTGTATTTCTAGAAATTCTGATGTTCTTCTGTTTTTTCAGATACATAAACTTAGCTTTATTTACCCCAAGTCTGTAATGTGTTTCCACTTTCTGCTTTTGTATGACTTTTGTTTTAAATCAGATAAAACATAAACCTGTTTGATTTATAAAACTTGATTTTTGAAATGCTGGTGTATTCCAGGAGCTTTCAAAACATGCTGTAAGGTGATACTACTACTCTGCATTTCTAAAGCTGAAACTTGTCCTTTTTTCAGTCACTGGAGTGATTGGTGGACTTGATGACGTGTCTTGCTATTTGGACTATAGTTTTCCCTTCTGTTTTCCAAGGATTTTTTATATTTTTGTTTTTCTTTTTAGAATACTTTGAACATTGTTATTTTATTTCTTGTAAATTAATCAGAAATGATTCAGTGTCACAAATTCTGTCATGGCATAAGAATACAAAAATAACTCCAGAAAACACCAAAACCCACTTTAAACACCGTGAATGTGACTGATTAACATTTACTTAATGGCTGCAAAAGAACTTGTTTTCTCTAAAACTATTCTAAAATTCACACTAATAATTTGTCGTCGTGTTTTTAGGAATGGTATTCCTCAATTTAATGCTCCCACTAAAATCATGCACTGCTTGCTCCTCCCTCCCCTTCCCCCATCCTCTATGGCAGGTTGGAGAGGAGAATTGGAGGCAAAAAAGGTAAAGATCACAGGTTGAGATAAGAACAATTCGGTGCAAACAGCAATGAGATGAGACAAGGAACAGTAACAGCAACAATATTAACAGTAGTGTACGAAAGAGGGAGAGTGATTCACAGGCAAAATGCTCCCCAAGCCGGACCGGACCCGACAGTAGCCACACCATCCTGACCACTCCCTCCGGCTCCGAAGCAGGGCCATCCCACCACTCCTTCTGCCAAGGTTACTCGAGAAGAAGGAGTCCTTCGTTGCTGGAAGAGACTCCCTCCCTCCCACCCCCGGTGGTACAGAATAACCTCCAGGTCCTAGCCATGTTCCCTCCTGACTACTGCAGTCATTAACTTTGTTCTGGCTGCATCCAGGACACCTGTTAAACCAGACTGAATCATTTGGACAATTTAGAGAACACTTTTTTGTTGGCTCTCTCAGAAAAAGCAGAAATATGTTTAAGATTATGAGGAAAGTGCCTTCAGTGTACAGAAAATTGAGATGTGCTTGCCAAATAACTTACAAACATGAAACTGAATGAAAACATGAAAGAAAATGTAGGCAATTGCAAAAAAAAAAAAAAAAAAAATTAATGTCCAGAAAAGCCAAGCTGTTTTCAGAAGTGCATGAAATACAACGAGTAAGTTACTCTGCATCTAGCTAATGGTCTTACCACAATTGCATATCAGGATGATACTAATCACTTCAGTTTCCCTTGATTTCTAATACAGCATCACAAAATACAGCACTTCATAATATGTAAGTCCTTACACTGTTAATAAGTCTTGCTTATGTTGTCCATTACCAGTTAAATCGACTAAAACTGATTTTCTGTCAGGAATCATTTTCCAGTCTAAATAAAACTCTTTAGCTGATGTCACATTCAGCATAAGCTTTTTCCTAAGTTTTTAAAACACGTCTAAAGTACTTGTTTGTATATGGAGAATATGTGTAGAGAAGATGTATTAATAGTATTGTGCCCTCCTTTTGACCTTGGTTTAATCACAAGGTAGAGTTTCCAGTACAAGTGAAACTATAGCTTTCACTTTTAAGTGGCAAGAGGTGATGATCCACAGCAGTGCAAGAGACTGACAGGAGTTCCAGGTTTGTTTCTGTGTTTTATGCTACCTTAAGGCCATGATAACTGGGCTGTTCTGGCCAAAATGAGTAGAGCCCTGATCTTCATTTATATGCTTGATTTCAGCACTGCATGTATTTGGATTTACTTTTATGGGAATACTCTGTTTGTGAACGTACATTTTTTAAATTGGTACATCAAAAGTCTTTGTGATCTTTTGTGTTGTTATTTATAGGCATTGGGAGTCTTTGTCAAGGGCAGAGATGCAGTTTTGCTACAAATTTGCAAACTTAAGGGTAACTCTTGCCCCACAGATTTTACAGTGTAAGTGTTATTGGTGCATTTGTAACTGCTTTGGAGCTTGCGAGAAAGGGGCTATTTTGTGTTTGTGCAGAGGGGCTTCTTGCAGAGTCCACTCTTGCGAATGCTGCACTCCACTCACAAACACTTCTGTGCAAGACAATTATTCTGTCCCACCCCCTTTCTCCAAAAGCAACCAGCGCAAAAAAGCACATAATGAATAAAGCAAAAACCTAATCAAAATTAGCACTTGTTTTAACTTTCTGCTATGTATTTTTTTGCTTGTTTCTGTCTCTTTCTGTTTGTTACAAAGCCCAAGAAATAACTTGTCGTGAAACAGTGCACTCAAAAATCTGCACCCAAGCATAAAGCTTTGTCACTTCCTGAGCTGCGGATGCCACAGTTTCCCAATTCCCAAGGCGGCTGTACTGCCAAGCCAGCTGTACCTGCAGTACATCTTGGGATGGACTGGCAAGACTTATCTCTTAACTGTTCACTTTCTCTGACTGGGAGCAGCCATGGGATTTGCAATCCCTTGTCCTTTTGAGTTTCCAGTGCTGCATTCTTTTTCTGCAGCTTCAGGAGGAGAGTGTCTCACTTTCAGAGTCAGGGAGAGCTGGCAGAAGTTTGCAGGGTAGCAGCAGCACAGGTTTTATGTCCTACAGAGTTGCTGCTGTGAGGCACGTGATGGATATTTATGACACTGTTAAACTTCTGTTTTAAGCAAGAAACAGAAATCAAAATAACTAGTTTTCTGTCTAGAAGACCTGTCTGTTCTGTGCTTGGTCATCTGAACAGATGAAATAGGGTTATAAAACTTCCATTTGAAAATACCATGAGATGATATTTATGTTACTGATGGTGATATTTATATGCTATATCCCTTCAAAGGGATTTGTGAATTATTTTATTAAGGGGTGGGAGAAGCCTTTGTGTCACAGGAACTCAACAATAGTTCCAGTTCAACACCAGCAGCAGCTCTCCTCATACTGTTAGGGGGTAACAGATGTCGTTCTGTGGAACAATGCCTTTGTGATTTTATCTTTAAAAACAGAGTAAGAGAATTTAGGGGGTGGTGGTGGCAAAACAGAGCCCTATGTAAACACAAAATAAAAAAGACATTAAGCTTGTAGAGAGTGTCCAAAGGAGTGCCACGAGGATGGTGAAGGGCCCTGAGGGGAAGCCGTGTGAGGAGTGGCTGAGGTCACTTGGTTCAGCCTGGAGAGGAGGAGACTGAGGGGACACCTCATCACAGTCTACAACTTCCTTGTGAGGGGAAGAGGAGTGGCAGACACTGAGCTCTTCACTCTGATGACCAAAGATAGGACTTGAGGAAACAGCAAGCAGCTGAGTCAGGGGAGGTTTAGGCTGGATATCAGGAATAGGTTTTTCACCCAGAGGGTGGTTGGGCACTGGAACAGGCTCCCCAGGGAAGTATTCAGATCATCAAGCTTCCTGACAGAGTTCATGAAGCTTTTGGACAATGCTCTCAGGCACATGGTATGATTATTGGGGTGTCCTGTGCAGGGTCAGGAGTTTGACTCGATGATCCTGATGGGTCTCTTCCAACTCAGGATATTCTATAATTCTATAAAGTGAAGTAAATTGTATTATCCCAAGAATTAGTGTTTGCTTCAGGGCACTTGTTACCCATTGTGTATTCTAATTACATGTTGAGAAAGGCCTGCAGAATAAGAAACTGCACAATGGAGACATTTTAAGCCATGGCTGTTTGTTCAACTGAAAATTCCCTTTCACAAATGTAGGGGAATGTATTTCTTTTCATGTGATACAACTGCATCTTTAAACTGATCCTCAACATTAGTAGGTAGATAAAGCATGTAGCATGTAGGTAGATATGTATTTCTTTTCATGTGATACAACTGCATCTTTAAACTGATCATCAGCATTAGTAGGTAGATATGCATGTAGCACATGGAGGGAACAAATAGCATACAGAATAATGTTTGGTTGATTATGCCATTAGTTTGCTTGCTGCCACCCAGCTTGTTTCTTGACCCATTTTTAAAAGACTTAGATGCTCGAATGGTTGCTATAAAATGAGAACTTCATCTTTTTCTTCTAGAAGTATGATAACAAAATTTTCATGTGGCATAAAATGCTTTTTAACTTCTGCATATTTATTAGAGACCATGCTCTAAAATGTCAGGGTAGTGGGGCAGGAGGAGAGGCTGTGTGAGCAAGGAGAAGGCAGTATGAGGTGTGAACGTGAGGTACTAAGTTTCTGAACTAAGAAACCTTTCAGCCTTATGTGAGGGTGTGGATGGGCCCATACCTTTGTATAATATAAGTCATAAGTGGGAGCACTAAGTCTTCAGTTCTATTTACTCTGTTTTTTTTTCTGAGGATGCGTTCATTAAGACTTGCTATAATTTTGGATCATAGATTTTTTAACGTACACTAGGCACATCTTGAAAGGGTTCTCATGCACATGCAAAGGTTAGAGCTGAGTAATCAGCAGAGCTGAGTCTGCCTGAGCATGTTGTATTCCCACAGAGGTTTTGTATTCTTTGCTGCAGATTTGGATCTGAACTTTACACTTGGTGGGCAGAAATTGTATGGGTGGCATTTATTTTTTGCTTTGAGACTTGGATGTGCTTTGTTCAGCTTATTTCCTACCTCTGCTTTTGATTTCTGGACCAAGCACATCACCAGTGTTGATGAGTCTGAATTCTTACATATTCCATTTCTTATTACAATACCTACCTTTAAAATCCCTTTTCTACCCTTTTGAATTCAATAAGTGCAAAACTATATTTATTGAAAAATAATAGTTGTGCTCAACAGTTAATATGGTCTCTCACTCCTGTGGTAGGCTGGACCTGTGGTACAAAGGCCTGCACACATGTCATTTTTTTTTCCCAAACATGCTTTTGTTTTTCTATTCTCTTTTGCCAAACTGTTGATACTCTAGTTTCAGTGTAGGGTAAGATACATCTTTAGTTTCCAAATATTTGATGGTGTTTCCATATCTTAACTGTGGTGTTTTGCAGCCTTTCATATTGACAGCTCACTGTTTTGTATAAATTAGCAGGGGAAACCTACATACTTTGGCAAGTCAGAGAAAGGTAAATTGTGTTTTGACAGTTGTACAGACTTTGAAAGATGCTTTGGAACATGGTGAATTTTAATGACTGAGATGGTTAATGCAGCTCACAGCTCAGCTGATTGCTTCAGACTCCATACCTACAGCCCCACAAGTGCAACTTTATTAGTTTGCAGTTACCTGTTGTTTTAAAGTTGCCTCTGCAACTCTGAGTGCAGTGTGTAAACTGAGACTTTCTCTACCTCAGGAAGCAGAAGTAGGGGGATTCCAAATTTGCATATCTCACCCTAAAGTTGAATGAGTAACTGACTTTCTGTTTGATGTTCTGGTCTTTCTTGATTGTGAGTCTGAATGCATATTGTGTGTCTGTGCATACTGAGTGCAGGCACCAGAGTTAGACCCTTGTTTCTCTTCAGGTATACTATTTCAGTTGCAATTTTTGTGTTATTGATTTTAAAATAAGCTGCATTCAGGGAAGAGTAGTTGACTCATGGGTGTGATACATTTCATGAGAACTTAGTGTATGTCCATCCAACTAGTAACACAGTCTGCCAGTTCTATATTTTCCGTATCTTACTGTTTGAAAAAGACACTAATTTATTACAGTTTGTCTTTCTTCACTTCCATAAAGAAACATTTCCATTTTTGGTCTAGTTAATGAAGGAAACACATTCTTTCCCACTAAAATAACTTCTAAATATCTCTGATGTCCTGGTATCAGGTCAGTATGCTTAGTTGACTGTGACAATAGGGGACAGCTTGTCAATCCTATTTGAAAATTTGAGTTTGAGCATTGGCAGTCGTCTTTGTGGAGGTCCCAAAAGAAGCTGCTCAACTTTTTGTTTGCTAAATTTTCCTGTAGCTGTGTTGCACAGTGAGAGGTACTTATGATTTCACAAAAATAAGTATGTAAGCCCATAATATGTGATTTGTAGTTAAAAAAGAAAAAATAGTCAAATAGTCTTCTCAGCCCCAAAGCAGAAACTGTTGCGTAGGCTGATGCTCCTAAATGAGGAAAATGAAGGCAGAGTGAAAATTAGACCAGCTCCCAATAGTTTGCTCATGCTTTTACCAACTTTTTTTTAGCATCTTTAAATTCCAAGTGTGAACATATTTTATTTAAGAATGTGTGACAGAAGGCATAGGCTTTTCTTTCCGTTTTCTAGCAACCCACACTTTTCATATGCTTGTGGATATTAGTATGAAGTGTAGTTTCCATAGTAGGAAAGTAATTCCCAAGAGTGTTTGCAGGAAGGAGTGGAGAAAGGATCTGGATTTATGTTTTCCATTTTAGTTGAGTCACTGAGTTTTCCTTCTTGTTTGGCTAAAATAGGTGTCATTTTTTCAGTTCATCAAAGAATCTTTCATTTATCCCATAATGATCCAAAGGGTGCAATGCTTTGTAGTCAAAGTTACATGTTACAGGGATTCATTGCCATGTTAATGTTTTGGTTTGATTCAGGGACTCAGTTTTGGAGTGAAGTCAGGGCACTGAGAGTTGGTTTGTGTTGTGGGGAAAGCCTGAGAGCCTGATTTGAATTCATTTCAGATATCCCCAAGTCAAAAGACTCACATCCAGAGCAATTTCATCACTTCACCTCCCAGTCCCTGCTCCGTCAAGGGGATATAGTGGAGCTGATCTGAAATAAAACTCCTGAAACATGCTGTGGGCCAAACGCCGAGCCCTGAATATCAACCGTGTTGCTCTACTCATCCCCTTCCAGAGGGCAGCCTGATGAGATAGTACAGGAGTAGCCAGGAGGCTGCCTAAATGGCAGTGAGATGAATGAGAGGAGCAATGTAGGTTGAAATTTCTTCTCTAGCTTGGATGAACTCTCTGGAAAAGTTTGTTTTTTCTGGACTTGATGGAGATTTTTGTCAAGTTGTAAAAGTGCCTCACTTGGAATACTCCTTTGGCTTTGAGTAACAATATTTAAATTAAACAAGACTTCTTTTTATTTGAAATTACTAGATTGTGAGGTTTCTGGAGCTCCTCTCAGTGAATTTTGGCAGTTGCCAGCTGGCTTCTCTTCTGTGATTGTGGATATAATGTGTTTTACTTCTGGCTTTTTAAAGTTCATTACTGAATTGAGTAGTTTAAAATTTAACACCATCGCTGCTACAGTAATGCAGATAAAACACCAAATATCCATTATTAATAACCGCTTAAGCACAGTTAGCATTTCTCTTGCTTTAGTATCAGGTAAGACTGTCACGCAAAGCCTGCCTTCAATGCTTTCTTACATCAGCTGTTTCAAAGCCTTCCGGTTATGAGCTTTGCTTTTTGTTGGTTTTGTGAGTCCAGATACCCTTATGAACAAGTGCACTTCTGTTGGGCTCATGACCCCTGTCATAACTGCTGTGACCCTGCGTGGGGGTCATGACCCCTCGTTTGGGATTAGCTGCGTTAGAACAATCTCAAAGAGTTGTCCTGTGCTAATGCATCGGGGGAAAATGCAAGTAACTGTCAAGAAAGTGGTGAAACAGATTCATCATGCAGAGGGCTGAAAAAATAGCAGCAGCTTCTGCAGGTTCCATGTCTTAGACATAAATTCTGTCCCACTCCCCATGGATTGTATACCTTTTGTTTAAGAATAAAATACAAAGAACCTACATTGTAAACACATTAATGAAAATACATAAAGATCAACCAGCTCTAATTTCATGCAAATGCTTATATTTTCTTTGGAAAGTAAAAATAAAGGTTTTAAAGTGAACATCATGTATAGAAGCCATTTCCCTTCACTCTTCCCCAAATTCACTAGCCTTTCAAAGATAGGGATGCTGTCTCATGTTGAGAACTTGTGTCAAAGTTCAGCCTGAAAAGGCTTGTTTTATAATCCTTAGTGATTTGGAATGAAGATAGTGATGGCACTGCCTTTTTAATGTCATGAGTGTAATCTTTCTCTTTTTGAAGGAATAAATGTGAGTATATTCTTCCAGCATCTAGTTGCTGGCGTCATTTTCAAACTGAGGTAAAGATTCAGTAAGTACAGCTTTCTTGGTCTGTGGGTGTAGTTTAGCCCTGTTCTGGATTAATTTATGCCATACATGCTCAGCCTTTTTTAAGTTAATGAAGTTCTGTTACTTGAGAGAGGTGACTGTCAGTGTTTAGGGAAAAACTGCTCTTCTGAAACAGAAGAATTAACACTTATCTGGGTTGGTGATGCTGCTTGAATTATTTCATATGCCTGTCAGTGGCACTCCCAGGCAGGCTTTGCCTTGGCTCTTACAGATGTGGATGAAGGCCTGTGCTTCCTTTTCCAGAGGTGCAGGCAACTCTGTTCAGTCACCCTGTTCCCCACTGTAGCCTGGGACTGACAAAGTGTCTTGGAGCTCCAGGGCAAGGAGTGCACCTCCATCCTTTGTCATCACGTCCAGCCTTGGCTACAGGTGGGTTGGCTGCCATCAGCTGCGCTGCTCAACGCTGTTGCCTGAAGCAAAGCAACCTATGAAACCCATCCCATGAAAGCTGAAGTAGGTGTGTAAGGGGCAGTTCAGGACAGTGCTGGGAGACTTGGTTTCCAAAGAATTTTGGGGCTACTGGTGGGTGAGAGACTGGACATGACCTGGTGATGTGCACTTGCAGCCCAGATAGTCAGTCATGTCCTGGGCTGCATCAAAGTGCGACCAGCAGGGTGAAGGGGGTAATTCTGCCCCTCTGCCCTGGTGCCCCTCTGCTTCCACCTGCAGTGCTGCATCCAGCTCTGTGCTGCCCAGCACAGGAAGAACGTGGGCCTGTTGGAGTGAGTCCAGAGGAGGGATAGAACATTTCTCATATAAGGAAAGGCTGAGAGGATTGGGATTTTTCAGTCTGGGAAAAAAAAAAAAAAGACCTATTGTGGCTTTCCAGTACTTGAAGGGAGCCTACAAAAAAGATGGAAAGGAACTTTTAGAAGAGTAGGTAGCAACAGGACAAAGACGAATGGATTCAAACTGTAAGAGAGTAGGTTTAGATTAGATATTAGGAAAAAATTCTTTATTGTGAAGGTGGTGAGACACTGAAATAGGTTGCCCAGAGAAGCTGTGGATACTCCATCTCTGGAAGTGTTTGAGGCCAGGTCGGATGAGACTGAGCAACCTAGTCTAGTGAAAGGCAACCCTGCCCATAGTGGGGGTGTTGGAATCAGATGATCTTTAAGATCCCTTCCAACCCAAACCATTTTATGATTCTATGATCTCTGACTGTATGCAGGGATAGGTTGGATTCAGGGCTAGTATCTTTTAACTCTTTTGAAGATCACCCATGTCAGTAGTGCGTCGCATTGCTGTAGTTTCTGTTCGGCTTCTCAAAACAATCTGATACTGGCATTCATCAGGGGTTTCCTTTGGGCTTGTTACTCTGTTTAAGACACCAACCTCAGATGAGACCTCTTGTTCATGCTTTTATAACTTGTTAGTCCTTTCCAAGCCAACTGTTGTAGTGTGCATGCCCTTTTGTGTCTGCAGTCTCACCACAGAGATCCACTGACTGGCACTTGAGTTGAGAATTCAGAGATTTCAACAGGTCCAAAACCATCAGGTTTATAGGACTCTAGAGTAGTTAAAATGTCTCCTAGGAAAAATATTAGCACTTCACGGCTTTCAGTCTTGATCATTACTAAGTGTCTGTTGTGCAGTGGACGGGGCTTAGGGTGCTATTTACTGAATGTCTTCCTGGGAATTGAATGCTTTGTCTTGGTCCTTGCTTATTCCATAACTGTCTGATTTTTTAACATGTTCTAATTTAAATTTGAATTTGTTTTCTAGACTGCCTTTGCAAACCTCTAATCATTTTCAGTGCTACCTGTTAAAATTAGAGGGCAATTGTAGCTTTGAGGGGAAAAAAAATAGCCCGCATTATTATAACGCCTATCTCGTGATGTAATCCTGCTAATATAATCACTCTAGTGATACTGAAGTAAATATTTTGGCTGTCAGGTGCAGCTGGTCATGGTTAGAGGAGAGGGAACAAGCCTGCTGAGATGCAGCACTGGCCTTACTGGCTTTGCCTTGGTTCTATGACGAAATGTTGTCCTTGGAAGCGTAGTTCTTATTTCTCTTCTTTCATCAAGCAGAAGATATTTAGTCACATATTCTTTTAGCCTTGACAAGTGTTTTACTCACATTTCTGTGCTTGGAGTAAAATAGTTGTTTGTACCCAAAGCCTCCCTTCTGAGAGAGAGCTGCTGAAGGGGCAGAAAGCTTCCTCATGTGAGTCTCATAGGTACTTTAACACAGAACTGCACTGGCTTGTAGGGGTAGGTGTCTGCGGTAGAAGCAAAACAGGAACTGTAGTAAATCAGTACATTGCACTATTAAGAAGTTAATGACATTAGCTTCTTCCAGTTCTGGAAGACTGCAAACGTTGCATCTTGGCACACTGAAATGCAATGCCTGTGTGTTGACAGGAGACCTCAGCATTCTGATTTTGGGAAGAAACTACATTATTTATTTATTTAATATTATCTACATGATTTGTAGGCAGTTGTTTTCATTGTGCACTAAGCTTCTGAGTAGGCTTTTGGGAATTTAAAGTTTGCAGCGTTCTCGAAGATATTTAAGAAACACTTTCCTTAGCCCAAGTTACTTTGGTCTTCTAACAGATGTTTATGGTTGTTGGGTCTGCAAAGCAATTTAATCCCTCCTCCTAAAAATTTTAAGACTTCCAAGGTTCCTCTGGCATTTGTATAGGCCTTCTGGAAATATGCAGTTTAACAAAAATATACAGTTTAATTTTTTTTCAGTTTCTGGAAAATGATCTGCATACATGGTTATTGAAAGAGGTGCTGCTATCAACCTAATGAAATACTGGGTAACATTTGCACTCATTCACAAGGAGAGTCAGAGTGTCTATCAAAACAAATTTTATCTGAGGTTGTAATGACAACTTAGACAGTTTCAGTTAATAGGACAAGGTGATAGTGTGTGTTGATTACACTGCCTGCATGTGAATAGGTGGTTATTTATTTCTCTAAAGTAACAGCAGTTGAAAAAAATAATAGTGTGTGTGGTTTTAAATATGACAGTTAAATGTAAAATTGCCTGTAGAATCTGTTGATGCTTCCTCTATTGGCCTCTGTAAGTCTCTTCCTGGCAGAGTTTTAAGAGGATGAAAAAATTACTTTATGGACCTAAAGTTCATATTCTGTCTTCTGAGAGCAATTAATGTCTGGAGAATGAGAAAGGAAGCACATGGCCTTTAATTTTGATAAAAACTTGTCCTTGTTTTAAGTAATTCTATTAATGGAATTTTAGAGACCTGATGTAACTTGAGATAGAAATAGGCATAAAACTTCTTCCTTCCTACCATCAGTTGTCTCAACAAAATAAAATCCTGTAGAGATACTAAAATAATAAAAAATGGAAGTAGATATTTTTCTTGTATTTCCACAAAAGCTAGAGACTCAAGTGATAAATATCTTTGAGCACTTTTTCTCTTCACTATGAAAATATTTTAGGTTGTAAGACAAGGTCTAGTCTATGCCCAGTCACAGCAATTGCATTTGTGTAGTTTTATGGGAAAAGGTATTGCCTTCCCACAATCTTAAAATTAAATATAACAGATAAGAGGCTCTGTGGACAGTCCATTGTGAAGCTTTTGTTTTTCAGTCCCAGTTTTGTTTCTTATTTTCTGGGTTGCTGTGGGGAGTATGAACTATTCATTTGTTGACTCTTGTTGCCTTCAGTGGTGATAGCTGCATTTTCTCAGGAGTACCTGTGTGGCCCGTGAATGTATGTAGAGCCAAACCTCTGGAAATCGCTGAAGGCTACAACTGGGATTCCTGAGCTAGTCTGGGAGAAAGTGGAGTATATGCTGCACCTACTGACATGCCCTTTGTGGGGCTTCCTATTCTGTCAGTATTCACATGTACGCTGGAGCTTCTGCTGCCTTCACTCTGTCCCACACAATAGCAACCCCCGTGGCACCTCATTTCCTGGCGAGCTGGAGACAGGAGAGACTTATAATTGTTGCCAGGACATCGTTAGCGTTGCCAGGAACTGTAATCAAATAAGGTTCAAGGTTTCATACTGATGTGATGGATGCAGTACATGTGGCTTAGATTGAGGGGGAAGGTTGATTTTTGGGCTTGGTTTTCCAAATGTTTCCTCTGTTCTTATCAGTGTGGCTTCTCTTGTGCCAGTTCCTTTCCACGTGGACACAGATCTCTTGCTGTTCTGTTGACATTTTCATGATGGGTTGGGTGTGCTTGCTAACAAGGAGAGATAAAGCTGGGTGGTGTGTGTTAGTATATTGCTACCAGATGTGACATCCAGCAGCTGCACAATAGCATCCAGAAATCCGAGGGTGGAGTAGAGTATCAAAGGCTCCCCCTTCCCTCTGCCCTTCCTCTGCAAAGCAGCAGCTGGCAGTGTTTGGTGGGTTGTGTGTGTATGTGTTTTCTTTTGTTTTTTTGATTGGTTCTTGCGTTCTTTTTTTTTTTGTTTGTTTTGTTTGTGCAGGTTTTTTTATGTCTCTTCCCCATCTCCTCCACCCTCCCATACATGAATTTTGGAATGTAGGATGATTGACAGCTCTTCTCTGGTTTTATTCTTTCTCCAAATATCTTGTTAGATGCTGTGTGTAGGTTAGCATTGGGGTTTTTTTGCCTCCATTTGAGGTAACTAAGATCTTGGGGTGGAAATAGGTGAGCGCTCAGAGTCACAGGAGTGAAAAATTATTGGAACAAAAAGGAAAAGGCATGTAAGGAAGGAAAAGGTTGATGTACCTGCAGCTCCAAGCTGTCATATAAGTTAAAGCACCAGAGGCCCTTACTTCTAACTGAACAAGTTTTGGAAGTGTCACCCACAGAGATCTGGGAAAATGACACTTTCTCAGGAACGCTTAAGACTTGATAAAAGATTTGTCATCCTTACAGTAGTGGAGATCCTGAATTTTTTTTCCTTACACTAGAAGAGCATGAATATGACCTTGCTGGTCAAATTTAATCACAGTCCTGGAATCAGCTTATGAGTGTTTATGTTGTTTGTGATGTAAATACAGAACAGATAAGTAAGACACTGTTTTTTTTTTTGTTGTTGTTGTTGTTGTTGTTTTGTTTTTTGTTTGAGGCTTTTAGCTTGCAGAAGTTAGTGGTCTGTCCATTTCCTTCAATAACAAATCAATTTTCTGCTGATGATCTTGGTTTGGATAAAAATATTGCAGCATTAGCAAAGGAATAGCCAAGCTTTTAATATAAACTATGTGATTAGGTAAGGGAAAAATTTTACTTTTCTGTAACAGCTGATTTAAATACTGTTGAACAATTACTGTGATTTGTAGAGGGACACACTAGACCTTCTATAATAAGAAAAAATAATACAAAGTTGGAATGTCCTTATTGCACAACTTGTGCAGTGTGCATTGTGGTATGAAAGCAAGAATCTTAGCTGTAAGAGTTCATTCCATTGCAATGACAAAAGAAGTGATAGTCACAGTTCTTCAGTTAGATGTAGGGTTGTCAGTCTGTGTTCAGTGATATATATTCACAACTGGTTTCTCCACTTGAGTTTCTGTGTATTAACTCAAATGTAGTGTTTTGTTTTGGAATTTATACCTACAACTGTTTTAAGGTAAACACTAATTGCTAATAATAACCATACCACTATTGCCTCTTCACTTTTTGTAATTTTCCCCGCATTAAGTAGTACCAACTCAGAAAATTGGTTAGCAAGTCAGTTCTTCTAAGGTAATGTAGACAAGTTTGGGTTTAAAAAAACCCTCACAAAACCCCTGAAATCAAATGTGTCTGAACAAGAACTTTAGTAAGTAGTGACATCAGTGACCAGTATGTGAAGAGTGCATTTTAGTATTTGTGCTGTTCAGCTAAGCATTTTTTCCTAACAGGTAATTACGTGTATTTAGTTATTGTAGCAGAGGGAATGTTGGTTTCATGCATTCCTGTGTTACATTAAAATAGTAACAAGTGATTTTTTTTTTTGTATACTCTAGGCTTTGGGAGCTGCTGAAAGAACATTTTTTAGATGTGCTTAACAAGGTAGCAATGTCAACACATGCTCTAAAAATGGTAAAGATATTACAGAATTGAATGGTAGTTGTTTTTTTTTTTATGTACTAGTGGAAGTGACTTCCTAAATGGCTGTTTATTGTATGCAGTAAGAGCTTTGAAGAGAATCAACAGCTAAGCATAATATTTTTGTGCTTTTCTCTTCAGTGAAGTTGTCATCCTGTCCCAAGCAGACACAGTGGCTTGAGTGATGGTGTCATGCCTGGGAATGCCAACCAACTAACGTCGATTTAGAACCTGCTAGGTGCTGCTGGTTGTTACACCCCTCTCCCAGGGTCATTGCAGAGAGACCAGGGTTTGGGAATGCATCTGAGTTGCTTCAGCGTCCAGTGTCTAGCTTGAAGAGCAGCTGGTGTTGATGGACACATGCAGCTGCTTCCCGGGCTTGGCTTGCTGGTCTGGCAAGTGGTAACAGGCCTGAAAGGAGGAGGAGGGTGGGAGAGATATTAAAGCCTAACCCACAGCAGCTGTTTAAGTGAGTGCATGTCAAAAGCTCTTAGAGTTAAAAACATAGGCTGCTGCAGTGGGTGGTGTGACCCTGGTTTTCCCACATTGAAACACCTCTCACCATACAGTGATCAGTAGGAATGTCCTCTGTATGGAGTGCTTACTAGGATCAAAGCTGAGGCCTGAAGTATGTGATGTGCAGTGTAGCTATTCTGTCACTTCCTTGTCACCAAAGACCACAGTCAGACATGGGCTGAATATTAAAGGGAGTAACCAGAGGGAGCTAAAACAGATAGAGCAAAGCTCATTTAGAAACTGGGATTATAAATGCTCCTCAGGCGGCTCCTAGATACCTTGTGCAGTCACAAATTGTTAGACAGTTATGCCAGAGGCAGAAAGAACAGTTTTGTGGTTAAGGCACACTGCTATAAACTTCCTGTTTGTCTTGATCTCCTGTTCTTCTGTGTCCCCTTATGGAGCAGAGGTGATCATGCCTTTCCCCTTCCTAGCCTGTTTTGCCAGCTCTCTGGGGCAGGGAATGTTGTTTGCCCTGTCCATAGTACAGCAGGGGCTCTTGTGATCACTCAGTGTTGTATTCCCACCTGACAACATGGAGCAAAAGCGTCTGGTGCAGCCAGATGGTGAGCCTGGTAAGGAGAGTGTTCATGGAAGAAAGGGAAGTGTCACTGCAGGAACACATGCAGCCTGGGAAGCAGCACTGCATGTGGGGTGACAGCTGTGACACTGCCAGTGCTGGACTGTGGTGCCATGGAGAGCAGATGCAGGTTCTTGAGGACAGAGAGGAAAGGGAGGATTGAGGGAGTTTCACTCCTGCGAGTGAGGGAGCACTTTGAATGTACGGAGTTCTGTGGGACAGATGACAGGCAGGCAGGGAGCTTGTGGGTCGTGGCCTGGGATAGGTGAGTAAAAAGGACATCGTGTTAAGTGTTTCTTACAGCTCACGTGATAGTAAGGAGGAAAGAGACCAAGTCTTTGGAAAATTTGAGCGAGTCTCTGTCTCACAACTTGTGGTTCTTTTGAGTGACTTGAAGGTCTTTGACATCTGCTGGAAGAGTGATATGGTTGGCTGCAAATTAGCCAGGGCATTTTTTGAGAATATCAGGTTTAACTTCTTGATACAGGCCTTGGAAGAATCAAATAGATGTGACATCTGATTGCATCTGCTATTCACAAAGTAGGCAGGTGTGATTGAGAGAGTCATAATGGCAGCCTTGGCTGTAGCCACCATGAAATAGAGGAGTTCAAGGCTGTTAGGGGTGTGAGAAACACAAGGAGCAGTGTGACAGACTTTGGACTTCAGGAAGGCAGGATTCAGCTTGTTCAGGCAATGGGTACCAGGAAACACTTAGCTCTGAAACACATAGGAGTTCATGAAAGCTAGACAGGTCTTGAAGGACAATCTCTTTGAAGGACAATCCCTTTGAAGTACAGGAGCAGCTCTTACTTAGGAAACAAAAGGATGTACTGGAAGATCAGACTGGCTAGGAAGGAAGGACGTGATAGAGCACCAGTCCAAAACAGAGGAGGAAGCAGTGAAAGAGGAACTTGGAAACATTGTCCAGGGGCTGGTGTTACAAAAGCTCAGCTAGTGTTGGTGAGTACAAGTGAAAAGGGCTGCAGCAGAGTTTCTACCACTTACACTCATAGGGAGAGACTGAATAAGGAAAGTGTAGATCTGCTGCTGACTGGGACAGGCAGCAGTGGGCACAGGTAAAGCTGAGGTACTTGTGCCTTGTGCACTTCCATTTTCATCATCGAGATCTCACAAGCTTCTGCACTTAGTGAAGGAATTCAGGGGGGGCAAGAAGGCTCTCTTGGGCCACAGGGTGTCATGGATTACTTGAGAGCTCAGCAAGCCTGGGGAGACTGCCATCTGCACCCCTTGAGATTTTCAAGACCCAGCTGGATAAAGACCTGAGCAAACTGATCCAACAGATGACTCTGCTTTCAGCAGGAGGCTGAAGCTGAACTCTGAAGGTTCCTTCTAGCCTGAACAGGTCTGTGGCCCTGTATAATGTATGCTGGAAGGGTTATCCTCAACCATTTAGCTTACTTTTTGAATTTTGCAGTGTGTGTTGTAACTCTCTATGTAGGAGATAAATTGCTTTAGCTCTTTGTGTAGGAGGAAGCCAATTTTATAGCGTGTCAGGGTGTCTGTCCTTCCCTTGCAGAAACTGTGCCATAGGGTGTGAAGTTAAGCAGAACTGTAGTAATCTATCCTTTAGAGGACTGTGTACCCTGGTTTCTTGAGTGGTATGATCAATTCAGTGGGAGGCTGTTCTATGTAGTCACCTCAGACTCCAAAAGCCAGTAGGGTGCTGTGGATGGCTCCATGTGGAGCCTCTCCCTTTGTGCTTGTGACCACTTTTTAATAAAGATAGCTTGAAGCTGCCAGCAGCAGTTATCCTGCTCAAATCTCATCTGATGGGGCCAGGCCCAGTGTGAGGAGGGGAGTGTTGCACCCCTGATCTCTCCTTCGAGTCTCACCTCTGTGGTGCTGTAGTCCTCCTCCTGAACTTCTGACTTGATGCAAAGGACCGTGTTTCAGTGATGGGTGGGGTTGGTACCAATAGCTTGCTTGTAAAATGCTTTGGGAGTTTTCCCAGTGAGAAGTTCTGTATCGGGAAGTAAGAAGCTGAAGTGTGAATCACTGTTATGCCTTCTCTTGCCAAGCTTCCCAGGCTGAGGCCATGGGGCTTAAATTCCAAGTTGTTCCGGTTTTTTACAATGGGCTTGTGAAGAGCTGATACTATTTTTTGTGTGAGTAACTATGAAGAAGTTATGCATATCAGGCTAGTTAATGAACTGTTCTGATTTCAAGATAGTTTCTGGAAGCTACTTTTAAATTGCAGGACCTTTAAAGAAAGACCTTTTGTAGAATTGTGTGTTAATGAGGAACTCTCCCACCCGCCAAGGGAAGGATGGAAGAGGGAGAATGGGGTCAGGTCTCCTTTGGGACTACAGCATTCTTGCCTTCATGCAGTCTGCAACAAAAAACTTAATTTCGACTGTTTTTTTCTTGTGCCAACTCTTTCTTCACACACTGAATTGCTGACTTTTTCTTTTGGAATGTTGTTCAGCTGTCTGTGGTGTTAATTCTATCACTGTTTCCTGATAAATTTGAAAGCACTGTATTTGTTAATATATTTTTAAATGTTTCTTTCCTCATATGTGTAATTATAGTCTTGGGAATTTTCTTCCAGCATTCTGCTAATGTCTTTAATATTTGTTTTATTTTTAAAAAAATCGTAACGGATGTATTTCCTGGTTTTAAAATCTGTAATAGGAAGAAAGGAATCACAGTTTTCCCATCTCAGTGATAGCCTGAAGCAGGATGTGTGGCATACAACAGACTTTCACCAGGAGGAGGAAATTAACTGGCTACAAATCAGGGAAAGTTCACGAGAAGTCATTACTCTTCATTTATTTCTAAGTGAAGCTTTGAATCTCTAGGCTAGAGACAAATTATACAGTAAATGGAGTCCCCATGCCCATGAATGTGCAGTGTTTAGATATCTGTGTTGACTGTGACTGTGGTAAGATTATGCAGCTTCATATATTAACAGTGTTATCATTGAGCACTGTCTCTTCTCCTTCCCTTTTTTTTTAAGGAATGGTGTTTTAATGCTATTAAATGAAGTACTGATGAATGTTTCCATGGCCAGATTCTGCTTGTTTCCAAGTGGTGTGTGGTGGGAGTGTACATAATTTACCCAGATATGTCCTGTCAGCTTTTTTGTCCTTATTCTTTTCAGTGCCTGGAAAAGCGAGATAAAGCAGCTTATCTTCTCTGAGACCTGTGCCGCATTCAAAGCAGCTTCAGAAAAGAAAACGAACCTTCAACAATTTTTCTAAAGTTAATATAGACTAATAACAAAAAAACATGGTCAGAAGAGTTACTGTTAATAAGGCTTGAAATTTGCTTTACTCTGAAGAATCTGCAGGCCAGTGGAGGGAGAGGAAAGGTGAAACCTCTAGAATAGCCTAGTACTTTGGAAAATAAAAAGCTTTTTTTTTAAATGAACTTTGGTTGCAACATTTATTTTCTGTAGTTTACTGATTCTATGATGCAGAGTGCCTCTAGGCAATGCATTGAAATCTGTATGATTAAAAAGTCTACTTCAGCTGTTATTTTTCCTCATTGGGGACACCTCCCCTCCCCCTTTGAACCACTTTTGAGTTTAGTGTAGCGGTGAATTCAGTGCAGTGTTTCGCCACAGTAATTCTTACCATAACAATGCTGTTTTTTTAAAATTTATTCTATTTTATAGTCAGTAACACAGAATTTATCCATGGGATGCTACAGGTAGAGATAATTAGCTTAGCTTGAAGGCATTATTCTCTGTAGCACTACATTTGTTTTGATGGGTGACATATGCAAAAGACTTCTGCAAATGTAGGAGATGCATATTTTAAAAATTGCTTTTGTCCACTTCCTGGCTGCATGTTTTTTCCCTAGGTCTTATTCAAATTCCATTTAGGGTATGTTTCATGATGCCTTCATCCTTTCTTGCAACTTTTTGTGCCTAATTCCTCACTTGTAAAAAAGTACTAATATTTCCTCTTCCTTCCTTTGTGTATATCCTCCATTTTGCTGTTGCTACCTATTTTTGTATTGGCAATCTGAAGTTGCTCCCCAGATTAGAATTTGTGTTGCTCATTACCTGGGAACAAAATGGGTGCTGTTTTGATGGGTTCTACTTAAATGATGGTTAAATACGAATTCCAGTATTTTTCTAAAAGCAGCAGGATTCCATCAAAGATCCATGAAGGAGGGGTTTGCAGTGAGACTAGTCTCCTGAACCATTCAATTTTAACAATAGCAAAGTGATGGTATACAAATCTTAATATGTATGTGGTTTGCTAAATTTTTATGCTGTCCTGTTATTAGTAATAGGAACCAGTGACAGTAATACTACTGGTGACATGTGGTCTGTAGAAATGTCTGTATGCAGAGTAGAAGATTCCATAGAGATCTTATTTGAGGTGAGTAAAAGTATTTTTATCAGTAATACTTCTGTTTGAGGCTCTTGTTTCGTTTGCTCTGCGTTCAGGGTACACAAGTGAGAGGAGGTTGGCTTCTTGAGGTCGTGTTCCTTCCCTGCCATGCATCGTCAGGCGTCAACTCCTTACATCTCCATGGGAAATTCTGGAGAGCAGTTGGGAATGCCCAGGGGAAGGCAGCTGATGCTCCTGTTGATTTACTTCCCAATACCTGGCTCCTTTAAAAGTGAAGTATGTTCAGTAAACGTGAGAAAGAATTCATTCGTGTAGCCATGTTGTCAGCTGGAAGGAACATTAGAAGAGTAAAATTTCAACAAATCTCTCCCTTGCAGAACTTGACCTGTCAAAGCTTATAAATTAGATGCACTGGGAAACCTGCTGCCAAATTCACATCAAATGCTTTCAGTCTGAGGGATTGTAATGTATACAATCATCTCAACTGAAGTTATAGGCTGTTTTGGTCTTGATTTTGTGATTGATTTTTTAAAATTTTTAAAATATTTTTTTGGGGGTGGTTGTGATGTAAATTATTATAGTAAAATTATGCAATCAAAATGATTGTACTCTTACTGCTTGATGAAACAAGACTCGTTAATGAAAACTCTGAACTGTTAAAAGAAGTGTGAGTTTTATACATACACACACATTAAAAAAGTTTATATATGTTTTTATTTAAAAAAAAAAAGAACAGGATGCTTGTGTTCATTGATTTCCAGCCTTTGCTGTCTAATGGGCTACTGGTGGAACAAGTGACACAGTGAGTAATATCACACCAATGCATGCATGCCTTAGTTTTTAACTCTTTTAACATCCTGTGGCCCAGCACAATGTGAGGATCTCATATGAGGCTCGTTTCCTACCACATGTGGGTTTGTTGTCACAGTGGTTGGTTGTGAAGTGGATGTAAAGCTGCCAGGGTGCCAGTTTTACATTTGGTCCAGACAGGCAGTGAGGTACCTGTCCCAAGGGCTTTGTTCCTTCCCTCATATTAGTTTTATTATTTATATGTTTTGACTTTTAACTATCACAGGATTAAGAGCCATAAGCAGTTTGATAATGGAAACCATGTTGTCTTCTTCCTAGGGAGTGTCCTGACCTGATAAACCATAGTGTTTTTCCCTGGCTGAGTTAATACTGGGTGCTATTCTGTTAAGTGGCACAATACAAAAAAGTGCTGTTCTGATATATTTTTGTGGGTCTGCTGTCCCTCAGGAAGGGGAGGACTGTGGGGTTGAGAAGATGATGTGGCATCTGTGACCCACAAGTGCCCATGGAGCACACTTAGCATTTCTCCCTGTCAGTGGGACTGTTTGTGTGGGGTTTTTCTTTTTTGCCATTTTTTTTTTTTTTGGTTCGGTTGGTTGGTTTTTTTGATTTGCTTTTGTTTTGGGATTGTTTTTAGTGAAAATTATTCAAGTTGCTGCCATCTTTTTTCTGGAGCTCCAGGTATGGCCCACCAGCATGCGTTGAACAGTTTTACATCTTGCCACTGGTGAGATTCCATTTTACCCCTTCCTACAGGCTCCCACAGTTTCCCTTTGTCTGGGGCTTGTTATGCTCTCTCCTAGCCATGTTGTGGTGTGAAATGTGTGAAAAAGCAAGGAGGTCTTCTTGGTGTGTGGAAGTTAATGGTGAAAGTACACGTGTCCATGGGCTTCCAGGCACAGTAGGTGGCAGGCACGTGGGATACACCAGGCCTTTTAATTCTGCCACGCTTCATTTGAGGTGCACAAGCCCACCCTTTGGGGATTTCCAAAGTGTTTTTCCATTGCCTTGGCTGAAGAAACTTGTGCAAAGCATTGCAGTAAACCTGTGAGTCAGACAAAAAATTTGGCCGTAGCCTTTCCTGGGATCTGGAGGTGAATAATCAACAGCTAAACTCTCTTGAAATGTTTTTCTTTGATAAGAGCATGAGCTCAGCTTGGCAGAGATGTTGACCAGACACAGAAGGTATTTGTAGTGGGATGGCTGTGAAATGAGGAAGGCTGGCTGGAAAGGATGCAAATACACAAGTGACAGGGGTCAAAACCTGACACTTACTGCACTCTATTTGTTTTGTATTCGTAGCATGTAGTACTGACTGGCTGTTTCAGGCCACACTAATTTTTTTCTTTTCTTCCTCTGAGGTAGCTCAGAACTTTTGGCATTACTGTGCTCTGTAACCATTTGCCAGTAGTTTTTGCAGAGGGATGTCATCAGTGCCTGTGTTCTGTGCCACAGTGCTGTTCCCCAGGGCTCAGTATCAGGGCCAGTTATGTTTGATATCTTTATTGATGATCTTGATGAGGGGACTGAGGGCACCCGTAGCCAGTTCGCAGATGGCAACAAGCTGGACAGGAATGTTGATCTTGGAGGGTAGGAAAGCTCTTCTGAGGAATCTGGAGAGGCTGGATTGATGGCTTAAGGCCAGTTGTATGAGGCTCAATAAAGTGAAGTGCTGAGTCCTGCACTTGGTTCAGAAGAAGCCCTTGCAGCTCCAAAGGCTGAGGGAATGTGGCTGGAGAGGTGCCCAGCAGAAAAGGACCTGGGGCTGCTGGTCAAGAGCGGCTGAATGTGAGCAGTGTGTGCCCAGGTGGCCAAGCAGGCCAATGGCATCCTGGCCTGAAGCAGCAACAGTGTGGCCAGCAGAAGTACTCCCTACTGTGTCCCCCTGTACTCTACACTGGTGAGGCCACACCTTGAATCCTGTGTTTAATTTTGGGCCACTCACTTCAAGAAGACATGGGGGTGCTGGAGCTGTCCAGAGAAGGGCAACAGAGCTGGTGAGGGGTCTGAATCACAAATCATATGAGGAACACCTGAGGGAGCTGGGTTTGTTTAACTTGGAGAAAAGGAGGCTCAGGTGGAACCTCATCACTCTCTACAACTGCCGGAAAAAAGGTTGTAGGGATGTGGGGGTTGGTCTCTTCTCCCAAGGGACAAGTGACAGGACAAAAGGAAATGGCCTCAGGTTGTGCCAGGGGAGGTTTACATTGGATATTGGGAAAAATTTCTTCCTAGAAAGGGTAGTCACATTCGAACCAGTCTGTCCAGGGTAGTACTTGAATTCACTCAAGAAAATACTGCTTTTCTTCTATGGTGTTAATGAAAAGTAAAAAAATCTTGCAGCCTTCAGGTTTTCTTTTCTCTTTTACACAAAGACCTGCTTACTCAATATTTTTTTCTTTTCCTCCCAGGGTTTAGCAGCCCTGTCAGGCCTTCTGGCTGTGTGTCAGTATAGTGGCTTGTAGACACAAATGGTATCAGGCTTTACAGGTGCAGGACACACAGTAGCATTAATGCAACATGGTTGTAAACACCAACAGGGCCTTATTTGTGTCTCCTTTTAATGATTTTTCTTGAATGTGGCTTGCTTTAAAATAGCAGTTCAGGTGCCCTGTGTGAGTTTTGACACTGGGGCTCAGCTGAAGAAATACATTATCTTTTAATAGCAAGGGTTTTGAAGAGAGTAAAATGCCAGCAGAATAAATAAGTAAATATTGGAGAAAACAAACAACACCCCCCCCCCCCCGCTTCACACAGTGAAAGATGCAACCCAGGAGAAAAAGCATGTGTAAAGGATGGGTAGAAGGGGAAAAACAAGCCAGTTCAAATGTATGGCTTTGACTTGATGCTTTGCTTCCTTTTCCTCCTCCCACTATGACTTGTTGTCTCTCAGCATTAGCTTCCAGTCTCAGCATAGTGAATGTTGTGCTCCCTAAGTCCTGCTCCTGCCCTTGCTCCCCTGCTGCCGCCCCGCTGAGCTCAGTGCTGACAGCTGGGGGAAATTCAGTGTGATTTGGAGTTGGGAAGTGCTGTATCAGCGCATGGGAGATTAGGGTTTTTAGTAAATTTTTTTCTTGCTTGTAGAAGGGAATTAGTGAGCTCCCAAATTCACTGGATTTATTGGAAATCTGTGCCTGCTGAATGTATTTATTTTCCCATGTTGCTGGCTGTACTCTTGACAGGTGCTGAGAGGAGATTTATAGAAACAGCAAATATTTGCTAGAGTGGCTGAAATATCTGAGGATTATTTAGATGTGACTCTTTATCATCATCTTTCTTAGTTCTAGTTCAATAATTTAAATGCATAGGCTTGAGTCTTTGGAAATTTTTAATCTACTTCTCTGTTGGATTTTATAAAGGTTTCATGACTAAATCTTACTACCAATGGACTAGTACAGAGCTGATACACAGACTTTGGGAGTAACTTTTTTTCTGGTTTTTAGTTTTGATGAAATAATATTATGGGTGAGCAGAACATGTCTACAGAAGGGTGCTGCTCATCACAGTAGAAAAACTTGGGTTGTTTTCCTCTCAGTCAAAGGAATCCTGGAAAAGCTCCTGAAGAAGAATTTCTGTATTAGCTCCTCTGTTCATATTTCTACAGGACTCCTTTTTGTGGAACTCAAATTTTTTGTCAAATGTTTCTGTAGATGAGTTGTACACCGCTAGTTTTTAGATGAGGTACAAGAGGATGAGAAAATAAAAGTAAAACAGATAATCCCTTCCTGATGTTCAGATCAAAATTTTATAAGGAAACAACAATAAAAGCAAATAATTAACCTTCCCTCAGGTTTCCAGTGAAATACATTGAAATCAATGTCATATTTGCAGTTATTTGAGATGCTGACAGATATGTGCTGTCATGCACCAAGCCTAGAAGAAAGATTCAGAACTGGTGCCCTGTATGGAAAATTCCAGGTCTATGTTTATTCTTATCTGTTTGTAAGCTCTACTACCTTCATCGCTTTGCCTGACCTTAATTTTTTCTGCTCAGGGACAAGTAGGTAATTGCTGAGGTACCAAGGTCCAGAACTGGTAAAACCATCTTTGCAATTTGCCCATGGTACTCAGCAGAGCACTGAGGCTGTTTGTGGCTCTGTGCCACCTCTCCTTGTGTTTCTTAGCACAAGGACAGCTGCTTTTGCAGCTTCTTGGTCTTTCTTGCACCCCTGGCAGGGCTGGACTTTATCAGAACCAAGTAGCTGAACTTCATTTGGTTAAGATGATACCTGCTGGATCATAGGAAATTATCGGGCAGAGAAATGACAAGTTTCTTCTGGTTGTTTTGCATTTTCTTCTCTCACTCCACAAGTTTTCTATCTATAGGTGCACTTCTTGGAACATTGTCCTGTGAAATGCTTCAAAGGCAGAAGGCCTATGACTATGTCTTTCTGTCCTTCCTCAGTGAAGAGGCTGAGCTGATTTTGCTTCCTTACAAGCCTTGACACAGTTGTCAGCTCCTGCCATTTGATATTGCATTAATGTGCTCCATCTGGGGCTGCTTGCCACAATTTCCACAGGAGCTGATGCTATTGTAAAAAGTGCTGTTTATTTACAAGTGTACGTGTGTTTTTATTTTTTTTTGTGTGATGTTTTTGTGGTTTCCTTTTTTTTTGACTGTCTACTTCTGAGTGCCATTCAAGGTAGATTTTGAAATTGTACTCCCTTTTCTCTGCTGCTCTTACTGCAAGATGGTTTCAGTGTCTGAGAGCCCATTTCAGCTGGGGGTAGTGTGGCTTTGTGGATGTCATATTCTTGAATTTATTTTTTTTTCTTAGGCTCGGGGAGACCAGATATTTATTGACCTTCATGGCCTGTTTCAAAACCTGCTGCCTGGAGGGAGTGGAGTGTGTCTGAGGCTTTGAGTTTCTGGGAGCACCAGTCACATTGGTTCAGCTGATGCATGGATGTGTCTTTGCAGCAATTTTTATGCATGCACCTTGGTCATGGCAGGTATGCTCCTAGGCCCTGAAGGGACAAAGCTCTGTAAATGACTGTCTTTCAAAATATTTTTGATTGACTGATTGCTAAGTTACCATTCTAGGAAAATCTGAAAATATCAAGTCCAATAAGAAATTAATAAAATGAGATATGATTTAATGAGAAATCACAGAAAGTTGACTGACACAGCAACATTGGACTTTAATGTCAGTTTTGTATTCACATGAAAGCATTCAAATGCATTAAAGAAATGAGATGCATTCTTGTTTTCAATTAGGATATTGCATTTCTCCTGTTTCCCTATATCTTTAAGTTCAGCTACAGCTTCCATTTTAATCCTTGAAAACTTTGAGTTGCCATACACAGTGAATATGCAAATATATCTCTTTCTTTTGAGGCCTGTTGACCTTACCAAACTAGCACTGGCAGAAGAACACTTCTTTGGCCAAAAATGATATTCCATGTTAACTTTTGCCAGCAGTCAGTCAGATTTGTATTGTGCTCTGTGTCATCGGTTGTTGGGTAAGGATTACAGGAATGGTTTGGTTAGCAACAAGGAACTGTTCTTAACCACATCACCAACACCATCAGCCCTTCCCCCCAGTATATATATGTACATATTTAAAGAGCCCAGTAAAGTAAAAGTTTTTTATGGAATGTGTTTTTGTACACGGATGGAGGGGTAGGTAGAGGATTAAATGAGTATGGTTCTAAATCTGCCTTGTCTAACAAACTATTATGTTTTGGTTATGAAGGGAGTGAAGTGTGGAGAGAAATATTATGGGTTCTGCAACTATAATAAAATAGAGGAGAAAGTAGAAAAAGCTATTGCTCCACAGGGGCTACTAGTGCATCTTTATTTCCCTTGTTTCATAGCACACTATGAAGAAGAGACATTATAACTTATATTTATGGAAAAATCTATCTAGAGTAACTTTCTCTGGGCCCTGTGGCCTCCTGCTTGGCAGGAAATGAGTGGGAGAAGATGCAGCAGATTGTTTTGCTCAGAGGAGTAGCCAGAGCCCACTGCCAGAGCATCACAAATACTCTGGCAGTCGCCACGCTGAGCCTGTGACCTGTCAAGGCTTTCAGCTTGACTGCCTCGGCCTGTGTCGTTTGTGTGATGACAGAAATGGCCAGGCAGTGGTTGTCTTTCACCTTTCCTCTCTGCTTCGAAAATTGTCTGTGTCATTTACAGCACTTCAGTCTGCTTCACTTAGCTCTGTGGGAGACACTTCAGTCCAGTGCAACTGGACTTCCCTTTCTCTTCACCTGATGAGAGAAAAGGTGCATCCAGAGTAATTGCTTTAGCTGAGCTGGTAGGCTGTGTAGATGTAAATTGAAATTAGTCTGGACTGGGAGGAGCTGGGGATCCCCCCCACCCGGTCGTGCTGTCCCTGTGCCTGGCTGCCAGCACTCCTGAATCAGTCAGCAGCCACAGTGAAATTCTAGAAGTCGTCCTCATACGCGTGGCAAACTCATTTTGGGTTGCCTGGGCTGAATTGCCTTTGGCTGAGCTTGTCCTCTTTTACAGTTTCAACACTTCATAGCCCTGAGACATTGTCTTCTTCCTAATTAATCTTTTCATTCTTTGTGGAGTCTGGACTTCCTCTCAATATCCTGTTTGAAGTGTTTATTCATCTGGGCAAGCTTCCAATCTTTCCTTACCATTTTTTCCCTTCCTGCTTGGAATGGGAGTGTGAATAACATTTGCCTTTTTCAAGTGAGGTATTTCTGTGTTTGAGCTTAAGTGTTTGAGGACAGCCTTAGTAATTTCCTTGGTTTCTCAAAATTTACCATTCTAAGATCCTAAAGTCCCCATTGCATTTACTTTTGTCTGTTTGATCCTTCTCATATTGCAAATTGACATATAGAGCAATTTTTGACAGTCAACTTTTCCATCCAGTCTTTGCTTTTCACTAAAGCTGTGGCTAAAATAGATTTATCTCATTATTTTCCTTTTTTATGAAAATAGTCTCCTCAATAATAAGGGACAGACATTTTTTGGGGGGGGCAACATTTATCAAATAAGGTAAAAGAAGCAGCATATTGTAGTGTCAGAAAGGGAAAAAGGATTTGTTCCATATAGAAGTTGTCACTGTTCGGTGAAATTGTTTTTGTGTGTATCCACTCACCTTACTAGTTGCAGCAGGCCTGGAGTCACTCAGTATTAAAAGAGTCTACAGGTTAGCCTTGACCTCTCTGCACCTGGTCTGTGGTCTTTTTGTGCATTATAAAAAAACAAAAAACATTATAAAAAAACTGCAAACAGTCTCCATCAGGCTTTTGCATTCAAAGCTGGTAGCCTGCTGGAAGAGTAATGAATACCCTTGGCAATTCCTTGGCTGAAGAGTCAGAGCAAAAAGAGGAGAGAAACAGTGTGATAGAGGTAGGACCTGTGGAACAGTTTTTGTGCTTTCTTGGTGAGTATCTCCCTCTTTCTCATGTGTGTGAGTTATCCATGCCTTAAATAAATGCATTATTTTTTAGGAAAGTAAATATCCCATACTTGTTTTAACCTAGTAATGTTAGGGCTAAGCTTGATACACTGACACCACTGGAAATAGGATGCATGTGGCTTGCATCTGGGGCACAGTGGCTTGTAAGTAAAACCGTGACCAAAAACTGTGTGAACTTTTCCCCAATGTCTGTTTTTTTTTTTTAATGTGTATGCATTCAAACCTGAGTGCACATCTCCTTGATAAGGATGTTTGCTCTGTGCCAATCACGCAGATTTATCTAAGCATAATAAAAGAACACAATAAAAGTACTGTGTAAAATCAGTAGGAGGAATGCCATTAAGTGCACAAAGTTGAAAATGCAAAAAAGGTTGAAAGTTTAGAAATTTGTCCCACAATGTGCACCAGAAGTGCCTTGGTGTGGGTTTTGTCCCCATTCTTTCCTTGGAGATGTAGAACGCCTCTGTGGAAAACCTCCTCTTGCTCCTTGCGTTTCATTCCTTTCCATTACTGAAATAAATCCAAGTTCTCATAGTTCACATGAAGTGGATGCAGTCCAGGGAGATCATTGCCCTGTTCTCATTATTAATCTAGAAGGTTTCATACTTGCAGCATGTTGCTGTGCTGTGAAGAATACAGAGAGGGCAGAGGCGTCTGCCTGGGGGCTGGGGCAGAGGCGGAATTCCTCCCCCCCGGTACCCAGCAGCCTCTTCAGGGGTGATTTCATGTGGATTTGAGCATGAGCTAGCGTGGAGCCAGTCCAGCCCGAGCCGTTCTCACGGGGAGTCCATGTGGGAAGGAGAGGCACTGGGCTGGATCTGCCGTGGGACATTCTGCTGAGCTCTGCCGCTTCCATCACCAGTCCCTGACCCAGCGGGGAATTCCAGTTGGAGGTGATGAAACCTACCCAAGACTGAGTCACACTGTATTTAAATTAAAACAAATATTTAGTGAGTGTTATTCTTTAGGACCCTCTTGTGTGAGAGTTATTAAATGTCAGTGTTTAACTGGAGTGCAAACACAGCTGTAATTAGAAAGGATGTTTTTGCTTAAAGCTGTATGCCATCGCTGACTGGGGTTTGTAACTTCATTATTAATGACTTTTCCCACTGACCTGGTCTAAAGATTCCCAAACCACGATCCCACAGATCACTTCAGGTCTGCAGGGAGCTGACACACTGTGGCAGCTGCTCTCAGGCTTCTTGCCAGAGATCAAATCATGCAAAAAGCAGCTAAAACCACTCTGAATACTTCCCCCGCCACTTTCCCTTCGCTCTCAGCACCCCCATCCCTCCCCCAAGTAAGCAAGTGCTGTCTAATTCCTGCTGCTTGTTTGTGAGTGGGAGGAGGAGTTCCCAAGGACATCAACACCCTGGAGAAGTATCTCTGGTAGCTCTTTCTGGAGGAGTCATTGCCACTTCTTTTCTTACCATTTTTTAAAATAAATGATGATTTATGTGTGTTGATGTTGGATAATACTTACTCCTATCCTCCAAGGATGGATGGCTAGGTGACTTCTGGTGTAGAAATTAACATTTCTGATGGTCAAAATACATGGAATATCCTGTATATGGAATCCATGCTTGGAGGTACAGAAGATGGATGGTCTTACCTTATGAAAAATTTACTATTCTGTGAATCTCAGGTATGACAGTTGGAGTATTTTTGAGTGTCTTTGTTTTTCCCTTTCAAAATCACAATATTAAGTAGCCCAAAAACCAATTTCTCTTTCAAGGTAGTTTGTGGAAATACCAAAGACATCCCTTATTTTATTTTTTTTTGAGCAACATATTTAATTCATATTAATTTTGTTGGTGTCTCATGAATTCTCTTATTACTGTTTTATTCTCTTAAGATTGAAGACTGCTTTCTTGCAAATAAAAGGTTAATTCTTTTTTCCGTGACTCAGGAGAGGAGATTTTCGAATTGTGAGAATATTTATTTTTATCTTATCGACAAGGATGTTAGGATGAAACAAATGCTTCTTTAAAAGACAGCAGCTGGTTCCAGCCTCCAGGTTTGAAGTATCCTGCTTACAAGCAGCTGGAAGCAAGCTTATATAGGTTGCTTATTTAAGAGGTTAATGTACTTTCTATGGGGAGTGCAGAACTGGATCGCACAGAAAGGAATATATTAATGTTGTCAGTGGTGAGTTTTCATAATTTGAATTTGCACCAAGGGCCTTTGAAAAAGTGCTTTACTCTGAAAGTAATTTTGATCTTCTGCAAATAAAAATAACAAATGTTTGACCAGAGCCAGATTGCAGTTGTAAATGACAGTTTAGCTATTTCAGGTTTGTCAGCTGATTCAGTTTTTTTAGATGAATTTGAAACAGATATCCCAATAAAAGGAAATTTTCAGGGGAGGAGAATTATTTTACATGCTGGTTACTGGGAAGGGAAGGAATGCTTGTGCATAGCCAGAATCTCACAGAAGGCCTTTCTTATTCATGGGGAGTGTGTGTGTATGTGTGTGTGTGTACACAACATGTATGTGTGTGTATATATATTAGAATTTTCCATGGAACTGATATTTAGCACTGTATAAGTCTAGCAGAAAAAAGATTCAGTTTGAAAGATAACCATTCAGTATCTTCATTGGGATGATGTGGGCTGTTCAGCTGATGTGTTGCTTTACAGAGAATATGTAGTGAGTGAGAAGGGATTATTTTCACTTGAACTGTTCTTGTGATGGAGGGAAGATGAGGCAGCAGCAAAGTGGGTCACGCTGAATCCCTCATTCTTTGTATAGAATTTGAAAAAATGGAAATACAGTGAGGAATTGACAAGTTTATCCTCTTCTTGCTGTGTGCACATTCTGTATTTTCAGGTTTTAATAAAGCTGGTAATTCTGTTGTGTATCTTTCTTAAATTCTCAGCAGTTAATATGTATTCAAGATGTTTCCTTTAGGAAAGTTTTCCTCTTTCCATGTGCTAAGTAGGGAGCTGTGAGCAGCACTGTCTTAAAGGGAGAGCAATGCTTGGTTCCAGGCTGGCAGTGACAGACATTGTAGGGGAAAAAAGGTGACACTAGTGTTTCCCCAGTACTGTCTGCTCACAGGGTGTGGTACTTACTGTATGTTACAATGGCCAGATTAAAAAAAATGAATTGAAAAAAAAAACCCAAACACGGTGAAATAGAGTTCAAGATATGTTTATGCTTAAGATGTTGATAAGATTTTTATTTATTTTCTAACAAATCTTTGAATATAATTGCAAAATGGGTGAGTAATGGGTGAGTAAGTCCTGTCAGATGATCTGTAGCACTGAGTGAAGGCAGCTGAAGATACAAAATATTATATCAATTTGCCTTTTTGCAAACCTAAATGCACCCCACAGCAGTCTTCCTCTTGATGGTATTTTGAGGTTGTAGGTTTGAGTGGTCCCAGATGTATTTTGCAGATGCATTCTTGCCTGGTATCAGTGGATTCCAAGAGTCTGGGTGCTGCCGTTGTTGGCTACTTGTGTCAGGGCATTGCAGTACATTCAATTTCCTACCTTGGCTCATTCAACACCCTGAACCTTCTTACATGAGATAACGTGTGAGCTGTGGTACATTTGCTGTCTCATAAAGTTCTTCTCACACTTCAAAGAAATAACAAGGGTTGTCACTATGGATCAAATACTTGTTGCCCTGATTTGGAAAATGTGTTCTTTGGCTGCAGTGTTCATTTCTGTGGAGCTATTTCACATCGCCACTTTCTCTCACTTTGGGTGTGACCTGTGTTATGTGTGCATATGGCTCTGTTTCACTGCAGAAATGCTGTGTCTAGCAGCCTATTTGTCCTCCTCTCTTCAGGAACCTTGGTTTTCTGTACTTTAGGACTTTGGACGCTTCTGTGTATCTCTAGAGTACGATTTTCAAAAACCACAAAGAAAGAAAACCCAGCCCTAGGATGCGGGATCAAATAAGTGGAGATCAAAGGATTTCATATTGCGAAGAGATGCTGTCAAATCAGAAGGTGTAAGAAAAGGAGAATGTTTTTAAAAGGCCTCAATCTCTAGGGTGTTTTTCCTCAGGACATATCCTCTAATTTTCTGAAAAGTTCCAGAACACTTAAACTGTGCAATTTTTTCCTAATCTTTCCTGTATTATATTTACAGTTTGTGAACTGGGAAGGAGCGCTGTAGGTGGACCACAGAGCTTCCACATATTGATCTGTGCTCCTACTCCTTTTTTTTTTTTTAAATAATTTTCCTTAAGAGTAATGGCAGAAACGTGCTTTGCAACTTTCATGACTGTGAAGGAAAAGCAAAGCAGCCAGTATGAGACAGATATGTGTCCATATGTCTTGATCAGTGCTTCTTCCTGTTTCTATTATGAGACTGCTTCACCGTGAGCATTATTTCAGTGTCTCTGCCTTTACAGTTAATGATTGTAATTAATAAGTAACTGTTATGATATATCATAGCAGTGCACTTCTGAGTGTTCTTTTAAAAATTATTTTGAAATACAGCTGTGGGATGATAAATAAAAGTGCTAATAAATGAATGTAAGGCAGACTACATGGAAGAGTCTGAAATATCTAGAAGTTACAGGTTGTTTTTGATAAGAAAAATCCCGGGAGTATAATCTTTTGTTTGAAAGATTTCCTAGGGTTGCATAACTTGGTAGTAAAAAGACATTAAACTGGAATTACATCTGGGTTTTCTTTAGAAGTAACCTATATGAAATGAAAGCAACTTCAGAATCCTTCAGAATGAAAACTTCCTTGCAAATTAAAATGCTCTCAGAAATATGAATGGAGGGGAGATGAAAAGGGGCTGTGAAGTTGTATATCATGACACTGTGAAATAAATAGGAACCAAATACAGTTTTGGATCATGATAATGGGACAGCTAACACCTTTTTAGTTGTACTGCTCAATCCATAGCTTTTTTAGAGTGAAGATGTTAAAGTTGTGGGGAGGCATAACCTATTTCAGGATGGAAGGAAGCATCCCTCTGGCACTGAATTGTCACCTGTGCAACACTATTTGCTATACTGTTGTATTTGCACCAGGGATGGTGGTTGGGGTGAGAGGGCCTTCCCAAAACATGTTTCTGGGATTCCAGAAACTTGAGGCAGCTTCTCCTCAGTGTTTGGTCTGGAGTTTCTACACCATAGTCCTGTGTATTGTATGCTCTTGGTAACACAGCTTGATTATTCTTGGAAGGAACCATGTCAGTCACAGGCTGATATGTCTCCAGGAAATGCCTATTTAAGAGAGGTTTCAAAATTTTCAATAGTACTGTGTATTTATCTGAGAGATGTGTAGTTTTTAGAATTCTCATCTGAACATTAGAATTATTTTCTGCTTGTTTTGGTTTCACTCTGCTAAATTGATGAATATAGTCCTTTATATGAAGTTGATTAATAAAGATCTTAACATGCTGTTTAAATTAAAGCAGCTTTATATTTCATTAGGAAAATATTATGTAATGATTATATTTGGATCTCATCTACTTTTTCTTTTCTCCTGCTAGAATTATTCTGTGGTGGCCTTCAAACAAGCAATCCTGTTAGATTCTCACTGGGTGGCCAAAAAGCAGATTACAAAAGTTATAAAGATTCATGTTTGTTTTGGGTGGAGGCTTCAAAGGCTCACAGGCTTCCTTACACAAGGATGCAGTCAGGAAATGTGAAGGCAGGAAAAAAAGATTCTGAATCTGTTTTGTGTAAAAAGGGGGTCATAAAGCCACCGTCCTTGCTTTGCTTCAGTGGAAAGGCAGGGTAATCATGGATTTCTTTGCACTGTGTGTCTTTGATGTTTGTGTTAGTTGCAACCAATAAAGCTTCTTTCTTTTCTTTACATGTATGCCTTAGTAATGTAAAATGCAGTGACATATTCATAAGGCAAATTGTAAACAGTGTGCTAAAGCTTAGTGACTTAATGCCTGTAGTTTTGAGGTGCCGGATGATGGGATGTATTCCAGTCCATATGTTCTGCAGATTGCAATTAGTAAAACCCTCCTGCTGCTACGTGGGATAAAGTGTGAGTTAGGATTTAAAGCTGTATATTTTTTTTTCTTTGATAAGTTACTGAAGGAATTACCTCATCAGTCCCTTCCAGTACTAAAGATAACTCACTCATGTGGCTTACCCAAGCTGATCTGTATCTGCAGGCCTTCTGATACTGTTGTATATCACCCATGTTAGTAATTTTATTAGATGATGTTAAGATATGGCTGTTAATCAGAGTTCTAACATGATATTATGAACGTCTGCAGGAACACAGGTCTTTATATACCATGTGTATAACCTTCATGCTTAAATGATGGTGCACAGATATGTACCAAGGATGGATGAGCATAAAAGGAAGAAATTATTTCTTGTCTTATTCAATTGACTCCTTTCATGAAGAAAGGAAGTAAATGCTTAGTATTAATATGCAGTGGTTTACATATGCTCTCAGAGGTGTTATCTGCTATGCTTTAAATATGTAGTAGTCTTGGTCAAGAAAAAGAGTTTTCTCCTTGTGTTTTCTAGCTGTAAATATTTTTCCCCTGAGGTTCCCACCGCTCCACCCGCTCACTTTTCTTTTAGGAGGCTTCCACTTAATGAAGCTGCAGACAGGAAGTGATTCAGATTGTAGAATGGACACTGGCAACATGCATATGCATGAGAAGATGCTGTGAGATAGTCAGGGCTTTGAAGGAAAGTCACCCTGGAGCAGTAATCCCACAGAGGAATGACTCAGGAGGACTCAGTGTACTTGCGTTGCTTCTGTGAAATTGTTGCCCTTTGTCAATATTTGCCTATGTAGGCATTAGTGATTGGGTTACTTATGTTCATTAATAGGTTAAACTTTCTGTCACTTTTGTGGCGAGGTAGCTCTTTGTTTCAGTGTCAAACTGAAGTTACAGAACACCCAAGCAGGATTTCAGTTTGCCGTTCGGGGCATGCTGCAGAGATGTTATAGCTATTTTTGGTCTCCCTCTGGGTCTGTGGGAACCAAGATATAGGGAAAAGAGAGGGGTCTTATCCCAGCACTAGGGCAGGACATAGCTAGGGGTTCCTCTAGGTGAGATGATGTGCAGCTGAGCTCAGTAATGGGACGTAGCCTAAAACTGACTTGGCCAAGGCTGCCTGGGCAGCCAGGACAGGGCAGGCAGATGAGATCTCTCCCATGCTGCTGCTGCTTGGGCAAATGACTATGTGACAGAAGCTAGCCAATCCAGGACATGTTCCTTTAAAATCATAACTTGAAGTCACTCCCCCACTGCTTTAACCAAACTGAGGATTGGCAGCAGACACTGCAGTGTTACAAACTGCTCAGAACCCAGGCTGGTCCTGCACTTTGGCCGCAACAACCCCCTGCAGCACTACAGGCTGGGGACAGAGTGACTGGACAGTGCCCAGGCAGAAGGGGACCTTGGGTACTGGTTGACAGCAGATGAACATGAGCCAGCAGTGCCCAGGTGGCCAAGAAGGCCAATGGCATCCTGGCCTGTATTGGTAACAGTGTGGCCAGCAGGACCAGGGCAGTGATTGTGCCCTGTACTTGGCATTGGTGAGGCCACATCTCGAGTGCTGTGTCCAGTTCTGAGCCCCCAGTTTAGGAAGGATGTTGAGATGCTGGAGTGTGTCCAGAGAAGGGCAATGGACCCGGGGAAGGGTCTGAAGCACAAGTCCTGTGAGGAGCAGCTGAGGGAGCTGGGGGTGTTTAGTCTGGAGAAAAGGAGGCTCAGAGGGGACCTAATTGATCTCTTCAACTGCCTGAAAGGAGGCTGTAGCCAGGTGGGGGTCAGTCTTTTCTCCCAGACAAGAAGGGACAGGACAAGAGGACACAGTCTTAAGCTGTGCCAGGGAAGGTTTAAGTTGGACATTAGGGAGAATTTCTTCACAAAAAAGGCGGATGGGCATTGGAATGGGCTGCCCAGGGAGGTGGTGGAATTGCTGTCCCTGGAGGTATTTAAGACTGGATGTAGCATTGATTCTGTGATTCTGTGGTTAACTGAGCATTGAACAGCACTATGTGGGAAAAATCAAGCAAATTTAGTTTTCTTGGCAATAGTTACCCCTGTTTTCCATTTCAGGAGGATCTAGGGCTCTGTGAAATATAACTAGAGATTGTCGTTGCAAGTCAGTTTCCCAAGACCTCTTATGTTCAACACTGACTCTTAAATTGGCTCCAAAAATTCTAAAAATAGATATTACAGTGTGATTGTTGCAAGATTAATGTTATGGAATCTATGGATGTAAATTATAGTTCAGTTTGGGAAGGTTTGCCTCTATAAATCTCTCTTGAATACATTCAAGCAAATATTAAAGGGGTGGAGGATCTTCTATTTTGGTTTTCTATTGGAGTACTTGCTCCAAGAACTGGCTTGAGTTGGACTCTAGTGGCAGAAAATGAAACCTGACATAATTTCCACTAAGGATTGAGAAGATCAAACCAAATCAGACCCAAATCTGAGAAGTGTTCCAAGTTCGTAAGTGTAAAGGTGTTCCACTGATTCAATGAGCATCCTTGCCACGATGAATTCAGACATGAGCAGGCTTACAAATGGAAGCTGTAACAACAATTACACCAGCAAAAATCAGTTTTGTCACTGGAGTGGCAGGTGTTCAGACAGCCTTTCTTTTCTGCTGTCCTGCCCCAGAGCCACTGCTGTAAACCTGAGAAAACTCTGATTGTTATTTACGATTAGGCATCCTAATGTTGCGGTGATGGTACCCAGGGACACTTGTCTGATGGTGTTTGCTATAGTATAAACTATGATAATATGATCATGTTGCTGTTTCTAGTTATTCACCGAAGTAACTGATAGTAAAAGCTATCTTTTTTTAAAAAAAACAATGATTCTTCCTTCAGATTTTGCTATTAGTATAATTAAATTAAGTATGTATGGTCTTAGATCTAATATGACTAAAATTTGCTTTCTGAATGTGCTGGTACTTTGTTCTAGAAATACATCCTAAAGCTTTTAGAGCAGGTGGTTAAAAGTGAGTGACTGTCTAAAGATACATAGGCACAAAAATAATACAAAATATTGTTTGACATCTTATTTACTGTTTCTTGTGGTGCCTTTGTAGAAACATGAGAGTTTCCTCCCTATCAATGCTTTTTTATTTGTTTTTGTATCAAGACAATAGACTCCATTTGTACTCTTTTTTTTGAAAAAGAAGTTAAAACTTCCTCAGTGTTGTCAGAGTCATAGGAATCTTCCCAAGTCAGAGTTCATCAATTATTTTGTAGTGGATGCTACAATATCACTGGAGGATACATGTAGTGGAGGTTACAATATCACTGAATGGCTACAGTTATTCACGTGAATTGTAACCAATAGGAAAAAACCAAATCAATGTTTTCATTGTTGCTATAGCTTGGAAAAAAGATTTTTGGCAGTGTAGAGTAGGTGTATGTAATAAGGTCTAGATTTTAAATATAGTGAGAAGAGTATAGGAGGAAATTGCCTGTATTTTTATGTGCATGACTCATGAGGGATATATTTGCTATGGTTAATATCCAGTCGGTTTTGCCCTCCTGAAATACCCTTTCTTGTACACAAAACTCCTTCACTTGGCTGACCTTTGGCCTTGTTTTTGGTTGATCTCCACTGTCTTTAGTCAGAGTCAGCTGTATTTTCCTAGTGCTCACCAGGGGAAAATACTGTCCTAATGCACTCAGGCCAGATTCCCTCCCTGTTTTATGTCATGCACAGGGATGCTCTCAAACCGCATCTAAACTCCTGCTTTTGGAACCAGCGGGAATCTGCCTGCTTTGGTACATGTCTTAGCAAGTGCATGGAAGCTGTACTTGCTAGTTGCACTGTCAGTGATGACACGCTTGCAATCCCATCCCCCCGAACTTGAGTGTTTGTGTATTCCTATGGGACGCCAGGCTTAGGTGCTTCCTGGATGCTCAGTCCCGAGGTGTGCTGGGCCACAGCTTGCAGTGTGGACATGCTTCCTGCTGTCTCAGTCTAGTAGGTGCAGCCAAAAGTGGGGTCTCAGGAGGAGGACAACTGGGACAGCGCAAAAGGGGTTGGCGGGAACAACATGGGAACTGCCTCTTGCTTCCCTTGAAATGGATGCTAATGTCCTGTAAAGACTTAAAACCAAACAATGCAATAACAACAAAAACCTCCTGGCACACCTTTGGGGAGTCCTGTAAGAAAAGAAAATGTGACAGATGCTTGCCATCTTAAGTAACATTATTATTTTAGTGGAAGAATGCAGTAGATACATACATTCCATTTCTGCCTGTGTCTGAGGTTCTGGTATTATTTCTGTTCTGTGCAATCCCTGACGTTTTCCAATGTGCAAAGATCACTAGTTACTGAAAACTAAAAGCAAGTTAAGTATAGAACTAAAGCCATCTGGTAGTTCAGACAGAAAAGTTAGATAATTAGCTGTTCTTGTCAAGGGACTGTGATTAAAATAGGCCATCTTCATAATAGTGACTAGTTTGCAAGGGACTTCCTGGAAGCCACCTGGGATAATGATAATGAAAAGAGCAAAATTAAAAAGGAGGGGGAGGTGGTGCCATTATAGCTCATGATGACTTTTGTAAGTGAATTAAGTCAGCTTTTAACTTGAAGGCTGCTTGTTATTTTGGTCCTTTGGAAAGAAACAAAGATTGAGTTTTCTGACTGTTTGGCAATGTGATGTCACTAGGTCAGCCAGGTTACTGCTGGAGATCCTTAATATTTGTGTGTCAAGCTCTGGTTTCATTGCTCACATCCTTATTAACTTGTGAGTTCTGTTGGCACAGCTCATCTTGAAAGGCCACTCTAATCTGTGTAACCTGATAGCTCCTACTCAGGGAATTTATTCCTTTGGGGGAATCAGCACTATTAAGAAACACTAGAAAAGCAAAAAACATTAGAACAGCGTTACTGCATCATTCTTTGCCAGCTGATGATTGCAATGTGTAGTAGCAATGTTAGTGTAATATGAATTTATATTGATAGATACCTCTTAAGGAATAAGCTGTTTAGCAAGTAGTGCTTAGAAGGGAACCTCTCTGTGTAGTGGGAGGAAGGATCTGTGTAACTTTGGCAGCTCCAGCCCACCCTCCAGCACCAGTGTAGAGGGGCTCAGTGTTTCCTTTGGCCTTTACTGCTGAAATCTTGTCCTCCTCATCCAAGAAGATCGCAGCAGGAAAGCCTCCAAAGGCTGCATAGCACTTGCTCTTTCCTGCATGTGGATTCCTTAGTGGATGCCCTATGCTGATGTGATAATTTGAATCAGTGAAGTCTGACCTGGATAATCTAAGTAGTGTCTCTGAGAACACACTGTTGAGGGCAGCTATGCTAAATGCACTAGTAGGATAAAATGAATGTGTAATGAGAATGCTCCATCACTGGTGTGATTTAATTAAATATATTTTCACTTCATACTGATAAAAATCCTATATCTAAATAAAATTAATTGAAATTTGTTTGGCTTTTAAAAATTTTAATTGACAGTTGCTACTTATTTAACAATTCTAGTAAAGAGCTGTTCATGCTGTTTCAGAGGCTTGTAAGAATTCCAGTGTGACTGTAATATTTTCTCATATAGAATGTGCTGGAAATCTCTTGTAAATGTAACCAAGTTTAAAATTTAAATAAAAACGTGGGCAAGAATTAAAAGTACCCTGGGTTTTCTGTGCTTAAATTCTCCTAAAAAAAGAGAAAATCTGCTTCTAAATTATTTTCATTAAGTGGAGCTTTTATGTCTCTTTATTCCTTGATTAGGAAAGCAATGGTTTGAAAAATTCGAGATATTGAGGTCTCAAAAGTGTCAGGGATGCTCAGCTTCAGAAAGCATAAGTAAACATTTCAGTGCAATATACTCGAAATAAATTGCTGTGAATGCTTGTGGATATACAAATATTTCTGATCAGTTTAATGGGTCAAACTTTCCTATAATTAGAAATGCACTGACTGTACCCATGTGCGATCAAGTTAATAATGTCTCACTGCACTCTGTGTGAAGCAGGAGCGTGATGCATCTGGTGAATTCTTATCTAAGGCTTCTTGTAAGAAGTGTTGAATCTGAACACTGCTATATGAATTTTCTTTTTTTTTTAATATTGAGAAAATTAAACTATTGAAAACTGCCTTTGAAGTACTTTCTTGAATGCTGTCAAAAGCAGAAAATCCAGATTTTAGATTCCAAGTGCAGGTTGTCCCTCATGTTTTAAGTTCTGCCTGCTCATTACCTGTTTCAATATCTACACTTGGTGACCTGATGGCCATGGTTCTACTTCATAATATTTTTTTTGGTGACAATCCTTTCTGTCATGGCCAGTCAAACAGTCTGACTTTCCAGCATTCTTCACACTTTTATTGTTATTTACTTACATGGGAGAAAATGGACTGGGAAATTGACAAGCAAGGTGAAGCAAGAGTAGGCTTTTTACTTGGTAATGTTATAACTGGCTTCAGATAAGTCTTGCAAGTGAGTAAGTTACTGTCAATGGTATGAGATAATAAAAAGTCTGGGTGACTGGGGTTGAGCACTGTGAAGTCTGAATGATCTCTTGGTGGCAGTTCATTGGAATGAAATTTAATCTGGTTTTAAAATTCAGATTTTTTTTTTAAACCTAGATTATGTGGTATGACAAACGATCAGAATGTTCCTTCTCCCCAAATTGTATCCCTCTAATGTGCCAGAGTTTTTTCACATCTGCTCATTGATGAGGTGTCTGATTATAGATTTTTGGTTTGTCCTGTTCTTTGTACAAGTTGGTGAAATTCAGGTTTTCCTGTAGATAAGCCCTTGGCTTTTCAGTTGCTTCCGCCTTGCGAAGAAATTAATTCCTTCAAGCCAGTGAGTCCGCGACTCCAGCTGTGACTGTAGATGAATGTTCTTGCAGGGTCATGTACTGTAGCTCTGAACCTAAATAAAAGGATTAACAAGAGTTCACTTGGAGGAAAAACACTTAATTTCACTATAATAACTATGAGAATCCATAGGGAAAACCAATAAAGCTTTACTATTAAAATTGTTAACAAATGATTATTCCACCCTGACCCTCTCTTCCCGCTGTTATTGTACTTTTGAACAGTAACAAATGATGGGATTGACCTAGTTCATGGTAGTGCTTTGGTCCCTGGCCTACAAATGATATTTTTCTTGTAAAATAATTCCTAGTCTAGTTCTTTTAAGAAGCATTGATAGTATTTATGAAGGAAACAATATTTTCTGATGCATTTCACACAATCTTCTGCCCCAAAACTTTGCTTCGTGTGGAGGAAGAAGGAGCATCATGTGGTCAGTGATGCTGGAACTGAGCCTGGCAGCCAGCAGTACCCACATGATACATCTCATTGCTCCACAAGTGCATGACTGATTTCCACAGCTAGCACAAACTACTTTTAATGATTCCTGGCAGAAAAGGAGGATTTCTGGGGTGAGTGACTCTCTTCAGTTGCATATATAAACCTCATTGTCTTATCTTCAAGCAGCCCCTCTGCTCAGGAATGGGGGAGAGCAGAGGGGCTGCAGGCAGGGTCTTCCTCACACAGTAATATCTCAGTTGGCTGGTGGTGACTGTGGTACAGCTGCTTTCCACTCAGGCAAGTGGTGTGAAGGGCCAAGCCACTGCTCAGGGCAATAATTGATCGCTCAGGGCTCTCCTGTCTCTGATGGAGATGCAAGGAGAGGGTGGAAGGATTTTGATCATAGTGATCTTGACTCTCTCCCCAGCATTTTAGGACTTCCAGCTTCAGGCAGCACTATTGTCTGAGTAGACAAAGCAATACTTGTATCCATTTCCTTGGGAAGGAAATCAGATAATTAAAATTGACTAATGTGACTGCCCTTGATTGGCTTAAGAAATCAAACAGATGAAAGCTGTCTAATTTTAAAGTTTAAGTCTTGATATTAGTTTTGTCTTGTGCTTCATTTGGGCTTTGGAGGTGGTGAGCAAGTCCTAGTTGGTAGGTAGGTGACCCTCACGAACCCCTGTCTAAAAAGTGTCACAGTGCCCATGTGGGTTACCTGCTGGGAGGTCCTGATGTTGAAGTGAAGACATGAAGGCTGGTGCATGAACAGGTGTCCCCAAAAATGGTCTGAGGTTCTGCTTGAGTACACACTTAGCACCAGGAACCGGAAAGCATTTTGGGTTCTGTCTTGTGCTTTTGTGTTCCTTAGTTTTGCTTCAAAGTTTGGCCCCTTTGAGAGATGTTTATGTGCCTAGTATATATTTTCAAAGAAATATAACTTGTAAAAGTATTCATCAATCTTTCTTTCATCAGTAGGCCACCTAATACATTCTTCTTTTTTCAGAGAAAAGAAAAATGTATGGATAGCATTGTACTTTGTTTCAACAATGTTTTTCATTTGTGACCAGATGAGAATCACATTCGACTTTGACTGTTGACCTACTCTTTTTATTTCTCTCCAGTTTTCTTGCTTCCATGCTCAGGAATGTATTTTGTGGAGCACCTCCTGAAACTCTAGAAACTACCAACAGTCCATAGGGATGGCCTAGGAGCCACAGTCTGAATAGAATTCCACTTGAACTTTTGTTCTTCACTATGCCCTTGCTCCAGCAGTCTTTGAGCCAAATGTTTTTGATGGTCTCTTCTTTAATACTTAATGTGGCTTTAATTAGTCACAAGAGGCAATTATCCTCTAAAGCTAGGAATTGCAGTTAAATAAATTAGATATATTCTTCTATCAACTAATTTTATCATGGGTTGGTTTGATTTTTTTTTTAATGGCTCTATGTTGGTGTAAGCAGCTTGTGCTTTAGAGCTGTTTCTGTTTTTCCTACATTCTTCAGTGATCTTCGGTCTCCTTGCAGAAATTGCAGAGATTGTCTTGGAAGAGACTCGAGTTTTAACAGCATGTTTTGTGGGAACAGTTGGCTGATATTTTGGCTGGATTTTCAGGACCTTAGACTTTTAAGGTGAAAATTATAGATCAAAGCCACTGCAGGTAGTGAGTGGTACAACTGTCAGGTGTCTCTATGTATGTTAGGTCTTTCATTGGCTCATTGTTGAGTTCACACTAATGAGATTTAAACATGAATTTAAATTACATGAACTGTAGTTTAGGGTCTCCCCCTCCTCTACATAATAACTTGAATGTACACCGAGTTTATAAGATGCATTCTGGATAAGATTGACTTGTATTTATCTACTTGATTTATTGATTTAATTTGTAAACAGAACAAATATGAGAGGAGTCACTAATGAAATAAGAATATCATCTGATCCTCCTGTATTTCAAGTTATTTCTTAACACAGAGATACACTGAAGCCTCTGCTGTGTAATTGGGGGTGAGGTTCTCTAGGCTTTTAGGTAGTTATGTAAAACTGGGGTGATGTGAAAAAACAGAAAATAGAAAAACTAATATTAGATAAAACATTTCAGGTTTTGTAGATTATGAGATAGGTATGAGATGAGCTTGTGGATTTTGTAAGCTTCCTCTCATCATAAATGAAGTACAGTCAAACACAGTTGTAGCCATATCCTGAGCGATGCTTTGCTAAGCCTCACTTACTGGAGCAGGCAGCTGGACTGTCCATGAGAAGCAACTTCATTGAAGCAGCAGAAACCAGAATGTGCTTCCCTGCGCTACAGATTGCTGGAAGCTGAGTGGGACTTATGTGGAGATTACGTTGTGTACCTTAGACCTGATGAAAATAGTTTTATAATGTGCAACAGGGAGGAAATGTGTGATGTAGATGTAGCTCACAATAGAATATGGTGTCCTTTGTAAAAGCAGACCCATCTGCGAGCTGTTATGAAGAAGGACTTTTCCTGTGCCCTGGAAAGCATGTTTTGCCCATGAAGTTTATGGTGCTATGCTTGCTGACTTGGCAGTTAACTGCAGTACATGAAACCTGAAAGGTTAATTTCCTGACTGCATCATTATTCTGTTAATCAAGCGGATGCATGTAACACTAGCAGTGCACATTTTTTCTAATTTGGTATTTGATTTATCAAAAGAAGACTTTGCAGGGTTACCATTTAACTGATATAAGTTGCAGAGCTTTTTGACATACTCATGTTGTGGCTCTAAAGTCAAAATGCAGCACTAAAAATAGCTGTGTCTGGAATTTTAAAGTATGCTTTGTACCTGGACACTTAAACACAGAGTTTTCCATCTGAAAATACAGGAAAAAATGTTAAGGAAAGACATATTTCATATTTAGCACAAGTCATTGTTTCTGTATAAATGCAACCATAATTTGGAAATGTTATTTCTTTTTCTGTGAGAACTGAAAAACTTCTCTAGAATTCATGTGAATTAATATCAACAAGTGAATACGTAGATGGAGCATAGGAGCCAAATCATTAAACTGAGTGTGGATTACTGTTTCTCTTTTGATTCTTCTATTTTTACATGTCATGTTGATTTCTCCATCTATAATTAGTCTTGTTAGTAATCGTGTTACTTGTGGTTCTGATTCTGCAACAGCAGACTGTATCACAACTTTCTTTGATTGCATGGAGAAAGTCCAAATAAAAAAAAAATATATACTTAAGAAATGTATCATTGGAACTAAAAAAAATCCTTGCAAATTCAGTGTCACACTGAACTCTGAAGTATTATTGCTCTATTTGCAATGGATTTGATGGCTTTTATATTGTGTAACATGCTGTTTCTTTTTAAACACTCAGATCTTTTTGTTACGTGGTTGCTGAAGCATTATCCTGGGACAGCAGTAATGATGGATGCGTGAACAGAACACACTTCAGGTAAGAAATCAGAGGTATGCCATTTGGTGTGGCTGTTCATTAACTTTCCTCACATTGTTTCAGTTCAGCTTCAATAGTAGCAGTCTTTAATGTTGCACCACTAAAATTCACTGAATATAAAGTATAAATCTCTTGTCTACATGAATGTTTACATATATTTCTCTGTAAATCCCTGTCAGCTGGTTTTTTGTTTTCCTTCTAGGTTTGGTAACCCTGGTAACAGATGCTGCTGCTGCTATTAAAGCCTTTACCCTTGCTACTGTATAAATTTCCATAAGAATTTTATTTCACATTAGTAGTTACGACGATAGGTCTGAATATAAGGATAATTTCAGCATTTCTTGAGTGGTTTAGGTAACTTGTTCTTTAAGGCTGTGCCAATTCAGGATATAGTTGTCAAGTTGTTGATAATCCTTCGAAGTTAACACAAGCTTGTTAAAGCCTGCTTGCACAGAGACAGGCAAAAGTTGGTATTGATTTAATGCTTGCTCTTCCACAAGCTTCCTGGGAAAACATGGACAAATTCTTTAGTTTCTGTATCAGTGGGAACTAACTGCCAACATACCAATATGCTTGCATTTCTGCCAGGGAAAACAGTGTGTCCAGAGTACATTTTTTTGCACAACTCTGATACATTGAGCTTCCTGGGTAGCTGAGGATGACCTTGTTGTGCTGGCAGGGTAGAGCAGCCAGGCAGCCAGTGCTCCAAAGTGAAGGTGGGTACTGCTGAGTGCACATTTCAGCTAAAGTGAAAGGCTTGGGCTTAGATATAAGTGCTGTTTTAAGTCACACGTGGGCTTGAGGATCTTTGGGCTTCCAACTGCCCTCTTCTTTCCTTCCTTTGTAAGAGCAGTGTAAAGACCGACGTAGTGAAGACTGCGTTGCGTTCAGGTTGGAGCCAGATGTGTAGGTACAGTGTTAAAGAGGTGTCTTAAGGCAAGGACACAAAATATACGAAGGAATGACCCTGGAGTTTACTTTATTCTTCAGCTTGCGGGGTGTGAGAGCATAAACATGGCAGACACATCAAAATGTCAGTATCTGTGAATCAACGACTAGGTTGGGCCTAGAGATTTAGGGAAAGCATAGTAGCCTCCTGTCCCATGGAGTGACTGACAGCTGATGCCAAGAGAGGAGAGTGAAGCATGCAGTTGCTTCCCAGATCAGTCTCTCATGCTCCACAGATGGACATCTGGGTCAGTGCTGGCTTCTGTGCTGAGTAGTCTTGGCTATGCTTTCCATTTCTGTGAATTTGTGAGGTTATATTTTGATCCCAGGTGGATTTTTAGGCTCTGCCACTTTGTAGTGTTCCAGATTCCCCAGCTGAATTCTGAGAGGGGACGAATCAAGTAGTCCCTGAAGTTAGTTTTGAACCTCCTACTTGCTAATTTCATTTAACCTGGGGACTGGGTTGACACGCCAGGAGACTCAGGAGTTGAGCTGAGCTTTTTCTGCTCCAGTGGGGTGGTAGGAAAGGATGATGGCTGCGAAGATTTAAAGAGAGCTTAAAAAGCAGCTACACTAAAATCTCCTTGAAATGAAAGGAAACCATGGCCCTCCCACTGCTAGTGCCTTCCTAATGAGTAGGTTTGAGGCAGCTGCTCAGACCTGTCCTCCTTTTCTCTTTTCCCATGATTAAAATCATTTCCCATGATTTTAATAGTAAGATGGGGTTTCTTTCCTGTACCTTCTAGAGTTACAGAAAGCAACAGAGAAGATGCTATGTCATCTGTTAAGCAGTCATCCTGCCATTTTTTTTTCCGACAGGATTCAAGATTGCGTGGAAGAAACTACCATAAATTTAAAATATCCTGGGGATGCATGCTCAGTGGGTTGAGCCTCCCAGCAAGACATTAAAATATAGGACCATTAATCAGAACTGAACTATATTTTTTCTTGCTGTTTTTCTTTTGCACGTTTAAAACATTGGTTTTGGGTTCACAGAAACTTCAGGTGGACTAAAAGAAAAAAAAAAGAATTGCCCAATGATGCCTTTGCAGCAAAATCATTGTGCTGAGTACCTGACTGTACATATTGCAGCTCATGTATCAAGGCTGTGGAAGGAAGTGTGAATATTGCATAAATCTACCTGACTTGCTTAGATGGAGTCTCAGAAAAACACTATGCAATATATATGATGTTAACTGTTATGGTAGGATTGCTGAACTGGAAAAGGCTGAAGGCGGGCCTCTCTGAAAAGGTAAAATTTGATACTGTGAATGTGCTAACTACAGAATTCAGAGTACAACACTTTCAAGTGTAAAGGCATTTCAAATTCTGTAAAAGCAAGCAGAAACCAAAACAGCTCTTAGCTAAAGTCTTAGAGCCAGTTGAAGGAGAATAATTTAATTACACTGTTTCTCCTTCTTGGCAGAGAATATTTGGGAGACAGAATTTGTGCAGCTGGATAGAGGTTTGGTGGTTTTTTTGCTCTCAATTTTTTTTTTTTTTTTTTTTTTTGTTAAAAACAGTGGAGATCTTGGACTTAATAAATGATTACAGTACCAGATGAATGTTGTACACTTTTTTCTATCCCAAGTGCCCTTATTTTCCCTTCTGTGTCTATATTTGGGGCTAAATCCTAATGAGATACAGGGCAAATTGCATATAGTGTATCATTTAAGGCTATTTCACTTGAAGATGACTCCACTGTGTGCAGTCTGTTGGTTCATGGAAAAACACGTAAAAGACTGCCAAGCCAGCTTGCTCACTTAGAGGAAACTTCCTCAAGTCCCCAGAAAACGGGCAAAGGTTTTCCCCTGAATCCCTTTTGAGGGGCTGATGGACGCTGAACTTGCTTGTGGTACAAAATGACCAGATATTTAATGGAGAACCACAAAAAGGAACCTCAAATGGAAAAACTTAGCAATACTGGAACTATGGTTGAACTGCTTGCTCATTGTTGCCTTCAGAAGGGAGATGTGGTGGGGAGAAGGGCAAATCTTTGTTTTCCTGTACAGGCAGGAGTGGCTGAGAAAAATGTGTTTGAGAGAGTTTGGAAATGGAGAAAGTGAATTGGACAATTTGATTAGACTAAAGAGAATAAGGCTTATCCACAGATCCTCTATATGCATGTGAATATGTGGAGGTGGATTGTTTCTTGCCAGAGATTTGTATAAAATTGTAAAAACAGAGCAGGGTTGGGTTTTTTTGTAAATTTTTTTTTTCTTTAGCAGGATATAACTAGATTGTAAACTTTGGCAGGACTCTTAACATCTGAATGCTTCTTGAACCTCTGACAATGTTTTTGTAAAACTGATTCTGGAACAGGAATAAATGAGAGATTTTTCTAGTCTTTCTCCTGTTAATTAGATGAAACAGTAAGTTTTATATTTGTCCAGAAGGAGGTCAAAACAAACAAGAAATTGAGATTGGAGGAGCCAAACAAGGATAAATAATGAGCCAATTTTTCAAACTGGCATTGACATATCAAGAGTTTGGAAAAAGTATGCTTGCAAGCTTCCTTTATTATTATAACCTCTTGAACAGAATAATCCCGTCCAAACAGCTATAAACGCTTTCCAATAGAGAAGTTTATGACCTAGTTTGTGGGTGAAACACAGCATCACAGTGTGTGGAAAGAACTTAAGTGAAGATGCTGGTGGCAGTGCCTCCAGCACATCCTATTAGAAACTCGATGTATTGCCCTTCACAAACACTTGTTAATTGGAGTCAAATGGAGTGAATTTGAAACACTGTTTGCTTCTTTTTTTTTTTTTTTTTTTTTTCCAGTAGGTGTAGATGGCTAAATGCCTTAGTTGGCATGCAGAATTTTCATTGATGTCTGAATTTTTTAACAGAGCACTGTTTGGAAAAATGATCATTCTAGGATTATCTCAACAGGAACTCAGTAATTATAGGATGCCTTTTTAGACTCTGTGCTTGGAGCAGTGAAAGGAAAAAAAAGGTGCACTTATTCTGTTCACAATTATAAATCTGTTCTGGAGAGACAGGGATAATTTTGATTAGGCTTCATTCCATTCATGACCCTCCTGTGAGGAGTAGGGCAAGGACATGATGGGAATGTGCTCAGAGGAGGTGGGAAAAAACCACTGAATTTGGGATTTGCACATCCAATTCTCAACTGGAGAAATGTAGCCTTGCAGGGGGCATCAGAACAGGCCACATTTTAATTAGCTGCTCTGGTGAGAGGCTGGCAGAGACACCACTTCTGTGCTGGGGGGGAGCAATGCATAAGGAAACTAGATCGGCTGTTACAAGTTGGGGGGTTTTGGTTTGTTTCCTTTTTTCTTGCTTTTCCCATTACTCACTGATGTAACTGAAAGTGAGGGAGCTGTGCTGATCTCCATCAGCTGCAGCTGTGGCCAACACCAATCATCCCTTTTTTTCTGCTTTTCCAAGGGGCTTGGGAGTGATCTTGAAAGCACAGATCACTCATGTCAAGAAGAGTTTCTGAATGCTGCTGAAATACATTAAATAATACTTGGTTAGCATGGAAGGAGCTATAGTTAAAATTCTTGCAGTGTTTCAATTATAATTCCTTTATTGTTTCAGTTGCTTATAACTTCCTGAAATTCTTATGTCTCAAGCTGAAATTTTCCAGACTTGATCTTGGCCTGACAGTGACCTTTCTTCTCTTTTCTTCTTTGTTTCTCTTTTCTCTGTGGTATTAAATGAATATGGCTTGGGTGTTTCATTTATAATGAGAAGAAAGTAGTAGCAAAACACATTATATCTGTTACATTAAAATTCTGGATAGCTCGGGCAGTGCAGCTGTTGTAAAAAAATGGTGAAAAGCATCAAAAGTACTTTTTGAATCTTAACCAGAATCTGTGAGAGTGGGGACTCAGATATCAACTTCAGGTCTTGAACTTTCTTTTCTCTCCATCATGCACAGTCATTACACTCCTTAATAATTATAATATGCAGTTATTTTGCCTAATCAGTGATCAGCTAAATGAAGAAGTAGTCCTTGGTGAAAGAACTGATCTGTTTTTCACTGTTTGCCATGACCCTGGCAAGACAGGGCTTTGGAAATTCAGGCAAGTGCCGTGCAAGGGGAGCCCTCTGGGGCATTCCTCGTGTCCCACAGTTCTGGTTGAAAATGCTGAAGTTGTCAGAAATTCTCACAAGAAAATTGTTTGTTTAACACAAATTTTAAATAAAGTTTTTGATCAGCTCTACTCCAGCTGTTGGCTATAGTAGTTTAAATCAGAACCCAAATGTCTTAGGGAATGGAATTTAAACCTGGGATGGAAATGGTGGAAATAAATTGTCAAGTGTTTTCCTTTAAATTAATGCTGATATCATGTCTATTTATTACCTTATGTAAAGGCTACTGGTGATGGTGGTGATGCTGCTAAGGAGCAAATTATGGGGTTTGACTTCTTGACTCGTAATATGTATTTCAAGAAAAAAAAAGTCATGTGCTTGCCTGTTGGCTTGGACACAGGCTCACTTTGCCTTAAAGACTGTGGTTTTTGCTAAAGACAATCATTGTTAGTATGTCTGAAAAAAAATATAAGAAACTTTTTATTTCTAGAATTGGCTTCTCATGGTCTCTTCTGTTCCATGGGAAATATCACTTCATGTGCATTCATGAATCATCTCTGTTTCTGTTGCTAAATGGTTGGGTATTCCCAGTGATGCAGACAAGTGCCTCACTCTAAGAGCTGCAGGGCAGCAGCAGAGAGAGGGTGAGAACTGAACTGCCAGTAGACCTGGCAGAGATTATCTGTGCTCTCCTGCCCTCTAACCTACATTTTGAGTGAATTCCCTAACTCTGAACCTCCCGTGTGGTATCACGGCTCTGATCTTGTAGAGGACTGTAGAAACTTCGTACATTGCTTATCATAAATTTACTTTGGTCACCTGCAAGATTATCTCTTGCAGGAGCTCAGGAGTGCTGTTCAGCCACTGCTTCAGCAGCACTAGGTAAGAGTAAGGTAAAAGTAAAATGTAAAGCTGCTAAGTGAAAGTAAGGTGCCCATGACGTAAACCCAACTTTTCATGTTGCCAGAGAATACTTAGTCCTTCTTGGAGAATGGTACTATATATATGCTTCTTTTAAGATTTAATGATCTCGGGTTTTACGGTTTGGTCAGTAAGTATGAAAGGTCTATCACAACCATTTCCACCTTTAAAAATTAATCGAAATGTACCTTCTGCACCACAGTGTGAAACAGCTATCTTAAAGTTGCATTGATCTGTCATAAAAAGCAGAGTCCAATACCAGGACTCAAAAGAAAACTGCTCTGTGTCTCTAGTTTATGCCTTCAGAATAGGAGGAATTGTTTTCTTTAAATCAGCCACCAGATTTTGGTCCAACCTACCGTTCTTTCGATGACAATCTTGTCACGTGTGCCATCTTTCTAACCTGTCCTTGAGTGAGTCACAACCTTCATAACCGTAAAAGACATCTGTCTGAAAAATTTGGATGCTTGTTTTCCAGGGAAAACCTTGGATTCTAAATTCTCCCAAGCATCCTAACACATGGCAAACTATTTAGGTGGAATTGCTTGGAAGAGGTAGAGTAGTAAATTTCAGATTCAGCAGTTAAAATACAACCTAGTCCTTAAAGCTGGCTTTGATGGTCCTAATGAGGAAAAACAGTGCATGCTTTGGTATTGGCAGCAGTTAGTAAGAACCACTGCAAAGGTTGTGGGTACATGACAATATGCAAGAAGCTTTAGGTGAAATGAATTAATAAAACTTCCTTGAAAATGACGAACTTCTGTTTCTGTGGTGAGGATTTCCTTTTCATTTCAGTCTCATTAAAGCTACTGGTTTAGGTTTGCTCTCTTCTGTGTTGTCTTTGGGCTTATACTTTTTATTATATACAGTTACATTCTTAAATGACAAATTTTGGAAGAATAAGCATGTATTTCTACCACAGTTATTAAACTGAAAACTCAGTTATTGGCAAATACAAAAATGTGTTGTTTTGACATTTTTGGCCCAACCTGTCTAAGCCCTGCACTTGGATGGATGTGTTCTTTCAGGTGTACAGCTAGATGCTGGCTCTTCAGCCAGCTGTGGGATATTTAGAGTGAATTTCTAATAGGAGCATGGAACTAATTTTTGTCATGTTGACTTTCTGTTCAGTGGTTTCTGTACTGTTTTTTTCCCTTGTAATCTACACTTTAATTATAGGTATAAGTATTCAGCCAGTCATAATGGGCTCTGGTGTTTGAAACTTTAGTAACAAAAGTCTTTCTGTCTTGGGTTATTTAAAAACTGACCTTTAACCTGTTGAATGGGGAGTGATAGCCTTAACTCACTTCTTTTTTCTTTCAGCTAATTTATTATTAAATAGTCTACAGTGATGAATACTTCTGAAAAATTAAGTTTAACTCTTGAAATGCCAATCTGGAAATCAGCTTTGCTTTGTCACTTCCCCAGCCCTCATATGCCTTTTCTTATATTTGGGCTCTATAAGTTAATGAAAGACACACCAGACACATAACCCAGTATATGCAGTATAGGCAGAAAAAGCTCCCTGAGAGAGCTGAAGCAACTCCCACGCAGTAAATTCATGACTTGCTGAGCACTGCTGCTGTTCTGCTGAAGGAGGGATCAGAATAGCTTTTTTGGTTTTTTTTTTGGTGCCGGGATAATTGTGTGAATGTGCCCCATGTGCCTGACCTCCCTCCCCCACCTTCCCAGGGCCCTCAAAAGTAACCATAATCCTTATGCCTCCTGCTTCCTCACCAGAAAAACACATCAGCTCTTAGCTTGGAAAACATCCTGCTTTGCAGATGTGCTGTGTTCCAGGGAGGATGGCCCTCTCTTGGGCTCTGAGCTCCTCAGATCATCCCTCTTGGAAATCATTAATTCTGGTTACATTGCTGCTCTGCATACAGTCAGGGCGGTCTCTTTTCTTGTTTCAGGGACCACTGCAGGAGGGCTGTGTTGCACATTGTGTATCAGTGGTTTTGGTCTTTGGGTGCATGTGGTGACTCACAGGTTTAGTTCGCAGTCAACTGAAAATTCAGCTTGAAAGTTTAGACTTGTTTTAGAATGTTTACAATTCAAAGTTGTTTTTTTAAATAATTTTTTGGGAGTCACAACTAGGACGTAGACCCCCTAACAGGAAGAAGTTAAACTGAGGTGGAAATGCTCATATTTTACAAGGCATGAAAGAGTACAGTGCTTATTGCTCTGTTGGAGGAGAGACAAGGGTGTGTAGCCTTATGTATCATGGTATGGAGTGGGCCAAATGGAATAGCTGAGCCTCTGCTGTGTGTCCCAGCACTGATCAGTTCTGCATTTGCCTGAGAAAATGTTCAGTGTCACTGTAAAAAGTAACAATGAGTCTGTGACTGTAAACTGGAAAAGGCAGCACGGGGTTGTCCGGTCAGGAAATCTTCAGGCACAGAGTCACTAGTGAGGTGGCAGACCTAAGGAAACTGGCAGTCTGGAAATCGAGAACTCAGAATTTAGGCATGGTCAGAGCAGGACTGAGCAGGAACATTGTCTGGTCAGCAGTCTGGCACTGCTGCCGTCTGATGGAAGTGGTGCATGGTTGATTCATGCCAGCACCAATCTTTTCTTTACTTGCCCCGGACAGAAATATTGGCATGAGAGATTTCCGTGTGGGATTGAATTGCTCTGCTTGGACCACCCCTGGGCAGGCAGACTCCAGTCAGTTGAATCTATGTTGGTGGCAGCTCAGAGTCTCTGCCATCTGTAGGTTCAGATATGCCGGAGATTAGGCCTGTTTCAAGCTGTCTCTTTTATGGCCATATCCTTCGTCTGATCCCAAACATTAAGAGATTAGGTTTCTTGAAATATCAGCAATTGTCGGCCCCCCTGGCTGGAGCAAACCACTTAGCCCACAGATGTGGGAAGGCTTGAATAGGTTTTCAGCATGAAAGAAATGTTGAGTTCCCAAGATGTATAATTTATACAAAGGAATAGTTTTTCACCTGCAGAGTGTTGGTAAATGCTGTTTTTTTGTACTTTGGTCAAGGGCGTGCACTGATAAGCTGGGGGAAAGAAATGCAGTGAAGGTAGGTGTTTCTTCTACGGAATGAATACAATAAAAATAGGAATATGCGTAAGAGATGGAAAGTGCTGACTACTCAGAGCTTTCCAAATGCATCCTAGTTTCAAACTTTCATCTTATTTTCTTTGGGGACTGTATTGCAAGTTTTGAGCATTGTATGTTTCAAAATAAAGCCTTTATCATAAGGAAAAGTTGAGTACTTACTATCCCAAGTTCTATTAAAAATCCAGAAATGGCAGGCAAAGCAGGGAGTTTTTGATTCACATGCTGTACTTCCTGAGGAAGAGTCTGACAATAAGTAAAAATGGGGTTTTGATGGTTTGGCAATCCAGACTTTTGTGAAGCTTTGGAAAAGGTGTACAAAACATAGCACACAAGCTTTTGTTTGTTCAAAGGGGACTACTGCCCAGTTCCACTGTTTTGTAATGGTAAACACTGAATTTCAGTGCAGGTAAACACTTCCACCATAAAGAAAAAGGCCATACTCCAGGTCCTGTATCTAAAACTAGTTCCAGGACTTGGGTGCATGGGTCCTTCCTGCAGTGCAGGGTTGGGTAGTCCCTTGGTTTTATGCTCCAAGCCAGGATGTAGACCTGGGTGTGCCTGAATCTCCACAGCAGGGCTTTAGAGATTTTCATGGTAAATCTTAGTGTGGGTCAAACATGTGTGTGACTTGTTTATTAGGAAAATGTCTGATAATTTCAGACTTGTTTTGAGTAGCTTTCATGTTTTGGCTAACTCTCTTATTTCCCTGTTTAGACATTCTTGCAGAAAAATCCCCCTAACATGGCAAAAAATGTCTTTTTTGTAGTGGACACTGTTCATAAGGAACACTGTAATATCTGCTCTGAGTACAATGATGCATTCTTCTGTTTGTTCATGGAATCACAGAATGGTTTGGGCTGGAAGGGACATGTAAACACATCATTTAGTCCAGCTTCCCTGCCATGGGCAGCATCATCTTTCACTGGATCAGGTTGCACAAACCCCTGTACAAACTGAATTTGAACACTTTCATAGGACAAAAGCTGGATTTCATCAGGTCCTTTGCATATTCTCCACATTAGGGAAATAATTTACATTATCACATATAGTTGTTTTGAATTTTACTGAAATGAAGAGAATATTTATTATGTAAATGTTGTTAGAATGGACGTGAACTCTTTACATATATAGCTCGTCTTATTTTTACCAGCCAACACACAAAGGCATATTTCCTCTTAGAAAAAAGTTTTTTGGCCAAGTTCTACTTTTTGAAATTGACAGAGGTGTAAAAAACAGTTCTGTTGATGTCTCTAATGAGTTAAAATTTTTGCTTATACAACTGAGTGGAGACTCTGACTTATAACTATCTAAAAAGTACACATTTTATTCTTATTTAAAATATCTCAAACTTTCAGAAATTGCTATATTAAATCCACTTACTTTTTTTTTAATCTGCGAATCCTTCTACATAATTCGCTTTAAGTCAGCTGTGATTGCCTTCTCTTGCTTGCAGCTGTTCTCATTTTCTTAGAACGTGGACTCATTGAAGCATTTGGTATAGACATCGTTGGTTTAATGCAGGGGGAACTTGCTCACTAATCTGTCAGTGTTAACCACAGACAACGTGTAAGTACACACATACCTATAGTATGTGATACACACATTTAGAAGTGACTTCATCGTGTGGTTTGGTCTACAAAGCCAACGAGGAGAACAAGGCTGTTTTTGCAGGAAGATCTCACCAAATGCAATTATCTAAAACTCCAATTCCACTAACAGCTTGTAGCTGGCTGCCTGGGGAGGTAACTCAGCAGTTAAGCCAAGCAAAACAAAGAATGAATAGCAGCAGTTTACAGGTTTTTTGCACTTGGAATTCCTCCTGTTTAACTTTACAAGTGGAGTGGAAACCTCGAACTTGGATTAGAAGGGGTGATCTCCAAAAGTTGCTGTCTGACACCGATTCTTGAGCTTAAGGAACAGCTTTTATTAAGACCCTGAAATTCAACCCGTACATTAGGAGGCTGGGATTCCCTGGGGATACTGGTACAGGGCTATGCTGTAAGAACTGGGCTCTTGGATTCCCTGGGGATACTGGTACAGGGCTATGCTGTAAGAACTGGGCTCTTGGCTGGAATGACTTTTGTATGTTTGCACAGGAGGGATGGGGATGCAAGGAATCTAACTCCAAACAAATCAGTCTTCTTCGAGAAGAAAATGTTTGTTGAAGTTGGCTTTAACATAGGTGCCATAGCAGGAGAGGTGCAGTGGAGTTTCAGGCTAACATGGAGCACGATGCTGAGTAGCTGCTCTTACATCTGTAAGGTTGCTCTGGCTGTGCTGTGCTGCTGCAGTCAAGGTCAGCTGTGGGGCATGGTGGGGTGTGTCTGCGTACAGACAGTCTCTAGCAGCGCACAGCAGAAGCATCTGTGAGCTTTGCCATTATCACATAAGGATTTGAAATGCCACTAGGCTTAAAAAAAAGCACACGCGTTCTCCTAGCATTGGCTGTTCAAGTGTGTAATGGATATTTCTAACTGCAACAGGAAAGCATATACAGTAATTAAAACACAGAGCAGAAAAATTAGTCAAATTTGGCACAAATGCCTGAGAAAGTGTCTGCTTTAGCTGTAGATATAAATGAAGCACCAGCCAAAATTACTTTCAAAGGCTTTAATTACATCTGTTTTAATTTAGCATGTAAAATGCAGGATATTATTTTTTAATATAAATTTAATTCATGGTTAATCTGCAGATTGCAATATCCTTCCAGTAGAAATGATGTACTTGGACTGTGATAACTGAAAACTTCCCTTTTGAGATGTTTGGTTAGTCTGTCGCAGGGCCTGCTGTCCAGAACCACATGTTCTCTGCGTATGTGCAGCTGCTGCTGGGGGATCATTTAACAACAAAACCCAACCCTCTTTTGGTTTTAATGTAAGTGCATTATTATACAATAAGCTATTCATAGTGCAGATATATAAATCAGACATCAAAATATAATATCGTGTGCATGGTGTTTTTTCTGAACTGCACACAGGAGGCATGGAGAGTAGTACTTCTCAAACTATTCCAGAGCTTGTTCCTTATAAATGAGAAAAGTTACATGCTTGAGATAAACAAAGTGTTTTCACTAATTATCCTATTCCAAATGAGAAAGGGACCTTGTGTGTGTGTGAATAGTTAGTTCACATATTCTGTACTGTTCAATGGCTGCGGGTGTCATGTGCCAGTAAAGAGTGACTTCAAAATGCTTCTCATTTTGAAGAAATGAAGAACCTCTTTCACTCAAAGAGAGTGCAGGTTCCAGGCAAGGGAGAGACGGGCAGTCATGCAAACCTGGCTGCTCATGGAAAGGATTTTAAGAGTGCCATCTAAAAAATTAGAGCTGCCATGTAAATTAGCAGGTTCAAACCGTCTAGATCCAAAGGGTTTGGGAAGATTATCTGAATGAATTTCAAACACAACTGGCCATTATATTGCATGAATTGTGAAACAAATAGTGAGTTGAGCAAGAGAAGCAGGAAAAAAGGTCATCTGTTGTCCTCCCTCTCAAACAAGCAGAGAAAGGGCAACCAAACATCAAACTCAGTGAGCCTCAGTTTTTAGTCTTCATGTAAACACATACACCATTTTTTTTCTAATATCAAACCTAAACCTCCCCTGACACAATTTCAGGCCATTCCCTCAGGTCCTGTCACTGGGCACCACAGAGAAGAGATCAGTGTCTGCCCCTCCCCTTCCCCTCCTGAATAAGTTGCAGACTGCAATGAGGTCTCCCCTCAGTCTCCTCCAGGCTGAACAGACCAAGTGACCTCAGCCCCTCCTCACATGGCTTCCCCTAAAGGCCCTTCACCACCCTCATTTGGACACTAATAGTTTAATGCCTTTCTTATATTGTGGCACCCAAAACTGCCCTCAGCACTTGAGGTGAGGCTGCCCCAGTGCAGAGCAGAGTGGGACCATCCTGTCCCTTGGCTGGCTGGGGATGCTGTGCCTGATGCACCCCAGGACACAGCTGGCTCTCCTGGCTGCCAGGGCATTGCAGACTCAGATTCAACCTACCCCCAGGGCACTCTCTGTGGCACTGCTTTTCAGCATCTCATCAGAATCCATCACTTGTTGGACTTCACCCGGAGGGTGGTTGGGCACTGGAATAGGCTCCCCAGGGAAGTGGTCACAGCACCAAGCCTGACAGAGTTCAAGAAACATTTTGGGCAACACTCTCAGGCACGGGGTGTGACTCTTGGGGTGGTGCTGTGCAGGGCCAGGAGTTGGACTCGATGATCCTTGTGGGTCCCTTCCAACTCTGCATATTCTGTGATTCTGTCCATATGTGAATAAGAGAAACATGAATGATGAACTGTTTTTGTGGGTAACAGAATCATGACTCCTAAATAGTTTAGTTACATAAATATGGAAGTTGGGCCAGAAAAACTGGAAAGCCTTATTTGGTCAAAATTATCACATTTATAGGAGGAGGAGGAGACTCATGAACTGTAACTCGATTTTGGGGGAGTGACATATCATATTTTATTGTGAAATCTTACTTAAAATATCAGTTTAATTGAATAGTTCATGAAAGTTGTCACACTAAAATTGAAAACTGACAAATATAATAAGAAAAAAAATCCTCTCAAACACAGAAACAGATGATAGTAACAATATACAAGGTTAGGGAAGGATATCATAGGCAGTGCCCATCATGTTTTAATATAACTTAATATAGGGTTGTAGCATGCAGATGAGTAGTGACAAACTCTAACCTCTGTTCTAATGAAGATTGTATTTTCTCCTGCACTCAAGGATACTCAGCTCTTCACAAGCAACTTATCTTGCTGTGAGCATGATCTGAAGCTATATGGTTTTAGCAGGGTATTGAGTTTTGTCAGAGGAGTGACTGCACCACTGGTTTCAGGATGTTCTCTCTGAAGAGGGGTCCATTTTACGTGTGGGCATGTTAAAAGTATGACATTTTAAATGCCTTCTGAAAAACTTTGCTCAATCAGTGATGTGGTACTGGAAATCTTTATTTTAAGAACTCTTCTCTACAAATAACAAGCTCAAGAAAGCTTGAGTTTCTCATTTAATTATTTCATATGATTGCCATGCTAGGTGTTTATGTATGTAAGAAAATCCCCCAAAATACCAGGAGACTTCTGATAAAGTCCTGAGTATGTGGCAGTGCTGTCCTTTGATGCATCTTTTATCCCATGATGCAGCTGTTAGAGTAGGAACAAAGTGACAAGGATGGATTTTTTTGACTTCCACCTTCTCAGGATTTTAGTAGCCGCAGGTATGATTGCCATGACAGCAGGCAGTCATTGCTCTGCTGTGTCTTTAACGCCATCAGTCAAAATGTAGTCATGTTACCACTAGATACTGTCTTCCACAGTTGCCAAAACTTTTTTTACTCTTGTCTTTGCCTGCATGTAAGTGACAGCAAACCTCTCTCTTGTGGTTCACAGTGCAAAGCAGAGACTCTGCTCTGCAAATTAGAGACGATTCATTGAGTTTGCTGGTGGTTCTGTCCCTTGTTTTCTGGAGAAACTTGATCAAGATGGAGACCAGTGATTGACTTTCCATAGTTTCTTCAATTGTGAACCAAGGAAATGCTAGATGCACGCTTCCATTTTTATATTGTGTCTTGGGAACTTTGAGTTCACTTAGATAATGGAGATTTAGAAATCTGGAAGTCTGTGATACTTGGGGAGATGCTGTTTGTTAAAGATAGACAGTGACAGTAGAAAGCATCATAATAACTCTCTGGCTCTCAAACACATCTTTGACTTAAAACTAGTTCCTAGGTCTAATAGCAAAACTCACTTGCCTTTTCTTACTCTAATGCCTACGTTCCTAATAGACTGCCTTAGTGCAGCCCCTGGAAACTCACTGTAATGCTACTACAGCCTCAGGCAGGACCGTCAACAAGGCACAGATTGGAGAAGAGAATATACCTACACAGTAATTTAAAAGCCAATTCCCTCCAAAAGCTACCAAACAAAACCCATGCTATATTTGAAACTAACTAGAAAAAAATTGTTGCCCAGAGAGGACTAAGTGGAATCATCAAATACCATTAAAAAACTTCCCAGCAAAACAAACACACACTCCTCCCAGATAAATATTCTACAGTCAGTGTCCCCAGAAAAAAGGAAGAGACCAGGAGTTTTAAAGTAAAAGGAGGCACAGAAAGAAATAATCTGCTTGCTAGATGTTTTGACTTCTGCCAATAAACTTGTAAGCGCTGTTTGCCAATACCCCAAGCCTTTGCTGTCTGGTATGCAGGGAATACCCCTGATTATGTGGGAAGCAGGGGTGACTCCTTCCCAATTTTTAGGCCAAAGGATCCTGAATTTTCAGTTGCCAAATATATCATGTCACTGGGTGATCCGCTAAACTTTTTTTCTGTAATAGCATACAGTCTGAATTTCCTGCAACCTTGCCATTTAATAGCCTTAGAACTTAAAATGCCATCACAGAATTAAACAAAATGTCAGAAGCACTACTCTTTCTTCTCCCTCCTTCCCCTGAATCCTTGGAAGCATGATCTGCCATTGCTGTGAAAGTATGATGAAAAATACGGGATAATCTGTTACACTATTGAAGTATTTATTATAAAATGCAACTCAAAGATCCTCAGGTTCACAGCTTTCATTGCGATGTTGTGTCTTTACCTTGCTTTACCTATAGTTGCATTATCACCTGCTCTAGACATAGCACAACACCACCCCCAAGACTTTTTGAGTAAAAGCAAGTGACTTCACAGGGATTATCATCTGTGTCTTCTGCTTATACTTACATTGAATGTTCTGTGTGTTTATTTAAGAATCACAATCTCTTATCATAGAAATGATATTATGGAAAAGTGTGTTAGAATAGTTGCTGAGCACCCAAGAGCTGCTGAGGTAATCTAGCCTGAATTTTTCATTTCTCAATTATCAGTATATTCTGCTAGAGGAAGAAGTAGCTGCTGCTACCTAAACAGAGAATAGCTTATTGATGTTAATGATCTCTTTCAGCATAGACTATAAACAGAAAGAAATCTGAAATAGAAATCTTCTGACTGCATAATCCAAGAAATAACCAATGTCTAGTTACAATAACTTCTGAGGCTCCTATTTTAGGGCTCTTGTGGCTGTGTGGTATATCGTTATTTTGCCTTAGTACATTATTTTAGAGATTACTGTCTGCAGCTCTGCAGAAGTGGAAGGCTGTTTTTTGTAAGCCAACACTGCTTCATTGTCCATTGCTCTTGCTTGGGTTCAGTCTTTGAACTTACCTCATTTCCTTTGTGTTTATCACCACCAAATACAAAGGTGACAGGGTCGATCTGCAGTGTCAGGTACTTCTGTTGCTAGAGGACGTGAAAAACTGAGGACTGCAGGATGTGAAGGAGCTTCTTCTTCACAAAACTTCCTTACCAGAAATACCTTCATGGAGATATTTAAAAGATGTGTAGATGTGACATTTTGGGATGTGGTTTAGGGGTGGACTTAGCAGTCCCTGGCTAATGGTTGGACTCTATGGTTTTAAAGATCATACCATTTAAACCTAAATGATTGATTCTGAACTTCTGGATCCAAATGTCCTTTAAAATGCAGGAAGATGCTGATGGTGTGTAGCAATGTTCACTGGTGGCAGTTCCTAACTTCTGCCTTCCTGCATTCATCTTGTTGGATAAATAATTAGTTAAGATTGTGGTTGGCATAATTGCTGTTGCCTTCTGAATTCTGTTATCATTACAGTAAGCTCTGCCTTTGCTGTGTGCCTCATGTCAGCTCAGGATCAGAGCAGAGCTAAACTCAGGTGACCAAAATGGTAAAATTTTGATGTTTTTTGCCCTTCACTTCCCCTGGGGAGGCTTTCTTTTCAGCTGGAAAATCCCCTGTGAAACTTCTCCTTCATCTCAGTTGCTCCCAGCTCAGCTCAGTAAACACAAACTGGTGTTTTTAAGTTCTGAGCAGCATTCTGTGGAGGCTAAGGCAGCCTCCTGCTGGGTGGGCAGCTGCTGGGAGCAAGGATGGGCAGTGTCAAGGGAATAACGGTGGCGTCTCCTGCACTGGTACTGCCCGCGTTCAGCTGTGGCTGTCTGCAGCAGCTCGTCACAGGAATACAATATTCTGAAACTTGTTAGCTGTCCTGAAAGAAGAGAGCACAAACAAATCACAGCTGCACAGCATGTTTGGAAAATTGTGGAAGTGCCAGCACTTCAGGACTACAGTTTTTTTTTCTTTCATTCCATTTTAATTTTTTTTTCCAAAGCATCTTAGAAAATACTGATTTAGGGGTGAGCAAACAGGTTTGACTGAAATAAGAAGTAATCCATGCTTTTCACATTTTTTAAGCTGACTGAGATTTATGCTCTTGGGGTTTGTTGTCTTTGAATAGTTGGATATGGGAATTGAAATTTTCTTTCTCATTCTTTCTGAAATACTTCAACATTTTCCTTTTATTTCTTATTTCTCAGTAGTCTTGAGCTAGATTGTTCCAATTTTCTAGTGTAGTCAGAAGCAGTTCAGATTGTTCTCCTGGTTTTAATTACTTTATAAAGTTTTGTGAACTACAGATTTCCTTATTTGGCTTTAGAATAGGTTATTTTTGGTCAGATAACAGAATTCAGGAATAGATAATAAACACAAGGCATCCCGTTGGTACCAGGATTTCCTACTTATTCTGTTTAATTTAGTACTTTTTATTTGCATAGGCAAAGTGTTAGAAATCAATTTACTGGTTAAACTTACAGAAGAACCTTAAATTACTTTTATTTAGTTTCTTCTAGAAAGAGAATGTATGTCGCATTAATTAGATAGGTTAAATCATGAACCTGAAGTGACACAAAGTACTGTTGAGTTAAAAAGTTACTGTTTAAGGAATGGAAAGAAGGGAAAGAGGATTTATCTTCCCCTTATATAATTTATTAGGTCAGTTCTTTCTTTCTCTCTCAGTATATATGAAACCTGTTTAATTGGTGGGGTAAAGCATAATTTTTATAAAATTATCTTCTCTGTCTGTAAAGTTATATCCTGGCTTTGTTCCATTTATGTTTTCTCATCTGTTGAGTCTGCTGAGCACAGACAAATACAGGCGAGACATGGAGCCTTTACTTGCAGTAACTCTGTCAGTGCAGGTCGCTTGCTTATTCTGTATTTATCTGTTCATTTCTCTTAGAGCTCATTAATCTGTCAGCATGACACAATCCTTCCAGTGAGATTGTGCCAAATGTTACAGTAGCACACCAGCAGAAACCTGCATGCCATTTTTTTTTTTTCCAGTGATTAAATAAGATCATTTTCCTGTCATGTAGTATGCCCAGTGCACTCAAGATTCACCAGTGTTTTGGTTTTTAAGAGGAAATGGCATAGCCATTCCACTGACTGAAAACTTAATTCAGGCTTTATGTACTGCCTGACCCTCCACCCTGCAGCCCTTTGCTCTTAAGCAGGAGGGTAATGGTGGTGAGAGCACGGGATAAGCCTGACTGGGAGGGAGAGCTCAGCACACGGGACTCCAGTGGTATTTAAGACTGAGCTTCAGAGCTGCTCAAGAATTACTGCTGCTTATGACTGTTTGGCCTGGCAGGCTGTCAGAGCTATTAACTGCCTGTAACATGTCCTTAAATAAAATGCAGTGGCTAGGGAGGAGGGGAGGGAAGGGACTTTTTTCCATTTCTTAAAATAATGCTTCATTATCTTAACCTACGGAAAGAGAAAAGGCTTCTGCTTCAAGTATAGTGCTTTCATAATTCTGGCTGATGTATAAAAATAGCTGTGGATGTGGAGCATTGAGTGGAACCTTGGGATCCACTTTTGGCTTCTTAAAGTTTTCAGAGCCTCGTAATACTCACAAGGAGCTTGCTTTGTGCTGGCCTTTGCAGCCATGTCCCTGGTCTGGATTTCTTCAGGTCATAATGTTATGTTTTTGGGGTTTTTTTCTTTCCTTTCCTAATTCCTATGTATGTGTTGTCCTTTTGTTCATATGCTGTTTATTAAAAACAAAATAAAAAAAAAAAATCCCTCTTCCTGTGCTGCATGAAATACTATGCTTACCTGTAAGCATCTGGAGCTCCAGTTTCATATGCTGTATTTTTGGTGAGCATATGTTCAGAAATGACTCCTGCAGAGTTTTTTGATTGTTTGTGAATCTCTCCATCTTGCTTTGAAAGCACCCTAGCATCATTTATATGATCATTTTGGATGGCAGTGACATTTATTAACACGGAATCTGAAATACAAGCAATATTTTCTTGCAATTGAGATAGGCAGATCAAGAAGGTCCTTTATTAATGTCAGGATTTACCCCAAAACAAGCAGCTGTTTGACTTCAGCTGAAAGTGTGAAATGTTTTGGTCACTTCTTTCCTGGCATTGACAGAATTTTTGGACTTCTGCCAGAGAAATGGAGTACAATTTGAATGTATGAAGGAGGATACAGAAAAAACCCCACAAAAACAGCCCAGCAAAACCAATGTTGGCTTTTATGAGTCTGATTCTTTGCTCTTTATGCTGCCTGTCCTTTTCATCGAAGCAATGATTTTGTTAGGTTTATATTAAAATACTTTTTTTCCCCTTATCTTTTCCAGTTCTGTGGTTCTGTCTGCTTGCTCTGCTGTCTCCCAGGAGTGCTCCTGTACTCTTGTGCACTTTTTCCTGTTCTTTCATTAACATGGATTTTCTTTTCCACTTCCTGCTTGCAATTACAATTCCTAGCTGTTTTAAAATCCCTTTTTCTTTTCCTTGTTTCTCCTCAGCTGCTATTTCTTACATTCTTCAAGCTATATATTCATTCTTCTTTCTGTCCTCTGCTCATATGACTTGGTTAGGTTCTCCTCTTCACTGTACTTTTCCACAATAGTTAACCTGCTAAAAAAACCAAACCCAAAACAACACCCAAACCTGGGGCACATCCTACTGATCAGGTACTTCAGGTTCTTGACAAAGTGGGAATGGCTGTGCACATGTAGGGCCTTTGACTTCAAACCTGAGTGAATACAATTACAGAAATCTTTTTTGCCAGACTTCTAAATGCAGAAAATCTGAAGCCCCCAGGAATAGTTTAACAGCAGAGAATCAATATATTAGAGGGGTGTCACCTGTGCTGTTAGCTATAGCTGTTACTGTGTCAGCATTTCCATTATAAATTTTGGCTTTCAAGGGTTTATAACTTCACCATTAAAATTCATTGCTGACTGAAACTTGGCATACAAGGATTAAGCCTGAAGCAAACTCCCCCTCCCCCTCGAAAGTAACTTTCAGTCCAAAGGAATGCGATGAAAACCATTAGTCTAATGATTAGAAAGGCAACATTATTGATATCAAAAAAATACTTAATTTACTCATGTTTCAGCCTTCATTGTGGACTTATACTTCAGGTATTTTGGAATAGGAGATGGAATGAGCTAATAAAAATATTAAGGAAATAAAACATTCTTGATAATGCTGTCATAATATCTCTTGGAATACATTTCAGTAGTTACTTGTTTCACAGCTCTATGGCTACAAAATAAAAATTTTATACATTAAGCCAACTGAATGTGCATCATCATATGCCTTAAGAAAAATGAAAGAACAGTGTTATAAAAATAAGGAGGCTGCATAGACCACGCTCTTGGGTGCAGGAGCTGAGTGCTTCAAACCTGCTTCAGCTGGACGAAGGAGGATGGAGTGTCCCTGGCGGAGCTGCAGGCAGGGGGATCTCTGCTCTCCCTGAAGAGGTGTTTTCAGCTGGTGACCTGCACCAGACAGGCTGCCTTGCTCATCTGTCATTGCGGGGGAGATGCCTCATTTCTGGGCACATGAAGTTGAGACAAGCAGGATCCTGTTCTTAATGAGGTAATTTAGGTCACCCAGCAACTACCTGATGTGGGGCAAATTTCTTGCATGGAATTGCCCATGGGCAAGTATCTGTCCTCACAGCCTGCTGCCAGAACACTTGGTATTATTTGGCACCTTTTCTTGTTGTCCTTGCAAGGAAGCCTTAATAGGAAGATAACCCTTTCCTCCTCATAAAAGTAGATAGCAGGATTCATGCTGCTGCTGTGTTTGGGAGTTAAACATGCAGCTGTTCTTGAGTAAGCTTCTGTGGGGCTTTTCTTGCATATCTCTCCAACTCTGATGCCACTTGTGAAGTGAAAAATGCAAAGAGCAATAGTGTTGGGAAGGAAGAAGACTTAGAAAAAAAATGTTTATTTACAAAAGCAAGTATTTTGATTATAGTAATTTGCCTTTAAAGATGTACTACATAATGCTCCATCTTGGAAGTTTAGAGTGTCAAATATTTGATACCCAACCCATTTAAAGTTAATTACATATACAAAGTGTTGATTTCAATGGCTACAGAGAGGAAAACTGACCAGCAGAATTTCCAGTGTTTCCTCTTACAGCATTGAATTCTAGTAACTGACATACAACAGGAAATTTGTATTTTGAGTCTGAAGATGACTGGCTTATGAGAATGAACTGTGTTAGAGGCGATTTTGTCAATAGCTGGTCTCTTGACCTTTTGGTAGCTTTTGTTTTCCTGGTGGAAAGGGGTTTATAGGATGAAAATCTAGTGCTTGCTTTGTGAGAAGCCAGCTGCGTGAATGCCAGTCCCACAAACCCAGCAGGGCCGGCCACCGAGTCACTTACTCCAGCCCCACCAGGCTGAAGGCAGGGCGAGTGGGATGGCTGGTGACTCAGCCGGGCGGCAGGGGAGGGATGGGGAGGTTCCCTGCATCTGCTCTTGTCTGTCTGAGCCCAGAGGGGATGATCGGAGGCTTCCCTCCTCCTCTGGAGTGCCTGCCCACACCACGCTGCTGGTTTTTGGGTGCCTCGTGTGGCTGCCGTGCAGGGAGCCAGCCGAGGAGCCACAAGAGGAGGGGGTGTGTGTCACTGCTTTCTGGCAGGGCAGTGCCAGAGCACGCGTGTGCTGCTGAACTCCTGGCGCTGGAGAGGTTTCGGCGGCTGGCGCGCCTCCAGAGGGGCTTGCCAGCGCTTGTTCAGTAGCTGTCCTTCGGGGACTGGTTATGAATAAACAGCTGGATAAATTGCTTATTTTTTTTCCTGTCTCTGAATGCTGATACTGTAACACACACCCTCAGACTGGCCTAGCTAATATTAGAAAATGATTGGGTAAAAGGATGAGATTTACTAGTGCTTTTTGAAATGAACTGAGACATATCTTTGTAAGAATGGCAATTGCCTTCCTACTGTTCATATTGTTTTCTGTTTTAGAGTGGGTGTCTATGATATAACCCAGAACTACTTCTCTCAAGAGGTCTTGCCCTTCTTTCTCCTCCAACACAGCAATTGTTTGAAGAGTTGCATTGGTTTCTTTGTGGGATGTGTGCATGTGAGAGCAGGAGAAAACAGGTTTGCCAGCAGAATCTTATTTTATCGCGTGATTTAAATCAGAGGCGTTTTCAATAAGAGTTTATAGAAGCTGGTTCAAATAATTATAAATAAAAGAACTGAGATTCTGCTCTGGTAGTATAACTTAAAATAATAATGACCACGATTCTTTATTCTTTCCAGTGTCAGAGCAACTGTGCAGCCGCATGGCCAGGCTTCCTGTCTCTTCTGAAGGCTTGTTCAGGAAATGGCAAAATGCACAGAAAGGGTCTTTGTCATTGAAAAAGTTTGTTATTGTGCAGTTGAAGTACAGCTGTTACATATTTCCTTACTTAAATTTGGACCCTTCCTGAAGTTTCAGCCCTCTAATTATTCTGCCCAGGTCACTGGTCTATAGTGTCTATATTTAGCATATTGCAAAAGTTTTCTGGTCATCAGAAGAATGAAAAGCCTTTCTGTGAAACCCTGCTCCATCTACATTAACTACGGATTTTCTGTTGGACTAAATAATATGAAATGTGAATACTAGAGGGTTTTACAGGGAAGTTTGGATGCCTAAGCTACATCATTGTTTTAATATTTTGCAGATTTCTGCAGGTTATGAGAACTATAGCACATGTACTCTCTCTCTCTCTCAAAGAATTACCAAAACAAACCAACCCTAAAACTACCCCCCCCCAAAAAAAAACCCCATGAAACCAACACCAAATCAAAAAAAACCCAGAAATACTAGAAACAAAATTTCCCCCTCCCCCTGAAAGTCAGGGAAACCATGCCCTATTTATTGGGGATTGTCTTTATCTAAAGGCTGTAATGACTGTATTAGCCAGAAGTCCTGCCCTTCAGCTACCGAAGTTTATTTCATTATTAGAAAATAGTAGTCCAAGTGTTCTAGCCTAAATTTACTTAATTTGCTTACTTAATTCACAAATGTATTTGTGAATGATTCAAGAAGTTCTGGAAGAGACACAAGTTGGAGGGATGAATGCAGGACTGTGGCCATTTGGTGGAAGTTTTTCTGAGCAGTAAGGCAGGTAATGGTAAGTATGTTTGTCATTTTCCTTGCTTTAAGGTCTTACCTTTCTGTTCCCCTCTAAGAGTTATAAGAACAATGTTCTTGCTATTCACTTTTCAAATAATGGTGTTTGCAGATGACTTTATAAGAAAGCTTTGAACTCACATAATGAGACTTTGAACAGACACAATGATAAACTCTATGTGAAGAACATTGTGAGATTTTATGCACCAACATTTATAGGGTAGTATAAAATATGAAGAATTATAAAACACTGAGGTAAAAGGCATTGGCCTTTAAATTGTTTTTAGTTGTAAGTGCATACTTAACACAGTTCTGATGACTGACAGTGTTTTTTTCCTTTTAGGAAAACACAGAAGCTGGATAGTTATTGTGCTATTGTTAAGTAAACCAGTTTTCACATTTTCATGGTTAGGTTTTAGAATTTTGGATATTTTGGAGAACAAGAATAGAAAAGTGCTGTGAGCATGGTGAAAATAGTAACTTTCTCTAATTGATACTATAAATCATCTTGATTGTTTAGGTTTAGCTCCCCCCTGCATGAGTGGACCTTGTTGGTAATGCAGCTTCCTGGAGATGAGCTGGCAACTTCTGAGAAAGTAGCTATATCTTTTGGAAGCACAGGCTTGGAAAGCAGGCTTTTACTGTATTTCCGTGTGCCGTTAGAAACTAATTCCCTTCTTGCGTCAAATTTCCATGTTATCTAAAATCTCCCTCATGGGGTTTAGGTTGTAACTCTAGGCCCTACCACCTGATATGCATTTTTCTTTTTTTCCCCCCTCTAGCTTCTTTTTAAAAGCATCCCAATTTATTCTGTAATACTCTGAGCATGGTGCTGAGTGGCTGTCTGAGCTGTGGACAGGTACAGTCCCTGTACCTTTATCCATGAATCGTTCCCACAAAGGATATAAAGAGAACCTGGTAGGAGACTGGAATTTCCCTTCCTGCAGCAATAAAGCTATCTTGATGGGCTATAATGTGGGCTCCTGGACTAGGAGAGAATGTCCTGGAGGAAAGAAGGCAATTACATCTTTGGCACTAATATATATTTTAATCATAACATGATGCAGTTCAGTTGTATTTGGTTATAATGCGGTGCTATTTACATGTAATGAATATATGTATTATCATAGCCAGGGAATAGGCATAGCTGAACAAAATGTAGCTAAATAGCAGAGCCAGCTCACTAGGCTTTTGCTCTGAGCAATATAGTACGAGTAAAATGAGCTGAGTTTGATTAAGTGGCACAGGAATAAAGTACTGGCCAATAAAAACTGTGTTTTTGCATTATGTGTTCTGCCTTTTAAGTCAGCTCATTAGCTTTATATTTATATGGCACCCTCTGCTCCTTTGAGCCATGTTAATTATCAGGTGGTGCATAACATAATCGGAATGCTTATACATAGATTTTGCATGAATGGAGAAACAGTATGTTTCGAAGTACCTGCATGAGATATATTTGAAGTTAGCTTTGACAATTTCCTTTTTCCTTTGTAAATTTGCTAAATCTGCTGGTGAAAATGGGGCACCAGTCTGAGAGATGCCAGTTCACCTCAAAGCCAGTGTCCTGAACTCAGCCTCATGTTTGCTTCCAGCTACAGCTGCTTCCTCAGAAACCCTGTTCTTGTGGTGAGAGTTTGAAAATTGGAAAAGGAGTCTATTGTTAGGCTTGTGTATGCCCAGAGTGTGTGTGCGTGCCTAGGCACACGCCTTCACACACATGCCTCCAGGTGGTCAGTTCATGGGCATGTTGATGGGAAAGGAGAGTGGCAGGTTGGTTTTGGTTTTGCTTGGCACCAAGAGAAGCTTCACAAATTTTTCTCTTGCGAAGAACACCACTTCCAGTCAGTGAGGGAAAACCCCTGCATCACCCCTGCTACGTGATGGCTTTGCCAAAGCAGCAAGCTGCCAAAGGTCCAGCCTTCAGCAGCCCCCAGCTCGGGAGCACAGAGGCTCTGGCAATTACAGATGGGCAGGTTGTTGGCCTTTGCTGTGGCCCCAGGGCCAGCTGTGGGAGCCTGGGCACTGGTGTGTGTGGAGCTGTGGCCTTGGTGGTCTGCACAAACAGTCCTTGCTGCACCCACCTGAGACTGTGTGCTCTGTCAGTGAGGAGCAGGCTGCACTTCTTGCCTTATAAAATCTTTTCCCCCTCAGAACATGTCAGAGGATGCAGTGATGTTGGAGGAAGAGGAACAGTACTTCAGTTGTTCTGACAGTTTAAAATGCCTTAGATGGAAATAACAATTGCATTTGTTTTTTTAGTGACAACAAAAGCCTTTGACCTAATGTTTGACCCTACCTGCTTTTTTCTCATGTGTTGCCATCTCCCAGCCAAGGAAGAGCTGAGCTGAAGCTCTGGACTGCCTACAGGTTTTCAGGAAGCGATGACCTATAACTCCAGCTGCTCTCCCCCGCTTTCCATGTATTGTTTCTGGATTTGTCAGAGAACACACTGAGATGAGAGACTGCTATTTTTTAATTTCTTTTATTTTCTTTTACTTTTTTTTGGTCAGGTTTGATGCTGGATGGAAGCAACGCTTTATTTAGAACATGATGGGGAAGAAAAATACAGCTTAGGGTTAACACCCTTGTAGTGTTTATCCATAGATATGGAATAGTGCAAGAACACCAGATACATATGGAGCACTGTGATTGGCTGCTACTGATGTCATTCCGATGTCACTCTGAAGTGATCAGTATGTCACCCAGCAGACAAACAGATCAGCTTTCCTTATTTGTGTGTATAAATTCAATTTCATAGCAGCACACTTCTAGGGCATTATTGCACTTCTTGAGCTTTGAAGGACATCTAGGCCTTTTCTTGAGCCCGTCAATATTTTCTCTCAGCAAACATAAAAGTGCACCTGTGGCCTCCCTCTCTGCTCTTTTCTCTTAACACTGGTATGTAAGCAGTTGACTTTCCTCTGAATTAATTGCAAATAAAATAGGTGGGAGATCTAAGTTGGTGTTTATGCCTCACCTGCTATGATTGCAAGCTTAGAGGAGAGGAGTGTGTATTTGGGAGGATGAATAGATGCAGATGAGTGGAATAAAAAGTAGCTTTATGGAAATGTTCAGGTTTCCATTCACCTGTTCTTCTTGAATCTAGGTCACCGTATGAGTACTACACTGTTTTTCTACCCAGTGCTGAATTGTAAGATTATGAATGCATTTCAAGGTTATTTTATTAAGCACGCCCGTATTCCATGACATGCAGGTCAAGTCAGTCAATATTTCTAACACTTTTGGGTGGAAATAGAACTTCTAAGAAGTGATAGTCTGCTCTTAATAAAGGATGCAAAGAGAACAAAAAAAAAAAAAAAAGGAAAACTTCTTGAATTTTAGCATTAATTGGACTTTCTCACATTCTATGCCTCTTGCTCTAATCTAGCAATAGCACTGTTTTCTTCCGAAAGTCTGGAAATGCTATTTTCAAACAAAGCCTTCAGGTAGAATGAATTTGATTGTGTAAGTAGAAACATATTGGAAAAGGGTTATTGCAGTACATCCATTTTTAATAAAATCTCCCTTTCTGTAATCTCTCTCCCTCAATTGACCAGAAGTGACTCTTCAACTGATGCTGTAGCCTCTTGTGTAATTGCAGGAGTTGTATTTCCAAGGGGCTAAAAAAATCATGGCTAACTCAGCTCATGTGACTGCTCAGGAATATTTTAAATGCTGTTATGTTACAGATTCTTTTTAGGACTAGCAAAATTTGAACCAAGCATCCTGACTGATGCCTTAGAAAATTTCTTAGTGCTAGATCTCTTCTGCCCATACACTTCTGAATTTCAAATGGCCAGTAACCATAAACCTGCTGATTCAAAAGAATGTGAAAAAGTAATTACAAACTGCATGGGGGATATTTCTGAATTACAGTCTAGATACACATTTGTCAGGCTGTAGATCTTGGGTAAGCTGCAACCAGCAGTGATCCAAACATACGTATAAGAATTTCATGCACAGGTTTTTGCAGGTGGTGCCTTGGACAAGTTTAGCAACCTAAATCAATATTATTGCTTATTCTTTCCAGCTGGGAAGGCACTGCTCTGCTCTTCCTTCTGCTGCTTTTTCTTCATCCTCCTCCTCTTGCTGCTGTTTGATCTGGTGAAAGCTGTTTCAGCCTGAGCTGGCAGGGCTATCACTCACTATCAGGATACTTAATCCCACGCAGGTGCAGTTTGAGGCACTACAGAGGGCCTCAAGGTCGTGCTGGCTGCAAAGCCGGGCTCTTGCGGATAGCTGGGGTGGGAGGCGTGATAGTCATTAACATTTCACATCTGCAGGTTCCATGCTCCTCTCTGCCATTTCTTCCTTCTCCTCCTCCTCCTCTGTCCCCCTGCCCCTTCATAGCCTGGCACAAGTCTTTCCTGCAGTGCTGCAGCAGCCCTGGGTAGCTGCAGAGGTGAACATTGCTTTGCAGTTAAGTAAGGGTTGTTTATACCTTTTATGTAAAAATATAGGCAACTGAAAGGAAACTGTAGACAAGTAGACATCTTTTCTTTCATTGATGTTGGTGGTCTAACCTTTAAGCCAGTTGTTTTATTTGTTTCCTCTCTGTACTGAGTGATTTTAAGCCTACTAAAAAAAAAAAAAAAAAAAAAAAAAAAAGGCAGGATGTTGCCACTGGCTGTATCTCTGCTCCAAATAGAGCCATTCCTCTTCTGAAAGGTTGAATTTGCCAGACTCCTCCACCTCATCTATTCTTTTCCAATCTTTGTGTTAAAAGCTGCTTATGTGTTTTTTTTTTCCTCAGAGAGGTCCTCTCTATTATGGTGCTGTTATGGTTCTGTGAATGGTTTCAGCTGCCATGTCTCCTTTACACACCCCTCCCCTGAAAAACACCGGAGACAGCCTTCACAGGCTATCTTAGGAGAAAAGACTTGAGAGAGAGGGAATTTAGGAAGCATTGGCAAGGGAAGCAAATGAGCTGTGATTAAAGAGAATCTGGGCACTGAATAAAGGATCCTTAAAACCCTTTAAGTTCTAACTTAATACAAGTCTTGAAGAAAGTTGGCGAGGCTTTTGGGGGAGGATTTCTAACCTCAGAGTCATTGCTGCTAGGAGCTGCTGCTTCCCCTGTGGCTTCAGACTGGAGCAAGGATTTCCACAATTACACTGTGAAAAGGAGCACGAGCCTATATTTAGGACACAACACTTTGTGGTAAAAAGCTACATATGGCATATGAGCACCCACTTAGGAGCTAAAAATACACATTGCAGCCCAGTTTGTCTTTGAATGAAATCATGCTTAGAACTGCAGTGTTTAAGCATAATTTGATTTCTCGTCCCACCTCAGTTGTCCCACCTTTCTCCCCCCAATATTATTACTGTGTTTTAAAAGACTTTTTTCATTGAAAAACAGCCTATTCAGATTTTCAGCATGTGGCTGCCTCTACACTAGGCCACATGCAACCTGTACATCATTCTAGGTAGGTTTTATGTGAATTTCTTTCTGGCAGGGTTTTTATTTATTTTTGGGTCAAAACTACCCACGTTTTCTCCCCATCGTCCAAACTTCTTGTGTGGTAAAAAAGGAGGAAACAAATTGTGTAAAAAATTACAGTATAGTGTAGTGCTGTCCTTAAACAACTGTATGTGTTACGGGGGGTGAAGGACAGTGGTTGCTTTCTGCACTTGCCAGTTTTCATTTAGTTTTGAAATATTTCTCAAGGGGTGAAGAGAATGAAATGAAGTCCCAATAACCCTCTTTTAAAGGGAAGGAATATTGCCACTGATTTGGGTTACCATGGAAAATTTAATCAAAGCTTTTTAACTTTGTCCCTCTGCAAGAGGCCTTCTGTGCCTCTGCCACTCCCTCTTCATGGTGTCAGTGGCAGGGTTTCCTCAGTGCGGGTGGAGATGTTCAGATCTTCCATGGGGGAGGGTAAAGCATAGGAAAGACTAAGACACTAACTCTCTGGTTGCTGTGAAGCGTATTTTACATTGATGTGTTGAAGGTGCAGTGTGTTTATGTATTGTGTACACTTCATTTTTACTGTGTCAGATATCGTTGCCTTATTCTGCCAGCTCCTGTCCTTCAGAGGTTTTTTTCCTTCAAGAATGCAGAAAGCAATCTCTTACATGCAGAGCACTTGGGATATTAAACGAGTTATCTCAGTTGGTTCTTGCTTCAAAGTATCCTTGTTTAGATTCAGAGGGGGAATAATGGAATCCTAATTCCTTCAATTTGAAAGCGTTAGGATTAAAAAAGAAGATACGCTGTTTGTTGATGTTCTTCATTCTTTCAGAGCTGCCGCCAGCAGCATCTCTCCAACTTGATCATTCTTCAAGAGAAAGCTGCAAATGAAATATCTGCCAGCTTTCAAAAATGGAGCTATGTTAAAGGAAGAAGGTATTTCTCTCTTTCCCTCTCTCTCTTTTTATCTGTAAAGCAGAATGTTCTGCCTGTTCTTTGAAACAGTTATTCCAGTGATAAGGATATAATTATATAGTTCCTCAGTGCTTATGTAAATGCATTCAACAACACATCTTCGAAACTGGACTTCTGTTAGTCTTCATTGCCTCATGCATTTTGTTCAAACTAGAAATGCTCTTTTAACTTCGTCTCTTCAAAAAGAGCAGGGGAAGAAAGCTGTTTTTCTCCAACAATATCATGTATTGATCATGCTGATGGATTTAAAAAACATTTTACTGGAGAGATGGGGAAGAAAAATCACCATGGAAATACTGTGGTGGAGTGCACACTTGGAATGATATATATGGATTTTTTTGAGGTTGGAACAGAAGTTTCCAGGCACACTTGGGGTGTGGATTATGGGTGGTGGAGGCAGTGGTATTTGTTCTGCTTTTTGCAAAGATGGGGACACAGACCTTATTCCTATGCAGGCCAGGGTTGGCTGTATGCCGTTCCCAGACTTGCATGTCGAGAGAGCAGATCCTGGCTCTTTGTTGGAGAGCAGAAGTCAACTGAAGTTCTTGCTCTGCACGTACATTTGAAGAAGCTTGTTTACCACATTTTGGGAATTTTTTGATTAGAGAAGAAAGAAAATATAAAGGCTTTCAGTTTGAATTCAGCTTTTCAGGAGATCCAGTACTTTCCCCTGGCATTTACACATGTTGCAACTTTACAAAAGCTTTCCATGTATCTCTTTCTGCTTTTGAGACCATTTAAGTGTGCATTCTGAGGCTTCTGTGATCTCTTGGCATGGCTTTTTACAGCTCATCATTTACTACAGTGCCAAGTTATCCTCAGGTACCCCATCTTGTTTGATCGCTTTCTGTATTCTTACTTGGAGTGAGAAGAAAATTCCCTGCCCCAGTCAACTTTTGGCAGTTGATCATTTTATTTAAAATGCTTCCATATTTCTGGAAGAGATGCCATTTTGCAGATGATAAATTGTGTATATGTAATACCAGAATACTTATTAAGGAGAAGTGTATATCACTGTGAAGAAAAATAAACTTACTCCAGTTATGAATTTCAGGTCTCTACAAAGGAAGGTTTAACCAACAGAAAACCATCCCAACTTCAAGTGCTGTTATAGGCACTGAAAATCAACTTGCAGAATTATATGATCTGTTATATGAACATGTTAAAAATGGCAATACTACCAAGGGGCCTATAATACCCCTTATAGCTGAATTTAGATTTGAATTTTTGTAACTTCTTGGAGGTTGTAAAAAACAATGGAAAAATCGATGTTCAGCTCATTGGTGAACCGAGCTGACAAAGGAGTGTGAAATCCAATGCCATCTGTTTTACTAGGTTCTGCCTTAAAACAACACCAGCAGACTGTGTCAGTCTCGAAGCACCACTTGATATATTATTAGTTGCCACAGAACTATCCATTTTTGAATCGTGCTATCTGTATTTCCTGGGAAATACGGTCTCACCCAAGATAAAGGAAAATGTTACACATGGATTAAAACTGCATTGCGATGTGATAGGTCTTTGGATCTGCAAGCACAATATTTTTGGGGAAGTGATAATATATCAAAGAGAAAATTAATTATGTAGGGGTTTTTCCTAACACCTGGAGCTCATGCTGTTGCTGCTTCTGCTGCTGGCTAGCTGTTGTTTTTCATAAATCACTCTGTAGGAAAAAAATTAAATCCAGTGAAATGATGGAAAAAAGAAGTCATGGTTAGGAAGGAGGAAAGCAACATCTAAATATTTAACTACCACCCAACAAGTTCAGAATATTCAGGAATTTCCATCTTCCTTGGCGTGTTTCTTTGGCTTACAGCTTGGAAAAGAAATCTGCTTACACATCTGGGATTGAAAGATAGTAATTTCATCATGTGTTCTGGATATCCTAAAAAGAAGTCCAAATAAAAAGTCCTTCTCTTCCCTCAAAAAGCAAGCAAAGAACCAAAAAACCACCACCACCACAAAAAACAAAACCAAACCAAACCAACCAAAAAACCCCACCACAACTAATAAATGAAATAAACCAGAAATGTATCTAATCATGTGCTTTATGACTTCATCTCAGACTTTATGAAGGCTTTTTATTCACTCCAGGGGCTTTCATTGATGCACACAAATGAGGCCATTCAGTGAGGTCTCTGACCAGGATATTTTCTTTCCATTGTATTTTGATCCTGCCAGCTCCTTTTTGGGCATTTGACTTGCACATGCCAGTGTTGCAGAGCCACTGTTTGTAGCACCTTTTTTTGAACAGTGGTGAGGGATTTGGAAGGATGGGAGAGATCTGAATTCCCAAACAGGTGCCTCTTTCAGCCAGATTCGTGAGATGTGAAGTAAGTGGCAGCATTATTTTGAGTATATTTTGTTTATTCTGAGTTGGGGACTACAGAGTTCCCAGCAGGAGTGCTGTCACCTTTTACACCCATAATAACCACCATTTACAAATGATTTTTACATGCTGTGCTATTTGACTTTTGAAGGTGCTGAAGAATCAAGGTCTAAGAAAGTAACGAAATAAAACTTCTAACACCATAAGTTTATTTTCTCTGCTTGGGTTGCTCAGCAGACAATTTATTTAGTAGGACAGTTATGGTGTCTTTAACACATTTTTGGGTCAATGCTGACTGGGTGATTATTTGGTCTTGTTAACAAATATATTTCAAGGAAAGTGAATGCAAAGATAAAGGACTGAGATAGCTTTTCTAAGGGATTCCTCTGTTGTCACATTTTCTGTGACATTTTTCACAATTAGATGTATTATTTGACTTTTATCATCACAGAGAATGTAAAATCAAATCCTTGATTTTACCATGTGCATTGTTGGTCCCTGTGAGAATACCACCATAAATGCATTCATTTATTTCAGCCAGTTTAGTGTAATCTTTTCTTCTGTATGGAAAGAAAATGCTCACAAATGTCTTTAGCGGTGGAACATGGGAGTTTTTTAAAATTTGTTATGCCTGAGAGTGAGGAGGAAATGTTTTAATTGTCACTCCTTCCTGCTGCTAGAATAAACACCTGGATTTATCAAAGCATTTGTTCTAATCAGCAGGAGATGTTTACCTAAAAATAAAGTTCTCTAGTCTTATGTATTGTCAAAGAACTGTGTATCTCTACAATGTGTGTAGGAAACTCTCTTCCACTGCCTGAGATTAATGTCCTGTGCTTCACCTCCAGATTCCTGTACAGGGATTATTCTGCGCTCATGTGGGAGATGAGTTAGAAAAAAGATACTAGTTTATTGGCATTCTTTGAGGACTTTTTGTCTTTGTATCACATTAAATCTGTAATCTTATGTTAAATTGTAGATTCTTCATGCTGCCATAAACCAGCTTTCTTTCTTCATCATTCCAGTCTGTTTCCTACTGATGGATGTGGTTCCATGAAGTCAATTTTGTAGAAATGTTGAGATAAAGGAATCTGATTCTTTAACAAGGCCAGTATAAAATGATACAAACCACTGTTTAGCCGTATTAATGTAATTGCTGTCTTCATAAATCACATATTAAGTGGGATTAGAAAAAAATGAATCATATAAAATCTAATATATGACATTTCTATTTACAGTCATTGCAGTTATACATTAGTTTCTCTAATCATAAGCTGACAGCTTTAATTTTTGATGGAAGACCCCCTCATATTAACGCTACAGCTTTATGCTTTCCTTGTGCTTCGAGTAGGAGATATCCACAATGGTTACTTGGAATTGTCTTGAGATTTGTGTCAGCCTTCCTGCCTGCCCTCCTTTCCTGTCCCACATTGACACTGGTGTAAGGTTGTTGATAAGTTGTCTTTTTTCCAGGCTGAGCAGTCTCAGCTTTCTTGGTCTCCCTCGTATGACAGAGGTGCCTGGAATTATTCCTGCCCAGGGGTGGGACTTGTCTTTTCTCTTTGAACTTCGTAAGATTCCTGTCACCTCATTCTCCATTTTGCTGAGCTCCCTCTGAAATGTTTTCCAAGATTACTTGCTTCATCACCTTCCTATGGATTAAAGTGAGGACTGGCTGATCTCTAGTTGCTCGAATTGTCCTTCTTGCCCTTCTCAAAGTGACATTCGTTTTCTTACGGCCTTTGAGAAACTCTGCCAGTTGCTGTGACCTTTCGTAGATTGAGGGCACCCTCAAAATGGCATTGACCATTTCTCTCAGCACTTTTGGGTAGATCCAGTTAGGAAAGTTTAAGTCTGATCCTAACCAGGTCCTTCTCCACCAACAATAAGTCTTCCTTTCTCCAGACTTTCCCACTGGTCTCAAGGATCTGGGATTTCTGAAGACAAGTCTTAACAGTAAAGTACCTCAGCTTTATCCATGTCCTTTGCCACCAGGTCCCTTGGCCTTCTCACATGAAGGACCCACATTTCCCCTTGTTTTCCTTGTGCTGTGGGCACTTCCATAGTAGTTTTTCTTGTTCCCTTCCCTTCTCCTGCCATATTCAAGGGCTTTGGCTTTTCTGACTCTGATAAGTAAATTATGGACAAGAACAATATGTTGCAGGTTGGAAGTTTCACAGAAGCATTGGTGGTGAATTCTGAAAGCTTCTGGGTAGCAGGAGACAGAAAAGGAGCAGGGATGCAGTAAATTGGAAAAGGGTAATTTCAGTGCAAGGTCATTTGCGATAGCCTTGATGTAAGAACATGTGTGGAGGTTCAAAAGCTAACTTTGGTTCATTTTTAAAAAAAAAATTCCCTAATCACATATCCTGATCCAACATTTGATAAAATCAGAATGTAATCTTTGGTTTATACTGGGCTGCAGTGTATTCGGGACTCAGAAAGAAAAGATAAGACTACCGCTTGGATCTCATGGCATACTTGACAGGAAGGAGAGGCAGGTAGGGTAGCAACTTGTTTCCTATACCATTATTCCAAAGGGCAGAACATGCACAGGGAGAAACTGAAGAGGTTCTCTGTGCTTTTTGTACAAAGCAAGCAGCCTGCCTAACCTTGTGAGCATCTTGGATCCTAGTAGGGCAGAAGGATACAAGGTGTATACCACAGGTCTGAGAAGGTTCAGAGGAGGAGACCTCTCCTGGAGCAGGAGGTGACAGTAGCAAAATCCCCACTATGCTTTGCAGAGTGCACCTAGGCTGGGCAGGCATGCGAATGCCATGCTGATCCAGTGATTTCAACGTTTTCTATCATCTTGATTTTATGTTGGGGAGTCTAAGACTTCCCTAGCCTTTGGTGCATATTGACAAAAAATTCAAGTGCTGCATTGGGTCATGAAAAACAGGCTAACGTGTCCTTCTCTGTACCTGAGCTTGAAACAGCCCTGTATCCTTCCTGACAGATGACTGAGTTCTTAGAAACCTTCAGTAACAGAAATTTGCCAGTCATCCTTGGTAAAATATTCCAATTACCCACTATCCTTAACAAAAGAGGGGTTCTTTTTCTAAAGTTCTGTGTAGAAGTGTTTTACTACAGTCTCCGCACATGAAAATTAATCTGCTGGTGAAATGTGTGATGCTTCTTCTAGAATGGTTCCTGGGTGGAAGCTTTTCTTTGGTGCACAGTCTGTACATTCATATGTTTGCTTGGGGATTTCTTTTTCCTTTGTTATTTATCTTTCAGCTTTCCTTCAAGTATGTAATAAAGGACCATAAGCTGTTCAGGACTTTTTGAACCCATTTAATAATGTTTACTTAAGTGTTAACTTATATAGTTATCGGACTTTTCCAGAGATACTATCCCACCTCCTAAAATGATCTTTGGAAACCATGTTAGAACATGCCCCAGTTGTCTTTTGATCTGAACACTTTGGATTTCCTTTCCATTCACACTGGGTCAGGGAGGTCTAAGGTTTGGAGAGCTGATGTGGAGGTTGACCAGCCAGAGGGTTGGATTGCAGGTGTGGTGGATGTGCAGAACCTGAAAATCAATTTGGTCTCAGTTCCCTAGTTTGGAGACTAACTGAAATTACAAATTGTCCCTCTGAACTCTTCTTCCCCTTATTGTGGCCACTAGGTGCAGAGGGTTTAGGGGATGGTTGCAAAAATTGGTTTAAATACCTCCGAGCAGTGGACCCTGCTTATTGTGGAATGAAATGCATGGTCAGGTAGCAAAGTGTGTCTCATGGAGCCTGAACTACCTCTTTGAAATTGTACCAGTGTCGTGGTTTAGAGTAGCTGGGAATTGTAGTTGAAGAAGGCTGCACCGGCCAGGAAGTGATTCCTTGCAAAGAGGTGCTTTCAGCTCCCTCTAGACCCAATCAACTGGCCAGGTTGAATATTGACAACTTTCTAAACCACTTAGAGAGCTTGACACGCCTCTGTGAAATCACATTTTAAGAAACAGAAAGCCCGGGAAGTTCTCTCTTGCTTCCGGTGGCCGAATAGGTAACTGGTGGGGGGTGGCCGGGCCAGGCCGGGCTCTGCCGGCCGGGCCTGGCCCGGGTCGGCCGCGGGGTGGCTTGGCTGAGATTGCAGCCGCTCCTGCTCGCCGGACACCCCCAGAGGCCAGGATGGCCCTCACCTCAGCCCCAAAACAGCTGAAATTCCCCTGAGACGGCCGTCGGCAGGATCACGTGGCCAAGAGATAAGTGAGTTCCACACTCCAGCTGCAAGACCCAGGGGAGATTAACTCTTTTAGTGCTGTTAAGACTTTTTTCCAGACCAGATGAAGCCTGCAGAGACTAATCATCTCCCCGATCAGATGGAGAGAGGAAAGTGAAAGCTTGTGAAGGAAACACTATAAAGATGCCCAAGTCAGTGAGGAGGAAAAACTTGAGACCTTGAAAGAGAGGATTTGAGGAGATGCTTTAATCCTAGAAGCTGAAATTCTGTTGGAAAAAACCATGGTGATAGACTGTGATATATTAGACTACCCATTGTAATTTCTTGAAAGCATAAGGGGGGGGGAGCGTTCAAACTGTAACTGTGAGCAAAGGTGCTTGTACTAGAACAAGCAAACGCTGAAGTAGCTGTAACTTGCTGTTAGCAACTGTACTGGTGCTGCAATGCTGAAGTAGCTGTGATTTAATGAGGACCTTGAGCAGAGATCGCACAAGAGAGAAGGATCTCTGTTCCCAGACCATGAGGCTGCTCCCAGAGAGGGTCCTTACGCCTTTCAAGCACTTCGATAAGTGAAGAAAGCTCCTGTTTCTGAACTGCTCATCCTTAAAAATAGTACCCCCTTAGCTAAAGAAACCCTCGAAGCAGCTGTGGGGAAAGCTGTAATCGGGGGATGGGACTTTCACATACAAGCAGAAAAGCATTCCGGGCGGCTGCTTTTTACTGTGATACTGAAGTTGCACGAGATTGTTTTGTGTGGAGATGCTCCATGGTTTGACCAAGAGAGACTCCTCTCTCTAAGTGAACTGAAAAACCAGAAATTATTATATAGGTGGCGAACTGACTAGAATTCTCAAGGGTTGTGTTTCCTTTTACATTGGTGGTAGAAGGGAGCAGAGGTGGGGGGAGAGAGGTGTTCTGGAGGTTTAGTCTAACTTTCTGTCTCCTTCTTTTAACTCTGTTAATAAACTTGTTTATATTCTTTAAGTTTTTTGTGCCTGCTTTGTTTTCCTCCTAATGCTTATCTCACAGAAGAGACATCAGGAGGCTACTGCCCGAGTTAACCCTTAAACCACTACACTAAATGGTGTTTCTGCCCGGTTACCAAATTCAACCCGCTACAACCAGCTTGGTAAAATGAGACAAGGTATCACAGGAGTTAAATGTTTTTTCTGAGTGAACTCCCTCTGAGGGGGAGAAAGGACTTGAAATACCATCATGCCATTTTTGGTGAGGTTTCCTGTGGATGCATTTGTTGCCAAGAAGATCCCCCAGCACTTCCCACAAACCAGAATGGCTCTGTTGGAAGCCCAGTAGTCTGTTGTAAAATGGTTTGGAAGTTCAGGTGTTTTAAAAACCTGTACTGGGCTCAGCCTGCAAAGAGAGGAGAGCACCTAATCTGTGTGCCAGAGGTTTTGTTGTGAGAAGCTGTATGCTACTGTGTTGGTTATTAAAGTGCAAGGCTTTGAGTGCTGTCTACTCCTTATGCAAGAGATTTTGTATGTAGTTACTAGGCTTCATTACCTGGGTTTTAAGTGGACGCGTAGGGCAGTTGGATCAGTTGTCATCATCTAAGGACAGCCCTTAAGATGAAGGCAAGCAATTTGTGCTTAATGTAGTAGAAAAAGGGGGAGCCAGTAGGAGGACTGGCAAGATGAAATAGGGGGAATGTGCTTGAGGCAGTAATCCAGAAAAAATGAATTTTGCATTTTGAATGGATTTCAGGGGGCAAGATTACTTCTATTACAGCCAGAAGGAAAGAGATTATCTCGCATCTCAGCAACAATAATGAGGGACTGGGTGAGTGTTGTGGTTTTATGAATAGAACAGGAAGGGAAGGCACTAAAATGCTAAAGCAGGCAGGATTTTGAGTCAGTCGTAGGTGTATGGAGGTAGGCAGAGGACAAAGCCAAAGGTGACACCCTGGCATCATGAGAAAGAAATGATTGGAAGACAAGAAGGTGAAGTGCAGCTGCGTGTTCCCCACCATATCAGGGTGTGTTTTGATTGACCTGCAGGAAGTTCCCTTGGGGAATTCGGCATTCAAATGTCTCTGACTTGACATTGTTTGAAGTGTCATGTTATATTGTTGTCTAAACTCTGCAGTATGTTTGCAAATTGCTGCGGCCGTGTCCCGTAGGAGTGGAGCTCCCTCTTTCCCTGTAGGTTTGGATGCTGTTCAGAATACACCTGCAGTGAAATGTTTCTTCCTCCCATAAGGGAAATGGGAAATATGAAGATCTAACATAACAGAGTGGAACCTAGGCTGTGAAAAAAAATGGACTGAGACTAAATCCAGATATTGTTACTTACTATATAAAAGAAAAAAATGAACATTTACATAAAAACCAAATGCATTTTGTGAAAAGCATTGCTTACAAATAAGCTTATTTTTCTGTTAAGAGTCAGAAGTCTATTTCTGCTCATCCTATTTTAATCTCTATTTCCTGTTTGTTTTCACCATTTGTACACTGGGAAGGAAGCTACTGTGTCCTATGGATTTTCCACACTACTGTTTCTATTTCTGCTATGAGAAATTAGCCTTTAGAGCACTGTAGCAAAAGACATTTTTGCAGTGGTTTTGGTGGACTGCAAAGAAGTTGGAACAAATAGAGAAAACACAGATAAGAGCAATCTTTTTTTTTCATAAAATTCATGACAAGTAGGAAATGGAATAGAAATTGTGTGTTATAGAAGTCTTTTCACTGTGTTGCAATTGTGATAAGCCCTGGACAACACATGGTGAAAAGATGATGCCTTTGAAGGAATGTTTCCACTAAAGCTTGTTCTTGTTTTGAGCAGGAAGCTTATGCTGATATAGTTTTAAATCTTTATATAAAGATATATATATATGTGTGTGTGTATATATATATATATGTATATATTCAGTATTAAAATTCTCCACTGAAAATTATTTTGGTTTTATTAAGAAGTAATATTTTCAAGCAATGTACTTAATCATTTTACCTGCTGGCTTACCTTTACCCTGTCAGGCAGCTTAGATTAAGGAATTCAACTGCTTCTGCATAATGGCATTTTTCCTGCCCTTGCAGACAGTGCTTTTTTTGTTTGGGCTCTTAGCACTTCAAGAGAAAAACCTAAAATTCCTGCAAACCTGTCTTTCTACTTGCTGAAGCAGTTCGTGAAAATATTACTTTTCACTGTAATATTTTATAATTGCAGTGTATTTGCTTTCTCCCCCCTTTCTCAAACTAATAATTTCTTTTGTAGAGGAATACCTTTAGTGATAAATGTGCTGGGTTTTTTGTGGGGTAACAGGTCTTTGATCACCTTGACTCTATGAGGAACAGCTAGAGCAGCACGTAGCCCAGGGCTGCAATCTGTATGGAGCAAGCCTGCTGTATTTTTCCTGGTTTTGGGCTTAGCTAGGCCCTGTGAAATAGCAGCAAATCTGGGTGCCATCTGGACTTGCTCTCTTTGCTCAGGCGAGGTCTGGGAATCCTGCATCACTCCTAGGGGGAGTGTTTTGTTTTGTTTTGTTTTGTTTTTTTCTTCTAACTGCAGTGTGGGACAACCCCAAGTTTTTCCCAGGACTGTGAAAACACAAAGTCTGCCTTTCCCAAATCTTTTGAGGTTGCCCTTTTTTTTTTTTTTTTTTTTTTTTCCTGAGGAAGGCAATGAAAATCACTGCATAATGGGTTTGGTTAAAACATTAATGTCAGATGTGACTTGAATAAACCCTGGAGCTAACCTCACATGAAGCCTATTTGTTTACTTTAACTGAATGAAGAATTAATAAAATGATAAGTTGGTTTCACTGAGGTTTTCTAATCAGTTGAAAATGTTTGTTTATTCCTGGAATCATAATGAATAGTTGCAGAGAATCATTTTGAACACTTGTATTTTCTCCTCCCAAAATGCAAAATCATAAATGCAAGGACAGCACATATAGAAAGCAAACAGAGTTCCAGTATGTAGCTACTGGGGAGAAAAAAATTTAAACCCTCCAATATTCACCTTTTCCTGAATTGTTTGCTTAAGATTCAGGGTTACATTAGATCCTGTTGTGTGTTTGTTGACTCATTCTATGTTGCAAGCAAGAATATGCTAAATGCTTTGCCTGGTGCAGCTGAGGACTTACTTCCTTGAGAAAATGGTGGTAGAAGTAAGTATGTCTTCTTTCTGTTGAAAGAAATCAGCATTTGTCATTTACATGTGGAGGTGTTGTTATTCCAAACACTTTCAGCCATATCCACTTTCTGCAGAAGAGTGAGTTGCAGAGGTGAAAAGCATTGACTGAGAAAGCATAACAGTGAACAGTGCCTTGCCTGTCTTTCCCTTCCTCTCACCCCCGCCCCAAAGTGCCACAAATTAAGAATCATATATTGGTTATCTGCTTGCAAAAACAGTGTTGATACGAAGCACTTAACTCTAAATGTAAAGTAAATTAAGTGTGGATAGCAGTGGGTAAACTGTAAAGTTTATTATACTACCTTATTACCATAATTGCCTTTTGTAACATGGTTTACAGTGGATTTTTAAGTGATGACCCCTCATGATAATCCAAACAATACAGAACAAAATTACATTTCTACTGCTGAGGACAAAGCCAGAGAATTCCTGACTTGCCCCACTGAATGTGTTTTGTTTGGCTTTCCCCTGAAGCTGAGGCACTAGGATAATCACAGAATGAAGCAGCTGCCTTCTTACTCAAATTGGGAATGGGGGTTGCAGGTGTAAATTCCCTATTTGATGACAATTCAGCAAACGTGGTTTTGGTAATAAGCCTATAGAAATATTTTATGCAGTCACGGTACTTACCTTAGCCTTTTGATACTATGTTACAATTTATGGTGGAAGTTTAAACATTTTGACTCCTAGGACATCCAAAACATGGTAAATATTTGCTAAATTTCACTGATGTGTGAGGTCTGGAAGAAAATGGTTCAAGTGTTTACTTCCAGTGTGCTAATGTAGCATGCTCGTTCTGGTATGATAATCTTATCATACTGATGTGTGAAGTGTCAAAATGATGGGTGAAGGTTTTCCTGTAATCTGAAGGGTCCTGTTAAGGTTTTTAATACCTATTTTTCAGAGGTTCCTCTGTCTTTTCAAATGCCTGACACTGTCTTTTAGTGGGACAGCACCCTTGGCTTCCTTTGCAGCAGGAAAGCTTTGTGTGTTGCCACTACTACTAAGGTATTCTGCTGAGCAAGGTGGGCATTAGGATATAACCTGCTAATAGTCTCAGGCAGGAGGTTTTTCCAGACACAGAACACTAATTGTCAAAATGAAAGGCAGTTGTTTTTGCTTCCTGTTTCCTAACACTCAATGGAATCTTTTGTTTCTCTGACCAGTGCGACTTCACTCAAAGAAGAGATGTTGCAATTTGCCACTGATCTTTGGCAATGGGGGCTGATGCAGCGGACATGAGGGAAAACCAAACATGGTGTAGCATTAAAGTTCATTTGATAAGCTTTAAGTGGTAACTTAGTGATCCACCAGCTTTTTACCAGGACTTGGAATGTTGTAGCTTACATCAGCTTTCCTCTCTAAAAAGACTTGAGGTAAAGGGGTTGTCTATTTGCCAATATCTTGTTTTCTTAGGAAACTCTTGCCTAAAATTGTGTGTGGTGGTGATTATTTAGTATTCAAAGCTATTAATTTGGGTTTGATGAGACACAAATATTGTTAGCTAATCTGATGATAAACTAGAACTATGGCAAAAGGAACAGATCAGCCAGGCTTTCCTGGCTTCTATTTTTAGGATTTGAGTTTTCATCTGTTTGAAAAACTTCTGTTGTTGCTCTGACTTTCATTGTTTGATTTGCAAGTTTATGCTGTTGCCTGTTGAGTTTCTATGCCCATGAGTTAATTTATCTTCCTTTGCATTCTTCAGGTGGTTAAAGACAGAGTGAGTCAGTGTTTTGCAGGTGAAGGTTTAGACAAGTTCTGGATAAAATAACAATAAAGGCTCTGTCTAGATTTTTATCTCAGTGCAGCAGAGGCAGACAGTTGAGAGACGAAGATGAATCTGGGTGGTCTTGATGTTGGAGACTGCCATGAGAATGGATGTTCCCAGCTGGGGGACAGGGAGGGAAAAAAAAAGTTCCTGAAATTATTATGAAATGCATGTATTGAATAACAATGTTTTGCTGTGCAAGAAACCCGTCTTGTTTGAAAAGCAATCCAACCAGCTATTTTAGCATTGCATATCTTAAAAGCAGCAGCAGGTGACACTAATGCAGCCAGGAGTACCTTGTTTGCTGTGGGGGTAGAAAAACTCTTCTGCAGGAGTAAAAACCTGGAAAGTTAAGCTGCAACACTCCTCCCATACATTTATTTGTCTTTTAGCAAATGGTATTTGACTCAGTTCAGTGAAATGGAGAAGTTTATGGAAAAGTGCATTACTAGAGCTGTAACTGAGGTGATTTCACAGTTTATTTTTAGGCACTTTGGATTGAAAGTTACTAATTGAGGGTGGGGGTGAGAAGCGAAGGTTTGCTTGAAGTTGGGTTAAGCCGGGGTTATCTGTATTTGTCTCAAGCTGGGAAGAGTTGGCAGGAGAATTGACTAAACTTTGTGAACTTGCACAGACCTGACCCTTACCACACTCACACACACACACACACACGCTCACACAAACGCGTCCTTGAACACTTTCTCAGCCTTCCACTTCAGCCAATTTCTCTAACAGGCATACCACAATCCTTTCCAGCCCACACTGGGAGGATATTAAATAATTTTTATCCTAAAATTCCTGCTCCCTCCTCCTCTTTAACTTTCCCATCCACCCTCTGCATGTTCCCAATGTGGGGAAGGATGAGTGCTGTTTTCTCTTATCTCCTTGGCTATGAGGGTAGTTTCACAACTGCTCCATGTTTCAGTTTTTCACCTACCACAGACTTAATGTATTAAAGTGGGCCAAATCTGGCACTCCTTCTCCCAGACAAATGTTTTATTGAAGTCTTTGGGAACTTTGCCTGGGACTCTATGAGATTGCAGGCAGTGGTATTTAAAAGAGGTTTCCACAGTCACTTGATTTGATTGAAGTAACATTTTTTTTTTTTTTTTTAGTGGAGGTAGCTTAATCAAGGCAGTGCTTTCAAGTCTGAAATTGTCTCTTATGAAGTTACCTGGGAAGAGGTTTGAAATACCTCACTTAGTGTTTTCACATCTCCACACATCAATTCCCAGTCATTTCTACCCTTTGCCTTCTGTTTGAAGCCAAACCCTAAGAGAGATGTCATTTATTTTACTTTCCCCCTTCAAGGTTAGGCTGGACAGTCTGGAATTCTGAAAGGAGAAGTTATGGCAGCTTGTTATCGGGTACAACTGATTGTCTGCAAGTGATGTGAAGAAAGAAACAGTCTAGCTGAGATTCTGACTTTATAACACTAATAAAAGTCCTCAGGGTGGGAGAGGGGGATTTAAACCCCCTTGCACACACAGATTTACACCTGCATTCTCTCACTCTGTGATTGATGAAACACTAGCAGGATAAAAATTGCTTTTTTTGGGGAGGATAACTCCGTACATTTTTTGCTTCTTTTGCGGAGCATAAGTTCATACAGTTTTTGATGTACTGGAGGCAAAACAGTATGAGGGTGAATTGTCAATGAGGAAAGGGAATTGGTCTGTGGTTAGTTCTGATAGACCCATGTGTTTCTGGGCAGGAAACACACTTCTGACCATATAGCATTGTGTTTGCTAGAAAACCCATAGCTGGTAGTAAACCTATTACCTGTAGGGCTTTTCTACATTTTTAGTAAGAAGATGACAGATGTATTTCTTTTAAGACTTCAAAGGAAGCAAGTGAAAGGGAGAAAGTTAAGCTCTGTCAGAACCCACCAAAAATACCAATATGTCAGCTCCTGGATGGGAGTGTGTTCTGTGCAGGGAGGTGCTGTTGTAATCAAGGGAAATGTAGAGAATTGAAGTATGGCAGATATACTGGATTCCCATTAAGGAGTTAAAAAAGGTGATGAAAATAAAGCTTTCTCTAAGAGTGAAAGAAATTAGGAAATTGTGCCTTCACTGACTAGACATTTGTTTCTGTCTAAGGCATTGTAAGATTATAGGAAAGGCCACTGTAGTAGCATATTCTTTCACCCTCTGCTTCTTCACTGATGCTGATGTCCCAGTTGTGTTTGTAAGAGCCTCATGCTCAGGTCAGAGCTGCCGATCTGGCCCCCTGATCTGTTCCAACTTGTGGATTGCCGCGGGAGATTTACCATCTAGGATAGGAGCTCCTTTTTTTTTTTTTCCCCTCAAACTCAGAATCTAAAAATCTGGTGCAGTACTTGTAGCTGGAGAGAAATGGAAGAGCAAATTACTTTTTACTGCAGAGAGGCCACAAAGTCCTACAGCATTTAGTGAGAGGTTTTTCTGGTGGGAGGAAGTGGAGGCAGAGGCCGAGGATTCAGCCCAGAGAAGAGGCCACAATATTGCAGTTGTGGCAGGTTGGTGTAATGGCTCCTGTAATCTCCTGGTGCTGTATGCTTTTCCAACCAAGCTTAAAAAAGGTTTGCCTCTAACTACTGGGTCTCCCAAAACTTCTTTAATACTTCTTGTTGTTTTTTCCTGTGGAAACCTTGGTGGGCCTCTCTGTTGTTTGCTGACGCCACCAGTTCTCTTGACACTGCTGTCTTGTCCCCGACTACTTGGTGGCTTGTTCCCGGTAGTGCTTGTCCTCACAGCTCGTTCAATGAGTCTATGACTAGAGGAGTGTTCTTGTCCACTTTGCCTGTGTGTTTAACTGAAGTTCATGATGGGCTGTTGAAGTTTACAGAACTATACTATAAAAATGGGTTACCTTTTTTTCTTTTTTTTTTAGTAATGGGTCTTTTCATGCGTTTTTTTTTTCTGTATTCAACTTTTTTCTGTATTCAACTTTTTCACAGTTGTGTTATTTTTCCTTTTTTTTTCTACCTGAAAATAAAACTTCTTTTTTTTTGACTTGTCTTTGTATTTTTTTGAACAATGGAAACAGAGCTGAATGTGTTGGACTGGTGGTTGAGTTTCTGTTGCTCAGCTCTTTTTTATGATACTCACTTTTACAGGGTGATTTGTACAACAATTAACATTCCTCCAGGCTGAGAAGAGCTCTAATGGAAGCTCTCTGTGAGCTGAGAGAGCAGCAAAAGTGGTCTGGGAGTAGAAAGATTAAACAGTGAGGTTAAACAGGTCAAATAAGAAGTAACAGTCAGTTGAAAAAAGTGCATAGTACAGGGGATTAGAAGAAGGGATGAAGTTTAATGGCCAGGTTTTGCAATGAGGTTGTTACTTATGTGTAGGTAAATTGTCTTTGTGTAGACTTTAGTATTCAGGAGTTTGCCTTTGTCCCTGAAGCTCAAAATGTTATTTTGTAGGAATACAAGAGGCCTGATTTCTTGCATATTGCCTTTCCCACATACCTGTGACTTAGTGAGCTTCTAGCATTCTCTATGGAGGTAGTTCCTTTCAGACTTCCATTCACTGAAAAAGTAAATTCCTTCAGTTGGCAAAGGCAGGTAATGGTTTTCAATCTGCCTGTGCTTTCTCACAGGTGCACACAAACTCAATTTCAGTACTGAGACACCACAAATGTTATCAGCATGTTTTTCCTTTCGCCATGTACAAGCAGAATCCAAGATCAGATAAAGGAAATGTCATGTTGACCTGTGGTTGCCTCTGAAATATTTTTGACTCTTGGCTTCATGAGTTAGTTGTCTTTATCTACTGAGGCAGATTTCTTGTCTGTGATGGTGAAACCAAGTTTTGCTTCATGCATTGGTAGAAATGAATGTTATAGAAGATCTCTATGACTCTTGACTAAGAATAGTTCTACTATCCATGACTTAAAAAAATACCAATAAGCTAAGTATTTTTGGTACACTTTGTGGCTGAAATACATTAGCAGTGGATTCCAGGAAGGAGTAAAGTTTAAATGTGTATTACACTGTTTTCTCTTATTCTTTGTAGATGACTTCCCTGTATTAAGATGTCACAGGGCAAACAGAGAACATAAATGTGTGTTCTGTGTGACGCAAGAGTGAGAACTGGAGGGTACAGGCTGGATGGGACTTCTTGATTTCCCTCTGAGAGAAGCTCTGACAAGTCCAGAGGAAGTTTTGCACAGGATGTTCAGGGGTTTTGCTAGAGATCACCTCAGTGGGATGTAGTATTACTACTTTTCCCTAGTGAACAGAAGCAAGAATTGGTTACTTTTCTAGAATTCATTGAGCCTTTGCGATTTGTGATTCTATGCTAATGGTTTTCCACTTTGTGCAGAAACATCTTTCCTTGTCTTGCTGCGTGTAATGATAATGAATAATGAGGAAATGGCTTCATAGGTGATAAAGGACATTACAAAAATCCTGCTGAGAATTAACTGTAAGCTAAATTGCGTTCAAATCATCAGCTTTGGGCACAGCTCTGCTACTGTGTTTCATCCTTCCTTCCTCCATTCTCCGCTTTCTGATAGGCTTTGCAGCCTGGTCTTTGCCAAGAAAGCATAAGGCATTGGAAAGAAAGTGGAGTTAATTGTATTTAATGGTAGTTCAGGAAGGGAGGAGGAGAGATAAGGTTTTAATATCAAGAGCCAGCACCAATACTGAATATAGACATGCTTTTAAGTCTGTTTTATTAGAATAATTTCAAAAGCAACTCCTTCAGAAATATTGGTCATCTTGGCAACGGACCATGATAGTTTTTTTTGAAATCTGAACTCTGGATGACCTAACACTGGGCCTGTTAAAAAATCCTCTTTCCTCGCCCACCCCCCTCCTTGTATCTTTATCCTCCTTTGCCCCTAAACCACTGACTGATAAGCAAAAGCATAGGAACTGGCTGTTCCTGCCTTGGTGGTTGGAATAACTTTTCCTTTTTTGCAAGGAAAGGTTTATGGAGAGTTTAGGACCTGTGTCTCCAGGACCTTCTTGCTTCAGAGCTTGCTGAGCCATCTTGGAGCAAATCAGTGCTTTTATGTAGCGTAGGATAGAAATACCAGCTCGGGTCCCCGAAGTGGCACTGTATCACAGCTCAGAGGCAGCGCAGGGCTCGTGCACCTGCTGGCAGTCAAGTCATGTTCAATGCTGCCTTCTAACCTGCTCCATGGAGCTGCAAACACTTCTCCACCCCTACATTTGTGGGCATTGGAGGTTTTGGTGGACCACAGAAAGATGGATGCCTGCTGTACTGCTGCTGCTGCCCAGGCCACCTTTGATGAAGCAAACTGCTTGGCACATGGTCCACGTCTGAAGGAGGTTGCTTCTTGCAAACTGGGGATATCTGTCTCTAAATCCCCTCAGCTGTGTTCTCCCCAGGCCATGCCCCAGCCTGTTTTGGAGAGCCAGGAAAACCAGTGGGAATCAGAGCATTTAGGGTATGTGTTTCCTCATCATCTCTTTGAATCTGTTATGTTTTCATAAAACATTTTTTCGAGCTGATGAGTTTTTTTGGTTTTTTTTTCTGATGGGTGAGATTCCTGTCAGAAAATACCAGCCAGAGTTGGGAAAGGAGTTACACAGAAATATATTGTTGTAATAATACCAGAGAAAATTTCCAAGCATGATCTGAATGCAAGGCTTGATTTCTTTTGCTATGGGTCAGAGGAGCGTAAACTGTCCCTTTCATCTGTGTAGTGTTGAATTCTGGGACAGAAATGCTTGGTATTTAGTATTTGGTATTTTATTTTAACTGTTTTTCTGCTGAAAAATAATAAAGATTGAAATAGTGTCTACTTTGCTAATAATACTGTGTCTGGTCCAGTCTTAGAAGTTACAAAGCTCTTGACAGATGAAGGCTGCAAGTTTTTATCTCTGGCAATTTTTATTCTAGCTATGTAACTTATGGCAGAAGGTGAGATTCAGGATGACATAGGTTAAGAAGAATTTGCTATGTTAAGTATTGCAAGAGGCATTGTAGAGAATTTGCTTCAATTGTCATGGTTTTCGATGGGAAGAAAATTAAATTTACTTAGTTTTTAAGTTTACAGTGCCCAAGGCTGGAGTCTTAGTACCCTGAGACTTTACTGAATATTTGATATCAAATATTATACATAAATAATCTACTAAATAAACATTGGATAAGAAGTTTTGAGTTATACAGGGCAGTTTCCTTAAAAGGGTCAAAATGTATATTCCTAATTGTGTGTTGTTGAATCCTACCCTGTGTAATAGGTTGGCTATGGTAAAAGCTTATATACAAACCTCATTATTTCTTCTGAAACTGATGGTCTCTTCTTGAGTTCACGACATTTTAAGGATTTTTATACTTAATCTTTTAAAAGAATGATAGTTGAAGATAAGCTAGATTTATTCTTCTTCCCCAAATGAGTTGTGATTAAGCTCATCATTTTAGGTTACTTCTGAGTAGTTGCTATTTTTTTTTTAGGGCTGTGTGTAATGGACTAATTGTTCCCAGAATAAATTACATCTATAAGGAAAGTTTATAGCTGAAAGGAAGCTGTGGAAACAGAGGAAGCTGTTTCCTTTTTGAAATCTGACCACTGATAATGTCTGGAAACCCGAAAGCTGATGCACAGTAGTTTTGTTTCCATGCTCATTATATTCTTTAGTGCACATACTTAATATTTTTTTTAAAGACCAAAAACTGCAAGAATGTAATAGATAATTTTAATAATTATTTTTTTTTGCTTGTGTTTTCTTTCAGGGTTAAAAATGAATGGAAAAGATAAAATTATGTATATTATATGCAAGGCCCCTTCTCTGAACACTTTGAAGTGGGATACTTCACTGGCCTCTGCTCAGAGTCATGGCTGAGCTACAATTTGATAGAATAAGGCATTTAAGAGTGCGTAAAGATTTAAGAGTGCAGACATTGTTGGATGTCTTTTGCTGTCATCAGCAAAGGTAAAATATTATTTCCTTTATTAGGCCTGTGCCATTTGATAGCTGTTATTCAGATTATAGCTAGGATATAAAAATTTTAAAAACAGAGCAAATGCCACAACAGACATTTAGCTGGCGAGTTGTGAAGGTTGTGCAACTCTTCCCCAGACATGGAGGTGTTAGTTTTTAATTCGAAAGGAGCAATCTCCTGAGTTCTACTCACAGATTTCTATTCTGCTGGATTTAGCGACCTACTCTTGGTGAGCTTTCATGTGGAGATGAATTAAAAATATATTTTTCAGTCTTTTTAAAATTTAAACAAAATTTCAGATGTCAGGCTTGTTTTACAGTTAATGACCACCTTTACAGTTAATTTTCAAAAGAACGTGTGTATTTCTATGCATATTGTAGATTTATTTAAAAAAAAAAAAACAACCTTCCTATCAAGAAGAAAACGAAAGGAAAACAGATCAGCTTTTTCCATTTTAAGTTGATTCTGATACAAAGCTACGTAATGCAAAGTTTTGTTAATCCAGCCAAAGAGGTTGGATTGGCAGTTCAGGACTGTGACCAGCAATGAAGTGGCAGATAACCCAAGGTATGTCCTTATTATAACTGCATAAAAACAGTGAGCAGCTAGGCATGCATGCTTCCTTTCAGCCGTAAGCTTCCCATGGTGAAGCCCAGGAGAAACAGAGCCCCTCCTGCAGCAGTGGAGTTGAGCAAGTGGGACAGAGCAATGCTGGCCAGGGGCTATAGAGGCCCCAGAGTGGGGGGGGGAGAGAGCCCCAGTGGGTTGGTCTGGCAGACAGGGCCCCTGGGTGCCTGCCTCAGCTCTCTCAGCAGCTTTGAAAGGCTAGATTAGGGTACAGCATGTCTGCAGGAAAGCATTTCTGGAAGTTATGAAATGTTGTTGCAATATGTATATATGTATTTTCCCCTTTGAAAGTGAGGAGCAGGAGGGGATAATGTTTTGGGATGCTGTACTAAAAACCTGAGGCTAGCCAGGTGTAATGAAGTTTATGATGTCTGCCTGAAGGTATTTACAGCCTACAGTGGCAGCTGTGAGGGGCAGATTACAGCTTTCATCTCACCCGCATGCAGTTGAGTTCAGTGGGAGAGAGGTCCTGCAGCCGTGACTCGCTTGAACCCTTACACTTTATTTTTCTCTCAGCCTGGCTCTATCTCCAACCCGAACTTTGCATTGAGCCCTAGACTAGGTCCCCCAGCTATGGCCCAGGAGAGGAGTTTCTTGCAGCCCTTTCTTGGTACCTTGCCTGGGACAGCCCCTAGCCAGGCACATCCTCGTGGGCCCTCGGGCTGTCTCATTCATCCTGACCCTTGGTTTTATGCTGTGCTCCGAGCCAAGGGCGTACCTAACAGGCCAGGGGAGTGGTCACAGCGCCAGGACTGACAGAGCTCAAGAAGTGATTGGACAATGCTCTCAGGCGCATGCTGTGAGTCTGCGGGATGGTGCTGTGCAGGGCCTGGAGTTGGACTCAATGATCCTTGTGGGTCCCTTCCAACTCAGCATATTCTGTGTGTGATTCTGTGTACGATTCTTCGCTCTTACGGGAGATGGCACAACAAGGTTATCTTGATGCTACTTTTTCTCTGTAATGGGGGATGAAGGGATTCCTGCTGCCACTGTTCCTCCTCCTGTTCCATGCCAGTGGGGCATGATAGGGGTCACAGTATGAAATAGGGCACTGGGGGTGACTGTCATGGCATATGTGGGCTTTGTATTGGTGTGACCCAGTTGTAGGGTTTGCCTTCTACCCTATTGTGTTTCTTGGTGGCGAGCTAAGACAGGGGATTCAGACTATCTTCTCTCCTGAGGTCCCTGTGGGTCACATTATTTATGGTCTTTATTAAGAAAGCAAGCTCCAAAACCTCCCTGCCCCCACAAAAACAAGCTGTGGCTGCACTGGACGGTCTTGAAATAGGTATTAGTAAGTATTCATTATTTTTCTAAGGTTCTAAGGCTCAATTTTTCACTTCCTTGTTAATATACTTGGAAGAAATGCAGCCAAACTCTAGGTCATATCAGCATTGTGTTGACTAAGTGATATGATTTAATCTGTTAAAATAGCAGTCAAAAGATCGTTAGTGGTAGTGATGATTGGAAAAGTAATCTTTCGGGAAGCCTTCTGGTTGTGGGGGCAGGCACAGCACTTTTTGGAGGAGGGAAGAATGTCAAGATGGATTTTTTTAGAAGTGTATTTACATTTTCAGGAAAACCTCACAATCAGTTGATCTTTAACTTACTCTAGTTCACAGAGTTTTTAAAGAAGAGATGGTGCTCTGCACCTCCCCCCCTTGTGTGTGTGTGTATGTGCACGTGGGTGTTTCTGCAAGTGTTGTGTTAAAAAGCAATTGGCATTTGCTGACTTTCTGCATCTGAAGCTGCTTCTCTTGGGCATTTGAACTGATTCTGTGCAGCCTGGCATGTGCCTGGCCCTGACTGACCCTTCATGTGCAGCCCTGCGTGCCCAGGGTGCAAAGGCAGGTCCCTGTCAAATGTGGTGCCAAGGCAGAGGGGCCATGGAGGAGGTTCCCCCGTGCAGGCACTCCCGTCTCCATCATGTGTGAAGCCATTCCACATAACCCTAACAGAAGGCTGCCTGTCAGCTGCAGGCCTGGAGTGGGCAGAATCCTTACTTTCTATTATTTCCTGCATTAAAAACAGGGAAAAGGAATCTCACCGTCTTGCCTGGCTAATGGTGTGATTGGTGGCTGGGTCTGTTTAGGCAGGGCTGTATCGCATGTCTTCCCACGTGCACACCCATGTGTGCCTACACACGGTCTTGGGGGAACATTTTGTAGGAAGATCCTGTGGAAGAAGATGTATGGACATATGTATTTAAGCAGCCCAATTTATTCTGTTGTGTTTTATTTGATTGGTTTGACTCCTCCTCTCTTCCCTCATGTTTTCCCAAATGCTAGGAAGGCCCTGCATTTTTCTTTGCTATGTATGTTTGGCATATGTGTTTCAGATGACTTTGGCAGGCTTTTGAAAAGAAGGTTGGAGCTTCTGTGAATATTCTGAAGTTTTTTCCCCTTATGGATTAAAGTATTAAAAGATACATGCTATTGGTTGCTTGGATAGTATAACTTACACAGAGAAGGCAATTTACTCTTCAGTATCTCAGCCATGTATCTTGATTTAATTATTCAGTTAGCTCCTCATGAAATACAGGCACATGGTTGCATAAAAAAATAAAGCAATCATTCTATCTGGCCATCTTCAATCTTCAATAAAGATGGTATTGTTTCGAATATGTTAAAAATAACAAAATTGTTCTTTTGCGGAGATTATGATAAAGGGAATGTAATATGGTTGATTTGTGTGTGCATGTTTCCTTGCAGAAAAGTGAGGCAAATACCTGTAGCGTGCTGTTAGAATTAAGGGCCAGTTCAAGAAATCCAGGTGCCCTTTGGTTTCAGAGCACCCAAGCTTGAGAATGAACCTCAAGGTCTGCTCATTAAAGAACTCATCTTTGTTTTGAAGCCATGGGGTTTTTTTTTTTGTTTGGTTTGGTCGTCTTTTTTTAAACTCTTGAGCAACAGAGCATACATTTGCAGTGTCTTTTTCCAGAGCTGTCTGAAACTTCTGGCTTTCTTTGTTCACTCCAGCTGTCAGCAGATTTCAAGGTGTGTGTCTCCGTGTTTGAAGAAGTTATCATAGATATTGGTGACAGCTGGGCTTTGAAATGTTCTTTGCAGTCAACACAAAGTACATGAGGAGTGAGTCATGCACATTTACAGACCATACTTTGCTTCATATGTAACCCTTCTAATAATGAGCCTGCCTAATTGAGCTGGGGAAGCTCATGACTTCATCATGATCCTCAAAAAATGATCCAGTTGCTAAAGTTAAGGATCTGAGCAATGTTTTTTATGATGCTACATTGGATTAATCAATCAAATTAGGATTTTCATCTTTTCTGACCCTGCCAGAGGGGTCCAAACTAGTGTGATTTCCACTCCTCAGGGGCTTCCAAAGGTATCTTTCATTTTTGCAGTTTTAATTATTTAAGTTAGAAAACATGAGGCTATGAATTTTGAAGGTAGGACTTTCCAGTTATGAAGTTCAGTGGTCTTTTCTCCATCATTAGTTTAATGCACTGTACATTCCTGAGCAAGGTAACTGAATGCAGCAAATTATGTTTAATCACATGGAATTAGAGAAGTTTGTAATTTGTGTTTGTAGATGCTGTGTCTGCTCCAGGTGTAAACGGAACCACCAGAAGTCTGCAAAGACAAAGCTCTCAGAGCCCTGTGCAGTTATTCTGGACTTGCTTCCAGCATGTGTGGAAGAAATATCATTAAAGAAAGTGAAGGTGCACTTAGCACTCTTAGATATAACAGAAGCTTTTCACTGACAAAATGTCCTTTCTTTTATCCTTCTCAGGATTTTCAAAATGTTTTGCAAAAGTCAGCTTTTGTTTGACTTTCTGAGCATTGGAAGAATCTCTAATGCTGTTCACAGGCTTGAATACTTGAATGCCACAAATTTGCCAGGCCTTAGTGTCTTCAGTTCATGCTGCAGTTCAGTGTTACAGACATGCACTTTAAAACTTCCTGATTTCAGACTGGAATGCCTGCTTAGGTTGATTTTTCTTTCAAGGTAATACACACACACACACAAATGCACATGATGTAATTGAGAAAGCTGTACAATGTATAATAATGCTGCATAAAAATGAATTATAAATGTAGGAATAAGAAATAAATGTCATGAGAACATATTTTCATGAAAATGTACTTGCATGAGTGATGTACAGATATGGAGGTTTTTGTACCTAATTTTAGCTACCATGTTGAATCTTTTATTACTGTTTACTTAATAGGGTTTAAGTCTTGGTCTTACCTTTTGGCTGCTGGAACTGCAGTCTCCATCGTGCTGTAGCCCATGTTTCCGAGATGGGCAACAGTTTCTGTGTGTGCCTTGGGGATTAGCAGAGGGCACAATGTGAAGGTGTGCTGGAAGTGTTTCAGGGACATCACCCACTGCTGCTGCCCAGCATCTTTGTTCTGCATTTACACATGGTTTGGGAAGATAAGTAGGTGAAGACTGGAAGCCAGTGAATGCAGAGAAAAAGAAGATATGTGTCCAAGAGTGGATTTGTCATCTGCTGACACAATCCAGCTTCCTTTTTTTAGCATGAATGTTCAATAAATTTTATTTCTCAAGGCTGTGTTTTAAGACCACATTCCAGGCTGTGTTCCTGTTCAAAAAAATTTTTAGTGAGGAAGCATCCTGACTGAAATTCTGGACTTTGTCCAATGACTGAAGAGCTTGCAGTGCCTAAGTGGGATTTATTGTAACTGAACAGGAAAAGTCCTGAAATATAAGACCTATGTAGTTGTGTAAAAGCATTGTGTTTTCTGTCATCTTACAGTCATTTGACCTTGAATTAGAGCAATGTCTTTGACTTGAGTATCTGTAAGACATAATATAGTATAAACAAATTGTTTTAAAGCACCTATTATTATAATTTAATTTTTTATTAGTGCATAACATAAAGTTACTAAGTGCTTGTGTCCTGTTTTTCTTTATTTCAGGCTGGAGTCACAGAAATGTGAGGATTTACACTTCTGAAGTAGGTGTGAAGGGGACTGAAGGGCTTACTTGGAAAATTCTGAACTCCCCTTCTTCCTGCTACGGGAAAGACGGGTGAGTGAATTATGAAATAGTTTATAATTAACTCAGTCCTTACTTTTTAGTCAAAACAGGAAGATGCAATTCAGATGGCTGTATGTAAGAATGGAATAAATTTCAGATACTACAGATACACCTCCTAATTGCAAACATCAGAATGTGCTGTTCCTGTTTAGTAATCAGAGGGTTTCCATTAAAAAAATAATGCGAGTTTTCTTTAAATCTCATCCCCCCTCCCCCCGCCACCAATTCTCTGATGTAAATGTTCTGCATTTGAAAGCTTTTAGCCCAATGTCAAAGAAATCTAAACTGACAAAATTAATTTAGCCTTTCTTGAACTGATTCTCAGTGAGGCTGTTACTGGAGAAAAGTGCAAGGTTGAGCTTTATTAGACCCCTGCATGTATTTGTTAGTGAAACAGAGAGGTCTGTAACAGCAGCAGAAATGCCCATATCACACTTGGGCTGCTCCTGACATCTGTTAGAGTGCAGCTGATATGTTAGTTCCAATGGCTGCAAATCCAGCTTGTGTGTTTTCCTGCCTCCCTCCCTTGCTCTGCCCATGGAGGGGAGGAAAGAAACTCCAAGGCCAAACCCTGTAGGAAGATAAATGGGACTTCACTTCGGGTTGTCTTTCTCTGGCTCTGCGTGTAGATATGTGGGGCCATCATTAGAAGAGGGCACATGACCTTTCTGTGGAATTTACATCCTGATATTCTAATTGCTTTCAACTTAGTGAGCACCTAGCATATAGGTCACCTTCACATACTGACCAATGAATAAGATCTGTGCTTCTTAGTACAACCTGTTCAAAGTGAAAAGATCCAAGTCTTGTTAGAAAAGCACATGGTGTTTAAACCCTGGCGTTTGGCAGGGGGTTCTCACTTCTGCACCAATACACACAAGACCACTGGTCCTGTAAATGCACCAGTGCTGAGCAGTGCGTAACAGGATGAGTTTTCAATTGCAGTGTTGCTGACCAGACAGCTCTTTCACCAAGCTGTGATACAAGAAATATTTAAGAACTAGTAAAAATGAGCCCTAACACTGGCAGAGTGACAGCAGAATTTTTGTATTAGTTTAAACATCGTAATTCTTGAATTTAGCTTAGATTAATTTTTTCTAAATTGTGTGCAGGGCTGAAAATGGAGGCTGCACTATCCAGAGCAGCTTCAGATGACCTTCTGAGTCTTTTACTCTTGTACATGGGAGCAGGCAACACCCAAAGGCAGTAGGTGTGTCTGGACAGCACTTTCAGCTTCAGAGGGCCAGAACAAAGATGATGCCATGCTGCCTACAGCCCTGAAGCCAAAGGACATGCCTTGGGTGGTGTAGGGAGAAAAGACAGTGATATTATTGGGTTGAAGGTGTCAGGGACAATGTCTGAGGCTTTGCCTGAAGTGGAAATCAGCAGCAGGTGCAAGTGTATGCTGGAGAGGAGCAGGCTGCAGCACGGTTCAGGAGTAGCCCAGCACTTGGAGGGGGTAAAAGTGTGGGCAGCAGAGCAAGAGGGTGTCAGTGGTGTATCAAAATCATCTGGAGCTCAGTGGGTGAAGGAGGAAAACAAATGGGAATAGTAACTTGTGTGGCCTCTCCAGAACAGAGAGTGGGATGACAGGATGCAGTGGAGAATGAAGTGGGTGGGAAATTTTCTGTTCAGACATCTATACCAAACACATTTTTTCCTCCAGAGATGTTTCTTGGTGGACTGTATTTGAAACCAAGTACGAAGGAGTCTCCCCTGCAGCTGTTGAGAGAGAGAGGTGAAAAATTCAGGGAACCAGAAACCAGGCCTTTCTGAATAAAAGAAAAGAGCAAAGGGGTGAGAAATGTGCAGGCAATAATGAGAAAACGAGTGTTTTGAGGGGAAGTTTTGGAAAGTAATAGGAGAGCAGGGATCTTCATCAGAAAATACACAGTGGTAAGATTAAATTTCCAGCTTTCTTGTTTTGTTTTTTTTTTTTACCAGTATGATGTAAATGGCAGCTCTTATTGGAGGGAAGGAAAAATCACTTTTCTCATCAAGGAAGTGGAGAAATCTCACTGTATTTGCTTGCATACACAAAGAATGCTTTAATGTAAGTGTGGGAAAGCAATAGAAACATTTTGATAGTACTTCTTGTATTTTCTATTTTTTGAAGAGGGGGCTGCATATAGTGACATGGTCTGGGGTAACCATCATCCTACAGACCCAGACCTGAGTGCCTTGTGGTGCTTTCTGAGAAGATGTTCTTTTTTTCCCTGTCTTTCATATACTGACTTGCTTAGACAAAGCCAGTGTTTCAAAACTTTATTTTGAAGTTTGTCCTAAGGAAATCTAGCTATATGCTGGCCTGAATATTCACTGCTTGATGGTAAGATTAAAATGGTTGTGAATGTTTTAAAGATTTGGGCTTTGCATGAGTACCTTTTGTCCTGTAGTGGGTAGGGTGGCTGTCACTTGGCAAGATGTGACTCTTGCCTGAAACCAGAGCAGGTCTGAAGCTGACCTAATAGCTCATAAATTGGAATATTCTCTCAAAAAGGTGATCAGCTTGGCAAGGTTTGGGCTGGTCTGTGCTTGTGGTTGCATTAACTTTTACCTTGTGTCTGCTTTTTCTTCAGCTGCAATTGTGCTTGCAAGGTGTTTGTGGTATATTTGTTTTATCAGGAGGAGACTGGAGGTGTCAGAGACATGCCAGAAAAGTACCCTCACCTTTCCTCATTCAGTCCTTACGTGGTGTCATATGGAGCTGGGATTTTCCTGTTTTAGCAATCATTAAAATATGCTGATAACAATTGCTTCCAACAGGGCACTCTTCTCCTGGACCTCCCATTGTCTTCCTCTTTCAACCTCCAGGTCAGCCAGAGGCTTTGTGAGCTTGTCCTGGTTTCCCAGGCCCCTGGTAGTGGTAAAAGGGAGGTGGTGCTGACCAAGCTGTAGTATGGGCAGGCCTGGGATCCCCAGTGCCATGGAAAAGCAGAGGGAAGAGCAGGTCCAGCTGTAGCAATCCTGACCTTTCCAGGAGCATCACACTTAGCCTGTGTGTGCTGCCCCATGGTCATTCCCACTGTTTGGCAGGGCTGGGGCTTGCGAGGCTGACACCAAAGCAACGTGGCTGTGTGTTTGCAGTTTTCCACTGCTGGAATCAAGTATTGGAAACTTCCATTTATGCCTGGGAGCTTTTTACTCCTGAACATGCTCACTGAGGAGCTTGTCCTCCATATGAATTGCCTGGCCTTGGTACTCTGTTTCTAACCGTGTCTATTCATCAATTTTATTTTATTTTTTCAAAACAACTCAAAGTATAGGTAAAGCAGCCATTTTATTGTATCTGTAAAGATGCTGACCTAGCATCAAATGGAAGATGATGAAGTGATAAATGTTTCAAGCCCCTGGCCTTTTATCTCTGATTTTTTTTTCTTTTTTTAATGTTTCTCAAACTTAAGTGATTGAAAAGTTTTCCAGATCTGATAACTGCAAAGATTTCAAGTGAAACTTTTGGCTTCTATCCCAGTATGAGATCATACAAAGTGATATTAGCTGAATTTGTACCAGAGTTTGAAAAGAAAATGAAAACATGTTAGTGTCTCTCAGCTATTTTTCAGCTATGATGGACAAACGTTTTCTCATTGGTTAAATTCTGTGTACCATTTGAAATGTTTTCAAGTACATGTGAGTATATATATGCACATTTTTCTTTGCTAATATTGTATTTTGTTTAAACTCTTTGGATCTTTTATCCTTGCTAGAAGGACTCCTTGCCTTCCATTTTAAATAGAATTTTTTTAATGTAGTGTTGCAGAGAAAGCTCAGTGTAAGAGAGAAGATGCACTGAATTCCTGTTGCTATTCCAGAATGACCTTAAAGCAAAATTGAACTGGGGTGTCTCTTCTCTAACCTGTCTTTTTGTCTGGCCTCTGTGATAGGAGACAGTGAAAGCAATGGTCCTTGTAGGTGTGTGTGTACCTAATAAGGGCAAATGTGTGTCAACCACCCGTGTTTTGTGGGTTTCCTTCTGTACAGAAATAAAATAAATAATGCCTTAAGTTAGGCGTTTAGGTTACTGAACAGGGCTGAACTTCAAGGGCTGAACTTGCAAACCCAAGCAATTGCAGGCTAGAAAATTCTACAGTTAAAGCTACTCATTCATCCCCTTGGTAAATATTCATTTTGATAGCCTTTAATTAGAGGATTGCGTGCTTCCCCCCTCCCCCACCACCCCCCAAGGCCTGCATATTGTTCAGCACACAGCATGGCTAATGCTTAATGAGTGGGTAGGTTGTTGATGTTTTGTTTCTCACCATTTCTTGTATAGCTTTATTTACTGCATGGTTGGCAGATGGTGCACTGAATACAGAAGTACTCGTTTCCTCATGGAGATTTTCATGGCATTTACACCGTAAAGAGTTACTTTACTGCATATTTTTCAGGGAATCTTAATCAGGAGTACAAAATAAGACATACATGTATATTTAACCAAACTCTGAGCCTTGACAGGTAATTTTCTGAAAGGAGATGGTTACAGTACAGTTGCCTTGGTCGAAGATCTATTGGGTTGTACTGATTCCTTCCCCCACTCTTTTTTCTGTAGCAGAAGGTAACAGTGGGTCAAAGCTCCCACTGGGGCACAAGGTATATCTCCATAACTCAAGGAAGTTGGTGGAAATGTTGTAAACAGTTGTAACTTACCTCCTTCTCACCAAGGATTTCTTCTTCCCACTGTTTACTGTACAAGAGAACATAGACTTTCACATATCAGAAATCTCTTCTGTAATCAAAGGAGTGGACATTTTGTCCAGCAAGCTGGCTCAGCAACCTGCTTCCAGCATTCACTGCACATTTGAGACCTGATGGAAATGAGCAAACCTTCAAAACCTACTCTAAGCTACAGGAAGAGAACACCCTTCATCTGGTTTCTGTCTTGGAGACTGTAAGCTCTTCAGGCTGGAGCCTGTGCCTTCCCATATGTCGATAGAGTATTTCAAGCACTATAGTAGTATAAACAGCAGTGGATGAGGTCATGATATATCAAACAACATAATTAAATCAGTGCTTTATTCACTGTCTGTGTCTCATTATGGCTGCCTCCTAGGTCACTCTGCAGCCTTGGAGATCATGTAAGAACTAGAATGTTGCAACAGCCCTTGCAGAAGCATTTGCTTTGAAGTTGGTGCTATTCACTTAGAGACCAATCTTCATAAAAGTGTACTTTTGTAAAGTGTAGTGCTATTTTGAAAAAGCCATGTAAAAGGGAAACACTTACTATTGATTTTTTTTCATAAATTGTCATGCACAAATGTCAGCTGCTGATCGCACAGTTGTGATGGGATTTTTTGATTGATTAGAGGTCTGAAACCAATCAAGTAGATGATGTACTAGAAAAAACAGGTTTCTCAGAGGGGAACATAAGCTTCTAAGTGCCTGCAAAGCAACCAGATTTCAGGCATTGGCATGAAACTGGCATTTTTTAAAGTTAAGCGATGCTTTGTTTTGGCCGCTACTTTAAAGTGCATTCCCTGTAAAACAATATAGGAAAAGATTTTAAGATGCTCCTTCCCCCTTTCACAGTTCTGGTACCCACACTTTAAATCTCCTGTTATATCAACACCTATAAGTGTTTTATGGCAATAGACCCTTATGTGTGTTTTACAAGGAAGCAGGCTACCAATTTTGTCTGAGCAATAAGGTACTTTGAAGTCTGAAGTCATAATAAGATATGCACGTAAGCCTCGTGCCTCACCACATATGATGCCGTGGGCATGTGTTATTGCTTACCTATGCCATAATTACTGTACACATGTAGCTACAGGAATATATCCATATGGTTTTCCTACTGCAAACTTTCAGGTGACTTGCTAATCTAGGCCAGTACTCAGAAACAAGGGCTGGTCTGAGATCTTGGTAATTACAAAGCCGGCATACAAACTTCAGCATTAAGGCTCTCCCAGATCCACTTGAAATCAGGTTACATTCATATTCTGTCTTGTTTTTTGAATAGCAGCCCGACAGCATGCAAAGTCGTTATGTTGTTGCTTGACCTGCCTTATCCCAGTCTTGCTGCCAAGGGAAAAAGAGGAAAAGGTATCCAGGACTTATGTTCCCTTGGCTTTGCCATAAGTTAAAGAGATTTTTTTTTCTCCTTTTTTTTTTAAATCTGGGGGTTTCCTGAATTATTTCATATTATCTGATGAATTTACTGAAATAATACATGTTCTTCCTCGCTGAAGTTTGTCTATTTGTCTCTGGTGCTTTTCCTCTCTACCAGTAACGACAGCTCAGAACCATGACTTGGTACCATGTGTTAAGGGATAATCTTTGCTAAACGTGAGCCTGAAAATAGGAAAGTGAAGAGAGATCAAAGGCAGCTCTCTAATGTTCTGCAGTACAGGTGGGGTCCAGAAATCAAATATAAGAGCAAAGTTGTGCTGCTCAACCAAATACCCTCATTGAGAGTGGAGGGCATCTGCCAGCTGGGCTACCTCTGGGACTAGTCTGCCCTCCAAAGCACTTCCACAAACCTCCTGCTGCAAAGATGGGAGGTGGGGATGATGATAAGGAAGGACTTGCAGGATTGTGCTGGAGGTTCGAGTCAGTAGCTCCCGCTAGGTAGCTCCCTTGCTGGGAAGACTAGCCTGGCAGGGTAGGAAGGCTGAGGGAGGGGCAGGGAAGGCTACTTACCCCCAGGCTAGAGCTGGAAATCACCTGGCTTCTGCTCAGCTAGTGAAATAACAGCAAGGAGAAAAGTCTGTCATCCTGCCTGGAGATGGGTGCCTTCATGTGGTTCTGGGGTGCTAGGGAGAAGCCAGTTCTGCTTAGTCCGCTCCTAAAAAGAACCCTGTTGTTGCTAACCTTTTCCTTTTCCCAGTAGCATCACCTGAACAGGAGTTAATAGATCAGTGGTAGACAACAGAAGTATAGGCTGCTCAGTACTTAAAATTTCTAGTCTTCAAAAACTAACCTCTATATTATTATGTTGTCTTAGTGGCTTGATTGTTGACTGGTTAGGCACTTGGTAAACCTTCCAATAAAAAGAATAGATGCTTCTTCTGGTTTGCACTGTTTTTTTTTCTTTTTTTCCTTTGGTCATGTTTTGTTATTCTTCTGTGATTCTTTTTTAAAGCAGCCAGAGTAAAACAGAAGTGGTAGACCTTAATTTAGAGGTGTTAGCAAGAGGTGGCTCACCCTGATAAGGGTCATCCAGGCTTCACTGGTTTCTTGTTAAAATCCACTACCCTCTGCATTTCTCTGTGGTTTATCCTCTCTGAATATTACTTCTGTTATATTTGCTATAATCTCTGTGCAGATGATAGATTTATACTTGCAAATGACCTAAATATAATGAACGTCAAGTCAAGAAAACCCTCTAAAAGCATACACCTATGAGAAGACAAGGACAATACCAGCAAGCTTGTTAGGGCAAGTGTGAACAAGTGTTGGGTGTAACGAAAAAGTGTGGTTTTTGGTTTTCTTGGGTTTTTTTTATTCCTTTGCTACAGGGGCACAATTCTCATTTCTGTTAGCAGTCATCTAGGCAAGCTGAGGTGTGTTGAGTGCAGGGCCTAATTGCTTGTGCACTGCGTGCTGTGCCTAACACAGCTTTCAACTGGGAGCCAGCTTGGAGCGCAGGCAGAGCAAGCTCAGGTCTGTCCACACCTGCCTGCATACAGAGATCCTCAGAAGAAAGCAGAGACACCCATTTTCTCCTTATTGCTGCATTACACCAGAGGCAAATTCTCTAATTAAAATTTGCAGTTAGCACAGAGTGTTAAAAGTGCTGTAAATTTTGGTCATGTCAAGACTTCCTGGCAGTGGGAGGAGAGGCCCAGAGAAGCCAGTGGGTACAAACAAGGGCTCTTGTGTAGATGACTGCAGCAGCCCAAGCCCTGTGTCCCATTCATGTTATTAAAGCACCACCTATGGTGCTTTGTACCAGGAAAATTACTAAATAGCTGAAGAGAAAAATATCACTAGTGCTGTATAGTGGAGGAATTAAGATCTGCCTTGATCTGAAAGAGGTTCTAGTCATATCCTGCTATCCACTAGGCTCCCATGGGAAAAGGTGCTTGACAAGGCTCAAAACAGCCTTGCTGCTGCCTTTGCCCTGGTGCATTGCTTCCATTCATCTGACACAGTAGGGAAAAACTGTGAACTGGGATAACAAGGATGGCAAGATTAAGAAATATGCATTTTAATAAAGGCATTAGAGAATAGATTTGCATATCTTAAAACTAGAGAAATAAAAACTTGGAAAGTGAATATTTCTGAACAGGTTCTGATTTTTACCTTCTCATTTACTGTGTTCACTTATTTGGCTGTCATGGTATGCCAGGTTGCTGTCTTCTGCTTGCTTTTATGAGCTGGATAGCTGAAAATATTTATTTGCTATGCTACACTGTGCTGTTTCCTCCTCTGCCTCTAGACTGAGGAAGAATGTCCAGTTACTTTCCTTTCTGGGATGGGAGGACTTGGTCATACGGGAGCTTGCAAAAGAAGTGCCATCTGGCATGTAATTACCTTTTCCTTTTAGGAGGACGCTTTTCTCTTGGGCAGGCTGGGCAGAAAGCTGTGGGTCTGGACATCGAGCACAGTTTAGCAGTCTGTGTTTGGGAGGGAGGAGCAGAATGGCACTGAGCTGATGAGATAGTATTCATATGGAGCCTCTGCTTCCTGTCGCACTGTATTTGACCTGACATAAACAGCTGACATAACATCACCGTGGGTGTTGCCAGCATTTTCTTTTAATATTAAATTTGGGAAAAAGAAGTTAATAACTGTTTTCTTCTTAAAAGGAAAGAGAAAACCCCAAAGGATCTTGGCTGCCTCTGCATGCCCTATAGGTATGTCTGGTTGTTTTTGATGAACAAGGTGCTGTCCTCCTGTTTACCTCTCTCAAAGGAAGTGTCTGTTGACATAGTCTGCATTTCAATCATCTTCATTATACAGCTCTCTGTGAAGCCTCCGGGGCAAGTCAAGCCAGCCCTGAAAGAAGCCTCTTGGTCACAAAGAGGGAAGAGTTGGAACAGACACCCACAGTTTGTATTCCTTTATTTGCAGAGATCTCTGCCCTGCTAACCTCAGACCTCAGAGCAGCTGAAGTTGGCTCAGTTTGGAGCAGTGTGGGAGGCAGGGTGGGCAGGTCTCCCAGTGTTTGCTGTATCCGCCCCTGCACTGCAGCCAGGATGGACCTGGGTGTGCCGACGGTGCTCTTGGAGAGCTGGCTTTGTTGTCCAGCCTAGTGGGTGCTGGGGTTTCCCTGCAGTGGGAGGGCTAGGTGGGTGCTGCTGGGCTCAGAGGCGTCTTTCCCCTATCACTTTCCCTCTGTGCCACAGGTTTTCTGTGTGTGCTGTCGCCATGCTTGGTGCCCTTAGTGTGGCTCGAGCATTCACAAGGCTTCATGTGCTGTTACCTGGGACAGGTTTATGCACCGAATGGAATCCAAAGCGTTGCATCTTGTGGGTTTGTATTTGTGTCTAGAAGGTTGGTCCCTGAATTCAGTAGAGAACTGCTGTTGGATGTGCCATCAAAGCTGCCTGTTGTTAATATAAGCATGAGGAGAGAATTTTACTTCAGGTTGAAGCTTATGCATCAGAACTGACCCTTTGTGGGTAAGCGAACTGTGGATGATTTGCATGATGGTTTGGTAGTGTGTTGTATTGTTCCAGGCTTGTGTGTTTTGAATAGGTGAAGTTAAATCTGGCTTGCACTTGATGTGATGTTTTTCTCTAGTGCTCAATTATGAGCTCTAGATAGATGCTTGTGAAAATGGTGCTGCACTAAGAACATCCATCTTCTTGGCAAAAGGTGAGACCCTGACTGGCCTCAATGTGCCCTCGAGGCCTCTTTCTCCAAATCTCTGCAGCTGCTGACACTGCTGAGGGGCTAAACCCATCCATCTTTTGGAAGAAGAATGGCTTTCTACTGCACTAATAGAGAGTGAGTTATAAACCTACCTCTCTCAAGTTTTCTGCCGTCTGGACGTGGAACTTTATCTTTGATAGTTCCTCCCTTAAGCCAGCTGCAATCTCTATCAAAAACTGTTACCCAAGAAAAGCTACAGATGGTTAAGAAACAGTGTATGAGGGACCCGGTTGTCAAGTGTAAGGTGGCACTTGTGGTGCATGGGGAACTGCCTAACAGCTGAATGTTCAAATATCAATTAAAATAATTTGCAGCGTCATGCACTAATGATGAAAGCAGCTTGTGCCTTCATTCTAGCTGAAGATTTCAAGGGCCAAATTCACTGGAAATATAAACAGCGGTGCAAATTATATGTTAGAGCACAATTGTTTCCCTGCAGGCTATAAATAACTCCTATTTTAAGACACTGGGGGTTATTTGTCTCCTGTGGGAGAGACTGTATTCTGTGGTGTAGCTGACCAGAAAATGGTTGTTAGTGATAAAGTGGTGTAATTTGCATTGATTTATTATTCATTGGCTGTGCAGATCAAGTGCAGCTTACTCAGCAAGAGGGATTGATACCAAATTCTTTTGTTGCTTAAACAAATATCCCTGCTGAGTATAAGTGAGAGATGCGGTTGTAACAGAAGAGTGGTGTTACCAGACACCTTCTAGCCTGTAACTCTCTAAAATCTGAGTCAAACTCACTGAGGCTTTGACTCCAAACTTAATTTTGGCCTACCTATGTAAACAGAATTTGATAACTATTGGAAGTAGATGCATATAAAAAAAATTAAAAGGTAGTTCCTTGACTTTGAATTTCCCACATCATGTAACATGCACATCCTGCTTTGGAAGTTCTGCTTCTGTCTAGCAGCCTGCACCCACAATAATAGGCCTTTATTGGCTACTGTTTTTAGTGTGGGAAAAATTAAAGATAGGCCAAGGTCATTCTTGTAAGGTTTTCTTCTGAAAATGTTGGCTTCCAGGTATTTTGAGACATACTGTGATTGATGTGAGAGTGATATTATCAATGCCTACTTTGATGTTCCTCTGAAAAGTGTATCTCTTGGAAGAAAATGACTGAAAAGATGGTTGGATTTCTCTTCTCTTGCTTCTCACCTTTTAAATCAGTTTTCTGTTTCTGGTGGTTGTGGAAGAAAACCTGGAAATATGAATCAAATGCTTCCTCAAAAAATGGAGGAATATATTTCTTAAGTGTTATTTTTGTCTTGGGGGAAGGGAGGGTGTTTTATGCTCAGATTCATTATCTTCAGGTGTGCATGGCCACTGCTGCAGTGTTGAACCATCCCATCCTTCCCTGGACTCTTACCAGCACTGATTTCACAGATTATTCTGCAATTCCACTGGGATTTTGGCTGAGAAAAAAAAATAAAATTAGTTACAACATGGGAGGTCAAGCAATGCTGGAGGAAATTCTTGGAGGCTTTCTGATGTTTCATTTTGCTTTGTACATTGACTAAGCATCAGTCTCCCTCCACAAGTCCTCAGCTCCAATTGGCCTTGGAATAAACACTCCCTGTCCTGCCATGGGCTGTTGCTGTTTGCAATCTGGAATGAACTTGTGGTAAAGAGTGCTGCAACTGTAAATTACTCTTTTTGGGCCAATTGTTCTGGGGAAATCTGAACAAAATAATAATCTTGGAACTTAACTCTTCTCCTAAAAGAAGCATGTCCTATCCATTTAAAACGGAACCATTTTGCAGCATATTCCTTCACATTTTTGCTAGAGGTTAACAAAATTGTTTAGACAGCTCTAGTTGGTGCACATCAATCTACTTTACAACCAGCTGATTAATGTGACTGATTTCTGCAGCAAATTTCTCTAATCACTTCTTATTTACAAACTGGGGTGGTTTTGTTTAAAGCAGCTATGCTGTGAGTGTTCATCCATCTTAAAAGTTCATTCCTTGACTGAAGTAAGTTTAGGAAACACAAGTCTAATGAACCTCTGTGACAAATGGTGCCCATAAAAGAAGAGGTCGTATGCAACATCTCTGGTAGCGTTAATCCTTCTTGTCATCTCCTACAGATGTAGTAAAAAAAAAAAATTCTTGAAGTAAAGAGAAAGGAAATCATAGCGAGTGTAGGCAAATGAGAGAAACAGTTACTCTGAAGCCTGCAAGGAGCTGTGCAGGAAGCCAGGAAACTGTGGATTTTCATTATCCAGGCTATTGGCTGACAGCTGGTGATGTGAAATAATCTACAACTTTTTTCTGAGAATTTATATCAACCTCATAGACTTACTCTACTGGGAATTACAGAGGTTTCATCTTTAGAAATAAGTTAAATTATTCAGTCTTTCTTCAAGTGGAGTTAGTTACTGGGCCAGTGTCTCTGCTGTCATACATTGTGCTTCATTACAGACTACAAGTGCTGAATCCCTCTGCATGTTTATTCTGTTAGTAAATATCCCCCCAACTAGTATTGCACAAATTTCTTCCAATGGTAAACATAAGAAATATTCAGCAGCTGTGTCCCCTATAGGGAACTCAGTTGGACAGAGTCCACAGGTATTGGGATGCAGTGTAAGCAGAGACTATGCACTTTAAATTGAAAAGCCAGTGTAACTTTTTGGAATTGAAGCATGACAGGAACAAGTCTCAAAGGTTTTGAATGGTCAGATCTGTTATGTAGAATGTCAGCATAAGTTGTGGCATGCTGCTGATTTGGAACCAAAAATCATGTAAGTGGATATGTGAATATTTAATTCATTATTTAAGGACTACTGAGAATATTAGTCACCTTCAGTTGACACCATGCTTTTTGTTTTTAAAGCAGGCTTATTCCCTACACTTTTATGACTTGTTTCCTTCTATCACTCTGTATGTTTGTGGGGATATTCTACATCTACATCTATGGCTTTCAGTGTAGGAATAATTCTGCAGGTTTCCCTTTACTGTGTGTACCTTCTGTTCTGATGACTCAGATGTGTTTGTATGTGAGTCCTTTCTGAGAAAAAGATGTGATATTTCCTAGGGGTGATTTCACCATTTTTTTTTATACATACGTTACAGATCAGAATTCTGACCAATACCACCTTCATTTTGACTTTTCTTTTAACTTCTCTCACAAAAAAGTTATCTGGTGTTTTTGGGTTCTTGTGGACTTAAGAAGAAACTGCTAAAGCTCTTGCCCCATCTCTCTTCACCTTACGATTTTCTCTCTCTGCCTTTTTTTTTTCTTTATTTTTTTTCTGGTTTTAGCATGTACTCTTTCATCCTGTTACTGTCCATTTAGACTGGTTCTACAAAAAGTCTTGCAGCCATATTGCCTTTATTATTTTTACTCTAGATTTCCCTATACTTTGCACTGTCTTAAACAAAAATGAACTTTATTTTAGAAGCGCCTAATATTCTACCTCTATTCTATCTGTAATTTGTACAATTTTTGGAGACTGACTCTTGCTTTCCACCAGCCCATGGTGCCTTCCTACCTCAGTTTTTTGCTACAAAAATTCATCAAGATATGTAGATCCCTTCTTAGTTACACTTTTGCCATGATTTCAGCAGAAAACCTGGATTCCCTTAATCAGAATTCTCCCAGTTCCTAGAGGAGGCCTGTAAGTGAGATGGGCAGATGGGGGGAAAGCTTGGGCTGTGTTTCTTCTGGGTTGCATTCAAGAAATTAGAATATTTCTTAAGGGATGGTTTGTGTCACTGTGTGGAGTGACAGTTTTTTTTGCTGAGGCTGTTACAGCAGTTGAATATGTCAAGAAATTATGGGAAAGGGTCTGAAGATGGTCATATGATATTCGTGCCTGGCTTTAGTGTGCAGGAAGTGAAAAAGGGAGAAGATTCATTAATGGATAATGGAAGAAGAGTATAAGAAAAAGTGATAGAAATAATAGTGATCTTATTTGGATCATCAGGTCACTTAATGAAAGGTTTGTGCTTAACTTGACAAGGTGATTGGTTGTGGTCAGTTAGAAACAAGGAAAAGGTTTGTACTTAAATACCAGGTCATTAGGGAAGGGGAATCTAAACTACCTGTGAAGACAAATGTCGAGAGCAATAGGTGCATAGCAGAATAATCATCTTGCTGGAAACGTAGTACTTGCTGTGTTTAGGAAGAACAGAAAGTAGTAGACTGTCCATGAATATAACAGTGTGAAAGATCATTTAAAAAAAACCAAATCACCTTCCCCCCTCCCCACAAACATAACAAGAAAGGACATAGTGAATAAAAGAGTATCTGTTCTGGTTTTAGCAGCTAGTAATGAGATCATAGAAGAGCTAGACTTGGGAAGTAACTTAAGATCAAGTGATCAGGAATTGATTTAATTAAAATGAAGGGAGGATTAAAAGTTTGTCCTTAATTAAAATTTGTCTTTGAGAGATAGCAAACCTGAGTTTGCCACACTGCTAGCAATGCAAGTTGGCTGCACTGAGAATTCATGGACTGAATAGTGCAGAAACTGTGAGCTTTTGCAAGTACTCCGGCAGTCTGAATTTTGTGTCCCAAGGAAGGAGAAGTTGTCAGAAAAGGGTGAAAGTAAGAGTTGCCAGAACTCAGGCTGAATGGAAGCTAACAAGTGATGTTTAGACGCATAGAAAAAGGACATTGAACCATATAAATAACTTTAAAATAGCAAGAGGACTACTATGTAACGCTGCTGGTTGTGCAGGGATTAAGCATGATTTAGAAGTGGCCTCTGTGTGAAAAAGCAAACCCCTCCCCCCATACCCCTCTGAAGAAACCCACATGGTGACCGTCAGGAGAAAAACTTCTGAATGTGACGGAAGCAAAGCTTGAACATGGCAGTGCTCTTGAATTGCATAGAAGTAGATAAACTTTGTAAGTGCACACTCAGAAATTGAAGGTGTGAGTGCAAAGGTTTTTAGCAGATCCTTCAACACCCAGTGGCCACCTCTGGGCTCTATGCCTTGTGCTCAATTGTGTCAGCTATCTGGAACAGAAGTAGTTTTGGGGTGTTGCACTGCTTGGCATTGTATCAATTGCTTGAGTATCCTTGTGTCAGTTCAGGAAGGTTTAAAGTATGTAAACTTTAGGAACAAGTTGAAGAAGAGGGTGTGAAAAGAACATTAAATGTGATGCCATGTTAGGAAACTGAAGAGTTTACTTGAAGGTTTTCTGACTGAACAGAGATGGGAACATGACTTCAGCTGTTGTACCTTTTCTGCCCTGTCAGAAGGCAGTGGCATTTTCGGGACACTCAAGGGGAGAATGCTGTCAGACTGGTTAGAATAAACTACAGAGTGAGAGCTTTAAGCTGCTGAGACTGGAAGAAAGTGACTGAAAGAGTACGACTGAACTTGATACTCAGAAGAAGAGAATGAAATATCACAAGTGACGTTAAATTTGCTGTTGTAAGCAACTCCTAGAGTTGGCGTCAGTTGCAGGGAGAGGAGGAAGTTTTGTAGGGAAGGCACTTAGTGTTAGGGCAAGTTAATTTATGTTTGTGGCAAAATGTAAAGTTTGAAAATTTGGGAGGTAAAATGACGCATGTGTTTAAGTGCAAAGGAGGTGTCTTGGAAGGGGAAAAGGTGTGTCTGACAACAGGGTTTCATAAGCTTCTCAATCTGATCTAAGGCTCCTGGCCTATGTCTCTCTCCTGTTCCTTCCAGACCACATTAGACAGCTTTGGCGATCTTTAAATGGAATCTGAACCATTGATGTAGAGGTGAGGGCTAAAGAGATCCCCTAATTGTGTTAAACTGGGAAGAATGCTGTGGCAGTGGCAGAGCTTTCAGAAGTGTCCAGCAATACAATGGGCTGCCCAGAACAGAGAAGTATCATTGACAGGAAAGATAGAGACTGAACTGAAACCTCAGTGAGGAAGAGATGTCAGAGCAAGGATGATCAGCAATATCAAAAGAACCAGAAGGGCCATGTAGGAGGGAGATCCTTGAGATTTGCCCAGGAAGAGATCATGAATTACTGTGGTGAAAGCACTTTCATTCAAAGGGAAACAGTGGAAACTAGGCTGGACATGATCCAGTATAGAGCTGGAAGCGAGCGCAGTGGCCTTAGCCTGTGCTTGCAACAAGTTTACAGACAAGTGAAAGGAGGAAGAGAACTGCTGAAATAGGTAGGGCTGACTTCGTGTGGGTAGTGAGAAGGGGGAACAGAGCTAGAGAGAGAAAGATAAGTGGGGACTAAGCTTGGCTGAAACAGAAATGTGCAGTCGAAGACAAATAGAAGAAGTTAAAGAATTTCAGATGAAGTTGAATAGCCTATAGGCTCTGTATGGTGATGTTTTAACAAACTGGATTTTTGGTAGTCATTGGCAAAAAAACAGTGAGTGAATTGGAAATATCAGCAGCTTCATGCTTAGTGAAGGAGAAATTGGCTTTTTCTCCAGTTAGTGGTAACTGATTTGAAGGAGCAAGGTGCTGCTGCTTTCCTTTGCCTCTGTCCCCTTGCGCGGCCGCAGCAGGCAGCCAGGCACGGTGCCGACGTGTGCCCGGCTTCTGCAAGGAGAGCCATGCATCCAGACTTCAGGGGCTGCACAGCCTAATTGTCTGGCTCTGCTCCAGCTGGTGATTGACCCAATAAACTCTAATGAATCTGGATTCCTGCAGTCTGATTTGCTTCCTCTCCCAGTTATGTGCCTTTCTCAGTCCATGAAGAGCTGAAACCTGAGTGCTGGCTTTGACAAAGGGAGTGGGAGAGGGGGAAGCAGGGGAAGAAAAGGCAGATAACAGCCGAATGTAATCAGTGTTTTATTACCATCCTCAGGAAGTAGGAATGGCTTTAAAAAAAAAATAGTAGGTTGGAGCAAGGAAAGTTAGTTATGGTGAGGTTATTTGACAGGAAATTACAAAATACAAACAGACAGAAGAAACACATTTTAAAACAGGGTAGGAAATCTCAAGTTACTTCACTGTGTATATTCAAAACCCTCAAAGCAAAGGCTGAAAATAGCAGTTTAAACAAAAGCTATCTTATCTGATAAAGGCATTTCAAGCACAAAAGGAAATTTATATATTGGGTTGACAGTCTTAAAATAAACTGATTGTCTTGATAACACCACAGGTTTAATTGTGGGAAAAAACTGGGTTCATTTGTATGACCTGGAGACACACTAAATTCCCGTGTAAATTCATTCCTTTTCTTTCTTTGTACATTTCTTGTCTCCTAAGCAGTGTTTATCAGTGTTTTCCAGAAATTGTAAAGGTAGATTTATGCATGTAGGACGAGACTGATAAATATGTGCATAATTTAAAGAATTCCATGCAGACCAGATACAATTCATTTCCTGTGCTACTGGATGGAAGCATATTAATGATACTTCAGCAAGTAGCATTCAGATTTAGAAAGATTTTGGCAGAAATACATTGTTTTGGGATGAGTGTAGAATTTCCAGTAGTAGTGATCAGAATTATTATTTTATTCATTTCATTTTTAGCAGATTTGTGATAAGCTTTTGAATACTTGGTTGTGTCTTTTCACTTTCTGTGTAGAAAGGAAATTATTCTGTTACCACATCACCTTTATCCTGTTGAGATTTTGAATAAACATTGCATCCGTATAGCTATGTGTCCTTCTTGTGAGATAGGATATGTGTTATAGGATTGAAACAACTTGATTGGCTGTGAGGGAGGGAGCAAGGAGAAGGGGAGGAAATAACTCAGTTGTGCAAATGATCTGTTAGATTATCGCTGTTCAGATCAAAGACTTAGAAAGCTGTGGGACAAAATATCTCACTTGCTTTTGACTGAAGCGGTCAGGAGAAGCATTAAGAGGTTTATAGGTGCACCTGCCTGGCTGCCATGGCTTGGAACTTTGTGCTGCCTCCAGCTTCTTGCTCAGCAGGCTGCATATCTAACAGTGAATTGCAGTGCAGCAGCTACATCTGCAGCTCTGTACCACATCATACCTGCTCAGTCCTGGGAGACGTGTAAGTTTGGGATTTTTTTCCCCAGTTCATTTGTCTGCTGTGCCTGTAATTCCGTATTGCTGACACTGCTGAGCCTTCACAGTTGATGAACACAGCAAAATTAAGTCTGGTGGGAGGCCACTTGTTTACTGCGTGCTGTATTGGGAGGTAGTGAGGGGCACCATGGCTTTGTTCTGGCTCGGTTAGGTACATAGATGCTTCCATCTGCACTCAAACCTTTCCTTTTTCTAGGTGATCCAGATGTGCCTGGAGATCTCTTAGGGACCAGAGTGCTCAAAATTATCTGACCTCATGGGGCTCAGAGAGTATCACTGGAGTATAGCACAAAGATGAGTTCACATCAGCTTGTGTTGAGGAACGCAAGACTGCAAGGCCTGGTAGTGTCTTATTGCTGGAAAATCTCACTAGGAGTCCTGGACAAAAAAACTGGAAAAAAAAAAAGGTTTTGCTCTGCTTAACAAAGAATGATCAGTTGACAATGGGCTATGAGGATTGGGTTGCAATATAAATATTCTGAACTTGTGATCGCTGGGGTTTGCACTCAAAATAAATAGAAGTGACACCTGTTCAGGAAACCTGACCTTTTTTCTATTGATTTAAGTCTTATTTAAATGACCTCTTTAACAGGATTTCATAACTCAACCAGGTGACTTCATGAGGAAAAGCCGTGGGAGGAAAGTAGCTTCCTCCTTTAAAATGGGTGAATGTTGACGTCAGGATGAATTGCTAATCTAAAACAGTGAGCCTTAAAAAAAAAACAAAGAAAGAAAATAAAAAAAGAAACAGAACTAAAATATCTTTCCAAAATGCATATATTGAGTGTATGGAAAAACAGGGAATAGAACCATTCTTAACTGACTCTGTTTTTGTTTTTTTGGTTTTGGAGTATTTTTCTTTCTTTTTTTGGTTCTGAAACCCTCTACAGTTTATCCTTGACACAATTCTGAAATGTAGATGTGGTACTGTAGTAAAAAGAGATCAATAAATTGTAGTGTCCTATAGTTAGCTCTCAGAATGCTGATCCAAGTATTGGGAACTTCTCTTTTTCCCATTTGTTTTTTCAGCAATTATCAATACCAACCATAGCTGATAGAAGATTTTCTTAGGGTTAAAGAACTTGCATTAGAATTAGCACCTCTGAAGATAATTAAAGATAATTTAAAAAAAAAAAAAGTTGGCCAAAAAATGTTGGTTAATTAAAAAAAAATATTGGCTGTTACTATGACATATCTTTTACAATCACTTTTCCTTTTTTGTTTGGAAGTTTAGACATGTATGAGTGAGATTTAAGGAGATGCCAGGTGATCATGATGCTACATAATTTTCTTTCTGTCCTAGTGCCATTTCATAGCTATTATTTTTCATATGTAAAAAATGGAAAATCAGATTCTGGAGGTGGAAAATTATTGCCTTATAACAATCCCTGTCACAGGTTAATATTGTGACTAGGTAGCAAACATGTCCTCTGCTGAATATGTATTACTGTTAGCTTTAACTTCTTAGCTATGGTAAAAAATAGCTGTCAAAGTTAGGATACAGCCATTTCAATAGTTTGCTTAACAGTTTTGCTGTTTTCACATTCATAATGATGGTAAAATAGATGGACTCTTTTTTTAAAAAAAAGAAAACAGTATTTTACATTAAACTGCAAAGTGGGGAGAATGCTTTGGGAAAATTCTGTTCACTGGTTTTGAAAGGTGTGTACGTGAAACTCATTGTGACCACTGAGTGCGAATAAAACGTAGGTCAAGAAACCCAGAGTTATCTTGTCTCCTGGCTTTGGTTCTATGCATTACTTGAGCAAGTCTGTGACCTCAAGTGTTCTTTCCCTGTGACAGAACTGAGATAATGTGTGGGTCACTGACTTGAGACAAGAGTAAATGGATGGGAACTGGGGTAAGGATCCAGCTTCCCTGACAGGGTTCTTCATGCGTAATCCGCTAAGAAGTGTTCCAACCAAGAAAGGTGTTTCTGCAAGGCTGAAAGACTTACCAGTTGGATTTTGGGACTTTTAGGACTGTTCAGCATTCCAAATTATGTCTCATTTATTTAACATGTGTCCCTGCATCTTTGAAACTCCACTGTGGGTAAAGTTTGAACTAATTAACCAGTAACAGATGTAAACCACATTCATATCCAACCATATGTTATCCTTGTAGTTTATCTGTACTTGTTTCCTTTGAAAACCATGAAGGCTGAACGTATATATTTACAAGTATATGGTTTTAGTTTTGCAACTTTTTTATGGTTTCCAAATATAGACAGTAGTGCAGTTTGTTTCAAGGTGTTTTGAATAGAATACCTGGCATGTTTCCACCATTTTTCTAATCAGTCACTGGCTGGCTTTTTAAAAAATTTAATTTTAAATATGAAGTGAGTATTTTGCAAAGCACTTAATCCAGCTTCAGTCTAGGACTGTAGCCTCTAGATACTGGTTGACATTTGTGATCTTCGCACCTGGTGAAGAACAATTCTGTGAAGTCTTGCTGCTCCTTTTTACAAAAAGCAAAGTTTCTTTCAAGGACTTCCAGCTTTAGGGAGATGGATGAAAAGAAATTGACAGAAAGACTGGATTTTATTATAAAGCTCCAGGAGAGAGAAGATAGACAAAATGCATAAACATCTTCTAAAAATGTGTGAAAAAGATTTAAAAAAAAATAAACATTTTTACACCGATCTCATCCTCTTTTGTTGGTGTGGTTTGAACGTTCTTGGATTGGCAGTGTTACTACATTCAGAGTAACAAAAAGCTTCTTCCTTCAGGGGCTTACTCAGCGGGGCCACAGCCTTGCAACGTGTGACGGTGTGACGGCACAGGAAGGTGTTTTTCTCTAGTGTGAGACTGGAAATTCATTTTTATTTATTGTGTATAAAGCAGACAAAAGTCTCCTTTTTATTCCCTTCACCCCTTCTTATGAAAGCTCTGCAGTTTGGCCTGAGGGAAGTAGGCTACAAAAGAAGGTATCAAATTTTGCAGCCGTTCCTATAGTGTTGCTGTTGCTCCTTGAACCGAGCCTGAGGGAGCCATTAGAGTGATCTTCTAGCAGATGATGAGGGGAAGAATAAAGTTTCTGTAGTGCTCAGTCTGTAACAGCCATGGGACCTGGGCTCCATGTTAAAACACAGTTGCAAAATTACTGTAGTCAAACTTAGTAGCACTTAAGGTTTATATATTTACTTAATATCATGTAAGAGTTATCCAAGTAGTTTATTAAAATCACATGATATTATTTATAATATTTTAAATGCCTATAGAATTTTTTTTCAAATAAATAGCCCAGTATATAAACTCCTTTCTTATAATGTTGTTGGGCTATTTCAAAAAAGGATTTTTAAATTAACTAGATACAAAGAAATAATCCTTTTTTATTCCTATGTCCTCTAGTTATCCCCCTAAGCAGAAGCTGACTCGAGTTATGTGATGGTGTAACATAAACCATAAACTAAACAAAACATTGAAGGGAATATATGTATCTATCTATCTATCTATCTATATATGTATGTATGTATTATAGAAGTTTTAAATGAGATGAATACTATTGTCAGAATAAGACTGCATTAGAAAATGATTATTTTATTACTGAATACCAGTGCATAGTGAAACTATTTACACAATTATGAATTAGCTTGGCATAGCGGGTTTTTGGATACTTTTAAGAAATTCTTTTGTTTACAAATGTTGTGGTGAGCATAAAGTAACAGCAAATTCAGATTTCAGCACAAATACAAGCAGTTTTTACATGATTTATAACTATCAAATGCCTGTGCTGAAGATTTTTTTGTCTGAATGTACTAAACTAATTGGTGTTTCATGGACAGCTACAGTGGAACTGGTATTTGCCAACATGCTTTTTGTCCATGCCCTTGTTTGTTCCAGTTAAAACTACCTACTGGTGACTTTTGTTTAACCAGTTTACACTCTTGAGTCTTGAACTACTTCACCTTTCTCGTCTCTCTCAAGCTTAAGCATAGGCTTTAGTCTTTGGGATCTCAGTCTTACTCAGTAAAGCCCTCAATTCATGTTTGCTGCTTTAGCTTCTCCATTCTTCTGGGTGGTAAGTGCTCAGACCTGATTTCTTCTTGGGCTTGCTCACAGGTAACATGTCAACTTTGCTTCTGAAACACTCAGACATAGGAAGGAAATGGTGCTTGAAAAAAAACCCCCAGTTGCCTAACAAGCCTAAAGCTTGTAGAGGGGTTAGGAATGTGTGTTATATTAAAATTGGGCTGAGCTGAATTTTTGAGATAAGTTTATTTCCCAAAGCAAATGTTACTTTTTTGATCTACTTAAGCCAAAGTGTCTTTACTTTAGTGTAATATGTAATGAGACAAAAAAAATGGGTAGAAAATTTTGGATGAAGACACAGCTACCATGTGTGACATGAATTAGTAAGAACTGGGCATTAGCTCAAGTCCTGAGCAGAAATGACCATGTGGATGTAATTTTTCCATGTGGTCTCCTCTGTAGCAGGTTTGGTGTCAGTGTGGTCTCATGGCTGGCCTGTGACTTCAGCAGTGGTTAGCATTTTAAATTCAGCCTCTTTAAAACCAGTGACTGACAGAAATTGAAGCATTGGAGTCAAGCAAATGGTAACACATAAATGCCAGGAGACTGACTTGTGCGCCTCCCTGCTGAATTCCTTAGAACCTTTTCTCCTAGACGTTCTGCCTTCTCACAGGGAAAGAACCCTCCCACTAGACCTTGATTCAGGCTTAACTTGTACATCTGGCACTGATGTCTGGTATGTGACAGTGATACTGTCAGCTGTATGATAGACATTCCAGGTGATTTCAAAAGTCTTTCACCGAGAGCCGCAAACCCAAAGTAGCCTCTTTCTGGTGTGGCAGCACCACGACTTTTAGTGTGAACCCTGTTTTCTTGAATGATGAATGGTGACTTCTGCAAAGACTAGAGGAGCTATTTGGGTTTGCAGCTACTTGATTGAGATTGCTGAATTCAGAGGGAGTTTTCCCAGACTGTCTGGAAAACCATGAAAAAAACTGGCATCAAGGAATGAAAGACACTGCAAGCGTGAGTATAGGATGAACCCTCTTGCCCTTCCTCTATAATTTGAATTGGATTACAGTACTTAAATCAGATGTTTGAAGGCATGGAGGAAGGCATCTTCCAATGACATGGTTACAGTTTGTAAGAGACCTTTTGCAGAAGGGGACAGATTCTGGGTCACTTCCGAAAAATTTGTGTTGGTCTATAACAAGCAGCCTGTTGGGTTTCGTTACAGCTGCTCTGTAACACAAAATGTGTGCTGCCCTGCATGTCCAGCTGTGTTTCTCGTGGAAATACTGTGGGTATTAGAACCGAGGCAGAAAACCCTTTATTTTTGTAGTACAGTAGTTGTGAAAGGATTTTTTCCACTATAGCAGCTTTGTCTTCATGTCTGCCACTTAGGAAAGTTTAACACAATTTGGAACTGTTTTCACTTGTAGAAAGGTAAACCCTGTGTAAGGTTAGCCATTTACTAGAAGGATAAGTAAGATGGCAGATGGTCTGGATGTATGATTTTGTCAGGTTTAGACACTGGGAAAGGGATCAAACTGTGGAAAAAGTCATCATAATAGAAATTATACATACAACTAGCACGTAGAGATTTTTGATTATATTTAAATGAGGTCAGATATGTTTGAGTGAATTACATCCAGTGGGGAAAAACTAAAGATGGTCCCTGTTGTTTAAACACACAGTCCCAAGCCTTTTTAAATCCCTGATGGCTGTCTTGGTGTGCTCCTGGCTGTTCAGTGAGTCTTTTTCCCTTGTGAGAAGGAACCAGCTCCACCTCCCTACACCCTCCTTTCAGGCAGTTGTAGTGAGTAATAGAGGACCCCCTGAGCCTTCTTTTCTCCAGGCTAAACACCCCCAGCTCCCTCAGCTCTCCTCATCAGACTTGTGCTCCAGACCCTTCCCCAGCTCCATTGCCCTTCTCTGGAGATGTTTCAGCACCTCAGTGTCTGTCTTGTAGTGAGGGGCCCAAAACTGGTCACAGGACTCAAGGTGCAGCCTCACCAGTGCTGAGGGGGAAGATCACTGCCCTGACCCTGCTGGCCACACTGTTCCTGATACAGGCCAGGATGCCATTGGCCACCTGGGCATTGCTGGCTGATGTTCAGCCACTCCTGTTCAACCAGCAGTCCCAGGTTCTTTTCTGCGGGGCAGCTTTCCAGCCCCTGTAGCACTGCCTGGGGTTGTTGTGACTGAAGTGCAGGACTCAGGGCTTTGCCTTGTTGGACCTCATACAAGTGTCCTCAGCCCATTGTTCCAGCCTGTCCAGATCCCTCTGCAGAGCCTTCCTACCCTCCCCCAGATCGAGGCTCCCACCCAGTCAGTTTTGTGTTTCCTGTAAACTGACTGAGGGTGCCCTCAGTCCCCTTGTCCAGGTCATCAATAAAGATACTAAACAGGACTGGCCTGTCACCAGCACTCTCTGGGCCTGGCTATCCAGCCAGTGTTTTACTCAGTGATCAGTGCACCCATCCAATCCATTAGCAGCCAGTCTCTCCAAAAGAGTGCTGTGGGAAAGAGCGTCAGATGCTTTGCTAACAGCCAGGTAGACAACATCCACCTTTCCCTCATCCACCAAGCAGGTCAGCCTGTCACAGAAGGAGGTAAGTTTGGCCAAGGAGGACCTGCCTCTCATAAACCCTGCTGGCTGAGGCTGATCCCTTGGTCATCCTCTACAAGTTGCATGGTGACACTCAAGCTGATCTGTTCCATGACCTTCCCCAGCATCAAGGTTAGGCTGACAGACCTCTAGTTCCCCAGATCCTCTTCTGGCCCTTCTAGTAGATGGGCATCACATTTGCTAATGACCAGTCAATGGAAACTCCCCAGTTAGCAAGGACTGCTGGTAAATGATGGAAAGTGGCTCAGTGAGCAACTCAGCAACTCCACCAGCTCCTTCAGTACTCTTGGGTGGATTCCATCTGGCTTCATGAACTCATGTGTCCAAATGGCATGGCAGATCACTGACCATTTCCCCTTGGATTATGGGGGCTTCATTCTGCTCCCTGTCTTCAAGCTCAGGGGCTGGGCAGCCTGACATCAACTGGTCTGACTGTAAAAGAAAGGAAAAGAAGGCATTAAGCAACTCAGCCTTCTCCTGATTGTTTGTCACTCTGTTTCCCCCCATGTCTAATAAAAAATAGATGTCCTCTGAAATATGATGGTCTCTGAAAAAGCAACACAGCACCAGTTCTTATTGTGCATTGGTGCATCTGTTTTATCTGAGTTTTTGCTGTTTACCTTCTTTTATACCTGTGCAGTGCAACAGCTTCTTCTAAGAATTTCTTTCTTTCCACTGTCAACATTTTTGATTCATCACATTAAATGTACAGTATAGTTTAAAAACAAAATGTTTTCATGTGATCAGGGAATTCTGATTGTCCTCCTCATTTTCTAGAGGCCTGCTCTGAGACCACCTCTGGTTATGATCCACATGTGCTACTGAAGCTGGCTGGAATGTTGTGACAAATGTAAGTATTTTGAAGAAACTTGGCCCTGCAAGCCTCCATTAGTGTACTTGGAATTAACAGATGCTTTACTATCCCTATGTCATGCCCCTGCTTCTGTAATGGGCATACAATGATATCATTCATATCATCACACAAAGATGATGTGAAAATGAATCACTTAATGTTTGTAATGCATTCAGATGTTGTGATGAGCACTGTAGGAAAACCCACAAGCAAATGAATAATTCATTGTTCAAATCAGGCTTTGAACAGTACATGGTAAACAAGATGTGGGACTTCACACTGAATAGTAAGAGTAAGGCCAAATAATTAATGATCACTTGTTCAACTATCACTGTTCATTCAGAGCATTGAAAGGGAATGGCATCTTGTGGAAAGAGTGTGGTCGTGTCCTAAAGGGACTGTATGTTAGTATATGATGGGAAAGAACAATAAAGAAAAATAGTTTATGTTTTTTCTTTTATTTTGTTCTTTCAGTGAACTTTGGTATTAGTTATGATGTGTGTTTTAGAACAAAGATGGAGTGTGTTATACTTCCTAAATTGCCTGATTTTAAGTCCGTGTATCTCCCTTTACAACAATATGATAGTAGTGGAGAATCCTAATGTCTTCTTTAATTCTGTTTTCATAGTTTCCTGCTGTCCAGTGAATCTTTTTGGTCTTTGGTGTTTAAGCATCAAATGAAGGGTGCAACACCTTCTCTGGACACTGTGGTACAGTCTCTGGATATATTTTTTTAGTTTGGATTTTATATCTTTATATGAAATCATCTTAAGTGTAGCTTATGTAAGAGGAGATTTAAACTTTCTCTTGTATACTGGCTGCAAGATAATAGTTTAGTTTTGATGGAATCTCAGGTTTTGGAACAGCTTATTCCTGTGTTCAACCTTTCGACCTTCCTTTCCATGATAGCTCTGAATGTTTACATTTTGAGAGTGAAAAAGAAAACTGAGGGAGGTATTTGCAGCTACACTACACAAAAATATGTTAATAATTCAGGCTGACTAATAGCTCCTCTAGTAACCAAAGTCACCTGCAGTTTTTATAGTCCTAGAGCATAAGCCATCCAGAACATATAATCAATTCCACTCTGCAGATGGAACAGATGTTTTTTTCCCAGGCATCTCTTCCCTACTTCCCTAAGCTGAATCTTTAAAAATCAATTCTGTAATTTGATCAGTTTAATATCCTGAATATGCTGAGGTAATTATACCAAACTTGTAGCATTTCACTGCTTTCAGTGACAAATCTATTGTCAGTGCAGCATTAAAAATAAACCAACATTTCAATGAAATAATTCATAATTCACATTTGAAATTTTTAAAGTATTGTAACTGTATTTTTTAGTGTTTTAAATGCAAGACCACTGAGCACAGACATTCAAGAGACAGCCACAGCCCACCATAATACAATGACATTACTCAGTGTGATAAATAGCAGTTATGTCACACCCACTTTATAAACAAAAGCAAATTATGTTTTAAAAGAAATTCTGGATGTCACACTTCTGGAACAATTTAACAAAGTGCTACTGCTTCATAATATTCGGGAAAATTTTGAGGGCAAAGCCTGCATAATAGCCAAGTGATTGGAATGAAACACAGGATCAAATATAAAGGGATAAATCTGCATTTTAGGATTGTAGAGAAATATGGTCTTCAAGTACATTAGCAAGAAGAGAAATGTAATGAAAGGACGAAACTTTCTTTCCTGGATTCCAAAGCTGGCAAAGAACAGCAAACACAATTTTTATGTTTTTTGCTGTAATGTATGTAAACAGAAAACCTGCAAAGGATGAACTTATCTTTTTCAAAGATGGGCTGAATTATTACACCCGTAGGTTGATACATTCAGGGAGTTTTAAGTGTAGTTTCACTGGCCTTTTATGAGAGATGAGTTTTGGATATTAATTGGTATTTGCTTCTGTCTTTGCCAGCATTTTCTTAAGGTCCTGCATAATTTTTAATCTGGGTTCATAGTAAATCCAATACCTCATCAACCTCACAGCCAAAACCTCACAGAGGTGGATTTCTAAAGTTTGCAGGTATTGAAAACTTATAATGAGACCTGCAACTTGGAGACACAAGCTGGTGAATGTATGTACCTGAAGTAGTGTGCGAGTCTGCTGATGCCAATCAGGCCCTGAGTTAGAAACTACTGATTTAGTTCTTTCCTTTTTTTACCCAGGGATCTCAAAGCCTGTTATACCTAATAAATTACTCTTGTCCACGATGTGGAAGATGTATGTAAGTTACTATGGGCTTATTTTAAGCCTGCACAAACGGAAACATAAATCAGCTTGGCTTACACTGCATGCAGAAGTGGTGTCAGGAACAGAAACCAAAGGTCTTCTTTCTCCTCTGGATCAGCTGACCCAGGAGTGTGAGAAAGCTCATTCATGTGCACAGAATTCTGGCTGCTGTCAAAACTACTTCAGTCTTTAGCCTACTTCCCAAGGAAAACAAGATTTTTTTTTTTTCTTTCTTTTTCCTCTCTCCCTCCCCCCCTTCCCCCCCCCCCCCTTTTTTTTTTCTCCCTTCACACCTCTTCTGCCTCATCCCTTCACCTAATAACCTTTGATTGTCTTGGCCATAGGAGGTTTGGGCAGAGTTGGAAGGGGAAAGCAATAAAAATGTTATGAAATGTGGGACTGGCTAGAAGAGGAAGATAAATTCGTCCTTTCTGAGAGATGTGTGAGCCTGCCAGGTCTCTGCTCCATCTGGGTAGAGCCAAGAGCTTGGCTGAAGCTCTTGAACTGTGGCTCAGGCTTTGCCATAGCAGGGCTGCCCCTGTGCCCAGCTGGGAGTTAGCTGATGGGGAAGGGATGTGTGGAACCTTGTTGAAATGGTGCCACTGGAGTAGGGGTTGCTGGGAGTTGTAATTGGCCATAAATGAGATAAGCTTAGGTTTTATTACTGGCACTGTTTGCAGAAGAACTTGGAGCTATTCTTTCAGCCCATAAGAATACATTTAGCCTACTTGGGAATGTATTGTTACAATTTTGATCAGCTTAGCAATTAAAAAAGGCATTTTATTTCCAACTAGAGTTGATAAAGCAGAAACTTATTTAAAATATTGAACTCTAAGCTCCTTCAAGGGAATGTTTCTTTAAATAAATACATAACAGCATCTCAAACTCCAAGAGGTTTTTTTTTTTAATCTTCTAAGTAAGTGTTCTTTGCAGTTATGTCTTTCATCTCATGGGAACTGTCTGCTCCTTGTTTTAATCCCAAAACATCATCAAAGTCAGTGAGAAAGAAGAGGAAAAAATAGTATCTGCAAACTCCATAATAAAAGCTCAATATATTGTGGTTGAGCTAGGCAAAACCCTATCCTGGTAGTTTTAGACTTTGTATAGAGAATTTTTAGAGCTGGAACTTTTAACTGCATTGGTATATGGACATAGAATTATTCTTTTCACTGAGAACCATGCACATGAAATGTGTGAGGAACATGTGGAGTGATGCTTAATTTTGTTCTCCTTTGGAGTACAACATTGTAGCTATTTACTGTAGAAGGAAATCAGAAATGCATATCAGAAACATCTCCCTAGTCTGTTTGGAAGAGAAAAATCTAGACTGTTGTCCTTCCACTCCCCCTGGAAAATCTGCTAACTTGATGTTCTGTAGTCTGAGCGAGCTCTCAAGGTCATCAAAGTAATGTTTTGAAGCCTGTGGCCTTAGTATTCCTGTAGATAATAGCATCAGGCCCATTATCTCATACTCTCCAATTTTGTTTTGGCTTCCTGCAATTTGCATCCCATTGTCCACTGATATTTTCTGCGTTCTTTTAAAGTAAAATCAAATAACACTTCCTATGTTGGCTCTGGACTTAATAAAACTCAGACATGCAGCATTTGGGACTCTTAAAATAACACGTTTTAATACAAAGATGTGAGATATCTTTTGAAATCTGTGGTGGATGTTTATTTCCTGCTGGGCTTAATTTAGGAATCTAGTGCTAGCGTTAAACCAAGGGGAAAAATGTTTGCTCTTTCATCTGTGTGCCACATCCCATCCAAAATCACAAACAGCTCCTTTAAATTTCTGATCTCTGTCCCCTGCTGGATGTGCATAATACACATGCCTGTCTGACATATGAGACAGCCAGAGCCTTAAGGAAAAAAATTAAACTGCTAATCTTATGCTTCTTGTCTCAGGCCTCATAATCATCTACATTTTGGGAGAATGACAAGTGTCCAAATCTGTTTTAATAAGGATGCAGCTTTTTGTTTTTTTGAGTAAACCTCTTTCTTACCAAGTCCAAAGTCCTGATTTTATTGGTAAAACAAAACATGGTAAAAATGCTTGGGGAATAAATACCTTCTCCATATCAGAGGACCACTTCCCTTTTTAAAATACTGCCTTTGAATACAGAAGTAAATACTTTCAGGAGTGTCACCTTAAAATTACAAAATTTGCCAAGGTCAAACCCAAATGTGAATCTCTCTTTAACACCTGGCCATGTAGCTCTTACAAACACTCATTATGTAGGTGCACACCATAACGTGCAGAAGAACTTCTGGTTTTGTGCGAGCTGGTATGAAACTGTGTGGCTTCAGACGTTCAATTGCTTGGATCACATCAAAGAACTGGGATCAGAGTTTAAAAGAAGTTTTCACTTTCAGTTTGATAAAAGTCTTTCTTTGTTTGAAAAATCATCTTGGGCCCATTGTGCTATAATAGAGATTACACATGAAAAGCATATTTTAAAAGAAAGTTATTAAGTTGTAAAATGTAACATTGAAAAGTTTGATGCTAAAATCAGTATTGGTCCTGTAATCTCAGTGGGTACGTTGTATGAAGGCATTATGATACAGATTTTAATTATATGCTTGCATCTTTTTTCTCTGTAGTTTCTCTGCCTCATTTACATAAACATCCCTTCTCACCTCTCCCTCCCCTCAAAGAGAAAGCACTCTTTAAAATGGCAAGCTATTTGATGTTTTGTTTTCCCTTTATGCGGTGTAAGAGCAAATTGCACTAACGGTATGCTGTTCCAGCCCTGATATGAGGGCAAAATAATTAATTCTTTCCTGCAATTCTCTGTGGTGCTTCACAAATTGAGGAGCAGAGTGATCCTCTATAACCTAACAGCAGCTTTTTACTTGCAATTGCAAGCCAGCACAAACTTAGAGAATTTATGTATTGAAATTTAAGTTATTTTTACAAAGTGTCTGTGCACAGATTTAGATTTTCTACCAGGTAGAGAGATCTGAGAAGATTCTGAGTTAAAAAAAAAAACAAAACCAAACCAAAAAAACCAGAAAGAAAAAGCAGGCATGTTCATAACTGACAGGCATGTTGCCAGTTCCTGATCCAAAGCAAGTGTCTTCTAAGGCTTCCCAAAGGAAAGGCCGCCAGGATTTCACAGTGTGTATTCTTCAATTCATTTGTTTGTGAAAACTGAAGTTTATGTTTGTAGAAAAGGAAAATTTTAGGCCAAACAGTTTAATTTGCTGGAAAATAGGTCTTTGAAACTAAAAATATCTGACCCACTTGGTAATTGAGGGTGCTGTTTAGCTAAAAGTATTAGTTTTTTAAAAGACTAAGGAAGTGTACTAAACTTTGATTTTCTTCAAAATGTCCTGTTGTTAGCATATTCAAAATATTCTGCACATAGTAGGCAATAATCAGCTGTGCTGTGCTGGTAAGAGTATACTGGTCAGGTATGCCTTGGATTTGATCTGCTTTCTGTATTTCAGATTCCTCTCTCGGCCTTATGTGATTGCACTTTTTCTTTTTTTTTTTATGATGTTCAGTAATAGAAATAAACTAGAACTTAATTCAAAGCAGTGTGAGTGTTCATTTTTAAAATGAGGTCGTTTACTCAGTGGTCTTCAAAGCTGGCTTTGTCAAAAGGAGTAACATGATTTTTCAGGGTCTTTTCAAAGACCGTAAACTCTGGTAAACACTTCATATCAAAAGAAGAAATTAAGGAGTATTTCTTTGGAGTAGATATTTCTCTTTCTTGAGCTTTATCTATCTTCCGAAGCCTTGGTATTGACCTTAAGCAAAGTGATGAAGCTTGAAAGGAGCAGATATAGCTCAGCCTCAGTTAGACGAGACTGCTCCCAAGCATCTCTCCACCTGGCACTCCTGATAAAAAGTTGATTTAACCATAGTGTACTCCAAAAAATCTACTCACTCAGTGTACTTACCTTTCTGGCACATATTACGTGACTCGGAGGTCAGAGTATGTCCCAAATGCAAGACAGTGATGTCTTTTTGCAGTCTCTTTGATCCATTATTTTCTTTTAATTGACCAGAGAGAGCTCAGCTAAAAGCACACACTGAGGTACAGGAGAAGAAGCTCAGTGACAATCTCAGATGTGATACTGTATCTCCCACACCATTTTGCTGATCTTATTTTGGTGTGCTATGTTCGTCATTAACGAAAAATATGATTTCTCACGTTGATATTAAATCTCATGTGGGCAGCATTTCACTCATTTGAGGTAGAAAGGTAAGGTAAGCATAATCAAAGGTCTGTGTAAGAACCAGCTCTCTACCTTAGCAGTAAGCTGTCTCAAAATCAAATTGTCCTGATCATGAGATGCCATTAGTATATTACCTCCAATAAGGTCTTTGTTTCATCAGCTGTGTCATCACTGGTACAAGAAAGAAAATGAATGCCGAAGTGGTACACAGGCCAACTCAAAACATGAACTTAAACTTTTTACCTTCAAAAAACTCTAAAGCAGTTGCTCATAAAACAAACCATCCTACCATACATGCTAGTATTTTCTTTTTGAAGTATTTGTTCAATAAAAAACCTATCCTTTTGATTGTCTTTCTAGGAAGATATGCCAGAGGTAGAAGTTCTAGGCTGGTGGTAAAACTTTCAGAAGTTACAAATGGATTGAAGACTTCTAAGGCCGATGTTTTTATAGAAAGTTTGGACGTTGACTTCCAGTGAGACAATGTTTCTGAGCGTGGTTCTGAAGAAGAGTCTTAAAAGCTAAAATGTTTTGGGAGTTTCTAAAATGCTAGCTTCAATCTTTATGAGCTGTAATGGGGCCAAATTTTAGGCAATGGGAGCAAAGGAAGTCCTAGCTGGGTACATTCCTATTCTTAATTGGAGGCTATGAAAAATGAATCCAAGTGTGGAGAAAGCACAAAGCTTGTATTAAAAACACAAAACCGATACAAATATCTTCTCATAAAATAGTTTTATCTTCACTTTTTTTCTTTTATTTTGAGAAATATCATAGTATATAATGTGAATTGTGTATGGAATGATCTTGTAATTGAGCTTCAATATCCCATGTGAAAATATGTGCATCTGTGTTGCTGTAGTAGTTGCTGCATTACTCTTACTCCGCAGCATTTCCTATACATAGAATGGGAAATATGCAGGCAAATCAAGCTCCTGTAAATGAAAAATATTTAGTTTTTAATGAGTGCTCTCTAGAATTTTTTTTCATATTTTGTTCATTTGGGCATATCTGGGTTTATTGGACATTTTCTTAAACTAAAAACAAAACAAAACAAAACAAAAAACACCCCAAAAAACTCCCAAAAACCCACAACCTCAAGAAACCCACCGTGAATTCTTAGGTTCAGTTTCACAGATTTTTGTATTTTTGTCCTAGTATGTTAATTTCTTGTGCATTGGTAGTTGTTATGACATCATAACATCATAGGACTTCACTTCTCATTTGTTGCACATGTCTTATAAAACTCCAAAGAGAGCTGAGAACATATTTGACTCTGATATAGTGAAATATGCACAGCCAAATATGAGCAAAATGAAGCTTGCAATGCTTATGCTTCTGCATTTTACTGTGGTATTTATGTTATGCTTCAGATTATCATGCTAACGTTTCAGATATTTCAGTTTCTCCTCATCACTGTTGTCCTTAAAATTGTTTCTGTAGATAGTGGGCCAGAAGCAGGAGATGCAATGAAGCTTTTTTAATCCATACAGAGGGATTGTCCAGATTAGGTCTCTACAGAGAAGGCATTTGGCTTTCAGACCTGTGCTTTCTTTAAATGTGCAAGTGCAGCTCACGTTCACCTCTTGTCTGTAACAAAATACTCGATTCAAGTTCTACTGATCATGTGCAGAAACTGTTCATGTAGGTGTCTCTGATACTTCATGGCTGGTTTGTAACCTGCTGGTTTTGGCATATTTTTGTCCATTTGAAAATAAGTTCTGATTTTTAAAAAACTCTTTTATCACTAAATATAATTTGCATGAAAATTTTTGAGAAATCTGAGTTTATGGCCAAATTTATGGGACTCCGTGTTAAAACTCCAGATGCTTTGGATAGAATGTGCTGCTCGATGTAGGGGTGTCTATGCTGGGTTTGATATGTGCCTTCAATGATGTGACATTGGAGGACACATAGAAGTCATCCTTAGGTGTGCAGATTTATTGTTTTGAGCAAAGAAATTAAATCTGTAGATTTTTGGGGCCACTTTCAATTCTGTGCATTGTTGCTCTGGTGCTTCTCAAAATTTTGCTTTGAATATTTTTTATATTTTGCATATTTTGCAAGTTTGCATAGAGGTTGCATATTTTGACTGAATATTTTATAGATTATGGATAAAACATTAAATATGGTTTACTGGACGCTTGTGTTTTATTGCTGTAAGTTTACCTTATCTTGATTTCTAAAGCAGAACTTTTTTTGAGTTATTTTTGCCTTTTCAATAGAAAAATAGGGTTTAATAAAGAGAAACGTTTGATTGCCACATAAGAAAAAATCGATTGACAAATTTTTTTGACCTAGCTATGTGAGAAGTATTTTAAAATGTACCATACAAATATGAAATGAGTGAATCTGGCTGCAGCTTATTGTTTAATGGATATGAGAGAGACTTTAGGTTCAGTGTCATTAAGCAGTTTCCTTAAATGGGGATGTGGTTTGGAATGGTTGTTTATAAATATGCAGATGTACTTAAGCCCAATAACTGTCAAGCATTTGCATGTTAATGAAGCGCTACTGCACTAAGCAGTGGACAGCCAGCTGGAACTGTGGAGATAGGATTTGTGCTGAGGATCTCAAGGAAACTGCCATGCCATGTAAACAGAAGGCATGGCTCCTATTCTCTGGCAGAGATGTTGTTCACTATTGACACTTATTTTCTTGTATTCTGTCAGATGCACAGTAAAACCAAGTTCTTGCTCTGTCCAACCCTTCTGTTTTTTTCACCAAAGTGAATCAATTTTGAGGACAGAAATGAATACCCTTCTTTCTCAGATAGACAGCAGAACTCATAAGGGAATAATTAGAAGTCTAATTCAGCTCTTTTAATGACATCAGCCCAATGATTCTTGGATTCAAAGTCCCGGATGAGTTCCTAAGCTTTTTAACTCTAAGCTTCTAGGCTGAAATAGTATGACTTTTAAATTTTGTTTTCATTGGAAGATCAAAGAAACAACTGCAGCATTAATTAACTGTGTGTATTTTGTTTGTGTGGCCCACTGCAAAAAGATTGCGTATTTAATAGCATTCATTTGCTGGGTGAGATAAGGAAAGGAAAGAAGGCTGGTATGTTGGACCTATTGGAGGAATTGTCTATAGGGCTGACAAAAGCTTCTAGAAGTTGGTCATCCATGTGTGTATTCTCTAGAAGATTTTTCAGTCAGATCTAGTCTGATAATCCTGACATGAGCTTTTCTAATGGGCTGGATTCCAGGTGGATTACTTGGTGTGACTGTTTGTTTTGTCTTGTGCAGATTTTAAGCACATGAAGATTTTTTATTTTGTACAAAAGTTAGAAATACATTGTTGGGAATGTAGAGGGGAATTACATGTTTCTACATTGTTTTCTTTTTGGTAATGCAATAGCATCCATAACTTCCCCCAATGCAAGAATACAGTGGGGGAGTACTGGTGCCCTATTAGTATTAGAAGCTGTACTTCTTTGGTCAAGAAACTATCCCTTCTACCTTAAAAGTTAAATATAGCAAGCATCCAAGACAAATTTACTTCTTGCCTTAATCCTCCATCTGTACTGAGGCTGTACATCTACTGCTCTGCCTCTTTCCTCAGATCCAGTCATTTCACCCCAGAGAGCCATCAGGTTGGTTAAACATGATTTGCCCTTGGTCAGTCCATGCTGACTGTCCCCAGCTGTATTCAGAGATTGCTTCTTACAAAGCAGAGTGAGGCTGACCAGCTGGCAGCTCACTATATTGTCCTTAAGCTTTGTCTGGAGATGGGTGCAATGCTTGCCTTTCTCCAGGTGTGAGACATCTCTGCTGGTCTCTATGATTTTTCAAAAACAAGAGAGAGAAGACACTCTACAAGAGCAACCCCTTCTCTCAGCAATCCTGGGTGCAGCCCATCTCTGATGTCCTCACAGCTGCTAAGTTGCTGCTGTCCCAAAATGACGACTGCTTCTGCTAGACTGAGGTGTAGAGCACAACTGAATGCACACTATCAGAAAACGTCCTTGGCTTCCTCTAAGTTTTCTTTCCCTTGTCCTGTAAGGGAAGGGAACCTCTTTGCTGATCACATATGAAGATGGTGCTTCTTGGTCTGGGTTGCTCAGAAATAGGACAAGGAGTTGTACAAAGCAGCTGCTGTATGCTGGGGAGAGAGATGTTTTTCCGAGGAGGATAAATGCTGGAGGAATCTGTGCCCCCTTCTACAAGATCTTTTTCCTAATGTAAAGGGATTATTTCTTAATTAAAAGAAGTCATAGAGCTTTGCCTGCTGGTTGGGGGCAGCACACCTGTGCGCCGGCTCCAGGGGGAGCAGGCTCTGGTTGCCTGCTGGCTGCCGGCGGCTGCTCTGATCCTGTTTCTGCGGGAACAAGTGTTGGATCAGCAAATGGGATGTATGTGAGAACAATTACACGCAAATATTGATTTACTGGCTACCCGAGCTATTTCTGTGGTTGCAGGCTGTCTGCCTTCAGACGCGTGCCTAGCGCTGCACCTAAGGCGCAGCTCCCCTGCTCTGCCGCCGTATCCTTAGCGCCTGCAGAGGACTAAGGAGTCTCGGCACATGGCATGTGAGAAAGTGCATCCATGGAGTGCTTCTGTGGGAGGTGCTGGTCAGCCAGAGCTTAGTCCAACCTATTTCTTCCTCTACCACGGGTGCCAAGACTGTGTGTTACGTTTGTTAAGTCTTTTCAAACTCAGGACAAGAGGAGTGAGAAGCAGACAACAGAGCAGAACTGGGGAGGTGGTTATCTTGTAATTTTCCACCTCCTGTCCCTTTCTTTCTCTCTCCCTTAAGAAAACCCCTAACCCTATGCCTTCATAATTAGTGCTGTGCAAAAAGTTAAATTCAACCTGTCTCAGTTTGAGCAAAAGGGGGTGAAAAACCCCACTATGATAATAAAATTATGTTCTGTGTAATTTTAGATGTCAGTCTGAAAATCTACTGATTTGAGATTGTGTTCAAACATAAGTCCAGGCCTACAACAGAGTGGCAATTGTGCTTAAAAATTCTGGCTTTACTGTTCCGTGAATGCAGATTTAACTCTTATTACTACCTAGATAATACCAGAATTGTTGGTTTTGATCTTACTACACAAGATGCTAATCGATAACCAGTTTCCTTGTAATTAACCCTTTACTAGATGGATTTTTATGGTTTTTTAAACCTAGACAGCTTTTTGTTTTGTATATCCATAGACACTTTTGCATTTTGTGGTTTAATTACGTTTTGAATAGAAAGGAATTTTTACTTTCCTGGGCAAAGGGTTGAAACAGAGTTTGCACCTGAAAAAGGGAATTTAATACTATGCCCATCAAGCAGCATAGGATTAAAATCCCAGGATGCCTGACAACTGTCTGTCTGACAATGCCTGACTGTATTCTGTTGCCCTCACTGTCCTATTAGGAAGCCTTTCCAGGGCTCAGTGAGCTCCTGAGACTTATGCTTGTTTCCAGAATCTTTCCTTCTGCCCTTCCTTCTCTCTCATTTTTTATTATTAAATTACTTATTAATTACTCCCTGGATCCTAAGGCTGCTAAATGCAGCTCATCAGACTTTGACTATATGCCAGAGAAGCTTTTGGCTTCATCAATTTGTCCAGCTTCAAATTGCTCCCATTGTCCAAACCTGCAGCTGGCTATTGATGTGGTGTGGGAAAGCCCCAATGGAGCAACCTCTTCTTGAGAGCACAACACAGGAACAGCAGGTGTCACGGAGACCTTTAGGCTTTTTCCACAAGATGGAAGGGTTGCTTCTGCAGTTTGGGATCCCTCTGTGGGCTAGGTACCTGCTTGTGTTGCCCTCCAGCTTCTGCAACACTCTTTTATTGCAGTGTGCTACTGAAATTACTCCTGCTGGTGGTGGAACTTGTTGCCTGTGGAGTTTTTTTAAGGTTCCTGGGCACTACTGAGACAGCCAGCAGACACTTGTACTGAAAATCTCGTTTCAAATATTGTACATCTTGTGATTGTTTCACTTGTCTGCTTTACTTAAAAACCTCTGCTGTGTGTCACAACTAAAGGAATCCTTTTTCTTCTCAACATGCTGATACTTCCCAGCAATTGTGAGCAATAATAATAAACCCATCAAAAGCCCTGAATTAGTTCTTAACCAATGTTTATACATCAGCTCAATACAAATTATGTTTAAACATTAGCATAAAGCAAAACTGTGCTATTTTCACTTTGACAAATTTGTGTATGCTGTGGAAACCACAGGGTTTGTGGGAGGAGGAGAATGCCTTGGAGAAGAATCCAGCATTAACTAGCCATTGGTTACTGAGACAGTACACAAACCTTGGCATCAGACTGGCTTTGTTTGTTGCTCCAGGAGTTCTGGGCTGCTGAATGTTTTTTTAAGGAACACTTTTCTCAGTTGCATGCTTGCCTAGAGGTGGTCTCCTCCACCACAAGCGCCTCATTCTTGCCAGTCATCCCTTCAGGCTCAGTGTGCTGGTGTAAGGCGAAGCAAGAAAACATATCCACAGACCACAGCATGCTGCATCTTATCAGCAGTGGCCAGCAAACAAGCTCAAATCAGCCCTAATTTGTAAAAAGCTTACCAAGCTAGGACTGTGCTCCTCAGGTGACAAGTTGCCTCTTTCTCACCAGCTGAAATGATGAGATACACCAGGGGCTGCTGTCCTGGATCAATTGAATGTGCTGATGCCCTGACACCCTTTGCAGACTTCAGACGTATTTAGTACTTAGGGCATGCCTCCATGCTGCTCTATTTATCCTGAGCCTCCTGGAAACCATATGTCTGTGATTCATGGGGCATTGAGCCTGGGCTAATCAGCTATGTTGACAGGCAAGGTATATTTTATTGGGCTTAATGCAACCTTAATGTTGTCTTGCAGTTTCCAGAATACTTTGTGTGGATATGCCTGTGATCAGAGGAGCTTAAAGTGACGTGGAATTTGTCTCTGTCCGGTTCAGACTGCATGACCTTTAAAGTGACTGTGAAGCAATATCTCTTCCTTTTTCCTCTGTGCCCCAAAGGCCAATCCAGGACAAGGAGGTTTTGAAGGGACACAAGAAAAACAGAGCCAAAGTAAACACCAGCAAGGAAAGAGGAGAGGAGAGGAAGAAACAGAAATAGCAGTGGAAATCTGTCAGGTACAGAGAAGGCCCTTTTTGACATACTCTATTTCTTATAACACTTAGCATACATTTAGTTAAACCAGTAAAAAAAGCCCTCCTGACCCCGTGAGATGTTATGTTTGCATTTACAGTATATTCCTGCTGGGAGTATTATATTCAGCATTTGAACTGTGGCAAACTGAAATTGTTTTGTAGGAACTGTGTATTTTAACTGTGTTTTTTAAATTCTGAAATATCTTCCTACTTGTTCTCAACTAGGTTTATATATTAAAAAAATAAAGTAAAAAGGCAGTGTGAGCATGCTGTGGGTATGCTATAGAGTTGCCTAGATGTCTGACCCTCCCTATTTGGCTGGCTATTTTCTGAGAGCATGTTGAACACATGCTCTGGTGCTCTTTGAAGGCCGCATGAGAGGAAGGAACCGATTGAAAGCGGTCAGTTATGCTGAAGTGGATGGCCAAAGTGCTGGAATCGAACAGCTGCTATGAACCTGCTGAACTTTGTTGTTTATAAATTATTTTGCAAGCTGTCTGGAGCAAGAACGGTGACACAGTTTACAAAAGCTGTAGCTGAGGTTTTCAGGTTGAGCAGCAAGTGTGAAATATTATTAAGTGATTATCAGATTTTAAAGGCTTTTCTGAGTGGCTTAAACAGAGATTCTTAGGTTAGAGACGTTTTAACTGAAACACATTGCTGGATTTTCTTTCCTCACGGTGTGTTATCTAAGTTACATCTGGGTCTCCCATTAAGTCCTTAACAATACCCAAGAATCCTACTGTGATTGAGTCTAGGACAAGAAACCCATTAGATAAGAGGTTCTTTTGCTTCATGGGTAGGAGGTTGTACTGCTGTCCCTGACAAGGTAGTCTTCAGAAAACCTTCCTCATGTGCAGGGCTGATGTCAAATGTGAGATTATTTATGTTCAGGTGGAATGAAACTGCTTAATACACGAGCCCATTTCTCAAATCTTGCTGAGGCAACCCAGTGACTCCTGTTGGTGGGACAAGGGCACAAGGACTATGCAACATGGCCAGGCTGTAACTGGCAGCCTCCTGCTGTCTTGGCTTGCTCTGTCTTTTATGGACTTATCCCTTGGTAGCAAAAACAGTGTCCACAGGTGCCACTGTAGCTGAACAAGTACAGGCTGGATGAGAAGGCCAGGCTGTATCTGGGAAACCTGGAGAAGGGTGATTTTACTGTCCCCAGCTATGGCCTCCCCCGGATCCATGAGACTGGGAACCTTTGAGGTTTCCAACTTTCTGCTATTAGAACAAAGGGGATTTTTTCCTCCTAGTGAATTTCTCTTGATAAGTCTTAGGGCAAATGTGCTGTGAGAGTGACTCATACATTTAGCCTGTGAGCAATGTACCTGAAATGGCTCAATGTGTGGGATGCTCAGCATGTGCTGGCTGGGTGTATAATGGGAAATGTCACAGGAGAGAGACTGTAACCCACAAATCCCCACTATTTCTGTGCTTTGTACATGCCTGATGGTGTGCTGACACACATCTTTTTTAGTTAAGGTGCATTGCAGCTTAAGCTCTTTCTGGATGGTTGCTAGTGAAGGTGGGGGGAATCAAAAGTCTCATAGATATTGGTCAGGTATAAAGCATGGATTGACAACTGGAACAGATACTAGGAACAAAAATCATACCGTAAACTCGCATGGTTCTTGTAGGAACACCTTTCTCTTCTGTTGACCTAGGTGGAAAACTTATGTGCTTGTTAATGTGAAGCAGGTGGCTATCACTGGAAAGCAGCAATAAAGAAGGTTTTCTGGTCAATTGTTTTATAATGCTGAACAGGCAGTTTCCTGATATGACTATATATCTCATTTGTTGGCATTATGTACAGGGAGTTAAATATAACTTGCCTTGCCTTGTGCTGACCACTTGAAATGCAATCTCAAAATATGATGCAGTTGCTTGTATTAATGGTATTTGTACTTTGTGTGTGTGAGAACTTCAATATGGTCTTATTGCAGCTTCAATATATTAACAGCCTATGAAAGGGTCGCTAAGATATTATAGCTACTTTTCAGATTTGAATTTCTACTTTCCTCTGAAAACTCATATTTGTGTGCAGGGTTTTCTGTTATGCATGAGGTATTAAGGAGAAGATGTGAACCTTAAACCCAAAACTGTTAAAACCAATGAAACCTGGGTATTTGAGAACAGATGCTGATGGACCCATTGACTTCTGACTGCTACTTTGTCCCCTCACTTGGGGGCCTAGAAAACAGGGGGTGTGTGTGTGTATGTGTCTACTTTCTAGCCTCTTTGGCTGTGTCTCTTTTCCCCAGATGGGTGTAATTTTCAAGTGTTCAGTGCTGCGGAGCTCAGGCTGCAGACTTCTGCTCCATTGGGGTGCTAAGTAGGTCTCCCTTGCACATACCCCGCTGCTTATTTTCACAAAATCTCTGGGAACTTAATAGCTTTGAGACTCTGCGTCCTTTCTTAAATGTGTCTGAATGTAGTCAACAGGTTCAAAAATTGCTGGGAGCATGGGTGGACAGACTACATCTGTCCATGTGTGCCCACAGGTAATGAACGGATACTCTGCATGTGGAGGAACATGTGTACCAAGTACTGCATATGTTTTGGTTTTTTTTTACTTTGCACAGGTGATGAAATTCTACCAGGTCTGAAAATTAATTCCCACTTTAAGAAATAATTGATTTGCCTTTTTTTTTTTCCCAGGCATGTTACTTGTTTACTTATTTTGCTTCCCTCTAATCCATCCCGATAAGTAGTATAAGAGAAATGCTGACACATTCTTGCCTCTGCTATCACCAGTGGGTGCTACTCTAAAAGTATCTAATGATTTTAATGAATTTTGTGGCTGAAAGTTGGACACTGAAGCTTATTTAAAAGCATTCAACAGTGAAAAAAGGATAGGGCTTTATTGATATCTAGTCAAAAGTGAAGACTTAGCTGTAATTATTTACAAATCAATTAATGGACCTTTCCTCTAACACCCTATCAGTCAAAGACTGGCTAAGAGCAGGGGAGAGCATTGATAAGAATACACCATGAAACAAAATCAATTAGTTTTTGTCATTCTGACAGAAGTGAGCTCTACACGTGGATTAACCCAGAATGCAACAGGAAAATGTCCACGGGCTGGAAGATAACCTAATTTTGTAAAATCAAGGTTGTCATAAGAATCTTCCATAATTGATGGTGAGATTAGAACTTATCTAGCAGCCTGGTGGTAAAAATCAAAACAGCTTCTGGTGCAGCATTGCAAACACTTTAAAGCTAGGTTGGCCTCTTCAGATCTGGAATCTGTCCTCAATGTCAGCTAATTTAAAGAAAGTAGATACAGGGCATGGGCTTTGAGATCATACTTTTATGAATGAGGTCATATGTTTATGATTGTAGTTGGCAGTTACATTATGCAGTCCTTAGGAATTATTGGTGCATGTGTATTTCTGATGCTGTAGGACAGCTGCCAATATTTTTTCTATTACCTTTTAGAAATTTTTTTTTAATTAATATGTTCTTGTATACAAAATCTTTTTGTTCATATTTTTTGTCTGATTATGAAGCTGTGAAGGTATTTGGATCATAATTCTGGCTCTAGTATGATTCTGCAAAAGAACAACAAAAAAAACCCTTAATATTTTCTCAAAATGGTCTTTGAAAAAAGTCTGAAACATTTTTTTAATTATCAGTAGAGCACTAAGATACTATTGGGATGATTTAATTAAATGACAAACGTTATCAGTTTTGGCAAATCTTCTTTGTGTGATCACACAATGTGAAATTCTCCAGAAATTTTCGGTCTTGTATCTAGATTTCTCCTCTTTGCACTCAGCTCAGTAATAGCAGCGCCTTGATTTCTGCCTCCAGCTGGGCAGTGCATATTTCACAGCCCTACGATTAGCATAACTTTATTCCACTCAGGCATTCCTCATCAGTGTGCACCAGCTTCCTCTCCTCACAGTGGGCCTTGCCCAAGCTGCTTTTGGGAAATCCTAGTGAAAGACACAGCTATGCACATGCTGCTGCTTCTCTCCGTCCCTCCAACATGTTTGTTGCTCCTAGCTGTAGAAATGCTTTTCTGCATTTCTGCAGGTTATTTTGAAATCATCCAAGCAGTGGAGCAGTAGCACTTGTTGTTTGTTCAATTCGATTTTCAGCCTAAGATAATTCTAAAGATTGTGCCTCCTCTGAGATTCAGTACAACACCTCTTCCTCACCAGACAGTGCAGATAGGCACTGGTGAGTACAAGGGCAGGAGTACCTGAGATTCATTTAAATAAGCAGCAGGCCAAGCCTTAAAGCAAAACCCAAACAAAATATATTAATCAAAATGGGGATTATCAGTAATGTTTTGTGACCAAGACCAAAGGTCAGCACAGTTACCTTTCAGTAATGCATCGTGCAGTCATGCAAAAGACCTGGTTTCTGTTCCCAGGCTTGGTCTGAACAAACTTGTGTGGTTTGTTTAATCTCGACAGGGAGAAAGCTTTGCATTGCTCGTTGATTTCAAGCGTGACCGTACGGATGGAAGTATGTGCCCTTTTGGTCCTGAAATGGCACAATGATTCTTGAGGGAACAAGTTTTCAGGGGATTTCAAGTGCTAGAAATATGCAATGAATGTTAGAAAGAAAGATATGGAGCTCTAGCTTTTAAAACAGTTTAACATTGTAAACCCTTGAGAAGGTAAAAGTGTGTGTAGTGAGTCCAACAACTCCATGCTGAACATAGAGGATTCCCAAAGAAGTTGCAGAACTCAAAGGTGCTCTGTACCAATAGAGATGCTTAAGTTCTTAAGCTGCTAAAAAGAAACTTTCAGTGAAAAAAACAAATATACTAAAAGAAGAAAAGTTAGGGAAGCTGTTGTTGCCCTGGTAACCATAATTCCGATATTAATTAATGTGGCAGTTGCTTTTAGCTGCTGACTTCTTAATGTTTCCCTCTCCTTATTATTTGCAGTAGTAATTTAAAATTTCTATAATCTTTGTTTCTTCTTTATTTCATATTTCTATATGTCTGATAGTTTTGTTCCCAGCCTCTCTGTGTTGTTCAAAGACCATCTTTTTCCCTTCTTTTCCACACATGTTCATCTCTCCTCAAGTGGGGCAGAGTGAAAGGGAAGAGGAAGAATCACTGAACTGAAGTCAACATCCTAACATCTTCGCTGGAAGAAATTGTTTCTATGAAATCATAAATAATTGTCTTGTCTGCAAGAACCAGAACTCCTCATTTAAACTTATTATACTTCTTATATATCAAAATCACATAATGATGCAGACAAGTACTAACATGAGAAAAATAAAATAACTGTTGTTTCCAACTCGTTTGATGCAAACTATTTTTTTTCAACATCAAAAGAACTCTGTGTATGGTTTCTGACATATGTCATAACCTTGACATTGGTTCAGAAGCATGTTAACCTTAGTTGGGATTGTGAGAGGCTTTCTGTTCTTTCTCCTTAAGATTTGGCTCATGGTCATGACATACCCATTTTAAAGGTTTTTACAATATGTTTCCTGGGCAAGCACCAATTGTCTTACGGGAAAATTTGACTTTGGGTGAAAAGAAGGTGAATAGAGGAAAAGGAGGTGAAAGTACAAAATTAGCTTCAAATCACTGCCTGCCACCATCTTGACCTATTTTTTTTTTTCACTTACCTTTGGAAAAGGAACATTTGGAAATAGCACAGCAGCAGTAATCTGCAGTGACTATCTTGTATAGTAGACTTTTCCTTGGAAGTATACATGTTCTAGATGATTTGCTTCTTGCAGCTTAAAAACACGTTATTCTTCAAATACGTAATTAGCTTTTGCCTGTTGCTTCATGGTAAATATTGTGGAAAAAAACCCCTTGTGCCTCTGTAAAAAAAAAGGTCTTTTGAAGTATGTTTTCAAGTCTTTCTACTTATATACTGCTCTTCTGTTTTCTGTGATTTTTAAAACACAAATTATGGGAAAGATGGTCTTACTGGCTACTTTAGATATTAGATGTAGCTGTTATTTCTTCCTGGGAAAGGAAGGTCAGATTACCTAGCACCCTGTCCACTTGCATCTTGAAAACCTCCAGCAGTGTGGCCTCTGCCATGTCCCTGGAGAGGTTGTGCCAGTGAATGATTCTTCTTGCTGTAAAAAGCTAATTTCTTACATCTAGGAGCAATACACTGGTAGCTGATGTTGAAATTGTGTTTTGAGGAGAAAGAATTGCGAGAGCTTTGTATGTATAAGAGAGACAGAGAGGAATTACAGTGAAAGTAGTAGATAAATGTATTTGAGCAGTTTTTTTAAGGGGGGTGTTTGTGGTTTTTTTGTTTTGTTTTGTTTTTGTTTTGGTTTTTTTTGGTGAAAATAGAAGATCTGAAGATCAATTCTAAATCTACCTTTGTTGTTTCAGAAATTGTTGGACTGAAAAGGTTTTGTCTTGGCTTCACTCAATGTGAAATTAATGAAATTAGTGTTCACTAATTTCACATTGAATTAGCTTTCAACGCCCAAAGTAATACATAGTTGGACATCAAAAATATGTGTATATGGGGCATGTTTGATTTACCTTAAATCTGTATCCTTCTTGTGCATCAAGCTAAGCAGTCTAATAATATCACAGCACATCATGACAACATCAAACCCAGATGACCAGATGGTTCTCTGTGACTCAAAAAAGTACAGTTGGCATCTGCAAGAGAATAGTCTTCTTTTGTAATCATTATCTTCCCTGGCATTTCACCCAAATTACTAAGAGAGTGTAAAACTTCCAAACAAACTCTAAAAAGCTTCTCTGCCAATAACCATATTATTCTATATTTGAGCACCTAATTAAAATATTTTGGTATCCAAATTTGCAGATGAAGTCAACACTTGGGGTGATTGGCCAAGATGATCTCCAGAGGTCCCTTCAACTCTAACAATTCTGTGACTTTTTAATTTCTGTTTATTCCTGATGCAAAGGATACAGAAAGTCTGGATACTGGGAATCCAGACACTGTTATTGATCACTTTAATTTGCTGTTCATTCAGCAGGCCACCTTTTGACAGACTTCTAGTTTTGTAAATTTAGGTCTGAGCTTTCTCAAACCCTTTGGTTTATCAAGACATTAAGCACTTTTGTAACTAATGGTAATTCACAATGAACTCTCTGGAGATACAGCATCTTACTTTAACAGCCCAGGGAAGAAATACCACTGGCAGAAGGTCAGAAAACTGAAACAGAAACTTGCAACTTAAATACCATACAAGTCCAGACTGATATTGGGTGATGTTAACACCTTATCTTTTCTAGTAAATGAAGTAAGGAGGAAAAATACTAACTACTATACAGCTTAAAAATAAAAGTGACTCACATGATTAAGCATAGCTAGTATTTTATGAAATCTCCGTGAAATTGTATTACGTTTACCATCTCAATATTCACTTAAAAGCAGAGTCTAGTGTAAGGATAACTTCAACACAGATGGAACCCACTTTCTGTTCCCTATCAGAAAGTTCTCTAATCATGTGTGCATTCTACACAATGTCGCTCTTAGTGATAGAAGAATTTTCTTTACCTGAAATCCATTTGGACAATATTAGCTCTAGATCTTAGCTTCATCTTGTCTGCTCAGCTCTGCTCAGTAAAAGACATTAATATAGATGTGGGAGATGGGAACAGAGCACAAGTTTCTGAAAAAAAGGACAAAAGTACCATGCGAGGAGAAACAAAAGAAGGAGAAACTGAAGACAAAGTATAAAGTAACCAGGGAGTATGGAAAAGTGAAGGAATAAAGGAAAGGTCAAAAATTAACTAAAAGTTCTGGTAAAGTATACCATAGGTTGCCTGTCATTTGGGGCCAGAGTAATGTTTCAGTTGCTTATAGATGGACTGGTAGGCAATCTTATGAACTTTGATAACTCAAAAAGTGGAATTGAATAAGAAACTTAGAACATGTATTAATCTTTGAGTTCAGGAAAATGTTACAAGCTTAAAACAGCTTAAGGGTTACAGATCCTCCAACTTTCTGAGGTATGTATAAACTTCACAAAGTTTTATAGAAAGTCTAGCTGTCAGTATTACACGTTTATTTATTGCTGGCTTAAACTTTGGGGAGTCACCTCATCAAACAAGGGCGGCGTGCTCTTACTGCTGCTCATCATAGCCTTGCGTGGGGGAAAAGGAGGCTGGCAGACCTCTGTGTGGTAACTGCAGTGGTGGTATTTATCAGGTAGAATAATTCCATTTTGTTGCACTGTCAAAATATAAAAAGGCAAATGTGACAAAATTTACCTACAACTGTGCAATGTATTCTCGCCCCACGGGACAGATGAGAACAGGTGGAAGGATATGAATGTTAAAATAACAGGGGGAGAGGAGCCAGCTCAGCGCTAGTGCCCCTAACTGTGGCTGTGGCTATAAAAACAAATTAGTGTGGGGTGAGTTCATTAAAAGTTCAGTGTTGGTTACTGCCTCAGTACATGTTTTTGACCTATGGTTAATCTGAAGTAATGCAAGGTGGTTCCCAAGCACCAGCAGTGCCTATCGGGGCAGTTCCCAAGAGCGCCTGCTGGTCTGTGAATTCATGAGCTCCTCTGCTTCGTGCATGTGCCCTTATCATGACAGAGAGAAAAATCAACCTGGCATTCAAATACTGTGCATGAATTGAATGGGCAGATATGTTTCAAATTATGTTTTACAACATAACTCTTCTGTGACTGCACCATTTTATTTTTTAAAATTGTGAATCAACACTATGCAGAATGCAAAATAGGCAATAAGGCTGGTTGGTGTATATTTGGCTGTCAAAAACTGGTAAAGCTAGCTTTGGTCTAGCTCTTATTTTGTGCCCAGAAGTAACTTTGTAGACATAAATTAAAGCATGCAAATACCTGTTTGATCTGAGACTGCAGTAGGCAATTAGGTATCTTCTCTGGAAAAAATAGTCTGTAACTGTTTCCTTGAGGAGAGGAACGAAAGAGGGGTTTAGAAAGTAAGCAGTTACTGTTTTATATTATACTAGGGCACCATGCCAGCGTGAGCCATTTTAGGCTCAGTCCCTGCATTCAGAAAATTGATGCACATTGTAAACTGGACCTGCACAAGGGTCATGATCACAAGATCTCTTCTTTTACCCCTGGACAAGTAGATCATGTTGCTTCATGACTTTCAGAGTTTTTTGTACTTTCTGACAGTTTACCTGGGGATTCCTAGGGATGAATAAAGATACCACTGCTAGTGTGATCTTGTTACCTAAAGCGAATTGAAAGGTCTTAAATGCAATCATTGTAAGTTTTTGACAAATGTCATTATTTAAATATAAAGGCACAAAGGAATAAATTTTCAAAGCATTGCCTGGAGGATTGGCTATATTACTTTCTTTGTAGTGAGAAGAGTAGTACATTTTAGACTTTGTCCTGTATTTGAAAGATCTCAGTAGATGAGATCTGAGGGCCTTTGAGTATAGAAAACTTTGTTTTGGGAGGTCCAGGTTGAACTTTAAAAGCTGTGTATAGCCCTCAAAGCCTGGCCTGCATATTCAGTTTCTCTGTCATTTCAAGGTGAGAAGAACATTTTTTTGCTTGCAGGCTTTTCATTAATGTTGAAGAGAAATCACGAGAACAATCAGCTCTCATGATGGTTTGAATTTCTTTTGGTAACAGTTCATGTAAATAGGTGTGCATATGCAAGCTAGACATAGCTTTAGGGCTGCTGTTAAATCGTCAGTGTATATGCCAGTTGCATTAAAATTGGACAGCTCTGACTTATGTGCAGCACTGTTAGTTGCAGGAGCAGCATTTAGAAATGCTACTTTTTCTGGATGCCAAGTGGGCTGACTGCGAGTTTGGATTTGGGGTGGGGGGAGTTATGGAAGTCATAGAAAATCCAAAACTATTTCCAAAACGAACTGTTTTCAGCTCGGGATTGCTCTTAGATTAATATGCAAACAACTAAGCAATGTTTTTTAGCAGCTGTGCTAGCCATTCTCTTTGAAGCAGGTGTGCCATGAAAGCCTGTCAGATATAGAATCGTAGACTGGCTTGGTTTGGAAGGAACCTTAAAGATCTTCTAGTCCCAGCTCTCCTGTCTTAACAGGGACACCATTTACTAGACCAGGTTGCTTGAAGTCCCATCCAATGTCTCCTTGAACACTTCCACGGATGGAACATCCACAGCTTCTCTGGGCAACCTGTTCCAGTGCCTCACCACTCTCTGAGTAAAGTTCTTCCCAATATCTAATCTAGTGAGCTCTAGAGAGCACCAGTGAGCTCTCTTGGTGTGCCATTGACAGGTTAGGTGTGATGCTTGCTACTGGCCTCTTTTCATTTGGTTTAAAGCAGAGCTACTGTAATGCAGGTCCTCTTTATTTGAGAAGAGAGAAATACAAAATAAGCTGGACAAAGGGGACCACAGTGAAGTAGAGAATATTTCTTCACCCAACACATCAAGTGCAAGAGCTACTTGCAAACTGTTAAACAGGTCAAGGGCTTCCCGGGGGAACTCAGTGCACAGAAAGCAAGGAGAAGGTGCTATTGGAATGAGGCAGTGAAAAACAATGTTGATTGCACAAAATACATGTGTTTAAGCAGCAGCCAGGGTCATTTGTCCCTGTTTACCATGGTGATCTTTATGGTAAAGGTAAATTTCATAGAATTTTAGGAAAATTTCCTGCTCACATTTATGCATTTGAGCTGTTTTAAGGTAGTGTGTGTGGAATTATGTGGGCCGGTAAGAAGCACCTAAGACCTAATCTGGGGATAGGAAACAGACCCAATAGAGCAGGCTAGGAGGGAAGTGGAGAGTCAGTCTTGCTCTTTGACTGTTCTTAAAAGGTGTGGATAGGAGGATTTTAAGAAAACACAAATTTTAAAAGGTGCTTTAACAGTAGTTTCAAATGCATAAGGTCTTTGTACTTACCTGCTGAAAATCTGTGGTACAGAGAATCAGGGTAAAAGAGGTGTTGAAATCCTTGGGAATAAAAAAATAGAAGACTGTCTAGGTGAATGTAGTCCTGTGTTTAAATCAGAGGTTGTTTATTGTGAAGTAGTATCCTCAAAGCAGCTGTTCACAAAAGCTTGTTGTACCAGTTCTACAAGATTTTCTGAAAGAAAAATCAAGATACGAAGCTTGCTGTTTGCTTGCCAAGGTTTGTTTCACACAAGAGTCCTGCATCTTTGCACCCCGTTCCGGGAGCCCTTTTGCTTTGAGGAGTTACCTTTTTCTTTCCTGATCAGGAATAAAACCCATTCAAACCCAAAATAAAGGAGAAAAGTACCTTTCTTTCATTTTTCTTTTCCTTTCAGATGCTGGGAGTTAGGGGGAAGGGAGAGATGCTAGAAATTGAGAGATGTTAAGAGCAGGCTTTAGAGCACATTTAGCTATAATCATTCTTATGCATCTCTATCCTTTTATTAGCGGCCCTCCATGAAACATGGAGATTAGCACTAGTCATGTGGAAGTGTTTAAAAATTCAAGCAGTGACAATAGGAAGTGTCAGACAGTAATGGAATAAGTATGACAAAATTACAAAGACAGCAGTTATTCATTAATAAATTAGAACCTCATAGGGTTTTTTAAAACTGAAGGTGTCTAACTTGGAAATGATATTCTTCTGGATGCAACTTTGTAATTTCCCTTTCACCCTGTTTGGTGGGAAAAAAGTAATCCCTTTTTAATCATAGACCAAATCATGTGTTAACACTCCCCATTGCACATTCAGAAGTAAATTTAGTATGAAGGACTGGAGGCACAGCCACCTCCAAGGGACAGGTGGGACCTGTGATGAGTAATCCTGGATGTGGAGCTGTGAAGATGGGGTGAGGAAAAGGGTGTAGAGTAAGCCTGGCTCACAGTGCCTTTCTCACGCTCCTCTGCTTACACAGAAACAGTAGTGTCACACTTGGGGTAGCCAAAACATGATGTATGAAAGGATGTGTCACAGCTGGGCAATTCTGGTGGCGTTACCAGGAGGTTTGGGTTGGTGTTCCCTTGACGGTCAGCCCAGCACCTCAGTGCACAGAGCTCTGCATGGGATTCCCTGGCACGGGGCTGTGACTCAGGGCTTGGCAGGGGACAGCCCCGCCTCCCCCTCCTCCTCAGGCCGCTGCACACAGAACACCACCCAGATCTCTGAGTTCATGTTTTCCATTTAAAAGCATTCAGGGCCACCCAGTGCTTTGAGAGAGCAGCTGTAGTGGTGGGTCTCACACTGGCCAGAGTGGAGCGTGTTCCCAGTTACCCACATTAAATATGGGTGGCCAGGCGTCTCTCGGGAAAGTGCTTCCTCGCTATCTGGAGGTGGCACCTATTGTCTGCCCTTCCAGCTTTGCTGCTTGAAATGCTTTTCTTTTGCTTCCTCTGTCTGCAGATTTGCGTGTGTTCAATGGTCTCGAAAAAGCTCACATGGGAGAAAACCCTTTGAATCTGCTGCTCTGGTACAGAGGGACCAGTTTAATGAGAAACACTTCTCTTTAAAACGATTTTATTAAATAAGGTCCCTTGTTTCTTTCTCCATTCCCTGCCCCTTTTGCTCCTTCCTCTTTCCCAGCTGAGGACTATAGGTGACTCCTGGATGTAATATATATTTTCTGATCAGCCCTCTGAAGACTAAGTCCCCTGTTCTTCCATACAAGAATGCCATTTCTTATTATTTTTTTTTATGAACTGAGCTTATTAACCTTCCTTTCACTTTGTGTAAACTGTAATTAAAATGTATGAAGAGTTTGACTTGTGGTGTGCCCTTCTGGGTCTGTTGTGGGGTCTGCCTTAGCAGCAAGTATCAAGAACACTGAAGCATTGATTTTTATTTTTTTAAAGAAAGACTCAGGTCGTTTCACAGGGGGCAATCAGAGCCTTTGAATGAGGAACCCAGGAATGCCTTCTACTCTGGGAAAGATTTGTGCGGCCATGGCAGCTACCTCTTGTAGGAAATGCAAAGAATGAGCTCAGATCACAGTCAGCTCTAGCTAGCAAAGTCTTCACATTCCTGGTCTACAAATAGCTATTTTATGGTTTAAACTTTCTTCCCCTCCTTTATGGGAAAATTGGTGAGGAAGGTAGAGGGTAGTGACATCCTTTGTGACCCGAACTGAAACATTACTAGGGCAAAGCGAAAGTTGTTCTGTGTAACCCGTGAAGGCAAATGTGGTGGGAGGCCAGGTAGGCTGCTGCATTTTAGAAATCTGAGGTATCCAACTTGCAAATGGTAATTTGCCAGCAGTGTTTGCAGGGGGCTTTACTTTTGTGGTGTGTTTGGTTTTGTTTGGGTTTTTTGTGTGTTTGTTTTGTTGTTCTTTTGTTTGTTTGGGGTTATTTTGCAGATGTTTTCCTAATTTATTTTTAAATTTCAAGCTATCTTTCTGTTATGATATGATCAGCTATGACTCAGCTTTTGTTTTCTTGGTACCAACATTCTAGCCATTTTCTGAGAAGGAAAGTACTGAAAGAAAAATCTGTGTGTGTTATATTTCTGAATCCTCCTTCAATGCAAATAAGGGGTGGAGAGAATTATTTTAAACATCAGAATTTTTAAGGAAGCTTGGTTGTTGGTAGCTGTGTATGTGATACAGACAGATCAAAAGTCTACAATTTTCACTCTTTTAATTCAGTTATTCAGAGGTGTGGTTGGGGTTTTTTCCTCTTTTTGTTATCCTGATTATCTCTGCTTCTTCCTCTTTACACTGCATTGCCCAGAGCCTACTTTTTCCAACCCGGAATTCCTATACTGTACTGAAAGGTCAGGCTTGGTGTATTTGCCATTGTAATCTCCCTATTGCCCTACTTTTAATCTCCCCATCGTTGAGGTTTTAAAAGCAAGAATGATGTTTTGTTGATGAGAGAGTGGAAAAGGAGATATATATGATATATAGCCGCCAGAGTGGCCTGTTCAAAGATGCAAAGTGCTAATTCATTCACTTTTGGGGGTCAGAGTTAGAGGAGGGCTGGGTGAGTGCTGATTTCTTGTCAACATCCTTTGGTCTTTGCTCCACTCTGTGGCCGAGGGTATTGTGGGGCATGCAAAGCCTAAAGGGAGAAGGTGTCTGCCTTTTCCGTAGCAGACTGAACGTGGCCTTTCCTGATGCCTGTGTCTTCCCAGATGCAGCCAAACTGAGTCTGGTGAGTGGCTTTGGACCAGCCTGTCGTTTCAGTCGAGCTGTGTCTTTGCACTCAAACAGCTTCTGGTTATGTGCCTTAATTAATTGAATAGTATAATGTGTGCAAGGGAGCCTCCTCCTCTTTCCTTGGATAGCAGCTTGCTCAGCTGATTTCTCATTTAAAAGCCCCAGTAAGGCTGTTTCTTTTGATGCTATTCTCTCTTTCCCTTGTGCAGGGTAAGGCAGCTTCATTATAAAGGCAGCGTAGCCAGGCAATCTCTTAGCTGTGGGTAAATAGCGGGACCTTTGAGCCGAGCCATTCCAGATGACCTAGGATGAATTGGGCTGCATTCCTCGCCAGGGCACCCCTTTTGCTAAACAGAAGAAAAGCCGCCTCCTAAGCACTCCCACTTATAACTTGGGGGCAGATGTTTTGCAGTGTTGGTTTTTGCTGTGCTGAAAATATAGCATAAGGTTAGCAAAATATTTAAACTGTAGCATAGTCACAGTCTGAGTGCACAGGGTTTACTTAAGGGAGGAGAGTGCTATTTATGGAAGGCATGTGGTTTACTTCCTCCCCCTGAAGTGGGAATGTTTCTTTGGGGTTTGGCATGCTCTTCCACATAGTATGTGAAAGAAAGAGACCAAGGGTTTTGGGAATTCTCAATGTATTCATGTCCACTTTCTCAAGCCAGGTGTGAGAATTTTCTGATTGTTTTGTGCATTCATATTTTACCTGCTAGGTTTTCAGCAGTATTTTTAATCTTTTACAGTCAAACTGTGCAATTTTCTCCCATTTATAATAGTTGTACCTTGATAATCTGAATTAAGTGCAAATTATGGGAGCCGATTAGGAGCAAAATGAGAAAAAGACATTACAGCTCTCACAAATGCTTCATTATACTAAACTGCCAATTTTAAAATTCATTTCACTGAGTTTAAAGTGAAATGTTTAAAGGAAACGTAGATAGCTGGAAAGGTTGCCATGCTGCTTAAAAAAAGATTATATGATGATATGAGATACTTGGTTGTCATTGTGTCAATTATGGCTCGTCAGGCAACATTAGTCTTTGATTTCTGGCATTTGTGGAAGACAGTTATGTGAGAGAGCTAAAAAGCCCTGAATAGTATGTTTGTTATTTGGCAGGGTTGAGTAAGATATTCAGCTCTGGAAAAAGGTCTTCACAGTCCAATATTATCAAGGCAGGAAAATATTTTTATGACTTGAGAAAATGGATCAATTCATTGCCTGGTTCTGGGGAATGATTGATCCAGCAGTGGCCATTCCAAACATGGAGCTGGAGAAGAGCACCTTGATGTGCAGTGTACAGTACTGCAGGCTCTTGCACAGAGTGCTGCATACCTGAATTTAGGAATTTATGTCTCTAAGGGATGTCTCAAGCCCCTTGCCAGGAGTGAGGCAGGAAGGTGGTGGAGCTGAGGGATGTCCTGTGCAGTGTGAGTTTTCTGCCCTTCCACGAGCTTAGGAAACGTTTAGCTATCAAATGCTGCACCCATGCTGGAGGTTTGAAACCCTTAGATTTTTTTTCAAACCATTAAGCTCTTTCATCTAATGAAAATCACTTTCTTTTAAAATGGAAAACATTAAATCAAACAATAGCTATTTTTTTTCTAATGACTTTTTTGATCCAAGAGCTTTCAGAGTGCTTAGCCTTGCAACTTCAGATTTATTTTTTTTTTAAATTGCTTTACAAAATCACAGGATGTTTCTGTGGTGAACATACATCTGTGCTGGCTTTTGCTGAGCTTTGGAAATAGGTCAGGAATTAAAGCTCCGGCTTTGTGGTTCTGAGGAAAGCCCTTAAGAAACTCTCTCAGACATAAGAGGGTAAAGAGGGGTCACTGGAAATACTGTTTGACCATATATAGATGGCATGGTCTCTCCCATCTGCAAGCATGTACGGCTGTATACAGAAACATATATGTATGAGCTGCTGAAACTGGTGCTCTTCAGAGCTTGCTTAGGACAGAATGCTGCAGGAAAAAAAAAGGGGCAGACATGGGAAAACATTAAGAGAAATGCTCTGCCTTCCTGTGCCAGTGGTGGCTCCTCCTTACGTGCCTTAAGCTTTGCTATATGTCCTAAGCTCAGTCTATTGTTTTGTGTAGCTCTGTGCAAAACCCAGCCCTATGGGCGGCGTGCGCTCAGTGTGAGGTGTCATTGCCATGGAAACTGGCACCAAACCTCGTTCACACATCGAGCCTGGCTGGCGATGGATGGAGGTCAGGCCACTGAAGGGCTACTGACGGATGGAGGTCGGGCTCTGGCATCTGCACTCTGCTGCCCTGGGGTCTTTTGCAAGCCCTCCTAAGAGGGAGGTAGTGGGAAGAGGGATGGTTTCTTGCAGAAAGGGAGAGCAAAAAAATGGTGCAGGAAGCAAAAATGGCCAATGAAGTGTGAAAAATCAACCATTTTGTCCTGCTCTCAGATAGTACTCTCTTGCTGTAGTTTGTTAATTTGGGGTTATATTTTGATTTCAGAATAGCAGTAGAAATTAATAACTGCTGCAACATTGGTGGGAGGTGATTGAGTCATTTCTTATTCCCTCACCCTGGGTCTCAGCAGGGCGGCACGGAGGAGCTCTGGGCGAGTGAGGCGTGCACCAAATGAGCAGCATGTGAAGCACAGAGGTGGAGAACTTGGCATAGGGATTAAACATGGACATGATTTCTGTAGGGTTTCCTGCAACATTAAAGAAAAAAAAAGTTCAAAGCCTTAGGTTAAAAAAGTAAAAGCTAAAGTGAACTGAAATAAAACAAAATCCAACCTTTGGGGTAAATGGAATTCCCCTATATTTGTCTTTCCCTACCTGCTAGGAATGTTATGGCAGGATTACCAAATGTGAGGCTTTTTCTTTTCAACATTACAGAAGGGGAAAAAAAATGGAATGGGAGGAGAGGTGTTTTGTTGGTTTTTTTTTTCTCAAAGACATTTTTCCTTTCCTTTGGCATAAGCAACTTCTTCCATCTCTCCCTAAGTCCACTATTTGTTAGACCTGCGGGTGGCCCTTAAACAACCTCATCACAGTGTAGCTTTTTGCCATCCTAAAACATTACTTTGCAGGCATGCTGTGTAGGCTGCTTGCCTTCACAAAGTACACAGTTTTTCATGGCTTCTGTGCCCAGGTTAGGGAGAGCAGCTACTTCTTTCTGACCCCTCTTCCTCCCCTCTTCCCCTTCCCAGTGCCTCTGTGTGTGCTGAGGATGCAGCAAAGCCAGGAGAGTGCCCCAGCCCCTTAATACTGCCTGCAGATGAGGGAGGCAAATCACATTTTCAGCTGCTGTAAAGAGGTCTGATTTCTTTGTTGTGGACACTACTGAGTGTGTTTCACTGGCAAAAGGTTAGAGCATGGCTAAAGGGTTAGAAACCTGAGCACGATACAAGCCTTGGATAAGTGCAGCATTGAAGGTTCTTCTCTCTCTCTGCCTCCTGCTCTTTTTCCTGAGGTTGCTAATCAAGCCAAACTAGCTGGTATAGTTAAGATGAACATATTAACAAAACTCTTGCTATAAGTTTGTTTCTACTCCTGCTTTCCAAGCAACCACTGAGGCCTGTGGGCAACATGCCATTTTGTCAAAATATTTTAAGCATTAAGCCATTTCTTTGGGAGTTCATATTTATCTGATAATATATGCACTTAATCTCTAAGTGCGGTAAATTAATTTTTATCTTTTATTACATAAAAATACTTTCAAATGTGAGAACCTGCCTTGTATAAATGTGCAATAACACACTTAGGCTTGGCCCCTGAGAGGGGCTGGCTGTAGTCAGGTGGTTGTTTAACAACTTGTCAAGGGGAAATTGAGTGCCAGTGCAAGGTGAAGCCTTGAGCTGGCTGGAGAGCTGCATTGTAGCTGCTACTGCTTCCCTCCTGTATGTTTCCTGCAGCAACTCTGCTCCATGCCTCTTCCTGTGGGGAACAGGCCAAGGACACAGAACATGGAGGCAGAAAGGGGAGAGGCAAAGCTTGTACTGCTCATGCTGTTCCTTGGCAAAGCAGTCTGGTGTTTTCAGGAGGCTTTGTGCTTGGTCAGTTTGAAGTCAGGTATGATGTATTCGTGCTCACAGACTGGAATCCTTCGGTGGCTTCATTTTAGATCCTGCACTTCTTGAATAAACCAGATGCTTTTAACTCCTTTTTCTCAGCATCCTCTGATGCTGCTCATAGAGGTGCGGCACGTGCCCATCTTGAGCTGTGGTCTCTTTTCTGTACTCCTTCATATCTCCTCTGCTTGCCCTCAGTTGTGTCACTAATGACAATGTGAGGGTGATGACAGTTCTGCAGCATTCCTGATTGTGCATGTGTGCCAAAGCCTACCACAACTGTCCATCCCCTCTGATCCCAGGCAGCAGGGACATGAAATCATTGAGCTGCAATACCGTGTGGGTCCAGCTCCAGTGTATTCAAGCTGCGTGTGGCTTGTTGTCATGCATGTGTGTAATTGCTACCTGGGTCTTCATGTGGTGGTGCCCTGAAAATGGGTTGCTGTCATTTTCTCTTTGATTAGTCTCCTCTCTAATTTAAAAGATGTCTTCCCTTGAGGAGGTTTTCCTTCATTTGTTTTGTTAGTGGATGCTTTTTTTTGAATTATAAACTTAATTCTCTGTAGAGAGCTTAGAAAAAGGATGTGGACTGACAAAAAATTACATATTCCTTCTAAACATGAGTCTGACAATGTTCAAGTTAAAAAAAAAAGAAGTAAAAAAACCCAAAAAACTGAAAGTTAACTTTGTTTCTGGTCATGCAGCTTTTAAAATGTTTCTGCCAAGAGAAATGACCACAGTAGTGTATGAAGCTATGGAAAAAACAGCTGAATCTTTTTATATGTTGATGTTGTTATAATATCTAGTCCCCTCTTTTGAAAACGGAAGTCAGGGTAATGTGTGCATGGAATTTCAGAAATAAACACCTGGACTTCTTTTAACATTAAATTATTCTGAATATATAAAGATTACCTCGATAGACATGCTTTGTTCTTTAAATGAATTGGTGAAATTTGGCATGCTTCTTAAAGAGGCCTTTTGCCAGTCTTTTCCCATATTCTTAGCTCATGCCTTTGCATAATGATGTGATCCATGGTGGGCAGGAATAATTCAGCCTAACGATGAATAATGGTAGCATTTGTGGTCAACTGGTCATGACATTCTCATTTGAGCATTTCTCTTTGGGAACTGCGTCTTCGAGTCATGAGACTTTCAGTAATGTCAGGAGAGAGAGCAGCACAGAATGAGGCTGGATGAGGGAGAAAAGGGACACTTGTTTTACAGGGTCCACTGTGGTGGAGGAGGGAATTAAAGAAAAAAAAAAAGCCTTGCTTGAAATACTGGTAGCTTTACAATCATCTCTTTGTAACACTTTCTCCACTACCAAGTACTTCTGTACTTCTGTGTTTAAATCACTGTATGTCTACAGTTTTGTGCACAAGACCCACTGGAATCTCAGTGAGGGAAAAACAACCTGTAGGAAAGGAGGAGGTGGGAGTAGAGAAGGACAGAGAAAGCATCATATTAGGAGGAATTTATTGGTAGCCTAAAAAAAGCAAATGCACATGCTGGAATAGGACATGCTACTCCAGATTTGGATCCTCCTGGGCAGAGGAAAGAGGGGAGCTTGTTGGTAAACCTGGGGATCAGGTTTAAATGGGGGCATGATGTAAACACTGTCATGCCAGAATGACCTACTTCCATCATGCCTCATCTGTGTCTGTCATTTCTAAGTCCTGGGTATTAGGTATATGTGAAAGTTAATTACACAGAGATCTATTATTCATTGATAAGCAGAAGGGGACGTGTAAAAAATACCGAGTTCCCCACTACAACTAAAAAAGGCACTTGTGGTAGCTGTGTATAAAAATAGTCTGGACACTATAGCTTTGATTAAAGGTGGGTTTAAAGTACTGTGATGGTGCTGCTTAGATGTGTAGGATGTATCTGCTTTCTGTTGAAGCAAAAAATGTGTTTACAGGAAGATGGATAAATGGGAGTGGAGTATCTGTGATTCAAGGGAGAAATATTATTAATGTTCCGGTGACTTTTGCAAACTGAAAGTCCTGGAAGTTGGTTGCAGACTAAGAAAACCACAAGTACTCAGGCTTGGTTTAAATTAAGTCTTTCAGAATTTGTTTGAATGTATGAGTAGGAATCCAAATATTGTGGTGATAGAAGAGCTGACACTCTTTCCATCCTTCAGATGCCATTTACAGGACTCTGGAGATGGTGGAAGAACCAGAAAGCTACGCTGCTCTTCAGTGCTGCAAACTACTGCTGAAAATTGTAAAGAAGAAAAGGAAACTTTATTTACAGTTTTGAATAAAGTGGCATTAAGAGAACATATGCTTCCTTGTCACATGTTAGTTAAGAGATTCTGACAATGTATCCAAAGCAACTCCATCTTCAAAGCGGACAAAAGAAAATCATGTCAACTCTGAGAGTCTTCTGGTGTGTTCCGTTAGTTGTGGATTTCTTCAAGGATTCTTCAAACACGAAATTATTTGTTATAAACAGCAATGGCCTTGTTCAAGATGCCACAAAGAAGGTAACAGAAGCATGTCAAAATGGTACAGTTTGTGCAGAAATCTAACTATTCTACAGCAGCTGAAAGCATTGAATATAATCTTCTTCATCAGAGATACATTATAAATTATTAGTAACAGCAACTCCACTATTTGGCCCATGGTTTTCAGAACAGTTTGAAAAAGTATTTTCACACAGTATGTGCCCAAAACTTTTTTTTTTAAACTATCCTCTGCATTTTATTTAAGTCATGTAAAAGGTTGTAACTAGAGACTACAGACCAGTGACCCATCCAAAGTAAGCAGGAATGCTAGCTGGAGCAGAAGAAACAATAACCAGATTAAGCTGCTAAAATATTTTCTTTCATTTGTATGACAACACTTTATAAAAGTTCCAGCTGAAAGTGAGGGCTCATATTGTTTGACTCTATGCAAAAGCAGAGAGCAGTGTCACACAGTAAAAATGTGAGCTAAGAAAGCTGTATAAAGAGTTGTAGGAAAAAGAAGAAGGAATAAAGGTGCTAAGTTAATCTGTTGCAATTAAAATAAAAGTACATGAAGTTTTGATTAAATTCCTCTAATTTTGCTTTTTATTTGAGAAGGGTGTGAGAAGCTTGATTTAAATCTGGACTAGCCTAAAGGAGCTGCATTATTTCAAGATTGTTTTACTTTCAGGCTCTGTAATATGGTAGTCTATGACAAGAGAAGAATTACAGCCTGGAAACAGCAAACGTTCCCTTGACGAGCACCACCAAAGTTTTCACTGACACCATGGAACACTTTTCTTAAGCAGGCAATTTACCTTCTCAGAATGATATCTGTAATGATAGATGGTAACATTTACATGCACAAAATGGGTAATTCCATACTTAGGATGAATTTAGAGCTGCTGTAGTGGGTTTAACTTCTTTGAATTCAAATGATTTGTATATGTCTGTGTCACAGCTGAGTGTGATCTCCTCAGCTTTTCAAAGTTAGGTTGCTGAAGATACTGAAGCAAATATTTTGGAAACATACTTCCTAATCATGGAATTCCTTTTTCACTAAGGATGTGGCTTTGATCAATTATTTACTTACCCATCCTCAAACATATTTACACTTTTCAAAACCTTTCTTTGTTCTGTTTGTGCCCAAACTGCACGTCCTTGGTACCAGCTTCTGCAGAAAGTCTGAGGGAAGTGGCTGCTGTAATTCTGTGTGGCTCTGAAAGATGAAACAACATGAAGGAAACAAGCATGAGATTTGATTTTTTTATCTCCTTTTATTTTGTGAGTGTTCACTGGATTTGAATATCCTCACCAGCAACCCTCCTGCAGTTATCAAATGTGTCAGCTTTGTTTCAGTGCTTAACCAGCTGTAAAAGATATTTTATTGCCTTATATATTCTTCATTTAAGTAAATCAGTGTTGTATTATAGATGACTCTAAAAAGGGGATTTTTTTTTTTTTTTTTTTTTTAGTTATAGTGACTAGTGGCCAGGTATGCACAGGAACTAGCATATTTGGAGCGAGCAGCAACCTGTCCTGCAGTTATTTGAGAGAGGGGTGTATGTAGTCATTGCCCCGTGAGTAATGCAGCAATCCACGTGCCCTGCTGCTGAGGACCAGCTGGCTGCTGTGTGCTATCAGAGCTGCTTGCCAGCAGGCACGGCTCATTAAGAGCCTAGTTGCAGGATATAACATCTTTGCAGTCAATTAGCAACGCGGCTCTTTAAAAAGGTCCAGATCCTTCCTCATTCAGCACAGCACTTCAATATATGTTCAAAGTTAAATGCTTGATTAAAATTTTGTGTAATGAAGATGTGAGGTCTTGTGCTTGAGGTTAAACAGGTAGGCACATTCCCAAATCAGGGCCTGACATGTTATGGTTCTTAAAGGTTTCCAGGAATCTTGAATATCCTGAAATACTGACTATGCTGATTTCCAAGCTGAGTAAAACCTACAACTGAAAAACAAAACCACACCACGTGACTGTGAAGCATGCAGGAAAACCTTTTAAAATCTGTATCTGGTCATCACTGATGATTGTCTTGTCAAGGAAATGCTAGCAGACTGTTTACATTTTTGTAACCGTAAAATAAATTAAAGAAATGACACAACTTTAGTCGTCTGGAAATGATGAAAATATATATATATTTGGTAAAATGATTTTATTCTTTGAAGGAAGAACCAATGAGAGCAATTGAATTGTTATGCACTTCCAGACTGTAATATTTCTCACTGAACGCAGTTGTGTTTTGTAGCCTGCTTCCTGTTGTCAAGTAAAGGAATGAGTATTAGGAGGACCAAAATTCAAGCTTTTGCCTTAGCATTTTATGTAACAATACCTACCACTTTCTTGTGCTTATTTTCTGTTGTATGACGCCTGCTGGCTTATTGTAATACCCTACTGATAAATCATTGCAGTAATTGGCAAACGTCTTTGCTCCAGTTCGGTGGGTCAACAGAAGAATCAAAGAAAATCTCTCACTGATTGTGAGTTATTTATAAACATAACCACTCTGGTCCTTGTGGATTGGGTCTGAACACCTTACTATGAGATCTAGACTTGGTATTTTCTGTAATAGTATGTTGAATTGTCAGAGCTCACTGCTTCATCTTCTGCAATGTCTCATCTTATATCCCCACTAATAAAATGCAGACTTCCAGCTGACTGCAATGAGTGTAGATTTAATCCTCAAATAACTTTTAAAGCAACTTTTGATTTCTGGTTAAGCATGCTATGAATGTGAATTGTTCCATACTTCCTCTTATTTACTTTGTCCTGTTAGAGAACAAGTTGACATAAGCTCTCTGGTGTGTGTGACATCTTACTTGTATGTTTTCAGCTTTTGTTTTCTGTCTGATTTAAATGAGTTGGAGTGGTATTTTTAATTTATTATTTGTACCTGAAACTTAAAATGAGAAAGCCAAAACAAAACACATCTCCTGTACAGAGACTGTCTAGAACTAGCTGGAATTGGATCACAGCCTTTAAGGCACCTCCCATTGAGGCACTGGGATGTCATCCATGCCCATAGAGCTGGTGCTAGCTGCCCTGGACACTTCTGGGCCTGGGGATAATGGCTTCCGGCAGCCCAGACGGTAAGGCAGGAGTCAGATCCTAGGGGATCCGCCTCTGGTTTCCACTCTCAGATTCACTGGATCTGTTAGTGGGTAAGACTTGAAGATTGCACAGATTATCGTGTTTCAGATACGTGGGGGAAATTTTGGGTTTAGTTGGTGCAGTGCTTGATCACCCCAGAGGTGCGGGCTATGGAATCAGTGAAATCCAGAGCGCTGAGACAAACCCTGCTACAAGGCCAGGCCAGCCCCCAAATTCCACATTCATCACAGCCCACCAGAAATATATGTGAAACTTCAGTGAGAGCCCTGCCTTTCTTTGCCTTGCCCCAAACTTCCATGTTATTTCCAATGGAGCATTTTGGGTTCAGTGATAGACACCTCTTTAGGTGAAAGCATTTGCAGCAAAATGTCCAGCCCCTTCCAGGCACAGGGGTGAGCCTGAGCTGGGAGGCGTCATCAGAAAATGGGCACACTGTGGAATAGTTCAGACTACATGTGAACTTTTCCACTGATTAAATGTAAATAATCCTGCTCAGACTCTAACAGCTGAGTTGAAGCAGAGATTTTCAAAAGAAAGAACTTGGATCACAATTTTATGGCTATCTCTAAAATATTTTATTGCTAGTTTATGACACCAGAGTGTAAATTATGGGGCTTTAGAGAGTTGCATTGTGAAGGTTTTATCCTTTGCTTATGTACAAAACATAAATACTACTGTTTTGTTTTCAGGGAAATTAAATACATATTTTTTAAAGTGCTGTTGAGGAAGCCAGGTTGGTTAGTAAGAAGAACACCTTACTTGTTTGCTTTTTTTTTTGTGTAGATACTGTATTTTTATGAATTGGTACTGAGTAATTATTTTCAGTCAGCTGATGTAGGTCAAACAATTGAAAAGAAGGAGAGGGGAATAAGCGTGTGTTGTATGTTTGCAAATACCACTACAATGGAAGCAGTGTGTGTAACACCATGTGGATTGCAGAGGAAATGTCTTCTATTAGATGAACTAATGGAGAAAAATATCTTTTGGCCATTTCTCAGGTCTGAAACAAAGCTTATATAGTTTGTGTGTAGATAGAATTGGCTTATACTGTGTGTGTGCATGTACATGCGTGTCTACACAAATGCAGTTCTGTAGATGCAACAACAGCTACCATATTGTCTCATTCGTGTTGAAACTGTGTGGCCATGTTATCCATTTTTAGAAGAGGAATTTTAACAAATGGAAATGTTTAGTTTCCCACTACATTTTTAAAGCTAACTTAAAGCTATGTAATTCAAGAAATGTGTTGTATTTTGGAGTTCAGAGTTTAAAGATCAGTTCCTTTTGGATGGGACTCTTCATCAAGATTCCTTAGTAGGTTATTCTGGCCTTTGTCTCTTGGGGTTTATATTCAGTATTCCTTCAGATTTTGCTCCATCCCATGTCAAAATGACTCCTTATCATTTCCTTCCACTGTCTCACGCTGAGTGACCATGGGCAGTAAAAATGTTTTCAGCTGCTCCTTTTAGTTAATGTTCTTGTTCCAGTAGACTCACTCAGGTAAATTTTTCAAAAGTTATGATACAGTTGTGTCTGCAAACTCCATGTTATTCTCCTATGCCCAACCTTGGCACCAGTTTCCAGCATTTTTCCCAGAGCTTTGGGCTCTGGGAAAAATGCTGGCTTATATCTATTGGGATGAAACTGAGGTTTGATTTTCCTGTTCTTGAAGACTGGAAAGACTGGGAAGGGACATGAGTAGCCACAGTGGTGTGAAATACCTGTTTTTAATGGTTCTAAATTATTATTGTTCATATCTCTTGTATGAAATGTCTCTATTCTCTTAGGAGGTTCAGACTCTTTAGCAGCTGTCAAGGCCAATACTGCTGTACAGTCCTTGCTCTCAGCAACATCCTCAGTGTCCTAGTGATGGGGTGTCTTGGAAGGACTGTGCAGATCAAGCTTCACACTGCCTCTTCACTTCAGGCTCTTTGTGCTGTGAGTACACTAAATAATGTTGTGGCTACCACTTGGCATGTCCAGATCAGTTCACTAAGAGTGCTTTGACTTAACATCTGGAAAACTTACTGTGATTTTGATGATTTTATGCTTTTTAGGTGGATGAAACTATGTACCTGCCTCAAATAAATATGAAAGGTGCTGGTATATTGATTTATTAGTCCCTCTAATCACCATAAGTTTCCTATGATTGTGGGGTAAGTGGGTATTTTTCTGGTAGTGCCACAGATGAGGCATGATGGTAGTGTATTACAAGCATGCTGTGAACAACACAAAGGCTATATTTTACAGGCAGTGTCTGATAAAAGTAATTCAGTGCAGCTCTTCCTAACAAGAAAGGGAGGGAAGAGATGCTTTCAGTTATTTTGTATCTCTAATATGTCTTGTGGTAACTCTGGGTATACAGAGAGGGGTGTGGAAACAACGCTATCCGTAGAGGTGTTCATTTTCCAACTGTGAGAAAGACGTGTCTGCAACCTAACTGTACTTGCTTCAGCTGGAATAAACACTTTTGGGAAGAATTTGGCTGAATGGTTATTTTTGGTCTGGCAAAGGGGAAACCGACTGAGTGACTGTTATTACTCTGATGCCAATTACTGGAATCGACCAGCTTAAGGGCAATTTGCTGACTTTGTTTAAAAACAAATCTGGTCTTTCTGGGTCCAACTGTGATTGAGAAAGGGAGGAGCTCTAAACCACTTCTTTTTTTTGTTTTGTTTTCTTTTCTTTTCTTTCTTTTGTTTTGTTTTGTTTTTTGTTTTTCCTTTTAAAAAAGAAATTTAAATTACTTTTTTTTACAAGTTTCCTAGCTGAAAACATTATCTGAACTCCACATGGTGTGGGATTTAGGGAATTAACAGGATGATTCAGACATACAATCCTCACATTCATTCCCACTCCTGAGAACTTTCCTTAAGGAATAAAATTTCTTTCCTGCCCTTGGTCGGAAACAAAACAAAATCAAACCCTTCTCTCCCTTTTTTTTTTCCTTTTTGACTGGAAAGTAGCACAACTAATAAACCTAACATTAACCTCCAGCACATGCTGTAGGCCAGTATAATCTCAGGATATGAGTGGTGTGATTTTTAGCAGGCGTTTGCGGCACTCCTCCCTGTGAACTCTTGGCTGGTACGTTGTCCCATCACTGCTTCCCTTTCCTCTCCCCTGCTCCACATGGAGACCTGTGCCAGCAGGGGCTAAAGGGTGGCTTAAAGTGTTGCCTTTTCATTTTTTCTCGTAGGGAGTGGGGCAGAAAGCACCGAGAGCGCTGCCGTGTGTATTGGTTTGCATCTCTGTGAGATGACAGACCAAGGGCAATGCCTGAGCTCTGACCTTGGGTACGAGAAAGTTGTGGTCTTGCAGCCCCACTGTTCTCTTGATGTATCTCTGGTTTCCTTTTCCTATATGTGTGTTTGGGGGAAGGTCACATAAGCTGCAGGGAATCTCTGCAGCAGGAATTCAGAGTACTCAGATTGTACAAAATTCCCAAGGTGCGCACCAGAAGAATTTTATGATGGATTGGTTTCCCACTCTTTCCCCTTTTGTTGCTTCTTATCAAAACCAAACAAACTCAAACAAAAGATATCCTTTCATTTAAGCAGGAAATAAAGGAAGTTAGTGAAACTTGGTGCTTGTCCATGCTGCAGTTTAGTTTAAACGCCCACAGGCACCTGTATTTTTTTCCTTTCTCCTTCATGGTATTGCTTTCCGTGGTGCTCCTTGTGCAGATTTGTTTTAAAAACTCCTCTGCCATAAAATTTAATATTTTTTTTAAATTTACAGTCAGACCTTTTTTCCACCTTGATCATTTTTCCCCTCTACCTAGAAACTTTCTTGTCCATTCCCTTGGCCACTCTTTTTCTTTTTGAATCAAGAAAATTCTCTTAGCTTGCTTTTGTATTTTCTGGTCCACAGTCGAATCAAATAGTACCAAGCTTAACTGTTGATTTCTTGATTTTCTTTTATAATATATTTATATATTTTACTCCTAATGTTTTTGTTTCATTATATTTGTTGCTGGCCTTCCCTGCCAAATTAAGGCCTTGTTGGTCAAACTGTCTGACCTGTATTTTTGTTCATAGAGTCTCCATGGGCTTCTTCTGAAACTCACCTGAGTTCATTCGATTGTTTCAAGCTTCTCTGCACTTCCAATCCTATTTCACACCTGCTTTTCTTACTCCATCTTCAATTTGGGGGAGCAGAGGAAATTTACTAAATACCTTGCAGCCTTTTCCCTCTCACTGTCACAATCCTAGGCAACCAGATCAGCAGCTGCATTACTGCATTCTGAAGACAAATCTAGCCTGGGAGGAGGATCAGAGTGGCTGCCTGCAGTATATTGCCTTTCACCACATTGCTGATTCCCATTTTGCTATACCAGATGCTGCCAACACCTTTGTCTCTGAGGAGCTTCTGTAGTGCTGTGTCTCTCCTACCTTTCCTCTAGCTGATGTTTCGCCAGTGTTTAAATCCACATCCACCTGTGTTTTTATTACACACAGAGATGGAAACTCTGCCCAATCATTCTTGTTCATTCTTCAGCTTCCTTTTGTTTTGTCTTAAATATATTCAAGGGGGAAACAGGAGGAGGGATGGAAAAGGAAGGGTTCGGTCTAGACTTCCAAAGCAATTTCCTTTTCCCTACAGAGCACAGCTCATTTCCTTCCAGAGTGATGTGGCTGGGAAGTTGCACATTTCTTCTCAGCACTGACTTTCCTGAAATTTTTTGAGTCAAAGCACAGCTACTAGGTGGGATCCAGAGAACCATAAACAGGAGTGTGTGAGTGTTTTTCTCGCTGCCAAACAGGAGAATAAACAGAGATTAATATAGAAAGGAGAGGGCGGTCTAGATAAGCAGCCACAGGGTGGAAATGTTGAAAAAAAATAGACAAATGTCCACAGACACACCTGCACTTGGGCGTTTCTGCACCGTGAGGCCTCACAGGGCTTATTTTTGCCGTAAATATCTCAAGGATAGAAAACTGAGCAGTGTGGAAGTTGATGATTTTCCTTGAGGGTTAATTACAAGGTCTTGCCTTGGGGGGGGGGGGGGGGAAGGTAATGGTTTATTGTTGTAAATTTAACTCTTTCTACATTGCATTTAGCTCAAGACAGGAGAGTTCTTTTTCTTTAAAGTACATTTATATTTGCTGGTTTTAATAGTAAGACATTTAGTACTGTGGCATCCACTCTTAGCAGGTTTCTGTGTTTGCTTTAAATCAAACTAATAAATTGGTTTAAGTCAAAATAAAACCAGGCCTAAGGAGTAGCATAATCATGACTGAGCAACTTGCCTCCTCCAGAGATACTCTGTGCTTAAATTTTTTCAAATGAATTAAATTCAGTTTGCAAAGGAAATGCTTTGGAAAAAAAAAAAAAGAAAGAAATTATAAGATCTGTTGACTCCATGGAGTTTCTAATTTAGTTGGTGCCTTTATGTGTTTGTTTACTTACTTAAAAGATGAGATTTCTTCTGTGTTGGGAGTGTGTGGAGACATGAACAGGAAGATGAGCTGGAAGCTGACTGTGTTTGGTGTAAGATAATTATTTCATCCATTCCATTTGGTTTTTGCTTAGCAAGACAATTCACATGGTGTTTATTGTCCTGCCACCAGTAATTGCAGATTAGTGTCTGAATAGCTGATGCTTATTTCTGAGTCTGAAAAAGCTTGTAAGTGACTTATTGTGCTAATTGTCAGAAAATGCACAATGAAACTTTGGAGAAGTACTTCCAAAGTAATAGGTATTGCAGTTATGCAGGAACTTGAGTAGGTTGATTTTTTTTTTAGTAGATGAATAGATGAGAAAACTTTTACATTTTATTTCAAAAATGAAAGTTCAGCAAACTATAGGCAAATCTCCTGCTTCCCAGAGCCTTTGCTTTGAATTCCCAACTACAGGAAAAACTTCTGCTATTAGCCACAAGGTGAAACACCACAGTGTTTGCTACTCTCCAGCTTGATGACATTTTTCCATGCAAAGGAAAACACCTGGCTTAGGAGGAGGTTGTGTAGGGCTGGACATGCTGGGGGCACTGGTTACTGCATCCACGCAATCATTCTTCACTCGATTGTGCAACATATTGAAGCCTCATAATTTGGAGTTGCTGTCAAGCACGGGAAACTTTGCAAGGGCAGGAAGAAGACAATGCAATGTAATGTAAAGACCTTGTGGAGCTCACACTGCAAATTACAGAACTTTTTTGTGGGACTAAAGGATGCTTTTTCCTGCTTGCTTCAGTCGAGTTGCAGGAGACCAGACTTGTACAACTTTTCCATTTGCAGAGGTACCTCTGCAGAGAAAAGATGTGTAGCTGGTAGCTGAAGGTCCTTGAATTAGTTATAACTTGTTATAATTCACCCAGCTGTGTTGGACTGGTTGGCTCATGTTTTCAACAGCTGTAGCTGGCAGGGAAATTTCTGCTCTGTTAAAGGGGGTTCTGGCAGTCCCAGGTATTCAAGATGAGGTGGGGAGAAAAAAGATGGCTAAATATTCTACTGATACCATCTGCCATTGAGGAACCACTGTGGGCTTTTTTATTATTCCTGAAATGTGTAGCTCTTTGTGGCTTGGAATTTTTTTTTTTTTACATGTTTGCTGTCTTTTGTCAGTTTTAAGACTGCATTTATTAGATCCGCTGAGGGTGAGAGGCAAAAGTGCTGCTGTCTTAGGGGGAGAATGGATACACGACAAATACAAATTATTTAGAAAATGCTACTTCTGTAGATATGATTTTGACATTATGCACTCTGACCAGGGGAAGAAACTGCAATAGTAGGTAATGTTTTTACTCTGCCAGAAAAAAAGACAGGGTGGTATCTCAAACTTTTGAGTAATTTTTCATCTCATTTTTCCAAATATGCACTTTAGTGGTACTTGGGATAGCAGGGGGAGGATAACTCTTCAGGCACAAATTGAGGTTGATTGTGTTTGTACATGTAGATGCTCAGTGTTGCACAAAGCAGGGCAGTTCTAGAGAAAAAACCAGTTTTTTCTATGAATGCCAGGATTTGAAGCAGTGCTATGCTAAGTGCTGAATGAGGCAGATCAAAATACACAGAGGCATAGATGGAAATTAAAAGAAGGAAAAAAGCAGGGTATTTAGCTTTTTTGCCTTCCACCTGGAAGGATTGCAGAGCCTGTGTTGTGTCCCAGGGTCTGTCAGTGGCACATTGTATGACCTTAATAAAGAAACTGCATCTCAAAGTTCCCAAGGTCTTACATTTGTAAAATGAGAACAATAAGCAAGGTGCCCTGGGTTCTGTGAATAAAAAGGTGCTGTATAAAAATTGGTTTAGTACTGCTAATAGTAATAGTAATAATATATATGATAATAATTAATTTGTTCTCAACATAATTTTAATCCAGAATGAATCGTCTATTTTTCTGTGAGCAGTGCTAAGATACATAAAGGTGCAAAAATATTGCAGTTTCTCTGAAGATATTGCATGGACACAACCTGTGAGGATTCTGGAGTCCTTTCCTTTTTTTTAGTGTATAACATAGCCCATAGCAGTAAAGTATTTTCAGATCAGTGCTTTTCAACAGAAGTGTTTAGCACTTTCCCAGGAAATGATCAACAAATAAAACACACTGAGAAAGGAAGCTAGCATTTACTTTGTTTTTGAAGGTGCCTTGTAATTTGCAAAACAAGGTGGAAGGGGCTGGATCTCCCATAGCATTGTCATCTAAAGAACAGCATGTCTTACATGAAGTAACATTGGTGGAATATAATAGATAAGAAGAGTTACATTTCATACTTGCACCTTTGCATCACAATTGTTGTTGTAGCTGACTCTGAGGCAGAAGGGGCATAAGAATGCATGGCCATCTCTTGGCATCAGAAGTAACAGTGCTCAGGTTTTATCTCTGTACTGGTAATGCCTTTTCTGTCACTGTCTCCTTTTCAATTTCACTGGCCGAAATAAAATGAAGTGCATTCACATTGAAAAACTTAAGTGTGTCCTTAGAAGTCTCTAAATTTGGAAAAAAACATAGCTGTCTTGTTTAATGAACAACCCTTAGTTGCAATCCCTAATTTCAGAACCTGCCTTCTTTCAGCACTGTTGGTGAGCTCAAAGGGGCCAGACTTGGGCAGATAACTGTGATGATCAGTGGAACTGGAAATGTGCATGCCAATTATATTTCTGGCTAGTGCCTTTTTTTTTCCTTCCTTGGTACAAAAGTGATGAATGCTCACCGTCACTAAGCTGGTTGGAAGCAAGCGAAATAACAAGGTTATACCACAGACAGATTTTTTTCAATGTGACGGAAGACTTGGTGTTTCCTAAACACTTAGAGGAGGAATACTTCCTTCCTGACACTTCAGGATGTAAATGAAGACTTACTGGGCTGTGTGTCCCTTGACTCTTGCTAGCTTTACCTAAGCATTTAAGAGGTGCTACAGAAATAAGTGTGACCAGACAACCACAATGCTTCTCAGAAAGTAGCTCTTTTGAGGATGTGACACTTTCCATTTTGTGTCAACCTGGGAGCCCTGCTAAAGCAGGGAGAAACAAATCACTCCATCACAAATGCATAAAATGGGCTGAGGATGGATTATAAAGGTATGTCTTCCACATCACTAAATTCTTTTCCTCTTTCTACTCCTTGCCTTTATATCAGAAACATTGCTGGAAATACATCTGGGAAATTAGCAGAATGCTTGTTTTACTTCTTTTCAAAGTGTTTTCATGGTTTTAGGTGAGTGTTTGACTTATGTTCATTGGCCCTTGCACAAGAGACTGAAAGCTATTTCCTTTTTCCTTAATTAGAGCATGTGGAATATCAGGTTTCTGAGCAGTGAATTTCCTTTCAGGAGATAGGTAAGCATATGTGGTAGAAGTGGTTGTTTTTGTAAACTTGAGAAGTTGGTCCTTCTCTACTTTATAGATACTTTCTTAAGCCAAACTTGTACTTTTCATACAGACAGAAGTGCATTTTTTTTCCTTTTTTCTTCCCCACCTCCCCTTTTTTATTTTTGGAATTAAATATAGAAGTAAGAAGTTAGAAATATCTGAGGGAATTTCTAGGAGGGTGGCCATAGGAGTGTGGTAGCAAATGTGGTGAAGGCAACAGGCCAACCCTGTTTGTGTGTGTAACTTGATTTTGAGTCTGCAGAGCTGGTGCTGGTGAGAAAGGGGGAAAAAAATTAAAATGGAGAGGTTGTGTGCTGTTTTTTAAGGTCATGTATTTTTATATCTGCTGGCTTGTCTGTGTGGGTGGGCAGGTATGAGTCTTGGTCTGTCTCCTTGTGCAATGTCAGAGGGAAGTTGGGGTCGGTGTGGTGCCAGGGCCAGCCCACATCCTCCACCCACACAGCCCCATGAAGTGCTGCACACATCAATGAGGGAAAACCCCCAGCCCCTGGCACCGCTGGGGCAGGTGTGTGAGCTCACAGTGACAGCAGATGACTGTCACATTGCCGTGGGGCAACCACCAGTGCCTGGCCCATGTTCTGTGTACATCAGGTCTACCTCCTGAAATAAATTGTAGTCTGTGGTGTAAAATGTGCAGCTCCAACACTCAGACCACCTATAACCATCCTTTTCTCTCTCAGGTACTTTGGGGTAGAATAGATGGAAAGAAGAATGAGGAGAATGATTTCAGAAGACATTGCAGATCGCCATGTAACACCCCCTGCAAAATGCCATGCTCTTTAAGGTGTCAACCAGCTATAAACAGAGGGAGAGAGGGAAAATCAAGGCTGTGTCCAGCCAAAAGAAGAGTTGGCTAGATCAATCATGACCAAAACTTTGGATAGTTTTTGAAGGACAGACAGGTGCTGTGCTGTGGGGAAAAGTTCTTGCAAAGCTACTGCTTTCATGTGCATTTAATGGTTTTTTTTTTTCAAGCACCAACAGTTCCCCTTGTTTTTGTTTTCTAAAAGGTGAATCCAGAATAAATGCAGACTCACCCTATGAAGCCCTTTTTATTTTGGTATCTCAATGTTTTGTAGTATACCAACATCTACCTGTAAATAAATTGACTGTATATAGTGAAAATACTCTGCACTTCAGTCTGTGCCCAGGTAAGTGCTGAAGGGCATCACTGGCTTAATTTGCCCCTGGGAATTCAGTACAGTGTCTCTGGGTTGTATGAGCACATACGAAAGAAGAATTCAGTGTCAGCTTCTGGTGATTTCTGTAGGATATCTGTATTAGCCCTTATTTTGCTAAGCAGATGTAGTATATTGGATCAAATTATTGTAACATATGCCAGTGGGTAGAGGAGGAGGTCCTAGGACCATGGAGGTGGTAGGTGCCTTCAGTCCCAGGCATGGTCTAAGACTGTTGGCAGAATGATGTCTCCATTATTTGTGGGTGGGATCTCCAAAGCTAAATATCTCCACAAATTAAGTTTAAGGTGTGTTTCAACCTGCCTGTAGCAGTCCACCCTCTCAGACGCTGGGGGACAGGATGGATGCATACCATCCTTCCAGCTTCAGTCTGAGCCTTGCTTTATGAACAAGTGTATGAAGAAACTCAGAGAATTTAAATTAAAGGGCTTATTCAATTATTTTATCTTTACATGTAAGCAAGAGATAGCAGAAGGAATGGTGTTCCTTTCAGAAGGAGTGGTGTTAATCACTATAGCAATCCTTTCTAAGGAAAAAAAAATGCACTTTTTCATCCATTAGAATACTGTAGCCTTCCTGATTAAGTGTATTCACAGACATATAAAATTACAGGGTAAGGGCCTACTTGGGAACAAATTCCCCCTATATTGCCATGCCAACAGTATTCATGCTGTTCCATTTCACCAACAGATAATAACAGGCATAGATGCCTAGACCCATGAAAGGAGGTGACTTCAGTTCTGCTGTGCAGAGTTGTTAGATGCAGTAGAGCAATTCTGACTTCTACAAGGTATTTCCAGCTTTGAAACACTTTTATTTAGTGATGAAATGTAATGGCTTAGCAAGTGTATAAATGAGTACTGCCACAAGTGTGGCTTAGATGGATAATGAGACCATCTTCAGCTATGTTACATAAGTTTTGGTTGACGTGACATCAGTGAAAGAGGCCTGAGTCTTTTAGGCTTAGGATGTGTACTCAACCACCACTGAACTGTTGAGAAGAATCTCCCTGTAGGGAGAAGTCTCTCTTGCCCCACGCCTTTTTCTTTTCTGCCAATAATCTCTCTTGAAAACAAACTCCTGGACCAGCTGCTTCAGTGTCAGTGTTTTTTTGCTTTTCCTATAAAAGCTGTTCCCTGCTTGTTTCGCACTTAGGAGCCACATGGGTAGTGATGGCTGTGCTTTAAGGTACAGGAATTGCTTTCTATGCAATCAGGTAGCATTGCATGGATGTTGACTGACAGGCTGAAGCACGGGAGAATGACTGTGTGATGGTTGTAAAACAGATGCAGTGTGCTTGGCTTTACCAGCACTGGTTTGCTACTTTACCATACAAATGAGCTCACTCTCTTAATCAAATTTTCACAGTGGAAGGGTAGAACAGGCTGGTACAGATGGCAGAAGAAATCAAAGGGGACAGGGAGAGAGGGAGAAGAAAACGAAAAAAGAAGGATAATATTTGTCAGGCTTGATAGTGTTAATGAAAACATAAAGAAAGAAAGGAGGAAAGCAATGTTTGGAGAGCAAAGAGTGACCTGACAAGTGTGACCTCTGTTTTTCCCAAGGGCTTCTGACTTTGAAACCAAAGCTGCCTTTAATGTTCACCAGGTGCCATCAGGGTGTTTTGATTGCCTTTATGGAAGGGAATTAGCCTCATAGCTTCAGCATCTGCACTTCAGTGAACTTCAGGGACAGGGTGTATTCTTGTTCAGATCATAACCTTTAAGGTTCAAAGGCCATGAGCAGCTCAATAATTAATTCTGTTACTTCCACAGGAGGCAATGAACACAGACCTATACTTCACACCGATTTTATCAAAGGAATCTTTCCAGTCCCTGCTCAAACAGGTTCTGCCTGAGCATCTCTGAACTGCTGACCAGAGCAACTGGAAAGCAAGGCAAACACAACACACAAACAAAGCTGGCAGTAAGATTATTCCTCATGCTAAAATAATACTCTGAAGTTTGTATTTTGTCAGCTGAGATTATAGTTCAATTTCTTGGAAGAAGTGAGATGCTATTTTGCTCAAGATATATGGGTCTCTGTCCCCTGTTGTTCTATAAGCAAATTGTTGGTACTTATCATCCTCTTTCTGGCTGCTTCCTATCCGTAGGTAATTGTGCCTCTGATATTACCTAGATATCTCAGCCTTGCTCTTGACCTGAGAGTACATTTTAGCTCTTCAGGTAATTGTCTTGTCCTGCAGATGACGGATTTATAGGAATATTGCATATTGTCAGTAAGAAGAAACAACTGACTCATCAGTGGGGCCTTCCTCTGAGAGACCCAAGAGCCAGCCATTTCTGGACAGCTCTCCCTCCCCTTGTGAAGCTCAGGGAATTCAAGCAGCTCATCTAATCCCGTGGTGCAGAGGCTGTGTTGCAGCAGGAGGAAGGTACAATAGGCAACATATCCTTAACAGAAGAGTTTTTCTGGGAGGAGGACCTAGAGCTACCCAAGGGCCAACTCAGGATCACTGAATTGTGGGTCACTGGAGTGGTGGGGTAAGATTGTCTTGAGGGTCCTGTCCAGCGATGACTCTTCAATATCTTTGGTTTTCTCAGCCTTGGTACTGTGGCAGACACATGTTATAGGAAGAGAATATAATAGTATCTCTAAAATGTCTGGTTGTACTGCAGGACCTCGTGGGTCCAGATGACACTGCTTCAGTTCATCAGTCACCTTCTGCACCCAATATCTGTTAATTCTACCATCACCTCCCATACCCAATTATCTGTTTTACAGTCCATTAATTTCAAAGTATAGAACCAGAGTAACTTCAACGAGAGATAGGGAAGGGGTTTAAAAGGGCCTGAAAGATTTGCAAATTGCAAACAAATGACTGCAAAGGGTCATCGTATTTCAAAAGCCATGGCAGTGCAGTGAAGTTGCCACTGACTGGAAAAAGGGAAACAAAAGGGAAAAAAGGAAGACCTGAGTCTGAGGAACTTCAGGACAGTCGGTCTTACCTCGGTGCCTGGCAAGATCGTGGGAAATATCCTCCTGGAAACTGTGCTATGTCATGTGGAAAATAAAAAGGTGATTGGTGACAGCCAGCATGGCTTGACTAAGGACAAATCATGCCAGCCAAACTTGGTGGCCTTTTGTGACAGGGTTACTGTATTGGTGGATAAGGGAGGAGCAACTGATGTAATCTACCAAAGCATTTCACAATACCACATAACATCATTGTCTCTAAATTGGGAAGGCACAGATTTGATGGATGGATCACGTGGTGAATAAGGAATTGGCTGGATGGTTCCACTCAAAGTGTTGCAGTCAATGTCTCGATGTCCAAGTGGGGGACAGTGATGAGTGGTGTTCCTCAGGAGCTGGTATTGAGGCCAGCACTGTTTAACATCTTTGTCAGTGACATAGACAGTGGGATTGGAGCACCATCTGCAAGTTTGCCGACAACACCAAACTGTACAGTGCAGTCAACATGCTGGAGGGAAGGGCTGCCATCCAGAGGGGCCTTGACCAGCTTGAGAGGTGGGTCTTTGCTAACCTCAAAGTTCAACAAGCCCAAATGTAAGGTCCCGCACCTGGACCGGGGCAATACCAGACACAAATACAGGCTAAGTGGTTGGAGAATGGATTGAGAGCAGCCCTGAGGATAAGGATGTGGGAGTGTTCATTGACAGGAAGCTCAACTTGAGCCAACAATGTGTGCATGCAGCCCAGAAAGCCGACTGTATTCTGGTTGCGTCTACAGAAGTGTGGATGGCAGATTAAAGGAGGTGATTCTGCCCCTCTACTCTGCTCTGGTGAGACCCCACCTGGAGTGCTGCATCCAGCTCTGGGGTCCCCAGCATAAGAATGATACAGACCTGTTTGAGTGAGTGCAGAGGGAGACACAAATATGATCTGAGGGCTGGAACACCTGTGAAGACAGACTGAGAGAGTTGGGGTTGTTCCGTCTGGAGAAGGCTCTGGGGTGACCTTAGAGTAGCCTCCCAGTACCTAACAGGAGTCTGCAAGAGAGCTGGAGGGGAGCTTTGCACAAGGGCCTGTCATGGTTGGGCAAGAGTGAATGGCTTCAAACTGAAGGAGGGTGGGTTTAGATTAGGTATTAGGGAAGAAATTTTTTTATGAGAATGATGAGGCAGTGGAACAAGTTGGCCAGAGAGTGGGTAGATGCTTCATCTCTGTCAACATTCATGTTGAATGGGTCTTTGAGCGACCTGGTCTAGTGGAAAGTGTCCTTGCCCATGGCAGGGGTGTTGGATCTAGGTGATCTTTAGGGACTCTTACAACCACAACTGTTTTAGGATTCTGTGATTTGGAATGCTGATGTGCACCAAAGATCCAAGAGTGCTAGCATTTGCTGAACTGTACATGATGATGATGTTAGTAGTTGCATTTCATATTGTGGTACAAATTGCATCTTGTCTTTACCTGTTGTAAAAGTGCTGAAGTTATATTGTAGTAGTGCTTCTTATTTAAAGTGGAAAATGTCTGCATAAAGTTGTATTGGAATCCAGAGGGAGCATTTTATTAATTACTAAATAATGATATGTTGAAATTGAATCACACTGCCTTTTCCAATTTTTCTTTGTGGAGTGCATGCTATGAAAGTGTGTGCATAAATAAATTGTTTCCTTGTGTCTCTAAAAACATGTTGTAAATGTTTAATTTAATTTTAATGACGATGACAGTTTAGAAAGGAAATGCTATTCAACGACAAGAAGTATAGCAGTACGATTTTAATTTTAGGAGTTTTAAATAGAATATTAGAAACATATTCTGGAGTCACACTATTAACATGCATATATGTATAGACATTTTTGTCTTGTTAACATCAAACTATGTTTGGAAATTTTCTTGAAAATTTCCAACCCAGGCGCAAAATCTAGGTACCTGTTCTTTAGACTTCATGTTAGAATAAAAAGCTTGCAGTTGGTGAGTAGGATTTAGCAATGCCACGAGCATAGCTGTGTGCTTTGGGGCTGATTATAATCACTAGGGAGATTGAAGTGTATTGAAAACCAGAAAATCTCGACAAGCCTTTTAAATGAATTGTTGAAGTCCTCTAAGAGGATTTCAGAATAAAGGTATCTGAATGCATTCACATGTGTGGGGAAACCTGAGTGCATATGTGCATTCCTGGGCCCTGGAGTAATTTCATGTAATACTAGCAGGAACTAAGCCTGTGTTACTGTAAAGTGCATGTCGACTTGGATAGTGCCTTGCAAATCCATTCAGAGCCCTTATTAGTGTAAGGACACTTCTGATGGAGAACATGGACTTTCTTCAATTGCACCAAGTGATTTTTAAGGATGCTTCAACATGGGGGACTGAATAATTGAGCCTGGAGGAGAGTGTTTCAAAGTAGGTTTAAAAAAATAAGAGCAACTGGTAATACCAACATGTTTTTTTTGTATTTGTTTCTCAGATAGTTAAAAATAATAGTTTAGTATTTATGAAGTCATCACTAGTTTGTGTTCAAGAGGAAGCTGCATCAATATTTGCAGCTAAAATGTTCTCCTGCTGCATTCCTAAATTTAACCTTCAGCTTCACTTCCCCGTAGCATAGTTCTGGTTGCATTGTGAAATGAACAGCAACTGATACAATCTTTACTACCTGTATTTCTTTCTGCACAAAGAATTTTTTTCTGTGGTAGAAAAAACCAATATTTTGAAGTGTTTCCACCAAGGTACAGCTAAGGAAAAAAAAATAGAAGGCAGAAAACAATTCTCATTATTTGCATTAAGAAAATATCAAAAAATACAAAAACACACATGGCAAAAAATTTTCTGGAATTTTGACCATACTTCTAAATGTCGGTCTTACCAATTATTGGTGATGAATCTCTATGTTTGTATGAGTGAACAGAGGAAAGTTTACACTCAGATGTCCTGCACTTAGTGTTCTGGATATATTTTGAGTGCTTGTTTTTTTTGCATTTTACTACTCTTGAAAATTAGCCCACAAGGTTATGAAAACACAAGTAAAGCAGTGAGATCATGAGTTTGAGATGCTACACCTATAGATGTGTACACAATTTTTTCATGTTGTAAAGTGGATATAAAATGGAAGCATAGAATGGTTAGGGTTGGAAAGGACCTTAAAAATCATCTCATCCCATCCCCCCTGCCATGGGCAGGGACACCTTTCACTAGACCAGGTTTCTCAGGGCCCCATACAACCTAGCCTTGAACGCTTCGATGGATGGGGCATCAACAGCTTCCCCGGGCAACCTGTGCCAGTGCCTCACCACCCTCACAGCAAATAATTTCTTCCTAATACTTAATTAAACCTGCCCTCTTTCAGTTTGAAATTATTGTCCCTTGTCCTGTCACTATCTGCCTGTATAAGAAGTCCCTCTCCCTTCTTTTTGTAAGCCCCCTTAAGGTATTGGAAGGCTTCAAAAAGGTCTCTTCTCTGGGCTGAACAGCCCCAACTCTCAGCCTTTCCTCATAGGAAAGGTGTTCCAGCCCTCTGATCATCTGGCAATTCATCAATATGAATTGCCAGCAAGTGTTGGAGTAGACCAAGCTTGCACCATCAATTATTTTGTGAGATTTTTGTGCATTTAATATATTTAATATATGTAAAACATTACATTTGAAGAGATCTGCGGTGATTTTCTGTGCACGTATCTGATATGAAAACTTTGTTTACAAACAACAGCTCTTTTTTTCTTACTCTTCAGATATCCACAAATAAAAAACAAAATGAGAGAAGGTGTTGATAATTTTTATTTATGTTCGCTCTATGTACCTAGTTTGTTCAAGTAGTCAATTTACTGCTAGTGACAACCTGCTACCTGACCAGTGATTCCACCTACAGTCTTAAGTGTGAAAAAGAAAGATACAGGGATAGATTTAAACTTCTGGAAGAGTTCATTTTAGTAGCTTCTTCCTTTGAAAATTCCTTAAAGACTAGTGGGACGTTAGGACCTCTGGAAGAGAAAATGCATTTGATGACAAGAGAACAGAGGCATGGCACTGCAGTGCTTACAGCAAAGATGGCTGATGTAGGAGATGACAGATCTCTTGGGGAGATACCTATGCCATAACTGCTTCATTCCAGGTGCAGCAGCTCAAGAAAATAAATCTCTGGATCATCCCTTTAAAAAAAAAAAAAATTGTGGTGTTGAAGCATGGTGTGATTTTTTTTAACTCGACTATTGACCTCAGAGTTCCTAAAGGAGGGAGGAAAAAAAAAAAAGGTTGGATTTTGAAATACTGGCACACCTTTGGCTACTGTGTACAGATGGGTATAAATGTAATAATGTTGTAGCCATACGAAGAAGGGGCAGAGTAGATGGGTACATCCGCTGACAATCTTTCTTTTTAATTTGGAGCCACCTGAAGGCAATACATAGCTGGGTAATAACTCAATCCCCATACAGCTTCTGGTCTTTCAGATTAATAGTGTGTAGCAGGGGGAGGGAAAAAGGAGTCTACTTTTGACTCTGGTTTCTGTTTGCCTTTTTGTGAGCCTGAGAACATTTCCTGCCTGCTTGGTGATGGGAAATGTTATCAAAACAGTCATTGATGAATGACATTTCTCATGGCTGGCTGTCGACACTAGGTTTTCTGTGCCACCTCAGAGATGCTGCAACATGCATGGAGGGGGAAGTAGGCCAAATCTTTAACATGCTTTGCAGTTAACCCACTTTGATATTTTACCTTTTTGGCTTCTGAGTATATATTGCATCGTATCTAAAATACATTTCCCAGTTACAATTCCTTAGAGTCCAGTATTGCAAAGAGCACGTGAATATTGTCCAATAAAATACATGTACTTCTGTGAGAGGCATATTTTGAAATGAGGTGTTTTACTTCAGTCTAGAATTTATATATAGACTCTCTACTTATAGTTTACACATTTTTGCCTTTGCAGCTTCCCACACTTTCCTTCTTGTCTGTGTTCTCATATTTCCTTTCTAAATTATGGATATAAGGGAACAACCATTTTCCTTGAAAAGAGCTTCACTTTTGGGGATAATCTATGGCCATTTTAAGAAAAGTCAGCAGTAAGGGTGTTGCTGAACACGGGATTGTATGAAATGGGGCTTTAGGAAAAACAAACCAAGATCAACAGCCCTCAGAACCCTGTTGAGATGGATAGTACTAGGAAAAAGTGCCCATCCCGCTTGTTTTTCTAGGAGGGTTTTGTGCTCTAGATTATAGCTCTTGGCCTGTCTCTGTCAAAATAAGTTTTGCAATGCACATTCACCTGCCATGTGAAGGGCGAGGCAAGGGAAGGGGGATGACTGAGTGAAGAATGGAGCAACAGTGAGACAATTTGTACTTTGGCTGTGTTTAGTATTGATGCTGCACTAAATCACTGTAAAGGGAGATTAGGAGTGTAGACCAGGATGTAATATCAATATTGGCAACTTTACTAGAATCTGTTGCCCCTATTGAATTGTTTAATTACTTTAATGAGAGAATGTGAAGATATGCAAGTCTTTAGGAAGAATTCGTGAAGGAGACCGTCAAGTCACCTCTTTTTTTGACCTGTACAGAAAGATATCCTTTTATTTGTTGGAGATGAGAAGTCGGAGTTTCAGTTTTGAAGGGACACAGGCATGGGCAAGTGAAAACTGGGTTTCTGTGAGAAATTGTGCTGGGGGTTTTTTGACTTGGAAAAATGTGAAATACTGAGACATACTTTGCTCTCAATTTTTCACTCCTTTTACTTACATCTAGAATACAAAGCCTAGGTGGCTCTTTGTTGACTTTCTGTAATTTTTGTCACCAGATTACTGTGCCTTCAAGTTCAGCAGTGCATGGTAGACTGCTGCAGAGTAAAACTCTGGCTTCTTCCTTCTCCTCATGGATGTTGATAGGGAGAATGTGCAGCATGGGTGAACAGGTTTCAGAAATCCTGGTGGAAGCAGCTGGGAACTCCGTCCTCTGGACTTTGCTTTAGGACCTTAATAATTATCTTCCTTTCCCTCGCGGGATTTTAGGCCCTGCAGAAATACATTACCTGTCCCTACATAGGCAGTGTGCTCATAACATCTAACAGCTCAGAAGTTTCTATGATGTTGTGAATTGCATGTATGTGTATATGCTTGTCTATCCATAATTATTTTTAAAAGGGAAGGCTTGGTATTTTAGTTTTGACCACTTTCTACTCCTCTAGATGTTATTTCCAGGGTCAGTTTTGCTGTTATTACTTCATCTTTGGAGAATGCTGGGTAAGGATAACATTTGATGTGGCAAATTCTTGCTGTTCTACATATTGTCCTGTTAAATGTTCTTCACAGGGCTGTATGATAGAGCTCAGACATAGTTTATTTCACCAGATAGGGAAAGTAATGAAATTCTAGTCTGAAATAATGATGCTGTGATGTTGTGCTATGTTTGAGTGAGATTTGGTACCTGTATTTAACCAAGGCTCTGCTTTGACAGTGGACAGAAAGACTGTGTCTGAACTAAGAGGTTAAACTTGCCTGGGAGTATCCTCTGGCACTGAGGATATGGACAGCCCATGATGAAATCATACAGCTCTTACTCTCCAAAAGAAGGTGACCACATCCAGTCTTACAGGATTTATCTCTGGGCTGTGTTTTTCCCCTGTGGTGCTGGGGAGTCTGCCAGACCTGTGCCAAGAACTTGTCTAATAAGTGAACTGCAGAGACAATTAAAGTCTACTGTCTGGGTTTGCTTCTTGGCACCATTTAATTTGCTTATGTAGAAGAGGCCAAAGAGGAGTGTTTGAGGAATATTTATCTCTGGTTGTGCCTATTGAGGATCAGCACGCCAATTGATGCATCTCATGTGTTTGGAAACTCATTTTGTCTTATCGCTGCTGAAGACTTTCTTATGGTTTTGCATTAAAATGACGCACATGCTACTTCTGCATATCTCTTAGAGGGAAAAACAATTTAAAAATTGAAAAAGCAGCCTTATATCACTGGCAGTTGTATATGAGGCTCTGAGATGATAGAGCTGAAAGAACTTGGCTTTTCCATGAGGTACATTTTGCCCTTCCTGTAAGATTTCAGGGGATAATAGTGATTTCTTTTCAGTATAAGATACAGTAAGCTCTTCTGTGTGCTTTGAGAGCATGCCTGGTGTGTGTGTCTCTGCATATTCACACACATACATGCATTGCCCATGTATGGAGGAGGTCTGTAGTATCTGTGTATGATTTTCAGTGGTTAGCATTAAGTGACAGTGACAGGTCATGTGCGTGCTGGGGCTTGGGCCCAGCAGGAGGTGGTGCTTATGCACCTTCAGCATTAACACAATCGACATCCGCTCAAGAGAAGGGTGGCTGGGCCTTTCCTTAGGAAACATATGCCAAAACTATTATCAGAGTCTACGTCATGGCCTGCAGCACACTGGACAGGATGTTAATGAGGAGGGAATTGTGGAAGGAATCTGAACGCATCCCATATTATCGAAACAGAATGCTGAATAAACAGGTTATTTCCATTACGGTGCCCTGTCAGCAATCTCAGTATTTTGATCTTTATCAGGTTTATGCTGATAAAGCTTTATTTTTCATTGCTTAGTTGATACAGGTTTGGGGGTGTTTTAAATTCAATAAATAAATAAATAAATAAATGCAAACATCTGGGAGGCTATAAAAGACTGTAGAGCCAGGACAGCTCATTATTTCTCCTTGACGAAGAAATCTCTGGTGCATCCTATGATGTCTATGACAGTGTGTAATGAGGCACTCCACTATGTCAAGCCCAGAGTCATAATTCTGTCTTATCTGCTGCAATAATGAGACTTTTTGGACTACTGAACTCAGCAGAAGTTATAGGTGTAAAGAAGATGGTGTGTTTTTTGCCACAGCCTATTTACAACAGGTGGAGGCCAAGGAATTTAAATTGATTGTTTTTTTCATTCAGGGACCTTGCTTCAGAACCTAGCTTGGAATTTAAATTGTGTTGATGATTCAAACAGTGCCTGGCACTAATTTAATTTCATATTTGGCAATTTTCTGTAGTAGTCCTTGTTCAATATTTTATTGCTTACTTTGCTTCTATTTGTTCTTCCTTTATCTTTTTCTTCCTGGCCCTCTCCCCCTCCCTGAAGGTTTGCCTGAGTAGTGAGAGTGAGATAGCTAAAATAAATACCACTGGTGATAATGACTGTCCATTTAAAGCAATTTTTTAGATGCGTTTTAGAAAGAAAAATTCCAGAGCAATATCAAAACACATATTTTTTTTCCAAGATGCCAGCTGTTAAGCACCTGCATTCTTATGGATTGATTGTAAGTTCAACATTAACATTAGTTTGATGTCCCTTGAAATGTTAGGCTGTTTATTCATAAAATTAATTAAATGTGGCCAATGTCATAGCAAGGTCATTTTATCATTAATTTTCAGCTGCCTTGTCTTCCCTGGACAATGGATGTATTTTTTTCCTACATCTTAGCTAACGTGCAGTAACTAACATGAGGTCAGCTGTAGTTGCAATATGAGTTAGCAGGGTGACGTGGCTCTTGGCCTCTTGGCAAAGTATTCACATACTCCCTTGTCTTTGTTATGGTTTTACAAAATGTCAGCTCATGTGTGCTAAGAATAGGTCTTGCTGCTCTCTGCCTCAACAGGAGTGACCTCAGCTCTGACCTGGAGCTTTCCTGTCTTGGGTAGAGATGGTTCATGTGTGAGAGCCATTCCAGCCTCAGCTCCTTAGCCCCCTGAGGTGGAAATCTGTGCCCTGGTCTGATAGAAATGAGAGCTTTGGTGATGCAAACCTATCGAACAGCCCTCCACTGGCAGTCACTGTCACTCATTGTCAACCTGAGCTTGATTTGAGGAACCAGCTACTGGTAAAGGGCTACTGAAAACATTTTTTTTTTTTCATTCTTAAATTTTCCTTTGCAGGGAAGATACCTGTAAATATCAGGTACTTAAGAAAGGGAAAAGTTGTATCTGATCTATTTGTTGGATCTGATCTATTTGTTTATGTGCCACACCATCATTCCAGGTGACCTAGTTTGGTATTGTGATGAGATCTGAAGAGCAGAGTATTGAAAATGTTGTTTGTGAGTGCCTGTGTGCCAGAACAGTATGGGGTAAAATCATCTTAATGAGATGCTAGATCATCTGTGGAATGCATGTCTCAGTAAATACAGTGGATTTATTTTCCTTAAGAGGAACGCAGTGAGCCTCTCACTGCACTTTTGTAAGACTGAAAAAGAGTAAGTAGATGCTTTAGTTCTTTTAAGGGTTAAGCAGAAGCAATTTTCTGCTGTACCCCACAGCTGCAGCTGTCATGGCAGTTGTTACTGTCAGACTGCTCTAGATTCACATCTAATGATGGAACATTGGACAAACTTCTGTGTAAATTTCTTCAGAAAAAAATAAAATAACTTTTTTAGTTTGTTTGAAAAAAATCATGATGGAGATGTTGTTTTATTATTGCAAATCAAGATCCAGAACCTGAGAGTCCAAAATACTACTGTAGCTTCCATCTGAAAATCAAGGCCTGTCAGGTGGTATCACATCCACTCCCTTTGCAGCTTTTTTTGACCCAAGAGGAAATTCGTTGAAATGCTTGCTAACTTTTACTGAGCAAGAGGAGTCACTTAATAAACATGATTTTTCCCTGGGGAATTTTACTGCCTGGGATAGGTTTAGGATTCCCTCTTGATATTTTTCTACCCGTGTTCTGCTTCTCCCAAAGAACACAGAAAAGAGACTAGTTGCATTGATGTTCCCCTGGAAAAAACACAATATTTGTTGATCAGAGCCTTAGCCAGACAATTACAATATGCATAAGCCAGTAAGAAGGGCAGACTTCTACTGTTCTGAATTTGCAAGGGGAATGTCATAAACTGTGTGAGTTTTCATTATCTCATTCTTTATAGGGAAAAGGTGAAGACTGGGAAATTGTGAGGAAACAGAATGTTTTTTGCTTTTCCTTGATGCATCCTGCTAGTAAATTTGTACTGACTGCAGGTCATGTTATAAAATGAATGAATAAAAGATGATTAAGGGTTCTTTACAGAAGGGAAGTTTCCTTGCTTTTTGTTTCCCCATCCTGATTCTGGTTGATGATATCCTCTAGTTAATTAGTTAATTTCCGTGAGTAAAACTCATAATAATCTGCTACTGTTTTTCAAACTATTTAAAAAAAATTAACATCTGTTTCCCACTTTTCTGTCCTTGCTTAGAGTAGAATCCACATTTCTCAAATGGAATACATTCATGACTCTATTGATTTTTCTTCTCTCAGTCTGCATCCATTAACCACAATAAATTCCATATTGAAATAATAAATGTGTCTTCCCACCAGGCGAATGGCATTGCTTTCCTTTTCACTTCCAGACCTGAGGAATTATTTGTGCTTGTTTGTTTGCTGTGTTAGCATTTCTTTGCAACTCATGTGTCACTAAAAAACCTCCCTTGACATAAGTCCTCCACTTTTTAATTGTCCCACTCCTGCCTGAGTCACTGTAAGTGAACGCCTCAGTCCAAGGGTGCACACTAGAAATAGAGCTGATAGCCTATTTAATAGACTTGCAGGCTGAAGTAAATAACAACTCCCATCAATAGGAGGTGAAAATTCAGCCACAACTTTATAGATGGATTGGTCTGCCTGCTGCTAACATTTTTCATGTTTTTAAAGCCTGTGTTTTGAGACACATATTGATACATGTACGTAGGCATATGCATGGATATGTGTGTTTAATAAAACAATTTTTTTTGACTGGTTGGATACCTAATTCTCTACAGAAAACAATGGTAATGAACATGAAGCCATAATTTGTCAAATCATTTTAGTTCACTTTTGCATTATACCCTGATTTATCTCTGCTTTGCCTTCTGATGTGTACACTACATTATGTTGCACATAATTTCTTAACAGTCACACAAACAGTACCCATCCTTGTACCAGTGTTGACAGGAAATTTGTAGATCATGGGTCATTGTTATTCAAATAACCTCATTGTTGTGATTTTAGTAAAGTGAAATGTGGTTAAAATGGGATGTTTTGGTATTTTTAAATTATTTGTCTGGCTTTCAAAGAGCATAGTTCAGTTTTCCGAGCCAAAGGACTTCATTCTTAATGCTTCATACTTCTTTTTTCTTAAGTGTTATCAAGCTTGGAAAGAGGTTGTTTTTTTTTTTTTTTGTTTTCTTGACTTAGTATGCTTTAACTTCATATATAGGATTTTTTCTTCTATTATTCTTTCTTGGTAGGGTTACTTTACAGATAATTGGAAGGATTGTAGCTGAAGTTAACACAACATGGGGTGATGCCTTATTGCTTTAACTTTGATGTAAACAAAATTGGGGATTTTAGCTGATCATTTGCATAAATAGTACTTAACTTCCTCCTTTATAGCTTTTTCAAGTGGACACAGAAAAAAAGTCAGCTATCAAGTTCTGACCAATGCATTTTAGAATTCTGGTTTGCATTCTCTAATGTACATCTTCTTCCCTTGATTAAGATTCTTTCCCTGTCATGCTACATTTTGATCAGCTTAAGGTGCATCAAAGTATAGATATACAATAATAAAAGACTTTTAACATATGTTTTAGCTAAGACATGTTAACAGCTCACTTTTAAATCTTCAGGTAGATAAAACCTATGGAACCATTCCTCATTGACATGTGTATAAATAAGGGAAGACCTTTAACTCCATCCTTGGATGCTCGGCCAGGCATCTGTCATTTTTAGTGATTCATAGTCTAATGAATAGTTTTGTGTCCTATGTGTTAACCAGAAGAATGGAGTCTTTTCTTTTAGAGCTGTATGAGTAAATGGAAAGTCACAAAGCTGAGACTTTTGCAGGTGAATTACTGCTGATAATAAACTAAGGTTTAAATCAAAATATGAATTTGCTTGCTTGCAAAAGATACAGTTACATTTTTCTTGCAAGTTGTTCTGTGCTTTTTGTGTCTCGGTTCCTGTACTGTTCACAGTGCACACTCTGTTTTCATTAATTCTACATACCCAGTGTGCACGTGGATTTTACTGTGGAACAGCATACATGCTACACACAGATTTTGTATTTGCAAAATTGACATGGCAATGGTGTATTCTTCAGTATTTTGTGGCAATTTTATATCAGTACAAAATAGTCCTACTGCAACCTGGAATTCATTTCTTGCAAAGGATATTTCTGTCCCCCTTCCTGTTCATTTGAATGATGTTTTAGGGCCTCTGTAATTATCTGAAGATACAAAACACATTAGAAGAGAAAATGAAGCAAGAGATGACACTGGCTCTTACCAAGGGCTGATTACACTTCTGAGAGATGGGTCTTGGCAGTAAAGTACCTTAAGCCCTGAGGAAAGTTTCATAACTGTTGTTGATTTATAATATTTGATACAATGAAAAGAATGCATTCTGCCTTATACAGTATAGGCCAGTAACCCTTTACAAATCAAAATATAATGTATGTTAAAATCTGAGAATTGGGATATTTTGATCAAAACCAATGCAAATGCATTGTTATTGAATAGCAGTAATAATGAACAAAATAAGTGCAAGAGCAGCTAGAAAAAAAAAATGTCTCTTTTTATTTTCCCCAAAGGACAATATTTGAATACACTTGCTGCTCATAGAGCATTATTGACATGACTTTTATTAACAGCGGTAGTCACTTCCTGCTCTGGTTCTAAAAGACCATGCTTTTAAAAGCCATCTCCCCTTCCAGATCCCTGAAGTAGGAAGGGATTCATTGATGGTACGCGGCACTAAAAATGTTCTTATTAATAGGGCCAAAGAAGATCTCTTTTACTCTTAGATAATGTCTTATATTGGGTAAGAGATTTTGGTCAGTTAAACTGCTTTTGGCTTTTCCATCATGCTGTTAGTTAACATTATGAGAGAAAAGAGATGAGATACAGTGGTGACAAACAGCAAGTCTGCTATAATTGGAGAATATTGCAGAAACTGTGAAAGGGAAGCATATAGGGATTTTCCATTGAACAACGTACTTAAAGTCTTACAGGAGCAAACCCAAAGGATATATGTGTCAATGATAAACTGTATGGCTGCCCACATGTCCACATCCTGCCCTGTCCTTTGAGGAGATCCAGTAATTTGAGCTGAGCCCAAGTACCCAATAACAACGTATTTTTAAGAGATTGATCAGTGCTCTGAGAAAACACAGGATATACGTGTCATAGTAAGAGAAAATAAGGAAGTAAACTTACATAATATTCTTAAACCTTCAGATAAGTTTTGAATCAAATACTCCATTCTATCACATTCTGTTCTCTATTACCAGGCTTGCTTTATTTCTTCTTTTATTGTATTGACAGGATTAAGGAATAAATTTCTACTTGTTTTTAAAGGCATTTTGAAATAATTGTGATTATAACAAATCTTTAAATAAAAAGCTGAGAAAACATTCTGTATGTGATTAAGAAAAGACACAAAATAGAGTTTATGACTCCTGTCATGCAACTGAACACATCTTGATATTATTTAGTCTTTTCTTGTTGAGACTTGCCCTAAAATCCTTGAACAGTACAACCCATGGAAATCCAACAATGCTGGAATTAAGGCTGGACCAACATACCTGACTGTAAAAAGAAAGTAGAAGGCAAATCAGTGTTCTGATACAGTTAGAGGTGAGTAGAGATGGTTGGAAGAACCCTTGCATTCCTCAGTTTTCTAGCTTTCCAGTCTGTGATGTGTGCTACAACGTACAGCTGGGGCTGTTTGTGAGTGGGACTCACATAACATAAACAAAAAGGGCAAGAAGGAGGACCTGGGAACTACTGGCCAGTCAGCCTTACCTAAATCCCTAGAAAGGTGATGAAGGACACATGGAAGACAAGAAGGAGGTGATCAGGAATGGTCAGCATGGATACACTAAAAGTAAATGGTTTTGACCAACCTGATTGCCTTCTATGATGAAAGAGCTTCCTGGGTGGATGAGGGGAGAACAGTGGATATTGTTTACCTTGCCTTCAGCAAGGCTTTTCACATTGCTTCTCATGATATGCTCATAGGCAAATTTGGAAGTGCAGACTGGATGAGTGAAGAGTGGGTTGGATTAAGAACTGGCTGAGTAGCAGATCCCATAGGATCGTGATCAGCGACAGGGTCTAGTTGGAGGCCTGTCACTAGTGGTATCCCCCAGGGCCCAGTATTGTATAACTTATCCATCAGTGTCTTGGATGAAGGGGCAGATGCCTCCTCAACAAGTTCACTGACACCCCAAAGCTTCAGAGAGACCTTGACAGGCTGGAGAGATGGGCAGAGAGGAACCTTCTAAAATTCAATAAAGGCAAGTGCAGGGTCTTGCCCCTGGGGAAGAAGAACCCCAAGCACCAGCACAGACTGGGTGCTGACCTGCTGGAAAGCAACTCTATGGAGAAGGACCTGGGAGTTCTGGTGGACAACAAGCTGTCCATGAGCCATCAGTGCCCTGGTGGCCAAGAAGACCAATGGGATCCTGAGGTGCATTAGGAAGAGCATTGCCAGCAGGTCAAGGGAGGTGATCCTGCCCCTCTTCTCAGCCTTGGTGAGGCCATATGGAGAGCTGTGTCCAGTTCTGGGCTCCTCAGGACAAGAGAGACATGGAGCTACATGAACAGGTCCAGTAGGGGCAACAAAGATGATCAGGGGACTGGAGCACCTCTCTTATGAGGAAAGGCTGACGGAGCTGGGCCTCTTCAGCCTCAGGAAGAGGTGACTGAGAGGGGCCCTCACAGTGTATATAAGTATTTGAAGGGAGGGTGTCAAGAAGATGGATCCAGGCTCTTCTCAGTGTCAAGCAACAGGACAAGAAGAAATGGGCAGAAACTGATGCACAGGAAGTCCCACCTAAATGTGAGGAGGAGCTTCTTTACTGTGCAGGTGACCTAGCACTGGAACAGATTGCCCAGAGAGGCTGTGGAGTCTCCCTCACTCGAGATATTCAAGAACCATCTGGGCAGAATCCTGTGCCATGTACTCTAGGATGACACTGCTTGAGCCAAGAGGTTGGACAAGTTGACCAACTGTGGTGCCTTCCAATCTGACTCATCCTGTGATCCTTTGAAATACAAAATTTATAAATATAGTAACTGTACAGTGGAAAAATAATCTTAACTTTACTCTTGAACTGAATGCAGTACTATTAGTGGGTATCTAGGAACTGTACATTAAATACCTAACCAATGTATTTCTCCTCAACTTTTAGTTAAAACTAAAGACTTTGTCTCACTCTCAGTTATTTTTACACTGCAAATTAATGAGCTGAAATGGGGAGAAACAGTTGTAGAGCAAGTGAATACTTCACTGTGGTGTAAAGCAAAGAAAAATCTCACTTCTTGATAACATGCACACCACATCTGTAGCATTTTGTTTGATATTTTGGGAAATGTTTTTGTGCCCACAAGCTCCTTTGCTTTGTGTTTTTTACTCTAACATGACTTCATGAGCTGGCAAAAGATATTACTGCCTGGTTAGGTGTGCAGTTAATCTCAGTCACAACAGCACAGTATCTAATCTTTTGAAATTCTAAAGCTGGTAATCCAGACCCCTATTAACAATGCTATGCACTATTATTTATTTATGCCATAAACTTTATTTTATAGAAGGAAAGTGATATGCTTTGTGTTTTGTTTTGGTTTTTTTCTCTCCGCTTTGAATTGGATGTTGGTGTCCTTAGAAGTCAAGACCCTGTGACCCAGAGGGAAGACCTCAGGATTAGAGTTCTAGCACACATTTCTCTGTTGTATCACACCTCTGAAGGTCCCCAGCATGGGGTTTGCAGAACTTAGTCTCCTTTCCACTCTTTGCCCTACTTGTTATAATAAACCTCCCTGATAGCTTCATTAGTGCCTTCCAGTGAATTCCCTCGGTGCTCTGGAAGATTACTTTAAATAGCAGTGGCATGTGCACATTGCTGGCAGTCCACTCGGCCCAATACCATAGTTTAAAACTGGGGGCATTGTGCTCTTTCTTGCATGGTATTTTCCCGTAGGCTTTTTTCAAACCACAACTAAAGTGTTTGCTGTTTCTAAAAACAATTTACAGCTGTTCATATTAGCAAATTAAGCAAAAAAATAGCAAGAGATGAGTGCTTACAAGATTCATTTCTTGGTCACACTAATTAGTTGTTTATAGACACTCAGTTTTGGAACCTTATTGGACATCTAGCAGGCCAGAGATTAAATGTTCAAAAACAAATGCATTATTTGGATGACAGGTATCAAAATCCAAGTTGATGGAATTAAGTCGCTTTGGGAATGGGACTTCAGGTTCTTTTGACATTTTCACCTTTGATGCCTCAATGTGGCTGAAAACTTGGGTATAGTTTAGTGTCGCTGAGACTTGGTTTTAGGTACAGCTGCATAACCTTATGCAATCGCAGAGCACTGTATAGTTCTTGGCTTCATGCAGGATGATGATCTGCTGGGGAGTGCCTGTTTTATCAGTGAAAATGCGAAAGTGGCTGTAGCTCTGTTTGTCTGCCCAGTCTCCTTTAAATCTTGTGTCCTGTGGGTGATACATTATCAGGCCCATTCCAGTTTCCTGTTTATATAGGGTCTGGCTTTGATGCGAGTACAACAGATTAAGAAGCAGAAGCAGAGTTCCTGTTTTAGTACTTTCTCATCAAGATGTATATAAGTCCAATGACACTGTGCTGACAATTATTAAAAACATCAGACTGGCGAGCACATAGTTTTACATCAGCACCAAAGATTTAAAGGCATACAACCTCAGCAGCAGCCCCAGTACTTCATCTTTGATCAAAGCTACAGATTAGTGATAAATTTTGCATTTTGTTTTACATGTGTTTTTGGCTAAGCAAAATCATTCTGAAAAGGCTGATTTGTCTATACAAGAGAATTTAAATAAATGATTTTTGCATTAAATTCAGGCCACAGTTTTTTTCTGAAGATCATTTATCAACCAAAAGGATCTGGAAACTGTTGTTTGTCTTTTCTGGCAATTTCTTAGTTGCATTTTGTGTTACAAAGTCATGATTTCCTTGCAGGTTCAATGTCTTTAGCAAAGTTTCTTGCTGTTATCTCTTAGGATGCTTTTCTTTTTTTTTGGAAAATTATAGTTCTCCTCACTATAGAGCTCCCCCTCTCTGGGATTAGGATAGAGTAATCTGTTGCCCTGACTCTTGCCACTATGCTAGTTATTTTTTTGGTAGTCCAAAATTTTGGTTTCAGCATGGAATCTGGTTATTCCTTGCATAATGTTCTGTCAATGTGCTGCCTGGTACAGCAGTACACCTCCACCAGAGCGGTCTGCAAACCACATACGCTTCTTATTCAAAGACAGACAATAGAACAACACTTGTGGTGAAATAACAACAATCATTGTCATCATCATAATCACTATATAATTATTTATGTTTGTAAATAAACCTAATTTCAGTGGTAGGTGCTAAGCCTTTTGTTGCAAAAGATGAGTAGTAATTCAGAGTAAGCTTGTGAAAAATTCTGCAAGAAAGTGAGCTCTGAAGAAAGTCCCAGCTCTTGGAAGCTCATGCAGGAAGGCCAGGGCACTTTATCCCCTCGGTCTGTGACTTTTCTTGGGAAAAGCTTTGTGATGACCTTGCTCCACATTAGCTTTTCCTGAGTTAACTTTCCAAGTTGAGTATAAATAGCAAAGTGTGTATGGTAATGCAGCTTGTCTGTAGTATTTATCCCAGGTAACCCTAACTCAGTTTTCTCCCCCAGCAACAGTGGCTGTAAGACTTGGGTGCTTAGGATCCTCTTTTCAAGCTCCACTTTGTGTCAGCAATATGGCTGGGTTTCTGGTTTAATTGGTATGTGAACTTAACACACCATTTTTTCTTTATAAGTTGGTGATGCCTTACAAAACTCCTGTTACATTCAATTTGCCTAGTTTGGGAGTTCTGTCAAGAAATATTACATATGCCTATGCATATGAATTCCGTAACACACAATATAATCAAGCAGCAGTACCTATGATAGCTATAGCATGTTACCAATAAGAGAAAGCTTATACTTTCAGCTCTTTGAATAATCATTTTGCTGTCTATTTGTGTTTTAGAACTGGCTATATTTAATTTATGCTCTGGTATTTATGCTGTTAATGACTATGTGTTCCTTTCTGCTACTTACAGTTGTGTTATTTATATTTACTTAGTGAACCAGAATGTTTAGAAAATAGAAAAAGCATAGTCTGGTATAAAAGTGCTCCCATCAGAAAAGGTTTAATTGTCAAATGTTAAAGCTAAATACAAACTAATTTTGTTTAATAATTAAACCAGGATGCACTTACTAAGGTACATACATGCACATTGGAACTGCTGAACTCAGAGGTGGCCTGGGTTATTCTTGTATTAGTTTTGATGTTATTAGCTCTTTAAAAGAAAAAAATAACTTAAAATGAAGAGAGTTAATTAAGCCCAATTTGCTGTCTGTACTGAGACACCATGAAACTTTCATGGAACTTCTCCCCACCCATCCCCAGTAAAATCAGTGGAATTTAGATTTTTTTTATAAAGGGCCCCCAACTGATTTTTGTTTAAAAATCACTCTTACTGCACGTGTTTGTGGAACAATAGACCTTGAGTGGGGTTTTTTAGGTATGTGATGTGAAAGCATATCTCATCATAGTAAATTCAGCTGATATGTCTATTGTCTTATCTTCCTACCAATGAGAAAGCTGTAAGGAATCTCTGTGAACGTATCATATTGTGGTGTTTGTGTATTATCAACCAATGGACCTGAGAAAACAGTATATTGGTGAGTATAATTCCTATATTTATTATTGCTGAAATACCAGGATTTTGATTTTACTTGGCATGTTAAATTTCTGACCTGACATGTAGGGAACTTGCAAGGTGACTGCAGAACCAAATTCTTCTTCAGACAAATCCTTATACCTTCCGTGCGTTGCACAAGTATATTCACAGGGATAAATACCTCAGAGGGGCTTTAAACTGTATAAGGGAGCCTAATAGGATTTAAAAGCTGTAAAGTTGGTTAGCAGAGTTTATAGCTTACTTGGATGGCTATGGTCTATATTTTTTTTTCAGGCCAAGGTCAAGGGTATTAATGGTGCTGTAAAAACTGCCTGTGAAAAACTGAAAAGCATACCACTGACTGAGACAAGGCACTATCAACAAGTATTTGTGTTTGCAAAGTAAACTACTGCTTTTTTTGCAAAAGAAATCTCTTTTTTGCCCCAAAAGAACTGGGGCAGAAAAGTGGAAGACAACTTTAGCCAGATCTAGACTATTGCTCTTGAATTTGGGTTGAAATTTTAACTTTTAAAAAATTTCTTTCTTGTAATGTCACTCTTGAGAATTTTTTTCAGTTGTCTAGGAACTATAGCTGGTTCCTAGAGGATTGTCCTCCAAAGAGGACATTTGCTTTCCTGAATTGTTTGAGCTAATGTCTCTGGGTACAAAATGAGACTTCTTTTTCTGAAGTAGATTGTATAAAAATTTCTACTTGCTGCCACTTACTGCCGTAGTCATGAGGCCACTTAACACACGTCTTGTGATCAGCTGCTTCCAAAAGGAATGGAAACGTCACAAGCCAGTTATTGCAACATATAAATGACATAGTGAAACAAGACCATACCTGCATTCCAGGAGTGTAATGAGGTGGGGGCTTCCCTTTTGAAACCCTGTGGTTATCTTGCCTAATTACTTGTTGTCTGTCTTCCACAAGAGGAGCCATGGGGCTTGGCTGGTCCTTGTGTGATGCCTGTGAGCAGCCACTGGCAGTAGGCACTGCCAGCACGTTGCAGCCAGTGTTTAGAAATTCTAGTACCACCACTTGGGACTGGGTAAACTGAGCCTGCGGTGGTGCATGTGAACACTGCAGCCATCTAACCCTGCTCCTGAGGTCCTCTTCATCCCCTTGATACACGTGGATATTGAATTTCAGTCAGACAAGAAATGTAGACTTGTGAAGCTGGGCCTGTGCCAAGGCTTGTTTGGCATGCTCAGGGTCAGGCTGTTACAGGGGTGCCCTCGGCCAGTGGGGAGTGGCTGGAACAGTGAGTAAATACAGTCAGCATAGAGGTAATGTTTATAACAGGTTTGATTTATTCTAATATTTATTTCCACCAGGGCAGTGTCTTCTTCTGCTTTAAACCCAACCCAGTCTCCATGAGAGAGTCTCCAGTATTACTTCTCTCCCTAATATCTGTGAGAGACTTCATAAAGAGAAGCAGCTGCTTCCCAGGATATCATAGTCCTTACAAGAGGTGATTAATGCAGTGGCCTTTCCCTAAGCAGAGATGAGCTTCTGCTCCCGACTCATGACCACGTACCACATTTGCTGTTCTCCCTCTTTTCATGCAGAATGTAAATATCATGGCAATGTGCATGTAATAAAACTTACAGATCTCTTGATAGTTCATATGGTGCTATATATACACAGATGGAGCAGCCAGCAGATAAGAAACATAACTATATAACATAACTATGCCATCACTACCAGAAAGCTGTTGCTTGAATGGATTTAGCAGCATGTAACATAAGTTCTTCCTGCGCTAATCAGGCATTGTATCTTGACCACAACAATACAAAAATAAATAAATAGAGAATTTAGAAAGTCCAACCACAACAGCATACCACCTCTGTTCCTAACAGTGAGATAGAAAAAGGTTTTCTCATTGGCTGTTCTAGTTACTCAAGAAGAGTTTCAATAAATTACAGTTTTATTGTTTTAGGCAGGAGATAGAAACCAACAAACTGAACAGTCCCAACAAACTGCCCACAGAAGAAGAAGAAGAAAAAAGAAAGAAGTTTAAAATAGCATTTTTAAAACAAAAAACAAATTTCAAAGCTTACCAATCCCTTGCAACATATCTCTAGGCAGAGTTAAGGCCCTTTTTCCCCCACATAGGCCTTTTTCCAAGTAGGGAGGGGTAGAGTGGCCGGCTGAGTTTGGCAAACTATTCCATTGCTTTGGAGCACATTTAGCCCTCAGTTTCATAAGCATCATGAGCAGCTTCAGTTTTAAGCTTCAGGCTTTTTTAGAGTAGAGTAGAGTGGCCGGCTGAGTTTGGCAAACTATTCCATTGCTTTGGAGCACATTTAGCCCTCAGTTTCATAAGCATCATGAGCAGCTTCAGTTTTAAGCTTCAGGCTTTTTTACATGTAATTGGTATTTTATAAATAAACATGACAAATGGGATATATTTTATTAGCAATAAGTTACTGAAGTTTGTTATTGTGCAAAGGTATAGATGTAGAGATACAGTTTTGCTTACTATTAAATATTCAAAGCCTGAGTTACATGGGATAGTTGGGATTTAAAGCATGGGAGTTTTTTTCTGTTTTGCTGGCTTTTACTGTAGGCCAGTGAAAGAACTTGGCAGTGTTTGTTTATTGTTTCTGGAATATGTCTAAACTTCCTAATGCACATGTTTTCCAGATGCTAAAATGAAGACACCTAGGGTTTGGGGTTTTTATTTTTATCCAGCAGTGATGGTGTTGGAACGAGTGACATTCAATCAATAAGCTACATTTTCTTTTTTCCAAGGTAGCTGTTAGAGTTTTACATAGGGAAGAGAGCTGCAAATGTGTAAACTGCAGTTCATATGAGAAACAACTGTCACAGCTCCTAATGCCAAGTGCAACAGACTAGAATAAGCAGAGCTGGAACAAAATAGAAATTAAGGAGAAGAAAAACGTGTTGACTCTGCCTTTAAATCAGTAAGCAGTACTGTGACCCTTGTAAATATGAAATAACCCATAAAAGAGCTCACGTTGCAACAACTATTTGGACAACTACATGGAATTAAGGTATTTGCATATCTCAAGAGGCTGTTAATTTTTAAGATGTATGTTTTGCTCTGCTTGGAGGCATACATGCTGTCCTCAGCTGAGTGTTACTGTGCTGCATAATATTTGTCATGTTTGTTGGAATAGTTTAATTGAGCAAGTTTTAGCCATGGATAAATATCAAATGTATTCTGTGATTAAGTTTTGGGTTTGTATTAGATACCAGTATTCTAAGTTCTAGACATAAAACTATGTAAAGCTCTCTAATGGCTCTTAAAGGAAACCACAGACTGTTTCTCAAGACGGTTATACAAGGAGTTGCTCCAAGGGACTTGGTGCTGCAGCCCTTGAAGTCAATAGCTGAGCTCCCATAGATTTTTGTGGTGCAGGCACGGTGCGCTGTGCCTTGCACAGGAGCCAGCTGAAGTCAGCCCTCGTGCTCCGTCAGACAGTTCAAAGGGAGCAAAGCTGTCATCATTGCTGGCAAGCCCGAGGGGTAACGCGAGGACAGGGCGAGGCTGCCAGAGCACTTCCCAGCGCTGAACTCTCCCAGGTCACTCCTCCAGCACTCGCTCCAGTGAGGCACAGGCAGTGGCTGGGATGAGCACCCATCAGCCCTCCAGGGCTCTGGCTGGTGGGCTCAGAACAGCAGTGGCCTTCAGGGCTTGTGTGCTGGGACCTGTGGTTAGTGTTTCCAAAAGCCAGCTTTTCTTATGTGCTTATTCCATCTGAACTTCCAAAGTTTCAAGAATGTGCTTATGTGTTGGGGTGTGTGGACACTCTGAAACTGTTGTTGGCCAAAGAGTGCTGGTGGTGCAGATGCAGGGATTGTGATACCATTTCTGCAAGGTTTTGTACCTGCATTTGAGGTAAAAGCTCACCATGTGCTCTGTGCACACACACCACCTCAAAGGAAGCCCTGCTGAAAATTTACCTTTGCTGCTGTCACACAAAGTGACTAAAAACCCAGCTCATGCATTTTCATTTAAACATAGTCTTTCTAGCCCATGTATTATTCAAAGAAACATTATCTTATGAAGAGTCCTATTATTCAACTGATTGCATTAAATGTTGGCATAAACCTTTAAGTTAACGAAGTAGTTATTCTCCTCCCCCATGCCTATGCTATCTAATCCTTTATGAAAAAATGCACGCATGTGTGTGTGTGTGTGCACGTGTGCCTGTGTGGGGAATGTGTGATCTCAAGGCCCACGATAAATCTTGAAGCATTCACTACTGGTTCTGTGATAGGCAGGTTCACTCAGGATATGCTTTTTCTTTGACAGTGCCATGTAGCAGTGCCTTGATTAATGTTATTACTCTAAGGAATATAATAAAAAAATCCAGTGGAGCAAGAAAATTATTGTTACAATAAAAGCCATTCAAATGAACATGCTTATTAACATACCTCTCAATTGCACAGAGACTAAAAGACACAGAGTGTGTTCTCCTCTTCCACATCGCTCTGCATATTTAGTCATTGTGCTGCAGAGCTGTCGCGACTGCTGTCTCCTGGTTATGATTTTCAAATCCCAGTTGATGATTAATACCTTTGGCTCAGACAGTTGTAAAAGGCCGGTGTTGTACCTGCATACATTTTCATGCTGCTCTGACAGCAGTGATGTGCATTGCAATGTGGAGGGGCAAGGAGGGTGGAAGGGAACTGTGAGAGAGGAAGAAAGAGGGTGTCATGGAAGAAATAATTTTTTCCATACGTTTTCCTGGTTTGTCAGGTCAACACTCAAAACACACTAGAAAGCACACAGCCTAGAAAACACGTCACATGAATACCTTGCATTTCTGCAAGGCCTCTTATGCTGCCACCTTGTACTTACAAGCATTCTAAAACCTCATGTGAGCAGGTAAAAAATGTAGGATTTATGGATAAAGGGCATTCAGTGACCTCAGGTAAAAAAGGAAGAGTGGATAAGGTGCAGAATTTCATCCAGATACTGCTGGAAACTCTATCTTTGTCAGGGAAAGACTGTTCCTGGGCTGACTGTGTAAGGTAACAAAAGATGAAGAGAATGTTGCATGTATGCCTTGTGGCAGTGAAAAACTTAAATCTGCAGAACTACTGGTGTATGCTCAATGAACATAAATGCAAACACAAGTAGGAAACGAATATGCAATTAATGAAAGTATTACAGGATCCCTGATATTCCTCATTCTGATTTCTAACACTGCTCTGGCTATCTCTTCTTTGTCCCACCTTTACCTGCTCTCCACATAGTCACCTTTCCTTTTGGTGTTTTCTGTTCCACTGTAATATCCACCTTCACAAGTTCCCTTTTCCCACAGTCCCAGTGCTTCTCACCTGGCTCTTTGGGCCCCGCTGTCAAAGCAGAAGCATTTTCAAAGTTTTTGTTCATAGATGATTGCCCAAAACAAGCCTAATGAACACAAAAATCAGTCTGGAGAACCTGGATACGCAACAGTGTGCAGTGTTGTGCATGCTGGTGAACACGCCATACCTGGTGCTTGTATTATTTATTATGTAAGTGTATCTGTGGAAAATACAGTGTCAGCCGCTTTTGGCCCGGGATGCTGAGTGATCTGGATATTTGCGAACAATGCCGCTGTGAGTCGTACCCTTCCCCTTTGTCGCTGAGGATGTTTGCTCAGATTGAAGCATTGTTTTGGTTCTGGCGGAGGCCGAAAGCGGGGAGCAGGAAGCGGCTGCACCCTACGGCCGGGCTGTCATTTCCCCTGCTCATGGCTCCTGTTTGCTGCCAGCTGCTCCTCCCGGCTCTGCTGCTGACTCACAGCTCGCTGGGCCTACCTGCTCCTTTGTGCTGCTCTCCACAAATGATAAGGCCGTAGTAATTAAACAAATAATCGGGGGCTCTTTCGCAATCCTCTGCTCGGATTAGGGGATGTGTGTTCCCACTGAGTCAGTAAACGACGGCAGCCGGGAATGTCTCAAGTGGATGGCGGGGAGCTGGGCAGACCTCTGATGCAGAAGCTGCTTTTCCAGCAGGACGCAAAGGAGATCCTGGTAGACAGATGGCTGGCTGCCCGGTTTGCAATGTGTCCTTTCAGACCTCAGTCTCAGTTCCTCCCCCGTAAAAGCATTCATTATGTTTTGTCACTCGATACATTAGTTTGTTTTAATGCACTGCAACCCCACATACATTGAGCAGCCTCCTTCTGCTTGTGTTATGGGGCTCCACTGTGTTTGGAAATGAATTAAAGCATCTGAAAGGCTTGGCAGTTTCATTAGAGAAGGATGGCCCAACCCAAATTAGTGTAACCCATTTAAAATTGAAGTAAAATATTTTAAGGAAAGTGATCTGATAAATATTGGCTTAAACTAATTGGATTTTCAATAGACAAATTACTGCATTTTTCTCATTACTTAGTGCTCTGTAAGGCTTTCACATAGTATGTAGGGGTTCAGTTCCCTGCTATGGAGCTGAGAAAGATGAGTGAAACCACTGACAGAAGATGCTTTCCAGGTCTTTTGAGGGTGGATGGCTCAGGGATGCTGTGAGGCTCAGCCCTTCAGGAAGCTCAGCCTGTCGGGGCAGAGGTGCTGCCATTTTCAGATGGTTTTCACACAGGTTTGCTGATCCTCATGCTCATTGCACATGGAGTCACTGCAGGCTGTCACTGACCTCCCCAAAAATGTGCTCACCAGGATAAGCACAGCGTAAAGCCTTTCATGCTACTTGTAGAGTTTGTTTGTTTGGGGTTTTTCAGAGAGTTTGGTTTGTGTTTTCATTCCTGCTTTTGTTTTGTTGTGTTGGGATGGGGTTTTTTTCTTTGTTTGTTTGGCTTTTTTTTTTTAAATAAGCAAAAGCAATGCTTATTTCTACTTAATTTGCAGAGGATGGAAAACCATGCATGTCTTTCCAAAGTGAGCTTCCATATTACAATAAGCTATTACTTACAACAAATGTGATCTGAATAAATACGCAGTTGTTGCATTTTTTTTTCTTAAAAAAATATTATTATCATCCCCACTTGAATAATAGAAAATAGAAAAATAGAAATAGGAAAAAAGCAGGGATTCTTAAATCCTTACCCGATGTTGGGAGCACCATCATTTGATTCCTTCCAAAACAACATGTTTTCTGAAAAGAGCTGGTGTGCATTTTTTTGATTCCTGGTACTCATTCAAATTCTCCTTTCTTGCATGTCAAAGCCAATGTTCTATGGAGAAAGGAGCTGCTCCTCAAAAAGGTATTCAGTAAGGTACAAGAACATAGGGCCTGAGAAGTGAAACACCTTGTTCCTTTCTAGTGAAATGTTTGTATGAGCAGCAGCAGTAACAATGTATTTTAGTGTCTATGTGGTAGGAAATTGCACGTGGATGCAATTAGATAATATTGACAGTCACAATGGTGGGTATGCAAATTATACCATGATATTCTTCTGTCTAACTTCCTGTCTGGGAAAAAGTGGAGATGAAAAATGGAGTGGTGCTGTGAGGACTAGTGCTCCATTTATTTTTCTAATGCAAAATAGCCTACAGTGGGGCATGTCTATGGGATATGTGTTCTCTCAGTTTAGGAGAGTCAGTAGCTGTCTGCAGGGCCAAGGCATACAGGTATGTATTTTTACAGGGCAGATTTGATGTATCTCATATGCAAGCTTGACCATCCCTGGTCCAGTATCCCAGCTGAAAATGATTTCAGTCAGTGCACTGCATTTCCATGTGATTATGCTGGTGTGCTTATTTTTTGTTACCTTTTGAATAGATAATTTAAAATTGCTCTCTGTAGGGATGTTGTCTCTGCCTGTCTGCCTATCAATCTTTCTATCTGAATGCAGAAGTATTTGATTAGTGTATTTAAAGTAATAAAGATGTCAACAATAGTGTCATATTGATTGATGTTAATTATAAGTCTTTAATGGCTCCTCTGGTTTGGCCACTCTCCTTGCAGATTGGTATTTTATGGTTAAAATAATGCCCTGCTGTCCACACACTTGGTCATAAATTGTGGTCTATCTTTCTTTAATGACTTCACATGCAGTGGTATAATCCCAATAACATACATTATCTTTGGTAAAAGGAAGGCAGTGACTTTCATAGAGGTGATGGATGGATTTATAAGGACTAGCTAACAGACTGGCTGGGATCACACCAGAGGCAAAGCTGATTGTTCAGCTCGTGCATTGCCATAAGCAGAAACAGTAGGCAGGCAGTCTTGGGTAAGTGATGATTTTCATTCAGTTCCTCTCTTTCCACTCCATATCATCAGTAAAAGTTAAAGAAAAGGCTGAGATGTGAATTAGTCTCATATCAAAAAGCTAACTCCTTAATAATTATGTAAAAAAATCTGTAGGCATCTCTTGGCAATACTGAGCAAAAAAGTCATGCAGACTTGTTTTGTGGGCATTCTCTTTAAAGTAAAGAATGAAAGTATGTTTCACCTTACAGAGGTGTATTGCTTCAGTGGGGAAAATGCTACAGCTCTGACAGAGGTCTCACCATTTCTGGGGGAGTTTAATCATTTACCATGCATGTGAAAAGTGAAATATCAGGAGACTGTGCAGGGATGTGTTCAGGGATGCCCACATACAAATGGATGTGTGCCACGTTGCACGTGTTCATTTTTATGCAGTGATTCTGAAACACCTCCTTATTGCTTCTATATCCATAATTGGCTCTGTGGAGCTCCAGCACAGCATGGAGAATCCCATCATGCTGTGTTCATACAGATAGGTGCACACAGAAGCCTTCGGAGTGATCTGTGCCCTACGGGGCCTAGGATATAACTAGTGAACCGGGCTAAAAAACTGGATGTTTCCTTGCTGCTGAAAAGTTGGAAATGGAAGTTAATTTGGAAAAGACACAGCTACAGAAAGTAATTTCTTGGAACCCTAATCCTGGCCTTTACTGCTTGGTAGCTCACTGGAGTTATACTGTGGTACATGATCCACAGCACAGAAGTCCAAGGAAATTAATAGTAGGGAATGGGGATTGTTTGGTTTGGTTTTGTTATTTTTGCTGGATTAAGATGGGACTCATAAAATTAGTGCTGAGCAGAACTGTAGCACAAACAGTGGTAAAACATATGACAAAATTTCGAAGCATTTGGGCTCTGTTGCAGAGTGCAGTTCCAGTATTGCCTTCTGTGAGGAGATGCCTTATACAGCTGCTGCTTGATGAGTTGCTTTCTAAATAAACCTGATTACTATTTGTTTATTATGCTAGAAAGCTGTATCACTTTTCCACAGAACAGCAATATGGATATGCTTAAATGTAGCAAGAAAGCCAACAAATAAAGCAATATTCCCCCAAGCTCAGGCTAGAGCAGGATAGCAGCATTTGCATAATGGGCTTTTAGTCACTTGCCACCAAATTTAACTAGTATTAATTTTTCTGACTCTGACAAAGCAGTGGTATTCCTTTTACATATTGTGAAGTGTATGCTTCCAGAAGTCACATCAGCTGGACAGCATCTGGGTGGCTGATGAGCTGGGCAGGCAGCTTTGGAGTTACTTTTGGTTCTGACATCAGAGACCCTGTTGGTGGGTGTCTGCAACACATTGCCCATGTGAATGTTCTGAGTTGGTTTTGTTTTGGGGTGGTGGTGTGTTTAAGTTGGTTCCTTTAGGTGATGGGTTTTGTTTATAGTTTTGTTTGGTTTTTTAAAAATTTATTCTGTAATTGATCAGAATTTTTACCTTTGCAGTGCGTGCTGAAGTTGGAATCTTTCCCCCAGGTCTGCAAAGGGCAGCGTTCCCTTGTCCCAGCCCCTTCTCTTTTTTGTTTACAATAAATTAGCAGTAGTTCCTGTGTTGGAGATGAAATTAGAAAAGAAAAAAAAAAAAAAAACAAAACACCACAAAAAACCCAACCCCAAGGCTTCAGTTTAAAAATGCAGGTTAATCCTCCACAGCTTTCAGAAGCATTTCTGTAGCATGCTACTAATTAAGATAAGGTTATCATTTTAAGTTATACCAGGAATGCAATTAGAGCTCTTACTAAGAACTGTAGCAATCAGTTTTACACAAATTATTCAGACCTGGTAAGGTAGAATGCAGTTTTAATAGGACAAGAGAACACGCTGTGGTTTTATTAAATATAATATAGATTTAAATTACTGCTGAATGTTGTACTGCTGCGCATTCAGCAGGAATTCGTGTATCCTTTTCTAAAATCTTTTCTTAGATAGGACTACTTTAAGCATTTTTTTCTCTCCTTTTCCATGAACAGTTTCTACTCATTTTTGATTTTGAAAAAGAGATGTTTAAATGAATGTACAGTAGAAATTGGTGTAAAGAAGTATTTGGTATGCTTACCAAATGATAAGAAGTTGACATGTACATATGGGTACAAGTCAATATCAGATGGTAATTTATCACTTTTGTATCTTGTATTTATTTTCTGCAGATACAGTACACAGGGGATCAAATTTATCCCAAGTTCCTTACCTTACCGAGGTAAGGTAAAAAATACAGTGGGCAGGTGAGTGGGCTCTATTCCCACCAAGCCCCCTGTGCACTAAACAGGCTGGAATGTTTCCATATCCTTGAACCTTGGCCAAATCTCAAAAAAAAAAAAAAAGAAAAGTGTGTTAGTGGGAGAACTAAACGTACCCATTTTCACAATTTTTTGTTTATCATTAAGATATACCTGTTTCTGAGAAATAGTGTGCACCATGGATATATGCAAACTGTAAAAGTTTGCATATATCCATGCAAACATATAAAAGCTGTTGTGGAAGAATTTCACAGTGTTGTGCAAACAATGTGGTGTTTTTATCTCTGCACAGTGTCCTTCTGGCTCTGTTTCCCAACAGAGAATGCTTGTCCTTTATGTTTTCCTGAAACATTTTCATCTTTAGCATAATCACTTCTTCTTATCTTGCTCTGGTTGCCTCTTTCTTTTGTAGCTGTGCAAACTTGTATTCCTTGAATTACATTCATATTTTACAGATGCCCTTTCCTACATTCGTAAAAGTGGACAGCATTAAACTGCAGATAATCTTGAATGTCTATGTGGACTTAATCAATAATTTAAAAGTTCGAACATTAAAACAATGACTGTTTCTCAAGTGTGCTAAAAAACTTGGCAAATTCAGAAGAAAGCTTTATCTAAAAGAACACATGAAATGTGGGTGAATTCACACTCCACCAACCTTAATTCTCTGATGTAACAACTTAGTGATCTGTGAATAAAATTGTCTGTAAATAAAGATTAGAGGAAAAGTATTTATACAAATGCATTAGATTATTTCTTGTTTCAGCTTTTGTCAAAGAGATGTTAAGATGGTTATTTTTTTATTTTGGATATCTTTTATAAAAAAATTCCTTAGGACTTTTCACTTTGTTTCTGTCTAATGCATGCTAAGAGCTTTTTCAGTGAGAATTGTAGTCTTCTGCAGGGTGGGAAATGAAAACCTCTAACTTCTGCCTCCAGCAGTTTTTCATGAGGCTGTCCATTTCAAAAAGCAATGTCTAATTAATTCTTTGCTAAAATCTTCAGCAATACCTACAGTTTTTTATTATCTGAGCTGTACTTACCAGGCCTACCATCCTGGATGTAAGGCATTACTTCACTTCATGTTAGCATCTATGATGCAGACAGTGCTCCTTAGTTTTGGGGATGGTTTTCCTTTCAAATGCAACCATAATCCAGGGGAACAAAAATTGCTTTTTAATCAGAAATCTTGTTAGGTTTGAATGAATAATGCAAGAAAACAGTAGTCGTTGTGGTTTTGCATTTAATTTTTTACCAGCGTGTCTCATGGTTTAACCCGAGTGGGGACTAAGCATCACATCCTTCTCCTCCTCTGGAGAACCTGGTGTGTGGTATTGCTCCTCATTTTATAGGGAAAGCCTTTGTTTTCATTTTGCTAGCATGGTAAGCTAAAGAAGTTGAGCTCTTTGGGGCTGAAAAGGTGTCCTGGGTCAAGCAAAGACCACTGAAACAGCCCAGGTGAAAATCTGTGGTAGCTGCACCCATATGCATCCATATTGGATATATAAGTTTGGCAGTTAGTGACTGCAGCTCATGGCCAGACTCTGTAACAGAAGCACTCATTTTAAGTCATTTATCCTAACAAACGGAGTTGGTGTTAGGGGACCGTGGTCCAGCTGAGAGCTGATCTGCAGGATGGCAGGTTGAAGGCACAGCAAATGCAAACGTGTCTCTCATTCTCCCTATTTGTTTAAAAATAGCAGGGGTTTGGTTTTATTTTCTTTTCAGGACAGTTTTTTTTTGTTGTTATTGTTTGTGGGGTTTTTTTTTGTTGTTTTGGTTTGGGTTGGTTTTGGGTTTTAAGTGCTTTGAAAATGTAATTCTAGAAAAGAAAAGAATGTATCATTGTTACTCATTTTGAGACTAGTCTGTCTCCTGTCTGACTGGTAACTCTGTCAAGAATTTAATGTTTGGAAAATATTTTCATGTTGCAGGCAAATGCCCCTTCATGTCCAAAAAGTAGGAAAAAGGTAGTATTTTTCTCTCAAAAGAAATCGTGTTTGCACATACTGCATCAGCAGCTTTGCAGTCACTCTCAATATAAATTAAAAGACTGTAGCGTTACATGTATCGAGATGTTTCGATACCATATGTGAAATTCAAATCCATTCAAGTCTGAAGAAGTTTTTTGTTGATTTAAGGAGGGCAAAGGCAGCAGGTTAATTGAGTATGCTTTGTTGGAGGAGTACATCCAGAAATTGGTGTCTTTTTAATTTAGGTAATGGGGTGAAGATAGTTGGTTTAAGAAGGCATAGTTTAGGGAAAAATACACCTAAAAAAGCCACCTGCTTTCATGGAGATGGTCCTCCGTAGGCTGAGGGCATAAAGATGTAGTTTAGGATTTGTGGCAATTAGATAATCATTGACACTAGTAATGAATAAAACAAAGGACACACTAAGGAACTGTTAATGTTGTTTTCATTTCATTCTTAGTCTTGTTCAGCCTTATTCAGAGAAGGTTCACTAGCAGTGGTCATAGGCCTTGTTAGTGCAACTGTAAGCTTACAGGTGAAGGTTATTTTGGCATCCACAGAGGTATTTGTGTTTACAGAAGGAATTCCTCTCTGCTGAATTGGAGGAGGGTCGGCCTTCATTAGCCATAAAACATAGTATGGCTGCTAGCATGGGTGGGTGTCAACTTCATTTATTGTTAAACTTAACAGTAAATTGTTAGGTTGGTTAAAATGCCTTTAATAATGTCTCTAAATATTTAACATTGTAAGTATTTAACAATACTTAAATAGTGGAGCACAGCCTGTCGGTTGGGTCCAAATCTGATGAATAGCAAGTTTTTCTGCTCTGGAGTCATATTTTCATAGATCGTGTTTCGCTGTTGACGGGTTTTGTTTTGAGATATTTTGAAATGCTTGAAAGCACAGAATAGGATGCTAATGATGAGCAAAAACAAATATTCCAAAGCTGAATCTAGTAATGGTTGTCAGAGTCAGAGGGACTGAATCAACTTTTAAATGGCAATTGTGTGCAGAGACATTTTCAAATGACTTCTTGAGGTTGGATGTAAGACCAGGAAACATTCAACCTGTTGGCCATAATTATTTTTAGAGCTCCTCAAAGTTTTCACAATTTGTATACAGTTAAACATGTCTGCAATTCACAAATCAATAACATGCATCTGAGGCTTTTATGTTGTTCAGTCAGAATAACATCTGTAGTCCTGACTCAGAAAAGGGTCTTTCCCAGCAAAGACCAGGGAAGTATGTGCTTCTGTCATACTGAAGAGAGTAGAATGTAACCAAGGACTTTGTACGTGAGCTTAAATAGGTCTAATTTTGGGGCTTTTGAATAAATTGCTTTTCTTCAGTTTTTTCTTTAGACTTTGTCTTTATTTCAGATAATAATCAGGCTTTGAACCTTCTTTCCTAAGCTCTGCTGTTACTTTGCTTTTATATTTTTTTCCATGCCCCTGCCAGGAAGCTCTAGTTCTGTCATGAATACTGCTTGGTTAGTACAGTAGCAGATGAGATGGGCTGCAAACATTTGCTAAGGTAATCGAAAGATTAAGGTTTATAGGTCAACGGAAATATGCACCCAGTTACTTCTGTGTCCCAAATAATGACCTAAATTACACCATTTATAGTATTGCAAACAGAGTTAAGTTAGAAGAACCTTTATAAGGCTTTGGGCACAAACACTTAAATGTGACAAACACCTAAACGTGACAAACACCAGCAGTAAAATTGTTTCTCAGTAATGTGGACATTTGTTCAGTCTCCACCTGTTTACAGTATTCTGTTCGGGGTGCGCTATGTTGTATTAAGAAGACAATTTCTTGTGGTTGTAAATACTCATCTGAAGAAACTCAGCTTGGGGGCCTGAAGATGAAAATAAACATATAGAACTTGTGTATGGCTAGGTAATGTTACAAAACTCACACAAGGGCAGAAGGGGGTGAATTATGTCCTTTAAAATAACATTTAGAAGTTCAGATGTAAGAAAAAAAAAATAACAATAGCAAATTTGAGTTCAAACCTGAGGAGAAGCAAAAAGCAACAACCTGATGAATAAAATATATGGTTATAAAGTTATAAATTCTGGCAACAATTCTTGGAAGTGGTAATGTTTTACAAGGAAAATATCAATAGAAATGTTATGGTTTGGAGAGAAGGACTCTTCTTAGAAATTATTTTACTCCACATTTATAGAATGAGGTAAAAATAAAACCAAGTAGAGATGGGAATGAAGCTTGACAGCGTCAAAAGTAATGGTTAAAAAGTGGTTGGGGGCAATTTTAGTATTAAGTAATGCAGGCTCTTCTCCCTAATCTTTACTCACCATTTCAGCCAGATACACACTTTTCACTCATATATATTTATATATAGGTGTGTATCGTATTTATAAGTACGTATGAAAACATATATATATACAAAAATTATATGTTTATATAGATATATGTATTGAAAAACAGTATGTGAGGTTATGTTTGCATGCATTCATTGTAATACCCAAACAGCCAAGTGATGAGAGCATCAACCAGGGTTTGAATGTGTGGTTATTCTCACTTCAGCGTTAAGCTTTTGGTTTCTGGAAGCAGTCTATCACACTTGCAGTTTGGTCCTTGACCTTCTATCACTTTTGGAGATGTGCCATACAATCTTTGTTTACAGTAACAAGCATGGAAAAACTGACTTCCTGACAGTAGTGCTGAAGTCTAAGTTGAAACCACTCACAGGTGAAAAAACATAGCTCTTCCACTTTGAACTTGTAACATGTTTGATGTAAAATACCCATCTAAAATCTGGGCAGCCAAAGAAAGGAAACCAGTCTTTTGCCCAAGACCAAATATTAACTGCCTTGTCAGCAGTTTCACTGAGGAGTTGGTTGTAATGTTTTCTGTGTGTTTTTCCTTGAGGAACATAAAATTTAAAATTACCCCCCACCCCTCCCCTTCCTCCAAAATTGGTTATTAAATTTTATATAGGTATGATATTAATTGACTGAGCAGGTCATGGACTTGTAGGTGTTGCATGCGCAATTCTGATCTCCACGCAACCTCTTCATCACACAGCTTTCTTATAGGCAGGTAAAACACATTAGGGTTTGTAGTTTGGGTTGTATGAATCACAGAATCATTGACTGGTTTGGGTTGGAAGGGATCTTGAAGATGATCTAGTTCCAACTCCCTGTGCCATGGGCAGGGACACCTTCCACTAGACTGGGCCACACAGGGCCCCATCCAGCCTGGCCTTGAACACCTTCAGGGATGGGGCATCCACAGCTTCTCTGACCAACTTGTTTCAGTGCCTCCCCACCCTCACTGTGAAGAACTGATAGACTGCACAACTTTCTCTTTTCCTGAAATTTGCATCACTTTTCCTAGTGTTCTATGTTCATTAACCCAATACTAATGACCATGAGACTTTTAAAGGAAATCAGGGACTTTTGTGTTCAGATTAAATTCTCTTCTTGAAGTGCTGGTTTACTAAACAAAGCAACATTTGAGTTTTGGAGTCAAAATCAAGGTCTTGGTGCAGCACGAATGCAAATCTAATGGAAGATTTATGACACAATTCAGTGGTCATGTTTTTGTTGGTGTAACTTAAGTGATGTGTTTTGTAGCAATTATATATTCCAGAATTATGTCATAGTAGTGTTATTTTACACTTTCAAGAAAATAAAAGGGAATTATAAGATCACTTGAAATTCAATGACAGGTGAGCTAGTGAAGCATGCATATTTTACTACAAGTTGTACATTTTAACATGTGCTTCCAAATACTTTTTTCAAATGTTATTTTATTTTTACATCGTTACAATAATTACAGTCCTCTACATTAACTAGTGTCCCAACCTGTTCTACACTGGCATATTTATTATGCTGGTTGCTTTTGAGCTGTGAGAAGGGTTTGGCCCCAGGACTAACTTATCTGTTGGAAACAGTTTTTAGTAAGTTTGAAGAATAATAGAAATATTAACCTTAGGAAACTTTTACAAATGCAGAGAAAATTGTATCTTTTTCAGTGCTGTGTATAACTTGGTTGCATCTACATCAATGAATCACATTTGCTCAGTTAATTGCCCTATTTCTGCTCCTGTCCAGGACTGCTGCTGAAATCTTCTTTCTCACACACTTTGCAGAGTTCCAACAGGACAAGGTTTAAGTTATATGGACTCAGTCCTTTAAATTATGTAGGCATTTTCTACAGCGATCAAACATGGGTGAATATAGAGAAAACATCACTCAAATTTTAAAGATAGCATTTGTACTCACTCTGGAAACAGGTTCTCAAATATGATTAAAGAGCTGACAAATACAAGCATGTGTGGCCAGTGCTGAAATACCTGAAACTTTGAGAGGGCAATTGCAATAAACTGTCCATCACACATCCATAAAAAATCAAATAAATGTGGCAAATTTTTCCAAGAGTAGTATTGAATAATTAGTGAATTCAAATAAATTGTTCTGTTTTCAGATGACTGCAAGAGAAAAGTGCAGAACTGTGGTACTTTACCAATTTCTTGTCATGAACATCTCCATGCTGAAAATACAGAAACACCATTTCCCTATTTTTTTACATGCATTCACTTAGATGGTCTAGGCAGATTCTGGTGTATTTTACTGAAAATTCTACTAAAAAGGTGGAATCATGGTTATTTTTCAACTGTTTGGAAAACTAAAGCATATATTTTTTATGAGGAGGTAGTTAGATCTCTGTTCCAGGCACCCTACATCTTAGCAAGGAGATGCCAGGAGATGGCTTTGAAGAAGCCCATCAAGTAGAAAAGGAGTTTAGCTATGGTCACACAAAACTCCTCAGAGGATATCTTACTGAAAAGGTACCATGTAGAGGAGGTTCTTTTGGGACTTGAGCTCTCAGATGGCATTGACCTAAGTGTCTCCAAACTATGGCAGTGTGTGTCTGGCCATACCCTGTGGTCACTGAACTTCTGTTGGTATTTTATGTGACGTGTAGGGCTCTTCATGCCCTGGCCAGTAGCCAGTATGGCTCAGTACTTAGACCCATGTGCAGCTCTGTGGTTTTTGATCGCTGACATGTGTTTGTTTTGATTTGAGTCCATAAGGTTCGCACGCTTGAGGTTCACTTTGAGGTTTCAAGTTCAGTGAAACGTCAAGTTTTGCCTGGCTTTTGGGTTAAAACCTCAAGCCTAATGATAATTCTTTCTCCATCTGCAGATTACAGAGAGAAAGGTCATTGAAAATTGAACCCCAAAGCCTGATTCTTGCTGAGAACCATCAGCTGGACCATTCCCTGCGATTATATGTTCCAGTCAAATTAGCAACACCACATTTTACTGATATTCACAAGTGTACTAGTGGCATTCTGCTCCAATTGAAACCATGGTATTTCTCCAAGTTTCTGCTATTTTTCAATTCCTACTTCCTAGGTAGCATTGTTTAGTGCTACACAGAGGTGGTGGCTTTTGCCTATCCTAAGGAAAAACTTAAATTTGTGGTTGCTTCTGTTTTTTCTGACCAGGCTCTACAGTGGCTGTGCTATGATTAACCAAGACGAAGTTCTGGTTCAGGGAGTAAGACCCAAAGTGGAACTCTACCCAAAAGTAAAAGTTGACACCCTAAAGGTTTCATTTTCCACACAATAAGTTTTGTTTTCAGTGATGTTCAATACATCATACTTGCAGGGATCCATGTTGCATTGGAGTACTGTACCAAGTAGAAAATTAGCCATAAGAAGAAGTACTTGGTTCAAAAGCATCTGAAAATTACTCCACAAAATTCAGTAGCCTTTAAGCCCTCAGGAATTAAGTTCATTTTGGGCTCTTTGTATATTGCTTTAATACTTCATAGTCATCTAGAGTCTACCCAGCTTCTGAATCTTTGCTCTGAAGCCTGTCCCCTGTGGACAGTTACCTCAAATCCAAGATAGTTAGAGTATCCCTGAGGCAGCACAAAGCTGCACTAACATGGAGCAGGATTTGTGATCAAATGTTTGAGGGGAGGTCTTCAAATCCTGGCACCAAATTGGTCTTGGGAAAATTTTTATTGATGACTTGTCAAGGCGGCATCCAAAACAATCCCAGTTCTTTTCATGTATAGCCTAAAAGCTTTCATGTGAGCACAAGCAGTAATGATCTCAACCCAAAATTCTTACCTGTACCCTCAGCTGTTCTGCTTGGACAACTCCCGTTGTTTTCCAGGAGAAAGTATGCTCTGGAGCTAAACTGAGAAAGTCATATTAGGTTAATTTAGAGTCTGCTAGTGAATTACTTTGAGAGCTAACAACATCTAACAGAGTAAAGTACCTATGTTAGAGATTTGAAGAGGGAAGAAAGGTTACCCATGCTGTTAACAAATAACTTAGTGGGGAGTTTATATGAAGTGTAAGAATTAGATTTGCAAGCACTATGTGCATAAGGCTGTCTCCCACATAAGACTTTCTTCATCTAAACCTTTATACATTTATAAGAGAATTATGACTGGTCTTTCTCTTTGCAATTCTTGCTTCTTCCCCTTCCTCCCTCTTCACTGACACCCAACATGGATTTATATCCCTTGCTCTTCCTTAAATTTATATACATTGTTATATGTATATGTTATATACATATTATATATACATATGTACCTACTTGCATAGATGGTTTTTCACAAGATTGTGGATATATTTATAGATACTTAAGGGTGCCTTTTTCCAGGTCTGATTGAAAAATATGTCTTGTTTATTCTGAGTAAACCAACATCCTCCAGGTACCATGTTGGTTCAGCCCTAATTCTGACTTCTGAGTGTAGTTCAGGTTTCATATGCAAGTGATCTTTGAGTTTTCTCCTGTTTCTCATGGGTAACACACGGTAAAACACTGGAATTGCTATCAGAGTGTTCACTAGCATTGTAGTGGTTTGGTTAACAGTTGAAATGGGAGCATCTGGAGATTAAATGATAATCAGGTGGTAACAATTTGGAGGTGCTACTGATTTGAGCTGAACTTGGTTAAAATCATAGGAAAAGTCTCTTCATTCCTTGGCACCCTCCTCGTGTTCTCAGTGGCAGATCTAGGAAAAGGCATGCAGTTCAGCAATGCAGTGAAGGCTGCTTATGTAAGGAATTACAGAATGAACATTTATTTCCTGCACATTTATTTTCCCTGGGAGGGAGGTCAGCACTGGAAGAGGTTATGGAATCTCCATCTCTGAAAGTTTTTAGGATGAAGTTGCATCTGACCTGATGTAGTGTTGATGATATCCAGAGGTTTCACTGTTACCTCCAGACCCTTCCAACATATCTCTGAGTCAGAACAGATAAATGAGCTACTGGTATCAAGTGGGAAAGATCATCAACTCACAGAGTCACAAACTGGTGCAGCTCTATCTTATAAACTAAGGAGAACAGACCAGAAGCCATTCAGAGCCATGCTGTTATAATTGTTAAGAGGTTAAAAACAATGGGACTGGTCACCAGGACAGCTCCTCTCATCTTGTAATCCAAATCCCTGAAGATACATATTTTGCTGCAGTCAGTTCCTGCCTCAGTAAAGTTTATATTTTGGACTGAGAAAGTCATCCATAACCTAGATTCTCCATATTAGCTGACATTGCATCTGAAAGTTCAATATTATATTGATTAGCTACAGTCAGAGTTTGGGTATACCTCTACCATTTCCCATCAAAGACTTGCCAGTGCTGAAATTATTAACCCCACAGGTGAAAATGCTCTCGGATGACTGTGGTAATCCTGTGATTTCTCTACATGCAGTCCTGTGCCTCTCCTGAACACTAGCAGCGTGCTGAGGCTGAATGCTACTACTGGATTTTACGTGGAATTTAGGCAACTCCTAGGTGCAGCCCATTGCAAAACCTCTTTCTGAGAGGAGCCAATGAGAACAAGCTACAACTGCCTTGTGCAAATTTTTGCAATCTGCTACTGCGTGAACAGTTGGGAAGGTTGAAATCAGCACAAAAGAGCACTCGGGTTTTGCTCCGATTGCGCTTCCCTGTGTAAGGGCTAAGCATGACTCTTCTGGGGGAATTCTGTGCTTGATCTCCATTACGTAATTTCAGAGATTGCAATGGGATCCTGTGCAAAGCAGCTGTGTGGATTCACAGCAACCCTCTTCCTACATTTCCCCGACACCGTGTACAGTTTCAGTGCAAAGAGCCAGGGAGCGCAGCATTGCGAGGTGGTGCCCAGCTTTTGCAAACAAAGGGGATGGAAGACTCTGTGCCACCTGCTCTGTCACTTGAACAAATGTTAGGCATAAAACAAGCTACAAACCGCTAACTGTTTGTTGGATGATAACTTTGCGAGCAGCAATTCCATCGATCATCAAGGTCAGCTTTTTTGCTTTTGTTTCTCGAGCAAACCAGTCACTCGCTTCCATGCTCCTATAGGCAAGATGGTAAAGCAGCCAAGGATGTTAACTGCTTGGTGCCCTGACAGTAAACAGCATTGCGGAGCTGCACGCTCTCATTCGGGGGCTGCCAGAGGTGTCCAGACGTTTCTGCGCTAAACAGGGTGGCAGAACACCTCTGCAGGAATTGGCAGGCAAAATGATTTCTTCTTGGCTTGGACTGAAAGCTTTTGAGTCGGCAGTGTGAGGAAAAGGTTGCTGTCCACAAACCCGAGAGAGACCTGTTGTGTCCATACATGAGGAAAAAACTCATCTGCTCATTTTTTGCTGATTATTTTGTGGACAGTGCATTTACTAAAATTACCAGTTAAGGAAACGGTGAATGCCTCTGTGTTTCTTGCTGTATTTGCTCATTGATGGTGGGGCTGAGTGGGAAAAGGAGTGGTCTTGGCAAACGGCTTATTACTCTCAAATAAATTATTCAGCACGCAGGTTTGGATACAGATTGCAGGGAATGATAATGGAGATGGTTTTCTGAGTCTGTTCATGTTAGGGAGACATGGAGTGTGCTTTTCAGGAATTCACTTAAGTGCAATCAGTTTAGAATAGCGTAGCCTGGAAGTAATATTGCTGCCATCCAGCTAGTGTCTGTGGAACAGCATTCTACTGCCTCCTGAAGCATTGGCATTGAAGATGGATAGATATGGAGATATTTCTATTTTAGGCTACTTTTCTTCTTCTTTTTTTTTTTTTTTTTTTTAAAGGGAAATTCATTCTAACCACTAGAGAGGGGCATGTTTCGGTCGAAATATTCCCCCCCCTCCAGTGAAACAGTGGACCACATCAGCATCCGATTTGGGTGCGTCATGTGGTTTCTCATGTGATGCTGGTCTCACTGCGCTTTGGAGAGTGAGCCTTTGTGACTCCGCACTCTTGGACAGTAGCATCCAGCAACGTAGGATACTTTGGGGAGGGAAAGGAAAAGAGACAGCTTCCCAGAAAACCCCGAAAGCCCAGATAAATAAAGTTACGACAATTTGTTATAGTTATTGTTTCTTCTTAACTGTTTTGGCTTTTATTTTTAATTCTGGGTCTTCCCTTTTCTCCGTTCCTGCAGGCATAAAGCTGCACCGTTTGGAAGAAGCAAGACTGTCTTTCCTCACAGCTACGATGCTGCACCGCTTTCGACAGAGCCTGCTTTTCCCCCCATTTACCTGGGCGGCTGCTGCTCTTTCTGCTGCTGCTGGGGCTGCTGCAGTCTTGCTGCCTGCGCTTCGCCCTGGCTTGGCTGACTCGAAACTCTCTCGTCTGCACATTGCTAAGGAAGAAGAGCGATGGAGCCGCGTATTTTTTTATTGGTTCTGGAAGCCAAGGGTTGCAATATGTGATGATTTTGGGGTTTTCTTTGGCGGGGGGGAGGGAGGAGAAAGGAAGGGTGTTAATCTAGGATAGGGTGGGTGAAAGCTTAAAGAAATATTATGTAAAGTAATCCAGTGCTCGACAAGGGCATCAGCAACAAGAATCCAGCCTCTGCTGCTCCAGAGGATTAACATGGGGAAGTCACAGTGCTGCAGTCGGGTTTCACCTCAGTGTTGTGCTGGAGATGGATAAATAAGGTATCGGTTGCATCTGCCTGTTAAGGCAAAGCCAAGGGAGAAGGAGAGAGCGAGCGAATGCAAATGCAAAGGAAGAAGAAACGCTACGTGCCGTTTGTCTGATTCTGTGGATTCTCATCGCAGAGAGGATGGCTTGATTAACAAAGCAATGTATGGACGGAGGGACTGTAAATTGTAGCTTGAGCACTCCTGGTGCTGTCAGGGAGTGAACTGATGAGTTAGGTGGCTGCAGGAATATCCCCAGGGAAAACAGCAGCCTCGCACTCTGTGTGTATATCTGTGTATGTATGTGCTTTTGTGTGTGTGTGAACATGTATAGAAATGAAAAAAAGACATTTCTGACCAATTTACAGAGGACGTTTGTCAGATTGCTGGGTCAGACTTGATTGCAGCTTGTATTTTCAGCTCTAGCTCTACACCCATTTCCTGACTGAGGTGGCACTTTGTGAAAACAGATGGTAGGCAGTATTCTTTTAAGAAATGTGAAAGCAGAGCCTTTCTGCTTAACACCTTGAAGCACTGAATCTTCTGCACTGTGCTGAGAGAAACCGTGGGGTTTCGTTTTCTCCATCTTAAAATCTCTATAAACACAGCTGTATTCAGTATGGTGAAAAATTCTATACTGTAAATAGAAATGTGATCAATCTAATCAAAATAAATGCATCCCAGATGACTTCTAGACCAGCTGGCTACCACAGTCATCAGATGACTAAATCCTCAACTGAGCATTTATATTCAGCGTTATACTTGCATCTTTTTTCCTTTTTTTTTTTTAAGATTTTCAAAATCGGCCTCTAATTGCAAAGGATTCTTCATATATTGAGAAAAGGCAATGCTTGCATTTGGCAATTGATTTCTGTGAAAAGTTGCTGGGTGTATTTTATATTGCGGAACCTGCTTGGGGTGGTTTTAGAGCAGGTAGACTTGTCACAGTACAGGCGTATTTCATTTGGTAGGTAGCTCAGCTTGGCCATATCTTAACAATGCAGAAATAGGGGAAACAAGCACTGCACTCAGCTAGCAGGGCTTGGCATGGATTCTAGCAGCTGCCTATGAAGAAAGAAGGGGTTTTTTCCTTTCCTTTTTTCCCTTTTATACAATGCCATAGACCATAATGTCATCCTAAAATGTGTATGAGGGGATTTCCCAATAGTCACGGTGAGCTACCCTGCAAGACGCCTGTCTGGCCCTTCCACTGTTTGTTCCCCAGCCTACAAAGGCAGCCCTGTGTGTTGAATTGTATTTAGCCAGCTGTTGGATAACATTCTTGTGCTGGGGGCTAGGGAGTCTTATTACTCCCAAACTGTAGTTTTCTGTTTGCTTAAAGAAAAATAACTTTGGCAATACAGCGGGCTCTGCAAAGGAGTTTATGCCACTCCTATACCTTTCTGAATCTATTGTATGCTTCTAACTCAAGCAGTTTAAAGCAAGCAAGGAGGGAGGAGGAGAGACTCTGAACTCACAGCTTCAAAGCTGCGGAGACGAGCAAAATGTCAGCAGCTTGTAATTAGGAGCCCACGGTTACGTCAGTGACTGTATCTCTCCAAGAACAGCTATGTGATGTGTGCCACAAAGCAAAGGAAGACTCTCATAACCTGGTTAACAAGCCTGGCTCAAACAAGAAAGAGCAAAATGGATTAATGAATCTGCTGTGTTCCTGAGTCAGATGTGGATGGATTACATGCGCAGGGTTTGCTGAATTCTGCAGCAGTGAAGATTGAATTATAGCACGCATTCACCAAAAGTGCAAATCCTTCAGGGAAAAACGCAGATGAACAGTCTATCCTTGAAAATGTCTTTCCTAGCTCTGTCCTGTACAGGCAGCTGCATCACATGGAGGCATGCTCTGAAGGAGGAGACCAGCGAGCTGCACAAAGGTGTTTAAAAGGAAGGGTGCAATTAAACACAAAGCAAGCCTGCTGAAATTCTGTTCTGGCACTACAGATTTGATACTGAAATACCACCCCAGAGGAGACCGGCTGGGCTCTGGAGTGGTTTATATTAAGGCTTCTCTGGTTAAGAGCGAGGGGGGAGGGACAGAGCTTCCTGCAGCATCTTGCAGCCATGCAGAAGTCCCCAGGGCTGTGGGAAGCAGGAGGGATGGACGTGCTCTTAAAGACACATGCCCAGATCCCACCAAGGGGCTTTCTGACCTCTGCAATTATTTTTAGGACTGCGAAGGCAACTCGGCAGAGCTTAAGCAGTGAGATTGCAGGGGGTGTTTAATCCGCTGCGACTGGCCTTTCTCTGTGTCGTGGCTGGGAGATGTTTATAGGGCTTTTATCAATACCCCTCCACCACATCCAGTGTGCTTGTCTGTCACTGTTCCCAAAGACCAGTTACTGGAGGTTTGGTGTGGCTCCCTGCTCCCAGCAGAAGTCACTTGCTGTTCAGCTCTGTTGTAGTCACTGTTTAATTTACCAGGATAGGTAGATTGTATTAAGCAAACAGTGGGGGTGGGTGGTTTTTGGTTTGGTTTTGGTTTGGGGCTTTTTTTTTTTTTGGATTGTGAACACAAATTTGTAGGAGGAGGTGACTCTGTATATTAAACCAATAGCTCTTTGAATTGTGTGTAGTATAATTTAAATATACTTACTTTAATTAATAGAAGGTTACAAAAGCTGGCATTGTCTGGGGCTGTTTAATTTACATCTTAGGTTTAGTCAATGAGCATAACCTGCCTGATTAGAACAGTGTATTCTGCACAGCCAACAGGGTGGAAGGCATTATTTTGTTTGTGTTAGTTCAAACAGCTGGTCATTAATGCAGGCCCCATCTCCAGAGTGAAGTGCTAGTGGACATGAATGGCTGCCTGATTAATGCTGCCCCTCGACGGGTCCTTCATCCAGCAGCAATGCTCGCAGCAGAATAATGCAGCGGGATTTGATTGCGCTCTAACAGGGTAGTATGTCATTGTGTCACCAAGCGATCGAGGTTATTATGGGGTAGGGCAGACAGACGGGACAGTGGGGTTACTAGACCGTGGCATTTTTAGAAATGCAGGGCTGACCTACTTAGAGTTATTCTTGCTGGCTGGCAGCTGCCTGGTGCGGGGCTCCCCCGGATAGGCTGCGGCTGTTGCTAGGGGGAATTAGCATGAATTTTTCCACATACAGACTCAGTGATTGAATGATAAAAGCTGACTGGAATTAAAGAGATTCGGTTCAGTATTATGCAGATTTATCTGCCTCATTTTTTTTTCTCTCTGTCAAATGCATAAAAAGGAGCAGAAAGCAGTTTGTTTCCATTTATTTTTGACCTATTTTTTATTCCATGGGAGGGCAGAAGTGTTGTGAATTTTTGGTCATAATTTAATATTTAGGCCATTGAAATGATATGATAGTGGGCATGCATCTTTAATGTATGGAAGATTAAAATGCTGCCTCTCTGGAAAGGAGCCAAATGAATATATTTTGTGTTCTGGTCAGGCTGCTGCCTCTTTCTATTTGAAGCTATGTCAGATTCCTTCGTCTGGAAAGGGGAAACCTATACCAGGATTTATTTTATTTATTGCATAACATTACTCTTAGCTATTTTTAGCTAGCTGTACTTCAAAAAATTAGTCCTGTTTATGCTCGTGGATGAAATTAATCCCCAGGCTATGCCTCTTGTATGTGGATACAGATGCCCAGGGTAGCTGCAGTGTTGTGTGTCATGTTCATCTGAAAAGGTGTTTACATACTACAGGCTTATCAGCACTGCATACCTAGCAGAGTGCTGATGCCTGACATGTAATCAGATCAATTAGAGAAATCTTCTGGATTTTGGAGTATTTTTCACGCTCTGGTTTGAAGTTGGATTCTCTAGATGGCCTTCTTTTATTTATCTACATCTGCCTAAAACAGTGTTATCTTTTCAGAGAACTCTGTGCTCCCTTAGGAAGCAAATAAAAATAATACTCAGTGAAGAACCCTTTGATGTAATTATGAATATTTCCTTTGTTATTATCACTAATTATAGAAGATCTTTGTTTAGACAGCTATTTCCCTCTGTGTGATCTTTTACCATGCAAAGAAGTTCCAGTTTAGTGCTAATAATTTTAAGTTAAATTTTCATGGCAACACCTCATGACATCACACTCAAAGAACTGGGAATTTTCAAAATATGAGACAGTGGGGGATGGGAGAGAAGGACCCAGATGTCTTTGGAACTGCAAAATAAAAAATGTGACTCAGTGCTGAGAAGTAGCGAACTCATTTTTTTCTGAAACAGTTTAATTTGAAATATTTGAATGAATGAGATACCTTTTAGAGGGGTGTGAACAGCTTGCACATCTGAGGTACCTTTTAGAGGAGTGTGAGTTGCCTGTGCATCTCTCTGGACAGCCAGCTTCTTCCCTGGAACCAGAGCTGTCCTGCCTTGGCCCCTGGAATTTATTGGGATGGTATAAATAAAAAGAATCTGGAAATGGAGACATGAATTTGAATGCATTTTGTGGCTCAGGCAAACCATTCAGTTCCTACAGAGTTGAATTTCTTGTGCCTTTTTCCTGGTATTGATTCATTACTGAAACTCGCACCACTTCCTCCTCTGCTCCTTCCTGACAGTCTCATGGAGTGACAGATTTTTGGAGACGTGAAAGTGAAGAGGGGCACTTCTTGATGCCTAGTAATTACGTTTGCCTTTTCTGTCCTTGGAGGTTACTCCAGAAAGTACTCCAGTACTTACTATTTACTCCAGTAAGTAACCTTGGAGGTTACTTACTTTTTGTCCCACTTCCCTCAGCAATATTCTCTTGATCAAAATCTGATGTCCTGCTCCACTTTCCTGCAGGATACTAGGCAACAAGACAGCCTTTGTCTACAATTGGCTCTTGAGGTTCTCGCCCTTGTTGGTTGTAGCCAGCTGTAGTTTCATCCAGTTCACCTGGGGTATTGGTTGACTTGCAGTACTATATTAATGCAAAACCCATTTTCTAGAAAAAAAAAATCTGATTGTTATCTTGTTTTGGTACATTTGTGCTAAAAAAAGAGGGAGTTCAAAGAAAAGCAACAAACAAGGTAAAGCATATACTCTGTGGAAAAGAATTGTGTCCTTGCTGTTTATCTGGGATTTCAACACAGTGTCTGTTTATAACAAACATCAAATCAGACAGTTTAACAAACCATCAAGTGACATATTAACTATAAAAAATGTAGTGCACCAGAAATTGTATTCAACATAGAGTTACCCTGATGAAAGTCTCTTCAATGAAAATTATTCCACACAAATGAATGTGTGAATGATGTGATCATAATACTTTGGGTAATTATGAGCAGCAGAAATATGGAGTTAATGAAACAAACCCAAAATCTGAGCTCTGTGTGTGTGTATAGTGCATAAGAAACAGAATGCCAGAGGAGTTTGAAATATACGTCCGCGTTGAAAATATTGTCAATTGTGCACATTCTTTTGAAAAAGCCATGTTAATCACTTTCTGATGATCTCCTCTGTGGTTTCTATTCTTGCTACGACTTACACCTCCTACCTTGAAGTTTCTTACCTACAAAAGATTGTGTTGTATTGTTCAACATTCTTGTACCATGACCTCTCCTGTGAGCAATGAAAGATCTATTGTGCTGAGTTTCATGCTCTAGGGTAGCTAAATGAATGCTGATTTACTGGGAGCACATGCAGGCAATAATTTTTATTTTTTTTTTCCCATCAAAATACCCAGAATCGTGCCTCCATTTTCAGCTGAGAGGTGGCTGTACTGCTTGGTGTATTCCTGACTTCAAAGTCTTGGCCAGTCATGGATTTGCTGAGCATTTTGTGATTTTATGGCAACTTTCTGTTTTTTTGAAAATGATCAGAGGATACAGGATATAGAGCAACCCATCTAGATTCCCATGCCACAAGGAGTGAGTTGACTCCCAGCCTTCACCTCCTGCAGGGCCATACAGATCAGCTCTTCTGTAGCAAATGTGTTTCAGTTCCGATTTCAAACCAAAAGTACAAGGAATTGTCTCATATTTCTTAAAAGACTGGCAGTTAGCACATTCCTTTTATTGCAATGCAGTAGGGAATACAAATGTTTAACAAATTAAAATAATCCTTACAAGATTTCTTTCCTGTGATCCATTAACATGGAAGCAAATTCTGTAACAAATGCTCCTGTAACAGCCAGGAGCAGCATTATTGTGGCTCCACATTCCTGCTTTTCCTGCATCCATGCGCATGTGTGTGTGCACTCAGAATTGCTGCATACATGTAGAGTGTGGGCGTGTACACAAGACACAAGCACAACTTGCACAAACACAGCACCGAAGCATATAGAATGTAATCACAGTTGTCTCAGTGCAGCACCAAAACCTGGGCCTTTAGATATATGATGCTGCTTTTTCTATGATGAAAAGTGGCTTGACACGAAATGTAGGCAGTTCTGGTGTGTAGCACCAGCCACTGTGTTAATGCTGTCATCCCATTCAACACTAGCAATGACAAAAAAAAAGTCATGACAATGTGTGATAGAAGGGTAACAAAAGGGATAGAGTGGTAAAAAATGGGGTGTTCCTAGATAGCTGTGTTTTATAACCACTCGTGCCTTTTGTAGCCATGTAAAATGAAATGTATGATGGGCTGTTTAAGGCAGAGAGAGATACTTTGTATTATTGCTAATTCTTCCCTCCTGCTCTTAGGCCACACCTACTTCAAAAGTGAATCCAGACTCAGATCTTGACAGAGATCGTGACCCTGTTGAAACCAATGGCTGTTTTATCCTGGAATTCAGTTGGGCCAGGCTTTCATCTCTGGTATTTTCCCCTGAACATGTCTTTTTTCTATACTGTTCTTCCAAAGTGTGGTGTTTCTATTTCTACCTTTTTTTCCCCTCTGTTCCTCTGAAAATGCTTTGAAAGCTTACTTTTTTTTTGTTGAGCAATATACTACAAATTTGCTCTTGAGTAGCAGAAAATGTGGGGAAATATCACTTCACTGCTGAGCTAGTAAGGTTGGATTGCAGTGAGTCTCTATGTTTTTCCAAATACTGCTGCTTTCATAATAAAATGTCTTTAGGTTTTAATGAAAGGGAACAGGCAGTGAACAAAACAAATATGCCAAGGAGAACTCGGTCTTTTAACAGGCTGCAGAAACTCGGGTAATGAGATGGCTGGTGTCTTGACCTACAAAGCTAGGGCTCTTAGAAATGTCGAGGGAGGCAGAACGCAACAATTTCAAACAAGAAATGCTTTCTAGCTCTCTAGCCACTTGTGCTGTTATCATCATTAAGATTAACAGTGAATTCATTTATCTTTTTTTTTTTTCTTGACACTTTGGTGTTGCATAAACAGTAGTCACACCAATATTCAAAGACGGTATTCATTTGGAGGGAGGTATACCACAGTTACGTCTGGGTTTGCCATGTTTTTCTTTATTACATACAGACAGTAATTAGGCTCTTTTGAGGTCAAATGTTTTTGATACTTCAAAGTTGGAGACATTTGAAATAATGGCAGTTAGTAGAGGACATTGGAGATAGATTTTGTACAGTATTTTCTCTGCAGAAAACATGCAGAATGGAGGAGGTGGTGTGTGGTGCTGCAGACTTGGTTTGGTTGACTGAAACAAATGGCTGGTGAATCTTGATGTAAATCTCCTGCTCATGACCTCTACAGATGGCAGTGTATTATAGATCACATCTGCAATTCCTGCGTTAACACACGTATACACTGGTTTAGCTGAACTAAATTTGCTGGTGTGTCATCTCCAGCAGCTCTTTGTATTGCTTCTTTAAAACTAAAACCTACAATTGGTTACAACCCTGCAGATGAGATCACAAGATCCAGTTTTTCTTTCTTCCCCTTGCAATGGTGGGTAAGATTCTGCACCTTTATGAGTTTTATGAATACATCCTGTTTATAAAGAAGCAGAAGTTCCAGCGCACGTCAGTGCCATATTTGCTGTGTTACAGCCAGTGGATTTTCTTTCCATCAAGTGTTTTATGTTAACAGCCAGGGAATCACACACTTTCCTTCGAATTCGACTTTGGTTCCTTGGCATGATACTCACCAAGATTTTTGTGATTTTTGTGATTGTGAAGAGATACTTGCAAATGTTAAAAATAGCCTCCTCTATATTTGTGCCTATATTTGTGTTACCTGTTCACATTTGATACGAGTTTAGCTGAACATGAGACATGATTAAGCACTGTCCTCTGAAATGTTTTCTTTCCCTTGTTTTATGAGAGTAATCCCATTTCTTTTAGAAGCAAGTGAATGGCAGGCCAAGGGGCCCAAATGGACAGATAATGTTTGATTTCACAAACCAGGTATTCATGTTATGATGCATTTCTAAGAAGCATGACAGGGCGCTAATGCTGTGCAGATCAACTTGGTTGCGTGTTTTCAAACAGTAGATCATCTGAAATCAGAGCTATAAGGCCAAGTGAAATGCTGGTCCTGATGGAACAATTGGAGAGCTGGGTGTCGTGGGACACTCCCACTTCAAAGGGAGTCTCCCAAGTTTCAAGTACTGCCAGAATTTGGTTCCTTTCTTTGTTCAGCCCAACTGATGCTGTTTTCGGCTACATGGCAATTGTAAAGAGAGGTAATGCCCTTTATTTAAATCAGCTCTCCTCCATAAACCTTGGCTTCTTGTTAATCTTAGGTGATCTTGGGTGTCCAGGATGGACTATAATATGAATTTGAAGCATACAAAAAAAATCAGAAGGCGGCCAGGATTTTGGAACAGCAGTGCTGTTTAGTTGAAGATTTCTGGATGAATTGGAGATTTCTGTTGCAGGGAATGTTAGAAGAAATGCAAGGCAGTCAGAAGTTTTGGCTGTATTCCTGTGCTGCATAATGATGGAGACCAAATAAATTCAGTTAAAGCTTTGAAATTTTCTTACTCCATGGATATATAACCAGGAAAAAACATGCCTCTGTTCATCCACTATATTCAGTTCTGCTCCGGCCCCTCAGAGGTTACATCTTAGGCTGCCACACCTATTGTGTGCAAATATTTTTAAACATTTGGTTCATCTTGTCATTGAGCCATAAGGACTTAATATCTGTGCTGATTTTTATGAGGTCTGTGATTATTGCTGGATTCTAGATGGTACCCATGCCCTCCTGATAGCCACTAGTTTATAATTTAGTGTAAGCCTGCACATATGCATTTTCTTAGAAAGGATGAAATGGCTTTTTGTCACTCCTTAATCCTACGTCAAAGGGTAGAAAATGCAAGGTTTTTTTCTCTGTGAGCTGGATGGACATCAGAGACTCTTCTCTCTGGGTCTCACAATCCTGCTTTGAAATGTCTTTTAAAGAGATGAAAAGGGTGTAGTTGCAGCTTTAAAACCATGAACTTTGCACATTATTGAAATAAATAGTTCTCTCTTTTATTTTGGGGTCCACATTGGGATAATACACAGAAGCAAAAATAATATGGATGTCTTCTATTTTATTGTTTCCTTACGTCCCACTCCCCCACTTCTTAATTTATTTTTGGGGTTTGGAAAGGAAAGCATGCTGAAAAGCCCCAGTGTATTGATGTGTGAAACTGAAGGAGTTTCTCACTCTTATGATGGAGCCACTGTGCCCTTTGACAGGGTTAACATTAAAAGAAATACACTGGAAAACATGCACCTAAGTATGAAAAATTCCTTAAATTCAGGGTGTGTTCATACAAAGTGAAGTTTCTACAGCGTGGAAATCATTAAACCTGATCCAGAAAAAATGCGAGGTGCCCCAGCCATTGAGATGTGAATCTCTTTAATCCGCACAAGCATTAGAAAAATCTGAAACATGTGAAAGTTCAAAAGCTGCAAAGCCATTACATGACTTCTTATTCATTTTTCAAATATTGTAACTTTCAATTGAACTGTGAAAAGACTTTTTCTTGTATTTTTTTCTTTTCATGAGCAATAGATCAGTCACTCACTAATATGTTACTGCACATTGTGAATCTGAAAGTTTCACTTGGTTATATCTACTTGGATATAATTTTTTGATTTATTTTAGAGCATTTTATGTAGCATTTCAATGGTTGGTAATTTGCAGATTTTCAGCAGCTGCTGTTAGAGAGGGGGAAAAGGGCAAGAATGAGTTCAATTTTTAATTTTTTTTTAATATCCCAAACAATTTCACAGTACATTTAGAGGTAACTTTAATGACTAGCTCTAACTTTGCATGATATGTATGCGTGCTAATTAAAAACCAAACCAAACAAAAGTCTAACAAAACCAAAGCAACACAAAATACTTTTTTTCATTTTAACTTTGCATCTCTGAAGTACACCAGGAGGATCTTCAAATCTAGTGAAAACTTACTTCAGAGAAAACAGTAAATTACTGTTTGCAAAAGGACAGACTTGGTTGGTGACAGAAATGCTTAGTCCAAGGATTTCCCACAACTAATGACCTTCTAAAGTGCACATATGTCTAACTCCAAGGGCCAGAGTATTCATGCCTGGTCCCAGGCTGTCTCCCTGCTGCTGCAGTAGCCAAAACTCCTGCAGAGGCTTGGGCAGTCTGACAGATCTGGCTTTCCCTCTATGGGAGTATTAATTTGTTTTCCATCTGCTATTGTAACTTTAGGCTCATTTTTGATCCTTTTGCCCTTTCTGTGGTCACTTATACAGCCCTAAAGTTTTCAAATAGTTGTCTTTCACTGGGGTATGAGTCATGCTTTAGGCTGTTTGCTTAAATGCAGTACTTATTGAGATAAAACTGCTGGGAAAGGGAGGGAGTCCCATATGTCTAAATGGTTTTGTTCTAGGAGCTGCCAGGGATGTACTGTTACACTACAGTGTCTGAAACAATAATAGCTCTTAACATATAGGATAGCAGGCTTTCTTTAGGGTAAAAAAGAATAGAAAGTGTCACACAGATTTGCCATTTGAAAATCAGCCACAAATTTTTGTCAGTAAAACTCCTGTGAGAAGACAGAAGACACTGATTTGCCATTTGAAAATCAGCCACAAATTTTTGTCAGTAAAACTCCTGCGAGAAAACAGCATAAGTACTAAAACCAGTTGGGGTTGGATTTTGAAGTGGCAGGCCACTGTAGAATCTGACAAAGAGACTTTTTGAGTCCTCTTACCACAAAAAACTTTAAAAAGACAGGGAGAGGCCTGTTTTCCACATAAAAATAGTTGGCAACCTGACTTTCATTGACTTGCCAAGAGATGTATCAGAGGGGCTGAGGTAATCCACTAATTTCTGAGGCGGTGAAGGAGAAAGGTGCAAGTGGGCTAGAGATAGGGGCAACTGCAGGAGCAGAGGGAAAGGTCAGCTGAGAACTATAGGATCTCTAGAGGAGACCACATTCTCAAGAAATATTCATCATTTAGAGTTATAAAACCTAAGAAAAACAAATGTCTCAAACCTGTGCCAAGACCCAAAGAGTTTGAAGGTAAACATTAGATAAGAATTAGCTGTATTCATTCTGTCCTTTGCTGCTGAGGCCTCACAGCACAACAAAGGACTATTGATCAAAAAGGTCATGTTGAAGAGGGCAGGGTTTGAAGAAACTGAATTAAAAAAAAAAATCCCAAATGAGACAAATGCAAAAATAGTAACTCAGAGATGAATGGAGTTCTGTACATCAGGCATTTCTTGTATGCATTCGTCCGCACAAATATAGTGAATATCTATCATTTTCTTGGTTTTCCCAGTGACATCCCCCTGTAGTTTCCAGAGCTTGAATTGGTGAGTAATTACATCTATCCCTCTAATTAAAGTGGGAAAAGTAGAAAAAGAAAACATGGTGTTGCACTTAGGTTTTCCACTCTGTGCTGTTCTACTCTACACATCTTGCACAGATACTTAAGGCCGCTCACACATAAAGCGGTAGCCAGTGGTGACTGACCTATTATTGAAGTATTTAGTATTCCAAAGGTAGCAGCTGCAGCTGCTAAGGGATATTATATGGACAAGCTGCTGTTATCTTGATCTTCTTGACCAGAAAGGTTTTTTCTCTTCCTGGAGGTTATGTGGTAAAGGGGAATAATTCTTTGTAGCTGGGATCTGCAACTTGTCAGCCTCTCATATTCTGAAAAATATTAATAAAGGGCAATTTACTTGTGTGAGTGCTGCTGGAAAAAAGGCTTTAAAATACAAGAGTTTCTAGTGTCATCTGCAGATGGCAATCTGCTAAGTGTGTTTGTGTTTTGGGGGGCAAGAGGAAAAAGCACTCCCTGTGAATGACAAGTGCCAATCTCATAATGTCATGTTACCATTGCGGATGAATAAAGAAAAAGGCCCATTATATTGTATCTAACTAGAAAGCAACTTAACAAAGAAATACACTGTGTTGTTAGTGAGAGGAAGGATAGACTTGTGGTTAGGGCACAGGAGTTGCTGATTCAAATTTCTGGCTCTGCAAGAGACTTCCTTCATGGCCTTGGGCGACTCACGTACTGCCATGCTTCAAAATGGGAGTAGCACTCAAACTGGAGAGAGATTTCCTAGAGAGATACCTTCCCATTTCAGCACTCAAATGGGTATCCAAGTGGACAGAACTTCAAGATGCTGCAAAAAGGTCTTTTGAAAATGTGCAATAAAAGTAGGAACTATGGGGTTTGGACACTTATTTCTTCTTGTTTCTTTTCTATTTTCCCCTCCCCCCAACCTTTTTTTTTTTCTGCTTTTTTTTCCTGTGAAAGTCTGGCTCTGATGCTGGTTATTGAGCATTTGAGAATCTGATCCTTGACCTCCCTCGGGATTCTGACTCTTAGTCATTTTAGGGCCTGGTTTCCCAGCTGAAAATGGAGATAACAATGCTTTTTTTATCTTACTGCCTGCCAGTTTTGTCTCTTTATACACTGAAGCATTGGGGAGAGGGATTGTCTTCTATAATATACAGGTATTTCACCCAAATCTTTGAGGGGGATTGAAAGAAATGGGAACGTTAGACATTAGTGTGATGAAAAGAAGCACACAAGTGGTGGTAGAAGAAGCCGTTTCGATTTTTAATAAGTGGTGAGCTCAATTCAGTAGCATTAAAGACTGTTATAGAAAGAGAAGACAATTTGGGTCTGAGTCAGGATTTCTTCAAGACTTGGGAATGTTGAGATTGAAACTTGTGGGTTGAGCACATCTCTAACCCGAGTTAGATTAGAGTCTGTGTTGAAGTATGTTTTCAATTATATTCTGTTAGTAAAGTAATGCTGAAATTTATCTTAAGTTGTCACAGTGCTTCAAAGCATGGGCTTTTCCTCTCTCTAAGTCCTTGAACAGATGCAGGATGTGTTGCGGCAAAACTGTTTCCAATTAAGTTGATGCATTCTGTTCTTTAATGTTTCAGGACTTTAAGTTAAAGAAAAATCCTGTAGCCAGAGTTCAGAAGGATGATTAAGATAAAATTGCCTGGAAAGCAGTCATTTGCTTGAGTTTCTCTGGCTGTACTGAGTCGGGTCATCAGGGTGACACATAGCCATGAACTTCACTGACATCCCGCTGACTAACATTGACTGGGGATCCAACTCTTCTCTGGGGCAGGTCACTGAATGTGAAAGAGGGACTTGAAACATCTGGGTTGAGGGAAATAAATTATTCCAGAATATTTCTCTGTTGCTTGTATCTGCTGTAAATTTTTGCTGCATTAAGTGTGGCTGGTCTAGCTGAGCAAGTTTTTGGAGTTCCAAGGGTTTTCCCCTGACTATGTGAAGCATTGCTCTTTATTACCCATCATTTCATGGAGTGCTATGCTGAAAACTTCTGTCGTGCTGAAGATTAAAAAGGGATTGAGGGGGTGTAATGGGTTTTTCAGATAAATGTATGTACACACACAGCGTATTAATTGTTCAGACTCAGGTCTCCAACTCAAGACAAATACTTGCACGTGTACATTTGACACTCTTATTTGTCAATTCTTGGAGCTGCCTCTGCAGGTATCCCTGAACAACCTGCTCTAGCAGTCTTCTGTATATCCTGTCTCATGCATGCTGCCTCCACTCCTGCAACCTGCTGGGCAAAGACTTCCCTGCTGAACCCTACCAAGCCAGGTTATGCCAGAACTTCATTTGACTCCCTGATGTCCACTGCTTTGCAATGACTGGCCTGCTCAATTCTGTTTTCTGTCCAGGACAAATTTAGGACCACTCAGAATACATACTCAAGCTGGCTTTGGCAAAGGTAAAATATATGTGGAAATGATGATGAAAATAAATCCCTGCATTTTCATGTAATAAATGAAGAATGAAATGCTTGTGACATCTGAAAAAGTTGTTAAGTTCTTACTCTGGTCATTATTCTGTTGCAGGGGTATGTGTGCCAGGCAGTCAGTACTGAATGAGTTTTGGATTTTTTAAAATTTAATGAAAACATTTTATTTTGTTCTTTTAAAATTTTTTTAAGAATAAGGTGTATTGTGGATGAAGATCTTACTGAAGAAATTCTCCTAATATTGTCCACTTAGTTGGAAGAAATTTGTGCAGGTATTCAGTAATGCATTAACCACCCACAGGGAGATATAACAAAAAGTCTTCATAAATTACTGAGTAGTTCTGTTGAAGATCAGAAAGTTTCTTCCGCTTCTCTTCACAAATATAATCTTACCTGTGTGACCCTGCAAAGTTTTTTCACCACTGCTGTAATCTGTCAGTGCTGCAGTTACAGGGCTGGTAAGAAGATAAACGCTTGGATTTCAGTTTCCTACTTGTTTTTGATGTGTTTAATACGTGTATTAAAAAAAAATCAGGTAACTTAGACGTTTAAGTATCAAGTTGGTCGTAACTGTGAAGCTGCTTACACTTGGCTCTCTTAAAACTAGGTCCAACTTACTTTGGTATTCTTAAAAGATCTGTTTGAAATCTGGCACGTGAAAATGTAAGAAAATATCTAACATAACATTAAGACACTGTAATTCAGAATGGTGTCCTTCTCTAGGCTTCAAAAGGCAGGTCAAACCTCTCTTCCATTTAAAATTTTAATTGCAAGCTGTTTTAAATAAACTTCCTGGACACAGAAGATACTGGAACTTTGATGTATTTTGATGTATGCACCACGGGATAATTGTACTATTTCTGAATGATATTTGGTTGTATTATCCATGACAAGTATGCTGTTTCCCTTGTCTGTGTTTATAATCTTAGCAGTGTGTTTTTATCATAGAAAGAGGATATGCTTTTCTCTTAGTATAAGCAGGAAAACCCAAGAAAAATAATCCAAATTTGACATGGGTCCCCTTAGAACTTGGGGAAATATGCGTGCCCTCTTAATGAGGGGTAAAAAATGGCATTTATTTTGCTTAGGAAAAAATGTGGAATATTAGATCTCATTCTGGAAATCTAGGCTTTGGGCTGTTATGCCTAGGAGGGTGTGAATTTTGTGTTCTGTGTAGAACTGTATACTGGACACCACTTTGAATTAATTCATGAGTGACTGAGTGTGTTCTGTCCAGTTTCTAAACCACAGCAGAAATCTATTTCAGTGTGGTGTCAAGCTGGGGCTATTTGAATGAGGAGATTTTAAAAAAGAGATAAAAAAATTTAAACATATTAAATGGCAGAGTAGAAAAACCAAAGAATGAATGCCCATCTTAGAAAGAATGAAGAAAACTTCCAAACCAATGAAACTAAGATATTTTTATTTAAAGCATAGCATATATGTAAGAGCTTAATTTACATGCCTTGTTATTTACTCTGAGAATGTATTCTGAAATTACTGTGTTGCTCCTGGAAATGTACTAGTTTCCTCCAGACAAAGGACCATTTGACTTGCACAACAAACGCTATGCATTGCCCGATAGATGCTTCATGGAGAAGTGCAACATGTTTATATCATCCTTTCCTGCCTACAGGCATTACAACTTATTTAGAGAAGAAACCGCAGCTGCTTTTTTCCCAAAGAGCATCAGTGTTTTTATTGGTGGCGACGTGACTCAGCTCTAATACCAGTGACCCAGATCCTTGCTGTAACGGGCGTTATCTCAGCAGTCACAGCGCAGTCATTTGAATGCTTCAGTTCTGCACAAGTGAGACCAAATACAGACAGATTATGCAACAGCAAGCAGATCCCTAATAGTCAGAACTGCGGTGCTGTATTGACATACGGCTTGCGAGAGCCAGTTTAAATATTATCAGTGGCTTTTCAAGTTTTGAGTAAACAGGGCATAATGTAAGTGGTAGGGATGAGATAGTGAAGTTACGGATTTCGCAGTTGCTTAGCTTAAATGAGACTATTTCCAGCAGCAACTGACATTTATTTATAATAAGAAAAAAGACAGCTAGAACATGACAGACAGACTGCCTGGTCTTCTTTTGGCAGAAGGATGGCATTTTGATCCATTCCTTGTTGACTGGCATCATACACTTTTAATCACCTGCTGATTGCTGCTTACAGTACTAACTTGATCTCAAGCGTATTTTGACAGAAAAATGTGTCTGTTTTGAGAAAAGCACACTTACACAAGGCATTTGTGGCCAACGCAATACTAGAAGGAGTGTGAAGATTGCCTGATGACTTCAGGTGTAGTCAGCAAAAACTGACCGGCATGTTGTCCCTCAGTGAGCTATTCAGCTTCCTAGTTACACATGCACCAAAAAAACTTTGATGGGTCAGGGATTAAATGACTTTCTTTTCTTTCTTTCACCCTCTCTTTCTTCCTTTTTCCTCTCCCCTCTCCATCTGGCCTTCCAAGGAATGTATATTGACTTTTTGCCCTAGATTGTCATTGAGACAATGATAAACAGACTTTCTGTGTGGCATTGTTTTGTAAAGGTCAGATTTTTTTATATCCTTTTTCTAACTGCTGCTCTCAGGTTTTGATCATTTAGGCTAAATATTTTCAGAGATAGCATCTCAACATTTTAAGGTGCTTGAATAATTGCAGTAATTTAAGATTTTATAAATAATTACTATATTGCATAAAAAAAGGCCTACCTTTTGACTGAGTTAGGACTGCATCTAAAGGACTAAAAATAGATCCATCAGTGCCTAAGGGCTTTAAGTTGAGTCTTTACATGAATTCATGGATGAGTTTACTTGGAAAACATTGACCGGCACTGGAAAACTGAAGCTGGACTAAATTAACAGCAAATCCTCTCAGCAAAGTAGATCTGTTGACTGTCAGCTGCCCTAGATTTTAGAGTGAAAAACTGCTCAGACAGTTGCTGAGCATCAGTGGCTCAGAGAGTTGGGGAAATTAGCCTCTGGTTGTGAGCATAATTGGATTCCATTTGGAGAACTTTCAAAGTTTTAATATTTTAAATATTTGAGTGAAGGAAAAGTGGTTTGTTTTCATTGCTGTATCTGTAGGGCTGGAGGGTATTTTCGTTTTCTGGTTTTAATGCCTAATTCTCCTCAGAGGATCTTAGCATTCATGCTGCTTTATTAAGGACACCTTTTGTTGTCCTTACTGAAGGACCTACCTCCGTTCACCCTTTTCCTTGTTGGGACACCCTGTAAATTGGGCAATAGAAACTGGTACAGTGAGAGCAGTGACTCCAAATGCAGAAACAGATATCACTTCCAAACATGCCAAAAGCACATGTCCTGCTTCAGCAGCCCTCCTTTTTATCATAGAAAAGTTTCAGTAAGGCTTGAGAGTATCGGAAAAGTAAAACCAGGATTACTTAAATAAAAAGCCATAAAAAACTCCCACTACTTCCTCTTGAGGTTGTTTAATATTTCCTGCATGTCTGTAGAGGGCTTGTAATTACAGCAGTAAGTCTATTTTCATCTCAGATATAGGGCAAACAAAAAGGTTTTATTTTTTGTTTTTAACGTATAGTGAGTTAATGGGAGATCTCATTATCTTATATACCCCAAACCAATACAGACAATAATTCTCATCCTCTTTGATTACTATTTCTATTACTTCATGAATACCTGTTAATGATCCTTCAATCCTATATTTGCATGGACCATTACGCATTCCCCATACACTCCAAAAGATGTCCATCAGGATATACATATTAATTAGGCAGAATCGTGTAAGATTTTTTTCCAGAACCACCAGGGCCAGTTAGTCATAAGATATTACATGACAAAATTTTGTAAGTTAAAAACAATGTCCTCAATCATTTTTGCTCAGAAAAAGAGAGGGTTTAAATACAAAGAGAAATTAGATTTCCTGAGATCCAGAACTGAAACATTCCACTTAGAAGTAACACAGATTCCTGCAATTAATAATCTAACTAAGAAGGCTCATATACATGTGGATGTGCATGCATGTGTATGCACCTTTATCTGTCTCTGCATTTCCTAGAAGTTGGTTTAAGAGTTTAGACTAGAACAAATCTGGCTGTTTGAGCTCCTCTCTGTTTTGTGAGGCATTGAATGGCCACAAATGCCAATCAATGCAGGTAAGACAAATCAACACTTCATTGATCACAAAAGGATTCAGATTTGATGTGACACGTAGGGGTAGAAGAGCTGCATCCTTTTGGGTGTCAGTGAGGCTATAAAATCCAGAGCACAAATGTACTGCAAGGAAGAAGGAACAAAAAACCACTTGTGCGCATAATGTTCACAAGGACAAGTGAGGGATCCAGAAGGAAATATAAAGGAGAGAACCATGGAAAATGTTTATGGCCCTGAAAAAGGATTAAAATGAATATTCAGAATAATTCATTTTCCTAGTTACACAATACAAACAGCACAGGTAATTCTGAATTTTGGTTCCTAGGTATGTGGAAACTATTCCTGATTACTTTGATTTAACTCATGCTATGTGGCTTAAATGAGGCTGTGATAGATATGCAGCCTGTGTCAGAAGAGAGCATTTAATTATGTAAATCTGATTAAAAGCTACTGCATTGTAACAATGAAAATAACTAAAACATCAGCTATAAAAAAAAAGAATAATTTTTAAGTGCTGAAGATGTCAGGGTTAATTATTTGATTTTGAGGTCGAATTCCAAGTGCACTCCATCATTCATCTTTCCTTTTTATGGAGAGTTTGTTGAAAAAAATCAGAGAGGGGAGGAAATATAAGAGGGTAAAATTTGTGTTTCTAGCAGATGTCATAAAATTGTGCACTTTTTTCCCTACTTTAAATTAATCTGCCTTGACATATAAGAGGTATTAAATTTTATTTCTGGACTTATCACTCTATACTTCCAGTATAAAATTTTACATTCCGTTTTCTCTCCCGACCTACATAAATGCATTTCTCTTTACCCATCACCATACATAGAAAAATTAATGATGATTAGACTGACAGACCATCACTGTTTGCTCAGCAACAACGCCCATCCACCCCAAACCTTTCTTTACTTTGTGTTGTCTTCCCTCTTGTACACGGTAATACCCTTTTGTAAAAGCAAGTGAGTTCTGTGAACAGTTTTGAGTAGAGATTAGCTTCAATTTAGTATTTTGATTTGAAATTAAAGGATGTTTCTTCAGTCAAATTTCTTTTTCTTTGGGAGAATAGGTGAAGATTCATCGCACCAAAGTTTGTGACGCAGACCGACTTCATGATGAAGCTGCTGATTTTGCAGAAAAAGTGCCGTCTGGCAGAAATGCACCTAAGCAGCTCTTTCAAAAGTTTATAGGCACCTTAACTTCCGTAGATCAAACCAATCTTTTCCAATGTTACTAGATTTAAGAGAAATTAGGTGATCTCATTTCTTTTCAGTCAAATTAATGAAATATGCTCTTACACATATCTCAGTAAAGGTAAGTTGCAGGTTTTAGGAAAGATTTCACTCATATTAGTAGAAACCTAAAGAAGAATTTGTGCTATTTGTGACATTCAGCCAAATTTCTTTCTGACTGTCCTCTGGAATAATTTTTGCTGCTTTTGCACCTCATTCCACATTCCTGATTGCTATCAGGTGGACAATATCTCCTTTCTTTTTTTCTTCCAACTCTTTAATTTTTACCAACACAAATCCAAATGCTTTTTAGCATATTTTTTCTGATTTTCCAGCCAAGGAAGGATCTAAAGCAAACAAAAAAAGAAATCCATGACACAGAACAGGTTGTGGAATTCACTGCAGCTGGCAATTTTGGAAAACCAGTGTTTAAGATTTTAAACTAAGAATATCTAGGTTTGTACAGAACAGTCCTGCAGTAATGTTCAGTGTGATGGTTGCATTCACTATGCAATCCAGAATGTTCAACACCTCATACCTACAGAGGACCTGAGAATAAGAGAGCTGTCTGTCTCTAATGGCCTTTTCCTGATTATCCCACTTGCCATTTTTAGAAACATGGCAATAGACCATACATTTGTTTAGAGCAGACCAATGCTTCAGTTCCTGTGTAAAGCTTTCTTTCTCCCCTCAAGGCACAAACTTCCATGCACTGTGTTGCTCGTGTCCAGTTTAGAGTGGAAGTTTTTTATGGCAGAGGTAAAATCTTCTTTTTCATACCTACCTTGCATGTGAAGTTGGTCATAGATAAGCGTGACACTAGATACAATGAAATGAACATTTCTGGGATTGTGTAAGTGAGAAGCAGGATGCACTCTCTGACATTTGTTTGTGGTTTACATCAGCCTATGATAAATATGTTCATAGTGATTTCCAATTTTTCTCAAAAAAGAGAAAAAAAAGACTGAAATGGAAGATCTTTTTGTGATAGTCTGAGATGCTGTTCTTATGAAGATGACTTTTTCAAGTCTAATGTTTAATTCTGGAATGGGAAGTGGTTTCTGCAGCTTAGATGAAACCAAGTGGAACCTGGGTAATTTTTTTGCCTTTAAAATATGCTGAGATGGATATGTGCAGGTCAGTGTCTCAAAAATAGAGAGGAAATAAAGGATCTATCATCAACAAACTCAAGGACCTCAGCCTGGAAACTCTTATTTTCAATGCGTTCTGTTGATAATGGAATGTCTTACCAGTAGAGAGCAAAAGCAAAATTATGAATACTTGTTTTACTGGAATACTTTTAAATGAAAAAATCTAGTATTAATTTGTCTAAACATTAATTATTGTACGTTTGCACAGATATTAAAGTATGCATGAATTTCAGGAGGACCACTCATGGACATTATCTGAAAGGCTGACAGGTTAATATTGCAGAGTGACTGAACTGAGAATGGTTTTATTGTAGTGGTTCAAGTTCAGTGTACAGAACTGGCTTTGGGTCCAGGCAGAGGACAAGTGGAAGACAACTTGGTAAAACTGAACATTAGACAACTGATATATAAAGGATATGCTGGAGGGCAACCATGCAGGAAAACTGCTGAAATTAACCTTCAGACATGGACTCCTTAAATGTCAGGGGAAGTTTCGAACATGGGCGTTAGTGTTATAAGTATTGTATGTTTGACTGTCTTGAGCTTATGATGGCAGTGCCTTACCTGTGAGACATGGAAAATGACTCCACCACCCATGTGCTTGCAGCACAGTGACTTGCAACACACCAAGCTGCCACTCTTGTAAGTGAGAAGTATCATTAAATGTGGTGAGACAATTTCCCTCCTATAGATTCTTGGAGTAGCAGCTACAAATTTTGTTCTTGTGTAGTGTAGGTGTGCAAAGTGGAGTGACACTCTTTAACACCAAATGTATCTATGCTCACACAGGGCTGTATAAAGATTTGGTTTTTTTGACTTAGAAGTAATTTGCAGAACTTCAACCTGGATTACTTGAAAGAATAGAGCTGTCACTAATGAAGTATTTTGTAAAAGCAAGTGCAAATTGCACCCTTTTCAAGAGCCTGCTGGTTAATAGCAGAAAGAGAACAATAGAAATGAGGCAGACCAGTGAGAGGAAGCAAACATAAATCTAAGACGCTGAATTCTGAAACAAGAGTAGCTTGCAGTATGAATGCTTCTCAATTTATTTCCTGTCTCCTTCCCCCAGTTTTTGCATTATTCTATAGGGAATCCCATTACTGATTTAGATCAATAGCAGGCTTCCCAAGGTATTTGTGCTCCTTTGTAACATCTTTGTTGGCAACATGGATGGCGGAATTGAGTGCACCCTCTGCAAGTGTGCTGATGACAGCAAGCTGTTGACATTCTGCAGAGAAGGGATGCCATCCAGAGAGACCTTGGCAGGCTTTTAAGAGGTGGGTCTTTGCAAACCTCATGAAGTTCAACAAGGCCAAAGAATAGCTCTCAAAGTGTTTGCAAGGTCCTTGGGTCGGGGCAATCCCAAGTACAAGTACAGGCTGTATTACCAAGTCCCTTCTGGTTCTGTGGGCTCAGATGCACGAACACACAGACCCAGAGATGACTTCAGTAATATGAACCCGACTGCAAGGAGCTGAGAAGGGTCCTTGCATACAGTTCCACAGAGAGCAGTTTATTGCTACAACTCATGAAGGCTTCTAGAGGCAAATAACTCCAAACACATGACAGGTCGATCTTAAGTACAGGGGAGTGGCTAACACCAGGAGCCAACCAGGGAATCAGAACTGGGGTACATCACCACCACCCAGCAGGCATCCTGGGAGAGGCTTCTCTCTATCATAACCAATATATCTTTGGCACCAGAGATTGTCTTACCAAGAACACTCTCTGTCTCTTATACCACAGGTTAATCACCCACCACAAACCTGGGTGGAGAACGGATTGAGAGCATCTGTGAGGAGGACTTAGGGGTGTTGGTTGATGAGAAGCTCAAGATGACCTGAGCTTCCAGCTCAGAAAGCCAAGCCTGTCCTGGGCTGCACCAAAAGCAGCGTGGCCAGCAGATCAAGGGAGGTGATTCTCCCACAATACTCTGCTCTTGCAGACCCTACCCGGAGTGCTGTGTTCATCTCTTTGGCCCCCAAAAACTAGTTGGAGTGAGTCCAGGGGAGAGCCGCAAGGATAATCGGGGGTCTGGAGCACGTCTCCTAGAAGACAGGCTGAGAAAGCTGGGGATCTTCAGCCTGGAGAAGGCTTCAGGGAGACCTTATAGTAGCTTCCCAGTACCTAAAATGGGCCTACAAGAAAGCTGGAGGACTTTTTCCAAGAGCATGTAGTGACAGGACAAGCAAATGAAGGAGTACCTCTCAAAGTGTTCACAAGCTTCAGAAAAACTGTATATGATTTTGCATATGGCTCAAGGAATTATTGATAGGTTTTCAGACAATGTTATGATTCATAATTCCACTGTTGTAATGTCTAAGTTGGATTTTTTTGCTGCTTAGAATTATTTTGAAACAAGGGTGCTGTTAGAAACACCTCTTGTACAACAGTCCCAAAGAAGGATGAATTTCATCCATTCTGAATGTCATAGAAAATCAGTTTCTGTCTTTTTTCTACCCTCAAAAATTCCTGGTTTCCTGGTGACTCTTAGGCTTATCCTTTTAATCACTTCACAGCATGTAGAGTTGATGGGTGTGGGTCTAGAATATTTCCCCATCCCCATAGGCATTTTCACAGTGCAGCTGTTGATCATGTGAACATATTCATGTTTCCTTCACAGCTGACACCCTGCAAATGTCTGGCGTGCCTGGAGATAGCATACGTGTTCAGAGAAAAAGGAGCTTTCTTCTTATAGGGATGGCATGTCAATTTTCTGGAGGGTTAGGGTATTTGAAGTGAAAATAAGGATTTCTTCAATTGCATTAAGACAATACGGTCTATCAATGAATAAAAAGTGTTTTGTGCTGAAGTATGGATCTAGGAATACAGACAACAGATAACCAAGTAACTTTATTTTTATTCCCTTAGAAGTAAAGGATTTCAGAGCAATAAATTTAAACGTTTCACAGATTTAAGATTTTTAGCTTGTCTCACCTCACTTTTTTTTTTTTTTTTTGGTGAGAGATGCCTCTTTAAAACTCTGCCTCTTTTGCTGTGAAGTTTAATAAATTTTTGCCAGCTGTCAGAGTAGGGATGTGCTGAGAATGCTGCCTATCACACTGACCAACTGTGTCACTGCTTCTTTGTTCTTCCATCTGTCTGTCTTTTTCTGTTTGTCATTTTTTGTCCCACTCTATTACTACAAGTGCCTTTCAAACAAGTAGCATTTTTGCAAGGTGTTTTGTACAACACCTACACAATTGCTCCTGATGCATGTCATCCACTTGTGTTTTTTCTATTTATTCAATTCTACTTTCTAGCTAAAAAAATCCTACAAGGTAAAATGAGATCAACCCCCTGCAGAACCAAATATATAAAATATCATATGAATGCAATTATAATTTTGACAAGAGTCTAAAATGTTTAAAGCAGAATCTCCAAGGCATTAACTTCTGTCAGTGCTTGCTTCTTCACTAAAGCAGTGCTCATGCCTTTGTGCAAGGATTGAACAATCCAGTCAACTAATTAACTATGCCTTCTGTCAGTTTTTTGAACCCTTTCATTTGAGGGTGCATGAATGTTTCCCTCTGTAACCTAGTGAGCCTAATATAAGACAGTGAATTGTCATTTGAGCTAATCTAACCATATTATTTTCTCTGTTTAAGGAAATAAGGCTACAAGGACACATTTATTGCATATCAAATTATTCAGGTCTTTTGTTTTCAGTGAAGCTCATTTTAGCAAAAATCTGATAAAGGAATAAATATGTAATGATGAGTAAAATAATGCATACTGGATAGAGATGACATATCTAATTCTAATGTTAATGGACTTAGTACCAGAAGACAGACAGTTATGCTTCTGTAATCTGCACTGCATAAATCACCTGACAGAATATGTTAGGCTTGTATACCAGCAGAGTGGACGACCGTGTTCAAAGCTAAACCTTAGAACACATATCTGTTCCCACAATCTTCTTTTCATTTGGTAACACATGATCCACAGCCACCACTGAACTAGTGATCTTTCTCCATTTTTTCCAACAGGAAGGATCCAGTCTACTGTTGGCTTTCTGCTTGCCCACTGCCTTGCTGAAGACCATCCTTTTTGGTACTTCTCACACCAGTCCTCTCCGGCTGCTCCAGGTGGTGACATAACTGCTTTGTGATTGCACCTTACACCTACTTAAACTGTGAAGATGTGCCATCCTTCCTACTACTGCTCTGTGGATGTATTCTTATCCTGTTCTAATGAGGCTATTAAAGATGAGATGAGCCTTAATATCTGGGAATAGTATTTTCTAGAGTCATGTAAGGCACATAAGTACATGGACAAATGGATTGCCTCTACATGTCTTATTCTTAGAGCAATTGTCTTGGAAATAGTCCTTGATATTTCAAACAGTATTTCCCCATTTCCTAGATATATTCTATTTTTCAGACACAACACAGCTTCAAAATGGCTGGTTTCTAATCACTGTGTGTACTGTAGGACCCTAAATATGTAGGGAAATGGATTTTCACTATTTGAAAAAGTTTGTATTTTGCTAAAATATTTTTTAAAACCCAAACCAAACTCCCAAGCAAAGAACCCAAACCCTACCACGCCCAGCTCCCACCAACTTTCAGTTTTAGAAACAAAGCAAAATTCTTCTCTTAAACTATGGCACAGTTCTTCTCTTAAACTATGGGAGAATTTACATTTGTTTCTTGCAGGTTGCAGTTTTAGAAAGGGAGAGAAAAGAACAGTAAAGAGGTGTCAGTCTCTGAATGAAACTCCTCTTTCATATATAAAAATTTGTTGAGAATGAAACAGATAAATTTTACCAAGTCACTATGAAGCAGAAAGAACAACTGCAAAGTAGCTGTGTAGAACATCAGCAGTGATTGTTTTGTTTCATTTTGATTAAAATTTTTTTAAACAACAGCATGATGAGAGTACATAAAAAAAAGATTTTACTGTAAATACTAACATATTGGGACTGATCTATCTGTTTCTTGGCAGAGGGTAAAAATCCAAACATATAATTTGGTATTTCAGTGTGAAATACCTTCATACCAGGACAATACCTTATATATTTTTATAAGAAAATATGTTAATTATTTAAGAAAATATATATTTATACCTTCATATATATATATATATATATATATATATTTAAGACATGAGACCTGGTCTTACATAAACTCTTCTTTGTATGTCCAATCCCATCTTTCTTAAATCATGCCGTAGCTTTGAGGGAAAAACTGTATACAACGGAGAGTTTGGAGGTTTGAACAAGTCAGCAATAATAAAACAGTTTAATATTGTGTATTAATGAACTAAAATGAAAATAAATGTCAGCTGAATAATGAAATAGATCTACAAATAAAAAATAATAATAAAAAGTAAACATCACTAAGTCCTACATACACATCAATGCATGAAAGTGAATGAAGCAGAGAGGACAGCAGTGCCCACAATGATATCCAGCAAAAAGTTACTGCTTCACACCACATTCTGTCTCCGAGAAGTCATTAGATAACATTGTGATTCAGTATCTTAGTCATTCCTTTCTGTACATTAGCATAGCATGATCCAATAAGCTTTCAAAGTAGTTCTTTTGTGCTTCTTTTTGTTCACTTCTTGCTCTATGTTCTATTTTATATCAATGAGGATAGAACATTTTATACAGATTCATCAGAGAAAAGGCTGTTTTTCTTTAAGGGGACGGTCAGGTTGTCCAGGATTTTTTATGTTCACAGAAACAGGACTTCTCAGCTTGTGTCTGCATGAGATGAACTACACTGTTCATGGTCTTCACCTTCACGTGGGGTTGTTACCTTCACCTCCCCCTGTCACTAGCCTCCAGGCACATGTTGTCTCCTATCCACATGCATTCTGTCATGTCTCATTCTTTGAATAAAACCCATGTCTGGAAGATGGGAAGTGAAGGCCAGGACTGAATTCTGTAGATATGCAGAGAGAAGACACTTTTTATGCAGATTTCCCCCTTCCTGCATTCAAATGGTTGTAGGAAGCAGCTGCCTTGATTTCTTCCATTTGTGCAAGTCTGTGTTTACAGATAACATCTTGAAGGCTGTACCACATTCAGCTCCAACTTTATGGGAGCAGATTCTATCTACTGCAGCAGGTGTAGCATGGATTCAGTAACAGGACCATGAAGTGGCTTGGATGGACTGCAGTTGGGTACTCCAAAACTTGTAACACTGTAAGAGATGGAACTTTGCCTCCAAATATTCTCTGTTTTCCCTCTGGGTCTACTGTAGCAAGAACTGCTGCTCTCTGGAAGATTTTGAATTAATCTCAGGGCATGGTGCTTTTCTTTATGTGTCCTCTGTTTGGAAAAGGCCATTAAATCCTTCTAATGAAATAAGTGCATATTAGTATTTTCACACAAATACATTTCCAGAAGAGGTGTGCTTGCCATTTGAATTACTGCTTAAGAAACCTCTTTAGTATCTATTAGCAACTGTACAGACAGATTTAGAGTCAAGAACTGAATTTTCACAATTCGAACCTGCAGTTTCTTGATTAAAATGTATTTTAATATAAAAGAAATCTTCAGTGATTGATCCAAAATGACTGTGTTTTTTGGCTTGATTTGCATATCACCTAAACTTGCTTTTGTGTTTGCTTGCTTTTACGTGAGAGAATGGTTATCTTTGCACTATGGTTGTACAATTCCTTTATAGACTGCTCTTCTGTGACAAGTTAGTATCATTGCCACCAGCCCAATGGAGAGGCACAAGTTGAATCCCATGCTCATGTCTGGTGGGTATCAAGACAGAGGACAGTCACAGAGCTAAACCTCATATAAGTCATGCATCCAGTCCTAGGATCCATATACATCAGATTTCTTTGTAACATTGTTGTGAGCTTTCAGGAGAGCTACACAATATTTGGGTTATCTGTAGAGTCCATTGAGAGACAGAATAATAAATATTCTGAGGGAAGAATTCTGATCCCCACTTTACTTTGTTCTGCACTGAGTGCTTTTTTCCCATCAGTAAGCTAGTCTATTTTATACCAATTTTTACTTAGCACTCTGTGGCCTGGTCTCTGCTGCTGAAACCTGTGACACAGTTAGCTGGTACAGGGCACTTTGGGATGCAAAGAACAAAACTTTCGTGCCTTCTGTCTTCAAGTAAGTCAGGTCACTGCTACTGCCAATAATGTTCTCCTCTATATATTTTTATACATATGAATATCATGCACTTGTATTGGCATTCTTTGAGAATTAAAATATGACATTGATTATGCCATATTACATTAGCCATCCCACTGGGGTCAACAGGAGTATTCACACAAGGAAGGAATCCAGGTCTGAGCCTTTGATTCCTGTAGCATTCTTCTTTTAACCAAACCAAAATATTACTCTGTGCTTAGATTATGTTCAGTTGCAGCTGAGAGATGATTGTTTGTCTTTCAGATTCCATTCACATGACTATTTTTTCATAACTGATATAGGTTAATTTATACTACATGCTCTCAGGACTATGTCATGTGAAGAGTTATATTTAGATAGCCAAATATCTGACACAAAAAGCATATGACTATCACACACACACGTTTAAAAGTCCAAGAAATCACATCTCTCTAGTTGTTCATATCTTTCACTGTTTGTGTTGGTTTGCTTTCAGTAAATACAACTGCAGATCTTTGGCCTGTGTCACATGTCAAATAAGGATAAGAACCCTCAATACAGGGACTCAGTTTTCAAATGTAAATGAGGCAAATACCCAAATCTCAACAGTTTCCTTATGTATCTTTGAACTATCAGATTATGCAGGTGTATGTTCGAGGGGTACCTTGTACATACAAGAACCCATTTATGACAATTAAACTATTTGTGTGTGGAAGCTAAAATAAGTTTAGGGCATGCACCTTGTCATGTAGACACTTTGCCAGAGTAATTGATGGAGTGAATATTGAATACCTCATCTAAGGACATTAAAATACAGAACTGCTAAAAGTCACTAAAGCAAAGGATTTTATATTTTTTTAAACTTAAAATATTTTGCTAGATTCTGACTATTTTATTCTGTGTGCTGTCTTGCTTAAACCCGACACAATAGAAAAACCAGATTTTATAATTTTTTTTATTACATTGCAAATGCTGGGAAAATTGTAATGAGCAAGAATTTAGATTTGGAAGCATTTAACTACTCCATTTCCATCTGAATTAACATATAATGCCATCTTTAATTCTGTATTTATCACAGGAAATTTTTTGCTTGAAAGATATACTTCTGGGAATATATTAATTGTCCTGTGCCATAATATCACTTCTGAAAGGATTAAGTCTTCAAATATTAGAGTTCAGTAGGACTGTTCTTAATCTTTGCTGTAATAATAAATACTGAATGTCAGACCTTTTCAAAGATCCAAATTGGAAACATCGTTTATCTCACTAAAATGAAGGGAAGCTCCACATGTGTACATATGAAAGTAGGGAATTGTTATCCCAAACATAGCTTGAAAAGATAATTGCAAAGGATTAATTTACTTCATGTGGCTTTCAGGGACATGAATAGTCCGCTGTGTTCCCGGGAAACAAAGAATTTGGGAGTCTTTTGCTGGTGCAGAATTGTCTTCAAAGTTTGCATTCTCAAGTATTTTTAGGTGTACCTGTCCTTGAAAAAGTGATTCATGCCCAAACCTCAGGTTTTCCCTGTTGGAGGCTTCTTCATATTGATCCAGACTTCTAACATGAAATTTTGAATATTAGAATTTTTTGTCACTTAGTTTATAATATTCGTGGAATAGAATTTCTTTCAATAAGTTATACATGTGTATATCTGTACATGTATAAATATAGATACACACCAAGTTTTGGAAGACTCTGTCAATGGAATTAGGCCATGTTATGGTTGTGTTCAGATGTGTTCTAGCAGGTAGAGTTTGAGTCAGAGAGGCTCAGAGAGGCTTTTTTCAGTCCTGTGTGGGAAGCTGGTTAATCAAGCTTCTGTACTCTTCATCTGCGCCCACAGTTTTACCTGAGTTACATTTCCCTTGCTTAGATTCCTCCTATTTATGTAAAGCCTCTAGCTCAGCAGTCTAACATTGACCTATTTGTTTGTGGCCATTTACTTTCTGCTGCATGGCAGTTCCGTAAAGGTACTGTGCAAGCAATTCCCTTTCCAGCATATTGCCAGCTGGAGAGAGCTGACATGAACCTTCTAGGAAAGCTGTGATACGGTGTAATATCCACACTCACCTGCAGCCATCAATTTTAAAGTGTTATCTCTGAAAAGCAGAGGGTATTGACTGGATGTGCTGTAAAGGAATCAATGGAATATCCACTTTAATGCTCTCCTGAGAATGAAGGCATGGTCTGCAGAAATCCAGTCCAGCAAGTGTGCTAATGCCATGGTGTTTCTGTCCTGGACCTCCTGTGAGGTGAGACCCTGCAGAGTCTCTGTGGTCTGCTGTGTGTGACTCCGGTTAGTCCCCTCCCAACAAAGAGGTTCTCTAGAAACAAAATCTCCAGTACCTGTATTTAGACATGTAGTTTCAGGGGTCAAACAGAGTCCCAGAATTAGGAAACTGTTCATCTCTAGGGTTGCAAGAATATCCAGTGGTGTGGGAACATCTACTGGTCTGGTTGATACTAAGGTAACAGCAGTCAACTTTTACAGATGCAGATCTGATCTGCATTTCTACCTTTGTTATTGCTGCATGGAAATCTGCTTGAATGTAGAGAGTAAGTTGCTTATCAGCTGATATGGTGAGACATGGAGTCAGCCTCAGCTGCAGACTCAAGAAACCATGAAATAGATGAGTTTCATATATGATTTTGTGAGGCAGTAAAAAAAAAAAGTGACAGCTACATAAGAGAGGCTATAGGACTGTGAAAAAAAAAGTCTTTCCACCTATGAACACCTATAAAACATCAGTAGGTGATTTAAAATGTTCTTCAGTATGAAAATATAATTTAGATAGTATACTGATTTATTTAATTACTTAAGTATTATTTATTAAATGCTGTCATGTATGATAATTACTCTGCTTTAGTTGTGCAGATTTCTTAATCAATGGATTGGTGTACTGCAGATCCCTATCTTAAGCTGTAAGCTCAAGAATTAAAACAATGTATCTTTTCACTCATTGAAGACAGGAGATTGTTATGCAGCCAATTTTGAGGAAATGCAGGTAACTTTGGAAAATCTTAGGTGATGCAAGGCCTACACTCATTCCAAAAAATGGCTTCACAGAGGATGAGAAATGCCTCAGATTCTCAGAAATTCAAATCACCAAGTGCTAGTCATATGCCAGGCCAGTGTTTTACTGTGCCATCAGCAAGCCATATTCTCTATTCTGTGGAAAACTGGCTGCTGCCTCTTGTTCACTGTAGGGGCTGCAGCTGCTCCTTCACTCCTGTGGCCACTCCTGATATTCTCCTCCTGAGTGCCGCTCTGCAAGGCTGGACACAACACTTCCATGTGTGTTGTCAATGCGCATGACTAAAGTGGCATTTTCATATTTGAGTGCAGTCGAGGCCCCTTAAAGCAGAGGGTTGCAAGTGTGAGAGAGAGATATGTTATTCCCTAATGGCTTATTACCATCCCATTTGCAATTCAGATCAGCTCTAAATTGACTGAAATTTTTAAACACATAGCAGGCAGTTTAAACTAATGATTGTCTGGAGGTTCACATCTGACACGAGCTAAGCTTCTGCTCAAAACAAATTGCAAATAATTCCTTCCTTAGAGTCAAAATGTCACTTTTTTACACGGTGCATTGTTGCCAGATTTTGTCAGTTTTGTGAAAAGAAAAGCCACACCAAACCCCACAAAAAAACTGCTGAATGTTCTGAATCAGACAGCCGTGCGGCACTGGGGTTGCTCCCCACCCACCTTATTTACAATAATGTATATGTGTGCGTGGATCCCTGCAGCCTGATGGAAAATTCTCCCCCCTGCTCCAACTCCCAACAGCCCTCAGCCTGCACCACATGGCCCCCGGGGCCTGATCTTCCAGGCAACCCTTGCAGGGAGTGGGATGCCTTGGCCACCAGCATCTCTGGCATCAGCTGCCAGGGTGAATGACTGGCTCCCCTTCATCCCAGGCATTCTGCCTTGGCCGCCTCCCTGTTGTTGGCTTGCCTAGGCTCACACAGCCACGGTGCTGGAAGTAGGGGTGCCACGGTGGCTGTGGTGTATTGTAGAGATGATGAACACTGCACAGACTGGGCACTGTGTGCCCTGATGGACAGTGCTGAGCCTTGTGCACTTCAGTGAAAAATGCCTGGTGCTGGCACAGAGCTGCAGAGATGCCTTTTCTTCAGGCCCTGGAGATGTAGTAAAATGGGCTTAATCCTTCATTGTTTCCTATTTTCAGTACCTTGCAATGGCTGCTTAAAGCAGTATTTCAGAGTTTGAGTTTAATTCCATCAAGATTTCAAAGTCCATAGGTTTGATGATGATAAAAAGGGAAGCTCTTTAAAAATATCCAGTGGGGTGGAAATGGTGTGTTCAGTTTGTGATTGAAATTGAGTTTACTTTGAAAGAAATAACTTATCTGAAGGGACTTGTTGGAGAAATCTTAATAACTTGCAACACTATATAACTAAATGCAGACCGGGAAGTATCTGCTAATTTCTAAGGAGAGAGAGCTTACCTATAGAGAAAAATAAAATCCCCTTTTCTTTGATGGAATCCTTGTATATTTCTGCTTTGTAGATGCTGTCAAAGGGATAAGGTTTGGGACAGTCTCTTTTTTACCCACAGTGTTACTGGATCTGTTATGTTTGTTGGATGTTACTTGAACGACTTAGCTGAATTGCGGCTATTTTTGGACTCCAGAAAAAGGTTTGTTTTTCAAAATATATGACAATAAACCCTCTCATGTTCATCACGCTTCTTGTTCACTTGCTATTTATGTTTTCATCTTGATATACTTTGTTCAATATTGCATTTCTCAAAAGCTTTTGAGTAGCACGTGGTCATGCTTTATGTTTTCTCAGTCTCCTTTCCCGCTGAGAAATAGTTCTTGAACTGTTGTTAAAATGGTGTTTTGATGGAAATTTTCTCATGAGAGAAAGTATGGTGAAATGACATGCTTCTTATACACTGAAATTGTAATTTCACTGAAAATTTTCATTTTCTTGCTGAAAAATGGAAATCCAGAATGGTTTTCAATCTATACATGGGAAGAAATCCTGAAACATCATTTGATTGGCTTGATTAAGAATGTCTCTGTATTTGTGAGGAAGTAAAAGTTGAAACCAAATCAAAGGACTTTTCTTTGCTAAAAGTCAACTTTCCTACTACACGTTCATTGCATGTAAAAAATTGCACTTCGTGGGGTTTTTTTAAAAGGAGAGGGTAAACATAAAAAAAACAATTTCTTAACATTTTCTTAACATTGTGATCTTTTTGGGAATATCTACCTGCTTGAAACTAGCTCTAGGAAAGAGGTGCATATGTGTTACATTTTCCTTATTCCTTCAATATGTATAGTTGAAATGTGATATACTTTACATTTAACAAAAAACAGCAAAAACAAAGAAAAGGATCAGTTTACAGATTATGTATATGGATTAGTAAATAATAAGTTTCTGCTTTCAAAATAACCTTATAAATGCCACCTCCTTCCACTGTATAAATCTATTTTGTTGGAGAGTAAATTTAAATTCCGTTTGCCCAGCTGCAATTAAGTATATATAACAGAAGTATTGCTGATTGTTTTTAAGGTTAGAACTCAAACAAAGCTATCTTTCATCTCTGAGGCATTAAAAACCATTTTTCTTCTTTGATTTGCTGGAGGGAAGGAATGCCATCCAGAGGGATCTTGACAGGCTTGAGGAGTGAGCCTATGCAAACCTCAGGAGGTTCAACAAGCCCAAGTGCAAAGTCCTGCTCCTGGGTCATGGCAATCCCCAGCATCAGTGCAGCCTGGGGAAAGAATGGATTTAGGACAGCCCTGTGTAGAAGGACTTGGGGATGCTGGTGGTAGAAAAATTGAATATGAGCTGGCAATGTGCACTTTTAACCCAGAAAGTCAATCACACTCTGCATCAAAGGAAGTCTGGCCATCAGGTTGAGAGTGGTGATTCTGTCCTCTCTACTCTGCTCCAGGTGCCACCTGGAGTACTGTGTCCAGTTTTTGGGTGCCCAGTACAAGTACTGTTAGAGGAGATCCAAAAGAGGGTCACAAAAAGGATGAGATGGCTGGAACACCTCTCCTGTGAAGAAAGGCTGTGAAAGTCGGGGCTGTTTAGTCTGAAGAACAGAAGGTTCCAGGGAGAAGGTATTGTCACCTTTCAATATATAAACGGGGTGTCTTGTCCTGTAGTGACAACAGTTTTAGACTGAAAGAGGGTAGATTTAGATTGGATAAAAGAAGAAAATTTTTTTAAAATAGGGTGGTGAGATGCTGAAATGTTACTCAGAGAAGTTGTAGATGCTCCATTATCACAAATGTTCAAGGTCAGGTTGAATGGGGCATTGAGCAACTTGACCTAGAGAATGTCCCAGTCCATTGTAGGAGGGTTTGATAAGATGATTTTTAAAGTCCCTTCCAACCCAGACCATTTAGCTATTCTATGATTCAGTGCATGCTTTGGAGGTGTTTCTTGACCACTATTCTAAAATCTGTAGTACGTGTTCAAGCACTACCATTCTACAGCTTTGCTCTGCTCTTTGCCCCTAGATAGATTTATGCCATGACAATAAAATATATATTACCCTTAATCTAGACCAAGACAGGATTCACAATCCATTTGATAAAAAGGCTATACCACTTATGGCATGGCTTGATATTAAGGTGATGTGCACAGTATAAATAATTGCATAGGTACCTTTTCTCCCTCACAGTACTGGTGTAGCTTTTCTTTCCTGAGATATGACATGCACAAGGAGGGTTTTCTAGCAGACCAAAAAAATCTTGTGAAGCAGTGCTACTATCTAACACTATTAAAAGCTTCAACACTTGTTTTGGTATTAGTTTCTTTGTCTTATATTCATCTAAACATTACTTTAACTTAGATGGAATCTCAAGTGAAAATAAAAATAAATGGGTATCCTAACCTTCTTGAAAACCATTTCTGAATCTTTTGCTTTACATTTTTCATGGTGCCATACATCAAAAGCTAGTCTCTCAATAAACTCAGCCTGTGCATTGCACTTTCTTCCAACTCATGGCCCCTGAGAGACCATGAGAGTATTTTCTAATACCATGAAATATTTTCTAGTACGAGATGATAAAAAACAGAATCCTTTATATTTCCTCACTTTGATGTGACAGGGACACAGAGAACAAATTCCTTGCAAATAACACAAAAAAACACTTTAAAGAAATGCTGAGCTGCTTATTACATTAGTATTGACACGAGGACCCATGGTCTCTGTTGCATGGGTCTCATGAAGATACCATGCAAATCCAATCAATTCAAGTACCTTTTGTCATATTAAGTTATAGTACATGTGCTCTAGATCCAGGATGTTGAAACATCCAAAAGATTCTGAGGCTTTAGTTAGGCTTGGATAATCATCAAAAGCTTGGAAAGTTTTTTGCGCTATATGAACTATTTTTATCCGTGAAATCAGGCTGGAAATCTCCCAAGACTGGGTCCTGGGGAAGATTATTGTTATTTCAATCATCTGGCTAAAGAAAGAGCCTATTGTCATGTGTGATTATTGGCCTAATCCTGCAAACCATGCACAATGCTTTCAAACATGAAGTCAGTAAAGGTAAGCACAATAATATCTATATATATTTCAGGAGCTGTTTCTACCTCAGCAAAAGAGTGAAAACAATGGCAGAGAGGCAAGCTAATGTTATGTACCACACTTTCCTACTTGTTTGAATTATAAATAAACAGAGCAGGACCTTGTTGGGAAGCGCTCCTTTTTTCTTTTCTTAGTGTACAGTAACAGTGACTTGGTTGATGAGTGTGGGTCTAGTAATTCTGATAATACCATTAAATATATAGTATTCTTATTTGACACTGAAAGCTGGAGGGAGGTAGTTATTTTGATAGAGAAAAATACTCCATTAGTGAATGGGAATATTTTTAGGGTTAGTCATTCAGTGCATGAATCAATTCCTATTCACTGAGTGCACATGCATGTTATCTATTCAGTATTTTCAAAATCCTTTGCAACATGTGGTATATGGTATAAATGGTATGAGCTTAACGGCTTCTTTGACATGCTAGAGTGAGTGCTCTTAGCATTTTTGATGACTCACACTGTCACTTGTGAATTAATAAGTGATCTGAACTCTTCAGTGTAATGAATCCTATCATTTATTAAAAAGGGAAAACTGTTCCCATAATTAGTGTGGTGATGTTTGATAAGAAAAGTCTGTTTTTGAGGGACTAGTATGATTAAATATTGTCAGTAAATACTGATCATTTTTGTGTTTGGCAAAGCACTTTCTGGTAGCCGACTTGCTGAAATTTAGTGAAGGATTTGTTGTAAAAGTGTTCTTTAACAAATTTTGTCTACTGTCTATGTTACAGTTTTTTAAAAAATGGAAATATTGAGAATATTGAAAATATAGGAATTTGCAGTAAAGGGTTCTGTCCAAGGCATGTCTTCCCAAACCCAAGAATGTTCGCATGGGATTTGTGGGTGATTAAAAGGACATTAAAAAGAATTAGTGACAATGTAAGCAACATGGATTTTTACTTCCCTCAATGCACATTAAAATTGTACATTGGAAGTTGGGCTCTGTATTCTTCAAAATGGCCTTGCAATTTTGAATGTTCCAAAAGTCAAATGGGAGAAGTCTCTGAATTCTTACTTTTTTTCACCAAAAATAAGGACAGTTTGTACAGCTTTCACTGCATGGATAAAAAGATATAATTCAGAGGACATTAGGCACCATTGCTTGTCTGTTTTCATTTACTCCCCATAGCTGAATGAAAGGTAATGAAAAATCACTATGAAAAAACAAAATTAAAAAAAAATATTTAGTTGTCAGGGGATATATCCAAATACAGCCTTAAAATCCCAATAGTAATAGATACTGTTAAAATGCTATCTGGTAGTCATTGAGTTCTTTGGGAAAAAAAGTTGTAAAACCATGGCTGACACTCTTACTGTTTTCCAAGACTGATATTGAATTTAGCTTAATTCCTTAAGAAGGATATGAACATGAAGAACTTCAAAAAGGTATCATTATGTTTTAAAACTGTTGTTTTTAAAGCTTTTTTAGCGCTTAATATAAACCTGTATGTAGTCAATCTTAATTCAATTGAATTGAACACCAAGGCTCAACCAGTCTTCAAGACGTAGCAAATTTGCAGGCACAAGTCATTAAGAGCTTGAGACAGAAATAGTCATATATGTTAATAGTTTTACAGATCAGCAAACCCAGTAGTTTCAGCAGGAATGTGTATGCCTGTGATGTTATTCCCATGCATGATTGTACTACTAGATTTCTTTAGTGTATGGATATATACATAAGTACGATTAGTGAGTGTACATTTCTGACATAATTTGTTGCCTGTATACATTTCATTTATAATAAGCAGACTCTGTTTAAAATGTAGCCCTCAGAGAATTTCTGTTGTTCAGAAATTAAATTTAGAAGATGTGTGTGGTGTCTACACTGTGTATCCCTTTTTATTAGAACTGTGGATTGTCTTTGAAATAATATTGTAAAGGTCAGCTCTATTGTACAGATGAATTGCCAAGTTATAGTTAAAACACTGGAGGCTTTTTGTAGGATCTCAAATGAAAAAGAGGAATAAAAAGGATGATAGAAAGATTATCACATAATTAGCTAAGCAGCTGATTCCAAATGACATATACTGTCAATAAAATCTTCCCTCATTGTCTTTAAAATCATCCTCAAAATGATTTCTGTTTGCTCCAGTGGTTACCTATCATCCTGGAGTCTAGAAACAAGTCTTGAATAACAAGTCAGATTTCTATTTTGTGTATCTCTGCTGCTGTGTTGTGTTCAGTGATAAATGCTCTCAGCAATGAGTTGGCTTAAACTTCATACCATTTAGATTTCATGTCACAAAGTGTTATCTTAAATTTAGTGCCATCTATGGAAGCTTGAATATAATTTTAAAAGGGAACAGAACCTATATTTCAGCTAAGGAGCCTATATTTTAGCTAAGTAGACCTTTCCTTTCCATTCCTGTCACTATGCAAACTTAAATGAACAGAAGACATGAACAGATTTTTAAATACGGCCAATCTTAACATTGAATAAATAATTAGAAAGCTAGCCATTTTGTGAAGTAGCCATAAGTTAATACACTCAGAAAAAATACTTATCAATATCAGCTTCTTTTACTTAGAAAGAACATGGTTGTTTTAAATTCAATCTTATATAAAATAAGACTGGCTATGTAATTTCTTGTTGGACAAAAGAGTTGCTCAGGACTTACAAACATGTACTAATTACCAAAATGTTAGAATCATAGAGTCATAAAATTAATCTGGTTTGGAAGGGGCCTTGGAGATCATCTTTAAAGAGCTGATTCCTGTGTGGTCAGGGCAGGTGTTTTGCTAGATCAGGCTCCTCACAGCCCAGCCTGGCCTTGAACACTGCCAGGGATGGGGCATTCACATCGTCTCTGGGCAACCTGTACCAGCGCTTCACTACCCTCACAGTAAAGACATCCTTCCTAATATCTATCTATTAGTAAGATAAGTATATATTGTTCCTACTAGCAACTCTAAGAAATAGAATTTCCAATTGACCTACATTGTGGCTTGAACATTCAGAGTCTGAAGGGTTTGTCCATGGCAGGGCACTTCACAAGGGAAGGTGCAGCTCCAAATGTGTTCATGGTCTTCTGTGTCTCTCTGTCTCTGTGACAGCTGTGATGACTCAGAATATTAACCAGATCATTTTTTAATACTACTTTAGCTAAGCAGCTGCAAAACAGATAGCTTTTCACTTGTTTAGATTATTTTTTTGTCATTCCCTTGTATCTTTCCTTATGAAATTAAAAAACTCATAATTGTGCTAAAATAGGCTGTAATAAAGCCAGTGCATGCAAGTTTTAAACAATTGTTTTAGCACTGTAATTTTTAAGCAGCTAATGAAAGTCATTGTTTTAGATCTAGTCATGTAAGTGTAAAATTATGAATGTCTGCCCTATTAATCAAGTTGCTTTTGAATTCTAAAGAGATTCTGAGGTAGGAGTTTGCTCAGTGAGACATAATCGTTTTTCCAGCTCAATACAGACTAGTCCCATTATTCATGTTTTCTTTTCAATAAGAACTCACACTGTAATTCTAAGCACTTATGATAATTACAAAGGACATTTTTCCTTTTTCTTTTTTCTTCCTTTCCTTTAAAATGCTTTTTTTCCCCTCCATTGGCATTATAACAAAAAGTAGAATATTATAACCATTTTAAATTCTAGTCGGGACACTTGCATTTTGCCTGGAAAATTTTACCCATTTTCTTCCTTGACTGTGCTGTACAGCTGTGTGTTGTTAAACTGCTGTTTCATATGCCCCAGGTTTTGTGCTATTTCAGAGCTTATGAAATATGTCAATTGTGACTGTCCTAAAAGGAATTTGCTTACTTTAAAGGTGATTTTTGCAGATTAAAATGTGGCTTAGTGTACATTTATCCAGATAAAACCTGAGGCAATCAATAATTGAAAACATGAAGAGATTAAAAGGCCATTATATATATACACAATTAGAAATGCAAGTATCATTGCGTTCTTATAGAGATGGAGACCTTTCTGGCAGTTGTTCTTATCTAATCTCTTACATAAATACCTATTATGACTGTGCTTATTCTGTTATGGTAATGAAAGGCTTAAGCCCTCAAACCCATCTCTGGTGTTTCACTCTTCCTCTGAGCTGGCTCCAACCTGGAGCAATGCAGCATGCTTGTCCAGTGGGAAGCCAGCTCCATGAGGAGCTGTTTGGAAATTAAGCTCCTGCTTGCTAAAACTGTGTGATGAAGCCAAGGCTGAGTTTATTTATTGCTTACAAAGGCAATATATAGGTATGGTCAATGGCCTTCATTGCAATTTGGCTTCTTACTTGCTGTGTGACTGTAAGCCAGATTCTTTCAAAAGTAGTCAATTGTATTGGTCTTTCCAAATTTTCAATGTGTAACCATAGTGTTTTGACATGAGTGCCCTAAAAATTTTGTGACTCAACCCAAAGTAGATGGAGACACTTTGGATTTAGGACAAAAGACACCTCAGCTCAGCTGGTGCCCTTTTATGGCTTCAAAGCTCTCCAAGTCACTGCAACCACCACATTGTTTGGGAGGAATGTGAAAGGTAGATGGAGATATGACATGACATGAATGCCCATCCTTTTGAGACCTACTGAAACCAGCTGGTTCCTTTGCCCTCAATTAACTACCTCAAGTATAATGAACTCTCTGTTGGAAATGCCTTTTCTCTAAATAGTCAGTAGAGACATAGATATATCTGTATCTCTGTTCTTAAAATTCTGGATGTGTCTTCTCTCTTCATGAATTGCATGCGGAATCAATGGCTATGTTCGCCAGGATGGATTTCTAAACCTTCCTCTCCCCTACTCTGACAGTTTTTTTGTACAGAGTAAAATTGATCTAAACAGATTGGATTTCAGACCATACTTTCACATTAGGGTAGTTTAGCGTAATAGGTGATTAATCTGCTTTCTTATGTCCCTTCTTTTTGTCTCCTCTCTTTTTCAAGAGGGTGTAAATGCACCCTCTCAAAAATGCAAGTAAGATATCTTGTTATAAGTAACTGGAGACTGAGATCCCAAAATAGAAGCTGCTGTTAAAGGTATAAACCGTACCATCTATTTTTTATTCACTGATACCACTCAGTGTTATGTGCTTTTGGATTTCAGATCATTTTTATTTGTATCTGCATGACCTGGTTATCACTGAAATACTACTAGGGGAGGAGATTAGACAGAAAAGTGTATTCTTGTCATACAAGTAGCTGGTAATACTTTAAAGCACCAACACCTGTGGTGCTAATAGTTGCAGCTGGAATTCATACAAACACGCCTGAAAGTTGCCGATGATACAGATACTGCGCAGTGTGACTTCTCATAAAGTGGCAAAGCATCAAGAACATATGATCAATGATTTCAGTATGTGATTAGGTCCAGGAGTACTCAACAATTGTTATCGTGGATTAGGCGGCACTTCAGAACCTTGAGATAGTTGTCGATTTTGTGGGAATCTCGGCGGAGGCAGTGCAGCAGGTTGTAAAAGGCAAAGAGTCTGGAGTCTTCATCAGCAAGCTGCAGGGATGGAAGTCCGTCCCACGGAGTGTAAATGTCATTTCCAACCTCCCCAGAATGAACCTAAATACACAAGGTGGTACCAATAGTAAATTACAGTGAACCTGACTGGATGTAGAAGACAGCATTTAAAATGTCCTTGAATACTTCTAGTTACTAGTGTATGGCTTCTTTATGCTTTCTGTTGTGGCTCACGCTATTCTGTACAATGTTCTATATCTTCATTTAGATTTTGAATGAATTTGTCAGATTTTTCAGTTAATTTCCCTAAAGCATGTAAAAAGCATAACTGTCTCTAGTGTTTTAAGAGAACTAGTGTGTTAACCAATATTCAGGGAAACCTGACTTTGCAAAGAAATCAAACCTTCCTTCATGCATGGACTCATTAGGGACGTCTCTCTTTGGCTCCACCTTCAAAACTTTGTTAATGCTTGTTCCTAGAAGTTGTTTGTGTGCAAATCAACAGATTTGTCTCAGCCCTTATCAGACAAGTCTCTCAATAATACATATTCAGAGGTACTGGGCTTCAGATTCCATTAAAAAAAAATGCCGAGTGATACAATGACCCCTAATGTTAGAAAGCTACATGTAGGAACTCATGTAGTGAGCTAGTATCTGTGGTGAAGATTGGTTTAATCTCCTTGTTTGAAGACAATCATTAATTTTCTCATACCACATAAATCTACCTTTCATAGCAGGAAGGAGGTCTGTGCCTATTGGTGCTTGTGCACCATCCTTATTTCATACAAGCTGCACTTTTTTAAAGACATATAGGAGAGTATCTGTGGAGCTGCTATAATTCAGTTTAAGGAAAAGGCAAAAAACCCAGACCCACTATAACTCAAAATTGTGGTTTGACACTAATGAATGTGCCAGTCTTATCTCTTTCTGTAAATAATGTGAATGAGAAGGTGGTGACAGGACAACTGGAGCAGCACCTGACTTCTTACTCTTATCTTGGATCCTCACCTGCACCCTTTTTACACACAGATGTGTGATAGTGATGTATTTGATTACACTGATAAATGTATTTGTGGCCTGGATGGTAAAAGGTTTCTGAGTGAAGAGACACCTCACTGAAAGAGAGACCATGACCAATCTAGTGGAAAGTGGTGGATACAGTGATGGTGACACTCTTCATGCTGTTCAGCTGCTCAGAGAAGTGAAGTCAGAACCTCTTGTCAATGTCTAACTCACTGACAGAATGATAAATTCAGCGACTAACAGAGGCCCCTTTAAAAATAAACAAGCGAGAGCTGGTTTTATTCAGGAAAGCTTTCAATCAATTACTGATAACAAGAGCTATTCAAGTATGGGTTTTGTGAAACAACAGCCTTGTTGTCTAAACTTACAAATATAGGGGGAACCAAGTCTGACACAGAGTCCAGAGGAATCAGTGGGGTGTGAAAAGAGAAATGAAAGATATCAGCATTACTTTGCTGTATGCCACATCTTTGCAATAGCCCAGACTCCCAGAGCTGTTTTAAAAGCAGTGCCTGTTTCCAAAATCTATGCATAATACCTATTTGTATACAGATACATATAAATACGCTAAAACACACACACATATACATATATATATGCATATGGAAAAAATGGAGATGCATTGTTAAACAATCAGGATTGCAAACTGAAAATACTCAGAGTGACCACAGCCAGTCCTGATGATTACACCCTCCCCTGAAGCATGACTGGGAGTATGATGGATTGTTCTCTGACAATCATATCACATTGTCTCTTTAGAAATTACAAGATAGCAGAGGAAAAGAAAGCTGAAAGAAGAAAGCTGAAAAGTTCACAGACTCGACTATTTTGTCTCCCTTTTTCGTCTTCACATCTACTGTTTCCTTTTGTATTCCAGGCAGGGAGAGCCTATCAGTGTATGTGTCTTCCTTAAAGCAATAGGCTGCAAGGACCTAATACTTACCCGCCCAACGATTTTCTCCATTCCTTCTAGAAGTCGTTTGTTTTGTTCTTCAATCTCCACAGCCTTCCAGAGAATGGTTTCTGGAGCTTCTTTGATTCTTTGTACTTCAGAGGCCAGATGGATCAGGGGATCATTCCAGGAGCGCAGAACTCCCAATATTAAATTTAGTAGGTCTTCATGCTGCTCACCCATAGTAAGGAAAGGCAGTTAAAAGAAGAAAGCTAAATTCTGGTAACATTAGAAGGCATTTAGAGCAGTGTCCTCAGACACTGTAATTTAGGAGCTTATTCCAGGACCTATCACTGTTTGTGCCCTATAGCCCTGTCTTAGATAGCTCTATGCAATTGCGTTTTTGAAGTTTGTCATTGGTGTCATCATGTTCTACAATATTTGCACAAGCTGCATTGCAGTGGAAAATATAATTGAATATTCTCAACATTAAGAACTAGCCAGCATAACTATGTCTCATCTCTGTGAAAGCAAACCCAGAACTCCTTATCTGATTTTTGATGAACATTTTAAAATCCACTGATTATATTTTTTTTTTTTTTTAGGTTTAGTACTGACTGGAAGGTGCACATTATGGTAAACCACTAAATAGCTTTTATTGCCTCTACATAATTCATCTGTCCTCCCCTTAGAACAGTAGTGCTTCCAGCAGTAGCTCTCCGGTTTTAAAAATTGTCCTTTCTTGTGGGCAGTAGGAATTCATAAAGCTTATGGTTTAAGGTAGTGGCAGTATTAAACCTTTTCTTCTTTGCCAGATGCACAACCCAGGGCTGTGAATTCTATTGCTCCCAACAGAATTTCTGAATGACACACTGAGAAGCTGGCGATACTGTGGGATTGCAAAGATACCACCATCACCATGAAACTAATAGAGATTTTGCTCTGGAACAGCACCATTTATATAGCTCTGCTTATTTTTTTCTCCTGAGAATTTTCAAATCGTATCTGTGAGCATAGGCTGAACAAGATTATCTTCATTTTCACTGAAGTTTATAATTATTATAAATGACGTATGTATGTAGTGTGTTTCTCTCTACAGATATTTTGCAGATTTTCACACTAGAGTCTTTGTATTTGAATGATGATGTGACCACTTTTGCCTACTGGTAATAGCAAGAATATCTATTCAATGCTTTTTTAGTAATGCCAGTGTTTTGAGTTACTGGAAAATGATTTACCTCTGTCTACATGCAGCGATGTGTTTTTATGTTTGTAAATATATTGTTTGTAAGATGTTTTAAGATAATGTTTAAAAGTTGTAGTGTTCTCAGGACTGCACAAGCATGGTACCTGGCATTGCTCCATGAGGTAGTATTTTAACTGGAAATAAAATGCAGTGATTAAATGTACCATACAGGAAAAGGAAGGGATGATGAAAGTCACGGGTACTTATATATGGGATATGGTTTGCAACTTAGTATCAGCAAATATTAAATCAACTTTAGCTTTTTGGTGCTTTCCTCTTCCTGGCTTTTTTATTCTGATTGAGCTGATCTCCTTCTCACTCTGCTGCCTCATTGTTCCGTAACACTCCTTCCCTGCCTTCCCCTGCTCTGTCTTACACTGAATGATGCTAGAAATGGGACTTACATGAATCTGCTGAGCCTGCTCCTTATCTTCAGGAGTGGTTAAAGACGCCGTGTGGCAGCTATTGACAGCTTTTGCAATGAAACCCCGGCCCTGGGCATAGCGTTCATCCTGCAGATCAGCAAGGACAGGCATTATTGAGACAGAAAGGTAAGAGCTTCTGCTCAAACACTGTGATAGCTAATTGTTGTTCCATAGCTTTTATCACTTCTTTTATGCTTTAAAGGTCAAAAGTTTCTGGTGAGTCTCTAGAGTGGAACTGGCACCCAGCAAAAACAAATGTTCCACAGATAAAGAGAGATGGGAAAATGGTATCTTTTAATAGAAGTGCTGGGGATCTTAGCAACATTCAGGACTATATACAGATTTGGTCACCATTGGGACTATCACTGCCTGTGCAGCAGTCATATTTGTTTACTTATTATATGTTAACATATGTTTGTGATTAAAAGTATTAAATTGGTATTTTATATTTTCTTGTTCTCAGGAAAAGAGTACTTACAAATTCATTGAACATTTCCGAAGAGAGGAAGTGGATGTAGTGTGAAAGTTTAACTGCTCGGTCAAAAAGTTCCTCAAGGGAAAGCTGGCAATTGACAGATCCATTGGGGCAGATTGGCAAAGAGGTCACTCCTTCCTTTGTCAGAAGCATGTGGGACACCAGAAGGACCACCAGCAACAAACCTGTTCCAGTTTGAAACACAGCAAAATGGGCTCACGCTGACTTGCAGGTGCGTTTAAGAAGCAGCTGTCAGAGCCAGGTGGGGTGATTTGGGTTGTGCTGGCACATGGCTCAGAGTACCCCCTGTGCTGGCTGCTGAACAGCAGTGGAGGAGGGACACACTGTAATTCTGTAATTCTTTTATCCTTTCTCCCCTCTGTCATCCTGGTGGTATAGCAGAGCCTGTTACAGAGTTTGAGGAGGCAAGGTAACCTGTGCTGCATGTACAGTGTATTCTGAAGTCTCTTACTATGTGTCTGACTTTATAACATAGTGATAAACAGAAGAAAAACCAAATCAAACTTCTTCACAGTGCAAATATAGATACATAATTATATTTGCACAGATAATATAAGTCTGGAAAATAGATTGGTCTTTTTTTTCCTTTCTCCTTTTTTTTTTTTTTTTTTTTTTTTTTTTTTTTTTGGTACTCCTCCTCCCAGAGGTCTTTTTCTTCTTTGCAAACATTTGGAGTTAAAATTAATTTTTGTGAGAGGGTGGTTAGGTCACTCTTAAGGTTGTGATTGTCCTGGGAGTTCCTTCAAAAGATTTCCAGCAGCTGTGTCTCTTTGCTTTTTAGAGTTTAACCCTAAATTTCCTACCTCTAAGAAATCAGTGATAGTTTTTGTCTTTTCTCCTGAACTTCTGAAACTGATAAAAAGAACTTCTCATTATCTAAAGCACAAAGCCCCATCTGTTTAAAACTTTTCATATTAACACAGTTAAGTTTTTTATTCAGTGAAATAAAATATACAGAGAAAAAACAATGGAAAATAATTAAAATAGAATATTTGGCAAATGAATGTACTTGTTCTGAGACTTTTACTTCTGGAAACTGACCTGTTACCTGTTACCTGTTCACTAGACTTATTTAGAATGCTAAATTAAGTGTATTTCATAAATCAGCAAAACTCTCCCTCATGATATCATGTGATGTTTATTTCTAGCTCTACATTCAAAAAAAGTGGATTTACATAATATTGAAGTAAGCCTTCCTTCTTCCCCATGGGCAAGGTACATGCTGCATGCTGCAGTTAGGAAAGTACTCTGAGGAATAACTATGAGTAAGAAAATCTGTGTCTTGTTGGCTTGGAAAGTTGACAACCATTAGGAAAACATTAATTTGAAAATTACTACATCACTTCTAGACTCGTGGATAATGACTTCCAGTCATAGCCTTCTGAGTGGTGTAGCAAACCAGTCCAGATCCAAACTTTCACATGCAGGTGTCACATCCCTCAAGCCAATTTTCTGTGACACTGCCCAATGCAAAGGTACTCTTAGACAAAAGGAATCAAGCTCCTTCAGATTTCGCCCTGTCTGGAAAACTAGGTGGCTGGAAGACGTCAGTTTCTAGATCTGTTACATTTCAGCTGCCTCCTAGTTCAATCAAAATGGAAAGAAATATAAAAATTATCAGCAGGTGAATGTCAAAAGTCTTACCTTTCAGTGAAGCCCCCTTGGTGCTCATGGTAGGGATCCTGTAGGATGACTCGCTTTACCAGAAAGAAACCTCAATACTTGCTGTTATTCTCTGCACATACCACTTTTATATACACCATCCAGGGTCCATTTTGCATACATTCAGCAGGTCGTGGAGTTTGCCTCGATAATTACAAACATCAAATTGCCTTTCTTCCACATTCATATTCAGTATTTTTTGGTGCTTTTTTTTTCTTTTTTTTTCTTTTAACCGTGAGAGGGAATTTCATTAATAAGTTGATAAGTTGGATCCCAAGTACGACTGAATGAAGAGAGTGCCAATATTTTGCCCTGAATGAGGTAAAAATGCCATTGATCCTAGAAATCTCCAGTTCTGAGACAGGTATTCTCAATGGTTCTAGTGTGCTGTTCCCATTCCCCACAATATTCTCATCCTTCCTCGTTTCTTCAACCACCTGAGCTTACTTACATTAAAATTCTGGCTTTATGTGGGAGGCAAACAGTGGTTTGCAATGTCCCCATTGAGAGAAATAACATAAATTGTACAGAAATTTCTCCAGAGTAAAAGGAAGGGAGGCTTCTGGAAAGACAGGTCACTATCTGTAAAATTATAGATATGACATTCCTGGTCAGTTAAAAAATGTATTACACAGTACAAATCTCAGTATAACTGATCCCTAGTCTGAGAGATGTTTAGAGAAATAGGCTGAGTTTTTATATTAAAAAAGTAATAGTTTAGAAGAATTGAAGAAGTAGAAGTTATATGTTTACTGCTTAATCTGAAATATCTCATGAATAAGTTAGCATTATTTGAAAAGAAACAAACCCAACCTCTACAAACCCATGAAATTATTTTCTATACTTGAAAACCCTCTGCGTAAAAGATGGGCATTTCCACCACATGCAAAACACGTGCTGTCGTCAGCAGTGAGGTTTGTTCTCCAATCTGATGCGTCTGTGGTAACCTACAAACCAGCCTCAGCAGGCTGGCCCTGTTTTCTTCTTGTGTGAGGCTCATCTGCATGAATATGTTAGCAAACATATAACCTTTCATCTGTTTCTCAGGTCCATTTACCCATGAAGAAACTTTCCAAATTAGATGGTCATAATGAATAAGGTATACAATGTTAATGAATTTTCTTGCCTTTAGACAACTTGTTCCATACCTGTGGAACGGGTATACATACAACCCAGAATCCTTCATTGTTTCATAATAGTGGACAGGATTCTGAGCAAGGGAGAAGAAAGGTAAAGCATTTAGGGAAGGCATTCCCTGGGAAACAAGATGCTTAGGCAATAAATCAGAACTGGTAACAGATGCTCTACCTTTGCTAAGTTCTAGGATATTTTCTTGAGCAGTTTGTTCTGCTTAGAGGCTGCACCTTTGCTGGAAATTGAGGTCCTGCTGAGTAAATGAAGCAGTTGTTGTCTGCAGCAGGAAAAGTTACAGTTTGATGAAAGCAGTAATATTAGAATGGGGCCACAGCAAAAACTCTAGCATGGTTGGTAGAAAAAGCAGTTGTCTTCTGAATTGAAGTTAGTGGCTTATGAGCTTGATTAATTCAGCTTCATTTGAAAACCTGCCCCAGTAAGATTACAGGTGAGACTGAAAAATCCTGGTATCTTACATTAGAAGAGTCCTGTGAATTAGATGAATGAACAGTTCTCAACTCACCTGCTGCTTTTTCATTTACTAGTCTCCTTCTCTTGGCATTTCAAGGGTTTGGTAGTGGGGCCAAAATAAGGCACACTCAATAGCAGGGACCAGATAACAAAGGCAGCAGGTAAACACCCAAGGTGGTCTTTTCCATTTTTTGAGAGGGAGGTCTCTCTGAGGCCTGAAGGCATCAGCTGAAGTCAATATCCTCATCTGACCTAGCTTGGACAAGTACCTGTCTCATGCTGTGTAAATGCAGACAAGTGCCTTAAACGTAGATCACAGGAGAGTGGTTTATTTGAAACCATTGCATGACGTTTTAATTAAGACATTCTACCACAAAATAATATACTTTAATTTTCTCTTGCACCTTTCATCCTCAAATACTCTATGAACTGAATGGATTAAAATTGTCAGCAGTCAAGAATCATAGGCAGGAGAGAAGACACTCTCCATAAAGTAGATAAGTATAAAGGTGAAGTTCTTTTACCAGGTGTGAGAACTGACACAGAGGTTAAGTTTGTGTCTGCACAGGAAGTCTTGGGGGAAAAAATAAAATAAAATTCCTGATTACCAGACCTGCACTTTAAGTGAAGAATTTAATTTCTTACTAGTATTGAAAAAGAAAAACAAAGGTGAGAGAAAGAAAAGAGAGGAAAATTATAATAACCAGAAATAAATACATTAAAATATTAATTTTATTTTATAAATTAGGAATTTTGTTCTATTTAAAAGTTGCATAAAAACTTGAAAGTAGCTGAAAATGCTCCCTTCTGCCTTTTGAAAGGGACCTGGCTTTATAGAAGTATATGGAAGAAGCAGTGTGAAACTTGGCATCCCATTGTCTCTGATTGTTCTCTGAATCATGAAAAGAAGTTCATCCTAGCCCCCAGTAGCCACCTAATATTAACAACAGCTCAAGACAGCACTGTAAATAGCTGGAGAGTTCTCAGTACTGAGGGAAAAGCCTCTGGAACAACTTGAGGAACTACAAAGCAGAGCTGTGATTAGGAGCATATATATAAAAATTATCACCTTCCTTTTATCTTCAAGATCTTTCCTGGAAATAAAATGAGTGGTTGTTACCACCCAGTGTAAACAACATAACAAAAGCAGGACTTACTATAGGCAGACTGTATTATATAGCCTTTAGCTCATTATTCATGCATCATAGGCACCACGTGTGATGTATCAATATTACGGATAACAATATTTAGTGCCCATTTTTCAATAACCTTATCTTTCCATCTCACATCAGGTTGAAAACCATGAATTAGACTGTGGCATCTTGATTAAGACCTATTGATCAGTACTGGAAGATCGAATATTCCGATTCCATTTTAATTTATTTAAAGTTTTTGAGATATGCAAAGTGTTGTGTCTAATTGACGGCTAATGCAGAAAAATGAAAAATTTTTTCTGATAAACTAGCTCCTTACAGAGTACTTAAGTAGTTTAAGTGAAGACTGGTAATATCACTTGATTTTGACTTTTACTTGGAACTTTAATTATGGAACATTAGTTGATACAGAAGTTTGAAATGCCAGATTTTTTGTTACATTTTTAAAAGATGATTCCCAAGCGCAGATCATGCAAAGCTGAATGTTCAGAAAAATATTCCTGTATGTGATCTAAATGATTGACTCTTTGGATACACAATTAGAAAAAAAGGATTTGTGTGTTCTTGTGTTCTTGTTTTGCATATGCAATGAGATATACAAGGAAGGCCAAGGCCCCTCTGGAATTAAAACTGGCAAAAGATGTCAAGAAGAACAAAAAGGACTTTTTCAAATACATGAATAACAAAAGGAAAGCTAAGGATAATGTGGGCCTGTTACCAAATGGAAGGGACACCCTGGTAACAGAGGATGCAGAGAAGGCAGAATTGCTGAATGCTGCCTTTGCACTGGGACAAGACCAGCCTTCAGGAATCTCTGACCTCGGAGACCAGGGTAGAGGAGTGCTGGAAGGAAGATTTTCCCTTGGTCAAGGATGATTGGGTTAGAGAACAACCAGGCAAACTTCATGTCCACAAGTCCATGGGCCCTGACAGGATTTATCCACAAGGGCTGAGAGAATTGGTGGGCACCATAGCAAGCACACTCACAATCACCTTTTAAAGTTGGTGGCACTCAGGAAAGGTGCCTGAGGACAGGAAAAAAGCAAATGTCACTCTGGTTTCCAAAAACGACGAGTAAGAGGACCCAGGGAACTACCAGACAGTCAGCCTCACCTCAATCCCTGGAAAGGTGATGGAGTGCCTCATTCCAGGGGCCATCTTTGTCCACATGGAGGACAAGAAAGTGATCAGGAGTAGTCAGCATGGATACAGTAAAGGTAAATCATGCTTGGCCACCCTAATCACTTTCTATGATGAGCAAACTACCTGAATAGATCAAGGGAGAGCAGTGGATATTGTGGAAAGCAGCTCTGTGGAGAATGACCTGGGGGTCTTGTCTTTCTTTTATAGAACATTTGATAAGTTATCCTGTCAACTTTACTTAGTGTTTGGCTTTGAAAAGTTGCAAAACTGTTTTATCTGGATCAAGACCAAATCCTCAGAGAACTTTAAATTTTCATAAAATCTTAAAACCGTAGAATGGTTTGGGTTGGAAGGGACCTTAAAGTTCATCTTGTTCCAACCCCCACGGAGAGAGGCACCTTTCACTAGACCAGGTTGCTCAAGGCCCCATCCAAACTTGTGGAAACTAAATTTGGAAGTGGAACATAAACAGAATATTTTGTTTCAATCTAGATAGTTTTAAATGAAAAATATTTTGTCTTTTATGATGTCCATGAAACTTTTGTGCAAAATTTAAGTGATCTTCTAGGAGTCTGTTAAACAAGGGCTCTTTCTTATCCCATCTTCTTCATATAGGGAACAGGAGAATTTTAAAAACATTCTTTCCAAATGTTTGTCTCAGCAAAACCAGCAAAATGGGGATTGAATCCTTCCTTAGTGTGCTCTCTGCATGCAGGCTGGTAAAAGATAGATAAGAACATAAGGGAAAATAATTCCATATGGAGAAAAAAAAAAGCTGGAAATCTTTGGGAATTTACTTTCAGTTTACTTTTAATTCACATACCAGTGTGGTTTCATTAAATTTTAGAGGTAGAAATAAAAATGAAATGGCAGAACATGTTTTAAAAATTATTTATCAACACTGCCACTATGATGACATACATCTAAGTACACCATGAAATATTAACTGTGAATCCCAAGTAGAATTCCAGCTAATGATAGCAAAAACCCAGAGGACTTTGCAAAGAATGGAGTAAAAGCTTGCTAGTGTATATTGTTCCTGATACTTGAAGTTGTTTGAAGCCTGTGGCTCAGTGCTCCCTAATGCTGTATCTGTGTATTATCAAATAACTTGGCAGTATGAATTTGATCTGGATCACATATAACTGCATTATGGCACTTCAGCTGAATTATTGAGAGACCACGTTACAGTACTTATCCTGGCCTGATACTTGATACCAGATTTATCTGACCCTTGGAGGTCGGGTGATAAAGGATCTGACATCTGCTAGGACAGAGATGCACTACAAAACTTTTTGTATAAATGTGAAATGGCAGACTTAGCCCGTGCTGGTTCCGCATTTAATGTTGTGTGGTTGTAATATTATTTATCCAATACCTTAAATCCAATTTTCCTTCTTCAGAGGTGAAAACTTGTGATTTTGAAAGTGAAGACAAAAGGGAACCTCCACTCTCCAAAAAATCTTCAGAATGGATTACTGGGACCATTGCTGTATAGTTGAGATTTTGAGTAGTTGTGACAGCTTCTTCTGTCTACCCAGTTTGAGTCTTGTTCTGCTTCTGGGATGCTGGATTAACATACTGTGCCATAGTTGGCCTAATTTCCAAAGCTGTGAGATACAGCCCGGTCCAAATGAAGAAGTATGTAAGTATTTGCACACTTTAGGATACTGCTATAAAAACATCACTGTTTTAGCTCTTAGCCTCAAGAAAAAGTGTGCTTGATTCTGAGGCACATTGAGCATCATTAACTCCAAAGACTGAATACTTAGTGATTTAAATAGTTTCTATGTGTTTTGCTTGTTTTCCCACACATTAGCTTTTATGTATGATTTATTTCCCTTGACAATGTTCAGCTACAGTCATAGCTACAATATGCTACAACCAGGTTATTTTCCATAAGATCTAGATTTCAGCTAATCATTCTTCAGGATAAAGTAGAATGAGTTGCAAGATTTTACTTAGGATAGGAATGGCACAGTGGAATTTACTAGTGGGCTGGGTAATTATTGGTATTGGTTCAAGTATTATATTTGTGTAGCACACTTCTAATAAAAAGTAAGAAACAGTAAAATTACCATCAGAAGGCTGAATTTTTCCTGCCAGTAAGTGGGGAACAGGAGAAATAGAACTTGGTTTAAGTATTTGCATATTTTTAATTCTATGGATAAATGCATCACTGGAAAAATATTTCCTTAAGTGCTTTGTGGAACTACAGTCTGTAAAAGTAAGAGGATTTTTTTTTTCAATTGCAAATACATTGAAAAGAGCACTGAAGTGTGCACAGAGATTTTAAGCACATTTGAATAGGAAGGTATTTCCACAGTTTATGGTAAGCATGCTTCTGTTTTAGCATGCAGTGTTTGATTTTAGTAATGGATAGTAACACAAAATGGCAAATGGCAGTTTTGTCCTGTTTTTTAGAAGTACATTTCATGAAGATGCATTTTTCCTCCTGATGTGAAATGCATGTGAAATGCTTATTGGTCCAATAATTTCTGATATATATGTCAGGATTGAATGGAGAGTAAAAGGTGAGTAGAATGTTTTCGGGTTTGTGGTATTAGCTGAAAGCAAAATAAAAGGCAGAGATCTATGCTGATCTTGCTTCTTTGGGAGGATCTTACTTTTAGCTATGCATTTATCAGAGGGAGGAATGCATATCTCAAAATCTTCTGTTTCATAATGGAATGGAAGTAATACTGAAATGATGTGACGTTTGCTTAATTGTCTTTAAGGAAGCATTCAGTGTCAGAGTTTTCTCTGAGTGATTACAAAACCTATCACATTATCTTTACTTCATTTGTTTGTAACTGTCTCTAAACCTAATCCATAAAAACCCCCAAACATACAAAACCCCAACAAACCCTGAATGGATGTGGTATATGCATATCAGGCATCTCCTGTCCCACAGAAAATTTGGAACCTCAAATCCTATTTAGTATCTCACTAGAATATGTCTTCTATTCTACCTAATTTTTAAAATATTTAAGTTTGTCATATTTATTGAACCCAGGCTAGAAATTAATATTGACATAGATTTTTTTGAGAGACATGTGAAATTATTTTAGTAAAATGCATTAACCTACTTCCTAAAACTATTTTCTTTGAGGGAAAAGTGGGAAAGTAGTTATTCCATTACTATATATTCTCTGCTATTAAAAGAAATTCTGCTACAAGGTAAAAAATGCATGGAAATTCATATATACAGCAGGAACAGGCCATGGTATGTTCTGTGCAGAGATTGTCATCTATTCCAGGTAATCTGGCAGGATTTGCTTATAACTTCAAAACTTATAGCTGATAGCTATATTGGATATTAATTAATATAAGCAAAAAAGAAATGAATGATTGTCAGTAAAAATGAAAACAACTGAAGCTTTTAAAGGAAACATTTTTTAAACAGAAATAGAAAAAATTTAGTCAAGAAAACTTTTTAGTGGCAGACATCTCTAACCAGTCCTTAAAAGGTCAGATACATTAAATTGCACACCTGCAGCACATTTTTATGTTTAAAAATTCATTAAAAAATATTGAAGGTGCATTTCTGTTCAATCTCTTCTCTAATGAATATATTTGCATATAATCACAGCTTTTCTCCTTTAGAGCTTTCTTACTCATTTCCTAAGTCCTCAGTCTGTAACCTGATCTTGCGGGATTTGCAAAGCTGAGGCCAAAGTCACCATGGAAATGTCATGACACTGCCATTTTTGGAAGTGCCTGGTCATTGTAAGTGGCTGACACGGTGCAGCTTCGTGGCTGAGCAGGAGCAGGAACATTAAATAAATTGTGCAACTTGCTTCATTAGCTATGGATTTTCATGTAAACAGGAAGAGGTAAAGGAATTGCTGCCTGTTTTGTCTATGTATTTTACTTTAGTTTTTTGAAGTGTGATTATAAATTCATTATTTGAGCTTCCCTTCAAACACAGCTCTTCCCAAGGCATGAAGGCTTTGATATTGTTACAGTCTTCCTTGGGAAAAAAATCAAAAAACAGAACAGCAACCCAATAGGAGGGAGCAGAGTGCAGCACAATCTTTGCACTACTTTCTCCTTATAGATTTTCTGATTTGGCTGTGGTTACAAAGCTTGGGGCTAATATTCCCCATGGAGCATATCTCAAGAGTGTTTGGCTTTATACCTGTGAAACACATCAACACCATCCCACCTTCTTGACAGTAGAAAAGATAAAATTTTCCTAGTGAATAAAATTAACTTGTTTCTATCCTTCATAAAAATGAATATGCTAAACAGAAGTAGTTGATTAAAAAAATAGACTTAAAGTAATTCTAATTAAAGGACTGAAGTTTTATTAAAATTATTATATTCTTTCCTTTAAAAAAAGCCCAACATCCCGCCAACATCCTTAAACTTACGAGTTTTTAAATCAGTCTTTAGAAAGTGGAGGAGAGACTTGTATCAAAATAACGCATTTTTACGTTCATATTTGCTGTGAGGGATGCAATCATAGTATTAAAGATTTCTAATCTACTCTAAATCTTATAATAAAAAAAAAAAATTAAGTTATGTGTAGGAGAAAGAGAGCCAGGTTACAATTAATAATGATTGAAGAACAGAATATCTTGGTTTTTGAATATTTATTTCCCATCTTTATAACAGTGGAGCAAAAGAGTATTTCATATTGGCTTGCAAAATTAAAAGTGTGGTATGAGTTTGCAGCACATTTTGCCATTATGACTCTTGAGTTCGTGTGTAGACATATCCTGTAGCTGGATCCATTTTTTGCACATGGCTGTGAGCTGACGATTCCAAGTAATTAAATGGGGATGAAAAGATGGCAGAAGGTTTTTTTCAGTTTACATCAGACTTGTTCTGGAGAAAAAATCACCTTTAGGTAAATCAGTTAATGCAACTCGAAAATTCTTCCTGTTATAGTCAGTTCATCTTCCACAAAATCTTCTTTCCTACATGGGTCAGAAATCTATGGCTGTTAAAAAAAAACAACAAAGAAAATACAAACAAACAAGGAAAAAAGCCCAAACCCTTTTCATTTTAAGCACTGTCAGTAGAAACAAACCCTTTTACTTCTTAGAAATAGTGATCATCAGAAAAATAGAAAGGCAAAGTGGCCAGTCATTTTTATGGTGCTCTGATTTTACTCTCTGCCTTGTATGAACAAGTATGAAGGATTTGTAACTACACTGGCAGTAACAGAACCTGCAGGTATTTGGTTTAATAAAGACCTCATTAATCCCGTAAAATCTTAGTGTGAGGTAGAGCTACTGTTAACCATTCTCACTGGGCTAGATGTGAAGAACCTTCAAAGCCTGTAAACATGCCAGCAGTAACTGACTATTCTTGTACATTCCCTCCAGCCACCTTCCACTTCACAAAGGTTTTAATTTAGATCCCTCATATCTTTTAAAGGCTTAAAAAAATTCTCCTTATCTTCTTTTTTTTTTTTTTTCCCCTCTCTTTTCTTCTATTCAGACCATGAATATGTAAGGAGGAAAAAAGACAACAAAAATCCTTGACATCTGGAGAGAATTTCAAATTGCTTTTTGCCTTCTGAATTGAAACCTGGGAGTTTTTTAAAAAAGATGAGTAAAAGGACCAATCAGCAAGAGATAGACTTGACTTATCTGAAAGGACCATGTCAGTGTTCAGTGTTCTCCACTGGAGATTTTGTGGAGGAATATGATTAGTCTGAAGGTTTTTCCCTAAGAACATCAGTTCAGAAAGTCCTGTTAGGCTCTGAATAAAAGCAGACACAATTGCTATCACATCATCCAGGACTGCATTACATACTCATGCCTCCAAACAACAGTGGAAGAAAAGGTACATAGTTAGCATAAAACCCTTCAGAAAAATATTCTGCTGGTGTTTCTGTTTGTTCTGTTTTCATGGGAAGATGTCCCTAGTGTTTCTGTTTTGTGGTAAGATATTTTGGGGCAAGTTCTAGGGGTCTGGAATGAAATCGGCAGAAGGACATGTTGCTATTTCTACAGGAAGAGTTTCATCATTGTATCTCCTAATATCTTTGGAACTATGACTATTTCTATAACCCTAATGGAGTGTGACTTGCCAGCATACAAAGGTATAGGTCACGTGCACAAACTGCACAGAAACTTATGCTCTATTCTGAATCCCTATTTTAATTCCTGCAGAATCATCCACACATCATATAGCCCTATTTAATTTGTACTGGCTTTGGTTTTCCTTTCTCAATTGTGACATGTGTTCTATTTGTGCCCTGCCGTGATACCACGTGAAAAACAAAAGGTTGTTTGACCTCCCAAAATCCATTAGTCTGCCACCTGTCTTCATGTACCCAGATGCAATGATGCACATACTTGCATCATACAACGCACACACATACCTCATTTTATTCTGGGCAAACGGTTCAGATCAGTCCAGAAGTTTGTTTCACAGACGCATCTAGTCATGTGCACACCAGAAACATCCCATACAAGCATGTGTGCATGCAAACCCAGTTCACAGGCCTACTGCATGTAACGGGTGTCAGACTCAGTTAAAGTTTCAGAAGAAATTAGAAGGCCACAGTCCGTGTTGATTTGTAATGCTTTTGACAGAGTAAGGTTCTATGCAAACCAGGGAATGAGTGATCTGTCTGCTCTCTGCCTTCTTTCATACTGTACTTTGTGTCAGTGGAAGACCAGCTAATCTTAGAACATTGTCAGGTGAACTTGGACTATTTTTCTCAGTAGGTCATACACTTAGCATATGTGATCCTATGGCCAAAGTTAGAGAAATGCCATGGTCTTCCCTGGGAGAGTCTTGATATGATACTGAATTAGTGCAATGTGTGGGATGAAGTTTGGTACAGATCCTCTTCTAAAAGGTACCCCTGTGGATTTAGGGAAGGACTAAATTTCAGACCCTTATTTTGAACAGAAGTGAAAGCTACTGTTTTGAACACTGATAGGTTTTGGCAAAGAAAAGATAGAATTATAAGGAGACAAGTTTTTGAGGTTTTTTTGCCTCATTTATAATCTTGTTGGTAATGAATATTGCTTGCATGAACATGGCAGGTAATAGGGAAATCATTTAACTGTCACTTTGATCCACTGTTCAAGAACCAGAAAGTTACTTTTTTTTCTGGCAAAGCCTTCTTAACTCTTTTTCATTTGTGATTTTTGTTCAGAATTTTAGCTATTGGAAGTATGCTGTTGCCTTATCCTGTTATTTTAATCTTGGCAAAATCCACGCAGGGATTTAGCAAAACTGAGAATAGCTATCTATCTCATTGCTAATAACTATCAAAAATGTTATCAGACAAGTAGATCTTCATTATTAATAATGTATATATCTTCTTGGCAGGACAAGAATTACATGTCACATTCCCTTGAAGCTGTTTGCTACCAGCTGCTCTGATATTTTTTGGAACAGGCTTTGTAATAAAGAAGAGGCACGTATCATTCCCTCAGGGTGTCAACTCTCGAGGTTGCTGGATAATTCTGGAAACAATGAGTCCCATATCCAAGCCTAGTCCCACCAAGATCCAACCTGCATTCTGTCAGGTCTGAGATCCTGCTCAGACCTTTTATCACAGCATATGGTGGAATGAGAAGGGATGCCTTATATATGTATCTATTTATATATAAATGACTGGAGTCTATTTATGGGTGAAAAGATAGGGATTAGATTATAGATGCTGAAGAAGCCTCAGCAGAGGATTTCTTCAGCTCTCTGCAGTAGTTCGTGAAAGCTCTGTCTTTCTCACGCTGAACTATGCAAAACATGATAAGGTTTCTGTAAACCGAGTTTGCTATCTTGCACCTGCAGATACAATTAGAATTGTTATGATCTCGACTAGGAGAATGAACGATGTGAGAACTGACCAATCACTCTGGTAGGTAGTTAGCAAGAGGTCCAATAACCTCTTGCCATTTAGGTAGACATTAAGAGAATTAAACACATAAAAACCCGTCCTTTGTTAATTAAATAATTCCATCTATTCGCTGGACTGCGAGTCTCTGAGTCTTTCTTTACTCTCCGGTCGGCAGCTGCGACATTAGATATCTTCATATACTTAAAAATGATAGTTGATGCAAAATATTGGTGTGATGTTCTTCCCAGGGGACTCTGTACCTTGGAAACTGGCTTGCTGCAGTTGGAACCCAGGAATATTTTTCAGATAGGCTTAAGGGCCATGTGGGCTAGAGGTATTTAAGTTACTAGCACAACCATGGATCCCTACTGCCAAATCCAGATCTGGCATTCATTTTGGAATTTGACCATTCAGAGAGAGAGCAACATAAAATTGTGTCTGTCAATTGTTTTTAACTGTGAGTAGTACTGAATGCAGAGAAACATGATGTTGAGGCCTCTCTATGAACGCTGGAGCATGAGTTGTATCATTGAGGAGTCTGTCATTTCAGCTTGTTTGTGGTAGTGTTGTTTTATGCTTATGAGCCCCAAATCACCTCTTTTGTTTAGCCTGACAGCTATTTCTCGACAAAATCTATGATTTTCAGAGACAGAGGATCAAGTGAGCAATACTGTAACACTCCTGAGTTAAGGGAAGACTGGACCCAGGTTTTGAAGGAGCTATAGCAGCTTCTTTTTCATGCTAGCCAATATACTGGAAGATTTTAGGTGCTGAGTTTGCCATTGCTATCTAGCTTGTCTACCAGTTGTCTGTTTTCCTGTTTCTTTGCCTACAGTTCAACACAGAACCAGAGCTAGCTCTAGAGAGTGAGTGAGGAGAGATGGAATCATCTTAATTACTCTGATGGCTGTAGACAGCAAATAGTTGCAGTGTTTCAATTTTATACCCGTCAACTGTCACCTAATTTAGTGGATACTCATTGATCTCCAGCAGAGAATTTTGAAATTATAATCAATATGAAGATGCCACAGAGGAATAATAATAAACTTCTTAGGAGCTGAAAATACATTTAATGAATCAGGAGGTTGAGTAAATAATACCACATGTATGTGGTGAGAGCAGTCTGGATAACTGTGGTTACAGCTCCAAATAGCTCCTAAATAGCCTACAAAATAAAGGAAAAGTAGATTTAGTCATTATTATTGGAAGGTTGGCTCATGGGACTATATCAAATGAAGTTACAACAGCATAAAACATGAGAAACATGAAAGCTCTTCTTGTTTCTCTTTAAAAAAAAAGTGGTAGTTTCCTTTGATTTTCTGGCAAAGCATGTGTATATTTGTATATGTGAGGAGAGTAAAGACATGGGATGAAAGTGGATGAAAGAAAGCTGCAACAGAAAGTAAGGAACACTTATTCCGGAGGGAAGAGTACTGCCCAGCTGAAGGATTCACAGAAAGGCTTGGGTGACTCTTGCTGGTATCTAAACCTCTGCTTCATCCAGTTTCATGTCTGTGGGCCAGTGCCATAACTCATCAGTTAGCGTGGCCCAGGCCACAGGAGTGAATAATCTGAACCCCAGAAGGAGCTAGAGCATTTAGACTAAGATTGTGCTGTGTAATCCCAGCTCTAATACTGCTATCCCTGTGTGGCCTTGATCACATTCCACAACATTTTTGCCTCATTAACTTCATCAGTAAAAGTGGGTGATATTTACCTGAGGGCTTCATAGGAAATGTACCACTAACCAATTCACATCTAAGGACCTGCAATGTAATTTTGTGTACTGAATCTGATCAGACAACACTCTTACCCATCAAGTGGCTGGAGATTTAACAGCCTACCCTCGTCCAGGCCTGCGACACAGTTGAACAGTTGTGTGTGTCTCTGTCTCTCCTGAGCCACGTCTTGGGTGCTGTTTCTAAAGGAGAGAAGTGGTAATGGGCTAAAGAGTTCCATCTGTCTGACTTAGGTAAAACAAGCAAGTTAATGGTTCCACAGCTGTTTCTGCAGCTCTCTCTCCATGCTGCCTTTCTGTGGGAGAATGTGTGGAGCAGAGGGAGCAGGTGGCTGTTGGGGGATTGACTAGGTGACCCCTGAGGCCCTTCCAACCTGAGTGATTTTGTGATTGCATAATTTGAGGCATGTGTTAATGTAGGCTGGTTTCAGAGGTGTAATTAGGAAACAAAGAAAGAAGCCAGAAATCTATGACCATTTCTTCTGCTCTTGCTGCTTTGTCTTCAGTCAGTTTAAGAAGATTAGAGGACCCTGTGTCTGTGTGTCTCTTGATTACAAAGCAGCACCTAAAAAAGGCCTTTTTTCTGACTTCTTTTAACATTGGAGAAGGACCGTTTATGGAAGCTCTGCTCTTCTCACATCGCAGAAACTACAGAAAATTTGGTGCGTCCTGCGAGTGTACTGCTCATATGCTTCACTGTATACATGCATAGGTAAAACCCCTATATATTCCTGCAAGCATAACAGCCACCAGCTGGTTCTGGCCACAAGACGACCTCGTGCTATGCCTGACAGCTGCCTTTCTCAGTGGCAATTCTCATACAGCAGAAGTAAGGGTACAGGGCAAGTGATTGACTCTGCTTGTAGAAGAAGTTTATTCCAAGCTGCCATCCTTCATGAAGACGCCTTGGTCCATGTTAAACACATGCCACTGCTGATTCATCCGACCCTGATCCCCCTGCCTGCACCTGGCAGTCTCCCAAATTACCCCACAGGACAGATGAATTGCTCCCATGGACTGTATGTAGCCCATGGGCTGTAGGTTGAGGAGACTGATGGCTACACTGCCTCGATTACTATAACTATTACTACTTTAAAGGCTTGAGCAGTGGCAAGAACAGATTCACTGAACGCTTGAACTCTTCGCACTCCTGAGCTATGCGACAGACAGTGTTTAAAAATAGAAAGCATGGCTCCCCTGTGCAGCCCCTTTCCCTGCGATTGCTCTCGGTGGATGAAGTCATGCCCACAGCTCGCTGCCCCATGAGTGGGCAGCCTGTCTCCGGCAGCGTCAGCAGGAGCCAGCACGGCGAGCTTAAAAGGCTGTCGGGGGTTGGCAGGTCATCCGCCCAAAGGCAGGAAAGAAGGGGGAGGGAGGGAGAAAAATTGAAAAATAACCACAAAGAGAACAAGCTCTTTTTTGAAATTGGAAACTTTAAAGAAAAGATTTATGAACCTTTGGGTTTATGAAACCACCTGGTGCTTTGGAGTTTTCTGCTGGTTAAATTTGGAAGTTCAAAGTTTGGTGGTTGTTTTCCTCCATTAAAAAAAAAAAGACATTTAGAATAGTCTAATTCCACATGTGCATTGATCTTTTAAAACTCACGCCCACTTAACTTTGAGCTCGACTTGTAAAAATCAGAAAGATTTAGGGGGGAAAGCCTGTTACTTTTTAAGGGCAGCTTTGCCATTTGTGCGTGTTGAGCAGTGCGGCCCCTGAACTCTGGCTCTGCTGTCTGCTCGGTTTCCTCGCGGGTGCGCAGTGTGACTTGAGCTCTGTTTTGACAGTTGGTGACCTGCGACCCCCAACCCATAAAATGTTTAGGCTGAGGACGCCTGAGAGGAGCTCTCAGACGTGATGGTTGGCGGCTCTTTTGAGACAGGCCCATCATCTTTCCCCCCAGCCCATATATAGCAGTGACGTGGAGCCTGTAGGTTTTGCTCACACAGCAGTTTGAGTCAGAGACTTCCCCCCACGCCTCTGGTTCTGGGTTTCCAAAGAGAAGAGGGGTAAAAATGAGAGGAGGACAGAATAAGCATCTCCTTTTGCCTTTAGGGTCGGACTACTGTTGAGCTTGTGGGTCTCAGCCATGATGCATGGCAGCAAAACAGTTTAAATTCTGCCTTTACAGGAGCATCTGAAGCTAGAAGGGATTGTCAGAGAGTTATGAATTCTGTCCTTCGGCACTGAAACAGCATCAATACAGCTTCATTTTTTTGTGGCTCGTTTCTTTCTGGTGTTTTATACTTACTGATTATGCCTTATTACAATATTTGTAGAGACAGATAGTTATTAGATTAGGATGAATCATTCAGAATGAACAATTTATTCAGCACGTTGCTTATTTTCCCTTCTTACGTTTGCAATTAAAAACTGTGTTACTCTTAAATGCATTCATTATTTCAAAATTACCTGTCAGCTACATGAGTGAATATTCTTGTTCTGAGATAATTTGCAGTCATTTTCATGAAAAATATTGGTGATTTCCAGTGCTCTGGCTAGCTTTGTGAGTCAGGTGAGGCTATCTCTGCTGCCCTTTTGGAGATGCAAGTATTAAAGCAGCAATAATGTTGTTCTTGAACTGTGTGTTTAATTCTAAAATTTAATTTCAGGTTGTTAGGGTTTAATTGTAGACTTGAAAACATGGTGTAGAAGTGTTTATACATAAGCAGGTATTTGAGATTAAAGTTACTCTCTTGCCAAGCTTTCATTAAATGTTTATAGAATGTGAAGGATGCTGGCCTTTAATGACTAATTTAAGAATGTGTATGAAAGCCCCAGTTTTATAACTGGTGAAAAATAGCATCTGTTTCTTCTTTCTTCTGTTCATTCTCCTTTGACATGGCCAACCTTGTAGCATAAATGAGAGGTTTCTTATCGCAGCCTAATATCTGTCTAAGGCAGGAGTTGAAGCAGTCATTGCAGCTTAATCAAAACTGAAGATTTTTGTTTCCAGTCAAAACCAAACATAGCAGGTAGAGTTCACTCCTGTAACCCAGCAAGAAGATTTAAAGAACTGGTCTGTTTCTAGATTTGCCCTGTGACTTCTGACCCTCCTGTCAAAGGTTACACTCGGCAGTACAGCTTGTCCTCTGGCTTATTAACTCCTACCATCACCTCATAGGCCTGGCGCTGCAATTTGAATTTTACTAGTTTGGAGGTTACTAACCCAGTCCCTAATTGCCAAGATTCATCTGTAAGAGATAAAAAATATGCCTGTGAAAAAAGTTTAGATGGCATGGGATTAATTTTTTTAGTACTGTGATAGCATTAATTCATATGCTAATTCTGCATTTTTGCTCTTCACTTGGCAGCTTACAGCTCTTGAAAGGGAGCATCATGTGCTCTGTCCTTCTTTTTCAGAACAAATGTGAGTTTTTCTCTTGTTCAGTCTTATGCTAAGAGTCTGCAATAAAGATAAAATTTATTTCCCCACAGCAATATGCTCCATGGTAAAAGAAATATTTCCTGGAGATCTAGGTTGAATTTCTGACTCTTCCTTTATGTTCCTATGCAGGTTACTTCACCAGTTTCTGTTCTAATTCTCTATGTGTAGAGAAATTGACTTTATTGCTCTTCTGTGCCACCCTTTATATTGCTACTTAAAACTGAAAAATATTTAATCTGAAGATCAAATGCACTGGATGCTGGTGTAGAGTTTAGCACACAAAGATTATGACCTTGTTTGGGGCCACACTTCTAATATTCCCAGGAGGTGGGCAGAATTATCCCCATTTTTCTCATGGGCCAGTTGAGGAAAAGTAAAGGTAAGAGATTATTAAAAGGAAGAAGGTAGAAGGAAATCTATGTATGTTCTCTTCCACTTTTTTGCTTTACTTGCATCTCAGGCCATCTTTAGGCACAGGCTAAAAGTGGGCATTCATCTTGGAGATCTGAGTACAGGCAGATAGGCCTGTGAACCTTCCTCTTATCGTGAGGACAGCAGAAGTTAATTGACCTATGCTGCTAATCCCTTGAACAAGTTCTTCTCACCTTGGCTCAAGAGCAGAGTTACCTGTCTCAGAAAAGTACATATTCGCTATGGGCACATATTTCCTGCAGGAAAGGTTAGGTAGTTATACCCTTTCATGTTCAGTTCCAGGACAGAATTGTGTATGCCAGTGCTTGGAAATATTGGAAGTATTATATGGGTGCTTTTGGTATAATATTTTTCATGAATAAATCTTGGTGCCACAGAAGGGAAATACTTCTGCTCCTTCCAATTCTAAACAATTTAAGTGGAATAAAACTGGGGAAAGTGAAAGGGGAAAACTAATTGCTGGTGGAGGAACTGCTCACATCTTCTGTGCTGGCCTGGAAGCCTGAACTGAAGTTTCTGGCTCTTTGGAGCAATGAGAGTTTAGTCATTCAGTTCCATAGGCCCAAGATATCATCCTCTGCTTATTCAGTTTCAGTTCCCTTGTGTTAGACTATCAGGAGCTAACTGTGGAAGCAAATCTCTCAGCTGCTGGAGCTATCGAGTAATCAAGATATTACTCAAGAAGCTAAAGCTCTTTTGACTTTCAACCTGGGATCCATGACAGTGATGTGAAAGGATGCTTGCCCCACCTGTGGCTATTTAACAAAACCTAAATGAAACAGCACCCAAGAATTGTAATAATTTATTTCCATTGCAAAAGGATGCAATGTCTCATAAAAGAAAAAAAAAAAGAAAAGGCAAAAGAGCTGCACTAGGCAATAGCCTTTTTGGGAAACACAGTAACACAGTCACATTGTGGCATACAGTACAAATTCCACACACACTGCTGGAGGCTCAGGTCAGAAGTGCAAGCATATGTGAAGAGCAGTGGGTGGAGAGAGGTCTGGAATGAAAAAACTTTTGCATCCTGCCTCAATGTTAAGATTTGTGTGTTTCTCTTACCCACTCAAAGGCTGCTCCTGGGTGGTTCCTGGGATAACCATGTGTCCCAGGCCCCTGGCAGGACTTTTTTTGAGATCTAGAAATGGTTTAGATATACCCTACAGGCAGAAATGTATGTATATATAGCATACACATGTTATGCTATGTTATACATAGCTGTAATATATTACAGGAGTAATGCAGGCAGAAATGTATGTATATATAGCATACACATGTTATGCTATGTTATACATAGCTGTAATATATTACAGGAGTAATGCAACCAGAATATAAAGGAAAATATTTTTACATTATTTTTTAATTACCTCCTTAATTTTCTGTTACCTTGTTTTACAGAAGCAAGTACTCCTTTAATGTTTGCAAACTGAAATTAGGATATTAAAAAATATTTGACAACAGAATTCAAGTTTAATGCACTATATGTACATGCACAATTTATACAATAATATGGACTACAAAATTCTCTATGGCTTTACTTAGTGCACACATATACATACCTTCAGATACATGTGAAAACAAGTCAAAGACAAGTCAAAGAGCTTTGCTCGGTATGATTCTGGTATATTGATCTACTAACAACTCTTGCAAAATTGTAAATGATGAGTTAGAGGGCACAGACTTCATTGTCTCTTGGTATAACAGAGAGGAGAATGATGTGAAACTATATTAAGAACACTGAGCTATGGACTAAACAAATTATTATGGGTATCTACCAGAATTTCCCAAGTTAATCTTATCTCTTTCTCACAGCTATGCTGATTACCATCAGTTTGCCTGAATTATTTGCCTTTCAGAATTATTTCCATTGGGGCGTGGTTTGTCTCTTTGCCTTCCGGTCCCTTCACCTAATGTTTACGAGGCCCAGCAGGGTCTGTTTTGTGAAATCTTTGAACTCAAGCTCATGGGATAGGACCTTGAGAAGTGCAACTTCTTTTATATTTTCAGTATTGATATCTCCTAGAAATTTCCCTTGCCTGTTTTTCAATATAGTGCACGATGTCTGGGTTTTGGCTTTGTTGCTCTTTGTTCATTGTGGTATCTCTGGGCACCCATGGCTGATAAAAAACTCATGTGTGTTTACAGACAATAAATGAAACATGTTTCTAAAGGTACACTGGTTAATGGAAAGGAATATTTATGAATATGTGCTGTAGTGGGGCAACAAAACAGAAATTAATCCATCACTTCATTTTTTCTTTTGAGAATAACTTTTGCTTAACAGAGAGAAGAATAATTTATCTTTGACTTCACAATCTCTGCAGAACCTAGCTTGGCTCTTATAACAGAGCAGTAAACTCTTGGGCCAAATAATTTTCTAGGATGAGCTGGTACAAATCATAGCCAAGACATCTGAGCTTTGTGCAGTATTTAGTAAGAATATGACACTTTTATTTGGCTTTGTTCTCAGATTTGCCAAATTAAGAAAAATAGTTTATTTTCTCACTGCAGGTACATTAGGGATGTCTTTGCAAAACTAAACAGAGAAAAACAGTACCTCTGTGCAGGTGGTACTTCAGGGATCATGAAGCTTTATGCCTATACATCTTGACTCGACAAGGAATTGATCATATATGCCATTGTGTTCTTGAATAAATGGCAGAGTGTCCATGTAACAAATGGCAATTAGTCTTGCCATATTAAAAACATCCTCTTGCATGATAATTGGTTTCTTTTGATCAGTTTAGAATGCTTTTTGCCCCACAGATACATACTAATAAAAAGAGCCAGTAAAATTTAACAGTGACTGCTATAAGCAAATAGTTATGTCCTATAAATCCTGATGCAGTCATGGCAAATATAGGATTTGCCATCTGCTTTTGTTTATATCAGGTAAGTAGAGCTGAAATTTTCAAACTGTGATTTGTAGCTGAAGGAGAAATATTTACTCACATCATGCTGGCTCTTGTTCTGTTTCTGACTGAGAGAACCTGTGTGGAAAAGGTAGGGTAAAGTTAGAACACCTCAATCTTTTAGGAAAAAAAGAGAACTATTTAACTAGGAATTAAAAAGGAACCAACTAAACAAAACCTTCATCAAAACTTCAGCAAACACACAAATGCTTTCCAATCAACAATTCTCTTGGAAAACAGTTATGATAAGCTGCAAACATATTGTTGTTTTATTTGTTATTATAAGAGGGAGAAGTGTTTGTGACAAGAGTTCCTCAGAATGACAGCAAATGGTGTTTGGCAACCATTTCTCCAGAAGAATCCATTGTACTAAAAGTTTGAAAGATCCTGAGCTGATTGATTTGAGCAATGGAGTCTCTGTTGGAGTGTTTTTTCTCCTAAAGTTTCATTCTGACTATAGAAGTGATGGTACATCACTGCAGTCAACTGAGGCTTAGCCAGTTCCCCTCTAGAGCTGACAGTGTAGAGTTTGCTGTTGAGTTGTCCATGGCTGGACTGAAAAGAGATCTGTGTTTTCTCTGAGCCATGTTACAGCACAGAATATAAGCTTTATAAGCTGTCATTGCACAAACTCAGACATGATGTGCTCTACTGGGAAATTATGACTGCTGCCTAGTCTACATATTTAAAGAAGCCAGGGTCTGCAATTGCCTTTGCATAGAAAGTATTTCCTCTCTGAAATGATGTAATCAAAGATACAAAGCATCAAGTCCCTTTCTCAGTTTTAGTGTAGTAACTAAATTTTCTTATTTCACCAGAGAATAAAGTAGAGCACAAGTCTTTCCTAATTCCCACTGAAAAAAAAGAACAGATTTTTGTTTTCTTGAACAGTCTGGCCTGTTGCTTTTGCTGTAATTTTCGTCTGTGTAAATTCAGCAATGTAGTCTGAAAATTGATTGTATTTCCTTATGATTCTCTGTGGAATGAGTACTACTAAGTATGTGTGGTTGGTCTCAGAATAACTTGATCTGATTTCAAGAAAGTTGTCCCTGACCTGCATAATTTCAATTCAGAATATAATGATGCAATTTAAATATTTCTCAAATTAGTTACTAGTATTTGAAAATGTACATAGCTAGAGTTGACCTAATAGTTTCTAACCTATTACCTGTACAATAGGACAACTGATCACCTGCTAAATGTGGTATTTTCTCCTCTCCTTTTTCTTTTTTTTTTTGGCTCCACTTTCTCTGGAGAAGTATGCTAAGCAGCCATTGTAGCTGATGATATTGTTTGCTCAAATTTTATAAAGAGTTGAAAATGAACATTGCTCATTCACTTACCTCTGAAGTACTCACACAAACCTGTTATTAGGAAACTTATGATATTTTGATGCTACTAGCTCTTCATTCTGAATACAAATTATTGACCCACAACTACTTAAAAGAAACAAAATCCTTCTAATCACTTACAAAAATACAGAAGTCTGCTCTTAAATTAAAGGATTAACTGGCTAGGATTGACTTTGCATATGGAATGGCAGGAGGAAAAGGGCACCCTGAGTCATGTAACTGGCCTTGTTTATCTCAGTAAGAGAGCGAAAGGAAAATTTAATTTAGTGCATGCAATTTAGCATGCAAAAGGTCAAACTGGTGCATGCCTGCAGGTAGTTAATCAGAAAACTGCTATAATTTCCAACCCAAACAATGTTAAGCAATAGAAAGATAAATATTGGCACTTGCTCTGTGAGGCTGATTTCAGCTGATATTCATAAACTCCTCTTGCTTCTGTCCTGAGTATTTTACATGATACAAATGGTTTTAATTAAAAATAGTGTGTCTCTCCATCCCTAGTCCTTTTATTGTCTCCAATATGGTTGGAACAGAGTGTACAACACACTAGAAGTGCAGCTAGGGCAGGGTGCCTCCTGGGCGGACTCAAGTTTGTTTTAATTGAATCTAAAAAAATAATCGTCTGGCACATGGCATGTGCCATCTAACAATGGGCAAAAAGCCTCAGATCAGTGACAATCGAGATGGAAGAGAAAGACTATGGCTGTATCATCTGAAAACAGCTCTTAGCCTAGGTGAGTGAAGTGTGTGTGCAGAGGAGTTACTGGAAAGTCTTTTGAAACAGAACTTTTCTCCTTTCTCCTCTAGTTTTCCCTTCTCCCTTGTATTTTACATTCTTTATCACTTTGAACTTCCATGCAGCACTTTCAACCCACTGCAAACCATCATGGAGCAGTGAAGTGTCCGAGTTAATTTTTGCGCCTGCTTTTAGTTTTATAGGCTAGTGACCTGGGAAACATATTTCTTTGTTTTTTCAAGATGCTGAACATCTTTTAGTTCTTTTCAATTTTCCAGATGTATGCTGCAATTAGCCAACATATACCATTCTCCTGTCCCGTTTTTCCTTTTGCAAATTTACAGAGTAACTTTTTTTCCCTGCACACAAGGTCTCATAGGAAAACCACTTTGCTTCTCACCATAATCTACATGTACATTTCCATACATATTGTAGTGCTGCTGTCTGACATTCATTTGTGGTTTATAAAAAATAATAATTAACTCAAATCCCAAATAAATTGGATTCAAATCAAATATTGCTGTTAAATCTTAGATCTGGTTGGGACCATATATGTGGCAATTCACAAAAATTCACCAAATATGTAGAATTCACATTTCCCTCCCAGATGTCAGAAAATGGTGTCTGCATGCAAAACCTCAAAGTCTTAGAGACAGTTGCACAAATGCAGCTTTCTTATTTAGTGAAGAAACTCACAGGCAGCTTATTATTCTAATTTTCCAAAGTCTGTCCTGGCTTACAGAATTGCTCCAGGGCATAAAGTATTGATTTTGTTCTGAAAACTTATGTGTGTTTTAGGTGCTGACTATCAATGGACATCATCATTTCCCATATTGAGTGCCTTGTGGGAGGTGCAGAGTTCCCTCTGCTCACGCTGTGTTTAAGGTAAGCATGAGGTAAAAGAAAAGAGTCAGCAGAGACCTTGAGAAAGCCCCCCTTCCCCAAGGGATATCATAATGTACTTGAGCTTTGCTAGGCACTTGTAGTCTCCAAACATTTGGCAATGTAACTAGTCAGACATAATCTAATGTAAACCTCATTTACTTCTGCTCCCAGAAGGGAACAGATGAGGAGGCTGGAATAGTTTTAATGTTCTTGAACTGTGTATGGATGTCGAGGAGGCACTACTATTGTTGGCTGTGGCATGTTTTTTTTTTGAAACGATGAAAATGTACTCAGGGAGGACACGTCTGGGTCTGTATCCTGACTGTAGGGTGCACTGGCTGGTAGAGGGCCAGAACCAGGGCTGCTCCTCTGCTCCTGGAGCGGGACTGAGCAGATGAAGCCTTGCATCTCAGCTGAGGGGTGGGGCAGAGGCACGGCACACAAGGGAGCTCTGCAATGACTCAGGCTGAGGAGTGGGAGCCCTGGCTGTGAAATGCAGCTGGCTATTTCCTGCCTCACTGCTTGGTTTTGCTTACTGCTGTACGGAGCAGAGAGAGCTGTACGCCCACCTCTTCCTCTGCCATTCTTGAAAATTCCTACTGGTAAAGTAACCAGTAGGGAAAAAAAGAAAAAGAAAAAAAAGAAAGAAGATTTAAAAGAAAATAATGTGAAGGAGGGAGATAGAGAGATGCATAAAGGCAACTTTTTATTTCCTTTTCATAAATGTAGAGGGAATCCATTGAATTTGACCCAAAAGGGGTAGCAATCTTAATTTATTTTGATTGAACATAGAAGTGCAATTTCTTGATGACATTTCCACTATTGTTGTTGTCTAGGAATCTATCATTCAGTAAACAAACAAAGACTCTAGTCCAGCGTCAGAGAACGTCTGTTCCAAATTCCACAGAGGACAAAAAGAGAGTCCTGGACTAGGACAGTACCAAACTCATATTTGGTCCTGTAAATATTCAAGTTCTGAAACTTAAGATCAAAAATATCTTCTTGATCTAACTTAGATGAAGAAACATCAATGAGAATGTGGGTATATGTAAAATTAACCACATTTTTAAGCCTGCAGAACTAGGGCTTAAACCACACTCAATAGTACATCATGATTTTTTACTTACTTTTTCAGTATCACTTTCTGTGAGCTTAAGGCAAACTATGAACTCTGAATAAGAAAATGGTAACTTTGTCTAATGTTTCTCAATTTACTTTTTTTTTTTTTTAATGCTGTAGGTTTCATAAACAGGAGAGGCCTTTTGAAGGTTCTAACAAGTTACACAGATGAAAGCAGATTTCAGTCCACACAGCCAAATTTCCACATGAAGGTGCTCATTGTATTCCTAAATCCATAGCTCTCATAACAGGCTTAAGTCACTCTGCCCGAGAAAGAAAAGATTAATTGTGAGTTACTTGCAAAAATGTTATGAAGTCTTGATCTGTGAAGCATGGGATTGTCACTTAAGGGTGTCACCCGCTCCTGAAGAGAGTCAGAATTGAGGATGCACTGTGCTGCTTAGGTTCTAAACAATATGGCAAAACTGTGACTGTTGGAGGATGTTGTAATGGGAACACATGTGTAGGTCAAAAGATTAATCAGAAAGTTTACAAACAAGCATTTTTTTCCCTAATATTTCTCATCTTGCCCAAGAATGATCAGTTCCATAGGGAGCACCACTTAAGGTAGAGTATAATATGTGGTTGCGGTTTTGTTTATGGAAGATTGCAGAAGAAGGGGGTAGTGGGTTCATTCACAACAAATTTCTGTCCCCAGGAATACTGAGGAGCTAGGAAAAAGCCCAAAAAAGCAATAACAACAAAAAACCCCAACCCACCTCTCCTTAAGCAAGGCACCAAGGATGTGGTCCTCTTGCTGATAACTTGTCGCTATGGCCTGACAAAATTCACATACACACACGTACAAAATCTGCATGTGGACTCTTTAACTTTGACTCCAACTGTGATTTTGATGAGTGAATTACAGGATTAAATATGTTGGCAGTGAAGGCTGGAAAACTGGACTGAATCCTGAGAAGCTGCATGGTGGGAAATAAGGAAGACAAGCTCCCCTGCCAGCCCAGGGAATGGCTCCAGGTGCCTGGTGGGACTTTAGACTGTCAGCTAAGGTAGCAATACACACATCAAAATCAGCTTTCTCATGGATGTTTGAATGAGAGGTGTGGTGGGAAGACACACACACAACTGTGCTTTGTACCTTTCAAATGAATTATAACTGTGTCTGCTTCTGATATGGCCCGGTGCCAAAAGTAATTCCAAAGAGACTTCTAAGGACTTTTAGAAGTGTGAGAGTTCATGTGGATTTGCTCATCACAGCAAATTCCGCTTTAAAATGTTCACTACTGAACTTCTGAAGATCTGGTCTCCTAGTATGTGTTTGCCTTAGTACTGTCAGGGAATGAAACACACATTTAATAAAAAAAGAAACAGCAAAATTGGTTAATGTTGTGTTGCTGTGATAGAGTGGCACGTTTTTGCTAAATTTGCGGTAGCAATCTTCCCAGACTGAAGCTCTCACTAATTATAACAAGTAGATAAGCAGCCTTTTACCAGGCTCCAGGAAAACAGTTCCCTAACTGCTGCTCAGACCAGTTCTGTGGCTGATGGGCATACAAATGCCACAAGCAATCCATCTGAGATTTTTGAAACAGAACACATTATGCTGGAGTTTGACTGATTGCCCAAAGAGATGTTTGTAAAATAGACAGTCTGTTTACCATCATTTTGATTATATTTTCAGTCATTTGACCAAATTCCTGGAAATCTTAGTGACTTGGAGAAAGGCTAAGCAAATAGCTCATTTGGTCAATTTATTATGGCATTTTATTTTGTTTGTTTGGTTTTATTACTGCTGTATAGCACATAGTGCTTTACACTCTCTGTCTCTGCTGTGGGAAGGTTAGAATTTTGATTCATTTGACATTATGACTCATTTAGCTGTGCCACAAATATTAGGATTAAAATATGCTGAGCAGAAGGGCAGAGAATTTGTGTACTTTTACTGCCTTTTGGCATGGTTTCTTTGGAAAATATTTTGTTTTTAATAATAACACAAAACTGTAGTAAAATTGTTGAAAATAGGTTAATATATTAGGACATGTCACACAACAGAGAGTTCTCCAAAGGAGCTTCAAGAAAGGAAGTATTGCTGATGGTGGAAATTAATCTGATAATCATAGCAGGTTTCTATGTTTTCATGTACTATAGGAGTGCTGGTAAAATAGGAGTGGTCTGAAGTTTAAACTCCACTTCAGTAAGCCTTGAAGCAAAAATCTAAATTATGCCCTAAGACTAATCTAGAAGTAGATCTTGATGTGAATTGAGTTTCCATAGCTGAGTTAGGTCAGTCAAGAACAAAGAGGAAAACAGAAACATAAACTCTCCCTGAAAGACAGAGAGAATGCATTGGGTGTGCTCCTGCAGCCTTTCTGAAGTGAACATGGTGGAAACCATTATGTTCTCAGTTTTTGTTGTCAGACTCATTGCTAATGGTAGTGGGAGAATTTTCTTTCTAATTCAGTAAGAACTTGAAGGATATTAACTCTAAACAAGGAGAGAGAATGAGAAATAGGGTACAGCTTCAAGTTAGGGGAATATAGAACATTTCTCAAAAAACCTGAGTCTGCAATGTGATCATAAAAAATGAAGATAATCTGAGACAGAAGTAAGCTACACCTAACTGGAAAATAATGTTAATAATACCACAGAAGAATAAATATTTGAATGAGAATCCAGACATCAATTGACTCTTATCCAGTGTTAAATGGAAACACATGCTTTGCACTAGGAGCTAGATGAGGGTGGGAGGAGGAGGTGGCAAGAAGCCCCAAGCTCCTTTTCGTTTCAGCGTTATACTCAATCACAGCCACTGCCAAATTAGCCCATAAAAGTTGAGCCAATTCAAGACCATTCAGTTTAAGGCTGAAATCTCTCTCTCTCTCTCTTTTTCCCTCCTTAACTTTGTTCATAAACATGCTGCAGTCAGGTGTTAATTACAATCCCCAGTAAAGCCTCAGAGTCCTGCAGATTCTCCTGGGGAAAATGACTGGACTCAGCACTTTTCAGATCTGTTTATTTTACTTTACTGCACTTTAGTTACCCCAGCTGGCTTGCTACAGACAGAGGAGAGAGAGGAAAGCCCAGCCTTTAGCAGAGTCCTGGGCAACCGAAGAGTGTCCCTCTTCCCAACTGAGAAGCTTACATGAGAATTGCTTGCCCAAAGTGTGTTGATTAGGTGTCGAATTTTTCTTTCTCTGGGGACCTGACCTTTCAATATACTGAAGAATCTGCTTCTTGCCAAGTTATTCCAAGCCATCTTCTCTTGTGCCATGCTTCGCAGGCAAAAGACACGTGTGAGAACATCTTGCCACATATTATCTATTTTTGCTAATAGTAAGAATTATTTGCTAATCTCCGATGACGTGATCAGCACTGAACAAGACAGAGAGAAGCACAGAGCATACCCTGAGGAGTTTATAATTTTGAAGACAAACATAGATGAGACAACATGCACTTGGAAGACCCTGAAGTAGATGTTGACCTACTAAGAATTTAAAATGAATTAACTGAGAGTGGGAGATTATTTTTTTCCCCTGATGCAGTCTGCTTTAAATAACAGACTTTTTTACTTGTGCTCTAGCAAGAAAATGTTGTCATGAAAAGCATACATGTCTTACCTTACTATTCCCTCTCTGGGAAATAAATTAGGCCATACTCTTATGTACGAAAATTGGCAGGCTATTGTTGAAGCAGATGCAACTCTGTTAAGTTACCTCAGCTGGACCCCTGACAAAAGAGATACACAGGCACCTGCATGTTTTAAGATATGCCAAAGAAGTTAATTGTTCTGAGCTCACAGAAGGCTGAATATAAATTTGAGATCTTGGGTATCAGCTTGGTATTTCTTGGAATGTGCATTTTTCTTAGGCAGAGAAATGCTTTTGTTGAAGTGAGGAGACATTCCAGATATTTTTATACTACCTAAGTATGCAAACTAGAATAACTGATTCTGAAGTAAAATCTGTTTGGAAGGCAAATTAATTTCACTCCTAAAAGTGGCTACCTAGGTACACATAATACAATGAAAATATAATTTTTATTTGGGAAGCAATACTTTCTTTTGTGCAACTTTATTCCTGTTGTGGTTTTACAGGAACTGTTCTGACTGTTGACCAATACTTTCTGGAAATCAGACAAATCCACAGAGTAAAGGTTTGCCTATACAGGAAAATTACCAGCAGCAAACTAAGATGTGAAATGACGTTGTGTTATGTGAAATGACTGTGCACTAAAACCCCCCGTGGACACTGAGAGGGCACACTGAGGGTTCCTTTGTATGAATGGCTTCCTCAACTGCATGTAAAAGTACACATGCAGGGAGCAGCCAGCATGGTGTAAATTCATACGTAGCTTGTAAATTCACACCCTACCTCCTTTGTATAAGCAAACCACTAGTCAAGGCCTTGCATTCATTCCACTGGCATAAACCTGAACGAATAGATGAACCTTACACCTTGCTCTGAAGGCAAACATGTTTGGGCTAATGTGATGTGTAATGGAGGGAATGCTGTCAGGAGCCAGGGCACTGCAGTAGATGGCCTTGGGAGAGCTAGTAAAAGTGCTTCAGTAAAAGTGCTTCAGTAAAAGTACTTCAGAAATTCTCTATGACCATGAGGGAGAGAAACCATTTTACCATGAGGGAGAGAGGACATTCTCTATGTCAGAGTGACAAGATCACCTAGCCCTCTGGAAGAATGTGATCATGACTTGAAATACAGTTTCTTGCCCTGTGTATCATTCCTTTCTGAATGGTTTTGAAGGGATCTTGTTGAACAGTGTATTTCTCTAACATGTTAGTCAGAATGAATACTAATTATTTATTATCTTTGGCAGTGAAAGTTATAGGAGTGCAGCTGAGCTAAGACCTGCCACGTCTCATGTAGCTGAAAAGGAGACTTTCTCACAGCAGCCCCTGGACCTTTCCTAAGAGTCGCTCTCTATGATGAGTATTCCTCAAGGTTTTTCAACGAGATATTTAAAATCTTTTTTCAGGTCCTTTGAACTGTCCTTCCAAAATGCCACTACTTGACAGCCCTCTAAGACACAGTCACCCAGTGCTGAGCTGATTCCCTTCTGATGTGAAGTAGCAACAGTGATCTCATCTGCTCGGGTTTCACTGAAGGTCAAAAGCAGTCTAAAGATCAGGGGGGCCCTGCCTGAGAGGGATGAGCATCTCCCTTTTCTCCTGCCACTGTTACTGTTGTGGGAATATACACAGAGCTGTCTTTCACATTTTTGTTAGATTCTGATGTGAAAAGAGTATGTTTTTACAAACACACATGAGCCATCAGGATTTTTTTTCAACCTCTCTTATTTGATGGCCTCAGAAATCCATTTGCAGAATGTGATTTTACCTAACATAGATATTTACTGTGAAATATTTATCTTTGTTTAACAGTCTAAGAAATTGCATGTGCTTAGAAAGCCACTCAGTTTTCAATGACTAGGGCTACAGCAGTTTTATTGAAAATATTTTTTGTGGTTTGATCAGAAAACTTAAGAGAGGCATAAAAAATCCTAGTGACTAAAATCCTCTCCCTGCAGCCCTGAACATAAACCTACAAAAGGGAAGTGGCGTTGACTGCAGACCGGAGAGGTGACAAGCATGAAGTAGCTACTCTGGTAGTGGTTTCAGAGTGCTAACTGCATGTTTCAAAATGGTGGGCAAAGCACAAGAGCTGCTGAAGCCCGTGTATATGGTTATTAGCTCATACCAAAGGCCATATCTTCAATGCTATAGTTAGCCACATGAACCAGAATAATAATTCTTGCGCAAATTTATGCTTTTCTATTTTGCAATCACAGCTTCATTTTGTGGTTTCCATTTTCTACCTCTGGAAGTGGATATCTCGTCGGAGGAAGTATCAGTTATCTTTTGTGCTTATGAGGCAAACCCAGGGGACAATACATCGTACATTTCCAAGCTGTTGTTCATGATGGGTTGAGTTCTGTGGACACTTCTCTTGCTTCCTCCTTCTGATAGAGATCTATCTTAAATAGCTAACGTGAACTGGCTGGGCAGCAGTCATTTAGAAGAGATCCAGCTAGGACCGGAGAAGGAGCACAGATTGTACCATCATGCACTTGCCGAACATGGTATGCAAGAAAAAACCATGGACTGTCATTATTGGGCTGAATTCTGGTCATTTCATGTACCTGGGAATTTTTGGCTAATATTGGACTCTGGCCTGTGTGCTGTGCAGAGAAATCCACACAATTTTAGTTGATGCCAAATCAAATACTCACATTGGTGATGGCTTGCCAGAACTTGAAATGCTTCAATGATCCCCAGGTTGGCTTCTTGAGCCTCTAGTGCTGCCTGCTCCAGAGATGTGTATTATATCTTTCAAAGGACAGCCTAGGTACTATGTCAGCATTTGTCAACATATGCTGGCAATAAACTCAGAGTTACATAAGTTTGGGGTACTCACCCCCTAAGGGCTGCAATTCCACTATGCCCCAAGCATGGGGTGTTAGAATTTATGACTCTCTGCAGAGATGTTTCTCCACAAGGATCTATAAACAAAGCTGCTCTATTATGTGAAGAGTACAGAACAAAAGTTCTTTGCTCTTAGTAACTGCAGTATCTGTGACAATTTCTGTTCCAACCATTTGTCTTCTATCTCATGCTGCCAAATTCATGAAACTATCCTTAAAAAATATAAGACAATGCTGTAGCTACTTCTGAAAGCCCTTTTTTTCCCCAGATATGCAAGATAGCACAGTCAAAGCTTAGGTTCTGTCCTTCATCTCTTCAAATCTCAATTGCATATGCACTGCCTGTGTTTCACAGCTACCTGCAACCCAGTTCTTCTCCCTGTCCTTTCTTCGCTTGTGTTGGGGAGGTCTGAGGTGGTTTTAAATCAGAGCACAAGCAGCAAGAATCTGCCTTTTCTGTTGTGTTTTGGCATCTGGCAAATGTGAGCTCTGGTGTGCTGTGGACAGCCTTGGATATGACAACAGAGTTCAAGGGAACTCCAGGGACCCTTGCAATCACTTCTCTGTGTTGACCTTTGTGAACAAGCAGGTTGTGCCTGACAGTTACACTAACAAAGCATTTAAGCTTTAAGTGGTTTTTATTCCAGGTTAGTTTTAGGCAATTCCTACTACCTATTTAGAATTTTTCAGTGCTATTAAATATTATTGTTTAATTGCTTAATATGTGAATTAGTCAATAAAATAATTTACTACATCACAACAGCCAGAGGCCAGCATAACATGGCACAACACCTGGCCAAAGCCTTCACATAGCCTGGCCCCTGGGACACATTTCACTGAGAAAGGAAGCACTTGGCTGAAATACCAGTATTATCCCTCAATCTTTCTGTGAATACCCCAGCATTTGTAAGGGGTGGCTGGGTGAGCATGGGGTACCTGAGAAGGGATATCACTTTTAGCATGTGAGATGTTCATGCTCTCTAAACACTGTATTGTTAAACTCCTCGGGTATAGCAACGAAGTGCAGACATATTGAACCCATTAGCTTTGTGAAAATGGTTTGAACAGAAAATAGCCCACTTCAGTATTACTTTTAAAGAAAGATGAAGTAATGTAATGCAATTATAAGAGCCTGAAATATGACTGATTTATTGAGAGACACCATATTTGGCTTCAGTGACACAGCTGAAAAAACCTTGGAAGTAAGAAACACAACAGGGACACTTCTGGTTTGAAAAATCACCAAATGTGAACTGCAGGTTTTGGAAATATTGGCACAACTTCTGTTTTATTCAAACATATGTGACTTAGTTAATTATCTATAGGCAGAATCTGGTCTTATTTTTTTCAGCCTAGGGCACAATTTTCAATTACACTGCTGGAAGTGGGGTTAAAGTGAGAATTCTCATGTTGTCTAAAGATTAAATTGGCCCAAATGGAAAGAGTTGAAAAGAGTTGGTTTGTTCTTCATCATTCGTTCTCTTAAGCACTCTGGATTCTAAATGGAAAAGAAATGGAAAAGGTGCAGTGCGACCTGAAAGAAAAGCTGCTCCTGTGACACCTCCTCCCACAGAGGTTTAGACCATGTTTTTGGATTACTCATGCAAACTCAAACTACATTGTGGGCAGTGTGCTCTTCCACAGAATTTTGAAGTCACTGAGAAATCATTACAATGAACTAGATGGTCCTTGGGCTTATTAGCAACCCTCTGTTGTAATTAATTCCTCCTGTGTTAAGCTCATGCCTTTCAACTAAAATTTTTATAGACTTAAAAATTGCTGCTAAAAGTTGAGCTTTTCATTTTTCTTTTAGGCATTTTTAATAAGATTAAAAAGCTTCATAACAGAAGAAGGGATGGTATTTTCATTTGTCTTTCTCTGAAGCCCAAGGGTTAAGACAGCAAGTTGTATTATGGAGGTCTGGGTTAAGGACCTTTGTGTCCTGGTTGAGAGTGTGACTTTGAAGGACTCTCCTGTACTGTGATGATAAGGCTGACAGATATGGCCATATTAGCATGTTAAAATACATCTGAAGGGTAATATAATGTGTCTGCTCTGCTGGAAAATGATACACCCTTGCCGGTTAGTATTTTGGTGGTAATTTTAAAGTCCTCATAGAATGCTCTGTGACAGTGTTTAGGGTGGTCTGTGGGGAATTGTGGATTAAGGAGTAAGGAACAGAATTTAAGTATTTTGTTCCTTTGGAGACTATTCCAATTAAGGAAAAATAGGTATATGTCATCACACGACCTGTTCACTTTTTTTTTTCTCAACTAAAACCCTTAAAAGCAAGTCACCTAGACAGCCACAATGACATGTTTTTTTTCTTTTTGCTTACAAACCCGAAAATACGGTTGAATGTCTTTTTATTCTATTTTACATTTCTGCTCTGGGCAAATGAAATAGTGGATAGAATAAAGGAGGGAGTTTGTGAGTTGATCTTGTGTAAATCCTGTGAGTTCCCCATGCAATCTGATGTCAGATAGATGCTCAAGACAGTAAAAAAGTCATTTGATATGTCTGCAGTGCTCTCAGAGAGCCAAGCAGGTTTTCTGGGTACTTTCTGAAATGTCTGCTGTGAACTGAAATCTGTGTCACCAATAGTCTATCCTGGCTATGGCAACAGATTCAGAAATCACCCTGTCTGCTATGACAGAGCCACGCCTTCCTAGGCTGAGAAGCATCAGTTAATTGCCAGATTTTTAAAGTATTTCATAGCTATCTTTCAAGCCTGCTTCTTCCTTCCTTCTTAAGGAGCCCTGTGTTTACTAAACACATTTGTAAAATTATCTAGTTGGATCACCCCTATTACTTTCTATCCCTCCAGGTCAGCTAAGACAGTGTGGTAAAGTTGAGGCGCTCTGGGCTCTTCCTATATTCAGTGGAGAATGATAATCTCAAGAGCCCTTCTGTCTGGGGGTATTAGTGTGGCTTCTGGCTTAGATGCCACTGTTTGTTGCCTGAACTAAGTACGGTGACCCTAAGACTCCTTGTTTTGCTGCAAATAACACAGAACTGATTGCACAATGTCTCATTACAGTCAGTTTAGATGATTCTCACATTAAAAAAGTGTTGTCCAAGTGTTGTCCAACAACTACAACCTGCCCTTCTCTTGAAGGGTGTAAGTGGGGCAGAATGTGGAGACAGTGGGCTTTAAAATATTGTCAGACCTTTTCTGGAAAAAATCTGCAGCTGCCTGTAGAACCTGTAGTCCCCTTTCATTCTGCCCATTAATTATTTTTCTTCTCTCTAGCCATCTATTTCCCTTTTTGTCACTTTTTACAAAAAAAAATTTAAAAAATCTAGGTAGCCCCATTTTTCAAATGATAAAATCTGTGAGGAGAATTTCTTTGCTGCATTGTTCCCTTCCTAATGGCTGTTTTTCCACAACACCATACCCTGTTACTTGGGAAAGGTAGAAGAAAAGGGAAAAAGAAAACATGTGTGCAGAGGATATACCCAGAAATCAGAACCATGCCATGTAAAATTGTTACAGCTGTTTCTGTTTTTATTGACTGTTTCTTTTGGATCCATTTCTCTGACAACTGCTGCTCATGTGAGCAGGAAGGCATGCAGCATGACATTGCTGTGGACTGCGGGGTCCTAGGGCCAGGAGTAGGTGGAGAGGGGAGGGAAAGGAAGAGGGTGTGGTGGTGAGGACATTTATGTGGGACACATCAAAGCACATCCTTGTAATGTGTTACAGTAACCCAGGAAATTCAGTGCAGATGCACTGAATAACCTTATGGCAATCTGGGGTTTGCAATAGTGATACAGCAGCAGCAGCTGTCACGGTACTTGATTTTTCAAATTTCAGTGAGCCACTACTCCCCCTCCTCCCTCACACAAATCCAGTCTCTTTATTTGAGTTTCCTCCTCTGAGCAGCCTCACTGCACAGTACGTCATGCAAACGAAAGTTAAATGTGCTACAAATGAGATATGCAGGGCCACTTATAACCTGGGAAGCAGCAAAGAGTGATTGTTATAGCCTTTCTTGATTTGCTTGGATATGACATTAAAGGGGCTGTTCAAACATGGAAATGGTGAATTAGGTGATTCTATACGTGAAGGGAAATAGCAAGAGAGATAGTTTTCCATGTGAGTAGATAGTAATCTTTTTTATGGACAATATGAAGTATCTGCCTCCTTTGATAGAATTGCTGGATGGAAGCTGAAAGATAGGAAATGTTATTTCAGATGCTCAACTCAGTTCATTGACCAAAGAGGGAAAACATCTAGAAAGAGCTCTGAAAAGCACAGCTAGCTCTTCTTTTTTCTACTTTATCCTTTGGAATATCTCTGTTACACTCAGGCTCCTTCAGTAAGTGGTCAGTTTGAAAGATGTAGATCTTGATTTTTTTTCCATATGCAAAATACACATACACCCATTATGTTCATATAAATGATTTGGACTGTACATAGAACCTCAATATATCTTATGCAGCAATTATGATGTTATATCTCATGGATGCATGTGTCAGTGACTTGGGTCAACCATAAGGCTGTCTTTAAAAACAAAACCAAACAACAATGTTAAGCTTTTATTTTGCTAACCATTGTAAAACCCCAAAACTGTAAATTAAGAGAAAATTATAAACTGCATCTTGTGATGTACATTAATTTGAGATGAAAATAAAAAGTAGCATTATAAATAAATGCTTTATATTTTATTAAGCATTAATTTTTGCTCAGCAATTTGTACTGTAACTCCTTCTCCCATCTGTCCTTGGTTTTCATCCATATGTGGAGCCTCGGTGTGTCCCTGATATTTGTCAATTTGTCAAAGCTTTGGCACAAACTGGAGGAAAATAGACCAAACACTAGAATCTTCAGTCAGAACACACTGAAATCATGTGGATTGGATTCAACTCCCAGAGCCAGTCATACCTCTTCAGCTTTTGATTAGAAATTAAACTCAGAACTGAAGGGCATGTAGCTCTAAGGATCACTGCAGCTTTAGCTAAAATGAAGACCAGAACCATAGGCCTGTTTTGAAAGAAGTCATACTTGATACAAATGGGAAGAATTGACAAAAGCCACACTGCAAAAGCAGCATCTAAATACAAAAATCACTTCATTCACACTGTGATGACACCAGTTCAGAGTGGTACAAAAATTTATGGTTTTCATACGCAGATTGTACCAGTTTTGCTTTAAATAGGCACTGATTTTGGAAAAGGGATCTGTGCATTTAATGCTAGTTTTTCCTAAAATACTTTTGTTTGCTTGTACAAATTAAGTTTATGCCTAGCAAAATACCTTGTAATATGCAGCTATGTGCTCTCACCTGTGCCTGTTTACTTGTGTTTCTTCCTTGTGAGTTTTATTTGTAGAGGGTTTGTTACTAACGAGTCACTCTGGAAAACTGGTGCTTTATGAGCAAGACAGTTGCAAAGTGAGATGGCTGTGAGTGCCTGTACTCGATGTAAATGCCTAGAGCAAACCACTAAGACAACACAGGCATTCTTTTAAAAACTGGGAGCAGAACTAAGCTGTAAAAGCAACTAGTGATGCATCTTTTGTGACTATGCATTTCCAGGCCATTGCCTTATTTGCTGAATGTTCTCCACACAGTTGATTGAAAAAAGTAGGTGGAGCATAAGAGGAAAAAATATTTTTTAAATGTGATTTCTAGCAATTCTTGGCTATGGATGATTCAGAAATACTAGTATAATAGGGATTTTATCGGAATTTTGGGATGTTAGCTTTAGGTTACAGAGCAATGTTTGAATAAACAAGTGAAAAGTTGGAATAAACAAATCAAATCCCCACCAGACATGAAATAACTACATCTTCTGAAGTTATTCTTGACAAAAAACTGCTTGACAGTCATTGAGGTAACTTTCAAGTTACCTTTATATAAACTGAATTTGATTGTTCATTCCTAGGAATAAATGCCTGCAGCTCTAGAGATCCTCACAATGATAAGAAAAATATTAGAACTGTGAGGATAAAATACAAGTGAGTATATATGAGAATCTGCTCTCTTTCCTTCATTCTCTCATGGACTTGTTGGGACAGAATGTTTTCCCATACACTCTGCAAATCCAAAGTCCAGTGCCACTGGCTTGCAAGCACTTACATTGTTTTCTGTTGATCAGCAAAAATCTGTCTCTGGATTCTCTTCTTGTCTGGTTTGTGAATAAGACTAATGTCCAAAAGTGATAAAAAAACCCTTAAAAGATGTTGTTTTGGTTTTTGCTGGAAAAAAAATTTCAGATAAGGAAAACCTTTGATTACTGAATGATGCTGGGGCTCTCCCACTTGCTTTTTTTCCATTCTGAGTTTTCATTTCTCCTCACCCAGAATATACCAGGAAAATAATTTCTGCTGTGCTTACAAATTTTGGAATTTTAACAGTTCAGTGAAAGATTTTTATTTTCTGACTGATTTTTTAGTATTTCCCCTCAGATTGCTATGACTTAGCTTATGGTCTTCAGAATACTGTTATTTCCTTGCCTGCTATTTTTTTCCTAAATTCCTTATGTTTTTAACTTGCAGTGACTTACATATGACCTTTGCCTATGATTGGCCAAGCCACTTGGAATGTTCCTTTTTGGCTCCTTGCTGCTGCTGCTGAGGGTGTGACAATTTGATGCCATTGGTGTGACTTACAAAATTAACTAAACCCACCTTGTGTTCAATAAATTAAGAATGAGGCCGTCACGAAGTGAGTGAGCATCTCAGATGGTCTTATGTTAATAGAAATGAAATTCTTATGCCCAAATACCTGGGAGAATCTGAGATCTAACCCTCAGCTTGCATCCTTTGGTCATTCTTTTCCCAAATCCTGTATTGCAGGTCAATAAAAGGCATTCTGAGAAAGAGAAAAATCTTCCCTTTGCTCCTTTCTGGGTCAGATGGCATTTTAAGGGAACTAAGGCAGCTTAATGGGTACATAACAACAGGCATTGTGGGCAGGGAACAATGACACGAGTCTGGTAGGATTCTATTCGAGTTTGTGGGAAGAGCCAAGTGGAAGATGTCAAGCAGTTTGTGTTTGACCAGGAAGACCCTGATGTACGATTTTTAAGAGATTAAATCCAGTCTCTATACTGACTTTCACTGAAATGATCTGGATCCCTGTTAGTGAAAGAAGTTGGCAATTCCTGTCATGCACAGGGAAAATGAGGGACCAGTGAGGGCAGGGACTGACTCTGCATGTGGCAGGCTGGTTTCTTTGATCACCTAAGCTGGTGTCTCTGGTATACAAACTTTATAATCATATCTATTTGATGATTTCTTTATTAAATCAAAACAAATTACTGACTATGGGGCAAAATAGTTAAACATTCCTGGTTTGCCATGAGACATGGATGCCTACATTCAATGCTGCCATTTGTTCTAAGTCCATTTCCAACTGTACATTCTTTTCCATGGGAAAGGGGGAAAACTGGAGACCAATTCACAAATTTTCGCACATTTTCACAGACTCTGGAAGCTGTTACATTCTTACCGCTTTTTTTGTTTTGTTTTTGTTTTTCTCCACAAGAATTTTCTGTCTCTGATATAAAGTCAGAAAGTCTGTATTTTGGGATTGCCTCTACAGCAGCTCTAGGTACCTCCTGCTTCACAAGCTCTGCAAAGTCACTGCAATTGTGACAAGATTGAACAAGGTTAACAATAAACCTGACCTTCAGCAGATTTTGCTTTACTTTCTTAAATCTTCATTGCCAAGAAAATTGCCTAAGCAACCCTTGGGTGAAAATTGCAAACAGAGTATGTTAGATCTGGTTACTTCTCTGTCACAAATATAAAAGAAAAAAATTCAGTTTGTCTGGGTTTTTATTTTATGGTTCAAACAACATAGCTAATATGCCTGTGGATTAGTCTTGTGGGGTAAATATTTAAAAGTTGGCTTCAGATTAGCTGAGGAATAAACATGATTGTTTTGTTGGAAAAAACACTTTGATCAAGCTGGAGGATCAGTGCACAGAAGGTATAAACCTCAAAGAGAAGCAGAGAGAATTATGAGTGATGCTATTCAATCAGTAAAGTGCATATTTGGGATGAAATAAGCCAAGCAGAATTAGAAATATTAAGGTAAGGGTGTAATTTAATGAGAATAGCATACTTGCATTCTACAATGGAAGGAGGTCGGTTTTCCTTCAAGGCCTCTATAAGCTTGTGATTCTACTCTATAGTGGTTTGTTTATTTATTTTTCACCCCCTTCTAAGTGCTAGTCTCCTTCTGAACAGAGCTGCAGCTTTTACTGCTGCCTTTTATAGTTGTCCCACAAGTTAACCCTTTCAAAACACATATTTGTTTCAGCCAGAGACACGCTACAACAGAATCTCAAAACTACAGCAGAATTATTGTAATCAGAAAGACTTAAAACCTCTCTAACAAATTAGGTAAAAAAAGCCTGACACCTCATTTATTAAAATAAGGAATGGGGAATGGTAATAATGATTTATGTTCCTTTTTTTTTTTTTTTTCTTTTCTTCCTCCAGTTTGTTAATATAAATCAAGTTCTAGAATTGAATTAGTTTCTGGCACTTCCCACACTCATGTATTCGACAATATCACAGCCAGACAATGACAGGAGGATAAAATAATCCAGATGCCTTCAGTTCACAAAGAAAAGAGTGAATGTTCTCTTTTACATTTGCAACTAACTGTATATGAATAAGATCAAATTTCTCTAAAAATAATGTCTGGAAGCTTTTTAGTTAAGGCTGGTTTTAAAATCTGAAGGTAATGAGATGAGTCTTGCCAATACCCATAAGGATGCCAGTAAGTGACTAGTAGGGACATAATTTTTTTTTTGGTACGCATTTTTGTGTAATTTTCAGGTGTGAAGACTGTTAAAGAAACATAAATGACATAAAAATCAGAATTTTTCTTCACTTTAAATCAATACACATACACTTTTCCAAATTTTTGGATAACAAAAATTATTTCCCTGTGTTTGTTGGTGCATCTGTTGTAGTATGTGGGCCAGCTCATTTCTTTTTTCTAGCGTTCCTCTTTAACATTAGTGTGCAAGAGGAGAAAAATGAGAGTGGAGCTGAGTTGAAACTTTGTTCTTTTCATTTTAAGATGATTTATTTTGGTTTTGTTTGTTGTTTGGTTTTGGTTTTTTTCTTTCTTGTTTGGAGGTCTCAGAACAAGTGTTTGGTGTTCTCTGGCTGCCTCCAGAGAGCGAAGATGCTCAAGGGCCCTCTGTCAACTTGCTGTGGCCAGCTGTGCAGGGGGATGCTAAGGAATGCCTTGCAGAGGTGCCTCCTTTGGGAAAGCTCATTTCTTGAACACGTGCTGGACCTGGGACTGCTTTTCCTGCTGTGCTCCCTTGTGCTGTCAGAAGCCTTCTTAGCCCAGACCTTCTGCTGAAGTCTTCCCCACAGTGAGGTGATTATGAACACTGCTCTGCTACAGGTCAAAAGCAATTCTATGACTCTCCCTTGTTTAGTATGTGAGAAACATGTTAATTTGAGTATTTTGACTTATTCAGCATCTATGACCTAGCACACCAACGGGCCAATATTGTTCCTAGTACACGGAACACTTTCCATGACACTCCTGGATCAGCAGTTGTTTATCAGCCTATCTAGTGCTGGAATGACTAGTGGGTTTTGCTGATTTATTACAGCTGTCTGAAGCAGACCTCAACAGCACTTTTTCTGTGTTTTTGTGCACATGTAGGAGAAGCAGGCATAGAAGAGAGAAGTGACTGTAGTCATCTTTTACCCATTTGTGCAGGAATGGAATATTTCCTGACAACTCCAGTTACCATCTGAATCAGGTTTATTCTTGCTGTTAGACTTTCGATATACTGTTTTATGCAGAAAACATATTGCTCTGCATTTCTAAATCAGGTTGGAGGTGTGATATAAAATTCTCTTGGGGCATTTTAAGGTAATAGTGTTTCCTTTTGTTGCAAGACTCACAGCGAAAAAAATGGGCAATCATACCACAGGAATAGATGTGTTACAGAATTCCTTCATGACATTAGATTCTGCAGAACTCCAAGCCATAACTTATATCACACCTAAAGTCATTAAGTGTAGAGACAAATTGCTTCATAGAGACAAACCGTTTGTTACTGGATTTTTTGTCTTTCATCTTACTGTTCTCTTTGCCATACGTGGTCTGTGGAATAATATCTAGGATTGCTTTTTGAAAATGTTTCTGTTGGCTCGGTTCGAGAAACCTCCACTATCATCTATTGTAACCAAATTTCTAAAATAAATTATAGCCTTGTGGAGCCACAAGTGGAGAAAACAGCAGGCTTCAGATGACATTTTGATAGTTAAAGGGCCTATTGCTGTTGTATTACTTGGGCCACTGATTATTTCTGTTTCTTTATTTACAACTATAAAATTGTTAGCTTTGCAAAGGAGAACCTGCCTCAGGGGAAAAAAATAACGATTCGTAGTTAAGGCTGGACCCAGAGGGAATGAGAAATTCTCAGAGGGAACATAACCACATTTTGTGCTGTACTTCAGCGCCCCACAGATCCAATCTAGCATGCAGACAAATGGAGCTAAATACAGTGCTTAAATGTGCATATTAAACCCTTGCCAGAAGCTACAGTTATTAAATAATACCAGGAGCTCCCCCAGTCTTCTACTAAAACAGTTGGAGCTGACTGCCAGGCTCATGCTTTCTGGGCAGATTATTTCAATCCTTTGGGAAAAGAAGAGCCACTTTAAGAAGTTAATACCTCTGGGGCAGTATATTGGAAAGCTTCATTTGATCTTCTGTGACATGTATGACAGTATCTCATTTTCAAACTGAAAAAGTCCCATCCATGGGTTATGCCACAACCAACACGCATAAATAAGGCTCCAAGTAGGAAAGGGAGAGTGGTGGGATATTGGAATGAGTGGCAAATGTTATCTGAAGCTCTTACTTGAATCCCACTATTAAAAAACACGCTGACATAGCTCTCTGGGATAACTGTGGTACATCAGTGGCTTATTTGCTCTGTTTGGCTGAGTGGATGATAATTGCCAGCACGGGAAAGGTGTCAGCAATCACAGTGTTTTAAACCTCTCTGGCCAGACGGGTAAAAGGACAGCTCACTGAAATCATAGTTCTCTTCATCGATTAACCACGTCCCACAATCTGTCAGTGTGAACAGCATTAATTTTGTGTGGCCTTTGTATGGAAAATGAACTGTTAGAGCCAAGGGTGCCTGAAAAAGCTGTTGTATAATCCCAGTGACAGAGAAAAAAAAGGATGGAAATGTAGAAAGACGCTTCTTCCACAGTCCACATCAGCCATTAGGAGTTTTTATTAGCAATTGCTGCAGATCTCCAGGTGCTAGAGCTATGCTGGAGAATGGCTGCTGCACAATAGGTTAGGCAAATTGAGATACAGAGCCAGACTGGGGCAATGTCTTGCTAATCCTTGACTGCCTTGGACATCTGGTCCTTCTGGAGAAGAATATTACCACACATGTTTTTTATCAGTGAGACAGAATTGCTGGATGATACTGTTGATTCCAATTACAACACTGTGTTTGAAAAAGCATTTAAAAGCAGCACCTACTTCTCCCTGCTTCTTCAGCTCTCTAAATCTTTCTGATACTGTTGGCTCTGAAATACATTGAATGGGACAATAAGAAACAGCATTTCAAAATGCTTCATTGTGCGAGGTTTTCTGTGTTGGCTTTTTTTGTTGGTTTTTTTTTTTTCTTCCCTACTGTAACTAACAAAGCTGTGATTCTGTTTTCTTGGCAGTACAGCAGCTGATTCAAACTGAAATGAGAAAATTGGGACCACTAGGACAAAAGTCAACAAGCATCTGCAATCCCTGATGAAGATTTCTTATCAGTAGTGAAGACTAGATATTCCTGGCCTATTCTTCACTTAATCAAATACAATTCCAAGATGGACATTGCATCTAAGGGCTGGTGTTCTTTCCTAATCCTTAATCTACAAAAAGGTTCTTGTTTTTAGGAAGGAAAGTCTTTTCCACACTGCTTTCCTGCCTTTCCTTGAGCAGTATAGAAGAGAATTTCTGTATTTAAAGACTGGAAATTGTGGGATACTTGCCAGCTCTGTTATGGCCTCTTGGACTTCAGAAAAACATTTTTCCTCAGTTATTCCTTTGTGAAGTAGATGCAATGGTACATCTGCTTTCCATGTACCTTGGGAGACTTGATTGATGATTATAATGGGCTTTCTCAACTAGAATGCAAGGAAGAACAGCAGTTTATTACAGAGATACCAGTTCAGGGGTCGGTGTAACCTTCTCTTCTTCCAGGGTGAAGAAAAAATATACTGCCATAACTTAGCCCTTTTCTGACCAGTATGCCACTGTGTGCTGATTTAAAATGTGCAGGCCTATCTTCATTGGAAAGGAGCAGAATTTTCAGCTGTTCATGAGAAAAACCTCTCTGTAGAATGGATTTTAGAAAGTACTAAACATCACTGGCTTTGTTTTTCACTGGGAAGTGGAGGGTTGACTGAGCTACTGATAAGAAGTGGCAAAGCTCCACTACAGCCAATGCTGAAAAGGAAGATTTGGAGGAACTTGGTCCAAAGCTCTCAAGGGTTGTATTTCCAAAATCAAACCAGGAACAGAGAATAGGAAAAATATATGTAAAAAATTATTAAAAGACCTCCAGAAAGAGGTATGTCTTTATTGGATAATATTATTACACCATTACTTTGCTGACATAGTAACAAATCAATGAAAGGAATATTAAATATTTTTAAAAATGAATAATGTAGTAACATATCATGGAGCTTTAAAGTGTACTGACCTGGATATATCAAGCCTAAGCAATCATTTCTTGGCTCTTGTGAGATCATTGCTTGACTCTGAAACTAGAATAATTTCATGAGTGTGTGGAAACAAGAATGAGGTCACCTCCATCTTAATTAGAAAAGGATAAATCAAACATCTAAGGCATACTTTCTTGTTTGCTGTTGACTCACTTAGATCGGTATGATATAGTCCTGGGGCAGTATTTTATGATAGCCTATTTGGTGCCTTGTGTATTATACTCCTTTTGCCTTTCTTTCTGACAATAATATAGGGTTAATCATGCTTACAAAACTGTTAAATTCACTCTGCTTCTATTTGAAAAAATGGAATGAGGTGAGCAAAACATTCAGATAAATAACATTTAATGTAGGCTTTATATAAGCCAGAGGTCTCAATAAAATTTTAAATCCTTTTAGTCAGCTATTCTTCTAATTACTTTTTATTTCTCCTTTGCTGGAAGAGCTTTCAGGCTGTGTACAATGAACATGTGGGTCTTTATTTCACATTAATGTGTTCAATAAAATAAAATGATACAGTTGAGTAATATGGATCAAAAACTAATTTATATAAAAATTGATTGTTTTAGAGCACTGGGAAACTTCTTTGTCTTGGTCTGTATGACTGCATTTCAGTAGACCTGAAACATACTCGGTTGTTATGGCCAGGTTTTTAATTTAAAAAAAAACACTGATATGGAAGACACTGATTGACAATTGGTTCTGCTGTGTTCCTCCTTCCTGGAGTAATGAAATAATTGCCTCAAATGAGATACGTGACTGCTACTTTTCCTATTTTGTTTATCAAGTGCCTGAGTCAGTACTCTGAAATTCAGTGATGATCCTTCAGTGACAACAGTCCTGTATGAGGAATTTTTTGAGATAAAAAAATATATACAAATACTCTTAAATTCACAGAAAAAAGGTTAGAAAAAAAAGAGAAAATAGTATTATTTATATTAAGTACTAGGCTGAGTCTTTGGACTTTGATGCCTGCTATGAGCCTATAAGACATACTGAACTTTCATATCTCTATATCACCCTAAAATATAAATAAAGTGAGGCTAAAAGCTACTGTTACAATTTTGACACTGATGTATTGATGTCAGTGTGGTCAAGGTTTCTTGATGATTGCTTGTAAGTGGAATCTGAGTTGTGCTTAGATTGGCAGTTGGGTCATTTGTCTTCAAAGTTATGCACACATTCAGTATTTCATCTTTATTTAAAGACAGTAATTAGAAACCTTAATCCTAGGCCACAAAACATGGAAGTCAATCAGACTATTGAAGCTCCTGAAATTCCAAGTAGAGTGCATTATTTTGAAAAGGGCATATTCAAATTTAGTAGTCTTAGCAGAGCTATGATGAGAGGAAAACAACTAGTTGGGCTCAAAATCATAGACAGGCTCATCTCCTTAATAGCAATATGGTCATTTTCTCTGCTAGGCTAGAGCCCAGTTAAACATTCAGTTAAAAAGTTTTCCTGCTGCATGGAAAATACACTGTATGATACAAGTATGATAGCCATGACCCTTATCACCCACAAGCAGCAAAGCTTCCAGGTGAAGTGCTGTGAGAGGAAATCTTTCAGGTGCTAGGGTAATCTTTTCTTGAGTTCTCACCAAGCTGGGTATCTGTGCTTTGCAGATGGAAACAGAGAGAATGGAGGCAGGAACTAAATGCTACAAATGTCCATGGACTGGATAGCAGAGAGATGAGGGAGATGGGGGGGGAAAAAATCTAAATCCAGTTTTTAGAAGTGTGGATTTTGCTTTGGGTCCATCTCTAAATAGTTCCTGGGTGTTATATAGAAATTGACTGGGAGGAAGCTACCTGTAAAAATAAGGTAGCAGCTTTGGTGTGGTTTTTTTAGTTTTGTATGTTTGTTTCTTTCTTTCTCTGTTTTCCATTATGTTGTTTTATATTGTTTTGGAGAAGGACTGTTGCTTTGACTGTGGGTGGACAGACCTTATATGATTTGAGTAGATTAATTTTGTGTTTCTCACATTTAAACAGCACAAAGTGGCAAGAGTCATAGGGTGTAAGTATGAAGAAAGAATGAAATGTTTTACACATCTTTCTGGGAGCATAAATTGCCCTAAAATGGAGTTTAATATTTGATTCAGACAGGCAGTCACTTGGAATAGTAAGCTGGATTGCAGCAATGAACAGTCTTGCAGGCTGAAGGGATGTGTTTGGGGAAGTGTTGAAACATAAATCAGGCAGAGAATGATTTTGAGGAAAAAGATCTGGACTGAGTGAATCTAAACTTGCACAAACCTGTCAAAAATGTGTCTTATTGTCCAATGTATTATCCCCCTATGATTAATGTGAATTGGAAATACATTATCGTGTGTGGTATGTATGCACGCTGCAAATCCATTAAGAACAAGCCTTATATGATTTATTTGTATTAATGTCGTATTAAATTCTAAAAATTGAGCTGATGTTGAAGCACAGGTGCAATCCAATATAAACAAGAACAACTTGAGTTAAGATAGCCTTATATCAATTTTACTCCCAGCATATTAGGAATGTGGCACTTACACTGGGAACAACCTTTCACATAGTAGTAGGCTGGTTTTCAACTGTGCACCCAAAACAGGTAGGAACATTCTGGTATGGCAAAGCTCTCAGAGAATTTAGCTTTCTGCAAATGCACTATCAGAAATTAAATCGTATTTCCCCCAACTTTCTTTTGTTTATTCAGGTGTTTTTGTAGACCACCACACAGATTTGAAGCACTGGATTTTTAAAGTTGTCTTGAAACCCTTCTGAAATGTATCTTAATGATGGAGCATGTAAAACCGCTTATGTGACATGCACTGTATTCCCAAGGGATCAAGCCTACACTTTCATACCGAGCCTTCTTTTTAGATTACCACCAAAAGAAGGCAAAAGAGAAAGGCTGATCTGAAAACCTTGTGCAAATATTAATGAATTTGTTCTCACAAATCCCCTGAGAAGTATTACTGTCATTTCAGGCATTATATTAAATACATATATGGGCCACAGTGTATTTTTAAAGCTCTTTTTTTGTGGGATCTGACAAAATCTGTGAAGAGACTACTTTTTATGTAATGATCCTTGCTCATTTCAAAAGTCACTTTTTTGTTCCCATTACAGAGGAAAATGACCTTTTTCGCTGGGAATTGTGGAAGAAGAATCAAAATTGTTGAAGGACTATTTGAAAGTCTCAGCTAAAAGGGAAGCTAGAAAAGCAGGCTATTAAATCAGTTGATACCTCCACAAGCCTGTAATGCAACAAAGTAAGAACGTTTGTGTTTAAGCCAAGATGTAAAATCATTACTAAGCACTTTTGCTAAGCAGTTTAATTTACGAGGGAGCGTAACTTTACAAAGCCATACTCTGTAAGACTCAAAATATGACAGCAGTTTTAGAATGAACAAAAGAAGTACTAAACCAGTAAATCCGCAGCCCAAAATATTCCAAATCTCATAGCAACATGGCTTTAGTGTGGCATCTCTGTGATTTATAGTGTACGATTATAATCCTTTGGAATAAATTGGCACTGACTGCTGTAACATCTTAAAGCTATTCAGGCAGCACATACAAATTGAGAAGTTAAATCACAGCCTGTGTCCAAGATTTCATCCAATATATATATTTTTAAGTGGAGTATCTCTTTGGAGATAGGTAATTCAACTGACAAAAAGTTCTTTTAGGACAAAATTTAGGGGCATATTGAAAAGATTGCAGCATTTCTTTGGCATTAATTCTACTTATCTACAGAATCTCTCTGTGTCATCTCAGTCTTCATAAACACCTTTAAAGCAGATCTGGGTATCTTTTTTGCTCAAGTGGGTTAGAAGTAGGAATTCTTCATTGAAGCTTTATGGACAGGAGCTGAAGCTAAATGGAAACAAAAGCTGATGAGGTATATTATATATTATACTTCTATGCACCTGCATATATGTATATATTATATGCAGGTGCATTGATGTAGGGCTGAATGAATTTTATATGCCCTCAGAGGTCTTGATCTGCCTCTGGCTGCCTGGTCATGAGGGTAGGGAGTCCTGAGCTTTATCTACCAGATTTACACAAGTGTCTCAGATATCCAATGACGCACCAGCGGCATTAGATGCCCCTATCTCAGCTGCTGAATACCAGCCTTGGATGAACTTCTTATTAACATGATTGAAGGCAGTCTGCAAAGAAGACATTCAAGACATTGAACTCTGGGCAAAAATATCAGTGGAGGCAGAGCTTCAGGTGTGCTCACTGAAAATGCTGTAGGGTCACTGTGATTTTACTGTTCAGTATTTCTGTGCATTCTGTTACTTGTAGTGAGCTCTTAGGCACCAACAGCCTCTTTATATGGGATATGAGTTAATTTCTCCATCCATGGGGCATCTAACAGCACTATTAAAACAACAGTCTGTTTGCCAGGCCGCTTCAAGTCCAGAAGAAATTTAAGCTATTTTTATATGGTCTGAAACACAACTAATACAATGCACTAGAAGAAAGCAAGGCAGAGTTTGCACTGCACTCCAAGAGCTGAGGTGCTGGGCAGTGCAGTGCACAGCTATGGCACATCCCAGAAAAGAGGTCTTGGTACACTGAATTCTTCATATCCTGAAGTCATGAGCTTCCAATAGCACAAAACCACTTAAGATTTGTAATATTTCAAATGGGAGGACTAATATATTACTGTAGTTTAATGAAAGTAAAGAAAAAAATGAAAGTAAAAAAAACCAACCTGTAAAATAGCACACCAAACAAAAATAAACTTCTATCAAAAGAGAAACAAACAGCTCAGAAATGAGTTTACATTAGCTGTAGTCATGCAGCAATCCTTTGCAGTGTCCTGAGGCCACTTATCGCTATGCTGTGGTGCTGTGGCTTCTGTGCCATAGCACGAGGTGCTGTGATCTTCCAAAAGCGTCTCTTTAGCAAAGCCTCTCGGCAGGACCAGCCACACACCCTCACACAGGCGTGCACGCACAAACACACGGAGAGCTGCAGCAATATGGGTCGATGGCAAAGAGGCAGGAAGGGTCTCCATGTAGAGTTCCACAGACAAAGGTTCATTGCAGCCGCACTGTGAAGGGGTCAAGGGACAAAGGCAAAAGACAATGGAGGGTCCTGGTTTAAATACAGGAGCGGGGCGAGCGCCAGGGACCAATGATCTGAGGGTGGTACAAAGGTGGGACTAGGGAATGGGAGCCAATGGGGAAGCTCTGGGGGAGTGGTGAAGGGCAAAGGCAAATGGCGGGGGATCCTGGAGTGGAGAACTTTCTAGGGCATGGAACATATAAGGTATCAAGGGGGCGGAGAGGCCAGCAGCCAACCAGGAACACCAAACTGGGGTATATTAATATAGCAACTCAAAGAGTCCAGGGAGAGGCTCCTTTTCTCACCCTAACTGAGTGAGGTTCTCTGATCCTAGGGGCTGTCTCACTGGAGGACTCTCACTGTTTCTTGTACCAGAGGCTAACTGGCTGCTACAGCCACTTGAATGTTGTTTGTCTTGAAACTGATGAGTAAGGCTTTCAAAGTCTCTCAAGTAGTAATGTATTTGTAGCTTCAAATTTTGGGAAAGCTTCTGCTGTTCTTCTTTGTAGAAAGGCAATCAGGTGTTTGCTCCTTCTGACAGAAGGCTCTTTACCTACTACCTCTGAGGAGTAACCAAGGCTTTTGGTCACTAAATGCCACCTGCTCCTGGTGTGCAAGAAAATAACATGTGTAGCACTCAGCCACTGTGCCTTGCACACAGGATTGGGTCCTCATCGCTTTTAAGTGCTAGAAAATTCCTTAGTGGCTGTTTCTGCCAGGCAGACTTGCCACTGCTGTAGTGCAAAAAGGACTTGTCCTGGATGTAATTAACTGGCTGTTACGGCCTCAGACAGAAGGGAACTCCTTCCCTGACTATAAACACAGTGAAAACAACTCCTTTGCAGCAGAGAGAATGCAAAACAGAGTCATGCTCTGCCAAACCACCACTGCTGTAAAGTCCAGATTGTTGCATAAATGGCAGTAAATCCTGGGCTGCTCCAACTGTCATTGAAGCTATCCTAGTTCAGGATCTAGCTACAGAGAATCCCTCCCTTTCCCACCCCTTTGGTCACTGAGCAGACCCAGGCTGAGGACTGATCTGTCTTTGTTTGGGCACTTACGTAGTTGAAATTGATGTTTGCTTGGAAATAACAAGCAGTTTTAAACTTAAATATGCTGCTTAAAATACAGAAAGGTTTCTGTATAAGGGAAAGCCACTGGGGAATGGGGTCTGGTTTTCAGTTTGGAAAGGAAGAAGTGGGCTGCCCTGCTCCGATCACATCTCTTAAACAGAAAGTGTGGGAGTGTGCTGCTACTCCTCTCTCTCCATCTCTTTTTTTCTCCCTCTCCCTCTTCCTCTTTTGTATTGGATTTTTTAATTTATTTTTTATTATTTTATTCTATTTCTGACAAGGTGTTAACTGATCTGATTCACCCACGCTGCTGGACTCTGCTTCAGGTCACAAGTGGGCCACAGGATTTTTGGGAGCACTTCTCATACAGTTGGGGGCGTTCCAAAATCATCCTGTGCCAAGTGGAAAATTAAGCTGTCATCAGTACAGGGTCAGCTCAGCATAAGGGCAGAGGAGCTCCTTCCTCTTACTTTATTTCCTTTTAGTCTGTGGTCCGTTTTTATTGCTGAAGAAAGTTTTCAAGGGTAGTGAAACCCTCATGCAGCACCTCTTGGCTCTGAATCTCAAATCTATAAAGGAAGTTTCTTATATGTGTGTGTTTGGCTAGAATTTATTCCTTCAAGAAAAGATAGTTATTAGCTTCTTGTTGGTGATTTCACCTGCACAAATTCTCTGGTGGTCACAGACCTTTTATAGCTGAATTTTAGTGATATAAGCACCCAGGTGATGTGAGAATATATTGGGAGATACAGCTTTTAATGAAAGAGCTGTTCAAAGCTGCTTTAGTTTTTCTTGCTTGTATTTTGTTCAAAGACCATGTTGGGGTAGGATGTGGTAGTCAATAGTCAGACATCAATTGTGTTGCCTTTATTTCCTAATTAGTAGTCCAGCTGTGGAAATAATTGACCTTTTTTTTTGGGTTTGTTTATATTTTGTGGGTTTAATCAAGGGTGCGGGGGACTGTTCCAGGTTAAACATTTGTTTTCATTTTAATTTGCTGTTGAATAAAAAGTAAAATGTTTTCAAAACCTTTTGAGACAGAATCTTAATATTCTGTTCTGAAAAAAAGTCAAAATGTTTTGGCTTTTAGAGAATGTTTTTGACTGTGAAAATCTGATGAGCTTGATATGTATTTGTGAAAAACTTGGGTAATAAGAATTTATATCTTTTGACAGTCAAAAAACAGGTCAAATTCTTTCTTTAGCTCTAATTGCTCTTTTACATTGTACAATACATTCAAATAAATCCATTGCCCAATGCCTTCTCTGAGAAATTGTATCAAATCTATACCTGCAATGGAATTTTTTTTAAGCTTTTTCTCTCCTCCACCCTCTTTTTTTTTTTTTTTTTTTTTTTTGTTGAACTATTTGAAAATGCAACTGCTAATATTTTCCAGGTTGGTACTAAAGCTGAAACAGCTGGTAAGAAACACTCTGCTTGTTTTCGTGTCCATCCCTGCACTCTGTTACACAAGGCAGCTTGAGCAGCCAGTAGCTGAAAGCCTGACCACTTGCTGAGATCCATCTTTCATTTATTTTATCTCCTTGCCCGCGTTTACGTCTGGTGACGTGGTAGGCTGAAGAAAGAAAGTTGAGAAGGTCAGTCTATTGTGTTGCCTCTGGAGCCTGTGTGTTTGCCCTTCCTGAGTCTGTTTATTCTCTGAATCATTTGACACGCTGCACGTTCTGCTGTGACCTTCAGCCTATTGCTAACTCCAGTGCCTTGCCTCAAGGCCACAGTTCTGCAATGCAAAGAACAGACTCTGGGGTGTCTCATCCCAGATTAAAATGCCCATGACTCAAAGCTTCCCTCCAGTTTAACCTCACATTACTGAATCAAAGTTGCTCAAAAACTTTTTCCAGCTGAACTGCATTCTGGCAAACTTCATGGTCCTCTTGCCTTGCGCCCCTACCAGCATCTGATTAAACCTGAACTGGTTACATCAGTGGAAAATATGACAAGGCAGTCAGCCCTTGTTGTGGTCAGTTCCACTCAGAGCTGGATCTGGCAAAGACAGGCGCAACCCACTGCCCCCACTGGATTGCACATGAAGCCCCAGCTGAACTGCTACCTCCTTTCCCTTTCTAAGCACACTCTCTGTGGAAAAATTCCAGTCACCACCCCTGGAAGTGTTCAAAAGACATGTGGGTGTGGCACCTAGGGACATGAGCAAATTTTCAGATGACGCCAAGTTGAGTGGTGAGGTTGACATACCTGATGTGATGCCACCCTCAGGAACCTGGACAAACTCGTGGTTCGTGGACCACCTCTTCTCTAAGGAAAGGCTAAGAGAAATGGGATTTTTCAGCCGCAAAAGGCTTCAGGGTGGCCTAATTGTGGCTGTCTAGTACCTGAAAGGAGTCTACAAGAAAGAGGAAATGAAACTTTTACAAGGTAGTGACAGGACAAGGAGAATGGCTTCAAACTGAGAGAGAGTAGATTTAGGTGAGATATTAGGAAGAAATTTTTTTCTGTGAGGGTGGTGAGGCACTGGAACAGAGAATTGGTGGATGCCCCATCCCTGAAAGTGTTCAAGGTCAGGCTGGATGGGGCTCTGAACAATCTGATCTAATAAAAAGTGTCTCTGTCCCCACAGCTGGGAGGCTGGAACTGGATGGCCTGTAAGGTCCCTTCCAACCCAAACCATTCTATGACTCTTACAATTCTGTGACATGGTTTAGTGGTGAGCATGGTAGTTCTGGGTCAACAGCTGAACTCAGTCTTAGACGTCTTTCACAACTTTAATGATTCTATGACTTGTGATTTGATGACTGTACAATACAGCTGCGAGGGCTGAGTGCTGTAACTGAGCTCATGTATGCTGGCATAGCTTTTTAAGGCGTTATTTTTTGTTGGTTTCTTTCAGATACTTATTCTGTGTCAGAGATTTGGAGTAGAGAAATTAATGTTGCTGACAGGTGAAAGAAAACAGCTCTCTGCAGTCTATGTCTCGATTTACTAATTCTTAGAAATTAAATGGCATTGTTTCAAAATAACCTAAAGTGCTGTGCTATTATAGAGATGCTGTTTGGAACTTCTATTGTAGAATGATCTTTTTATTTATTTTTTATTTTTATGAGGGAACTCTCTGAAGCAAGCATTTACACATGAGAGGTGGGACAAAGAAAAACTCTCCTTGTCCATTATCTGGCCTTATTTGATTGTAGGAAAGGTGTTTATTACAGTTACACACCTTAGTCTTTTACATTGGGTAGATTTTGTTTTCTCCTGTGTTTTTCATGATTAGTAATGTGTGTTTCAACAACATCTACTGACCTGTAATTACTGTGGGGGAGTTGAGTCTGCTAGAGATACTGCACAGAAAAACCCCAGAGGTACATATCTTCTGAAAACCGTGAAAAGTGGCAAGGGTTGAATGATAAACCCAGGAGCCTATTTAATGTGACCAGTCTTATATCATGACTATTGCACTGAATTACCTGTGCCTTATTATGATAACAAAAGTGAAATAAACATATCTGAAAAGGAAAAGAAGTATAAAAATTAGGAAAACAACAATATTTGTAAGGAGGCAAATGCTACTTTCTCAGAAATCTTTCCTGTCCTAGCATGGTAGGGTATTTTTTCATCTACCCATCTGTGGAAATGCAAGCCAATATTGAAAATAAATACTTACAAGAGCATTAGCAAGGAGAACAAACAAATCATGTAATTTTTGATTCAAACCAGTCTTTAATTTTGCACATTTATATCATAATTTGCTATGTTTTCCTTTTACATTTACAACTGGAAATGAACCTAAATGCCATGGGTTTCTAGTAACTATGTGGGATTTCAGACTTGCTAGAATCTAGTCATTCATGACTTTCCCTTGCAGGTTTGCTTGCTCCTGTGCCATGCTCCATCCTCTGCTCCTGAGGTGCCTCTCCTCTGATGCAGTGGGAATGGACCTGAACTCATGCCATTTTTATTACAGGGTAGAGAGAGCTCCTTCCCAGGCAGCTGGCAGGAGGAGCACTGTGGCAGTGCCATCTGTTTCAGCGCTGCCTGCTAGAATTCTCCCCTCACTTGATGTGCCATTGCCATCTAATCAAGAAAAGGAAGTGGTTAATGTTAAAGGTGCTGTCACGGAAAACACTCTCTCCAGCCTGAAGAGCTGTCAGAAGCTGTAGCCATGACTATTCTTCAGCTGCTGGTCCTCTTGGTGTTTTTTTCCACACCTCCTTTTTGAAAGACTTTGCTGTCTGGCTGATCTATGAACCACTGTGTCTAACTACAGATCCATATGCTCAGAGAAACTGTTGTGCAACACTTTAGATAGACACTGAAAGCATAAGATAATCTCCTCTTATTTTTTTTAAGCCTTGTAACAGCTTCCTGAGGTATACACAGGAACTGATTACCTCATGCAAAGGCAAATGTGAACTCCCTCCCCCATCTCCCATAAATAATCTTCCACACAACTGTAGACACTGACATATTTATCTCTTGGCCCCAAAGGCTGAGGTCTTTGGCAGCAGCTAGGAGTGAAAAAATTGAAAAATGCAGAGTTCCTTTCCACCTCTTCCCCAGTTTACAAGGACTCATTTGGCTGCAGGCCACTGAGTGATGCTGAGCACGCCCTGCAGGCAATTAGTTCTTTCATACGAGTGAACTACAATTATATGGGCACACAGTAAATTCATTATTTTACTGTCTTCTGCGGGCTATAGGGTCCCCAGTTTGTGTTTAGTGTGAGTGATAGCATTAACATTAAAGTTTAGTATATAGGTATTGTTTGTTAGTTTAATCTAGAAATGTGCTACAGACAAGTCAGCTTGTCTGAAGCAGTAAAAATGTCTAAACCAGGTGACTCCCTTGGTCTCTGCCGCAGGGAAAAGACTACATGGCAAAGTAGGGATGATTGTCTGGACATCCTTATAATAACCTGGATGTGAGGCTGAAAGTCAGCCTTCCTAACAGATCAATTCTTTCGATGTCTGGAGGTGGCACCACACCTGCAAAATCAGCACTGATCAATACGTTTTTTGCAGCCTTGCATGCTAAAGAAATCAGAACATAAGCACTACTGGGAGTGCAGTATCTGTGAATTCTTAATATGTTAATCGCTTAAAGTTAATATGTCTCCAGTTGCACTTCTTGCCAAACAACTCCTGATCTTCTGTGTGATGACGTAGCATAACCAGACACAATGATGGCAGTGTGGCTGCCATTGGCTTGTTACTGCTTTACAATCAGTTTTTGAACAACCAGGTGATAAAAGTAAATTTTAAAAATGTAACTTCCTTTCTAAGGATTAAAACAAAGAATCTGTCCCTGTTTGACTTGCTCTATTGAAATTTTGAACTATTTTTAAGTGTAAGGCACTAGCACTTGTCACAACCTCATTATATCCTTCTCACAACATTAAGCCTTTTCCCAAGATGCCAAGTGGGAGAACATCTGAGACAAAATTCACTAGTTTGCTATACTGCTTCTGATTTTCTAGAAAAGCCCCAACAACAAACCAAACAAACCCAGCTCGTTTTCTACTGTCTTGATGACCTGCCTGCAACTCTTGTTTTCAGCTTTTTACTGTTGGAACCATAAATGTAGGCTTCCTGCATCCTTTCATGGATCTGGGCAGCAGGTGGACAGGAAGTCATCAGTGAGGAACGGGAAACAGGAGCATTAGGAAACAGCCAAGGTCTATTCAGGGGCGATGTTAGGCGCAGCTAGAAGTGCTCCCCAAAGTGAGAGAAACTTAGGTCTCAGTGGGACGAGATGGACAGTGCCATGGCACTTCATGTGCTCTGCAAAAAGGTTGAGTTGCCAGGAAACTCTATTCTAAAACTAGTGAAATTTTCTATAATCATCATGTTACCAGTGGTTAGCTGCCAGTGAGGCACATACATGTGTGACAGATACATGGCATGTAAGGCATATTAGATTGGAATGAATGGTACTTTATGGTGGTGGAGCATTCTGAGGGTCTGTGATAAGGATTTTGAGAGCTGTTGCTACAGATTGCAGAATGCTACAGGGTCTTCCTTAAGAAATTAAGCAAAACAATTCTAATAAAATTTTTATCTTGTGCTTAACATCGACCCACTTGCAGTAGAAACAGTTTCTCAAATCACTTGCAATAGAAACCCTCTACAGGAAAAGGTCTTGGTCCTTCTCTGCTTCTGTTTTTGTAAACAATGTCACTTTTCTGTTGCTCTTAAGCTACTGTACCAAATGGTGTGAGTACAGTTTAAAGTTGCTTGCCAGTTACATACTATTAAATGTCAGAGAGCTAAAAGCATTGTAGCATCATCTAGAGGCCAGACACAAACTACAGTGCATTGTTAGTCTTTCAGTTGTGTTAAGCACACAGATGGATGTTAAAAAGATAAGATTCCAAGCAGGATTTTCCAAAGAACATAAATACCAGAAAATAGGTTTCCCAATGCACTCCTTACGAGCAGAGTTGCAGTGCATAAATATATATATACTATACATAGTAATTTTCTGCAGACAAATTTGCACTTTTCTTCTGCATGTGTAAAGAAGTAATTAAAGGTAGTAGAATAATATATAATCTAAGTTTCATCTATTTACAAATCTGGTGGAGAGCTGACAAGTTAAGTGATGAGACAAGAACATATGCCCTGTTGTGCAGCTGCAGTATATGACATTCAATTTGGGTAACAGCTACATGACCCAAGATTCTAATTTTATTTAATATATGAAGAATAAACTTGGTTGTTTCCATTTGGCAGTTGTAAACTTTGTCTTTTTCTGAATGTATTTAATAGCCAGTGTACAAATGGCCTGTTTGAGAGTTTTATGAGGAATGTCTTGCCAGCAAAGTGCAGAGGTTTGAGAAGTTTATGAGAAGCATGTGCATATGTGTGGGCAGGAAGAGTGACTTTAATAAAGACAGGTAAAGGATTCAACTTCCCCTGCTATGCAATGGGACTTGGAAGATTTTCCCAAGAGTAATTAGAAATTTGTTTAAAAACAAGTTTGCAAAGCCAGCCTCTCTTCATTCAAGTAGCTCAGAGTGCCTTGCAAATGTCAAGAAGTTATGTCATTTTCACTTTGTAGAATTGGAAACTGAGCACTTCGCTGATTTATTCAAACTGATTTGCTCAAATTGATATGGTAAACAGGCAGCGTTGAAAATGAAGCTGGTTCCCTTGTGTCTTATTCCTGTGTACAGTGAGGCCTGCTGGCCCCTCTAAGAGGAAGGTTCATGTGGCCGAGCAAATTAATTGTCCACAGATGTATATGAGACTAGAAATACAGATGCGGGAGTATGGGACTGTTGTACAGATTTACTGCCCTTTAAATCCAGTGTTTCTTTCTGAGACATAATATCTTTCTCAAATCAGAAAATCTCCTGGGAAGTCAGCACTGAAGATTGTTTCATTGCACTGGCAAACTCCTGAGAAGATGGACTTTTCCTTTTACAGTCTGAACAAACAAAACAGGCCAGCTGGGACAGTAACCAATGAGCAGTCCCCAGATATGGGGAACTAGGGAGAGCAGAGGCAGACCAGCTGAAGTGCTCTCCCAAGCACTTTTTGCTCTGGGTTTTATTGCAGTTTTGGTGCATATCTTTGAAAAGTTCAGTGACAGAGTAGTTTCTTCTGCCTCAGCAGTCACTGGGCATGTCAATGCAGGGATAGGATTTTGGTTCTTTGGGAAGCAACAGACCATTCTCTGAAATATCCCCCTCTCTAAATGCACAACTTTCATCAAAACGAATCTTAGCTAACACTCTGCCTGCATCTCCCCAAAATGCAAGATTTTGGGTTCAGATTTCACATGCAAAAATATTTGGTCTGGAATTCTTTCCCAGCAGGGATCTGTGGCTGTGGCTGTATGCATGTTTGTTGAGCAGCAGACAGTTTGTTTATACCTTTTGTGATCTTAGTTTGCCTAAAACTATCCTGTCTCAAGTATTCATATAAAGTATCTGAAAACACTTGAATCCAGCAAACTGAGATTATTAAACAAATAGCCATAGTTAAACTGTGGAGTTCAGGAGCCTGAGTTTGGGAAAGACAAAGAGCTTGTTACATATAATTACATCTATTTATACTTTAAATGACACATGGAAGTCTTCAGATATTCATGTTTAATCAGGTGTGTAAATACATTGAATTAAATAAAAACTTGCTTGGGGTTCTTCTTTAATACATGTCTATTTATTTTTTTTTGTACGTGGAATGATAGCACATTAAAAGAACAGTTTCTTTTAGAGATATTTCTCCATATGTAGGGTTAATATGAGTACTTTATGAAGTAAAATTAGGAGTAGAAATTAGATTCTAAAATTAGCATTTCACTGATTTTATCCCATATCTTTTTCTTTCCTTGGGACATTCCCTTGGAAAATTCCATAATTAACCCTTTGCCATTTCAAATTAGATTTTCTACTAAAGCGAACAACATTAAATTAAAACAATTAAAATGATAAAGCTCATCCAATAATACTTTCTAGACTAAGAATAGTAAAAGATAATACAGAGTAGCTAGGCAATTAAAAATGTATGTGCATTGGAAGTAAAATAGTAAGAAGTACAAAGAGAACTGTAATAGCTGTTGTTGTTTCACATACACAAGCATGTGTATGTGAATTACTGCTTTCAAACTTATGTGAGGTCAATTGGTTTGGACTCTTTAACCAACCGTTATGAAACCTCTATGTGGAAAAAATAAGATGGTTTCTTATTTTGTACTTCCTCTATCACTTTTCCATTGGAGATGAACTGTGATTAGATCCTGGAGTAAAATTCTGGTATTTATCTGTGAGGGTAGTTTGAGCTTGTTTTTATGATGGCCTTAATTCCACTGTGGTGCAATCAGCTTGACCTTTGTGGAAATAATTGGTTTGTATCTTAAATTTCTACTCTGACAGTTTTGAGAAGATGGATGCAGGATTTTGGTCTCAGTGTTGAGATTTCTGTGAAGAAAGATGCTGGAACCCCATTGGCAATTGGTTTTAACCACAAATTTAAAATTACAGCTGTATATTAATTTGACGAGCTATAGTTTCGGAAGTGCCTGAAGCACTGCTCAGGTTCAAGGGTTTCCTCTTGCTGGTTCCCTCTTGCGGGTTTCCTCATTAGCAGCTCCACGAATAAGTCATTAGTGGTGTCTAAAAATTTGGTCTTAGCACCAGGCCGTGATGTGACTTTTCCTCAGTCTTCATAGTCCTTTTTGATAGGCCCTAATATATTTTTTTTCTGCCACCCCAATGTATATTGTATCCATCCAAGTCAGTAACATCATCCCAGTGGGTGGTAGATGGATTTTTGGCTATTTGGACTAAACTTTTGGACTAATAATATGTTTATATGCAAATATTTTCGTAGTTTTAAACATAAATGAGAAAAGGTGAGAAGCATGCACATGCACACACAAACACATGCACATTCATGCCCACACACATACAAAGGAAATACAAGGTTATACATTCTGTGCCTCAGAGTGCAGTTTGTTGCAGAGTACAGTACTGGGGTACATTCTTAGAAAAGAACTGACTTGAATGGCAGGGGCACTGGAACTAAATGATCTTTAAGGTCTCTTCTAGCCCAAACCATCCTATGATTCTCTAAATGTGAAATCACTGCAAAAGTGCTTTTCTCTTTTAGCAATGAAACTCTAGTCAGCTGATGACTTTCCTTAGACTTTTCTGATTTTATTCTAAAATATCAATGCCAGACATTGTCACTGGGTGTGATGTAACACATTACTGATGAGATAAAAGCAAGTACTACTAAAGACAAGGACAGCAACTTTCCAGAATAGAATTGGTGTAAACTCTTATTCTCAGTCCCTGATGACTTAAATGACTATTACATTTTTATTTACCTACTGTAATATTTTTGGCTATCTCATTTTTGAATACCATGAAATCTTTCTTCTCTACCGTCCCCTAGGGTGTTTCTCTTTGCAGAAATTACATTCCGTAGTTTTACCACTTCAAATCCTACATGAGTTTAGCTAGACTGACTTCCTGAAGATGTTAATAATACTGGGAGGTCCTCGAATAGGTACGTATTTTGGTGGGTTTTTTCTTAATATTAGTGTAAAAGGTAGTGCTGAAACCTTCTTTAGGATGTCATTACCCAAAAGGCTAGAACTGTAGAACATGTAAATATATATGTTAGTTCAGAACAAGTTTTCCAGTGTTGTTAAAACAATTAGATTAATATAGAACAACTGTAACATTGATGTGTAGAATGGCATTGATTCAAAAATACTGTGCCAGACCTTAGATGGTTATAAATAATATTCCCTTCTATGCACACACATACACAGAAAAAAAAAAAAAAGGAAAAAAAGAAAAATGAGTTCCAATCATTGGAGTATTTGGTTAAAGAGCACAGACATATGCTACTGTACTTAGGGTGTTCTGAACTCAAAGGACACATAAAACATTTTGAATCTTGGGAACCTTTTCAGCAAAAAAAAAAAAAAAAAATTTACTTCAAATTGAGAGCCTAGCATTTCTATGTTTTCATCTTATTTTCTAGGCATTTTATTATTAGAAGTCCCTGTTTCCCTCCTAGTGTAACTCTGCCTCTGCTGTCTCCAGCTAAAAGTACTTATGCAAGAAATGGCTGTCCTGCTATCTGAAGTCCCTATGCAACAAGTTCAGCATAAATATTTCTCTTGCTGTGCTTTAAGAGCAATAAAACTTTGCTGATGAGGCTATAAGCCAGTCTTTTAACTAGAATACATTTTCCCTTTGGGCATGGTTGCTTACTGGTAGCTGCTAACAAATGGCCAAAAAGATGCATGCAGATAAGTCTAAGTGAATCTGAAATTGGAAACATTTTAAAATTTTCCTGGTTCTTCCCCTCTTTTTTTTCCTCCTAGACTTTAAGTCCTTTAAACACCATGCTGGTGTGTATAACATACATGAGCATTGGTAACAATCCACACTGTGTACCCTTAATGGTGCTTCTAGAAAACAGGGACAAGAAAATACAAAAGAGTGTACGTAGTTGTTGTGGTTTAACCTCAGTCATCAACCAAGTACCACCACTTGTTCGCTCACTCCCCAACTGGATTGGGGAGAGAATCAGAAGGGTAATAAAGCTGGAAGACTTGTGGATTGAGATAAAAACAGTTTCATAGGGAAAGCAAAAGCCATGAACACAAGCAAAGCAAAACAAGGCATTAATTCACTGCTTCCCATGGGCAGGCAGGTGTTCAGCCATACCCAGGAGAGCAGGGCCCCATCACATGTAATGGTTACTTGGGATGACAAACACCATCACTCCAAATGCCCCCCTCTTCCTCCTTTCCCTCACTTTACATAATAAGCATTGTGTCATGTGATCTGGAATATCCCTCAGGTCAGCTGGGGTCGCCTGTCCTGGCTGTGTCTCCTCCCAGCCTCCCAAGCACCCCCAGGCTCCTCACCATCATGGCAGTAGGAAGAGCAGAAAAGGCCTTGGCTCTGTGCAAGCCCTGCTCAGCAATAACAAAAATATCTCTGTTAACAAAAACTACTCTATTATTATCAGTGTGTTCAGGACAGATCCAAAGCATATCCCCATACCAGCCACTGTGAAGAAATTTAACTCCATCCCTGCCAAAACCAGCACGGTAGATTATTTGAATGAATGTGGTTCTGAATAGAGCCTTGCACCTCTTGGAGGTGTTACTTGTGCTAAAATGTGCTTGATGGTTGAGATCAATATTTGTAGGTATTGTCTTAAATAATGCTGCTTGTATGCTTAAGCAGAGTCTGTGTTTGGGATTCGGAAGAAAAAAAAAAATCAAAGTGTTAGGTATTTCAACAGAAAGTTTTAGATATGGCCGTTGTTTAGGGATGTGTCTTCCATTCCTTGTGACGGAAGAAGTCAACAGTGCTATTACCCACGAGAGCAGAAGTGAAAAGTTTTATCATAGTAACACAGTACCATGGAGCAAGACTAATGCTCTGAAGGATCCATCATATTACTCCTAAAGAGCACCTGTGTAGAGGCGGTCTAACTTTTTAAATGGTACTTATAATTGACATAAATGAATGAACTCATATGGTCTGTTAAATGTCAGTAATGTGTAACAAAGTAAAAAGAATCAATATCTCAGCATACATCCATTCCTTTATGACAAATGCTGATTTAATAGAAAGTGAAATAGCACAGAAAAACTAGATTTTGTCTTATGGTACAATAGCACAACATGAAGAATTAAACTGTGATTTTTGTAAGTTGCTAAACTTGACCAATACTATGTTTTGCAATATCTAGATGCTGAAATAGAGGCTTGTTAACATTTAAGATAAAATACATCTATCAGAATAATTTTTCAGCTGAAGATTCTAGGACAAAAATAAAAGTGAAAGAGAATGGAACCAAAACAGTTAAATACATGAGTTGGATCCTGCAATGGAAAACTACATAAAAATGGGGTCCTATTCTTATTGCTACATATCATTCCAAACATATGCTTTTTCCATTTCTGAGTTTTGTGTAATAAAATATTAATGGGGCAATGAAGTGATTCCTTGGAAAGGGAGGACGTTCCATATGAGAACTAACTTTAAAATGCTGTGAGACCTTGGGGGCAGTTTTGCCCTTGACTTCACATGAGTAGTAGGTCATGGACAAAGCCTTTCCAAGAGCTGCTGAGTTCAGGAATCTGTTTTGTGTGAAAAAAATCTACAAGATCATGAATTTCCACTAGAAAAATGAGGAACAAGGTCTGCTAAAGCTTATATGGATCAAGAGAGGTATAGGCTCTTATGCTTCTGGATATTGTGACAATGTATATTAATGTAATTTTGCTCTTAGTACTACAACCTCTTGACCTGGTTTATTCCAGCCATGGATTTGAAAATAGCTTCCAAATATTGGTGTTCTCCATGCAATATCTAGAGTTTAATGAAGGTACACCCTGCAGAATTGCAGCAAGCTTCAAGCTGTATCAGCATTCTTTGACCAAAGCTTGCAGCTCCACATGAACACGCTTTCTGATAAAATAAAAATAGCCTATTCCTCTGGAATACCATGCTTCCACCTGGGGATTAAATATCTCTCTTTTTATTTTAGGGTAATTTAAATATCTTTATTGGGATCTGCTTAATCAAAAGATGGTACTAGACGCTCAGGTTTTACTGATTGCATGCTGCTCTGCCTTGTCTCTACTGTAGAAGAAAAAGAAGTCAAGATAGTTCCCATGGGAAATAAGATGCAAATTAATAGGAGCGAACCATTAGACCAGATTATATAAATTTACCATCTTTTGGAATTCCTAATATGTTCCTAAAAGATAAAAAGTCTGTGGAGATGGCTCTAGTTCTAGTCAGTTGATCATAATTGCCTCGTTATCATAATACTCCCTATAGGGCCCTACAGTAGTCATAACCTGCACTTTCTCTAACACAAAACTTGCATCCCTCAAAGGGTGCCTTCTATGCAGAGCTGCCACTGTATCTAATCCTTCATCTCAGTGCATTATGGTATTGGAGGATGCTCCCAGACCTGCCATATAATGTAAAAAACTTTGAAGTCTGAAAATGCCATTATCAAACTTTTAAATAGGAAAAGACATTCAGTATTCTTAAATTCTTGAATTATGTGTTCTCATTATAGAAAATAGGTATATGAATTGTACTTAACTGAGTGATTATTGTTTTAAAGAGATTATTCCTTCAGTAATGGCACCTTAAAAGTAATTTCTTAGGCTGGTTTTTACAACACTAGGTATAAATAGTAATCTAATTATACTTAGGAGAGATTTATAGCTCTGATTACTCTCGCTTTAAAATTTCAAAGGGACTGACATGAGTAATCAACATATCCCATACTGTGAATTCATCTTGCTATTGTAAAAAACACCTGCCAATTGCTTGTCTGCAGAATGATATGCGATGCTGCACATATTATTTCAGGGATTAGTGATACATGTGCATAATGTATGCATTTTTTTCAATGCCAAGGCATAAAACTGGAATGCTCCTGATGGAAGAGCTTAGATTTCCAGCCCTGTAGTTGTTTCTTTAATATTCTTTCTTCAGATATTTGGTTTTGTTTTTTTCTGGATTTTCCAGCCAATTTATTATGCAGGACATAGTGTCCCTATACAAATTATGCAGCACACAGACAAATGACACTAAAAGCACATTATTGAAGTTTCAAAGACAAGTACATTTATTTGGAAACACCAGGTCTAAAGGTGCTGCCCCATGTACATAAGGATGATCTTCATTTACATGGTCTTTATTTACTTCTTGCATAGAATTCTGGTCTTATTTTCTACACTTCTACTAAACAAAACAGGGAAAGTATATGTGTTTAAGCATGGGATTACAGTTCTCCATACGTGATATTCTTGGTATGTTTCTTTATTCAAGCCTGAGAATACCTGCACAGTCAATGCATGAACACAAGCTGGGAACCCAGGTAATTTCCCAATAGATTGTTTTGATGCAGCCAGCCTGCTTTCTGGGTGGGAAGCAGAATTTATCCATGTAGATCTAGACCATGCTGTTGCTTGCTCTCAGAACAGTCTTATTTGTTCAGTAGCATAGGCACAGATGCACACATTATTTTGGGGGATTAAAGAAGACTGCTGCAGGAAAATGCATTTGTTCATAAAATTCTGCTGCTCCTCTGCATTTGCCACAAGAATAGAAAGTAAACAGGGAAAATAAGAAACAAAAAAAAAAAAAAGGACAGAACAGTCAATTGCAGGAAATGAGAAATCCAGGGAAAAAAACCCCAACAAAATACTAAAGAGTGGAGTGTTAGTTCAGAACTGATGTATCCTGATTCTTGATTAAGACAGTCTGCAAACTTTATATGTTTATGTCCTAATGCATCTGCATGCAAGGCTTATATTAGACAAATATTATTTGATTCTAGCCTTCCCTTTTTCCAAGACATCTGACTTTGTAAATTTAGCAAGAATCGCATACATCTGTAATGTCTCCTTGTTTTGAAAATGGGACCAATTGTCTGCTAGAGTGGTTAATCACAACGGTTCAGGCAAACTGCTCAGATTTCTGGTGCTTGAGTTACAGAACAATTGACTGAAAGTTTTTGTCCTATGTGAATGATCATCACAAGGTGACCATAAGCTGCGTTGATAATATAATTTGTAATACACAGACAAAGTGGGATGCTGTACCTGGCTTCAGGCTCTGCATATGCACATTCTCTCTCTGCTGGGCACAAACCTTTCTGCCACTCCCTTTGCAGCTGGATGCCTTTTTCTCTTTCTCTGCTAAACTGTTTCTGTCATGTCTCTATTTCCTTGCCAGGCATCTTCTCCAATCTCAAGCTCTATTACCTCATAAGGGTAATTTCCTCCCTGTTTTGCTTTCCCACATTCTCCCAGTTTGTAATATATTTGCCTTGACATATCTTTCTGCCTCTTTTTCTTGTGCCCCACTCTCCTCATTTTGCTATTCAATTTTTCCTCTTCTCCTTCCTGCATTGAAATGAGACGATTTCCTGCCATACGCTGTTAGCAGGGGGATTACTGGGAAGGGTGGAGAGACAGGTTCTTGGTCACAGTTTCAGCCATTACAGCAAAATTCTGGCTCTGCCAGCCACAGCAGCCTTGGGCTGGAGTGTATCCATTCTGGTTGCACATGTGCAGCCCGGCGAGCCTGGGGATCTCTGAGGGAATGGAATATTCTCACTCATCCTCGAGGGGAGCTACATGTGCAGCCTAGGAAGCGGTCGCTACTCACAACAGTGAGATCCTCAAGCATATTTAATGCAGAGAAGATCTTCAGGGACTTTTAGCTGAAAGAATACAATTTTTTAAATGACTCTGTGTAAGCTCTGGGGTTTTTTTCTCCCTCCATCCCCAGGCTTATATCTTTGTTGAGGCAACAAGAGTGAGTGTAGACCTTCTAAAAAAACCAAAAAACCCCCCAACACAAATGTACCTCAAGGTTTTTTAATATTGAAAATACTTTTCTTCATTGCTGGAAGCAGCTAAATATTTTTAGGGTAAGTTCCCATTCCCTCCTTCCTGCGAGTAATGCAGGCTAGTATTTGCTGTGTTCCATTTGGGGAAAACTTTCTTTCCTGGCCTCCTCAGACCATCTCATAAACTTTTAAAGGGATTTAATTAAGTAACTTTGTTCTCATAATAAAATTACCTAACTTCCTTCATGTCTTCCCATCTAACTTCAGTGTGCTCTCAGGTTTCTTGTGTGCTGCCACTCTCTGGGCTGTGTGGTCATGAGTAGAGGTGATATATTGGTATGATTAAGTGAAATGTGCATAGTTGATTAGCTTTTCATTGGGCAGCCACCCAATGCACTGAAACTGTAGAGTGGGAATGTAATACTGAGGAAAACTTTGTCTAGATATTCCAAAATGGAGAAAAGGAGCTGCCAAGTGTAAATTAAAACCATTTGGTCTGAATACTGAGGATAATTGTCTCCTTCATTCACCAGGTTTAGATATAGTCTGCATTGCTTGGATGTTTTTTTTGTATCATATTCTGGTTCCACCATTAGGCTACTATGTGCAAGTCTCACCAGACATGTTTGTTGAATAGTCTCACCCTTGTGGAACAAATCTTCAGATCAATAGCTCTTCATATATAATATACAGCTTTTCATATATAGCTATAATGATATAAAGATCTGTTTTTCTCTTCAAGTCAGTTTTATACTGCTGTCACTTTTCTGCATTCAGTGATACATGTGGATGTAAATGAGACATGAACTATGCCATCTTCCCTTTCAGATAGAAAACACTCTTCATCTACCCTTTCATCTCTCCAAACCTGCTCTGCTTTGGGAGAAAAAGGTGGGCTACAACCCTGGATAGTAGCCATTGTCCGCACTTCAACCCTTTATACTACTGAGGTTAAGTGAAGGGAAATCCTTGTTAAATGTTTTTAAAACTAAATTTCAGGTGTCAAGGACACTACATTCACACAAGAATGTGCATGAACACAGGCGTGTACATGTACAGGCACACACACGTAGGAAGATACGTACATGCTCACACAGAACATTATGTGAGTGCACACACACATGGTCAAAGACACAGAGAAACTTCCTGTCTGCCAGATTTTATCTTAGTGCCTTCTAAGATTAGCTGAGAAGCTCTTCTACATCTCTGCTGACAAACGATGCTGAAGACAACTCTGTCCTTCTAGACTTAGAGACACAACACCAAAAAGAGACCATAAGATCTTTCTTATCCCAAATTTTAAGGAAGGACCTGATAGTGTTCTCACCCTTATATTGCTAGCCTTTTTTTTTGTTTTTGGCACCTTACTGTTGGAAACATTTTTCCTAATATTTATTCTGTATATTCACAACTGGTATTTAAACCTATCATTTTTGTCCTAGCCATGGTGGATAACAAGAACAGATGGTTTTTCATGGCAATCTTTACCATATTTTAAGACAAGCATGTTCTTCACAGGGCCCTCTTCTCTAGACTAAAGAATTCTTTCTTTACAGTGCATGTTCTCCTGTGGACACCCAGGGGCTGCTGCCCTCCTAGAAGACTGCTTCTACAACTGACACAATGCCCAGGAAAAGGAAAAGTGAGAAGATCCCTTATAAAAAAAGGATGTGTTTCTTATAAAGCTCCTATTTTTATGTCTTTAATGGTGTACGGGTATTTTTTTAAACAGCCTGACTGAGTTGACTGATTTGCAGTTTGAAATCCCTCAGATTCTTTTCTGCAAAGCTTCTGATCAGCTGGGTTTTCCCCCTATTATATTTATAGAGTTGCTAATTCTGACTTAAGTGCAGGAATCTGCATTACTCCTGTCTGACCTCATCTGTTTATCAGAGTATTGCTCCGGAGGACACAGATCTTTTCCATTCTAGTCTTATTGTCAGAAGTGCCTGCTACCCACCCTGTTTGATGTTTTTTCCAAAGGCCACAGAGGTTTTCTTTACTCTGTTTGTTAATGAAACTATAAGATACCATGGAATTTGAGAGGTCATGTTAAAAAAATATGTCCTGTTTAATTGTGAATGGTTATATCAACATTTTAAAGGCAATTTTCAGCCAGCTGTGCACCTATCTCAGACTAATTTAATTGGGCTGTATTTCCTATCACACTTTCAAGAGCTTCCCTCACTGGAGATATTCAAGAACTGTGTGGATGCAATCCTGTGCCATATACTGTAGGATGAACCTGCTTGAGCAGAGAGGTTGAAACAGATGACCCACTGTGATCCCTTCCATCCTTGTCCATTCTGTGATTTTGTGATTCTGTGTGTCCTAATAATAGTCAAAAATTCACATCAGCAGAGGGGGAGAGAATGAATATTCTGCCCAGACTTAATATCTCCTTTTTTTCTCTTTGAATTAACAACTGAAAAACTTAAGGTACTTACAGGGGCCTATGAAAGTACAAAATGTAAGAAGAGTGTTGCAGAAGACTTTTTATTTTACATGAGTCTTGGGTTTTAACTATTGTTTTGACACTGAAGTTTATTGCTAAATTTTTTTTTTGTAATAAGCATTCTTCTATGCTGATATCAATGGTTGCAAGTCAGGTGACAATGAAACTCCTCTGGGTTCAATTTCTTATGCAGGTATAAATGAGAAAAGAGTAAGAAAGATTGCTTTTATTTTTTAAAGCACTCACATTTGTTTCTGGGGTTATGAAATACAGACCTTTTGTACTTAAATATACAAGTATCACCTGACATTTCATGCTACAGATAACAGAAACCTCTTGTTTGTACTTCAGGCTCATTTGCTGCCAATTGGAAAGCCTAGTTAAGCAAACTGAGGCCTTGATTTTGTGAAGTGCCTTAATCTGTGCCTCATTTAAATTCTGTGAATTGGCCAATCTTCTCCAGTGGGGTTATTTGTATTTTTAAAGGATGTTATGTACGTGTTCCTTCATGTGCTTTGCTGGGGTTAACTTTTGTTCTTTTCAAATGAGGAAAGATGCTATTGAAATACGCCATCTTGTTTCAAAAGCAGACATTTTGGCTGTAGAAGTATTCTCATATTTTTTGTGACTTTTAAGTTTATTTTTGTCTCCACTGACAAAAGGTCAGTTCCTTTTGATGAAATGAACTCTGGAGGGTAATGATAGGATAGTTTTAATTCTTTTGTTTTCTGATCCTCAAATTCTTTGAGTTGGTGCATAGTCCTTTCTTGGTTGGTTCTGTGGAGGCGTAATCTCTAGTGGGGAGGGTTAGTTTTCACATGCTTTACTGTATGTCCTCACTTTGCATCTTACTGTACTCTGAGCCCATCTCAAGGCTGGGGGAATGGTATGTTTACGTTTCTTGGTTCCTGGGACTGAATTTCAGTGTGACTCAGAAATGCCTTGTCTGCGGACTTTGAGTCATGGATAAGGGTTTTTTTGTGTCTGGCACTATGTTAAATTCCATTCTTGACTGGTAGCTCTGTGTTTTTGGAGAGCTAGGGATCCAGCACCGAACAGAAATTTTAAATGAGCTAAAGATTTGGGATGCAAGGCCGTGTAGTTTACTTCCTGCTATTCATAAGATTAATGTGTGCATAGATATGATGTCACTATTTTAAATCTCATTGGCTGTGTTCTCTCATTGCACAGAAGCACTACTAAACTAGTGGGATTTTCAGATGCTGAGCTTTCCTTTTCCTCAGAGCTCTGAATTCATAGAATAGTTCGGGTTAAAAAGGACGTTTGAAGGCCACCTAGTCCAAATCCCCTGCAATGAACAGTGGCGCCTTCAACTGGATCAGGTTGCTCAGAGCTCCATCCAACCTGGCCTTGAATGTTCCCAAGGATGGATACCTACTACCTGCTGTATTTCACCACCCTCACCATAAAAAATTTCTTTCTTTTATCCAGTCTAAATCTACCCTCTTTTGGTTCAAAACCATTTTCCTTTGTCTTATCACAACAACCCCCGAAGACAAACTGAAAGGTTTGCTCCAGATGCGTATCAGATGCAGTACAACCTCAAGTGGAATCCAGCCAGGGAACAGTCCTTTTGGCAGTGTAGAACAATGTGTATGGAAGAGTCATTTGTTTCACGAGATCGGTTCAAGTCTGAAATAAAACCTGTGAACTGCATAAGGGGCAGAGGTGTCAGCAGTGACTGCCTCGATTATCTACTCTGTCACACCACTTGCTAGCATAGATATAACTGATATAACTTGTTCTTAGAAGCTTTTCTTCTGTTGATTAAATCATGATCTGTCCTGATACCTCTAAGAACCAATAAGCTTCTAGTAGCCACCATGTTTTCTTAAATAATAGCCAAGGGCAACATACTTTAGAAAGTTCAGATGATTTGAGACTGCTCACACGTATCTAAAATGCTTCCAGCTAGGATCACGCAAGCCATAATATGTGAGTTAACTGTAGCCACTGTCTGTTAAATCTATTAAACTTTTAGGTGCTCAAATCAACTTTGTCAAGATTATATCAGAGACTCTTCTTTAATCTTGTATTCTTGTCATTCCCTTTGGTCTCACTTGATTGATCTCTTTGAGGATTCTTCTTGAAGTTCTTAAATAGTTCATTATTCATAGGGTCAGACAGGTTTCTTCAAACAAGGGAGATCCCACTTCCAGAACAGAGAATGCATGCAAGCATTTTTAAGTGGTTCGGTGGTGGTCTTTTTTGTGCTGGAAATTAAACACCATTTTATAAGAATCTGCGATAGATGCGTTATTGTGTCTTAATCATGAAAGATGACAATGGTATTCTTTCTGCATCTGAGTTATAATTAATATGATGTTACATGTCTGGACTAGGTAGTATAGAGGACAGAACTGGAGCTTATAAATTTGTGATAGGGCTCACACTGTGCTGGGGCTTAGGCAAGAGGATGTGTATCTAAAGTAGAACAGTCATACAGCTTTCAAAGGAGAGGGAACTGGCTGCCCTACTTATGACCCTTCCCTGTTGGCTGGGTGAGAAGGAAAAGTAACTTATAAAGTCTACCTTTCTTACTTCAAAGGAGAAAGGAACTGGGAAAAGGACAGAAGAAGGAAAAAGAAACACAGGGATTAAAGGAAGCACCCAAATATATTCAAAGTGCTGATCCTTGCCTTCGGGAACTGGTTTTACTGCCTTGGTTAGCTGAATCATGAGGTTGTTTTTATATATTCCCCCAAGATATTCAAGCTCTTAAAAATTCTTGGCAAAATTCCAGTTATTCTCCAGAAATATTTCCCCTCTGCCTCTAGGATTTCAGCATGGGATTTGCTGTCAGATTTTTAGGGCCTGATTCATTACAAATTTTCACATCTCTTTTGTGGGACACTTTGAGAATTTGCCCAGGGAGAGAGAGAGGGAGAAAGACAGGATAATATAGGGTAGCATCAGGAGACAGAAATTTCTCCACTTTGATTAGAGAAAAGATGGAGAGGGGAATTTTCGTAAGAAATCATTTCTCTAATGATTTCATGTATTGACTTCTCTACTGCTCAATACCTTTACAAATCTTCACTGCATAGTGAGTGTGCAGTGTTTTAATTGCCTTGGTAAAGAAGAGAGGAGGTTCTCTCCACAGCAGAGAACCATGCAGTCTTGCAGGTATCTCATACTCTATTAAAGGTATTGGATACCTTAGTACTGTAATTATTTGCCTTTCCTGCTTGAAGACTTATTAATGCCTTTTTCTTAGATAACTCATTCATTCTGCACTTTAAACCTCATATAAAATTCTGACATGAATGGTCTGAACTTGCTGTCAAATATCTGCCCTGGAAAGCCACCAATCTCACTCTCAAGTATCTTAGATGTAGCTTTAGCTGTCCTGTCACTGCTCAAAGGATGATCACGCGGATTTTTGCCCCTCTTGCTCTTGCCTCACTTAAAACTCATTCCTTATAATACTATTTGAATTCTTGACTCTCTGACAGAGGCACATGATATTGTCAGCACTGTCTTTCTCTTTACTGTATTTCCCAAAATTGATGAGAAAAAGAAGCCCAGAAGTATTAATTAAAATAAAAATATAACCAAAGTAGCTATGTGACTGCAGACTATTGAATTTTATAGATGGTGCTGGAAATATATAATAAATCTTAGCTGAATGTTTGTTCCTGTGATTCTATGTTGAATGCTGGTTTGGGTTTTTTTTTTTTTTTTGTTTTGGTTTGGTTTGTTTTTTTTGTTTTGTTTTGTTTTTCTGTATAACTGTGTTGGGTTTTTTCTTTCCCAGTGACTGCTTTTTGGAGGAACAATACCCTGTATATGAGGCACACAGACAAACACAATGAACTGGGATTGAAAGGTGTGTGATAGCTCAAGGAATCCATGTGCCCAAGCAAATTAATTATTCTTTCCTATGTGAAAATGTGCCTCTGCATGTAAAACTTAAATAACATGAAAAAGTGAAGAAGGGGTGTCTGGGATTTTACATTACAATGTAGGCTCAATCTCTGAGGACATTAAAAAATGCCTCAGCTTGACACAAAACATTCATGTATCTTCATTGGTTCTTCTGTTTCTAGGGTCTTTTATAGCTACCTGGTGAAGTACCCTAGAGTTTACTTTGAAGTGCACAGAAAGAAATTTAAGAAGTTATGTCACACATTTAATCATCCCTGTCCTTAATAGACAGGGATGGTGTGTTGTTTATTTCACAGGCAGAGAAGTTATACAGATCTCTTTCCACACACTGTTCCCATGTCCACACCTACACAAAATCTGCTGTCTTGCTTTGACTGGGAAATGTCAATTATCCAGTGGTTTAGGGCTGGCAGCTCATTTGAGTTGTCAGTAAATTACAGTCCTCTAGGATGATACCAGCAGAAAGCCTTGCCAAACCCCATCACAAACCAAGCACCCCATCACACTGAGCACACAGAAATTAGGGGATAAGTGAGGGGTCACTGTGAAAGTTAACCAACATGCAACCCATTTCTACAGTGGAAAAACCAAGCAATTACTCAATCTATTTACTGTGGTTTGAGTTACCTGATTTTTTCCCACTTGGCACAGAGTCAAGTTGTTATAGATTCTTTTCAGGTCCTGTGTAATATCTGATATTGCAACCTGGATGTCTTAGACACCTTAGGATGTCTTAAACATCCTAGGCACTGTATGCCATGTGTGGACAACTGAGGTCCTCAGAGTTCAGGTTACTGAAAATATGAAAAATAATTCATTTAATGTGTTATAGGATGTATATGATACATTTGTATATAAGCTCTATAGACTGTCAAAGTCTTCTGGGAGGCAGCATGTTTTGTAGATAGCTCCAGATGGAAGCATGCAGACACATCAGGTGCCACCTGAGGCATCCTAGAATCTGAAACTTTCCCGTGGGGCTGACAAATGAAAGTTCAGACCTACAAGAGATACACTACTCCCCTCCCCCCGACCCCATCACACACATGTTTTGTGAATTTGCAGTGGGATGCCCTTGGGCATCTAAAATGACACCATGTTAAGGTGGCTGGATCTCGGTGCACAGCTTAACCTCGGGAGAACTCAGGTGCCCGAACTGGGAATTGCCCAGAGGATCCCTATTGTGGCTGTGTAGTTCAAAGAATGACACAGTGGGAGTATTATATCATGCCCCTGAGATGCCCTCCATCTCTGCACCCTCAAGGAACTGCTCTGTCTTCCTGGGTTTCTAATCAACTGTTCTGATAAGGACACAGGAAGCAACTTGTCTCAGGTCCCCTGCTCACCTCAGAGATCAGCGTCATGGAGTCCTTTTCCAAAGCTGTGCAGTCCTTTTCATGGACCAGAGGAGCATTCCTCTGTCTCTCTCCCCACTGCCCTGTTCAACTGCGGACCACTCTTTATCTTCCCACTCCACTCAGCTTCCTGGACTCCTGCCCCAAAACATTTCCCCCTGGACTCTTTACCAGTTGAAGTCAGAAGAAGGTCAGCTCACAGTGTAAATGTTTACACAATAAACTTTGCTCTTTCTATACTAGAAGATAACTCTCCATGTTTTTAACCTCCCAGTGAACCTCATGATAGTGGTAGGAAGTCTGTTTTTTCAGTGAGCCCTAGAAAAAAAAGAGGAATATGTAGGTCAGGCTGTTTAAGAGGCCCTGTGAGCTGAGGCAAACCACTACCTCAGGCATCAGTGTCTGACAGACTATTTTCCAATTCTCCTGTCCTAGGAAACCTGATTATTTGTGTCTTGAGGTTTGTAGTGTTTGATGCCTTTGTTTAAATTCTTCCTCCTGGAGTCCTGTGGTGTTGTTTTTCATTGAAAAATAAATTAACTTCTTAGCCTTTGCTATAGTATAGGAAAGCTGGAAGACACGAAACTCAGATGTTCAAGGTTTCAAAAGGAGATTGAAGGTACAAGCTAGTTGTTAGGATTTTGTGAAGGGCAGAGAAGAGATGGAGAAGACTGAGTAAAAATTTTTGAAATTGGCAAGGTATCTCTTTTCCCCATACTTTTTTTTTTCACTAAGCCCATACAACTCCTCTCTCTCTCTCTCTTTTTTTTTTTTTTAAATAGAAATATTCATTGAATATTGTAAACATTTTTATGTTCCATTTTCTGGATTTTTGTTTTCCTGCCTCTGAAACTGTCTTGTTCTGTTTTGTTTTTTTTTTTTTTTCTTCTGTTTTGTTTTTGCCTTGAACATCACAGCAAAGAATATATTCAAGGTGAGATTTGAAAACAGATAATGTGTAAGTGCTGTTGGTGTTGACAGGAAGTCTCTTATATGTGAAGGACAGCATAAGATAAAACTTGTTTTTTCAGTTTCCAAACAAGTGACTGATAGAGCTGGTATCTCATACTTAAGGGAAGTAGAAGTTGACACAATTTTAAAACAAAGATGAGGAATTTAGGGCTCAGGATGGAAGGCTACATTTAAGCCTCTGAGATTCAGGATAGCTGTTAACTGACTGGGTAATGTGAGAAGGAAAGCTCAAGAAGCAAAAAAGAGAAGAGTCAGGTTCCCCCCAGAGGACTAAACTAAGTTAACAGCAATCAAATATTACTGAAAGAACAAAAGAGCATCTGGAGGCACACTTGTGAACAGCTACCCTGGCAAGGGACTCTGCCTGGTTAGAAGAGGGCTCAGGGAAAGCAGAGGGCATGCAGGAGGAACCCCATGCTTGTGCATTGAGCTCATTCTGCTAAGGCACAGTCATGGAAGTCTCTGTTCTGTTGGCTGTGTAGATAAAATCAAGATTTGTGCTTCCAAGTCTGCCCTTCCAGCACTTCCCATGAACACTGTTTTCATGCAGACACAGGTGAAACAAAGACAAAGAAGCCCATGCATGTGTGTATTTGCTTATGGGTAAAGCTATTTTGAGTTATCATGGGTAAGCAGGATGTCCAAGTTAGTTTTCTATGATTTATAGTGGGATTTTTGCATAAAAAGAAACACTATTTCTGTAAAGTATTATGCATTTCCTTTAGGGAAGGCTAAATCAGCCATATTAATTCAGCTAAATTCAGACTTTTGTGATAAATGATGGAAATATGTTTTAGGTAGTCACAGAAAATCTATCCAGCAGTTTTGTGATAGTCAAGTGGACAAATAAAAAAGCTTTAGTTGAAGCTGAATAAAAGTCAGTCCATCATAACAGGATAATATAGTGGCAAACAAGGAAAACAAAAGTGCTTATTTTGAGAAGTTACTATAAATCACCAGTAGAGCTAGAAATATTTCTCTGAAGAGGGTACTGAAAGAAAGTAAGTTTGCATAGAGACATATGCCTAACAGGTTGAAGCAAATCAAAGGCCTTAAACAAAAAAGGAGGAACTGCAGTAAAGCCACAGGGAATTGTTGCCCTACTCTACTCTCAATGGTTTCTTAGACCCTATGGTTTTATACTAAATCATCTCTTCTGCAAAACCTAAAGGAAAATGTGAAGCCTCTGTTTCTGAGAACATGGCAGCTCAGCCATATGAATATGGAAGCTCAGGACAGTAGGAAACACTAATGTAAAACTACAACATACTTGTTGCTAACTACTAATATAAAAATGCATATTTTTGTTGTCCAATTCCAGTTTGTCTCATTACATGTAAAAACATGCTCAGTTTTCAGAAAGTTTATTCACTGGCATGTATGAAGTTTTCCTGAAGGTAACTTTTCCTCCCCTCTCCCCCCTTTAGTCCAGATAAACACCTCAATAAGATGAAAACGGAGCTTGTTTACTGGAGCTTTTGCTGTTTGCACTGCTCTCCAAAATACAGTTTTACCACAGTTATATTTTTAGTATCCTCTGTGTTGCAACTGCAGTCAGCAATGACACGCTCATGTTACGAATCTGCAGTGGTTTGTCATTTCTTCAGCTACAGACTTTGGTAAAAACCTATTTGTGGTGTTTACAAGAATTGTAGCAGGACCAGGGATTTGGGCACACAAACCAGAGGCATATAGAGTTTCTTAGGCCAGCTGGAATTTAATTTCAAATAATGAACAAAAATATTTGGTGTTTATAATGGGTTGAATGAAGCAGAGTGTGTTTTGAAGACGCTTGCATCAGCTTAAAAGAATCACTTCTGCAGTCTTCCTGATACAGTTTGGCTATGGCATACAAAATCCAGCACCTTATACTGATTTATACATGGAAAACAGAGCTGGAACACTAAAAATAAAGGTGGTGCCAAAATGCAGTGCCAGCCCCTGGCAGCACTGCAAGCTCCTCATGCTCTGTTCTCATTGGAATTTCCCTTTGCTCACAGGTGGCTCTGTGCTGGAATCCTGTGATGGATATTATGAGTTCACTAGCAGAGACACTGGGGGAATAGAGTTGTATAACACAAGGGTAGTGGGTTATAGTAATCCTGGGCTGCAGAAGTGACCTAAAATTGTTTTATTTTAATTCTTTGTATTTCTAACTGAAGTTGCGAGGCCCTAGTCCCTAAGTGGTGAAAGCCTATCAGAAAAGGAAGCTTGACTGTTCTTTCACCTGTGGGCCCCAGGTATCTTTTCTAGAAGCACTCTATAATAAGGTCTTTAGAAGCAATTTAGAATAAACTGACCTTGGAAGTACAAGTTAGATCCATTTCTCCTGCTTCTATCCCTTAGTCTCTCTAAGCAAAAGGTATAAAGGAGTGTTGACAGATGTCTATGGCTTTCCTGGCAGTATTCAGATGCAATATATAAAGACTTATCATGTGGCTGTCCCATTATTGGACACATGACCAGCTGAAGGGTATTGGGTTGTACAGTGGGAGAGTTCATACATGTGAAGTCGTGCACAGGGGCTCCTTGAATCTACTATCAAAGCAAGCCATGGGAGATAAGTGACATTAATGCCTTTCCCAAGATATGACATGCCCATATACTCCTGCTACCCATCTGTCCACAGCCTTGACACAAAACAGCAAGTGCCTGCTTTTTTATCACTTTGACAGACAGTGGACACGGTGGTAGAGTGGACACAGGGCTATTGGGAGATAGAGTGCCAGGCCTTGTGTCAAAGGCTACAAGTTAAAAAGACACACAAGTTAAATAATTTTGGCCTGCAGGATTTGGCCTTGGTTAGATACTCCAGCTGCAAAATGGAGTGGGGAACTGTAAGATTTAAAAATAGGAGGTTTCTACGTGAGCCTGAAACTGGAAGTTAAATGGGTGCAAAAGAGCAAGTTCTAGAACTTGGGAGCTAGAATAACATGAGAGAAACACTTTCTTAATGTTGTTTCTAGAATAAATACTCCAAATCACAACCCAGTCTTTTGGTACTGAACTTTTGTCAAGTAAGGATGGCGATAGTTGTATAAATCCTAAAACCAGTAAATATCTTAAATTGGCAATCTGCAAGCTAATTGTTTATGAGAGTTGAAAAGGAAAATTTATCCTGCTAAGCTTTTAAAACCTCAGAAGTTTCCTTAATCACTTTGAGATTATGAATGACTTTGTAGGCTAGGAAAAAAAGCAGTCTAGGACACTGCCCCAGCTACCAGCTCCTGCTCTGAATGAGGCAGAGCTGGCATTTTCAATGGGATGCTCCAGATAGCTTCCCTCAGCAGTGTGTGAATACCTGCTCTCACTGTGTGCAGGGATCTCCTTTACTTTGAGAAGATACTCTGTACAAAGCTGAAAAAGTGTGGTCCATTCCCTCAGAAAGTTTTTGTTCTTCTGATGAATAGAAATTACCCACAGAAAAAGTAATAAAGGAAAAAAAAACCAACCCCACTAGAAACTGTTTCCTAAGTCTTTTCCAAACTGCCTCTGTGGAGCAGTTTTAATTTCAACATCCCCCAAAACTATTTTTTATGTCTGCCACCCAAGAAGGAGCACAGGAGAAAGAAAACAGGAATGGCTCTGTGTGATGCATGTTAATGGCTACAACATCCTAGACCTACATGTGGAGTCTGAAAAATCTGAGTATGGAGCAGCTAAACAAAAAGTTGGTTGTTGTGTGCTCTGTATGGATGTAATGAAAATTAGCCACAAGAAAAGTGTTAGGAGCCTACAGGAGTTAGGGAAGGTTTGTATCTGTGGCATGAGAAGGTGGGAACTTCCCACACAAACTGAACATGATGCAATAAACTGCAATTTACCTCTGCATATTTAGACTTTGACCTATTTAGTTTCTAGGGGTAGAGATTGTGTTTTCTTTTTGGATGCCCAAATATTTTGAGAAGAATGAATCTCAGTTGCAGAAAAAATGTTTTTGGAAAGAGACATTGTGGCTGAAATTCCACTCCCTTTGTCTAACAGAGTTTCTTTGCGTGGTTAGCACTCAGATGGTGGGGAGGTGAGGTGTCTTGTGAGAGTGAGCATCTGTTCCAGCCACGACTGTGAGTACTTGTTTGGTGGCAGGATACTCTGGTCACTAGGTTCTCACATATCCTTTGGCTCCCCACAGACCTACTGCTGCTGTTGGGACTCTCTTGTGCACTCACCATGTGCTGGGACCTTTGCTGAAGCTGTATCCCGGTAATCACTGAATTGGCCTCCACTACCACTGAGGAGGGGGAAGGGAAAATCCCTCATGGTCGATGTAGCTAGGCATGATGTTTGAAAAGTGTTAGTGCTACCGAGTCTTATGGTTTCTTAGCTCAAATCAACTTGGCAAAAAAAAAAAAAAAAATTTGATCTGTAGCCTTGGTATTTGTGAAGGAAAATTGCAAAAACATGACCTGAGCTCACCCTGTATTAAAAGACAAATAAACCACACAAATGTATTTATTTATTTTTCAGTAACTCATGTTACAGCTAATCTCATGATGTTTTGTGGTTTGATTCACGGTTTTCAAAAGCTTGAGGTTGGCAATAGTGAGTAATACATAGAATGTCACACACAGAGCAAAAACCAGCTATTTTTTTTTTTTTTAAATGCAAGGGTTATATAATACCAAAGCCAGGTTTTGCTGTGGGCTCTCATCTGCTGTCATAGGAAGCCTGTTTGACAGTCCAAGTTTCTGTCTTCAGGAAAGAAGAGTGGAATCTCAACAACTACATCCTGTAGTCAAGTAAATGTTCTGTAAGCCATGAAACTAGTGAGTTCTCTTTCCTTATGAATTTTTGTCAATGAGCTCTGAAGACATTATCTTCATTGTCTTTCAGACTTCTCTTCAGGTCTCACTAAAACTGACTAATAGTTTGAAAACGCTAATAATTGGAAAACATTTGTTGCTAGTCTCTTGAGGCATATTTTAACTATAGTTTGAGTCTGCTTTCCCTTCAGCATTTGCTGCTTTGGTACTAGGATGTTGTAAGGGAGAGTCGGTGGATGAATATATTCTGAAAGGGATTGTGAAGTATTTAAAAATTACTCATTTTCCAGATCACCTATTATGATTTCATTAAATCCATGGCTCACTTTCTATAGCACAAATAAAAGTTTTCAGTGTACACCAACAATGAGAGAGCAATTTACTTGTCTTGGCAGACATTATGGTTTACTTAGTGCTACTCACTTTGGTTTTCTGCAGAAGGATGCTTTGACACTACGCTGGGATCACTGCTAGAGGATTCTCAGTCTGGATACACAGAGGTGTAGAACATTACTGCATTGCCACTGGTACTGCAGTGTTACCACTCATCATTTCAGAATTATTTACTCTGTGGGAGCACAGCACCGTTGTGAATCCCCATCTGTGCAGCCAGAGAAGGGCTGGTTATCTGGTGCTGCATGGAGGGAGCATAATTGCCTCTTCATCTATTTGCAAGGATTAATCCCAAGCCTGTATCCATAACTGGTGAGATAATTAACTCTTTAATTATTGATTCACACTTTATGCCATGCATACATACAATAATTACCTTAATGTTTTCTTCTATTCCATTGTCTTCTAGATTCTTTTAGCTGGCCATTGTCTTTCCCAACACTTGAGGAGAATGGACTCTGAATACTGAGATATCTGTCTCCTCCGTGCCCTATGGACATAAAAATCATCTCCTCTTTTCCTCCACCAGTAAGCATGGAACATTGCCTTGGTGAAAAAGGCTGGTTATGCAAAACTTCAGTACAGTTGCAAAGCAAAGCAAATAAATAAATTAGTATACCATTGGGAAAGTCCTTCTTTCAACCAAAACGTGACATTGAAAAAAATGTTTTCATGATTTTGTTATTAAATATTTAGAAATCTCTTCAGTTTTGCTACTGAGAACAAGATTCTAGTGCATTTTTTATTTTTTAAAAATCTAACTTAGCTCCACTGCTAATTACTGTTATCAAAAGACAAAGACAAATTATTCTGACGTCTTTTTATCTCTGCATGATAAATACCTTCAAATATCCTCCCTTCTCCCATTAACAGTTGGATGTCATTTGAAAACTGGGTAATAATAGTAACTACTCTCAGCAGAAGTGTTAAAGTCCTCCCTCTGGAGGCTACTGTACAATAAAATACGCATGCCACATTTCAACCACGGAGGAATAGATGCCTAGAATATTTTTTTCCAACACTAATTGAAAAGCTAGGGGTTTGCAGGTAAGGGTATCTTCAGGATGTCTTCTCAGGTTGAAAATGTTGTAGAGGCCATTGGTCAGAAGTCAAGATCTCACGGACCTTTCCATACTGGAAAGGTTTTTATTGTATCAATGAGATTTACCTGGCGTAATTTTTGCCCATTCCAAAAAGCAGGAAATCTTGTATTTCTTGTTTAGCATCTGTGATTAAACTCCCCTCCTTTCCCCCCTCATACACTCTTTTTTTCCTGGCTGTGATAATGATATACAAAGTGTATTTCATTTTTGCAGTGTAAACATAAGGTAAGAAATCTACAGCTGTGTCTGCTGTTTATTAGGTTGCTCCTCAATTATTGTTTACACAGTCTGCATGTCAGTGGTTCCCTTGACTGCAGCTTTGCTTACACTCAGATGTTGCACATCATTATGCATTTAACTGTAAGTCTCCATACTTCTAATGGAAGAAGACAATATCAGTTTCATATGTTACTTTGAATTTACAGTAGGATTTTAGTGGATAATCAGACACCATCTGTGGGAATTAAGACTTTGCTCTTAATTTTGCTAGCATTTTGGATAGAATATTTTATAAGGAGTTCATGCACTATAGTACACTAATTTTCCTGTAAGCCTTGGCTTGAGATTTCTATTTCACCATCCCTGTGGACACTTATGTTAAGAAGCTGATTCCCCACCACTGGATTTGCACAAGATCTCTTGTTCCTTTCAAAGCAAGGAGTATCATATCTTTCTATTTTTACTGCTGTAGGAGGTTTTTAAAAATCCATCTTGATAAAAATCACAGTAGTTTATAAACTTAGTGGAAAAACATTTTTCAACAGCCAATTTGCCTGTTGTCTGAGCAAAAATTTTTGTTATTGCTAAATGCACAGCCCTTGTACTTGTTAGAAAATTTACAGTAAACACACATCCTCTTAATTACATCATAGTAGCTTAAACAGATTTGTAGAGCCATTAAAAAATCAATACTTAGCTTTTAGGTGATGAATTAATTAACAGAGTGTGAATGCTGAAAGTTTGCTTTGTCCAGCATGCACTATGTCTTTTCATAGCCTCATCATCAATAGGGGGAAGTGCAAAATTAAATGAATTTGATAGGATGAAAATGCTTATGAAATGCACCACTTTCTTTCTGGCCTAATGACCATTCCTATAAACCTCTGTGATGGTCCAAAAAGTGGCACAAAATGTTTTATGTATAAATATATGTATAAAGTGCAAACATATTTATTGCCCCTTGCTTTAAGGCCCATGTTTTTTATTTTCTCTTTGTGCTAAACCCAAGTTGAATTCAAGGTGAGTTTTACATAAGAGCTTGGTTTGTAAGTATAGCTTAATCTGCTTTGCAGCAAGAAAATGCAAACTCAAAACAAGCTTAAATGGTATATCTATTAAGAGTTCAAATATGTAGGAACGTACAGTGATTAAAAAAGTTTTATTTTTTTTCCAATCTTCCTGCCTTAGAGCTAGATCTAGAAGTTGAACAGTCAAATGTTAGGAAGGATGAGTATCTTATATTGTTTTCAGGGCAACTCTGAATTGATTTCAAAGAACTTTCTAGAAACATTTCACAGGATCATTTATAAGTTTGCAATTGATTGTTTGTTCTAGATTAGGATGAGACAGAAAATGCTGAGAGTGGTAATACCACTGTTTTATTTCCTAAAACCATTCAGCATTGGCTAAAGTGAGTAGGCTACAAGATTGCATTAAATGAAAGTTATACAGCTGTCATTTCACAGAGTAGCTTGTAATTCTGAGGAATGTAAGTCTATGTTTTCAGTCCTGCATATTAGGTAAGATCGTTGCCTATCAAAATGCCTATTCCTGACTTCTGGTACTGTCCTCTTTTTATGCAGTGAAGTTCCTTTAGAAATATTTTCTTGATAAGTACAACATTAATTTCATTCCTCGATTTGTGGTGACACAGGAGAAGAAGCAGAAATGAAATTGTTCATTGTAAAGGGAGCGTTCAATTTACCCACATGATGTGGCTATACCTTGAACAAAAATCTGGAAATCCAGAAACATTAGATGTTTCTAAGTTATGTCACTGGATTAGTTCAAAATTTAGTTTTGATTCTGTAACGAGAAAATGCCACACTATCCAAACACACAGAATTGCTGAAAATTAAGCAGCAACTGACAGTAGTATTTACTTCAGCATAGTCACTAAGTTACTTTCATTTGATGTTTATTATCTGGGATTTATGAACTGTCTAGTCATTTAAATACATTGACCTTGATGTACAGCATATCTGCTCTTCAAAATAGCTTCATTCTTTAATTATTAACTGCAGTCTTCGTTCTGTGTATGTGTCATTATCATAAATGTAGTTTATTTAAAATATTATTAAAAAGTGTTCTGTTCTACCACTTGTTTATATTTTGCTAATACATTTAGCATATTCATACTCATGTCAGAATTTCAGCTACGAACTTAAAAGAATGCCAACAGATGTGTCTTTCATGATGGGCTTCTTATCACCTAAAATTCCTTGAGCAGAAGTGAGTCAGCTGTGATGTAAAAGGGGATTTTCCGCTTAGTTTTCAGGTGTGAGAAAAATACATACCAGCTTTAAAGTGTCCAGGTTTTCATTTGTCTCTTGGAAGGCAGACAATGCTTTCCTCATTTGTTTGGAATTCATGCTTCTACTGTACGTACAAATAAAATAGGAAATTTCTGAACTGATTTCTTTTTATGAGAAATAACGGCAGAATGGGAGATGTGGCAGCTTTACTTAATTTTAAAGCTGTGATGGTGATTGGCACACTATGTTGCATTTGAAATCTCTTCTCTTTACTACTGGCTGTGGTGCATGTATCCTTCCTGTTGTTTTATTCCTAGCTTTTCTCTTTTGTTTTCTTTAGAGATATTCTTCAGCAACAGGCAAGCCTGTTCTGATAGAATATGAACTGCCACATCCTGAGAACAGCATTTTCTCAGGTTCAAACTTAGCATTAAATAAATTAGCTTGGGTATCTTCTTTCATATTTTGGAGCAAACAGGAAGAGAGAACAGAAGCAAAATATACTTTGAGATATGTAGTTCTGCATACAAATGAGGAAAGCCTAAAAACACACTTTTATTTTTTCTTTCTGGATGTTCCATGCCATTTTTCACACTTATGGATTCAGTTAAGATTTTGTTAAAAACCAGACTTTAGAATAAATATTCAGTATGGGAGCAGTGTTTCATATTCCCAAGGACTGTACCTTATTTTATCTCTTCTTGTTTCTCATTGATCAAAGACAGTGGAATAAACTGTCTTGCTTCTTCCATCAATTTCTTATTGTCTTGCCTTCTCTTTGCACCAGTTTTGAATGTTTTGTCACATTTAAGGTCTTGTACAATTGGGCCATAGCCTTCATCTCCATCATACTTGTTATACAAGCATCAGGAAAGAGAAGCCAACTCTCCATGGTTTTGGGGAGTATCTTTCCACATTCTCTGAAGCATTTTTCTTCTTCATTATGTAGTAACATTTCTAGTGTGTACAATTTTTTTCTTCAGCTCCCTTGATTCCACTGTGAGTGGGGGAATAGTGAGAGTCCCATTGCCATGTAGGGAGTTCCAGGTGCATGAGACCACACTCTCCAAAGCAGCAAAAGGTTATGCACACACCACCTCATTAAAAGATAAATTCCTTCTGTTGAGAGTCTGTTGTGGGTCCACATTTTTCCAAGACAGGATTTTTCTTTTTGATAACTGCTTCATCCTTTCTCAGAAATCTGCAACGTACATGGGTTTTTTAAGGTATTGGTAGAATTGATGATGACAATAACCAAATTCCTATATTTCTGTTGTAAAATGTTTAAGGTCATTTAATTAATTTAAAAATAATTAAACATTTAAGCAGTGATGCTTTTATGACACTCCTGTGTTATTTTTAAGCAGTTATATTGGTTTATCATTGAAACGTTAATCTCTTTTTCAAGGCAGCTGTCAAGATACATTGTCCACTTTTGATGGGAAAATTGGAAGGTGTTTCAACACAGTTCTGTTCTGATGGTACTAAAAGGATGAATAAAAAGATGAAGCCATATCCAGCTCTCCAAATATAGTTTGGAATTCACTGTTTGACATGTGAAAAAATAATTTGGTAATAGTTTTCAGAACTCTTGTTGAGTATACTTATACATTCTTTCAATATGAAGGAACCATTTCATGCTCAATATGGGAATTAATGGGAAATGTTATTGCATATTTCGCATTCAGGACAGGAGCCTCGAGATTTTTGGTTGCTTGGGTTTTGTTTTTTTTCTTTTTTTTCTTCTTTTCTTCCCTTGTCATGATGCAGAAGGAAGAATTTCAGTGCAAACTTCTTTTAAAAAGCCCTATCATTTTCATTTTGTACCTCTTTTTCACTGCAAGCACATAGATTTCTATTTATTTTTCAACTTCAGACTTAGTAGCAAATGCTTCCTCAAATCCACTGTAAAACTGGAGTCTTAAAAAAACTGGTGAGGTTGGGATCGATGTCCCTTAATTCACCGAAGCCAATGTCAACAAAGGCCAGGTTCTCAACAGATTGACTATGTGCTTTAATGGAATTTTTTTCCACCGAATGTCTGGCAAATTTATCCGTTGAAGAGAAACGCATCTCGTGATTGAAACTGTAGCCTCACAGCAGGCTGAGCAGGACTTGAGAATGATTTGAGATTCTGAACACACATTTATTTTTATGCCCTGTGCAATTAAGTTGCTTCTAAATAAAGCACATGACAATTAATCTGACAGAAAGGAAACAATTTACAGTACCTTTTTCTAATAGCTGCACATGTACACAGCTACCCACTACAGATTTTCCCCTAGGAAGGCCAGGTCACTGGGAAGAACCTTGACCCCAACATCCTCTGCTTGAACTTTTCCTGACATGGCACTACAGACTTTAGCAGAGAGCCATTTCCCATCCATCTTGTTTGCTCTTCTGCTGCCACCTCATTGCTGTTTCAGCTGCAGAGAAGGCAGGGCAGGCAGCTGATGCTATTTCTGACGTGTTGGGAGAGGTGAGCGACACTGTGGCTTTCACATTGGTCAAATTTTCTGTAAATTCAAGCAAGAGGTGAGGTAAAAGAAGGCTGGAGAATTTATTGTTTGAGGAAGATAAATGAACAGAGAGGACTAGAATGTTACTCCTACTTTTTTTCTTCCAGCACCACACTTCCAATTTATCCAGGAAAGCTTGAGCTAGTTTATTGCCATAAGAAAGGCCTCTTCTCTCTTCGATGATTTTTTTTTCATTGACATGTGACCATGTACACTTGGTTTAGAAAAAAATTTGATTTAGAAAATGAAAATTGTGATTGTACTAGCTGGACTTTCTTTGTTTAGAAGATAGGAGAAGTCCTTAATAGTTCTCTTCCAGAGAGGTGTCATATCTGCAGCATTTTGTCTAGACCTGATGTTGGTGGTCTGGAGAGAACCCTTTGGCTTACCTGACTCTCCCAGTGATGGAGGGATTGGTGTTGAGGAATATCCAAGAGAAGTTTTTTTGCTATTACCAGCTCTCTTGAGCTCTCTATATATAGAGTTGTCTGACCTGGGGTGAGTATGACTGGCGTACAAATAATAACTCAGTCACTATATCTGGATCACTAGGATGACAGCAGCCTGTAATGGGAAAAACAAGACTGGTCAAAGATACCTGCTTCTAATATTTAATTACTGTTTCTAATAACTGTTTTTAACAGTTTTTGGAGCCTAATGTCACAACTGATTGAAAGGAAAAGGATGTTCCTGTTCTACTTCTGCTCCCCATATATAATGGCAGGACTGCTTTTTATTGTACCAAAACCTTTTTCCTTATGATGAATAATTTTTAAGCAAGTGAAAACACAGAAAGTGTCTTATCTCCCTTGGTGGGTGTTTGTAACTTTAATTCTGCAAAAGGCTCTCAGTGTTACATCTTTATTACATCTCTTTCTTTCATGCCACACCTTCATGTTTCCGTTTCTTCTGTAGTTCTGAAATAAACAATGTCTTTGATACTGCTGGGTTCTACTGTTTCACAGCTTTGGTCAGTACCAATTTCATGTCCCTGTGATAGTTAGCTTGTAGCTCTTTTCACATCTTCTTTGCCTGCTTCAGTGGCTGTTGCTTTGTGATCCCCTCTGTACTCTGCTTTGATCTAACTTAGTTGCTGTCAGATATGTGCATAACAGTTTTAAGAACAATGGCAAGCTCAGTTTTTCTACTTGCCTTTCATCACAGGTGGCCCATCTGCTGGTCTCTGTGCCTTGATTAAGAGCAGTTAAAAAAAAATACCTCTAAAATGCTTGACTATTGCTAAACTACTGCACCTCATTATCTACTTCATGCTGCAATCTCCTCTGGCCACAGAATGTTCTGGTGATTGTATGGCATAATAGTAAAATAAAACACATATATTTTTCAGGTGGCCCATAAAACCATGCTTCCTGGGAAAATATTCAGTATTTCTATTTGAAATGGAAATTGGAAACTTCTGTTGTTTCTTTGTTGTTGGGCTTATGTGTTGTTCCTTCTTTTTTTTTTTTTTTTTTTTTCCTTAGCAACTCCCTCTTATTCCTCTGCTCTTCCGGTCTTTTGAATTTTTTGATTCTTTTGCATACCATCTGAGCCAGAGTGAGCATTGCTGGGCCGGAGCTCCAGGTGATATGGAAAATCCTGTCTCAGAATACAGAGCAGGAAAGTCTGCTTTTGTAGGCTTTAAAAGTTCGTAATTGCCAAGAAGGATGTAGTAGCAGAAGAACCAACAAAATTGGTCTGCTCATCCTGCTCATTCCCCAGCTCTCTGTGCTTTCCTTCTCCACAGGACATCTGTAAAACTAGATCTGAACTGTGCTGTCATTCCCACCCCGATCTATACCTGCCCATCTACCCTACTTCTCTCCTTTGAGATTACCCTGCATTTTAAATCAATGCCAATTGATTAAATGGGGCTGTGATGCTCAAGATAAACAAGCAGTTAAGGGTTGGCTGTCTGTGTTTGAACTTTCTGTATGGATTTCACTGTCACAATCACTTGAAACAAGGACCATTGGATTCTTAGCTGAAAAATAACACTCAGGAAGCTGACTTGAAAAGAACTGTGGTCAGAAATGGATGATCTGCTGAATTAAATATCCAGCAGCTTGATGAATTAAAACCATACTGCACCAGGTAATGAAAAGAAGTGTCTGTGTTGAGGGGCTGATGAAGAGAGTTTTGACTATCTACTGGTCATCTGTGAAAGAAAGCAAAGGACTAAATCATGTGGTCATAACCCTCTTTATTAGTTTTACATCACAGCATGGATTTCCATGCCTAGCTGTTGTGCAGCAACACAACATTTCCTTTATTGGTATCCTTTATATGATATAACTCACAGGCCACGAAACTTTGAAATTTTAAACTGAAACTTCATCTTCGGTCTTAAGTTTGATGTGATGTGTGTTGTCATACCAGCAGTATCTCAAGCTCTACTTAAATGAAAATTTTACCTTATGCATTTATACAGCCCTTTCTTCAAATTTTGTGGCAGTGTTTGATGACATTCTTAGAATTTGGAGCCATTTTGATTTCCATCTCAGGAAAAAAATGACAAGTCTGAAACCTTATTGCTTCTATTCATCTCTTCTGATGAGCAGCTACAGTCAGCTACTGTTGCACTGACTTTAATTGAACATTTATTCCATAAAATACAAGTTATATTTTTTAATAATTTTGTATCATGGGTCACCAGTTCTTCAGTTTATGTTGTCTGTAATTCTGGTACAAATAAAACTTCAGTTTGCAAGGACTGCTTTTATGTATTTTTACATATTTGCCCAGAAAAACCGTGGGGAAGTGGCATAACATATCTTTTTGCTATCTTCTGTGTGAATCGGGGCCCATGTCTTTTCCCCCTCTTTTATACTGCATCCTGACCGTCTACAGATACTGTTGATGAGGTGTCTTTCATCTCTGCTGCACCTTGGAGTTTATATTTAGCATCTCTGCACATAAACATATCCTGTTCCTTGCCATCCTTGAACACCCACCACAAACTTCCTCTGCCTTTGTCACTGTCATGTTCCTTCAAACAACTGCTAGCTATTTTAGACTTCTTCTTTTTTTTTTTTTTTCTTTTTTTCCTTTGGTACAACCTGACAATTCTGTTGCTTGCTCTTTTTCTCATGAAAATATTCCCACAGGGTTGATTTTTTTTTTTTTTGGTTCAATTCTGATACTCAGTGAAGCAAGTCCTGCTTGCTCTTTTTGCTCTTCTTCCCCTGCTCCATTGGCATGTTGCTCTAATGTGGTACTGCCTTTGTGGTAGACCCAGCTTGGTGGTGCCCCAGTTTTCCAGAGGTCCACTACTGTTATGGACATAGAATGGAATGGTAATGTGTAGGAAGGAAAAGCTGCACTTTCAGAAGTTTTCTCTGGGAGTGAGGGAGTTTTTATAAAGTAGGATTTTTTTCTCTTTAAATTTGTGCTTGCTTTTTAAAAACCGTGTTACCTTAACGAGATGCCAAGTCCTTGCAACCCTAGCATGACTAGAAGTTCTCTGAGTGGCAGAAGTACTTCACCTTTTTTCTCAGAAGCAATCTCATGTTTCAGTGCTCTCCTGTTTCCCAAATGTCATGTTATTCAGCTTTTTTCACATCCCTGGCCAAATCGTCGGCGTGGTCATTATCCAGCCTCTAGAGCTGATCTACTTAACACCTCATTAAAAAAAAAATATGTTCCGCTCATCTCCTCTCACTGCTCTTCACTTGTCAACAAGTTTTGCTTTTTCCCCTTTTATATGCAGTCCTTTTGGTGCTTAGTATTTGTCAATCATTAGTTTTCACCCTGTGGTGCAGATTTCTCATGCTGCTCTTATTAACCATCTCAAGGATGTTATGTACCACAGCATTTATAGCTTACAGTACGTATCTATATATGGAAATTTTGTTCTTGTTTATCCTTCAGCTTGAATGCTAAAGCCAAGGCATAATAGTATATTCAAATATATCTTCTCCCATTGGTTGGGTTTTTTGTTTTGTTTCGTTGGGTTTTATTCAGTTTTTTAAATATATTATAATAAAATTACTGCTATCATATTGTAATAGTTTGCAGAAACTTTTTGGTTGCACTTTTTCTGTAGAAATTATTTTCTTGTCTAGATGATTCAATATTTCTTTATAGAAGCTACAATCATCTCTAAATGAAAAATTGTTAAAAGCAAGCTTTCAAATAAAGAGACAGAATGGGGTTTTTTTGTGGTTTTTCAGTTGGTTTATTTTTATGCTGTGAAGCAGTTAAAATAAAAAAGTTAGGAGAAAATTTTCCTAGTTTTTTTTCCTCAACAAAAAAAATGGTGTAGATTCAATACAGAACGTGCCATCCTTGTAATTTATTTTAAATGTGCAAGTATTATTTTTTAGCTGTATTTGTGTCCTTTATTGCATTTCACTATGCCTTTATTATACTCTGCAAAGAGATGTGTGACCAGAATGGTTCTTGAAATCGATGATAAGTTAGCCCCATGATAGGAGTAGGTGCTTAATGATGTTTTGCACCACTGGGGAACAATGGGCAAATGAAAAAAAAGTGATTTTAAAAATATTTAACAGTTCATGATTTCTTATGTAGCACAATTGTTTGGCTTTTTTTCCCTATGCATAAAACATGTGGTTGTAGTTTGGGGGAACACCAGTGCCAACTATTAAATACTGACTATGGGAAGTTGACTATTGTGTGTTTGAGTAGCCAGAAAATTAGTGGTGATGTTTATGGCTGTCACCTGAACATAAGACCAATAAGGTTTCTGAGAAATTGGAGTTCCTTGGTATTTGACAAGGTTCAATTATTTTTTATAAATATTTGTCTTACCACTAGTAGCTGGAAACATACTCTGCTGCCCCTAACTATCAATGATGATAGATTTTGAAGACTGCAAGGGCCTTGAGAACAAAGCTGAGCATCACAGGACTAGATAAGAAAAATTACAAAACCCCCAAAATATTCCAAAGCATTTTCAAAGGGATCCAGAACGTCTGTGATCTTGGTATTCTGGTAGCTTTGGTTTCTCCAATATAGTGAGGTGCTTTTATGGAGGCAGCTTGCTTTTCAAGGAGGAACTGTGAGCATTTCTGCATTTAGCACACCGAAATGATAAAGCCCTGAGATTCTAGACACAGACTACTGGATCAAACTGTTGAATTATTAGGAAAATTTTCTTGTGGAATCAGTTTAGCTGAGTTATAATTAGAGTGGAGTGGTTTTCACATTGATGTGTCTGTGAACCTCAATTTTAAGCTCAGGCTTGCATTATCCCCTTAAGACTGAGTTGCTTTTGACTATACAGAAGAAACAAAAATGAGGGAGAAGAGATACTATGATACACTCTATGCCCGTGCTACAACCTTCTCCTTTTTCTGTCTGAATATTGGCTAAAACTGAAAATCTGGTCTTCATTTTTAACAGTTTGAAGAAAAGGACACCAGAGACAATCTCACACTGAGTAATATGTTTTTTCATTGTTTTCCATCTCATAGACTGTTATCTGTACAGGTGCTGAGCAGGAAAATGTCTAGAAAGGCAGGAACTCACCAAGCAGAGAGTGCTTGGAGGAAAAACAATGCTTATGTTATCCTAGTCAAGCCAACATTCTTGGAACCCCCTATGAAATCTCCAAAGCAGAATATGATAATTTGATTATAACAGGAGTCTGCCTTTAAATAGTTCCTGTCATAGTTAAAAAGTGAAGAATAATGAAAAAGGGGAGTGGAAATGATGGAGGACAATATTCTGACTACATCCATCACCTCTTAGCTGTACCTGTGTATTTATGAATGCCATCAATGTCATAACAGCAACTGTCTTCATAGAAGCTGTGCATAATGAATCATTTAGGTTGACAATTTATTGAAGGGAACTGTTTATTTCTCTTCCTCATTCTTTTTTTCTAATGCTCTGAGAATTGCTGGTGACTTGAGTCTTATGTTTAGGGGACTGCTAGCTGCACCAGAATAAATACTTCATTACTATAACTATGCTGGGACTGTGAAAAAGAAGAGAAAAAATATATTAGACCAGCAAATGTCTTGGGGGCTGAGTTATTTTTTTCCTTCCCTGCCTTGCTCAAGAGTGGGAGCTACAAAATGCTATATTGCTATGTTTGCTATCACCTCGCTGCAGGAGCTCCCATTATTCATAAGAGAGCAGCTGAGGTCAATTCAGTGTGCTTTGTGGAAGGAACCCTACTATTCATCCCTTACAGTCCTCTAGACTGTGAGCTGTAGCAAATGGATTAGGGAAACAGTCTATTCCATCTCCATGAGGTATAGTTTGGACTTTGAGTTTTCCTTGTGTTTCTTAGTGCAATCTCATGTATACCATGAACAAGATTTTTAAACAGTCTTAAAAGCATAAGGTGAAACAGCTTTTTTTTTTTTTTTAATCAGATTAAAATTAATCAAAATAGGAGGACAAAATATCAGCTGCATTCTGGGAAACTTCAAACGCATTTGTAGATGACAAAAGCCTGGGGGCTTTCACTGAAATTGCAACATAGTTTATTCTTAGCAGTTAGAGGGAAAATGGCCATATTTCAAACATGACAAAAAAATGAAATGCCCTCCACATCAAATTGACATTTTAGTCTTGAAATACTTAGTGTGTTTCATGCCATGTTGTTTTCTAGTCTCTGTCTTTTCAACCTCAATACTCTGATCAATAAATGTGCACCTAGGCAGCCGTGGTGACAAAGGGCAACCAACATCCTTCCTTCAGATGCTTGATGTTGAATAGAGAACATGAAACATCAGCTACAGTTCTGCATCTTCCACACAGTGGTGGGTACTTTTGAGCTCTGCCTTTCCTTAGCTTCAAATTAATAAAGGATTTGCAGTGCAGATGCGGAGAATGCGTTGCAAACCAAAGGAAATGCCCCTCAACTGCAATTAATTTGATTAGTTATGAAAAAGTTATGAAATATCTTTAGTCCCTTAATTAAAAATCTGTAATAACTTTATGCTGTGTAGAATTGAGTGGCCTTTGTGTTCTTTCTTGATGGGACGATCTGGAATCCTTCATGAATGCAGTGAAACTATAGACAAGGAGTGTTAGCTTTTCTTTTTTATTCAGGACTGCAAAACATCTCATTCAGTCAACAAAGTGAAATGGCTGATGGAGAACACGAAAACATATTTCAACAGTAACAACTCAGGAGAGAATTTCATAGTACTTAGTAAAGCTTGCTGAACTGTTAATTTTCCTGGAGCTGTTTAAGTTCCACAGGGGCACTGTTTCTTCCCTTTCGCCACATCTACTTGGCTTTTCATCAGTAATGTGCTATCCTATATCCATTACACTTGCCTACATTAAGCTCTGCTCTTGCATTGCATTAAAACCCATATGAAATATTCATTAGAAGAAAGTGGAAAACTGACACACAGCCCTTTCTTAAAGCAAATGGAATTTTACTACCTCATCTGGAATTATATGGTCATATTAATCCTTCAGGTATGTCTCTGCATCTCACCAAATCTAAAGGTGTAGGAGGATTACCCTTCACTTTTAAAATATTAGAAATAATTTGTATTTGAGAGATTAATTGTGAAATTTATTCTTAATATACATTTTTCCTAGGGAAAAAGAAGAAAAGGTCTCAGGCTGAAAATCCAGACCTTTTGGAGAGTGAATGTACAAAATGTGGATTAGCACTCTGACACAGTAAATATTTTAGAAAGGTGGAAGAAGGGATTTCCAGAAGTTTATGTGCCAGGTATGACTCGTCCTGTGTGATTTCACTCATGTGAGAAGTGGAAATGTATTACCTTTCAAATGTAAGTCCTGTTTCCACTCTCTGCCTTGGTAGTTGAAATGGGTTCTTTTAAAAGTAAGTATCATTTGCTCTTGAGTTAAGCTCCCTCAATCTGAGTCCTTCACTGTGCAGGCAGTTTAATTGGCCTTGTAGTGGCTACATCACATTTGACTGAGCACAAGCTTAAGATCTTTCCTTTAGTGCAGATCTGGACCACCATATTTTTTAGTATTGCACAGCAGCTGTATAGGCTGACCAGCATGAGTATGGGAGCATTGTGCAGTGTTCCCAAGTGTGTCTATTTTGTTTCTGTGTCACGTCTAATCAGCACCAGTGTCCCTGCAGTGACTCCTCAAGGAGTTCAGGCTCCGGATTTAATGTGGGTGGAAGTGACTTGGTGTTGACTGGTTCTATGGCGTGCATATATTCTCTATTGTCCTTGATATATAGGACAATTCAGATCAAATACTTCACCTGACCAGGTGTGTGGTGTTGTATTAAGTGGTAGAGTAGGCGGCATTTCCCTTAGCAGCAATTGCTGTATACCTTTGCTTTTCAGAATTTTGTGACTTAAGTCTAAGACTTTCCAGTGCAAGGCTGGATGTGTTTCAAGTCCATCAGTAGCTGACTTGGTGTGTGTATGGCCAATTTGCTTTTGACAGCACAGTGGAAAACCACGTTTGTAATTTTCTCATAAAACCATGGACAAGTCCATGTTGCATGTTTCTTCTTGTCAGTTATTTGCAATATGTAATTTAAATGATAGCTTTTACGTTTGAGAAAGACATGTAGTAAGTGCTGCTCATGCCAGGAATACTTGGGCTTGTTAGAAATTTTCTGATGGGATTGTTATGATTTGCTTTACTTCTCATTATTCTACTCTGATTTTGATTGGTAATGAACTAAATTAATTTTCCCAAATTGAGCCTGCTCTGGCCATGATGGTAACTGGTGAGAGAAATCTCTCCCCATTCTCATCTCAACCCATGAGCCTTTCATCATATTTTCTCTCTCCTGTCCAGTTGAGGATGGGAGTGACAGAGCAGTTTTGGTAGGCACTTGGCAGCCAGCTGGGGTCACACCACTACAGTGGGAATCTACAAAATATCTGCTGTGAAATAAATGCTGCAAAGATACATTAGGATTTTATTTTGTTTTCCCAGGGGTGAGAGTATGGGTTGTATTAACCCGCTGTGACAATATTCTTATTTCAGAAAGAGTGTCCACACAGGGACTTGTTCTAGAAGAAGACAATAGTAAGTAACTAGCTACTCTAAGAGGAGTCATGAGTCAGGTGTTGCTTGCTTTTGACAGCTGAAAAATGCTTCATTTATTGTTCGTAAAGTCTTCCTTACCATGCATGGTCACATATCAACTAATTGCATTCTTACAGAGCCTGGAAATTTATGTCATCTGTTAATGCCAACCTTGATTCAGAAAACAGGAAATATGAGGGCAGTGTAAATGTTTTCTCTAGTGGCTCTCAACAACTATGTTATATATAGTCACACTAATGAATAGTTTTGTACTATGCAAATAATAAAGTACTTACTCACACAGACATGCACAAATTGTATAGCCTTCACTTGCACCCAGCAATGAGTTACCAAGTATCTTGTCCTACTGGTGATGTTGCAGAATGGTTTTGGATGTTAAAATAAAATTCTGTTATTTTCTATTGGCTTATAGATAATTCCATAATTCATGTTACTCTTTTTGCTTTATGACCTGGTCTCTATAAAGATCTAATTAAATACTGTAAAATAACTTTTCTCATAAAAGTGGACAGTTTTTGTCTCCCTTTGTGTCATAACTTCTTGGGCTTACCACTGCAAATTGTGCTGGATGCTTGGTGTTCAACACTTAACTGAAATTTGTAAAACATTACTAGCTTCAGCATGCAGTGTTCTCATGTTTGTGGCCCTCTCTCCTGCCTCTGAGTCTTAACTCAGAGCCAACACTTGCTCCTCTTTTCCTTCTTAGAAATATGTCAGCTGTGGTAGTAGATCCAAGGCGCAAATTTTTCTTCTACTCTTGGAATCTTACCTGAGCGGGGTTGTCAGAGTCAGCTTTAAAAGGGTAAGTGATGCTTTTGTTCATAAACCCTCTGCTAACAGAATCTCTGAGTAAAGCTAGAAGAGAATCCAAGATTTTGTGCCTTACTGACTGAGAAGTATTTTGCCCAGTCTTTAATTTTGGAAGGGATAATAATAACAGTAGTAGTGTGCAATGCTTATTCCTCACTGATGAGTATCATATGTTTTAATCATTCACTTGTTTCATAATGTTTTCTCCCAATGTAAGCTGGATAAAGCAACTTGGGAAACAAAGCACCAGACTAGGTATGGTCCCACTGGTCAGAGGAGAGAAGTTTCACTCCTTCAGATCCTTCTGAAGGCTCTAGAAATATCTTGTGTGACATCTCAGTTTAGTTCTGTGTGACACAGAGCCCATGACACACTTCCTGCTGGAAAATGAAATCATCTGAAAATGAGATCTACAGTCGTGTAGTTGAAAGATATTTTTATCACAGCTTTTCTTGGGCTCCTGAGCAGTAATAAGACTTACTTATTTTTCTTTTTAAAAAATAAATCTCATTTTCCTGGTTAGAATAATAAATTCGGCTTTGATACTTCCTTATCTACACTACTGGTTTAAAGCTTAGGCAGGTGATTTTCTTGGGGTACAGGTCCTAGAAAATCTGTAAATGCTTCCTGTTTAATATCATGAACTTTTCTACATAGGACATAGTCGTATCTTCATGCTGAAGGTTAAGGGTTGATAAATTATTCGGTGACCTGTAGAGCTGAATAGCCTACCAAGTTCAATCCTACAGTTAGCATCCTTCCATCCCCCCAAAATATCCAAACGAAAAATGCACAAACCCCCCTCCAAAAACAAAACACCCCCCCAAAAAACAACAATGAAAAAAAGCAACCCCCTGCAAAAAAATCAAACAAAAATGAAAAACAAACACCCCCCCCCAAAAATCCAAACTAAAAAATATCACCAACAAAAGAACCCCACCAAAATGCCCAAAAAGATCCAAAATCAGCAACCAAAAATCTCAAACCTCTAGAGAGAAAGTCTGATGAATACAGCAGATGCTATATGTATTTTGATAATATATTTGTTTGTTTCTGAGCCTGGTGAGAGCCTGACCAAAAAGGTAGAAGCCTAGAGGTTTGGGAAATCCAATACTTGGGAGAAGCAGCTATATCTTATTGTAGAGGGTGAACCTGTCCTGCTGTGAGTTCTTACTTCAGCTCTTTGCACCCGGGTTTTTATGGGTTGGAGCTTTGAGTGACGAAAGGCACAGAATTGTAACAGTAATAATTCTTACTATTGCTCCTATCCTGAGCCTGGCATTCTTATTTCATATAGCTAGAAGTTCTTGTTCAAAATAGGACACATAGCAAAGTAAACAACTGATCCTAGCAAAGGCAAACTTTCTATAAACTACAGAATCTCCTAATTTCAAAGGTAAAGCACTGGATATTGTAGGTTATGCTGAAGGACAGCAAATAATTTGTGAGCCAATGTATACCACTTGTGCTATCTGTCGGATGCCTGAAAGCATTAAAAATTCATGATCTTTTAACAAGGAGCTACAGCAGTAACAACATCAAGCTCCAGCAATAGTTTTCAGGTTAGTGCTTTGAAATATTTATTTTGTCTGATTTTAAAATGTTTAGTCTGGAACATTTTAAATTATACTTTCCCACTGTATATATTTGGCTTGTGGAGCCTGTCTCTCGGACTCTGGACAAGTATGGACTGCAAGTTACTCTATTTTATTGTTTAGAAAACCAGTCTGTGGTAGAAGCCTAATGTAAAAAACAAAGTGTCCTTTTGAGAATGCAAGGGTCAAAGTGCAAGGCCAAAAAAAAAAAGGGAAAATGAGATAATAGGAATCTTGTGAGAATTCTTTGGTGGGAATAGAGACCTCTGAAATCCAAGCTCAGTGGAAATTTATAAAACAGTCTCTGAATGCATGTGCTAACAGAACAAAATCTCCTGTGAAGTATCATGATTGCATTCTAAAATTAATGAAATGTAATAATAAAATAGCACTCTCTTAATTACTTAACTGACTTGGTCTTTGTTGTGATCAATGGCAGTATGAAAGTTGGGTTTTATTATTTTATTAAGGACTTGCTGTTTAAAAAAAAATTGTACCAATTTGCAAGGAAACTGAGGCAACAGAAATATCCAGAACCAAATTAAAAGGAACATTTAAGTGCCACAGTAAAATACATGGAAATTGAGCAATTAAAGCTGCCTGCTTTGGTTAGGATTAGATATTTAAATGAGGTATAAATATGTGCACTGATATATACACCTGACAACTGGCTAGTGCATTATATGGGAGTGGAATGAAGTATTTCAATATATGGAGACAGGCTCTTAATTCACCCACAGTTAAGTCAGTTAGGAATGGGAGAAAATTCCTGATTAGGCAATGTCAACTGGAGAACAGCCGAGACAAGTTTCTGTGGCACATTTTTCCCTTTTGTGCTGTCCTTAGCTGATTGCTTTTCTCAGATTTTTTTGCCTTGCCTTCATTTGTTATTAAGGGCCAGCTCTGTTTTCACTTATTAAAGAAAGGTACAGCTGTTGGAGTGAGAGCAGAGATTGGTTCTTGTTCTCAGGAGATATGTGTATGTCCCTAGAGTATTTTCACTTGTGACAATAACAAGCGATGTGGCCAGTCTTCCACACAGAGGAGGTGTTTCAGCCAAAAAAAAAAAAATTAAAAAGAGTAGAAGACTTAAAAATATTTTTGTCTTGATTTTTTCCTGAAGAACCTAATACCAACTCTCTTGGGTAAATCACAATAAAACTTACTCTAGTGACAGACCTGCTCTAATCCAAAACTATGTCCAGCTACAACCAGTTCTCATGCATATTTGTTTTTAAAAATTAAGATGACTTTCACCAGTATTTTTGGTACACTTGAGATATGATGACATTTAATCATTAAAAAAGCTTTAGACACAGCATGGGAAAGTGCTCTATTTTCTATCACAATTTTCCTTCAATTATCATATAAGTGAAACCAGATAGAATGCAAAATAAAATCCACTCAACTGAAATATTTGCAGCCTTCATGTGCACATATTCTCCCACATTCTGGTAAAAGTCGCAGTCTCTTTGTATTCTCTCCCAATTTTAACATGACCTTTAGAGCTAACCATATCTCTGTAACCTTTTCTTTATTATTTTTTGCAGGCAAACAGATAAGTAACTGCATTATTTAAAACAACTTAAAATGTTCAACAGGCAATAACTACTGCAAAAAAGAAGGGAATGAGTGGATACTGTGTTGGAACTGGAAGAAGAGTCCAGGTTAAAAACATTTAGGGTTTAAAAGCATATCTATGGTTTGGACATCAGACTCTGACAATCTGTTTAATGAGGAGCTAAAGTTTGGGCTGTACCCCTACATCAGTGCTATTGCAGTTCGCTGGTGAAGTGAACCTTCCATACTCTCTGTTGTGTCCATGCAGTCTGTCCTGGGTGACACCGGCAGTGCTTGTCCAGAAGACCTGGATGTCCTTCACATTTATGGCTGCAAGAAAAGAAGAAACAAAATGGAGGCATGGGAATGGTTCAGGATCCCTCCCTAAAGAAAACAAAGCCCTAACTAAAGAAATCATTCAGGGATATGGATTTACACAATCCATTAACCATGGAAGTAAATAGAGCTTATTCATTAATTTAAAGATGGGTTATTCTTTCTGAAGATTAATGTCCCCAATCAGGCTCTCCTGAATTGTAGTTGGGGTACTTGCTAGCAGTAGCCACAAAAATTCATCAGTGCAGCTGTGATCAAGACCTACCAAGTTGTTTAAGTGTTCAAACAAATTTTTAGTCATAAACATTTTAGGCTATTGTAACAAATGTGGCTATAAGTTGTATTGTGGAAAAGAATCAAAGTTTCTGATACATGTGTTCTATTCCTCCATATCTGAAATACCTTAGGAAGTCTTAAAATAGATTGGGAAACCTGGGCCCCCATTTTATGGCCTACAAAGTATATGGATAAGAGCAGTTTGGGTTTTTTTTATTGCTCAGCAATTCCATTATGTATTTATGTATTTTATTAGTGAAAGAACAAGCTGAAAGGAAGTATATTTGTGACAAGAGGACTGTATTTCTTTTTTAATAGGTATATGTTTGACTTCTCTCATCAAGTATTGTTTGGCCTTTTTGATGTATATATTTATCCACTACCCTTCTTTTGTGTTCCTTCCTTGCTTTGTCTGATGTACTACTTGTTTTTTTCCTAGTACTAAACAATTTTATTGCACTAGATTTGGGATAGTTTTAAATGGAAGTACAGCAGACAGAATGGGTACATCTGTGGGGATAAAGTTGTCATGACAACAGGACTCTTTGCAGCCATAAAAAGAAGGATAAGACCCACCCATAAAGTACGTGAGTAGCGTAGGACATTTGAATGGGGCTTTGAGCAATTTGGTTTAGTGGAAGGTGTCCCCGCCACCACTGGGGGGGATTGAAACTAGGTGATCTAGGTGGTGCCAACAAGGCATCAGTCTCTTCCAACCCACATCATTCTATGATTCCACAATTCTCAGTCTGTGGAGAGGAAAACTGAATATTGGGGAAGACATCTGGAAGTCACCAAGAAGCTCGAGATTCATAAATGGATTCGGGTACATTCGATGGTGGGATTGATGTGGTGAGTTGAGGCCGACCCAAGCTGATTGCACCAAGAAGGGTGATGCAGAATAAAAATTTCTTATGGACTGTCTGAGGGAGAGAGCTGATGAGCTCACTGGGAACAGCAGGAGTATCAGCATCAGAAACAGAGCTGTCAGATAGCCCTTAGCCCCCAGCATTTTGGTGAGTCATGCTGGAGAGAAGGTAATTGGTGGTAGCTGTGCTTTATTTAGTGACTTTAGTTACTGTGTGGAAACCACCACTTGTTTCTATTAAGAACATGTTGTTTAAGTGGGATTAAGAATTTAAAAGAAAGCTGCCTGGGCACCCAGCCAAACAGAAGATATCCATTTATAGTTTAGCAATGATGAGCCAACACTGGGAATTACTAGGCCAAGTTCCTCCACGATGTAAGCTAATATAAGCAAGCCTGAGGCCCTGGTGTATGAAATGAGGCTATGTTTCCCCAAAATGTAACTGATACAAAAAAAGCTCCTTGTTGTCTGCTTGTAGAGGTTCAGTATTAGCATAAGAAATTAGGGAATTCTGTCTGGATGGACATTTGCCTGCTGAAAATAAGGTTCATACAAGGAAGGTAGGCTGCCAAAGAGGCTGGTTTTTTGTTTCTTAGAAAATGAGAACTTGCTAAAAATATGAAGCTCTGCAGTGTGTGAAAAGGCAAGGAAGTGTCCCCCACTCTCTTGTGTTACTGAGCTCATCAGGGAAGGGACCTGATGTTGAAGATGTGTTATTTCTTTTTAAAGTGATGAAACAGCTGGATGTCACTAGATGAAGCTGTGCAATACAAAAAATACCTACAGCAAAAAAAGTTTTAACATAGAAACATGTAGATATCTCTTTCTCCCCATTCTTATCACAGTTGATTCCCAGGCTTAAATATTTAAATAGCTGCACTAGTTATTCGCTAACTTATTTTATATAGGCTTTTGCTTTACATGTTGCCTCATTCAAAATTAGCTTTAGTTTCTTGCCCACTGATTTCCTACTATCCTGGGAAATCATAACACACTCAAAAAATAAGATGATTTCTTTCTCAGCTCTAAGCTGACAATATTATCCTGAATTAATTAATTCTCTGAAAGCTTGAGAGCTGTGCAGTGGCTTGCCTAAAATTGTATAAATGGTCCCAGACGTTGTCTGGCAACTGTCTGATGTCCCTACCAATCAGAAGATGATTTATATCTATAAAGTTCTGGATTTCTCTCAGTTCAAAAGAACTTCAAAGACCTCTGTGGTCTCTGGGGACAAAGTTGCATCCTTGTGACTTGGTACACCAGCTGAAGAAAAATTGATATAGCATGGAAATATATTGTCAAAGACTATCCATTATTTACTGTTGATCGATGCTGAAAGTTGAAGTTTAAAAGTTGAGGTCAACAGTTCTTTGATATTTAATGGAAAACAATCAGATGAATTGGAGCTGGGAGGACAAGAGGTTCATTTGATGAAGCACTGATTGATCACTCCCTGACTTCTCCCTTTGGGAGTGGTTGTGTGACAGAAGTTTGATTCATCATCTGTCCTGTGCAGATGGGGAGTAGTGAACGCTTTGTTGTGTTCACCTTTATTTGATTGAGCGCTGGGAACTACTAGGTTGTATGGAAGGAGCAGACAGGAGTGTAAACAATTGGGAAGATGCATGGCATTGTGGCTACTCTCTCAGATGGGCCTGAATATTTAGCTCTAATTCTGATTACGTGGCGTTTAATGCAATGTCATGAACAGAATAATCTCTGTGTGTGAAAGGTGGTACCCTCTGTATCATGGGGAGTGCACTGGCAGGAAAAGCAACAGGTGACTCACCATCCTTTGAATGAATACCAGCCTCCATAATAGCCTCATGCGCTGGGAATGTTTAATTTGCTGACCTACTTTCCATAAGTTACTTAACTTCCTCCAAAGTCAGGTGGCTCTGTCAGGACAAGTTAAAGACCTGGGCACAGAATGTCTAGTGCTGTGACAAAAAACCCCAAACATCCGGCATCTGTGATTACGCTATGCTTATAACATAGGCAAGTCTTTGGGAACTGTGTACAGAACCTGAGCTAGACCGTGGAGAGCCTCTACAAGCTGACAACAAGTATATCAAGAGCAGACAGGAGTGATGGGGCTATTTGGTAGCATTTGGAGAGAGTGAGAGGTGGGTATTGCTGAACTACGTGCAGCAGGGTAGCTGCTGGGCGCCTGAGATCCGCTGGCTTGCTCAAGGGCTTCCCTGCTGGGCACAGCACAGGCTTAGTTTGCCAGCTGCTGCAGGAATAGCGAGAGAGAGTCAATGAAGCAGCGAAGCAAAAATCTGGCGAAAGAGCTAGGAACAGTGTAGTTTTCTGTTTCCCAGGCTTTTGATGATATTTTAAGTATTAAAGGCTAATTAAATGGCTGAAATTTTAGGAATGAATGGAAATATTTAATGGCATTTTTAAAAATTGCTTTCTGCAGAACAAGGACGGTGTACTTCATACACTTTTATAGTAGATTTCATTGTCATCAGTAGGACTTCCGCAGTATTTCAGGGCACACTGTTATGTTTAAAAAAGGTCCATTTGAGGTGAGATAATTCTCTTTCAGTTAACTTACCTTAGAATATAGGAAATGTGGCTGAAAATGTGGCATTTTCCATTTGATTTCTGTCATCAGTCCCACAAGGATATTGGTGTAAAATACATGAGATTCCAGGTGCTTTTTAGGCTGGTCTAGACCTGCACATGAAATCATAAACAAAATGACACTTTTAATACTATAATAGCTGATACTCTAGTGCTTGCTAATTTTTGAAAAATTATGCCCTTGAGGATGAGTGAAGTTAATCATATTTGGTTTAAGAGACAACAGAAATTAATGTCTGATATTGGAGCTATTAATGATGTCCAATTAGTATACCCATTAAAAGTTTGCAAGATTAATCTAGCAAGTAAATTGTAACCAAGTTTAAATTGAAATTTTTTCCAAAATTGGTTTTCCAGACTTTAAGAAAGGATTTTAAATTGAATGCAGTTAATAAGAAATCACAGGCAGTATTATTTGTATTAAGTAGAAGGCTGAGGGATTGGTAACAAGATCCTAAATCTTTTTTCTTTACCTTACCAGTGTGACCCTAATCCCTCACAGTTTTAATGAATAATTCTTACAATATGTTGACTAAATGCTAAGATACATTAAATTTCTAGGTCCTGGATTGGTTCAGTGGAGCAGCTGCCCATGCTGTAGAAAGAACTGGTGTTACCTGCTTTGAATCGCTCACAGAAGGAGTGCCAGCCTCCCCAGAAGGTCATGGGGGAGAGAGCAAGGATTGAAGGGAAGGAGAGCAAGGATGATCACTGAGATTGTGGCCAAGCTCCACAATAAATACCAGAGCCAGGTGGCATGGACTGGGTTGTGCACACTCTGTTTGGGGGGAGCTTCCTGCAGAGTTACGTAGCATTTTGTTCTCTTTTGGGCATCACAGGGTCTCATGACATCATTGTTATTTTTGTGTAATTTTTTTCTGTTCAAAGATTCTGGAAAAGCTGGGAGGGCTTTGTTACTGCCAGTTACTGAAATGTTTTGTAGCATGAAATTCAAGGTATTTGTTACACGTATGGATGTAGCTTGTGGGCATGCTGGAGTGTTTCAGGGAGCAACATCCAAAGTGATTAAAGACTTGGGATGACCTGTTCACAAATAGATATGGCAATTCAGACTGAGATGGCAGAAGGGAGAGGCTGCTTAAGCCAGAAAGAAGCTCTGAGGATAGATATGTTTGATTTTTTTTCAGATTTAGACATTTTCTTGAGGGTGAGGCAAATACCGGTGTGTTGATAGAGCTGGGATTTTATGATTGAAACTGAATTAGTCAATTTTTTTCTGTGAATATAAACCCCTAATTTACTTTTTTAGCTCTAATAGTGACTGAGCAGTTAGTTTTACCTCTACAAAAATAAGAATTACAAATTAAAATGCTTGTTTGTACATAAACATAGGCATGGCATGAAGTCTCAAACATGGGGTGGAGATGGTGTGCCGGTTTGCAGATGGATTGCAAAATTTGCAGCTTGGCTGGATTAGCCTGTGGGCACACATAGAGTGATGTGATTTACTTTGGTGTCTACAGCACAAAACCCTGCAGCCTCTCAAGCGTTCAGCTGCATTTCAAAGGGAAAGTTTATTTATGCTTAAGTATCAGATTTGGTTTCTGTTGGGGTTTTCTTGACAAATGGAAATGTTGTGTATGTAGCTCCATGTTATGTAGTTATGGTTGCACAGAGAGTCCGTCACAGAGACCTGAATCCCTTCCTAGAGGTGTAATTACTGGGCTGTAACTTACTCATGTTCAAATGCACGGAAATCACAGGAATCTCTTTTTGTGTTAAACACTTGAGTAGCTGAGGTGAATGACTCCATTACCAGTGTGATCCATGGTGGGGTACTTTAGGGCAGTGCACAGGGAGGGTTCCTAAACTAGGGAAACAGAAGGATCTGGACAGACTGGATCAAAGGACAAAGGCCAACAGTATGATGTTCAACAAAGCCAAATGCTGGGTCCTGCATTTGAGTCACAACAATCCCATGGATTGCCACAGGCTGGGGACAGAGTGGCTGGAAAGCTTCCCGGCAGAAAAGGCCCTGGGGATGCTGGTTGACAGTGGCTGAACATGAGCCAGCAATGCCCAGGTGGCCAAGAAGGCCAATGGCCCTGGCCTGTATCAGCAATAGTGTGGCCAGCAGGACCAGGGCAATGATGGTTCCCCTGTGCTTGGAACCTGTGAGGCCACATCTCCAATCCAGTTTTGGGTCCCTCACTTGGAGAAAGACACTGAGGTGCTAGAGTGTGTCCAGAGAAGGGCAATGGAGCTGGTGAAGGGTCTGGAGCACAAGTCTGATGAGGAGCAGCTGAGGGAGCTGGGGTGTTTATCCTGAAAAAGAAGAGGCTCACGGGGGACCTTATCAGTCTCTACAACTGCCTGAAAGGAGGGTGTGGTGACCCGGAGGTCAGAGTCTTCTGCCAAATGACAAGTGACAGGACAAGAAGAAATGTCTACAAGTTGTGCCAGGGAAAGCTTAGGTAGGATTTTAGAAAAAAAATTCTTCGCCAGCAGGTTTGTCAAGTACTGGAACAACCTGCCCAGGGAAGTGGTTGAGTGACCATCCCTGATAGTATTTTGAAGACGTGTGCATGTGGCACTGAGGTACGTGGTTTAATGCTGGACAGTGCTGGGTTAATGGTTGGACTTGATGATCTCAAAGGTCTTTTCCAAGCTAAACATGCCATGCTTCTATGAACTGTGTGTTATACAATTGCAGGTAACTAAAACTTGTGGTTTAAGCAATTATTGCACCTTCTGCTGCACGTTAGTAATTGAGTGAAAAAGCTCATACAATGGGCACACTCAGGGTCTAACTAATGGAGCTGGCAATGTGTCATTGCAGCAATTTTATTTATCATTGCTTTGGAGACAGTCAGTGCAGGCTCACATCACAGCTGAATTAGTGGTAACATGCAGTTTTCAGGAGAAACAATTTTTTTGACATGCTGCAGCCCAGCTGCTTGAAATGGTGTTTACAATGCATTAGGGCAAGGTTAGAAACTTTTAATGACATCTTGCCAAAACTACCACATTACAAAATTTCAGAAACTTCTCAGTTTGTAGATGTACAAGTGGGTGAAATGAAATATGAGTAAATCCTATGAAGATACTCATATTTAATATGACAACTATATTAGCTGGGGGCTGCCAAGGTGTAACAGGCTAGAAGTGGGCCTTTTTTAAAATGCCGCATTCCCCAGGTATTTGGGGAAGATTGGGAAGATTACCCTCATTTCTAGCAACCTATATTTTCTCTCGCTCAGGTCCCTACTAACACATGCATTTTGTTTCAGTGTGCCTTTTATGTCACATGTTGATAAAATTATGCCAGTTATGTAGGACTGCATTTACGAAATTCCAGCTATTTCATTTTCAGCTATTATGTTATACTGTGACAGTACCTGGGACAGAAAGGGATTCATGCTTATGTAAACAGTATTTTTTTTTTAGCTACATGTCTCCAAACTTCCCTGAAAAATCTGGAAGGAGTTTGTTTTAACCACATAGAGTTCTCCTTCAACACTGTATATGTATATCTCTGTGTACTTGGCAATATTTGTTAAGTTATCATTATTAATGATGATACTACTGAACAGGTTTTTTAGAATTAGTTAAAACCCAAGGGGAATTAGAAAGGAAAATCCTTGCACAGACCATTCTGTGTGTAGTATAATACCGTAGTTTAAAAATATCAGCCAAATTTAGCTTTACAGTGATTGAAAACTGGAATATATCCATGCATTTTGGAAATAATTTATTTGTACAATTTTAAGCCAATTACCATTAATATCAATCTAAAGACTTCAGCATGAATTATCTGTAGGAAGTCCAAAAGCTGATGAGTTGCATCTGCTTTTCTTTCCATTGTTTGTGTAGAACTTATTTAATACTAATTTGAGGGTAGGTGATGTAAGGTAGAAAATAGGGGGTGTTAGAGCTTTTCAGAAGTTGATTTTTTTTAGCAGCATCTGCCTCAGAGAACATAAAGTGCCTTGTGATCTGTATTGTACCTGAACATTGATTTCATCATGTTAAACTGGGCATATGTTATTAAAAAAGATGACAAAAATAAGTAACTATGTTTGTCTCATATAAACCCAAATCAGAGATTTTCTTGTAGTTTCAATTTATCTGACACTGGTCTAAGTGGAAGGAAAGATAATAATTTGCATATTTTAATCTGGAGGTTAGGGACCCCTGTCAGAGTAACAGCCTGATCTGGGTCAGCCAGAAGAAATAGAGAGGAGAAAAATAATTGAAAAAGCAGTTCACTACAAAGTGAAATTTGTCTCATTGTCACTTAAGGTTGTCTTCATGCCTGTCTGTAGGTGAGAGGTCATTCTGGAAGTGAAGGAGGGTAGGGAACAAATACGTCTCACTAAGGACCAAAAGACAATTTTCTTTCCTTAGTAACAGGAGCAATTGTAATATATATTTATGAAGATCCCACATGACATATCCCTGTTACAAATTACCAGGTGTCCTTTTACTAGCAGCACTGCAGGCAGCAGGTATATCTAAAGGTTGTCCTCAAAGACGAGCTGTATACAGAGCATGAGGAGCACTTAATGAAATAACTCACTACGACATATTGATTTTGAAGGCAAGAGGGCAGGAAAGGATTTTCAGCAAAATTAAGACTTCTCAGTTGAAACAGCTGCAGTGGTGGGGCTCATGTAAACTCTTTGTCAGGATCAAGGGTAAGCTGCAAGTTTTCCCTTTTCTGAGCTTACTAGGATGTCAAATGTAAAACAGCAATGTGAACTTTTGTGCTTGGACCAGCTATAAATTCCATTGTCCCACAATATTGCTGAGGGGACAGTAACCTTGTGGAAGACCTCCACATGAACTGTGGTTACTGTGCTTATATGCATATGTTTAACTCCTACGCAATATCATGTGTTTTCACTTGAGTTTTGCATTAACCAGACCATGGCAACAGTAAGACATGAGAGCAGGGCAATGTTAGTTTAAACTGGGTGAGTTTTAGGGAAGATTCTCATCTTGGCCTGACATCTGTCATGTGAAACAGGAAAGCTCCTGTTTTCTGCATGAATAGGCCATGGATGCATCCTCTGAGTGTTGCAGGATCCTGTCTCTGTAAAAGACTGGAGAGATATGCCTCTCTTCAGAAAGGATTTGCCTCCCTTTTTGATTCCTCTGCTAGTCATGGGAGCTGATTGTGTTTGCCCATGAACTATGAGGCAGATCAAAAATTAGCAAATGTATCAGTGGTCTCTTAATCATGAAGGCTTCTGAATTATTACAAAATGGACTATGTTTTCAGTTTTTAGAGTCTCTATTCATTTTGGTCCTCAGAAAAGAAATACTTTCTCACCATATTTTAACATGGATTGGTTTGGAAAGGTGATGTGGATCCTCAAAAGTTGTGTCATTAAGCAGTGGTATTAGCAGGACAAACAGTTTCAGCTTTCCTTTTCACATGAACTAATGATACCGCTTTATATCAGCATAGAACGCAGAAAGAGTAACTCTGGAATGAATATACTGAACTAGAAAAATCTTGGGGAAAAAAGGCAGGAAGGCTTCTAATTCCACTGAAGAAGAAAGTGGAAGTGTTATTTTGGAAAATTCTTTTGGGCATGTAATTGCAGAAAAATATCTGGTGAAGGGAGAGTGTTGCAGCTGAGCATCCAGTTCTCCTGTGAGATTTATTTCATTTTTATATGAGATGCTTCTGCAAAGCAGAACTCTATTTGCCTCATAAAAAGTGTGTTGTTATAGTAAAAGCAACGATAATACATTCTGTGTCAGGATGAGACAAGTGAGATCAGAGTGACATTGTGTCAACCATGGCAGAAGTGCAGAGTATTGGGTCTGGCCACAAATGTCGATGACTGAAATATGATTGATTACACACTAAGTTGGCAGTGTGTCTTTAACAGTTTAACCTATCTGTATGTATGAGCAGCTGACAACTTTTACTCTTCTTTTCCTTGCCTTAGTAGAGGGGGAGAAATTTTATTCCCCCTGTGTTCACCCATACCCAGGTAATGAGTGAGATTGGAATTCAGTGGCAAAGCAGGAACTGTAGCCCTGGTTCCTAAGGAGCAGTGCCTTTAACGTTGGGCTGGTCTTCCTTAGTGTGTGCATATGTGCCCATTGGCAGCTTAGGATTGAAGCACAATTGGTAGGATTCCTCTCTGGACAACATGAACTGAACAATAAGCTGAAAAGCAGGATCCTAGTCAGATGGAACAGCAGTATCATGAGGGTACACATAATGTGTTGCCTCTTGCAGTATCATGAATAAGGATCAAAAAGAGAATTGCATTGCTGATGCGGTTATCATCTTCCCTTATCTCCCTTCCCCAAACCCCTTGTTCCATTTTGTCACGCTACGAATGAATGCTGGTCTGGCTCACAGGATTAGCACTGGGGCACTCAGTTCAGCCTAGGCAGGCTGCTCTGCTTCAGTTTTGCTTGGTAGTGTGGCAACCATTGGTCGTTTCTGTCTTGTTCATCAGCCTGCTGCAAAATGAGTTTGCATCATTTTCCATGCTGCAAAGATCATCCCTGGTAAGTGCTGTGATAGATTATGCACACCTATGAATCACTGAATATCTCCTGTATGTCTGTAGTATCTTCCTGTCTTGCTAAGCTGCACTTGCATTTCATTCAATTTCAGGACAAATCTGTACTAAGTCCGAATAGTTATGCCAATATGTTATGATGGCAAATGCCTTCACGATTGCAGTGCTTTCACATAGGCAAAGTTACAGCACTGCCAAGACTTATTCAAGCTTCCCCAGCACTCCCCTGAGTATACGTAGCTGTGTTAGCCAAAGCATGCTTTTAATAGCATATATTCTTGTAAACTTTTTTTGGTACTGTTTTGTTTTTTTGGTATGAAAACAAGAAACCTTTGACCAACGGATCTTTGCCAGCACAATATGTAATGTAATTCTGTCTTCATCTGCAGGAATCACAAATGAAACATAGCTTTTTAGTGTATCATGTAGATAATTGCTTGTGTAGCTGTTTAAAGCAGTGGAAAATACTTACTGTATTCATAAAATTGTTACTGTGGTGCACAAAGCATACCATTTTTTCTATACCATACCAACTGTTTTTCTATACAGTTTCAAAGTATAGAATAGACCTTTAACTTTGTTTCATTGCTTTACCTCCCTGCTCCAGAAAAACATGCACCAAACCTCATGCTTCCAAAGAAGCAAACACAAATCCAGAGGATAACCTTCAACTATCTTTACAGATCTTTGTCTTAAGCAAAGACTACAGGTTTTCAGTGATGGCAACCTTCACTGTAGAAGATGAGCTAAGCAAACAAGTGAATTCTGGTTTAAATATAATGCCACAAATCTATTGGAAACATAGAGCGCTTACATTTACCCTAAGCTGCTATGGGCAGCAGGCAACATCCTAAGACATTTATGCCTTATTTATTTACCAACCAAATGTTTATATTGCACAACTTTCTTCAACTAGTAATGTGGCTAGTGACGCTCAGCTTCAGAGTATTTATGTCCAGTGAATGTGGCAATAGAGCACCCCCCAGCATTTCACCACTTCAGATGACGTATTTATAAATGGGGCTGATGCAGTTCAAAGGGAATGTGTCACAATAGAGCAAGATCTGACATATGTTCTAAAATGGAAATTAAAAAAATGCCTGCATGCAGAGAGTAGCAAGAGATTTGCTGTTTATAGCAGAACATTGCTTCAGGGTTAAAATTTCCACATTGCGTGTTGGCTACACTTCTTCTGGTAGGAATTCCTAGCGCAGCTGCAAATTCCTGCCCACCTCCCCAGCTGTCTCTGCCAGTACTGTTTGTGTCATTTGGATAAAATGAATACCTGACTCATTTGTTTTCATGCTATACTGTCTCAATACCCCATCTATAAGGCCCCTCCTATGACAGGCTTTGCAGTAGGCAGGCATACATCAGAGGTTTGCAGGATTTGATGTGAGTTCTTGGAATGGAAGACCAGAAGTCAGGACTGTGCACAGGTGTGAGGATCTCATGCTACCCTGTGTGCACTGATTATCCAGCAGGTAAGGGAAGAAACCAGTTTATTCTGGAGGAGTGAACTGAAGGCTGGAGAGACTGATTGGGTGATAAGTGATGAAGTTCAAGTTCGTTCATTATTCTGATTTTTACGTATTTCAATAAGCAGAGCACTTAAGAAATTATCAGAGCATTGAATAAACATACCATACCAGACCAGCACATTCAGATGATACCTGGCTCAGTATCCACCTGAACTAAGGCTACAGAAAGATAAACTACCAGGAAAAATCAGAAATCCTTTGTGACAGAATGGTTCTCATTAGAAAAGACCAGCTAGACATAAACAAAACTGGACCTCTCCCTCTTCCTCCAGTAACATCTCAGTGTTAATATAAACCTTCACTAGAGGAATGTTTGGCTACAGGATAAAATTTTGGCCCAAAATAATGAGTCAGAGATTAAAAACCTTATGGTTGGTAGATTTTCTGTTTTCATGTCCCATGGATTGATCTTGAAATTGCTTATTAGCTGGTTCTGCTTCCACCCCACAATAAATGAGTGGGAGCGGTTTCTATACGAGAGGGAGTAAACAAGTTCTTGTATTTAGTGGAATGCAAACTCATGGCAGCATATGGCATTCTGATGCAAAGGAAAATTAACCCTGTGGGTTGAAAAAGCAAAGAACTCTCCTTGTAATGTACTTCATAGAGGCGTATCCCTAGAAAAGCCATGTGACACCACTTATCATACTTGTGGTAAAAACAGGATCTAAGAAGATGAGATGGACAGAACATTTATAGAGGCAGATGAAGGCAATAATCTCTCCATAGGATTTTTTTCTTTTAATTTTCTCTGTAGCACTCAATACTGCTTCCCCTTGCACCTTCATAGAAAATGAAGGAAATATGGACAATGAGGTGAGGAAAATGAAGGATGTGGTCTCAGAGGTAGGGTAAAAATTGGTTGAATTGATGGGCTTGGTGTTTTGTGATCAGCGACACAAACAGTTCAGCAGGAGGCCAGTTACTATGTTGTATCCCAGAAATCAGTCCTGCAGCTAGTATTTTATATCTTCATTACTCACCTGGATGATGAGACAGAACATGCCTTCAGCAAGGTTGCAAATGACAAAAAATGGGAGAAGTGTCTGATACAGCTGATGGTTGTGCTGCCATCCACAGGGACATAAACAGGCTAGAGAAATGAGTGACAGGAACCTCCTGAAGTTCAAGAAAGAGAAATGTCAGGTTCTTCCCATGCACCAGGCCAGGCTGGGTCCAAACTATTGTAAAATAGCCTGGGAAAAAAGGCCCCGGGGGTCTTGGAAGGCACTAAGTTGGCATCAGTTGGCAATGTGCTCCTGCAGCAAAGAAAGCCAACAGTGTCCTGGAGTGCATTGGGAAGAGCAATGTCAGCACATCGAGTGAGGTGACCCTTTCTCTCTAGTTTGCCCTGATGAGATGTGACTGGACTGCTGGGTCCAGATCTGGGCTCCCCAGTGCAAGTGGGCACACTGCAGAGGGTCCAGCAAAATGCCACAAAAATGATTAAAGGTTTGGAGCATCTGACATAGGAGGAGAGGCTGAGACTGTTCAGCCCAGAGATGGGAAGGCTCTGAGAGGTCTTTGTGTGTAAATACCTGATGGGGATGAATTTTCATAGTGATGCACAGTGGCAGGAAGAGGGGCAATGGGCACAAACTGAAGTACAGAAAGTTCCATTTAAACATAAAAAAGCACCTTTTTTTTTTTTTTTTTAACAACAAGGATGTCCAAACATTTGCCCAGAAAGGTAGTGCAGTCTTCATCCATGAGGATATTCAAAACCAGACAACATCCTGAGCAACCTGCTCTTGCTGTATCGACCACTTCTCCTAGTTTTGTGTCATCTGTGGTCTTGATCAAAGCAAGGGCTTGGATTAGACGGTCTCCAGAGATCCCTTCTCACCTCAGCCATTCTGTCATTCTATGCCAAAACTCTTCACTTGACATTGCCAGCCATTAATTTCCTAACTGTAGTTAGGAGATAAGTAAGGGACTGGCAGAGACAGTTTTTGAGAAGACAAGAAATCTTGTCATTCATAGAAACCATTTGCACATACCTGCACTATCAGGTGCCAGTTCCCCCTGCTACCCTGCATACACGTCTGCATGTGTGCATGCAGGAGTGTGAAGGTGTGCACGCCCCTTCCCTCTTCCTCTTGCACAGAGAAATACACAGTGGAAGAGATGTGAGAGTGTGTGTGTGTGTGTGTGTGTGTGTGTGTTTTCAGTGTGGTCTCAGAACACATCCAGATCTGGGGTTTTGGCCTTTTTTTTTACTGAAAGTAAAATAAATGGAGAGGGTGGTGGTTTTTTTCCCTCTCATCTCCAATTCAATGGCGCTCTACACTGTTGGCAGTTTAATCTGACAGTGGAGCAGACAATAGTTGTAAGGAGAAATGGAATTACATTTTGCTCCCCTTTAGTTTAGGCAAATTTTCAAAATTAGGCATTAAAATGCAAAAACACTGTAAGAATGAATTAAAATGCAGAAATTGCCACTCACAGGAAGCCTGCACAATTCTAATTCTAAACATCATTAGAAAAAAAATAACATTCTGTGTCTAACGATCTTTTTTTCCGAGAGGGGGGTGGAATGGTTAATTTGAATTACAAAAAAGCCTTGATAACCCCCCACACATCAATTTACCTGTGAACAAAAAGATTCACACAGAGAAAATGGGACTTGGGACTATTTGATAAATTACTGCAGACTGCTTGAATATTCCATTAGCAAAATAATAGCTCGTTATGGAACCCAGAAGAATGTGGTATAATTATGATAGTACCATCCCCCCCACACACTATGGGGTAAGAGGAATGCAAATGTTAGAAATGATAGCTACTTAACTACAGTTTGGAGATAGGCCTGAAAACAAATCGAAAGGTTATATGATCTCAGGCATTCATAAGGATTTCTCCAATGTCAATGCCTTAAATTGCTGAATACATTCCAGCTAGCTGAAGGTCATATTATTAATAGTCATCTTTATTGTGGTAGAGTACAAGAGCCAGCGAAGAAGGAGGAGGCCTTTTTGCAGATGAGATGTAAACAAAGAGCAATTGAGAGCCTCTGCCCCAAAGTTCTTACAAACTAGAGCTAAACAAACGAGGCAAAACAAAGGGCTGCTGCAGTGACACAAAATAGCATTTTAGTCTCACATCTGGTTTTGTTTGTTCGGGCTTGGGGGGTCACTTTGGAAGTAAATGGAATGGGAAACCAAACAGAGTGAGAGACCACAGCGGGGGAGTGGGGTGAGGGGATAATCCGTGACAAACAAAAATCATTGCAGGTTTAGAAATTTTTCCAAGTCTTAATTGCTTCTGCACTTGTGGCAATGGCCACAGCTCCTGACACATGTATATAAACATGGTGTGCTGCTATTGCCCCGTGCCCTGAGTGCAGGATGCTTGGCATATGGTGCAAAGAATGAAAGGGGGTCTCTGTCTAATTTACTCAGTGTGACCTGGCTGCTTCCAGCTTCGTAGTTTGAGCTCCTCCAGCCGGCAAGCTCCATGCAGTGCCGTCACCCCTGTGCTCTGTTGTGATGCAGATATAGCCCTTCCTCTGTGGGCATTTATATGTGGATGTGAGTGCAAACTGGAAGAAATAAACTGCTTTTTAAGTAGTTAAGAAATAATCTGCTTTTTAAGATCAGGTGCCTCAGAATTAAAAAAAAAATTATTATAAAAATTGGCCAAACTGAGCTCACATTGGCTCCATCTGCACAGGAACAGCTTTCAGTGGTTATGTAGGACCTGTGTCCTGCCATAGGCTGAAATCTGTGTTCAGCCTTTACTTCTTACTGTATTCTGCTATTAACAATCAGAGTCTACATAGTCTACTTGCTCTTCAGAACAAGCAGCTGATCGATCATCACTTTGTTTTCTTGGAAGTAGAAAATACATGAAGCTAAATGTTATTTTCTAAAAAGCCCTTTTTAAAATGTTTTTAAGTTAGAATCTGAAAAGATGTTGAAGAACATGGGTTTAATTGATCAAAATGATGGTTTTTTGAAAGCACTTTAGGCTAGCGAGACAGCTACCCATGTTAGTCCTAGACTTTGAAGGTGGGAGGGAGAAGAGAGAAGGCTGTTTGCAAGCACTTTAACTCACAGCCTGAGAAATAAAAAGGCAGCTTTTTATTTCACAGCAAACCCACACCAGCCTTCTGGCTTTAGATACTGGTCCAACACAAACATTGTGATGGTCATCATCTGATGGCTGGCTCAAGGTTCAGTTGAATAGAGGGCTTTAGGATTCAGGTCTTAGGCAATTTAAAAGAATGAATCTTGGCACTATCTTAACCAGCCACTGATGGAGCAGCATCAAAGGTGTCTCATGGCGAATTATTGATTCTGTCTCATGAGCACAGCTACAGCCATATAAGCTGCACCAGGATGGAGAATTGAGTGTTCTATTTCTGCTAAGGGATGGTGTACTTGCATCCTTTTCTATAGGCTTCCAAGCAGGTAGAAAAGTTAGAAAAATTATGTGAGAATACTTCGCTGACTCCAAGGTTTCTACAAATCTCTGTAAGCCTCCCAGGCACTATTTTATGAAAAAAATTCCAAGAGGCATTTCCAAAAGTTCTAAGTGTCAACATTTATGAATAATATACAGCCTAGGACAGGCTGTGTGTTTGTGAGAGTGTGTTAAAGAGTAAATAGAAATGTCCAATGTGATGTGTTCATAAATATGTAACAAATGCCCTTCTCTTGCTCTCTGGTAAAAAAATTAGTCATATTTCTTCAAGGCTGCAAGAATTTAGTTTCATCTGTGAGATGCCAGAATGTTAAATGTGACATTCAATAAACCACCTAGAAAAGGCTAAACAGTGCTAATCAAGCCATTTAATCTTTTGGAGTTAAGAGCTGCAGTAGGAGAATAAAAGGTATAATTAATAACTCCATCTGGGAAAGTAAGGCAGAGTAAAAACAGGAGCTAAGACAAACATCTGGTCTTTGTTTCATGAAATATTTACCATGAAATCAAAATTTTTTTTCCACCCTTATGAAATGTGCAAAATTTGCTGAGTTGCAAGCATCAACACTGGAAAAAGTTTGCACCTGCAAACAAAAATGAGCTTTTCATATGTACCTGAACTTGCACGTGCAAGTAAATGCATGGATGTGTTTGTATGTAGGTGTGTGCCTGCCTGTCCATCTCTTTGAGTTTGTTCTAAGGTAAACTCACAAATGGTATCAAATTTTTAAATTCCCACAAGGTTGTCACCTGTTTTTTTTATTCATAATGCATCTGCCTTCGTGAACAATTAAAGTTTAATGTGCAACAAAACATGTATCAACCTCGTTTAGCTGCCTTGTGCTTAGCTGCTTTTCCTGCCTGATTTGTCCAGATGTTAGCATGGTGACTTCTGAGTGCTTTGCTCTGTGTTGGGTATGCCCCTTCACAGAACTTAAAAAATAGGATTGTGCTCACCATTTTTGTAGATGGGGATCTGTGGTAAAATGAAATATCTTGTCAAAGGTCACAGAGGAAATCTTAGTTGAGAGAAGGATGAAGCAGGCTTTAGGATTCTGACACGTGATTTATGAGTCATTAAAGCCCTAATGAAAGACTATAGGGTGAGTTACACAGTCTTGCAGCTGGAACAGGCTGAGCTGACAGTGCTGCAGTTGCCAGTGGTTACTGGCAGTAGCCGTTTGAGCAGTCATGATTTGGCCAGTGGTGTGAGCTCCCATCTGAACAACCTATACACTGGATTATCTCTCCCTCTCCTCACTGTTACCATGGGAAATTTACTCATTAAATACCTCACTGGTATGAAGTCCTACCCATCATTAGTATTTCTAACATTTGTAGCTCTCATAGAAATTTTTGCTAGTAGTGTAAGAGAGAGACGGAATTCTGTGCCCACCCCAGTTTACAAGTGAAGGCCTTCTCATGAAATTCTGTGGCCAGCAGAGCCCTGCAATTTATGTGAATTCTGAACGTGCTTGTCTTACTCTCTCAGTTTGTTGAGAAAGCTGTCTATATGTTTGTCACACTTGCACAGCAGGGAATGATACTTTGACACTCCCTCTATGGGCTCTGCATATTTTTAAGTGAAGAAGAAATGTAGCATTCCCACTGTAGTCCACGCTTTGCCTGCCTGTGAAACTGTGGGGTGTGACAGCAAAAACAACATGCATGACAGTGGCTGTGGAAAGGTGAAAGTCCAAGGGCATCTGTGTTCTTGCAGCCAAACATACATCTGACGGACAATGCAGAACTGTTTCTTTAATTACATCTCTGGGCAGAAGGTGGAACCTAGAGTCTGGACAAATTAATGAAAAAATTACTTCTGCATTTTAATAGAAAGAAACTGAAATGTATTTCTGTGATGTGTTAAAAATTCAATAATTTCAGAACCCTAAAGATGGCCATGGTTTGTGTTCCCATCCTAGAAATCCAACTGCAAACCGAACTGGGATAAGATGCTGAAGAAGAAATGAATATCCAGAGTGAAAAAACACTCTGGTCATCGTTAAGACCTGTGTGGAGTAATGTCTTGAAAGGCACTTTATTAAATTCTTGAAAGGATGCAAAAATCAGAAAGGTATCAGTAATAGTGTGGCCAGCAGGACCAGGTCAGAGATTGCCCCACTATCCTGGCCACTGGTGAGGCTGCACCTTGAATCCTGGGTCCAGTTTTGTGTCCCCCACTTCAAGAAGGAGATTGATGTGCTGGAGCGTGTCCAGAGAAGGACAATGAAGATGGGGAAGGGTCTGGGGCACAGGTCTGATGAGGAGCAGCTGTGGGAGCTGGAGGTGTTTAGTCTGGAGAAAAGGAGGCGCAGGGGGGACGTTATTGCTCTCCAAAACTACCTGAAAGGAGGCTGTAGCCAGGTGGGGGTTGGTCTCTTCTGCAAAATGACAAGTGACAGGACAAGAGGAAATGGACACAAGTTGGGGGAGGTTTAGGTTAAATCTTAGGAAAAAAATTCTTCACCAGGAGGGTTGTCCAGCACTGGACTAGTCTGCCCAAGATAGTGGTTGAATCCTCAGCCCTGGAGGAATTTTAAAAGATACATAGATGTGGCACTCAAATGCATGTTTTAGTGGTGGACGTAGCAGTGCTGGGTAAATGGTTGTACTCAACGATCTCAAAGGCCTTTTCTAACCTAAATGTTTCTGTGATTCTACAAAAAGCATAATGAATTTATCAGAGGAATCAAGAAAACTCAGTGGTAGCTAGGTTTTTCAATTTGTTTTGTTTCTCAAATTTATTTAATAATATAACAGGATAAAACCCAAAAACATCAATTCTTTTTAATTTAAAATTCTTAATTAATTTGGAGTTTCATGACATATTGAGCTATATGTAAAAAACCCCTTACAAATAAAAATATTACTTTTCTGAGTTTCTACTTTGTTTGTTTGTTTTTTTTTTTTTTTAATGTAGAAACTGACAAAAGAATTAATTTCAAGAAAAAGAGAGAAAATTGCCATTCTGAATCATTTGGGTTGGGACATTTTGACTTTATCTGAAGCTTTAAAAGCACTACTTTCCTTTTGACAAGATCTTTCCCAAAGACAAAGTATGGCTTTTTAGGTGACCCTACTCTGGAAAGGATGAGAGCTGGGGGTGGGTGGAATATGGCTCTTACCATGCACTGGTCAGATAATCATGATCCCATGTCACTGTCCTGTCCAGCTACCATAAACAGATTCAGTGAAGTCCTGCAGGCTTATAGGATGAGTATGAAATTCCCCCACAAAATATAATTCCAAGTTCCAGGTTTCCAAATCTTTTTATAACTCTTCTAGTTCATCCCCTTTTTTCCTCAGTCCCATGGAGTTTAAATCCAGCTTCACAGCCATACTCTCCCACTGCACCTGCCATGGCCTTCCCTTTTCCCTGCCAAGTGCATTATTTGGTGGTGTCCCAGAAGTGAGTTTTGTCCAATTTTGGGGCCACATAGCTCAATTTTCCTTACACTGATTAGAAGCCTAAAGTTGTCTCTGTACCTTTTTTTGCAGTTCTTGAGTTGCTTGACTGTCTTGTTATATTTTACCAGTCTCAGGTTTTATAAAACAGTCCAAACATAATTTCTGCAGATATCCATGATCTGGGGAAAAAAAAGTCTATCTTCCCTAATTTGTCAGATCAGTGGCAGACATCAGCCACAAAACTGGAATTACCAGGCAATTCATGAATGACAGTAATCCACAGAGAATTTAGTTTACATTAAAAATGATTCAGGAGACCAAGTCAGACAGAAGGTGATTCATAATCAAGTCATAGGTCCTTCACTCATTATTAATTGTCCATCTTCCAGTGTCACAGAAGAAAGGCAGAATGTGCCTGGTTCCTGAAAGTCTTAGTTTTCGCAAACTTTTTGTTGGGCCCAAATATTTAGCCTCGGCTGGATTTGTCTGTGTGATTGTTTTATGTTCACTAAGTTATTCCTACTATTGATGAAATAGGGTGATTTGCTTTGTTTGCCACAGCTCCTAGCAAACACCTAGAAAACACGTGCAACCTCTGTCAATGGGAAGACAAACGCCTATGGTTATACAGAAAAATAAACAGTTATTTGTAGCTTTTGAGAACAATTTGTGATAAAACAAGAGCAGATTTACTTGAGTTAACTGGTGAAACCTGTCCTTCTGTCCTCCCGTTTACTCCTGCAGACATGGTGTTTGTCCATCTGAGCTGGACTCAGTTTCTCCAGGTTTCACTTGGCACGGACTGAAATACTGCAGGGAAGATGAACTTCTCTACCCACACAGCCAGCATATACTTCTCCTTTTTTTTTTTCCCCCCTCCTCATCTATTCAAAATTATTCATCTTCTTCTTTGAGGGATATGAACTAGAGGATTTTTTTTGGCTGAACTGCACTCTCTTGAAGCCAATCTCCAGATGTACCCCAAACATCATGTGCTGGACCTTCTACTGAACAGAGATCTCAGGCTCCACAACTGGATTCTGATCAAATTAAACTAAACCTAAAGACATGTTCCATGAGCACACACAACCTCCTTCCATCACTAATGGGAGTTCAGTCAACAAGAAGAGTAAGTATTCAAGATAAAACTCCTTGAAATGTGGATGCTGTGGATGCTGTGTATGCTGGTTCTCAGCACTGGCTGTTTCTGTGATCTCCTATTGGCCTGCCTTACATCCTAATATGGACATAACTTGTAGACATGGCTGAGAAACAAGCATCCTACCAGCCCTGACAATATCAAGATTACCACTTTCAATAGCAGGTTTGGGGAACTTCTAATTTCCCCTGTGATTGCTGGGAATTTTAATAATTTTCAGTTAGAAAACTCATGGGACACCAGCTTCCTTCAACAGCTGCAAGTTTCAGGGTGTGTTCATTTATGGAAGATTGTAATTATTTTGATGCCTTTCAAATTAAAACTTGATCATGGAAGAAGAGGCACCTGTTTTTTCACTGCGTACAAGCCATACTGTTTTTTCTGCAAGATACCTGGTTATCAGTTTGGGACCTGCAACTTGAGGTAAAGCCATTTTTTCTCCTCTCTCATAAGTAAAGAGAGCCCGTACAATGTGAACAGCAGAGTATGGAAATGTTGCTTTTTAAACTTGGGGCACAAGAGCTTTTATAATTTTCTAATTTGCCTTAAATTGAGAATCTTTAAAGGGAAGGGACAGGGTGTTTTACTTTTGAGTCCTGATAGAATATGCAACACTGATGGAGTTGAATGATTTTGTCACCAACAGAAAAGTCTTTTCATACTCTATGTTTGAAGAGCAGATCAAAAACTCCTATGTTTTTCCACAATAATTCTTGGGTGTGATGTGTTAGGCAAGTCTTTCAAGGACAAGGCTTTTTCCTCAGCTATCAGTTAAGTATGGCTGAGGTATAGCCCCTTAGGCTGGGAGGTTGTCTCTTTTCTTTGTCCATTAAATCCTCAGCTTCTTTGTTGCCAACACAAATGTTGATTAGTTTTAATAATGATGAGAGAGGCCCCCATTTATTTATAGAGACACCTTGCTGAGTGGGTCACTGATCCTTTTCTAAGACTGTAAAAGATCCAGAGGGTCTGAATTCTTTAGTTCTTATGAACCCCAGGTCATCAATTGAACTTTTATATTGGCAGAGGGAGGCCTCATTTCTTCAACACATCTTTTCCTATTTTATTCATTGAATCTTCTCTCAGTAGTGGGGTGGTAGTTAAATATTGGGATGTAAAAAAATTTACCTAAGTAACGTCCTGTCTGATTCTTAGAGACCTCTGCCTGAAAGCAATTCAAAAGGGAATACTCAGGATACCCCTGTCTTCCCTGTCTTGACTCTAAGGACTTGTGAGGATAGTGCATCACATTTTTAGTGACCTTTGGTTTCTCTGGGATGTCAGTGCCCCATGTAATCACAAGGGAAGAGAAATACGTTATGTTAATTTTCCTCCTAGGCAAAAAATCCACAAATCTACCTGACTGCTGATTCTTTAAAACTGTGCTACTTTGTGCTTTCTTCTAGAGCATATGCTAGTAGTCCTGGCTCAGAATAACTCCACTAGAAGTGATATTGGGCTTTCACTCCCGGTATAACTATCAGAGCCTCTTTAGTTAGAGGTCAAAGTCCACACAGAAAAGAAATTTGTGCTTTTTTGGGGGAGGGAAAGGGGAGAGACTTTTTGAAGTGCTTAAGATTCTGCTAGAGCTTTGAATGAAGGACTGGAATGGACTGAACTCCTGCCAGGCTGCAAGAGATCTCTCAAGAGCTGCCTCCCTTCCCATCTATCTTGGACTCACGATGAATGAGGTGAACCACCTGCTCTGCACACTTGCCTCATTGTGCCACAGTCTGAGGCACAAAGTCCTGCTCCGGAGGTTGGAAGAAACCTAGATTCCTTTAATCTCCTTGTCAAAGCAAAGTAGTTCTCATAAAACAACATGCCATATAGTCCCCTAGCCTGCCTCCAGGGCATTTGAATCCCACCCTTCTCAGAGAAAACTGTGTTCTGCATCAGGCACAGTTTTGAGAATACTCTGGTTCTCTTACAATGGCAGCCTTTTTATGGCAGAGGTTTTTGCTCACGAGCATATATATCCCAGCAAGGAAAATGATAAAACATTCTTTCAGGGGTAAGCTCTTCTTCTTGTACTTACTGTTCATTTTTGCAAAGTACAAAGTGCCTTTCTCTCCCAGCTTTACAGAATCACAGCACTTTCATGTATGGCATATGAGTTTTTCTGAATATTTGCACTACTTCTGGGCTTTTAAGTAATCCAGAAAATAATGTAAGTTGTAATTACATTTGGGGAGGAAAAGTCATAGAAAATATTGGTCATTGCCAGCATCACTTATTGCTGGCAGAGGTAAAAATGGAATTAGACCGGGCTCTCTCCTTTAAGATGAGAGATGATAGCTGTGTGGCAAATCCTTTTTCAGTGGAGATGAGGCCCAGCCCAAAGCTCACTGTAGCTGCAGAAATGGTCTTTAGTTGCCATTTAGTGTTTTGTGCCCTTTTAGGCAGTACCTGCTCCTTGCTATCATCTCCCTAAGCTCTCGCTCCCTGTGAGTAAAGAATGAGGTGGCAAAAAAAGGTGTTTCTTAGCAGAATTTTCTCTCTCCAGATCAACATGCAGTTACATAGCTGTGCCAGCATCAGGAAGAAGTGAAAGGGCATCACCAGAAGGAGAGAGTAGGACAGAGACTGCTTCAATTGGAAGCAGATCTGTGGAGCCGTGGACACATCAGTTTCAGCAGTCTTTGAACTTCCCTCTTAGTGGTTTCTCTCATGTCAGGTGTAACATTTAGATACTGAATAGCTGATGTAGTAATTTTCTTTATTTTAATTATTGGTAATTAGTGTATCTCCTAATAGGGATTTAAAGAAATATTTAATTCTTAAGACTATTGATTAGGGAGCTCAGTGAGTGTAGACTGTAATTTGCTATGGCTATTTTTTTTATTTCAGAGTAGTGCTTTAGGCTGTTTTGTTTTCCTTGGGCAGTCCATTTGCTGAGTGTGTTTTGTGAATTGTTTAGGTACCCAAAGCTGTGACTTTCAGTGTGGCTCCTTCACTGGCATAGATCTGGATATTGTATCTAGGAGGATTCATGAGTAGCTTCAGAAGGCTTTTTGCTACCCTCTCTTACATACTGATACATTGGATATAAGACAAGGAACAACAACATCTGTTATATGTTCATGAGGAGTAGATTCTACATTTGAAACTTCAGACCTGATAGAGACTATTGAGCAGCAGATGTTTCAGAAGACTTTAATCCCTCACCTTAAAAGTTTACAGAGGTTCTTTGGTCTAAATTTTCAAGGTTTCATTGAATTCTTTGTTGTCTATTTTTATCGGATGACAGTTCATTAAGGAGCAGAACCAAAATGAAAGATTTAAAAAAAAAAGCTAAGATAATTACTTCCCCAATTATTATTATGTTTAAAAATGAGCCCAATATTAAAAAAAAAAAAAAAATATTGACAATATGTCAAAGCTGACAACCTTCAGATGCCAGCTAACACACACTGTTATAAAATAATTTAGAAAAGAGCCTTGATTTTGTTATGGATCATGTTGCATTGTCTGACTAAGGTGTGCACTGAGGCAGAAGTTTGAAAATTTCTCTGGTGGGTGAGTGAAATGGAATTAGAAAGTAACTTTTAACCTCACCTCAGTTTCTCATGAGAGCAGTTCCTTTGACTGAAATGTACGTGTATTGTGTCGCTGTGCATAGGTGCAGCCTGCCTGCCCAAAGGAAGATGAAATTAATGTGCTCGGAACTGAGAAGTAGAGCTGGTTCTAAGACAAAATCTCAGTGTCCCTGAAAATGTATGGAGCTTAAATCCCAAACCTGGCCTATTTTTCTGCAATTACTTCAGTCCAGCCTCCTGATCCAAACTCTGCTGAACTTTGGGAGTATTTGGATATGGTTCCAGAGTCTGTAGTTTGAATCCAGCTATATCTAGGAGGACAGATTTATAAAACAGATGTTTTCCCACTGGAAGTATGTACATGAGCCCTATTAGCAAAACAAAAGGGTTTGTCCTGCAAAACGTCTGCAACATTCCCTAAAGCACTCAGCAAACAGAAGAAGAAAGTTTATTCTCTGGGCAGCAAGTTAATGTCTCACTCGGAGTCAGTTTGAAATGCTTCCAGTATGGCTGGCATCTGCCACCACGTTGAAACAAAAACAGTGGCTTTGAGGAGTATTGCAGAAATACATTATGTCCTGTTTGACTTGAGGGAATGGTTAGGACCAAATGAAGTATCGAGTGGTTATTCTCTCATCCAGAAGTGAAATCCAAGCCGTACTGAAATTTGTGGAATTTCAGTAGGGTAATGATATTGTGCCAAGTGTTCAACATTGCAACAGGACTTACCTATTTCATTTTTCAGAAGTTCTGGAAAACCTGCATGCATACACACTGGACAGGGTTTCTTGAAGAAGACAACTTTATGCACCTGTTATAGCCAAAAGCTGTATGGTGCAAAAAGTATTTGCCAAAACTGAGGGAAAGAGTCATCATGTCTCCACAGTTGTGGTCTGTGCTAATGGAAAGGCACTGCTACTTTGAGTTTCTGACAGTTGCTTGAATGTCAAAGAACAATTTAGTATTACCAGCGTAGAGATTTGAATCTGTGTTTAGCTTCCTTTTTTTTTTTAATTTTTTTAATGGCCCAAACCCAAGTAATTACGTATCTAAATGTGATCCTTCATTTACTTTGGCAATGAATCTTCATCTGTCATCATTTTAATCCATTTACTGAGGGAAGCTATAGAGACTGCCATACCTGAGAAAGAAAGAATGCTATCTCGGATTTCTCCAGCTAGAAGTATTTCAACAGATGCCATTTTTGTCATGTCTTAAAACAGCCTCTTTATCTGAACTCTGAATACTGCTGTTTGTCTCATAAATATTTTCTAGTATTTAACCACTGTGTATTTGACTTTTTGAATGACAGACTGTAATTCCTCTTGAGCCGTAGGACCTTTCAAGTTGACATCCATTTCAATTTTACACTGTGCTTCCTTTATCATGCCTTTCATGATTTGTGTGTTTACAGTCTGAAGTATTCAGTGCATTAAAGAAAAAAAATTATTTTGCAGTTAGATGGAATAATTTAAAAATTCTTCAAATTACAGCAACAGATGCTCTAAACCATGTTACCACTAAAGAACTCTGCACTGGGCATGAGAAAAGAAGCAGAAGCAACATCACAATAAGGAACACTCCCCCCAATAAACCCTCTAGCAGCCAATGCAAAATGGGTGAGGGAAAGCAGAGATGAAAATGTTCAAAGGAGTTGCTTATTGTTACCCCACTGTTTCACCATAAAATAAGGGCTAGAATCCAGACCATTATTTTGAGTACCTTTCCCCTATTTGTTGAACAAGGATTTCCTTGTGACAGGTGGATATTAAATTCCTTTCCAGTTCTATCCAAGTAGACAAGCTCTCTTCTTATTCATTCTAGAAGTGGGAAATTTGAGCTACTGGGAGGTGAAGACATGTGGATGAGATTAACATTGAGAAAGGTCAGAGTCTTTTTAATAAGAAATTGAATTCCCATCCATATGCTGAGTCCTGCTGGGTGTATTCCCTTTTCAACTATGCTGTAGAGCACAGAGAAGCTGTCAGTCATGTAGCAACCCTGAACATCCTGGTATTCAATTTTGAAGTCATAGTACATATACACCATGCAAAGAAGTTTAGCATAGTCTCTGGTGTTTCCATCTGAATGAGCAAGAAAAAAAAAAAGGGCTATCTTGGCAGCCTTAACTTTTACATTAACATGTAATATTGGGTATATACAGAGGCAGCTGCCTGAATACTGTTTAAGCTGGGTGCTGAACTAGGTGCATGCACTGACAGGCAGTACTTAAGCTGTTCTTTTTTTCTTCATGTCATTGATAATGATATTCTAATTCTTTTCAAACTGTGTTCCTTTGGCTATGTTTTGATAGCATGGTTGTTATTCCAGTGGTCTATGCCATCCTGTGACAGTGTCATTTCTGCCAGGGAATTTTCCCCTAAAGTTTGGTTTTGAGTAAATTTAGGTATTTTCTATTAATCATTGCTGCTCTAAACCACAAGGCTGTACTTAAGCACAGTGGTGTAAATTGGTGTAGCTTTTTTGGGATTTCATGAGAATGTTTGCAGCTTATACCAGCTGGAAATTGGCTTTTCCACTGATTGACATATGAGATGCTAGATTTTGTTGTTGTTGTTGTTGTTAAAAGTAGAATTGTCATTTTAGCAGAAATGAAGGAACTTTTCAGAATGTTCTACAAGGTAATTGATCGGAATTTGAAAGCACTTTATTTTTTTAAATCTACAGTAACATATAGCAAATTTGGAAATTCTTGCTTGGTTCAAAAATTTACTATATTCTTGTCAAATTTACATAGCAGACAAACATACTGTAAATTGTGGATGACTAAAGGGGCCTAGTGTGTGTTGCTATGTCTTGAAGACTGGACTACAAGAATCAAAGATTAGATTTTGATAGTGTTTCTTATACAGTATCTTCCTTTTCAACTTTGAGTGGGAGCACTCCTGAGGTAAGACAATATGAAATGTAAGAAAATGAAAATCTATTTCAAATACAGTAACTAGATTTAAAAAAACCAAACCAAAACCAAAATAACCAACAAAAGCCCACAAACTTGTTCTTTGAACTTTATACTTTGCTAAAGAAAATGCCCTTTTTAAAACCACACAGGTAATTTACCAAGAAATTTTTTTTTTCCAATGTCTCATTTGCAGAAAACTACTGCTCAAACCAAATTATATGAAAAAAATTTAAAAATTCATAAAGTACAGTGACAAAAGTAGACTGTCTCAATCCAAAAAGCCTGATGTGAAGGCAATGAGACACTTCTATACTTTGGAGGAGTCACGTAAAGTGCAAAGATTTGTTTAAATTTTTCAAGGTGTTCAGCCTAAAGAATTACAATTTCTACAAATGTGGCTGAAAATCAATATTCCTTAGGTTCTTTATCAACTGCAATTATCCTTGCATCTTTGAGGCTATAGGATCAGGCAGTAAAGAGTAGAGAAGGATGGAACAGGGATTGGACTCAGGTCTGTAAGGATTACTATGGATAGTATAGACGTTTGGGAGACAGAAACGTGAAGAGCCATGGGAGGGAACAGCCAGAAGTTTTTGAACTGTATTTCCACTTGGATTTGGAAAACCACGGAAGGTTCATGAATCGCAACATTACTTCCAGCTGTGAAGCAAGGAATTGTAAAATATAGTGTCAAGCTTTGTCCTCCATCCACTGCTGAGGTCAGATTACTGAAGATAACAGCCTTCTGCTGCCCATTGCTACTGGTTAGTCTGGTTAATCAGTAGAAGACAGCGTGACAGAGGCAAAGACTGTGGTCCCATTATGCTTCCATTTGATGCAGTTTTATATATTAGTTTTTAACATAATGGTCTTGTATATTTTTTTTTTTTTTTAGTTTATGTTACATGATCTTGTGGTTAGAAGCCTGGGATATCAGCTCTCAATTTGACAATGCAGTTTGAATTTGGGTCCCTTTACAAGTTCGTGTTGCTCATGCATGTGACCATGACTTTTCTTACATTGTTTCAGTTTCATTCAATAGGACTGAGTAAACCTACTCAAGGAACAAGTCAACACTGACTAGTAAATAAAGATATTACTGGAACATTTGTGCCTCTCTGATAGCAGGATTTGGACAGTGTGCAATGGATAAGGTAAGGTGAGAGGAAGGGATTGCATGATTTCTTGGCAAAGGCAGCATAATCCTTGCCATCAAAATGCAATTCTACCCTTCATAACAGCATACAATTTCTGCGTAATTCTGGGAAATCCATGGACATAAACACACAGTTGGGCAGCTGTTCATCCATCCCACTATTCTGTAGTGTCAGTTTCAGGCACCCAGTGGCAGCTTCATGGTATGTTAAGTACTTACAATTGAATTTTAACTTTTCTGAAGTTGTCAACTCACAGAATGATACAACTCACAGAAGAAACATGAAAAATTGGATCTTCGGTTTTTCAGCTGAGAAATTAAGAACTCCTCTGGACTTATGCCTTAGGTCTTCATTTAATACATGGGGAAAATCCTATGCTCTCCTTCCATAAAAAAGCTTGGTAGATCAAACCATTAATAGTTGGGAATAAAAAAAAAACCATTAAAATGCTGGGCAGCAATGAGGAAATTGACATCTATGCAGAACAAGACTTACATTCTATCTCTGCTCTGAGGTTAGTCTATGAGGCACTATGGAAAGAATATTGATTCCCATTCTGGAAGTGTTTTCTTTCCTGTAGTTTGGGTAAGGCAGGGAACATGAAGAAAATACGATGTGACTGAGTGGTTAAATATCCACAGCTCAGATAAATATCCACAGACTTGACTTTGTGGTCAAAATTTTCTAAAGTACTTGGCATTTTGGAACAGTAACGGTTTAGACAATTTCTTCTGAGTTGCCTAGAATTCTGTGTAAGATGTTTTACTCATGCCTGTAAGACGGTTTTAACAGCTATTAGTCAAGAGATTAACATTTAATAAGCCCTCTGTAAGTAGGTCCTTAAGGTTGCAAGCTGTGTGGGACTATCTCCTGAATTTTTTCAACCGAACGTCCCATTCCAAGGGGTTTCTCAGGCCCAGTAACAGTATTTAACAGCTTTTGGTCTCAAAACACAGGCAGTGCTGCATGCATTATAGAATTACAATGTGCTGAAGGCAGCTTTGGCATCATTCATCCAAATGGTCAAAAGTCACTTCCAAGTCTCTTTGCTCATTTCCAGGTTCAGAAAAGTTCATCCCATGGGAATGAATTTCCTGACCTTTTTTTGCTGTGAATAGCTAGCACACCCACTCAAAGCCACATCCAGCCAATCGATGATGATGTAGAACCTCCTGAAATAATCCATACAATCTTAAAATAGTAGTTTTATTTATACAGAAAACAGAAATGATATACAGTTTTTCCTTTCCTTTCTTTTCTCAAGATAAGCTGAATATCTTCTGTGAGTTTTACACTTCAGCTACTTTCTGAATCCCAAGCTGAATCTCTTGACCCTTGCATCTGAAACCCACTCTAGCTGGGTTTTCCAAGCCAGCACTTCATTAATTACTATTTTAGGGAGATGAGGTTTCTGAAAACTGCAAGAAACACTATCCAAATAAAAGCAGTGACTAGTTTCAATGCTAAGTTTTATTTTAGAAGTATGTAATACTTGTTACTACTGTACTCTGCCTGCACAAAACTCTTCCTTTAAGACAGTGCTTTGTAATTTATGTCTCAGCCTCCATAATGTTAGTGAGATATTAATATATGCATGAAGAGCAGCAGTCAATGTAATTAAAGTGGCAAAATGATAAATGCATAGCCATTTTGCCTGGTAATATTGTGTATTTAACAGGTTTATTTGTTCAACAGTTCTTACTTTAATTATATTTTGCCATTTGGGAATTTCAGGCATATAACAATCATAGCTCTGCCACGAATATTATTCTTAAAATAAGTGTTCATGCATTATTAAAAGTGCACGTGTGTTTGCTCATTTATTCATTTACAGTGAATTTTTTCCTCTTTTAAAAAAACACTGAATTTTTTATTTTTCCAACAAACTAGGAAAGAAAAAACAACTCATCTGTTACAAGAAAAGATACAAGGCAGATTTCTTGCTGTGGATGAGCTCTAATTAGGACTTATGCCATATTTTATGACAGAGAAGCTAGAGGTAGATGTCACTTGTTTTGAAGGGATGGCCCCAGAACTTTCCATGGATCCTGTGAATGTACAAAATCAGTGAAAGAAAATAAACAAGAAATTTGTATAACAAACAGACAGACACAAAGTGTCAAAAACTAGTGTTGGTATTATTGGGGTTGGTCTCAATTGTGACAAAATAGTCCGTTGGAATATTTGCATATTTCAACAAGGAAATTTTGAGTTAAACCTACCTGGGATGCAATTCACCTAACATAAAAAGACCTACAAGGCAGACTGCACAGACTGGAATACACTTTTATGCCTTTGTACTGAATACTTGAATATACTTGAATATACTCTGATTCTTGAGAAACACAGAGAAATATCCATTTACAGGTAACTTGTACAGTTGTTCGGCCATGTGGCTGTTGAAATTAGAGACCAAACTAGATTCTCAGTTGATGTAAGTCGATATAGCTTAACAAAGCAATTAAACTTGCATTAGGAAGATCTCATTTGGACTGCGACCTTTTCAGAGTGAGATTTTTGTGATTTTTGTCATAAGTCTCACAGTCAACTTTCTAAATCTCTGTCTCCTTGAATGATGGGATTTCAAAGGAGTTGTAGCCTTTTCTCAGGGCACTGGAAATCCAGATTCTGGCCTTGATAAAGAAGCTTCAAAGCACATGTCTTAATGATTTAAAGTAGCAAGGACAGAAAGAGAAATAACATTGCACCCCAAAAAAGTGTTACTATTTTAAAGTAAATGTTCTTATTTCTTCATTCTTATTATACTTGCTGTTTTTGAATAGTGATGGATGGAAATACGAGTCACCCTTAGTTTTCCAGAGAGATGGTAGCTTCAGTGCTTGGGACATTTCTTTCAAGCTCAGCGGACTGAGTTTCGGAATGTTTCCTCCCTGAAATCTGATGGATGGGAAGGTAACAAGCTTCAGACTGATGGTGATGGGGTCTTGTTTGCTGGAGCACAAAAGCTTAGTGAACAGTCCACTCCAGCTCTAATTATAAAAACATTACAGTTCTAACAGTTGCTGGCCATGAATTATTCTGAAAATGTTTAACCTGCAGATAAGAAACCACTATCAACCTGTCACATTTCCCCCACTAACGAGTTCAGCATCAGTTTAAAAGGAAGTGCAATTCACAAAGCAATGGCTCTGTGTCATAAATTATAGGTATCCGGCATAAATTACAAGGACAGAAACAGTGAAATAGCATGGGACTCTTTGCTATACACTGACAGTGACAGAAAATCAGCACTCCACAGGGTTTAATCTACCATGGCTTGTTTATTTCCTTTCACATCCATGCCAGTTTTGAAACACGTGGTGCTGTATTCCACTGCTACCTGCAATTAGCACAAGTGTTTATTTAAAGCTTTAGGGGAGAGAAGGAGGTTATCTGATATAAAACACTGGACTCTCTAATCACTCAGGCTGTGGAAAATGCTGTTGTCACTAAATCCTTGCTCTCATTTGTTTCCTTGTTTGTGCATTTGTGTGCACGCGCATGTGTTACTTTGGATGAGTTTCTTTTTTTGTCTTTAATGAAGTACACAATCCATTTTTGAATCAAAGTATTATAAAAACATCTGGTGACTAAAAAGATAATGGTGTACACATTCAGGAAAAAAGAAACTGAATAAAACACCTGTGATAATGCCTTCATGAAACACCTCATGAAATAAAGAAGAGCTTTACACTAAAAATTAAAAACGGAGGGATGCTTCCCCAAATAGTAACAGCTACATAAAAGGGATTAATCATGTTTGCTCATATGAATGAGCGTGGTATGGCAGCAGGAACGTAGGAGAATATTCCTAAATTCCTTCCCCAGTTCTGTCATCATTCTTGGGCTTGTCCTTCATGTCTCTCTCATCCCTCTTTTGAAAACTAGGTAAGCAGAAAATGTTTAGCTTTATCGCTATAGTATTTAACAGCTTATACAGACTGATTACGATAAATATGTAAATTTGCACAAAAGGATGAGGGGAAGAAGCCCATTCTGTGAATGGAACAGCTGAAAGCAGGGTGAGAATCTATGCATGCACAGAGAACAGACCATAGAAGAAGGGGAAAACATGTCAGTCGATACAAAGAAATGCCAAAGTATGAGAAGGTAGTCATATTATCATGCTTCAGGAAGGATAGGAAGAAACTTTAACCTGGTATCTCCTTCCTGTATGATACAGGTCTTCCTCACTGAGCAGTGGGGTAAAAAATGTTTTTTGATTCTAACCCTTAACTTCTTCAACTAAACATTTCATTTTGCATTCAAACTCAAAAAAACCCCAATCAACAAACCAAAAAAAAAAAAAAAAAAGTACAAACCCTAAAAATTACTCTTCTTGTCTTTTAGTGAGTAAAGCCACAGCAACACATCTTCATTCACTCAGATTTGGACTCTTGTTCCCTCAGGCTTTGCCTCTGACTGCAATCTGAACAGAAAACCCAGCTATTTACATCCTTGTGCTCTGAAACATTATGAGCCCATACTCTGGTTGCAGGCATTTGCCACAGGGTCATTAGAGCTTGGTCTTTGTACAAAGACTCAAGGTATGAGGAATCACAGCGTCAAGGCTTTGGGATGCTTATCGGTTCATCATGTGTTTCCAGACTTTTGGCAGGTAACCCAGATTCTCCAGCTCTCATAACCAGTGGCATAGGCCAAAATTCCTTCAAACCAAAAAGCCAGAGCGATTTCTATGGAGATTGGGTCTTGGAAACTGTTCCTTGTGGCTTGGAAAAACAGGAGGTATGTATTAGGTGCAGAGATTTAAACTTTGTCAGCAAAATCAAAAGCCTGAATACTGCTGCAGTAATCCTCCTTAAATTTGCTACGTTTTCAGGATATGTTTGGATGGGATCATGATGTTCAAAATGTTTCTTTCAGGCAGAGATTGAAATCTTTTAGGGAAAAACCATTTACATTATCAACAAATTATTAAACATACACAGTATTTTGTAAATTTCTCTTTTAGATTATTTGTAAAGAAGGAAAAATTATTTTCTTTCACAGTGTTTTTATTTTTCTGTGTTTAAGAAAATGGTAGTGTACAAAACTAAGACTAGAACTGGATACACTGTCATGGACTGTTAGAGCAGTTGATTGACACTGGTCTTTTTTGGTACACTGAGGAATATCATATTATGAATATGTTAAGCCACTCAGTTCCATAGTACTTGAACTGCAGCTAATTTGTGCCTTCAATATTCAGTGCCTTCATTATTCCAGTTCATTTTACTGTTCTCATTTTTGGCTCTCCTCTTTGATTCTCCTCTGGCACTTTACTGGATAGATTCAAACCTGCCACTGGAGAATCCATTTGTCTGCACAGAAAGGATGTAATCAATATCCCCAAAACACCGTGAAGGCATATCATACAAACAGGAGTATAGTGCCTAACTTTGCCAGAAGAGGGTCAGGAAGGTGCAGTTGCCTCACCCCTGTTAAAAGCACAAAATCTGCAGGCATCACTGAGTAAAAATCATCCAGCTTTGCTTCTTACTGGCCTTGTCAGTTAACACAAGGAAAGGAACAGCTTCTCTTAAGGAATATATCTGCAGCAGCACCCAGTTCTTTCTTGCTTTCTTGAGTTTCTTTGGCATCTCAGTGACAACTTGTCTGCCTTAGGTGAGTTGGCAAACACATTCTGCTTCCAGGGCTGATAAAGACTTCCATGTCCCCTTCAGCGGTGTCTGGACTGTCTGCACTTGAGAGTGACATGAAACTGTTGAAACTCTTGTACTGTGGATGCACCCACATCAGCAGAGACGTGCTTTATCCTGCACAGTGGAAATGCCTGCCCACTGGATTCAAACAATCTCCTCTGCTGAAAAGATAATCTGTACCTCTAAATACTAACCTGACATTACGTCTGCCAAAACTGCATGGGCTTCCCAAGTCTGAGGTGCGGCTTATGGCACAGTTTGACTGTGTCTGGGTGTTATTGTGGTGATATATGGCCATGTGCCCTCTCCTTAAACAGTAAATGTTTCCACAAAGATTAAAGATGTCTTCCTATCTACCTCCCTAGCCTAATACATGATATTACTTCTGAGGTTTCATTCCTCTTTAGCAAGGGTACCTCTCCTGCGTCTTGAACCAGGAAGAAAACCAAGGAGTAGGGTGTCGGACATGGAGTCTGGCCAAAGAGATCTACCAATTGATAATCCTGAGGCACAAAGTAAACAAACTGCTTAGGTCAGGAGATGCTGTGGCAGCACATCTCAAATAATTGTTTTGCATTTTGGCCAGAATACTTCGATTTTTTTTTAAACATTTGAGTCCTTTAGTCCCCAGTAGAAAAACAAAGCAAATCACAAAACACCAAATGAGCAGACCAAATAACTGAAAACCACAGAGAACATCTACTACTAGGTACAATTTCAACTTGTTGAAGCCTGACATGTTTGCTGATGGGTTTATGGATGTTTTTGACCATTTGAAGAACCAGTAGATGGTCATTAAGAACATGCTGCACAGTTTCTTAACTTTTTAGTATCAATAACTCTTATGGTAATTCAAGTTCCCTGGAAGGAGTTTATCTGGCACTGTTTTAACAATATCTTTGTCCACTGAGGGAATGTGCCTCCTACACAGAAACTCTCCTGCAAAACCATATAAGAGACTTCAGTGCCTTATTTACAGTAACTAAGTCTCATAACATTACTATGATATAGCTTAAAGGGCTAAGCCTTTATGTGGAAAATCCACAAAACTTCCTGGAGTGGATACTTGAATTTGTTTGAATGTTGGTGCTTGTTCTAGTTCTCAAAATTCACAAATACTTTTGTGCTTCTGTAACACCTCAAGGAGAAACACCTTTAATTTTATGCTGTACATTTGTCAAATCATGGAAGGTAAGACAGGTATTTAGAAATTACAGTATTCCTTCCATCTTTATCAATTAGTGAATCAAGACTGTGCTGTATGTATCAGACACAGAAATATGTGTATATAGATATATATATACACGTATATGCATGTTTAATATTATTAGGTAAGGGTATTTTCAGCTCTCTGGATGACCTTTAATCTGACAGCATATATAGATCTGAATACAACACACTGAATGTAAAGGAAATGCACTTTTATGAGGCCTCATTTAGAAAAGGTATTCAAGTAATATAGAAAAAAATTACCAAATTTTTTTCTCCTAAATCTGAAAGCATAGACTCACTATGGCTGAAGACTATCTGCCTGTATAAAGGATGAAAACTACAGTATTCAAGGATTTCAAGCTGAACAGTATTGTCTTAGTGCATCCCTCAAGCAAAATGTGCTGGATATGAGTAAGAGATCCTATTGTTTTTATTCAGCTTGTGTAAGTGGCTTTCTCTACATCACTTCTGTGTATGGTAGTCTGTGGAAGGGTAAAAATGGCACTGTAGGTTCAGCTGTGATTTTATGCACGTTCAGTATGGCACTGCTTGAGCAAACCTGTGATTAATGATCAGTGCCATCCATCTTTCCATAAAAAAGGCTTCCTCAGTGGCAGAAATACAATGGTGTGTTGTGGTGAGCCATGGCCAGAGCCACGGTCAGCTGGACCAAGCAGACCAAAGGGTCCATTGGTTTGATGGCTCCACAGCTCCAAGGCTTGAAGGTACAGTGAGCACCCAAAAGTCTGTGTAAAGCATACTGACCATTGGCTGCTGCCCTCCCCTCCCCTTATGGTTCATATTTGGTTATTTCTCCAGAAAGTTCTATGTTACTTGGTCATTGATTGGCCCCTGTTGGCCACCTCTTTCCCCACTCCTTCTCCCATTCATTCTAATCCCTTCTCCCCACCCTTGTAACACCCCATAACTGATATTTTATTGGTTATTATGTGCTCTCCACGCCCATTATGAAGGAGTATAAAACCCCACGCCAGCCTCATTTTCTCAGCCTTCTCTGTGGTTTTTGTGTTCTCCACTAAACCCTTCCCTTCCCTGACAAAGAAGCCCCTCCACCTTTTTTCCCTTTCTCCTTCACACACCTTGCCATCAGTGGGCAAGGCAAACCCAAGCCGGTGCTTCGCCTGCCCTCCTGTGCCGCAGTCGGCTTCCGCCCTCCCACCTGGGGCAGGTGGAACATTGCCCGGTGCTCAGGACAGAGAGCTGGGCAGCACAGCACCGGGGCAATGGTGCAAATATCAGAGAACATAAAACTGAGGCCTAATCTGGCTTTTTATTTTAGTTTTATGCTACTTGTCTCGCACAACAGCTCCAGTCACTATCAAAAAAGTTTAGTTCTATATGTCATGTAGAAAACACTCCTTTAAGGTTTTCTTAAGCCATACTTCACACTTTTCTTTCAAGGTATTGCATGTCTCTTCTAAAAACTTGCCTTTTTCTGAAGTTTTGGCACAATGTTTTATCCCAATCCACCTTCCTGTTTATAGCTCCATAACTGTTCCTTTAAGTGTGGGATGAATCTATTTGAAGAATGGGATGGGCTCTGGCAGATGATCAAGTCTAAAGAAATACAGTTACACTTGGAATGCATCGTTAATGGGGTTCTCATGGCTGTTGCTGTAGTAAATAATGTTACAAATACTGTATTGTCAGACATTTAGGCATTGTCTAATCTCCTTTGATTTAAAGTACATTGAGGCTTCCTTTCTTCTGTAGCACTACTTAATCCTTCAAAAAAGTTGAATCAAACTTAATTCAATCATAGCAGACTTAGAATCCTTACTTGATGATTTCAAACCAAGAGTACATCCGTGAATTAGGAAGTAGTAAATTTACTCTGGGCATAGCTTTGAATATTGGGATTTTACTTGTTTTTACTGGAATAGAGAAGCTTCATCAAAATTTGCCACAAATACTTATCCATTTGGTCTCTAAGCTTTCAAAATTTTCCAACCTAAATACATCCAAAAGTGCATTAGTAACTTCAAAGGAAGCCCTGTCTCTGTAAATGTTTATGAACTAAAGCAATGCCCATCATCAAAATACCAATGTTTTTAAAAGGAAAAACAATGTCTTTTTCGTCTTCCTAGCCAGCACATGTTCACTAGCCATGCATGAGCCCTGCAGACAAAGAATCAAAAGGAACAAATTAGCTTTGTCTTTACACCTAAATATGAAGATGCACATGGACAATTTTTTCCTCCACATGCCAGAATTTAGGCCAGTTTCTCATCAAACAATGTCTCAGGAAGTTGGCTCCAGTAATCTGGAGACTGTACTATCAGGACAGATACGTCACAGGTTACTGGGGCTGTTTGTACTTGTACAAAAGGGTAAAAAATAATCCTCACATCAACTCAAAATGACATCACACTCTTTCTCTTCTCCTCAGAAATTTTTCACAAAAATTGCTGTCATAAAATCTGATTTGAGGAGTCCAAAATGCATTGTCTGAGGCTCTTCTTTTAAATCAAATCATGCTTTGATGGGTGCCACAGTGCATGCTTGACATGATTAGCTCCTGGACGTTTGTCCACACTTTCCCGCTTGTACATCAAACTTTAAGGGACTGTGTTTGGGCTGAAATTCAGGGAACCTAGAAGCAATAGCTCTAAATTGAATGCATCCGTGCCACTTCATACCCAGAATAAAAACCTTGTTTAGTAGTGTGCTCACCAGTGTCTGGGATTCAAGTTTCTTCTAAGGAAACATGCAAGTTTGGAAATTAAATTTCAATTTAGGTAGAAATTTGTGTTTTAAAAATAATTATTTTTTTTTAATTTGTGTTTTAATATTGGACAGATTTTTAACTTTAATTCCAAACATCCCTCAAACCCCAACTGCAATTACAGTTCTTACAAGCTCCATAAATTAGTCTGTAAACAGAAAATCTGTAGATGTTGGGGCTTCTAAACTAGGCTTTTATGGGATCCTGTGTCTCATTCCTGTAGTATCCTAGGCACCTGGATGCAAGTCCTCTGTCTATCTATCTAATATTAGTATTGGCTGCATACTGCCAGTGTGAACCCAAACGTAAAGAAACCTCCCTCTGGCTAAGCCATTAAATGCTGTGCCAAGTGTATCTCAGCTGGAAGTGGCTTTTTCCATATCTTCCCAATCTCATATGAGTTGTTTTCCTTTCCAAAGGTTGTGAAATATCTGGGTCAGCAGGTATAATAGAAAGGCAAATGGAAAAAAAAATCTATTTTTGCAACTCCTGAGCCCCATTTCCAACAATTTATTGAAATAAGATGTCATACATGCATATGTATAATTGATTTCAGATGTGTGATAAAGTTGCCAGAGATATACTCAGCAGAAATAACTGTAATTTTTTCAGATGTGCTCTTTTCCCATCAACTTGGCCTCCAGAATAAAAAATTCAGCCCTGAATGAAATGTATTCATACTCCCGGGCACCTGCTGCTGTGTCTCCTGTCTCTCAGCTGGGAGAGGATGGAAGGTTTCATGCAATCATGGCATCTGCTGTAACTGGACTTGCACGCTTTGCACCTTATGTTTTTGCAATTCTGATTTCTTTTGTAATCATTGTTTTAGCCCTGTTCTGTCTCTGATATTGAACTCTCGTGACACTGCTTCAGGAGCAGCAAACAACATGCAATAGTGAGAGGAAAGACTCTTTTTCAGTGCTTTTAGCAATGTGACCTTAAGTATTGATTTATAGCCTGCTGCAGTGCTCTAGTGCAAAAGGGAACTGTGGTAATTAAGTTAGTATCTGCGCTTTCTAAAATAGTGCTGAGCTGCAACAAAAAGAGACCCTTTATTTTTCCTCTCTGCCTCTCAGTGAATGCAGATGCAGGCACTGCCCTTTGACCCTGCTCAGCTTTCCCCAGCTGCAGATTATTTTTCTCTCTCTGTGCCTTTAGGTGCTGATAGACGGAGTAGAACCCATTAATTCTTGTTTCTGACTTTCTTTTTATAGTGCAGGCAATGGAGCAAGTCTCTACACTTGTACCTGACTTTTAAAACATTTTGTGCCCTTATGTGGGTGAAAAAAGAGCAGTGGCTAAGGAAATATAGGAAGAATTAGAAAATTCAGCAGAGTGGGTGGTCACGAAGTGGCTCAAACTAGAAAGCAAATCCTTTTGCATGAAAATTCCCACTTCTCAGCATGACACGTTATTCTGAGACTCATGTATAAGGTAACAGCGTAAACACAATGAGAAATCTCTTTTGTATTCCATTACAGTCATTAGAGAAATAGGCCACAAAAGGTAATGGCAATAAAACTGAATACCTTGCAGTGAGCATGTAAATTACATGTTAATGTATGCAAATTAGAACACCGTGTTCAATGTCCATAAAACTACAAAATACAGCTAATTAATGGTAGGTAAGATGCTTCATTTTATATTCACAGACTTACAGGGGAGGTAGTATATTTTTATAATTGTGGAACATTGGCCTTGGGGAGCACATCAAACATTCAGTTTCCCTCCTCTGGCAAATTTGCCCAGCACACTGGAAGTAATTGCCTTTCTGCTTCCTCACCCAAGGTCTTACTCTGAGACCAGTCTCTGAAAGCAGAAGTAAAACAAAACAAAAAGATTCCCAGTTTTACAATTACTTTGTTGTGGAACTAGTTCTTACTAGTGCTAATATTGTCTCTGTTCAGCGAAATACCTAAACACATTTGGTACCCTCGGCATATCTGAATGGATTCAGTAACTGAATTCCCAAATGGATATAGGCTTCATAAAGCCCAGATATTTAGGTAATCTGTTGCCAGAAGAATTCACACTTCAAATTCCCAATACAGTGTGAAAACAGAGCACCTGAGAACAAATTTAGAAAAAGTAGCTCATCCAGGAAAAGAAGTGAAGAGAGCATGGGGGTCAAGTCCCATTGCTGGAAGACACCAATAGCACAAGCAGAGGCAAACTCGTCTGCCCACATTCTTGAATTCTGCATGGGAAACAGCTCTGGTTTTAAAGCCATATCTATCCTGTGCCTGAAATTAATACTCTCATCTTTTCAACTATCTGGCTGACAAAGTGAAGAGGCCCCGGTCAAGATGGAACAAAGCCCTGTTAAAGGCATGTGTAGGTATGTGGGTTCCTACATGTGTGTCTGTGTGCAGCCTGGGAGAACACTGCAATATGTGTTGAGTGAAAAAAATGAATATTTGAGGGTACACTTAAACTTCAACAGGAATAATGCATATCAATGAAAGGTCTTCTGAGTTCCCTTTTTCTGTAGAGGTGCTTGCACTGCAATTTGGATCATAGAATAGTAGGATCGCAGAATGGTTTGTGTTGGAAGGTATCCTAATGATCATCTAGTTCCAGCTTCCCTGTCATGGGCAGGGACACCTTGCAGTAGACCAGACTGCTCAAAGCCCCATCCAGCCTGGCCTCAGACACTTCCAGGGATGGGGCATCCACAGCTTCTCTGGGTGTCCCTGTTCCAGTGTTTCAACATCCTCACAGTAAAGAATTTCTTCCTAATATCTAATATAAATCTACCATTTTCAGTTTGAAGCCATTATACCTTATCCTGTGGAAAGTCCTCTGCAGCTGTCTTGTAGCCCCCTTAGGTACTGGAAGGTTCTATAAGGTCTCTCCCCAGAGCCTTCTCTTCTTCAGGCAGGACAACCCCAAGTCTCTCAGGCTATTTCATGGAAAAGTGCTCCATCCCTCTGATCATATTTGTGGCCCTCCTTTGTATTTGCCCTAACAGGTCAACATCCACCTTACGTTGTTGGTCCCAGAGGTAGGTGCAGCACTCCAGGTAGTGTCCACAAGAGTGGAGTAGAGGGACCTGCTGGTCACAAGGGAGCTCTCTGGGTGTCTATCTATGTGCCATGGATCTGTGGCCATGCCACACACCTCTGCAGGTCCCTGGTGAGAAGCTCTGTAGAGCCCATGCAAAGGCCGGTCAGTCTAGCTGCTTTGCAGACCTTTCTGCACAATCCAGGCTTGTGGACAGCTTCCCTGTACTAGAACAGCTCCAGGATGTGCTGCTTCTCCTGGCTGTCACTCCACCACAGTGGCTGCTTCTCTCTGCAGAGGTTCAGTGCAGAAGAGGTATGACCAGTTTGGAAAGAAACCCCACTCGTGTGTCACGGATGAAGAGCGGATGTGTTTTGTGTAGGGTCTTATTTAATAGGCACTGAGGTGAGTGATGGTGATGAATGTAATACGTCTTAGGTACCCAAGACAGAGGTTATAATTTGCCAAATACTTTTCATGAGCCAGCAGTTCTCCTGGAAAGCTGTTCAGTTTCAAACAAAACATTTATCTTAGGTGCATGGATGTGTGTGTATGTATATATATATATATATGTAAAATCTGCACCTGTTTGGCAAAGCAGTTGAACTTTGATCAACTTCAGGTAAATGCTTACCTTGCACTTCCTGTAAAAATTAACCCCAGTGCTAAACATGTGCCTAAGTGTTTTCTGATTTAAGATGGTTTTCAGGATTGAGGCCCTAAAGAGGACAAATGAGTGCAGCTGTTCCAGACACAAGAAAATGGAGGCTGCCATAAAAGAGTCACAAAGACCAAAAAGTACATGAAATATTGTAAGGGCTTTTAAGCAGAAGAAGGAAAAAGATGTATGATAAAAGTAACATGCTTAGAGAGAGAAACAACATATGAAAATAAATGTCAGAATAGGAAAAAAGAAAGCAAATGGAAAGTGGAAATAGGGGATACTGGAATCTCAGTTTAAGGCACAACATCTCTTCTTATGTTAACCTAAATAAACATGCTTGACTGACACTCACAAATTCAAGCTCTATTCTGATTTGTACCCATACTGCCTCACATTTTGTCATGCTTCCCTCTGCTAAGGAATTTTGATAAAACATGCTCGAAAGTCTCGTTTTGCAAGGACTCTCAGTTACAGGACAGATGCAAAAAAATGAGTGTAGGACTTAATTTTCTAAGGATTAAAGGAATAATTGCAGGGTGAGGGAATTCTGCAGAATGGGGTATCTAAGGAATAATTCTGCACAAGTGCAGAAGTTTAACTGTATGTAAGACATCTTTCAGACTATCAAGGAACTAAAACTGCCTTGCCACCACTGGACATCAGTGCCTATCATGGACAGTGCTGTTTGGAAGACTGCTGATTCAGCATGTGATGTGCAGAGGGCTTGGGCTGATGTAAACTTGTGATGGCCATGAAAGGTCTGTAATGATAATGACACTATATTTTCACAGAAGAAGGAAGACTGATAGAGAGAAGGATCTGACCATAACCTCCTCCAATAAAATATTCTGGTACTAAAGCCTTTTTAATGTCTTCAAGGAGCTTCAGGCTAATCAGGTACACCAAGTTATTCGCATTAATTATTTACATCAGAGACAACTGGGAATTAGCAATTTTTCTCTTCATCCCTGTCACCTTTTCATTCTGAACTAAAACTATCAAAAAAGTCAAAGGTCTTTACCCAGCCTGCAACCATTAACGCAGTTCTTTTCTCCCGTCTCCTTCTTTCCCTTGCTGCCATGTGCTATATATCTTGGACAGAGCACAGCAAATCTAAAACTGATGGCCTTGTTTCTTTTGCTTTTTTGGCCCAGCACAAGCTCCATACCTGCACAAGAGGGGAGCAGGATCAGCTTGGGAAAGAAAACAAAAATGCCTCTGCCAAAATAATAATCATAATATTAGCACACAGCTGTAGGGTGTAATTTTTTGGCATCTAGAGCAAGTGCTCCCCGCTCTCTCCCTCAGTCTGTAACCCTACTTCTGCTTTTTAGCTTTTCACTGGCTACCAGATTCCCTGTTTCCTTGTCTTCCTCCAAAATCCTGTGGTTGCTCCTTGGTTGTGGCAGCAGCAGAACAACTAAGAAGAAGTGTGGGTATGTGTGTGTGTGGAGTGGTGACTCACGTGAATATGATATTCCTGCAAACTTGAAACGTGCTTCAAGGACTTGATGCAATTTTCTTGATCTTGATCTTGTTCATTTGGAGGGAGGAGGAGGGGAAAAGTGAGGGGGAGAGAGAGAGAGAGAATGCTGCTCTTGGCAGAAGATACAGGCAATTGGCTGCTTTATGGCTTTGCCTTGATGTGTGTTTAAAAAACAGCTCAAAATTTGGCACAGAGAGATTTTTCCCACTTGTTTTACTTCTAAATATTCTTCAAAAGCTTCCATGGGATATAGAATATTGCTTTGATCAAACAAATACACTTTATGCTGAAGTTCCTAGTTAATATTGACTTCAATTCATATTCTGCCAATTTTTAAATTTCAGATTTGATTTCAAATTTTCTGTAGCCTGTAGACAATAGAAAAATAGGACAATTTCCCCCGTGGATCATGTTATTTTACTGATGTGCTCTGAAGTTTCAGAAGATAAGGAAGAGTGAACAAAGAAAATATTATCAAACTTGCTTCTTCAGCAAAATGTTAAAGTGACCAAAAGGCTGAATGTACACAGGGAGTGTATCCCAGACAAAGATGTTCTGGAAAAGGTTCATAGCTTGAATTACTATCATATAAAGCCCTAATACGTGCATTCTTATCTAATCCTTATCTGAGCTATTTGAACTACTCATATTTGAGAAATTTTCTGGAAATGTCCAGGTATGGGCCATGATGTGTGAGTCACCAGGTTTCCTGTTTATGCTCGGTCATAAACCATCTCCTGACATCAGCCTTGTCACACTGTTTGGGACATTTATGATCTCATTTGGAACCTATAATATAAAGATGTTGTTTTCTTCCCTCCATTAATGCTGTTTTTTGACTATTTCCATGACCCAATGTCGATTAAACACCATTGATAAAAATAAAAGCCCCAACACTCAAAAATACCATGGTTGTGATGCAGTGCATCTAAGTCTGGGACAGTTGTTAAGGCACATCTCCTTGCCCTCCAGTCTGTGTTACTGTTGTGTTTCTCATTTTAGCTGCTTTGGGAGACAACAATTTGCCCTTGCAGTGAGGTTCTGCTCACTTATTAGACAACACCAGTGCTGCAGTTTGCATGTCACCTGCTGTTTTCAATCCATCACCAATTTAAAGTAGCAGTCGCGTATTTTTCATAGGCTGCCACAGTCAAGATGTTGTTCCTTCCTGGTGCAGTTGCAGGGTCTGGTGAATTAGAGTGACAGACTTTTTACTGAAGGATTTTGGATTCTGGACCTCATGTCACTAACGCAGAGTTGATAATCCTCAGGTAAAGAAGGACTTTTATTTATTTATTTTGCCTGAGACAGTTACATATGGGATGATTTATTTTGCTGTGAGTAAATAAAAGTGTTTAGTAGGTCATGTAAAGCCACAGCTGCCTCTCCTCACTTGTATCCGACAGTGCCACACTGGTGCCCTTACCCTTTGCAGCCTGCACAGAGAGGAGGACAACAGAGGGAACAGTGGGCAGCCAGGAGCTCTCCTGGGGGAAACATGAACCCACTGTCATGACAGGCAGGGATAAGGGGATTCCCATAGGCCACACTAATTCAGGGGCTGTGATTCAAGACTAATGCCCTCAGTTAACATCCCGTGACAGAAAACAGATTTACCTTATGGTGTATGCTACCGTCTCCCACAGGGGGAATCATGTTGTCCTCCAAACGTGGAAAAATAGAGAGCAAAAATCAAATTCCAGAGAGAAAAGGCCACTTTTGTGGCACTTTGCAGCAGCTTCTACAAAAGGCAGGAGAGGGAAGTGCATCCACTCCTTAGCTGGCACCCTGACTGATGCCACAGAAGTTCAGCAATGACAACTATGCCATTATTTTCATCCTGGAGGTCTGCAATGTCATGTGCTTGTGATCTGTCTTCAGCTGCTAGACTCAGACAAGTTGAATTGTCCAGGCAGCACTGCAGCAGCAGAGAAGCCCAGCTGTGCCAGGGCCATAAACAGAACAGTGTTTTCTGTTTAGTGCCCACCAGAAGGGAATTCATGTTATTTGCTAATACTTCACCATATGTCAGGACTTCACTTGCCAGTTCATGAGCACCACCTTGTGTTTTCTGGCGTAGATGGGTGGCACATAGATGATGGGTGTGAAGGGCACCCCTCCTAGCTAAATCCATCCCAACAATTCTGTACTTTTTTATATATTTCTACTTTGAAATGTGAGTAGTAGGAGCATGCCATGGTGGGGATACATGGTGGCAGGTGGATAATGCTCCAGGAAGCGCCTGACAAGGTAGTTCAACCAACTGGTGTATGGAGGACACTTTGGTTGGTGCTGTGAGTGCTCCTGATGTTTCCCATGTGGTGGTGGTAGTCAGGGGAAGTCAGGCAAGCTGGGAATATAAAGCAGAGATCAAAACAGCATGGATGCTCAGTCCCCAAAACTGGTGCCTGAGGTGCAGTAGGTGTAGACACAGGACAGCATGGCGCAGACTCAGGCAGTTGACATCCCCAGAGGGCATTGCACACTGCTTTTAACTCTACTTGCACTAGGACTTTCTGATATGGGAGCACAATAAATACTCCAAAGCCAAAGATAAGTCACAGAAAGGTCCTGGTTTCTCACCCCTCACCCCAGTTTTAAGCCGTGGTGACCTCAGAGAGCACGAGACTGTGTTTTTTATTTTTTTTTTATCTTTGTGAAAGGAGTTTTGTTTGCTTGCTGGCCCTTGCACACCAAGGCACTGTTGTGTTACTTAAAATTGTAAATTATGTCTGTTTAAGAAAATGTCAGTGTTTTTTAAAACAGAATAACAGAACTGGAAAAGACTTGGCTGTGCTGTTTGTTACACAAGTTGCAGGCAGGCAGAATGATGCATTCACCATTATGAGCAGATTCAAGGAGGCTAATGACTGCTGTACAATATAGCTTCAGTTCTTTCAAGTAACATGATAGTTGTTTCTTTGCTTGCCAGCAAGATTATCTGAGCAATGTTAATGCTCGTGCGCTGACGTATAGGGGAACCATCAATATGGGGCTGTGCCTACCAACAATAACTCCCTGCCCCCACTTGCTAATTGAAATGACCTTTCTATCCCAAAAAAAAAAAAAGGATTGTAAGATAAATACAGCTTTGATGGAGGGATTTGATTTCTCTGGCACCTATCATTGTGCATATGGGTATTTATTGTATATTTCTCAGGAATTCTGTAAAACAGCTACTCAGCTTTTGGATAGGACTAAGTTATAATGAGTATTTTTTGTTGACAGCCTCTAAGAGCATGCTAGGAGGATCTCTCCTACTAAATAACACTGGTTAATGCTTGTCAACCATGTTGCTTCCAACATGGATACTCACTGCAAACCCCAGATCCTTTGAGAAAGAGAGTGAAGTAACAGGAGAGAAAAAAATTCTGCCTCACCATTGACACCTGTCCTCAGAAAAATTCCTCTTCTCCTATTCCAAATGGAAACTTATTGTTCTTCAAAATAAAAATAAAAAAAAAAAAGGCAGCTGGATCTTTGCTATCAGTGTCTATTTTAAGTGGAACAATACACAAACACAAAGGAACTTAAGAGCAAGAACTGTTGTGCTTTGCAGTTTTTCATCAGGAAATGCCATGAGAAAATGGCTTAACATATGGACTGTTTCCCTCTAGTTGCATAAGAGTCTGGCTTGGCTTTGATTCACCTTAGATATCCAGAAGAAATTAGAAGAGATGCACTCACTTTGTAGTGGCTGGTTTGTATATTTTTGTTTTTCCACTTGTTTTGAGATATTGCTCACTGCTTCTACTCCCTTCCTCAGCAGAGGTACTGCCTTTACTGTGTTTTTTCACCAAACATTGAGGTTAGGCCCTGCTTTTCAGTGGTGTCATTTTGGGAGCCCACAAGTGAGGCTTCAGCCACAAGAAAATGGAAAAGATTATATTGGCCTATATGTTTTCTTACTAAATAAGGAGAAAAAACTAACAGAGGGCCGCAAGCTGGATTTGTCTGTGTGGGTGTATCATGCTTGACATGAAACATGTTTACCAAATTTTTTTCCCATAAGATTCACAGTTTTCCCCATCTGACATCCAGGTTTCTCATCAGAGGAACTGGGAAAATATGGTATTTCAGCCACTATTATGGTGACTCAGAGATCTGGCCCCTCAAAGGTAACAAGTCTGAACTCTGATCGCCCTTTTGCCTTTCACACTTGGTCAAAGAGACATGCCTGGGCCCCTGAGGACTAAATTTTTGTGTTTTCTTTCCATAGGTATAGCTTTTGAAAATTTAAGGTTTTCAGAAGAGATGAGAGGTCTAATGCAAAGGATGTTAAAGTCAAAAGGGGTCTGATTATCATAGGGTCACTAGTAATTACTCTTGAAATTCAGACCCACTTTGAAGCCTGAGATTCAGATTAGGTGCCCCTAAATACAGCTAAAAACTGATCATGTATTTGTATTAAACTGACATTAATGGGTACAATGACATGATACACATTTCATTCATGTCCTTCAAACCCAGAAAAAAAAAATCTCTGAGTTCTCAGCTTTTGGTTCACAGGTGAATCGGAGGATCTATATTTTTTCTTCAATGTATGAAAGTTTTATAGAAACCCCTGAAAGCATGGCTTTTGGATATATTGCAAAAGAGGGAAAAATGTTTTCTTTCTCTGGCTAGCAGCCATCATCTAATTTTAGCTGCAATCTTCAAAGGCTGCAGAATGGGCACTGCCTCTTCCCCAAAATGTGATTTCCCTGGCCTTGACACAGACTGGACTAAGTTGCTATTCACTGCTACATTTGCTTGCGTGCAGCTAAAGCCTGATAATCTTGGGTCTCAACTAAGCCAAAGCTCTTTAACTTGTTTTATTCTGCTAGGCCATATTAAAGAACAAAGCAAAACAAAAAAACCCCAAATTAAATAAAACAAACAAACAAACAAAACCCAACAAACCAAGCCAAACCAACAAGCCACCTTACTACACCTTACTATTTAAACAGAATTGTGTTAAGATAGTAAGAGTCCAGATGCTGAAGGACAAGCTATTAATGTTTCCATAGAAGATGATGCTCATGCCTCCCTACTGAACCAGCATTTAAGCATGGAGTTCATGATGAAAAAGGGAAAAATAAGGTGCTATTTGTGTTTATTCATGTTTTGTGGGACCTAGTTTCCAATAAAACCATAACTATTTCTTTAAGTCCACTTTCCTGCACTATTTGCATTTATGCTAAGTGCCTGTGATGTGTAAGGTGCTCATATTAGTAACATCACACTGCTAAACAGCTGCTACCTTCCCTCCCAGACAGGAGTGCGTTGGCAAGGGGAAGAGAGTCCTGATTCTGCTCCATTACTGTGTCTGAATATCATCCCCACTTCCACACATGCATGTGTCTGTGTGTGTGTGCATGTGTGTATATCTATCTATCTATCTATCTATCTATCTATCTATCTATCTATCTATCTATCTATCTATCTATCTATCTATCTATCTATCTATCCTCACATATACAGTTTTCAGTAGTATTCCTGACACAAAAAAGGTTATATTTATTTTATAAGCATATTTATATTACTTCTTACATGCAAACAAATTTTCTTAAACTCATGTTTGCAATCCTCTAAATGAAACCGAAGAATATAACTGAGTCCTGTGGATTTATTATATATTTAGAATTATTTTTAGACATAGCTGCATTTTTTTCCCATCTCACTTTTTCAACTTGTAGCTCTTCAAACTGTGAAAACAAACCAGTCTATAAAAGCTAAAACATATTTCTCAGAATAGGAGTGTCTTCTAAAATGTACAAAAAGAAAAAAGAAAGAAAGAAAAAACGGAGTTGCGCCTCCTGTTTAGCATGGCCCTACTTCCCTCCATTTTGATTCTACTCCCATTTCTCATTGAGATCAAGTAGGGCATTCAGGTCTTCCATTTTAAATGCAGGAAGCAAATGGCTCATATTCCAGCAGCTGTTTTTAAGAGCCTCATTTCTGCTCTGACCTTGCCTTCTTGCCTCTGTTATTGGCATCAGTCGTTGTTTAACAGAATGAGAAAGTTTCATAGTTAATTATTCTGTTGTCCAGTCCCCTTCTAAGCCTGTCTTCTAACGACAACAAAACATAGGATCAGACATCCATGTGAATGCTAACTTCATTTCTCAGCTAAAATACCATGCTTTATCTGGCTGAGGGTGGGATTTCCAAGGAAGCCTAAGAGGGTTAGGTGGCTGAGTCTCACTGAGATTCAACAGCCAGCTCACATTAAAAAAAAAACCAATTAAAAAAAAAATCACATTTTAAACCTCAAATCACGTGGAAATATTCTGCTATCAGAAAAAAAAAAAAGGTCCTTTAAAGACTAAGTCTGATTTAAGTTCTTGACTAAACTCATGGACCACTGGGGCCCTGTTCAAAGTGTTACACTGCATATAGACAGTCCAAGACCGTGAAAAGCCAATAAAAGGAATAAATAGGACACAAGGGCTGGAGAAAAGGTTCATACTTGTTTTTCTAACCATTGCATTAAAAGCAATGAAAGTCTGTTTCTTTTTTCTTCACCTCCACTAATGACTCTCCTTCAAATAGCTCGTGGAGGCTTTTAGAAAGGTTTCATAAGAAAAAGAGAACCTGTGTGGCAACCATTGGAGCAAAAGCCAGTTTTCCCACTCCGTCTGCCTCATGTCTGGTAGGCATCCCTATAAAGAAATCAGAGGGAACGCTCGTGTCAGTCAAAACTTTTGAAAAACAGGGTTCAGATAAGTAAATATCAATTGATTAAAGTCAGGTGATCAGATGCTCACAGTGCTCACATGTGTTTGTGGTTTGCTTTTATTTTTTAAGAAGCATTGGCCTCAGCTCTAAGAGTGGAAAGTACATAAGGAATTTTAATTGCCACTCCTTCTCAAAAATCACATTCTTGAGCAAACCTGGCTTACTGGAGAGATTAATTTAATGTATAGACATAAAAACAAAACATGGGTTTCCAAAGTTTGTCTTTGGAATATGCTTGGCAAGCAGATTTCAAAATTTTCATTCTTTCCATGTCAGCATCCCACGGCTACCCCAGCAATCCCACCACAGCTGAAGAAAACTAAGCATAAAAAATAGGCATAAGGCCAAAGAGTGATATTTACTCACTAGACTGAGTAAGAGGCAATGCAAAGTCACCCTGTTTGGTGGAAGTTTTTGAGAGGGCTAAGAGTTTAAGCAGGACATGTGCTGTACTTTAGCGACATAGGGGGAACTGCTGGGGATGAGGGGCAAAAAAGTTGGTTCCTTCTCATTTTCCTTGACATAACTCTGGATCCCAGAGGAGCTGGGGAACCAGGACTGAGGTCCTGGAGGTGGTGAGTCAGCAGCACACAGGGCTGGAAATGGAGGAACTGCACTGTGCTCCTGATCCTCTGGAAGACACCTTGCTGGACTCTGGAGCATTTAAAGCAGCTTTCTCCTCCTCTTATCCCGATACTCATACTTCTTCTGATCAGCGAAGTCTTGCCTATATGCCTGTCTGGTCTGTTTTCATGTCTGAACTAACAATATTTTTATATCATGAGCTGTTCTAAAAAGGAAACACATGGGCACAGGCATAGCTCCTAATACTGTATATTTTAGGATTAATGCCAGCCAACAGCAGCAGGGGAAGACTGTGAGCCTTGAGAAGGTGGAAAGCAATCCTGCTCAGAAAGAAATTGCCTTGGTTTGGCTTGCTAGAAATCTCACAAAGAGCTGAGCTGGTAAAAAGGAATTTTACCAACCCTTGCATCCAAGCAGCAGAAGCAGCAAACTTCTGCTTGTCCCTTTCTGGACCAGTGACAGCTATGTGCAAGGTAAGATCTGTGAAGCCCTCAGTGTGCTTTGGAGAAACACAATCACCCCAGACTAAGAACATGTAAAAGCATTTGTCAGCCCTGCCATTTCACTAGGCCTCAACTCCACCACCATTGTGTGGGGTAGAGATACAGGAGAAAGGGAGAGAAGTGTGAGGAGGGACAGGAAAGGCCAGTCAGAGATGGAAGTAGGAGAGTGTCACAGAGCCATGTTCCTCCATCTGCCCATCCAGCTCGACCTGGAGTCAAACACCTGGTGCAGACCATGGGGGAGCCAGTGCCCCTGCACCTTACAGTGAGCAGGTGTTTAACTTTAAAGCTGCTCCCAGTCAGCAGTTGGGATTTTTATGAAGGGATTATGAGCAGTTGTTTCACAGAAAGAGAGAAAACACTGTGCAGAGGCACAGGGCCTGCCCTTGATGTTATCACTACCCTGCTGGCCCACCACATTCTCTGGTGTAAAGAGGATCTGCAGAGGCAGATGTGCACAACACTGACCTCTTTGTCCTGCCACCAGCACCTGACAGAGCGCTGGCAAACCTGAGCCTTATCCTTTCTTCGGGGTTGGAAATGACTCCTAGGCCCCTCATAACCTCTTTTCCAGCCGGCATTTCCCTCTTGTGCCTTGTTTCCCGATGGCTGTGTGTCAGCCCCTTGCCCTACCCGTCTGTGTGCACAGCTGAGAAACAGCTGCAGAGGTGGAAACACTGCAGCCAGATGCTGCTGACAGAGCAAGGAGGGGAAAAAAGAGCTGCTGGGCATCTGCCAAGACAGAAGCAACTCAGTGCAGTTTTATCGAAATGCCACAGTGAGAACTAGGTGAAAAAATGTCATTTAAACCTTTCAGAAATGACCCCTGTTACCATGGGTGTGTGACATTCTTGAAACTCTGCTCTCTATAATTTCTGCTTTCATCTGGAATTATCTTTTCATTCGTACCCATGCAACTGTATTTTTTGGGCAAATTCTGGAGAACTTGCTGGTCTTTAGCTACAACTGAATCTTGGGATGCTGGCCCCAGGTCCTCCTCCCTGGGACAGGAGTCTGGAAAACATGAGGCCATCTTTCCAGACCCAGAGTTTTTGTCAGCTCTGTAGTCATGAAGTGATCCCACCAGTCTGCCTGACTACCCATTAACTAGGCAATGTGAGCAAATAGGAGCTTGTGTGCATTGTGCTGACTTACAAAACTGCATTTGCCTCAGGTGAGTATTTATTACAATTGGGAAAGCAAGCACAGAGAACTGTCACCCTTCCTTTTAGCATGTCATTAGGGTGGGATTTTTTCCATCCAGGTAGACTGGTGAGTCCAATGAAAGTAAATAAGAAAGGTTTAAGTCCCTGGGAGTAGGAGCTAGCACACGTGGGGTTTACACTCAGTTTGTCACTTACCTATAAGGCCACTTCATGAGAACAGTGTCGTGAAAGCAAAGACAATTTTTTTTATTATAGAATATGTGATAGTACTACAAATGAGCTCAGTTGAGACACTTAAGGAATTAAATTAACAGAAAATGTTAACATGAGGACCAGGAGACAAGATGAGGAAGAGACAGCCTGGAGACCCTGACTGGGTTTTTTGTGTGAATTCTTAGTGTATCTATTTGTCTTGGAAAAATTATAGCCAACCACTGTCTTTACTCATCTATAGCTGCTGCTGTCACTGTTTCTATAGTCCATTTCGTTTCCTGGAGGTTCTTAGACTGTATTTTCAATGATACAGACATACACAGACACACATCTATATTTCCTGCATTTGACTAGGATAGGTCATATATTGTTGTGTTGTATATTTTTGTTCATGGATTCTATAATTCCTAGGACAAAAAATGTCGACAGAGCTTTTCTTCCAGCCTGGAAAACACCCGGTGGTGGTTTGTGGAGAGGCAAGCTCCAACTTCAGGCTTGGTGTCCAGGTTGCAGAGGCAGGCTCAGCATTGGATGGGAAGGCTGGGAAACGGCTGGCAGGTTCTTGTCTCCTGTTGGTTTTACACCTCAGTCTTCCAGGATGCTGTGCACTTCTTCTCTAGAGATTTATAGATTCAAAGACTCACAGAATGGTTTGAGTTGGAAGGGACCTTGAAGCTCACCTAGTTCCAAGGCCCCTGCCGTAGGAAGGGACATCTTCCACTAGATCAGATTGCTCAGAGCCCCATCCAATCTGTCCTATAACACAGAGCTTTGAGATGCAGCATACCTCATTTGTTCAGCTGGATAAACATGCAACAGCTTTTCAAAAAATGAAGATAAAACACTTGTGATTTAGAGTTTAAATTTTGTTCAGTATAGAGAGATTTATTATTTTTGCTACTGTTATTTGCATTTTAGGTGACACTACCCAATAACTCCATTTATCTGGCAAGACATTTACAAATATCTTGTGCTAGCTATTGTACAAATGCATAAAAGATAGCTCCTGCTCCAAACAGCTTATATAAATTTCACACCCCTAGCTCATTCAACAAACTTTCTGAAACCTTTCTGAAGAAAAACATTGTTGCTGGTATAGGACCAATAATTTTTTAGCAGTTGGTGCTCAGTGTGAAAGTTGTGTATTTTTTAAAGGTAGGGAACATAATGCACATTTTCTTCCTTTTCTTAATTTTTTTCTCATCTTTGCATTGTTTTTAAAATTTGTTTCTGATCGTCTGTTTTCATTACGCTTATATCCTCTTCTCCATGACCACTTAATTGTACATTTTTTTTTATACTCTGAGCAAAGACAGAGCATTTATGACAGGGCTAAAATGGGATGAAAACTCGCAACTTATGAAACAATTCACTCATAACAGTGAAAAGTAAATGTTCTCATTATTCAAGAAGACACTCTCTTTCCCTTTTGTTGAAAAGCTGCTGTGTGTCTTAGGACGGAGTATTCATAGCTGTCTTCTCAGTTTTGTCAGGTGGTTTTGGAAAGGAGATAGTTTGTATTAATCAGCCAGTGGGCCTGGAGGAGAGGCAACAAGAAACATGGTCTTGCTCCCAGCATTTTCTCCTTGCTTCACTTTGACCTCTTGTTTTCTGGATTTGGCTTCTCAGTTGATGGCTACCAGCTGTGCCAGACTTCCTGCACTGCGTTCTTCTGTGTGTTGCTTCTACAGGGAAGTCTGGCAAGGACAGAAGGTGAGAAGCAATCTGTAGGAGTCCCTTCAGCGAGTAGCCCCTGAAAAGGCTATCTAGACTCAAAAAAAATGGCCCTGAGAAAGAGTAGGACTGAGTAGTACAATGTTTTTATAGCCTTTGCTGAAGAGACAATTCAGATTCCTATTAAGATTCTTTTCCAAGGAAAGAACACCAAGCTCTGTTCAGACTAGATTAAATAGAAGAGAATATTTCACAGAAAAGTGATATTTTAAGTATGCAATATTTTTATCTCCATATATAAAGAAAGCACCACCCTGATAATTAAAGCTAACTAATTTTTTGGGGAAGGAAAGTTCCTCTTTCACATTCAGCTCCCTTTGCTTTGTCCTTCCTCCAAAACCACAACAGAAGATGACTTGGAATAAAGGGCCCATATTTTTGTATGATTTTATATTCTTTTGTGATGCTAATGAAGCTTTATATTATTATAATGGTATGTATCCTAATGCATAGTTACAAAAATACTTACAAGTGTTACATAAATATATAGATAATTTATACAGATTATACAAATAGTTTCTATCAAGGCTCAAAACCTAGAGAAGACTTTGAAGATAACAAGAACAAAGTTATGTCTGTGCAAGGCTTTTTGCTTTATGGATACCCAAAAGGAAAGCAAAGGCAAAAGAAAAAGGAGACATGCAAAAATCAGAATCAAGTCAGAATGAAACAGTTTTTAAAGGATTCCATAAATTTAGACATGAAGCACTCAAGGGAAGAGATTTTTCTCCTGAACAGCTCTGCAAAATATCACTTGACACCCCACGTTTCTTTCAAAATTACATCAATGAATTAACTTAGCCTAAAGCAAGACATGTTAAATCGAATACTTCAATATTTAAGATTTTACAGAAGAAGAGTGAATCTTCTACACATTTGCCTACCAGCATTCAGTTCAGCTCCTGGATTTCTTGGTGAGTCCACTCAGGATTCAGGGAGTCAGATAAGAGGGGAATTTTTGAGACTAATATTGTTTGCAAGAGGCACTGTCAAGCTCTACATGTTGAAAAGTACTGATGGATTTCGAAACATGAGTAAAGACAACAAGCTGGGGAACTCAAAAGAAGACATGTTTATATTTGGTTTTACATCCTTAAATTGAAATGGTTTGTCTTCCCGCAACGCTGGTGATCCACAGCTCCTATAGATGTGATTGTCTTCTTCCCTTCCTTCTCTCACATCAGGTTTTTCCTCCTCAGACTAACCAATTGTTATAGCTTAAAGGTAAATATACATCTACAGCTACCCTACCCACTTATGGTTGTCACCATTAAGAGTTTACAGTGTTTTTTTCTTGAGTATCTTCTGACAGTACATTAAGAACTTACAGTAAATGTTGACTTTGTAGTACCAGCTAATACATGTATCCATCACAGCATCAAAGACTTGACCTGAATAACTCAATCAGTACATGCCAGACCCATCTACCTGATACAAAAATCATGAATAATAACAATGTATGATTTTTTTGTTATTCTCAATAAAATTGCTAACCACTACTTGTTGACATTATCGTCTAACTTAGTTTCACCTTGAAGCCTGAAACAAAGGTTGGCAAAGGCTGCAGTGGGCAAACATTAGTTTTACTGTTCCAAGTACAATGCTAGGTGATGTCCCCAAAACCAGATATGAAATCATACTGTTTAAAACCAGTTGAAACTAATTGCACTTGAAACTATGCAGGAAATTTGTGAACAATTGCTGTATAATGAAAGAGAACATCTAGTGATTTCTGACCCCTAGTGCTCAGCCTTTTCACTTGAAGAGCCCTGTTGAACCAGAGAAAATTGCACATCACTTTTAAGTGCAGAATGAGGGAATTGCAATACATTAGTATATCAGGGCTTTAGGTACCTGTAAGGTTAAAAATATGTTCAGCCCATCCCAAGCAAAATGTTCATTGGCTTTTTTTTTAGTTTTGAGACCTGACTGTTTCATAAGGACAATTTTATGTAATTGTTCATTTCTCTTTGCAAGCTTTAATAGGATCAACTATATCTCATCTCTTCCTTTTTCCCTTGCACAACACTGTATATGCACAATACATGCTTTTTAGGTCATTCTGCAGTAAGAAATATTAAAATAGAAACTGATGTGACATATACGATTTTTACTTCAGGAGATTTTTCCAGAAAAAGTAAAAAAAGCAAACTCTTTAGCAGTCTTCTCAAAGGTCTCATTTGTAAACCAACAGTAATCTTCAGAGCTAAACAATGTAGACTTAAACCTCTGGGTCTTATTTGCATTACAGACATTGAACTGGAAAAAGGGTAGAGTCAAGGGAAAAAAAAAAGGAATTAAAAGTGTCTGTCTCAGAATGATGAGATAAAATGCAAGAGCCTCACTCTTGTTTAATAATAATTTCATAGAGAAGATATTTCTCTTGTTTTTGTCATACTACCAAGAAGAATGTGTTATTGATCAGAAGCCTTTTGCAAACAACTATTTTGCTATTGAATATGTGGCTTCAATGTCACAGGACTAGGACCTTAAGATCAGGACCACCTAGGAATCCAGAAGAGGATTTCTAATCCAACCACCTCAAATCAGAAAATGGTAAGTTCAAGAGTGCTTCATCTTCAGGTTTTTTTCCTTACCACCAACTTTTTCTTTCTCTGTCCTGAATCAAAAGTGCTATTCAGCCTGCAGCCATATGTGAGCAATCACAGCTTGACACAGGGTACTAATAACACCTACTCCAGCCATCTACTTTTAAATTGGAGCATTGCCATTGATGTGTGCTGGCAATTGCTCTGGCTTATGTAAGCTGCACTTGGAAAGCAGTAGGCACCACAGAAGAAGGAGCAGGAGCCCTGCACTCGAGGCTGGCAGCAGCACCAGGCCCCAGCAAATGGAGCATGGCCATCTGAAAATGGAGCGGGGTCAAAGATCACCCCTCAGTCTCATTTTGTAAGTGGCCCTAATGTGCTCCATAAGTATAGATCAGCAAAGAGAGTCTGAGTCAGGCCTCAGATTAACATTTGTTTTCATTTTTCGGTGGCTTCAGAACACACAGGGGTCATTGAACTGCTCATGCTGGCACTATTTTGCATTCATGATCTGGAGGAAAATAAAGTCCTAACCTCTGACCTTTCATTAGAGTAGAGCACACGGGAGGTTAGAGGTGAAAGGGGAAAAAGGGGGGGGGGGTAAAAAGTGTTATTCTCCCTCAGAAAATAAGTGGCTCCTGTTCATGCTGCAGGTCTGGCTTATCATTAGCAGAGTACTGTATTTGCTAATTGGTAAAGTTATAATGTACTCTGGTACAGTGAAGTACCACAGAAGATTAATTATCCTCAAGCTTTGCTGCAGTAGCCCCTTCCTCTGAGTTTAATACTCATTGAGGAGAAGAGCAGCATGGCCTGTCAGGATGAGAGCCCGTGCTGAGGAGGGGCTCAAGTCCAAGACATATAAGCTGTAATTAGTTTTGCTGGTGACTCCAGTATCCCTCAATATTTCATTCTGAAATTATTTTCACTTTATTTATGTTGACCACTTCCTAAGATTTTTTTTCTTTTTCTTTTTTCCCCCCAAGAAAAATAGGTTGTTTTTGCAACTCAGATGCATGTGCTTCCTCTGAGAAAACATGGAATTTTCCTGGGTTTCACCCAGCATTATTAAAATAAATACCATCCATAAAGTCCAGCTGATATTATGTGAAGTTCACTGATGTACTGGAATGAGGGAGTGGGCTTGTGCATCCTTCTGCAAGCCAGCAGACAGACAGAAGCAGTTTCAGAACACTTCATGTGCACTACGTATACCACCTAAGTATTTCAAAAAAAGGCCTGATTTTCCACTGCTTTTCCCAGTCTGGTAATTGGTACTGATGTAAACTGTCGATAAACTGCAACTCCTGGCTGAAGCCTAATGATGTACTTGCTCTTTCCATGGTTTAAATATCTGCACACAGTGCCAGGCAGTGTGAAGGGCAGGAACAGACCAGCAGGCCAATGAAACAGCTGTGCATCTTAGACTTCTCCTATGAACGAACAGGAAAACTAAACTCACATCCCAAAAATATTTCAGTGCCTGAGGCTGGCAAGGCCAGCCCTGGAAACTGAAACAGCTTCTGAAACTACCCCTGGGGCTCGCCAGCTCCCTGCTCTTCCCTCCCCAGTGCGGGCCTTCTGGGCCAGAAAAAGCAAATTCATTCTCCTCTGTACCTGGTTGTAGTTAGACATTTAGGCACAGCTCCAAGGAGACCAGGGCAGATATCCAGGGAAATTTAAACCTGCAGCATGCTGCTAGAAATCTTTTGCCAAAATGAATCTTGACTAAAACCCATCAGGATGCCATTCTTGATGGCTCCTGTAATATTTCAGAGTTGTTTCATGAAGAGCAGGAGTGTGTTTGTGAGGTTGGTTTGGTTTAGTGAGAGTTCAAGACCCCTATGAATTAGGTAGAAACACGTAAGTTGTGTTTGACAAAAGGATATTTGGATGGATCCAGAGCTGTAACTTGCTGCCAAGATCTTTAGAGGTACAGAGATCTGTGCATGTTTCCCTGAACTCAGTTGTACCTCCCTTCTTATACTGATGCAGTTATACTGAGTAATCAATAATTCTCACCCATGATATACATTTTAAAGCATCCAGTCAGCACAGTTATTAGACACAGTGCATTGTGTAACTTTTTTGTTGTTGCATTTAGGATATTCTAATTTTAAAAGTTAGATTTTTCTGTTAAACATGTACATTGTGTTTTTTAATTATATCATATTGTTTCCTTCCCTCTTTTGGTGGCCAAATTAATAAGCCAATAGAGAAGAAATTTTGAAATCCATATCTGGGTGTAACATGAAAATTTCACTCTGCTATGGTCACACTGCTATATTGTGCAATAGGGAACAAAAGCAAACCAGTGTGATTTACGTAACTATTCCCACTGAGAACTATGAATTATAAACTCAGAGATCAAATTCTCTGTTGGAATTGATAATGCCTGCAGTCAGGTTACAGCACAGCTCAAATTTGCTGAGGGTGAATGAGGTAGGAAGAATTTTATTCTGTGGATTTTCTGGGGAACTTGAACTTGCAAGGATTTGTATGAAACAATCATGAAAGATTTGTAGAAACCTTCACTGAGAAATTAGCTTTGTATTAGTACAAATATTTGAAATGAAGTTTCCTCTCCCAGCTATTTCCTGAGCTGTAATGGAAAACAGAGGAGACCTGGTGAAGGCTGAGATGCGTTTGCATAGGTATTTTGGTCAGATAATCCACAGCACAATTCCAGTACCTAAGCAAATAATGGTGAAAATTGTGAGTATTGTAATTGCATGCCAATTGTAAAATTTTGTGTGCACTGAGGAATTATTCTTAGCCTTTACCCTGTGTCACCTGAGGGTGTAACTGAGATACTGTTCAGCTCAGTGTCAGCATGTGGCTTCCCAGAGTGAATTTCTGGGGCTGCATGGGCGCTAACAGAGTTTAACTTACTGTTGTCAAATCTTTCTAAGTACTCTGGAGCCACAGACCTGTAGGTTTGAGGAGGTACGAGAAGCTGATATTTGTGAAAAATGCAAACTGAAAAGCAAACTCTGAAGCACTGCAAGGAGGGACACTGTAAAACAGCCTCTGAAGGAAGAAATGTGAGAGGAAGCTACAGATAAATGCCTCTGCAATGAGCACTGCCACTGGTTAATTCCTACCCTTCATATATTTATTCTGTGCCAGCTTTTCCTTCCTACTTTCAACTTGTGGTTATCATCTAGACGAACCTAAGAAGCAACACAATTGTTACACTATATAAAATTATGTAGAGATGGTGTAAAATAGTATGAATAAAATTTTTTCCAAGGTCTGACCTCACTATTAAAACATGAAACATGCTCTTAATTGAGTTTCCAAAAACACTTTCTTGAAGTCAGCTGGGTCCTTAGAGGGAGTTATGTTGGGAAAGACTTTTCTGAATCACACCTGGCAGTGAACTGTAATTAGCCTTCTTGTTATTTACAGAGGGCAAATAGGCACCTAACAAATTTGGATCTGTGGCTGAAAGAATGTGGGATGTGGGATCGTATCCTGGGCTAAAGAGCCTTTCTCTGTTGCTTTGAGACATTATATTTACTGTGAGAACACAGACAGCTATCACAGGTCAACTTGAACTATACAAATGGGGCTTCAAGAAAGGCAGAACATCTACATCTCTTTTTAAGGAAAAGAGAAATATCAGAGGGCTTTATTTTTTCTTAGAGGAAAGGAAAACCCAGAAATTTGTGGCAAATTTAAAATATTTGTCTTTATGAAAATGAAACTTCATTTCTTTAAGAACAGAAATGTCTGCTGATTTAGCTTGTTAAATATACTTAGTAATGTAGAAAGCATTAATATATAAAATAAATGTATATAGGTACCTTGCTTTTGAATAATAATGGCTGTACAAAATGCTGAAGATGGTGCTTCCCTACACACCTGAGTGTATTTGCTACCACCTGACATATCCCTGTGATAGTCATATCATAAATATTGAAAAGAGAAAGCAAGACTGGTGGTGACTTCTACACGAAACAAGAACTTGTGGCTTTCAAAGAGAAACCCAGTGAGTTTGCAGCTCTAAAATACAGATAAGGAAAGCTCATTTCCAGAAGCAAAGATGAAGATGAACATGGGCATCCTTTTTCAAGAGAGGATTTCTGTCTGCCTGAGCCCAAATGCTGCCTCCTCTGGTCCTTGGCTGGGTCCAGTAACCTTTTGACATGCTCTGGCCTAATTTTAAACCTGTAGCATATTTTATCCCTTTTCTCTGAATGGTAAGGAACCATTAGACTGTTAGTTTCAGAAAGATGCTTGTGAGCTTCAGAATTAGTCAGGTCATCCACACTTGCACAGGCTGTCAACCTCACAGTGGGTTTCCAGGAATAAACCATTCCTCAAATCTAGTCAGGATCTCATGTCCGTACCAGCCAGAAACCTAGACTGAAGTTTCTGTTTTACAAATTGCATTTTACAACATGTCTACCATATTTTATCCTACCTTACTGGCCCAGATCTTTGCCCAAGTCCTATCCCCAGCCCTAACCTTATTACAGATGTAAAAATGTTGGAAATGTTGCAAGTTTGAAAGGCAAATATTTTCCTTGGAAAGTATGGAGGGTGAGGGGATGGAAGGAGATGTTCAGAAAAAATATCCATTTAGGGAAAAATTCCAGTATCATTGTAAACATTAATTTAAACATTCTTTCACTGTTCCTTCTGAGACAGAGTATTTCACATGAAAGACTCCCTTTTTTTTCTCCTCAACTTTTCCCTACCAGGCCCAAGGAAAAAAACCCTTCCAACACTAACTTTTTCTGTATGCATTTCCACGATTTTTTTTTCCCAGGCCCTGAAGATTCTAAACATGTTTTAGTCCCTGAACTTGAAAACGTGTAGGTTGTATGACATGTGAAAGTCTGAGTCACTTGAGGGAGTGGTTGTATCCATAACACACTAAGTCTGCGGGAATAAAACCCTTCCTTCCTGTGTAAATGTGGGAAGAGCTCTCCCAGACAGTTTCAGACCTGGAAAAAGACTGGTGTGGCCAAAAGCCTTCCTGGATTTCCCCACCCAATTCTTTCAGTTTTCCTCTTGGTAGATGCTGCTCCATCCTGTCTACTCTCTTGCACTTAGGCTTCAACCATCACAGCTCTGAGATCTGAGCAAGGCTTCAGATGTGATAGTTATTTTTCACGGGGCGTTTGGCTTGTTCAGTAACAAGGCTCTGCATCTGGGAGGTATTTGGGTAATGTAGAGGTGTATATTGGTAGGGATACAAGCATGCATTCATACCTGCATCCAGCTGCATGTATCCAGGGAGCACAGCTCACACAACCCAGCGCTGTCAGGTTTTTCTTTACCTGCTATTTAGGGCTCTGCTGTTTTCCTCAACATCTCCCCAAGTTGCCAGTCTAAGCTTTTACCTGATGAGTGATAGCCCTGATTTATGCAGCTGGGATGTGGACTCCTGCGGCTGCTCCTGCTGCCTGAACCCTTCTCGGTGCTGTCAGGAGTTCATTATAATGAAGAGATACAGAATGGAACCTGTCAGCCTGCAGGCACGGTCTGTGCTGCAAGCCATAATGCATATGGCACGCTGGAAGCTGCCACACTGGCAGAGTGAAGGCTGCTCTCCCCAACTCTGACATCCTTACACACAAATACACGCAGAGACATTTATAGGAACTGGTAGTCAGCCCCATAGATAAGGGACAAGAAATATGGATAAGAATAAATATTCTGTATGTGGCAGAATGCAGCTTGAACTACCACATACTTAAATATTTCAGGCTTTCTGATAACACCTCCTGCAGAGCAAGCAAAGTGCTCTGCAGAACCTGAAAGTGGTTTCTACATCTATCTTTATTTTTTGTATTATTTTGTGCTTTTGCTAAATCAACGTTTCTGTTCCTCCAAGGCACAACTGGTTTATTGATTCAAGATTTCTAAAAGCCTGGTACTCTAACAACTGCATTAGAGGAGGGGGAAAAAAATAACAACAAACTACCTTCAAAACATTGTATGATGTTTTGAATGAGTACAAGTCTATCTTTCCTGCCTACATTCCTTTTACTACAGGTCTTACACACTTTGCTGGGAGACACGTGGGCTGATAAGGCAGCACAACCAAGGCTTTGATGTGCCGCCTGGCCACCAGGACAGCTGGCTGGGGAAGTGCACCCACGGCTGGGCAGCAGCAGCCTGTTCAGAGAGGTGATGGGTCAGCTCAGAGCTTCAGGGTGGCTCCTGGGGCCTTGCCAGCACCTGGTAGCCAGAGGATGGTATAATTGGCTATAGTATTTCATTAGGGTGACAAACAAAACATTTGACCAGCAGCGAAGCTCTTTGTTGCCCTCTGCAGGGACAGGACTTGGGAACATTGTTCATCAGATATTGAAAAGAAAAAGGGAAAATGGAAGGAAAAAAAATAAAAAAGATGGTTCGAAGAGTTTTGAAAGAATATATATCCATGGCAGCAAATGTTGATACATTTCAGGCTCTTTAAGAGCCCTTCCATTGTTCAGTGATTTATACATCTGGCTGTATTTTAAAGAGCTGACATGTTTAATGCTTTAAGAAGATAAGGGTTTTCTGCTCAAGAAAAAGGGATGTGCGAGTTCCTTTCATCATTACTTTTTTTGTTTTTTCTGGAGGAGATAGTGTGGTGTTTGCTGAAAATTAAATTAGTTATGTGAATGTGTTCAAAATATATGTTGTCCATCATTAAGTTATTCACAACTGCTTAATTTCTGCTGTCCAGATAAAGATAACCTGATCCTGTGAAACCAGAGCAGACAAGAAAAAACCCCAACTTCTTAAAAATGCAATACTGTCTGGAGGGAGGCTATAAGGAAGGTTCTGATCCATTTTTCTCAAAGGATCACTAGAAACACAAAATATTTTATTCTGCTGTGTTATACATATTTTTAAATTGCAAAGTAGCTGAATTAACTAAAAGGTAGAAGGAAAATCATTACGTACAAAGCAAAAATAGAACCAGAGCTCCATTAGCAAAGTACCTTTCTCTGCTGTCTCAGCTTTTCAAGGGTGATGAGATGACAGCTTCTTGTTTAAGTTTTCACAGATTTCTTTACAGGCACGTAACCCATGAACTTGTGACTGAGATATATACATTATACATGCATTCATAAATGAACATTGATCAGGTTTCGGAATACTTGATGACGAACTCGTGCTGCTTAGGTTCCTTGAATATCAACACCATCTTACAAAAAAGAATTGGAATTCTACAGATTCCAATGTATCTTATGCTTTACAGGGTATTTCGGGCTTCTGCCATTCAAAGACCTCAGAATCATAGATTCTATGCTGAATAAGGAGATCGGGTTAGGGCTACATTTGGGAACTGGAGTAGAGATTTTATTTCAATTAATACAGCAGATTAATAATAATTTTCCATGTAATTCTGCCCTGGAACATAAGGAGGAAAAAAATATAATAAATAGAGGGGAAAAAACCTTTACCACCAGTCTTGCATTTTTTGTCTGATCCTATGCCCTGGCAGCTGACAACAGAGCTCCCATTGCTTTCAGTGGATTTACCAGGAGAGTAGAAAAGAGATGCCAAAGGTTTTAGGTCTGTATTTTTATTTTATGAATTTTTTCAATGGACGATGAGGCTGAAAACGCTGCAGTGTTCACTGTAGCTAAGTCTAGGCTGTAGGTTCACCTGTCCCCTGTGCTCTCTCACACCGTAAGTGCTCAAACTGCTCTGGCCAAAATATCTCTCCTTTCCCACACACATTAAATGCTTCTCCCAGTTCTGTCTTGAGCAAACCCTTCGAGGTGATCCCTATTTCCCTGAGAGAGCAGGAGATGGGATGGGAGCCTGGCAGCCTGATGGCTGCTGCTTTGAGGGAGTTGGGGGAGCTGTGTGTCTGCCTGGCAGAGACTGCACTGCCAGCAGCCACCACCCTTCATCTCTGTGCTGGGCTGCGAGTGAGGGTAGCTGAGCCACCTGGGAGGCACCTGCTTCTTGAGCAGCTTTCTGCAGGCTCCCCTGGGAAAAGAGAGCAGGCCAGGTGGAAGTGCTTTACTGACCAGATCTGGCACATCGGCTGCCAGTCACTGCTGATGTGTAAGAATGGCTGTCCTGCTTAGGCCAGAGGGCCCCACAGAGCAGTGTCCTGTCTCTGGAGGTAGCTGAGGACAGGCGTGTCAGGAAGGGTACGATAACAGGCAAGGATATAGCCACGTATGTCTGTTCCCCCTGCCTCCCATGGCTCAGGCATGTCCTGCAACCTCAATCGTGCCTCTGTGCTCGGAAGCCTTTTGTTAACTTTTCTCTTGCTATCTTGTCTAATCATTTCTTGGAGCTCTTCAAGCCTTTGGCAACTGCAGCATCCTGTGGTAATGAATTTCCATGGAGTAATGGGTTAAAAAAAGGTCCTTCCTCTTTTTTTGTTTTAAACCTACCACCTGCTAATTTCATTTGAGTCTCCTCACTCTGGTGTTGTGACAGGTTCAATCCCTCTGCACCTTCTCTGTGGTGTTCTTGATTACACAGACCTCTGCATAGGTCTCTTCTGATTATTAACTCTTCATTTTAGGAAAGCTGTCCCTTACCAGGTGCTACTGGCCTTTCAAATGATTTTAGACTCACTGATACAGAAAATGATTGATGTTTTAAATATCTATCAGATGTTGCAACGTCTCCTAAATACTACATTTTTTTTCTCTTTAGAAATTTAATCTCTTTGTATTCCAGGTGACATCAGTTGCAAGTCTGTTCCTGTCTTGAACTTACTGTTGGCAGATTACAAATACGTAACAATAACACAGAATATTTTACAGATATGAAACAATATGAACATCTCTGTGATCTGCCACTATGGTATTAATTTCTCTTACATTTAGCTGATCCTGGGTCACAATAACTATCAGTTAACATGACAAAAATAACTTTTTTTCATATTTTTAATATGTGAAATAGCTTTAAAGATGAACATGCAGAAAGCTGCGATTACATGCAGTATCTGCTACAAGGGAACAGTCTAAGTTTAGAGTCTTCTGTGTTTTAAATCAATAAAATATACAGGCCTGCAAGTGACAGGGAGAGCTAGACTTGACAAATTACTGGTTATGAAAGGTGAATAAAAATACAAGGACCTACAGAACTATAGCAGAGGCTTGCTTGGAGGGGGAAGGGAGCTGAGCCTTTGACTGGCTCCTTCTCTTCTGCTTGAAGCTGCTGCTCAGTCCCTAAAGTTGCCAGCTTTTCTGTTTGATGGCTTGGCAGGGCTCTGCCGGGAAATGTGCAAATTGCAGCTTGTGGGAACGGGGAAAAAACACAGAAACAAGACTAATGTGGAAGAAGAGCATCTAACCTCACAAAATCAGTTTTTAACCTGGAACTGCCAGGCCTGGTTAAGGAGAAGGATTGGTTTCTTGTAACTTTAATCACATTTGAAGTAGTTAGCCTATTAAGCCTTGTTTATTCCATGATTCTATTAGCAGCTTTGATCCACGTCTGCAGCTCTTCCCCACATGAGGGGATGTATAACGTGTGGCTGCACAAAAAGAAGTGGGAGGAAACCCTTTGCCCATCACAATGAAATAGCTGCCTCATGTGCGGTTCAGGGAGGCTCATGAAGCACTGCCCTACCCTGAGCATACATGCCCCTGGGAAAATGACAGCAATCTCTGGGAAAAAGGATCAACAGAGGAAGTAAACACTGCTTGGCTGGGCATGGCAGTCACACCTCTTAAATAACCATCCTGGAAGAACAAATCTCTGTAAGCCAGTGGTCAGGGAAAGCAGTAGTATTCTGGGTTTGGATGGGACAGAAATATTGCAAGAACAGGAATATATGAGATATTTTGATACCTCTGCTGTTGCTTTCAGTCAAAGCCTGGCAGGGCAGAGGTATGGGAATCGGCAAAAAAACCCAGACTGAACTTTTGATCTAAAAAAGAAATCATGTCACTTTCTTAATCCAAACCCACAGGCTTCAACTTTATGAGGACACTCATATTTTTCCTTTTTTCTGTGGTTAGACACCCATGGTAGAATTGAAGGGTTATGCTTACGCTAGACAAGCTACAATTTAATACCCATTAAATACTCTGTAGATGGTTGAAAAAAGTGCTCTGGATTCAAACTGTCTTGTTTCATGGTGAATATATTTATTTTCATTTTTCATTCAATCACTCAACAGTCTAAAGTCTTTTACAGTTATGCAAATGACTGTTTTGCTGTTCCCCTCAAAGTTTTGCTGGAGCCAGGCAATTTAACTGCCAACCATTCCTCCTTTTCAAGGCAAGTACTGAGATAGATGCACAGGTCTGTAGTAGATACAGTTCCTTTACCAGAGTCTGCTCTAACTTGCAGATCAGATTCTGTTCTGCCAACTCGAACACCCCTTTGACACTGGAGCTCAAGAACAGGGTTTTGTGGGGCAAGAGCTGTGGCAGAACCAGGATTCTCTTTCATGTATCCTTCTGACAAAGAGCTAATGTACAATTTCATAGTTAATGAAGAAACATTTTACTATCAGCCTTCAAATTGGGTAATATCTGATCCTGACACCCAGGAGTCTACATTTCTGTTTCTCAGTTACCTCATCTGTGATGCGGGTGAATTATACCTATCACCCAAAGGTGCAAAGTCTTTACTAATAAAAGCCCTTCCCAGCCCAAGGCTGCTACTTTCCCTCTTGGGTTCTGTCCCATCCACAGCTGTTCCATGAAGCTGTGAGTCTGCTGACAAGAGAAATCAAGTCTTATGTCTTGGGAAGCACTGCACAGTACTGTCAACCTCTTCAGTCAACAAATTCAAGAATAACCTTAAAGCGCTAGGCATTCATCTCTCTGTTGTCCTTCAGATCTTTGTCTTGCTTACTCATTGCTCTCCTTTTTGTCCTTGTGCCATTCCCATGATTTTTCTGGCTTTTATCTCCAGCAGCCAGTGTTTCTTGTTTTCTGGATATTTTGTTGTTTCTTTTTGGAGGGTGGTGTTTTTTTGTTGTTGTTGTTTCTTTGTTTATTTAATTACTCCTGAACTCTAGATTCACATGTGACATTACAAACCTGGGAGCTAACACTTCAAGATGACAAAGAAAAGCTGGATCCATGAGACCAGAGTGCATGTCATGAAATCAGAATACAGACAGAAGGTACACTTCATATAACTCTTGCCTTAAAGCAAGAAGTAACCCAAAGTAGACCCTTCAACTCCAGCAGATGTTAATTTGTTCTTAAAAGACTCTACTAAGCCTACTCCACTCTCACAGAATTCCCGTGTGGTCCACCCCTCCCTGCTCTCATGACTGGAATTTTTTGGTAGTTCATACAAAGAAAATCATGCTTCATTTTAGTCGACTTGAACAACTGATCACCATCTGCTTTTACAACACTTCTTTTCTACATCTATGACGATCTTCCATCTGCTGTACTCCTACCTAGATCATGTCTGTATTCAAAAGATGTTGTAGAGAATACTGATGTAGTTTTCCTTTCAAAAGCAGCATTATAAAAAATCTTTAGCACGAAGCTACCACTGTGTGCGTCAGTGAGGGTGTTAGGTGTGTAGGTGGTGGCAGTGGCCATGAAAGTGTCTAGTATTTGGAGAGATTCTGTTTATGTATTTATCTCTGAGGACCCAACAGAAAAATAATTTTTTGAACAATTTTTCTTTGTAAAAAAACTAATTCAAACAAGTAATTGTCTAGGTCTGAATTTGGTAAATGTTTAATCTCTTGAAAGGTTTTTTCCCTATGTTCTGTAAGAATTGGTCAATTTTGCTATGGCTGTATTACTTGACTTGTAACACCCCACCTTCAGAAAATAAGTCTACTGTCACAAAGCTGATGACATGCTCATACTAACTCTGATTGTAAAAGTTCTCATCATGTTGTTTTGGGAATACACCTGGATAAAGACCTGAGCTAGTCCTGCACCTGACTTTAGTTTGGGTAGAAGATTGGATTAGAGACACCCAAGGTCTCTTCCAGCCTGAACAACTCTGATCTTGTGATCGTGTTACTCTCAGACATGAAACCAGGACACAGAAAAAAATGACATAGAAGCAAACAAAGTTTTCTGGCAAGTTTAGCAAACATCTCCTGAGTTAGAACTCTTCACTTCTAGCACTCATTTTCTTCTGTGGAATTAGTCAGAAGAGCAGTCAACTACAGTTTTTTCCCCAAACACAAATCTGACTGATACTCATGATATTTTTCTTAAAATAACGTTTAATTTGGCTCAAGTCCCTAAAATAATTCCTTGTTTCTGCTTGGGTGTTCTAGGTTTCTGGTGTTCTTGGGCTTTGTCAGAAGTAGAAGAGATCATCCGCCTTCCTGCTGAAGTTTCTGGTACTCTCAGAGTTTACATTTCCAGTTGTTCTGTTAGTGAAAAGGTATAGGAACTGAAGTGCAACCATTTGATATATCCTAAAAGACACAACTGTGTTTATTGGCAGAGAGGTGGGAGTCTGGAGGAGCTGAGAGGACCATTCACTATGTTCTGTCTCCCTTCACTACGATTTGCTATATGTGTCATTGATTTTGGGGAGGGGGCATCCCCAAATGAAGACAACTTGCAGGGCAAATATCAGAAATGGGTTAACAAGGAAATTCTTTCACTTGGTGCAGGTTTTGCTTCATATTTTCCATTCACTGCCTGATCTCTCAAAAGGCTGACTGCTGCTGAACACCTCTCGTGTTGGCTTGCGAGCTCCCTCACCAGTGATACCCTTACCAGGAGGGCAGCTGGATGCTTTCTCACTCCCAAAGGAGTCAGAAAGACATGCTTCCAGTTAGGATGCACCAGTTCATGGAGAGCACCAAGCAGAGCCATGTTACCAAGGCTCTGTTTCAGCGCAGTGGTAAAAGCTTCTGGACTCTACTTTACTCAATTTGGTTCTACTTCAAAAAGCTGAATTATGTCTGTGTGTGCACATGCAAGCATATAAAACTTACTCTGTAACCACTCTGTGCTGGATGCAAACATTTGTCATTCTGTTTTTTGTATGTGTGGGCCAGTTGGCAAGTTTGTCACAGCAATTTAACAATCACAAGTGGCAAAGCCTAAACATTGGTCTGTTTTCAGAAGTATAGTTAAAATGAATGTGTCTACCAGGGCCAGGTGCTGACTCTCCTAAGGAGTACTCAAGCAATTCTTTACTGCTCTTGCAAGTCTGTTTTAGGCATTGTGTAAAGAGTAAGAGCTGACTCATTTTGAGTAAAGGCATCAGCATCTGTCCTCAAGTGAGCAAAAAACAGAGGTAAAAGATAATGTATCAGCTGGTATGTTCCCTACGTGTATACGCTTGTTTATATTTTTTTAAGAAGAAAATTATGTGTGTTCTACTTACAAATGTTATTTTTGTTATTTTTTATTTTTCCCCAGTATTAAAAAGAAGCTTTGTCTATAGAGCACAGGAAAAATGCCCCAGAATTGTTAGATTTGAAATCTGAAAGATTGATTTTTCACTCTTGTGATAGAAAATTGCCTCTGCAATGCAGAATCTGAGGCTTGGGGTATGACTTTCCTTAAAGTCTAACGAAAATCTCCCACTGCAACTTCAGCTTGTTAATTCTGCAACTGCATCCCTTCCTCCTCCTCAGCAATTCTTTCCATGTGCAAACCATGATGTGTTATGGATGATGACAAAGTGGAATAAAGAGGTAGGTTTGCCAAATATTAGGCTGAATGTTTCCCTTCAATTCATGGTTTAAACTTTATGGAGAACAGGAGAACCCTGAAGTCCTGCAGCCTGTAGCTTTCTGTTGTTAGCAACGCTGAGTGAAACTTATTTTCTTATCTGCCCAAAATCTGAAATGTAATCCTTTAAATGTATGAAAATTTTTCTTCTGTCTTGCTTTAGAAGTGTAACTTTCCTTATAAATCTCATCCACCGTTCAATTAAGTGGTCTCTGTTTAAGTTGTATGTGCAAGACAAAAGATTAATTTTCTAATGGAGCATGGAAAATCTTCACAGAAAGTATCTCCCGTGTTTACAAAAGAAAGTAATGTGCAGGACCAAACCTGTTATCTCTCGCTTATTTCAGCTGAGACTTGTTCACATTCAAACAGCTTTTTACAGCACACTGTCGCACTCCAGCAAGGAGAAAATTTCTCAGTGTGATTCAGTGAGACTTCTCACTCATTTAACTGTCAGCACATGAGAATTCCTGTCTCGTGAGCAGAGGTGACAGGAAGGTGCTGTTTGTGAGTCCTCTCAGCTTTGTGAGCTTTTCTACATCCAGCAAATGTCAGAGAAAGTTCTTTTCCAAGAGAAAGAGTCTCTGCTCTGAGCCAGCAGGAACTTCTCTATTTTCCACAATGAAGACAAACACTGTAAAGTAAGTAAATTTGTAAAATAAGTAAAATAAGTACTTTTGTAAGAAAACATCTCCACAGTAGTGAAGGTCTGTAGCAGGCTGAGGTCAGAAAAAAGATGGATGCTTTTGCCTTTGTTAGTCCTGCGTATTCTCTGCTGTCAATGAATGATGTCTTTTGAGCAAAATGTGCTCAACTCTTTAAATGTGCTCTTAAGTATTTAACAGGAAAGAAAATATTTACCTATATAGTCCCTCTTGTGTCTGGAAGAATTGGGTTTGGGTCCAATTAACCAACCAAAGAACCAAGCAATGAAATAAAAATTTATTCTAGGATAAAAACATACATAACACGATATAAAGTACTACAGAAGTCTGTTCAATAATGACAATAATAAAAGAAAGCATAAAAGAGAAGGCAAAACCAATCTACTTTTACAGAGCAATTCAACCAAAGGCCAGGAAGCCTTTTATGGCTCTGTCATGGTTTGACACTGGCCCAACGCCAGGCACTCACGAGAGCTGCTCGCTCACTCTACCCTGCCACAGCTGGGCAGAGGAGGGAAAAGGAAAAAAATTAATTAATGCTTCATGAGTTGAGATAAGGGCTGGGACAAACACTTCAAGGGCGAAACAGGCTCAACTTAAGTTGCGAAGTGAATTTATTACTGACAGAATCAGAGGAGGAACATGAGATGTGAAATAAGCCCTTAGAACACCTTCCCCCCCCAGCTCCTTCCTCCTTCCCACTGACAGCTCAGGCAGACAGGGCATGGGGGTTTGGTCAGTTCATCACCGAGATTTGCTCCCACTGCTCCGGGAGAGGAGTCCGTCCCTGTGAGGCTGTGGGGTCCCTCCCAAGGGAGACAGTTCTCCTGAATTTCTCTGGTGTGGGTCCGCTCTCAGGAGCAGCAGCCACACCGCCCCTGCTGCAGCGTGAGCCCCTCCCACGGGCACACAGCCCTCCCAAAACTGCTGCATTGTGATTCCATCCCACGGGCACACAGCCCTCCCAAAACTGCTGTGCCGTGGGTCCCTCTTTCCACGGGGTGCAGGCCTCCAAGGCCAGGCTGCTCCAGCCTGGAAGCAGGGGCCCCCTCTCTCCACTGGGTCTCCCACTGGATCACAGCCTCCTCCAGGCATCCACCCGCTCCAGCATGGGCACATCCCACACAGGCTGTGGGTGGATCTCTGCATCCCACGTGGATCCATGGGCTGCAGGGGCACAGCTGCTTCACCATGGTCTCACCACGGTCTGCAGAGGAACCTCAGCTGTGGCACCTGGAGCACCTCCTGCCCCTCCTTGTCCACTGACCTTGGTGTCGCCATGCTGTTGTCCCTCACATGTTCTCACCTCCTCCTCTTCTCTGACTAGAATCCAAAATCTTGTGACTTTGTTTTGATCTTCTTCTTGAATATGTCATCACAGAGGCGTTACCAACCTCTTTTATTGGCCCAGTTTCAGCCAGCAGCACGTCCATCTTCAGAGCCATCAGCCATTGGCTCTGCCGGACATGGTGGAAGCTTCCAGCAGCTTCCTCACGGGAGCCATCTCTGTGGCCCCCCTGCTACCTAAAACCAGGCTGTGCCAAACCAATGCATTGGCTCCTAGCATCTCTGCCAAATATCCTCCACCTTATTGGCAACTCAGAAACATGGTCTGTGTTACCCAAATAGCAGAATATCCCACTGTGGCTGTGGCCTGCAGCAGACAGTTTTACCACAGAGCTCTTAACAAAGTCAAGCTCAGGAGTTTGTGCAACAACAATTTTGTCAGGAAGGATCTGTGCTGGTTTTGGCTGGGGTAGAGTTAGCTTTCTTTGCAGTGGCTGGTATGGGGCTGTGTTTTGGATTTGTGCTGAACAAAGTGTTGAAATTATAGAGATGTTTTTGTTATTGCTGAGCAGGGCTTGCACAGAGCCAAGGCCTTTTCTGCTTTTTCTCCTGCCATGGTGGTGAGGAGGCTGGGGGTGCCTTGGAAGTTGGGAGGAAACACAGCCAGGACAGGTGACCCCAACTGACCAGAGGGATCGTAGAGACCATTTGACACCGTGCTCAGTATATAAAATGGGAAGGAAAGAAAGAGGAAGGGGAGGATGTTTGGAGTGATGGCATTTGTCACACTGACATGTGATGGGGCCTGCTCTCCTGGTGATGCCTGCCCATGGGAAGCAGTTAATTAATTCTTCAGTTTTGCTTTGCTTGTGTGCATGGCTTTTGTCTTCCCTGTAAACTGCCTGTATCTTAACCCATGAATTTTCCTGCTTTTACCCTTTCAATTCTTTCCCCCAATCCCACTGGTAGGGGAGTGAGTGAGTGGGTGTGTGGGGCTTGGCTGCTGGCTGGGGTGAAATCACAACACCGTGTCAGGACTACAGGCACTCTAAGCTGGGGAAGGGTGTACGAAAGTCCAAAGAGTTTGGGAAAGTGTCCTCACCTGCCATCCACTGCTTAAAGGTTGGACCTCACTTCCTCACAGATGACAATTGTAATTTGCAATAGCTTTTGGTTGTACTCTTGCAAGAAAAAGTTCTTGCCTTTCTGCTATGTACAAAGAAATGCAAATGTGTTCCTGAACTCTCTGCTGAGAGCTCTCTTCTGACAGGGAAGCAAGTCTATGTGCTTTCTTCTCTCATCCTGCTGCTTCCATACTGAACTGGTCAGGATTTAGTCTGTAACAAGAGACTGTCAAGGAGTGGCTGGATCCAACTCTTTTCTTCCTTTCACTGGTTAACTGGTCTATGCTTCCTATTTCAGTGAGAACTGTGATTATGTTGGTTGTTTTTAACTGACAACCAGAAACTTTCTTGAGGAGAATATAGTCTGAAAGCATTTGAAGAACTGTGTGTATGGTCACAAATACAACAGGCATACACCCATAAGCATGCCTGTGTTGGGGAGCATGCTGTCATCTTCCCAGTGAGACGGACTCTCATGCCATGATGTAGAAGCTGACAATTTATTCTGTCATATCGAGAAATTACCAAAACCAAAACTTCAGCCATCTGTTCTACCAGAATCATAATCAATCCTAGCCAGTAATTCATGGCACCTTGGTGTTTTGGGGAACACAGACTCTTCATTATGTTAAAACACTATTGAATATTTACAGTGGGATAGGATTTGTAAGACCTCTCATTGTCAATCTCTTTCTATTTAAGTAGCTGATAAACTACAGTGTGAAGAGTTATGATGTCTGTTGATCAAGAGCAGTTACATTTTAAACAGATTCCTACACTTTGCACTTGGAGCTTTTATATCTGAGCTATAACCCACACAGAAGCAGGAATACAAACTCTTGTTTCACAGATCAGATATGATGGATATCTGTACTCATACCTGCTTTCTTTCATTTTTGATCATGTTGCAGACCACCTGTTTGGGTGCTTTTTCTGAGGTACAACTGAGTACTTTTCTTCGCAGCAGATTTTTCTCACTTTTATCCAATTCTTAGTTTTCCACTTGTCGAATAACAACTTCTTAGATAAATAGACAATTTTTTTCTAGCTTGCCTACTAATCTCTGTCAGGTAACAATAAAACGCCAGCAGTTATGAAAACCAGACATTGATAGGCATGCAGCCTCCCAGACTGGAAAGAGTGCATTCTTTTTGCTGGCTGCAAAACACAAAGCCCTGTCCTCTCCATTTTTCTGACTTCCAAATCCCAGAAGAAGGTAAAGGAATAGCTTGGCCTGTCCCAGAGCTGCTCACTCTAGCATCAGCTTTCTGTGATGCTGCAAATGCAGGGCATCCACTCTTCCTCCGTGCAAGACTGCCAGACATCAAAGGGCATAGCCCATGAATTCCTCAGCTGTGTATCTTCACCTGCAGATATGTCATTTTGATGCTGTTCACTGCCAGGCAAAGTTAGAGCAATGGTCATTTCACCCTGCTTCAGAAGGAAAAACACCCCTTATCTCTCAAGAAAGCCATTTCAGGAAAGACAGTGTAAAACTTCTATTGGAAGAATCAAACTGGGTTCCTCTGCAGAAGTGTGAACATGAACCCAGGCATGGATTACCAATGATAATTTACTAGTCTGGCTTTTGGTGGACAAAAGGCAATATCATTGCAGGGCTGTCTTCTGTTGGAAAAGGCTCAGATGGCTTCCAGGCCTGTCAATGGGAGCTTTGGGAAGTGTGCATGCCAGACTGGAACACAGCACTCTTGATAAGCTCAGGATTGGTCAGCAGCTTGTCTTGGGTGTATTGGTGAACTTAATTCAGCCTACGGTGTCAGACATGCTTTGCAGTGTAATAGTCTCTTTCAACAGGTAAAGGACTGAAAACAGCAGATTTTACTGTCCTTCAGCCGTACACGTAGGGTTTCCTGCTGTGCAGCCACTGAAGTATGTGCTGACAAACATGTCTTAGTATGAAGGACTTGCCTCCAGAGTAGGATTTTAAATTTCTTCTCCAGTACTGTGCAAAATTGTCTTTCTCAACTAAATCAGTCTGAAAGAAAGGTTAGAAAGCTTCATGAGACAAATCCCTAAAAGAGGAAGAGAAAAGCAAGAGGAAAGCTACACTCTGGGACTGGGGAGCTGAAGAAAGCACAGTTGTAGAAGGCTGTTTAAGAGGATGGCTAAGTTCCAGATAGGAAAGGCAAACATGTCAATGTTTTGGTGTCTCTTCGTTTTGGTACTGTAGCTTAAATTCAAACTGCAGTAGTACTACACTGTAAGAAGGGTGCTTGGCTTTGTTGTGCTCCTTGGCAAACTCAAACTGCCCAAAGCAGATTTGAGCACAGAATGAGGGATGTGTGAGGTTGCTCAGCTCAGTCCTCCACGCTTGCAGGAAGCCACACTCTGTGGTCCCCCTCAAAAACACATTTGGTTCTGTCTCAAAGACACTGAAAATCTTGCTACTGTTCCATGTACTGGGACCTGCATCTCTGGACACTGGTGACTAGAAACCTCCTTCTACTTCCCAGCATGGCTGCATCCATGGCTCCCTCTGCCTGTTTGTTTTACTGGCATGATTGTCTGATAACTTCAGTGGTTCTCCTTCAGCTTTGTGCATTTATCTTGAGCACTTGTATTTCCTTAAAGTTTGTATTAAGCTAGCCTAGCAGGCCTAGGTCTTTTAATCTTGCTTGATAGTCCTTCCATTCTTATGGTCAGTTGTGTGGATCTTTTGCATTTCCAATTTTATTTCTCATAAACGTGAATTGTAAGAATACAGTGTACAGTGTTCCTGTGGGTATGCTATCAGCACCTTCATATAGGGCATAAATGCTGTCTTTATTCTGCTGGAGATAGTTTAATGCTAGCTTCAACCATACTGTATGTGTTTAATCTGGACATGAGTCTACCCCCTCTGATTTTTCATTTGATTCCATCTCATAACAGATAGTAATTAAATATTCATTATTTGTTCATAAAATGCATGATTTTACAGTTGTTTTTCTACGTCTTCAATCTCAAAGGGCAACAAGGTCTTCTTTTCTGCTGTCTTCAATATCAGCTGTGTTAGGTAATGGCTAATTTTCATGCATTCGTTCATGGTCCTGCTTTTCTATTGGTAAATAATAAGAGATCAGTCCCTGAGAAATTCCACTTGGCTAAATAGTTCTCCTGAAGGGGAGTTGTGCACTCTACCTCCAACCAGTACAACTCAAAATATCCAAGTTTGCAAGGGGACTGGAAAGCTGGGGCAAGAGTAGGAACCAGGGCGAGCCTGATGTGGGTCTGCCCAGGGAGGCTTGTGTGTGATGAGCTTGAGGTGGGGATGCTGTCCAGAGCTTCACTCAGAGAAGTGCACAGGTGCAGAGCCAGCATCTCAGTAGCCAGTTCCTTCTGTCAAGTAAAGCTCTTTCAACAGCTCTAAAGCCCTTGATCATGGGGGCATTGACCGCCTCACACGGGAGACTGTTCTCCTTCTGGGGACTGCAGGAACACCAGGAGCACTGCTGGAGAACATACACTTCACAGCACAGGAATGTCTGGCAGTTTTAAAAGTTTCCACAGAGGCAGGTATTCAGAACAGATGCTGCTTTCTGCTGTGTGAGACCCAAACATTGCTTCACTGTTCTCTCACACAAGAATCAGAATGCAACAGGGAGCAAATATGCATGTTTGCCCTATTCGCATTTTCTGAGAACAGAATTGTGCCAAAATAAACAAACGGCGAGCAGGCAGCAAGATTTAAAAATTATTATTTTAATAATCTATGCATTTTAAAGTATAAGTGATAAAGGTTTTATTTTCTTTTATGTTTTTTATAACAACTTTCCTTGAAGGAAGCCACTACTATTATATGTGCATGAATAATTTTTTTACTCTGCTCAAAGAATTTTTATTTGTGTTAAAAAAAAGATGAACATATCCTATATCAAAATAAGGTCTCTCTGATTCACATATTATTTAATCCCACGTTTAATCCCTCAGACCTGTTAGAGTTTGCTGTTAACCAACATTGTCCCATTTACACTCCACGACAAATTTGTTTGAAATACAATCCTAAACTTCATCCCAGACTGCCGGAAAGCATCCATCCACATCTGAAGAGGATTAAATGTAAGATCTCCAAAGCCCTGTCTATCCATCAGCAACCCTAAAAAGCCTATCACTATAGTGTCTAGACACTGAGATAACCCTCCTGATGGAAGCAGATGGTAAAGACCTCTCCACATCATGGATATCCATGAAAGATACAATGACACAAGGTTAAATTAACAGTCTCTTGGCATAGATTTTCATAGGAAAAAGACACTACTATATTTAGACACACAAAACAGGAGGAAGTAAATGGTGAGTTTTTTAAAATTCACTTAGGCTGAAAATTCATGAACCTGAGACTGGATTTTAGCAATAATTTAAGACCAGAAAATGGAAAGAAAGGGAGGAAGAAAAAAGCTATGGCAGGGATTCCAGAGCAGATTTACCTCTTGGGAAATGAAATCAAGGAAACCAAATAATCAAAAATGTGTTAATAATCCTTGAAATAAACACACATGGGAAAGTTTTTATTCCAGTGAAAGAATTCTTCCTGAACAATGGATGCAAGAAGATAAAGATGTTCATTTTAGACTTAGTAAGCATAACATTTAAGACCTTCATGAGTCAAGATATGCACAGAGTGGAATGATTAATTGACCTAGATCCTAGATATTCTGAAGTTGCCTACTTACTCATTCAAGTTCTTTATGACTCAAACAGTTTGACGGAGCACAGCTCTTGAGACTTTGCTCTCCATGTCCCCAGGTGAGCACAGTCCTCCAATCAGAATCCTGTCTAAATGAAGAAAAAGATCCATGAAGAATTTATATTTTACATTTTCATGTTCCCAAACCACCCCTTATCCACTGATCCTGGGTGCTTGATTGGCTTCATCCTCAGCAATTTGAATGCACCATTTCTCAATGGGCTGCCCAAAGTAGCTTCCAATACAAAGAGTATCTGTGCAGTTGTACTGTGAGCAGGGCAGAGCCTTCTGGCACAAGGAAACCTGCATCTGATGCCTTTCAGATTCTCCTAAGACTTCATTTTCAAGTAGGAGACATCCAGGTCGAAATGAGTGTGGAGAAGAACTTCTAGACAATGGACTGCACTAACAGTGAGAAAACCTGAATGAAAAAGTACGATTTTTTTTAGCCTTGCAAAATAAAGGCATATGGAGTGATGTGACTGCTTACTTAAAAGTCTTAGGAGATGAGAATGCTATGTGCAAGAATAATTTTTAAAATTAGCGACAATATTAACATGATGACAAGTAGAATGTAACTGTGGATGCATGTAGCCTCAAAAAGGCTGCCACATTAGAAAAATCCTTCTAGTTATCAGGGGGTGTGTGTGTGTTGGAACAGACTTCTACAAGGAATAAAATGACCTGAAAGACCCAGGCTGGCTTTATGTATTGATGAGGGACTTGCTGCTATTGTGCCAACATTGTTAACTGGCATATCACACTGAAATAATTGTTGTAATTTATTTTAAATTTATCTAAATGTCGATCATGGAATGCAATATATAAATTAAATAAAATAAATTTCCCTGGAGATCCTCCTTTCCAATGGCAGGGTATATAAAAACTGAGTGTCAGGCATTATTAATTTGATGTAATATAGTTTCATAATACTTTGCTATGTAACTAAAAAAAGATGTTTTTACTGCAGATGGCACCTTTTAGGTTAAAAGACCCTCCTTGTCTTATAACAGAGCATCAGCCTGTTGGCAGAGTGACTTCAGAGGCACAGACCCACAAAACAATTGCTCTCACCCCTTTTTCCTGTCTAGGCTGACCTTCCCTATCCCTTCCTCTGAGCCAGTACAATACAGCTACGCTTTGGTTGTTTTCTCACCAATGCAAACACATGGTTGGGTCCTCCAAGATTAAAGACATCTCATACCTTACACCAGCCATCCATGAAATCTTTGTGGGACAAAATCTGATGGCTGAAATTCTTCCTTTGGATGATATTTACATAGAAATTAGTCAGAGGCTTACCTGAGCTCAGAGCCATGGTGTATTAAGCACTGTATGAACATACACAGCTTCACTCCAGAGAGTGAATAAGCTGAAAAAATCCCAGATGGACAAAATGGGTACAATAAAACAAAAAGAAGAAATTATTTACTCAAGGCATGCACCGGATGAAAAAATATCTGGGAAAGAAAGCAAGGAAAAAAATCCCATATCTCAGCCTTATGAGTTATGAAATTAATAATACTGCTTTAGATGGGCAATGACCTATGGACTGTGATTAAACAATCTATAGCTATATGCATAGATTCCTTAACAGCCTGTATATATAGAGACTGAAATAGTTTATTTCCCCTGCTAGCCAAACAAATACCAATAATTTATGAATTTATTTTAATTTTCACATTAGGTTTTTAGAGAGCTGCAGAAGTTGAACAAATTAAATAAGTCCATCAATGTGAAAGATTAGTTTAAAAGCCTCTCTTAAATGATGCTCTCTCAGCACTCTTTTACTTTGCAAGCTGCATCACCAGGACCATTATATATTAAAAAATAAAAAAAAGTAACAAGGGGCTTCTTTTTCTTTATAAAATAGACTGTAAAAGGTGAAAAGACAGTCAGTGGTAGCTTTAAGATAAAATTAGGGAATGAAACAAAGATACCAGAGGCTCCATAAAAATAATCCATTGGTACAAGAGTCCCTGTCTCTCACTTTGTGGAATAACTAAGGTGTCTATTACTAGCCTAGAAGTAGTATGGAAATAGACCTTGCTTAGGCTAAGTGAGATAGCATACCAATGGAAAAAAAAACCCCTCCATCTGGTGTCACATTCAGAAAAGTCCAAATCACATTCCCACTGGGAGAATGACTGAAAGTGTTTGCTGGATTCCCATAGGCTGGTTGTGTCTGTGTAAGACAGGAGTTTGTTCTGTGTTGAGAATCTGGGTGGTTACATCTTCTGCAATCTTACTGTCACAAGATTTACCCCTTTTGGTGCAATAGAGCAAATTTTTGCCTTCATGTGGTTCTTGAGGAAGATATTTCCTGATCTTGCATGATGAAATAATGTGGGTAGAGAGGAATCCAACAGCAAGAGAAGGGCAAGTCTGCGTGCACTAACGTGTGACAGGTCCCTGAAAAGGAAGACAACAGCAAGGTACATTTTTTTCTCTCAGTGGTAAAAAAGACTGTTACAAAGACCTGGGGATAGGAGAAGAAAGGGCGAGATAATCAAGGGAACATCCCTTCAAAGCATGCCAAATAGAAATGTGCTATTTCAAAAGAGACATGTGGAAGGGAGGAGAGGAAACAGCCGTGAGATGGGTCACAAATCAACAAAGGACAGACTTTTGAAATTTACTGCTTTCCCTAATGGCAGACACTCGCCAGTCATGGATTGGAAATGGCAGTAACTCACATCAGGAAACCATCTCTCCATCTGTGCAGTTAGCACCAGTATGTAAGGATGCAGGTACGTGACTGGAGCTTAATGGGTGGGACCAGCACCAGCTGGGGCTTGGAACAAAGACCTTATCATCTCTGGGGCTACTGACACCACGCTTCTGTAATTGCTGCAGAAATAGTCAAGTTCAGCATGTTCCCCACAGATGACTGTGACAGACACCCAGGGAGAAAGGATGTGCAAACACATGGTTTTGTGTTAAGGTAGGGCTGAGACACCAAGGGTGAGGAATACCATATGCAAGAGGGCACACTGCAGTGATATTCTATCCTTTCCCTTTTCAAGGGAACTGAAGAGACTTTGCAAAAATTGGGCTACAGCTTTTCTTCGTCTCTTCCCCTCTGGTCAACCTCCGTTTCTTTACAACACTATGCACGCGTGATGCTTTCCTTAAGCAAATTGGCCCTGGTAGATGTGGAAGAGCTTGCTTGCTCACACTTTCCTTCATAGGTGGTGGCCTTGTAATGTTCAACAGTGGCATTTGGCTCTGGTACAGATGTTGGAAGCTCAGCATTAGGGAGAATATTGGGTGAAAGTGGTGTCAAGAAAAGGAAAGTGACCATGTCACCAGTGGCCTGACAAGAAGGGAAAAAAAAAACCCTGCCTATATCCACAGCAAACCAAATTTTACTTTAGGTGGGAAGGAGGAGGGGAAACTGTGGGACCTTGAGCAAGCTGTGCTGACTGCCTTAGCACATGGTGTTAGCTCTGCTATCATCTTTAGAAACATTCTTCTTGGAAGATATAATGAGATTCACATCTCTACTTCACTGCTTGTGGTGTACTAAGAAGATGGCAATATCAGAGAGGGCTGAAACAGAAATGTGCTTTCCTAGCATATTGTTGGAAAGGAGGGTGAGTAAGAAGGGGGGTGGGTGGGTGGTGGAGAAGTGGAGGAGAAATCTTGTAAATGCTCTCTCACAACTGTAAAAATTGTATGTAATTTGATCCTTTCTGAAGATTTTTCTAGTATCTAAATAGAGGGATAATCTTCAGCTCAGCATAAAATGTTTGAGGGGATTAGCTATCCTTCCCGGTCAGACGGATAGCGATAATTCACACTTCACAAGTCTCCCAGTAGCTAGTCTTTAATAACTTCAGTAAGGTTAATAATTATCCTATAAAATTACCTGGCACTTGAACTGGCAACCGGTTTTACTGCCTGGAGGTGACTGTTAAACAATCTGTGTCTATTGGCAAGCAGCACTGCACGTACACCCTTGCAAACCCCTTCCCCCATGATGGGTCTGTGAAATTGCATGGCACATTCGACACTGATTAGTTATTTTTTGTACCCTGCCTGCGTTCATCACCTCACATACCAAAAGATACATGAAGTGTGTCCTCGCAGGCAACATCTGCTCCAGCCTGGCATCATAAGCAGAAATGGGTCATTGGTACCTGTGACTTTGTCAAAGGCAGATGAGGTCTAATGCCATAAACCTGGGATTTAAACCACAGCCATAAGGAAGTTATCTATCACTGCTGCTTTAGGTATCTCTGCACTGTGCCCTGGTTCAAAACTTGCTTTTGACATGTCACAGCTGTAAGCATATGGTGTGGGTTGTTCAATCTTGATCAAGTTGCCGCAGAAGCCAAAGGCAGGAGCATGGGATTAGCAAGACGCAGATAGGATATTAACTAGACAATTGTTTTATTTGAGAGGTTTGGATGTATTCCAAAAGAGGCATTAATTATTAGTGGTGGTGTGACTGACACTGGTTTGCTTTATTAGCTAGGAAGACCGTAATTTGATTTTAAATAAATTGGCCAATGACTGTTGCTCAAGCAGCTGTGAAATTCTCCACACTTCCAGTGGCAAAACCATGAATGCTGATAGCTCACACATTCCATAGGCTGAAATCTGAGCTTGTTGATTTCCGATCTTCACTCTGGAATGGTTATTTCAGTTCACCACAGGCTCTTTCCACCTTTGGCTTAACTCTGCAACATGAGATCTCTCAGCAGCAGGGAATGCTTGGGGCTGACCTTGCAAAACAGGAATCAAGTTGATAAGCCATCTCAGTTTTGGTGCTTGTGGCTTCCTTGCCACATTCAAGAGTTAGGGTCATCATTTCAATGGATTCAAAAGAACAGAAAAGAAGAGAGAATAGTTTCAATGAACCTCATAATTTCTGAGCACCCAGTGGGAAAAATCTGCCTGTAGGGAATGTTAGCTGATAGCAGCACAGACCCTTGTAAATAGTGACAAGAGGAAAGAATGAACTAGTTCTCAGAATATTTGCTATATTTTATTGGTTTTGCTTTACATTTATGAAGGGCCTATCTTATAACTTTGTTTTCACTCCTTCAGGCAAATATATGTTGACATATGGTGATAATGTTTGGCCACATCCCTGTGCTCGTGTAAACCCAGAACCAGGATTATAGACAAGGGATGAGCTATACCCTTAAGGTGTTGGCTGACTGGTGTTAACATATTCCTCTGAGAAAACTTAGCTACAAACAGGACTCAAAACACATTTTAGTCTGGAGCAGCATGTCAAAAGACAGTGATTTGAGGGATTTTGAATTAAAACATTTTATTTGGGATTAGTCTTAATTTTTAATATCAGGTTATAAAAAGGACCCTGTGATCATGTCTTTGTGACATGAATAAGTAGGAATTAAACAATATTAATCTACAAATTTGCCTAGCCTACAAATCCTCTACAGTATTTCAATGCTCGAGGATCCTAAAGTTGCACTGTTACAACTAAACATTTATGTATTTCCACTGTAATTCTTTACATATGTGAAGACAAGCTCCTGGCTTGAAGTTGGGCAAGCCCGAATCAGCAAAGTAGTGTATACTTGCCTCTGTGTGTAGAGACAGTCTTGTTTTGAAAATTTACGTCTGAAATTATTTTCCTTTCTTCTACTCATTTAATTTGGAGATTTTTTGTGACAGCTGAAGATGCCTTTTAGTGCTTCTCCTGACTATTACGTTCTTGGTAGAAACATTTTTAACCCACACAAAAGGGTTTTTTGTGCAAAAGTGCTTGAGGAAGAGTTTCAATGGTAAATTTGCAGTATAAATGTGTACAGATGTCAGCTGCCTGCAAGGGATCTACTTCAGTAGTCTGTAGAATTATGGAAACATGCAGGTTGGCTGCTCTTTGTAGCTTTCTAGGTAGTTGTGTGATCGAAAGAAAGCCCAAACTCTGTTCCTCCGTTGACTTGTAACAGATGAAGAAGGATGTCTCCTTTGCCTGGGCTGTGCAAGAAAGCAACCAGGAAATTAATGACAAAAACTCCAGTTTGAAAAGACTCTTGTCTGGGTTTTTTTCTGTGTCTTCATCAGAAATCTCAGAATTTACCAGATTTGAGCCCTCCAGGACCTAAATATTATTCTAGCCTAACAGAAATAAGGATAGTGGAAACCAAGCCTCAACACAGTTTCACAATTTGGTTTTGTACCATCGTAGAATAGGTCAAGGCAGAAGTTGTAATCACTGATATTTCATCCCAAGGGAGCAAATCAACAGGGAATTTGGCCTTGAGGCTGAAAGCACACCCAATGCATTCAGTAATTTTTAAAAAATGTATTGCTTGTCGTCCCTCACTACTTAATTAAAAGGAATGTCAGGCGTTTCTGAAAAGACAGTGGGTGAGTTGTCAAATGTAACAAAGAGAGAAAATAATTTCCGAAAGAAAGAAAGTCTATGTAAATTTTAATACCCATCCTCTTGCCTAAACCACAGCTATGATAATTTTAAGTGATTTTTCTATGGCATTTTAAAATGAAATGTAATTCTCTTGTTCATTCTCTGGCAATATGCCCTGAAATATTCCATTAAGTGTTTTCAATTACATGCCAGTCCCAATAGGATCTCAGTAAGAGGTTTTAAAAAGATATCTTATCTAGTACATTATCTAATGTAGTTTGAATTCTATCAATGTTGCAATAAATAAAAATAAATTAAGTAATACAAAAAGGGTCTTGTAGCTTTGAATCAATAGACTGGGTAGCAGCTGAGGAGATACACATATGTTCTCTTCTTCTTAAATAAAGGTTTCTGAACTTGGCACCAGAGCAAGTTTTTTTATCTCATTTTATCTCATTTCCACCACCTTGTATCAAAGTCTATTTCAGGAATAAAAACAAAATGAAACCAAAACTACATTATTATTATTTCTGAAAGCGTAGATGAGTGTATTTTTGAAACATATGGAGGTACATTATCTTCATTATGACACAAATTACGGCTCAAAGGCTGAGTTGGAAGTGGCTGCTGAGACATGCAACTAAGAGCATGCTTGAGTGCTTGGCTTTGCCTTGCAGCACCCGAGTAGAAGTGTGTGCACACATGTGCGTGCCTGTGTGTACACATGCCAGTGTGCTGGCCACTGGTGCTACCACCAAGGCAAGCTGCTCATGTTGCTTGTTCTAGATAATTCATTGGACAAGTTTATCCCATTCCTATAAACACTTGACCGGGTACTTCATCTTACTGACATGAAGTCTCATATTTCAGCAAAGGAAACCTCCTTATCAATGTAAACTGCTTTTACTTCTTATTCCAAACTGCCCATGATAACCACAATGTTAAGCTCGACCAGGTGTTTTTTTCCACTGATGTCTGGAACGGAGGTATGGAAGAGCTTGTGTAATATCATGTGGCATTGCTTCTGTTCTCTCACTTGATGGCTTGAACATTAAGCATCAATAGGTATTCCCCTTAGCATTCTTATTTTTAAATTCCCATAGTAATCTTGCATAGGAATGGTGGTGATGCCTTGAAGTGGCTACATGAAAACAGAGGCTAGATGAGAGTAAGAGAATAAAAGCAGATATTTATTTGAAAGGCCTTCAAAGGTACATCTGGGCAGTCAAAAGCCTCCAAGGGACTCCACCCAAGAGGGTCACAGGTTTTCCACACTTTTCTAAGTTTGGTCCATTTGCATATCAGGGTTAATTCTCCAATTATAATTTCATGTAGTGATGTAATTACCCCAAGTTTGCTCCTCCTGTTAAAGGCTTTAGGTTACATATTTTGGGGCCTGGGACAACAAGGTGTCCTTCAGTTAAGGCCCAGAGAGGGTTTGTTATGTCTAACCAGCATGAGAGAACAGTATCTAACAGGCTGTATGAAGTTTCAGAGTTACATACTAAGCAGTACAGGGTTTGAAAAATATAAAACCTAAGGCATCAGTGGGAACAAACAAACCAATTCATTTTGAGATGAGACTTAATTGCTTGTAAATATAATTGTGTGATATGGTGGTTAGCTATTTTGACTATAGCTAGCTATGTTGGCTGTACAGTCATTTCCTGGACCCATGACTTATCTCTGTTTCAGGATCTTAGGATCAATTTTCTCTCCTCTGTCTTTCTCATGGACTGACTGTGATCCTTCAAAGCCCATCCTCATAACCCTCTGTCCTCGGAGCCCCTTAGCCTTCACACTGAGAAGCTGTGAAAGACCATCATTGTTTTCATATTTGATGACAGGCTGGCTGTTGGGAAATGAAGGTAAAGAAAGGAGAGCTCCATCACTGTCCAATTTGCTTTGTTGCAAGCTTCTTAGCTTTGTGTCATATTTTAACAAAGATTTATAACATGCTGACTGGCTAAGGCCCCAGGGTTGCTGGAAGCAAAGGGTGAGGGGAGGGAATAAAAGCTGCTAATAAAAATGTAACATTACATTATGGTAATTAGCATGAAATGTGAAGATTTTTATAAATTGCTTATCTGTTTTAATTATTCTTGAGACATCTGTAATATTAATGCACGGATAAAGAACAGTTAATTGGAAAATAAATGAGAGATCTAAATGTATTTTCCCCCTCTGTGTATATAATGGGGAGCCTGCTTATTAAATCTTGAACTTCCAAATTCTTTTTCTGATATTGTAGAAATGTAAAAATTAATCAAACATTTAGTATATAAAACAAGCCTTGAAAATTCCCAATTCTGATGGATTAACTAGAGAAGGAGTCCTAATACTGAGGAATCAGTGCAGTTTGTTTCATTTTTTTTTTTAACAGCCCCTATGCCTCCACTATCACCACAAAAATCTATCTCTAAGTAAGTTTTCTCTAAGTGACATTTCCTTATTTTTTTATACCTTCCACAGATGTGATTCTGCCATACAGACAACAGCGTGTGTCAAGCATGAGCAAAATGACTATCGGATGACAGTGATTTTCCATTAAGTCTTCTTGGGAGCTACTACAGAGCCAAACTAGATGTGTGTCCCTGCTGTTTGCATATATTAATGTGTTATGTACATACACGCACACCTCATTTTTGAGGAATAAATGTAAAAACAATTAACCGTATGGGTAACCAGAGAGATAAAATTGAAAAGATATGAGGAGAATAAAACCTGAGAAATGTAGAAGATAGAGAGATAAACATCTTTAAATCAAAAGTAGGACTTAGAGTTTCTGCTCTGCTGCAGTTTCATGTTTATTAAAAGGATTTATCCTGGAATCATCAAGACTGAGGCCACTAGCTGTTCATTTCTCCTCCATTTATCTTATTGATTTCCAAGTTATGGGGATTACAAAATCCAGTCATGCAAACCCCCCTCCAAAGTGTTTTGCAGACACCATGGAAAATACATTCTGCAAACAACAGAGTTCACTCTTCCTTCTCTCCTACTTCCAACCCTCCCCTCTAATTTTTTTTTTTTTTTGCAGTATAATGAGCCTACAGCTAATGTTAATCAGGCAATATCCCTCTCACATAAACATGATTACTTCTCCTGTGAACTTATTTCTTTTTCTTTTTTCTGGTCAGGGCTGGGAAGGAAATACAGAGAAAATCCTCAGAAAAGCAGAGAGATTAACACCCACATTAATGTATATGCTGACATATGTGGAGCCTATTAACTGCAGGACACATAATTGCCAATCACTCAAGTGCAGGTTCTGCTTTCTGACTGACATATTCCTAAGTTTTGTTTGAGAAACATTATTTCTCATGGGTCATTTTCAAGAAGCAGCCCAGTCACTGGTCCTAAAGCAACCAGATATACATAATATATATGTATGCATACCATATTTTGAACCAGTGATTTGACACTGGCTAGTGTTGAAATGTGTTTCTCGTGTGTTTCCATATTTATGTCCCAGGTGTAACATGAACAGTTGCCTTCAGTGAGACTAAGGTAGACTTCCTTCAACATGCCTTGCTCATTTGAGGCCCAATACACCAATACAGATCTTTCCCTATTGACAGCACCATGAGGTAACAGTGGTTTCACCCCCACTGTTTCACACCTTGCTAGGAGAGGACATGTGAGAATGCCATCCAGGGCAGAGGGAGCTGGATGAGGTCTCAATGGGGTTGTGGAGACAGAGGACTTTGCTTGACCTTGTGAGATGAAACAGAAACATGTGGGGAAGAATGAGCTTAGAAAAGACTCACTCCTCTACTGCAAAATCAGGAGCTGCCAGATGACAAACATGCTCTCTGGTGCTTGAGCTTAGAATTTCATGGCATAGTGCCAATTTTATGTAGTAGGTATTTTGGATTTTACTGGTCAAGCACCAAATTCTGTGTATTTTTATTATTGTTTTATCCTTTTTTTGATACAGTTGCTTATGTTGTAAACTAATATGGAGATGGTTTGAGGGAGAGGTGCTGAACATGCCTTTAATTTCAAAATAATGAAAGATTTATGATGGATACTAAAGTAGAAAAATGAACCCATATTTATAAGTTTTTTGTAGTGGACTTTCTTATTTCTATTACACCTATTAAATGGATTACATTGCACTAATGGATGTGTTTTATATATGCTATTTGTGTAGCAACTTTTCTCACATAACAAATGGCAAATGCCTTATAGGGATGATTCTCCCAAAATGAAATCTGGTGAAAAGAGTTACTAGTACTAAGCTGATTTCCTTAAAAGATCTTCATTTACCTTCATTTTCCAGTGTTGTATGAAATAGGCCACTTTGCATTCCAGGTAACTACAATAAAGCTCCACATCTTATAGGGGACTTGGAAATTATATGAAGGAGTGAATACATCTCCTTCCAGTTTTCTGCAACCTGTCTGCCTGAATACCTCCTCAGGGTGACATGCAAGTGTGACTGGAATCCCATGACAGAAATGTAGTTTGATTCATGGCAAGAGGCTGCTTCAGACACCTGGGAACCCATTTGGTAGCATCCCTGTCTGTAGGTGAAAAGACATGAACCTTCTGTTTGAACCAGAAGAAACCAAACCAATAAAAGATGCCTACAAAAATCCAGTGTGCACCTTGTTTCAACCTGTGGATGGAGCCAACACAGGGAGGCAATCTGGCTTCTCCCAGTCCGCTTGACACTAGGGCTTGGAAAGTGGGCAGTGATCAAGGCAGCAGTGCAGAAGAACCCCTCATCTGTGGTGCATTTGTATGCTGAACGCATCCATAGGCACCATTTTTCTGACAGATGAGTGTGGTTTAATAGGCAGTGCAAAACAGAAGATGCTATATGTACAGACCTAATGCAGTAGAGGAGACACATTTTAAATTTTGTTATTAATTATATCCAAAGGATCTGATCAAGAAAACAAAATTAAGATTGCAATTTAATGAAATAGTGATAGATGCATTACCTAGCTAGATATTTGAATAAAAAAATACAAGTAAATGGGAGATTTGAGCAGTGGCTTTGGAAAGTCTATTCTTCCTTTTTTCCATGTGGCTACTTTTATTTTGCATGTCTGCTTTTTTGCAGGGTTAGTATAATTATTTTTATCCCCATGTGTAAAATATTGTAAATGCACACAGAGGATGCAGCACAGGCCATGTGTGTGTGTTTGCTTGTGCATAGAAATGTACATGAATTCACTCATGTATACATATGCATGAACTCTTTATTTTTGTGTTTATGTGGATACATGCACACATGCGCTCAGTATATCCAGTATCTTAAGCCACTCAAGATTTAATTTAAGCACATGTATTTTCCAGAATGATTCCTTCAGCTATCAGCCACAGCAGTAAGCCTTCTTCTCCCTGCACTGTTCTGATAAAGCTGCCCTGCCATCACTGACCTGAAATCTCAGCAAGCTGATGGGTAGATCTTGTTTCAGATATGCATTTTGATGAGACTTCAGTACAAATCCAATCTGGGTTGCAAGCTAGCTGATGCATGGCTGGCCTTCTGTTCCTTATTTAACAGAACCATATTTTCCTCATTGCATATACCGAATTCTGTTTAAGGATCTCTGTTCAGCCTAAATTTGAAAACAAAATATACTTCAGCTGATAGGAGGAATCTGTACACAAGAGCAAGCGAAAAGGGAGAGTGGCACACGTTTTCGGCCATAATTTAGTACACAGATGGTAACGATAGGAGGTGTTGGTTGCAAGAAATGAGTTGTTCAGGAAGATTCGCTCAGCTGAATTTTGATTTTCTTTCCAGCAGACCTCCTCACTTGGTATTGTTTATGCAAATATACCCTCTTTTCAAAAAGCGTCTGGCTTCAGAAAAGGCCTGGCAGCAGAGCACAAAAGCTAAGTTGTACAGCAGCTACCAGACCTGAAAAGACAGGCTGAATGGAGCAATGGATGCAATATGCAGTCGGCCAGACAAACAGAAGAACCATTCTTTTCTGGGTACCAGTGGTGTGTGGAGAAGGCAGCCTATCCCAGAGGGAGGAAGAAAAGGCCTTGAGATGGGGGTAACTGCCCTGATCCTATAGAAAAAAATAAAAGGCTAAAGGGACCAGAGCCAAGCATTATAGATGCAACTCTGGTTAAGACATAAAACTGCTTTAACCCACTTTTAGGACCTCTTGTGGTGCTGCTAACTTTGCCAAGAGAAATTAATTGGAAATTTACGTTGCCTGTAGGTAGGAAAAATGGCAATGAAAAAAGTAGAACAAATCTTTACAATACAGTAACTTTCTAACCCCTAGGAAAGAATGAAGACATTTTATTTTTGCTGTTAGCTTTAGCAGATAAGTGCATTGGAAAATACTTTTCTAACAGCAAAAATTTAGCTGAGATGAATTCTCTGCACAGAACCGCAATTACATGCAGTCACATATGTGCAGAGAGAGCAAGTGAGCATTAGTACAAGGATATTGCATTGCACAATGTGCACGTAATAGGAAACACTGGTTTCTTAATGCAATATAAACATAAATATTCACTACTCATCAGTGTTTTATTTCTGCTTGTAATCCAAAAGCTTGGTATAACCCAACCATTATGCAGTGAAAAACCATTTAGTTATATATGACACTATACTATAACTTCAGCATTATCCCCTTATTTGATAAAAACACTGTTGTTGTCCACTGTGTTTGTACATCTCCTTAAATATTTGAGATAATAATTTGCAACACATATCTTCCACCAAGATTTTAAGCAAAAAGGTGTTAGTTTTCTAATAGATTCACATTTTGTATATGTTTTTTCAAGTGCTGCATGTAAGTACAGCAGGTATGTTTAGTACACAAAACACATGCAACCTCAGAAACTTCCAGTGCCATATTGTATGCCAACTGCAAATTCAACTGCAGATACACTTACCTATTTTGTTTGGTGTTTTCAAAGGGTTTCATATGTTATGAAGAAACCGTCAGCTCTGTTAAGTGAAATTTTTTTGTCAGGTCATTCCTATATTTAATATATGAATAATGTATTTTTAATTTCAGTATTTCTGGATGCTTGTCTTTTAACTGAAAAAGCAAGTCTAGAATAGTTGTTTTAAAGGCCAGTCAGAGATAGCATGAACAGCACAGAGAAAGCATCTTGAATTGCAGTTCTGCAAAATCTGGTCATTAATTCAACCTTATATCTTATTCTTTTTATGCCAACAAATCTGAAAACAGAGTACAAGAGAGAATGGCATCATCTGCATTTCAGTGGCCTGCCTTCAATATAAAAGCTATCTTCTTATCTCTCCTTTTTGTCCCCCTACAAGAAGTGTAGCAGAGACAAGGATTTTTTTGGAGGATTTTGGTGTTAGAGTGAGGGGTTATTTGCCATCTGCCATCAGCTTGTAGTTTGCATATCAATAAAAAAAATTAATAAACTAAATTCAAGCATATATGATACAGTTAATGTGGAAGGTCCATTGTTAAGGGAGAAATAGTATATTCTTATCAGTGGCTTTAAACAGCTATTCATCATTTCTAAAGGGCAATTATTTGGAATCTATTAAGCTAGAATTCATAATACCCCTGCATACTGAATTTTAAATAGAAATCTGTATTTAGATGAAGGAATACATTAGTATAAGTCATTAGAGCACTGAAAATCCATGACTTGTTCATTTTTCACTTCTTTTTTTTTTTTTTCAGAGAATATGAAGTATCGAGAATCTGAACATTTAAAGAAAACTTCCCAGTGTGTCCTTTTTTGGGAAAGTTTGAATAACCGTACATTTAAGCCTATATTCACTTTGTTTCAGATGTTGCAAATTTCTGCTGAGAAAATAAAATATCCAAGAAAAAATATTTCAGTAAGCAAACAGAAGATAAAAAGCTAGCTAGCTAGCTAGAGAGATAGACAGATAGATGGGTGCTTCTGTATCTAGCTGCTGGGCAGCTAGGATAAAGGACTTGGTGTCAAAATGTTTCCTTGAGATAGGAAGAAAATCCATCAAAGGGCAGGGGACAGATATTTCTTGTAAAATTTTTTCTAGTGGGTATCTCATTTTATTGTGCTGGTTATGCAAAATTGTTTTTACAAGGCTGATTGTCAATGAATAAAAAATATTTGTTTCAAAAAATATAATAGAAATTGATAACAAGACTGGAGAACAGAAACTGTTTATTATGTCAGTGACTGGTAATGAATCTTCTACCAGGAGGCTCACAAACAAGTACAGCAAGGCAAAAATCCATGTCCTGGTAGAGATAAATAGGTAAGCTAAAAATCACTGTCTCATACTGCACATATTTTTACAGTAAATCTGGTTTAAAGATAAAAAAGCACAGCATATGGGTAACTTACATCTGCTTTGGAACTGTGTGAGCACCATTTACTCCAGCAAATGCACTGTTAAACATCACAGGGAGCTGTTCAACACACACGTGCACGCCTTATGTCTGTGCACAAGCCCACGGGAGTGTGCACGCACACCTCTTTACACCAAGAAATTCCCTATCAAGAGGCTCAGCCTGCTGGATTGGATATGTAGTAAACAATTACCTGGTAGCATGAGAATGTGAACTTCATATCTGCTGCTCTTTAGGATCCTGCAACTCGTTAACACGGAGCCACAACAAAATGACTGCATGGAAGGGAATGTCATGGTTCAGCCTGATGCTTTCTTATCTTTGCAAGGATGATGTTAACATTCTGTTTCTGTAGAAACAGAAAGAAATTACACACAAACAGGGAGGTATTAAGTAAGATTTGTGTGCTCCTTGTTGCAACACTGTGGATGGGTGGAGATGCATATTTCATGCCATGGGTGGGCACCATCCTCCACAGACCTCCCACAAGGAGAGCATGGCTTCCCCACAGGACCACGCAATTGCCAGCCCTTGGGACCATTTTAGTGCTGAGAGTGGAATGGGCTGAAACTGAGGAAAAAATTTTATGTTCCCTGAGAAAACCAAGCGGTTAATTTATTACAAACTTTTTTTACTGCCTTGTTAATATAGCTCTTCATTATGTCTTTAGAGAGGGAGACCTTCTTGTCACTTGGCCTCTGTGGTTTTGGGCTGGGCAGAGGATACTAGATACTCTTAAGCAAGAATGCATTTTTCTTGCAAAGAACTTTCCCAAACTGATTTTCTGTGCTGTTGGTCTATGTTCCTTTTCAGCATAGGAGGCAGAAGGCCACAGATGTAAGATTTGTAAGTGCAGATCTGCATTAGCAGTCTGGCCAGAGCATTCATAAACTAGACTTCAGATAAACTAGACTTCACTAGGTCGGGCTCCCCACAGCTGGATTTGCACTAAGTTTGGCCACCTGCTCCCCTGTTGGTGATGCCAGTACTGATGCTTACATGATCACATGATGCAAGATAAGACTTGTATACATGAGAAACTTGCATGAATGTGGCAGAAATGGGTCCTAGAAATATTTTATGAGACATGTGAACTAGCTGCCACTAGTTTGGCAACATTTGAGCTTTTTCAGTTTGATCACTGTAATGGGCAGATGTGGATTAATAATCATGGCAGACTCGAAATAATCTGATTACACCTAAATTGCAACAAAATAAATTTAGGTTTAAATTTACCATGTAACATATGTCCCATATTTAAGAGAAAACACACAGACACAGTGGGCCTGTGATTCCTTTCTCCTTGTGCAATCCCACTTCAGGACAGACACAGTTCAGGTGATGTGTGATAACAGGGAAACTCAAGAAAGTTGTTTGCATATATAAGTCTAATTTAAACCTGATGCAAAATCCCTACTTAGTTTTCAGCATGGCTTCTTTGGGCGTCTCCTAACTTGCTGAAAGGAAGTCGATTTTAAATAATGTCAAGTTAATCCAAAACACATTTTTTGGCACAGCAGCAGTTGCAGCAGTTCGAAAAAATGGAGCTTTAGTTAAACAGACAGAAAAAGAAAGAAGCTTTAGAAGGGTCTTTGGTCTAACTGACTTCTCTAGGAGCCAAGCAATAAGATATTGAATAAGATGATTAAATTGTTGTGGGTGAAAAACTACGAAAAGAGATGCATGCTCCTGCAAAAGGAGCAAAGTACATGTTCAACCTGGGAGCACAAGAAAGATCTTTGTCTAAATGGAATTATTCATGTGGTTTAAATTTAGCCCTGTGCACAAGAAGCACTTGCAGAATTTGGTGCAGTGTGCTCATCCCCTTACAAAATCCAACCTGGCATCACTGACTTGATATCAGGTCATTATCATTAGTAGCTCTCAGTCCCAATTAGAAAACTTATACACAGAACAGTTCAGATTGCAAAAGAATTTATGCTCATATGTTAAATGTAAACTTGAAACACATCCAAGAAGCCATTAATGCTCTCCATTAATTGTCATCTTGTTAAGTTTAGTACATTAATGACTTCTCTGTCTTGTGCAGTGTTCTGCATATCAGAGAGACTATCACCACAGAACCATCTACCCTGTCAGCGATACAAGTTGAGGAATGAATTGTTACTGACTCTAAATTTAGGTATCAGGAGAGGATATGCTGAGCAAGTGAAAACACAGAAGTGCAATGACATGCCATGGCTTTGTGGATATGCAGCAACAAGTAATCACACCTTAACAGACACACATAAGCTGGAGAATCGACATTGGTCCTGCGCTCGCTCATGATTTGCCTGAAGACCAAGGATCTAAATACATCTGATCTAACACAACAGTCAATTGAACTTGAACACCAGAACAAATTCAAGAAATCTCTCTGTAGCAAAAAGATGCTTCAGAAGATAAAGGGCATGTCCACTTGTATGTAAGTGCTAAAGAGTGAAAGGAATGGCTTCCCAGTAGCAGAACATAATAAAACAGAAGTATATTTTCTTCCTTTCAATGCATTTTTATTCCAGCTCCAGATAAATTAATGTATGCATATATGCAGTTTTTTTCCCCAGAGAAATAAGCCATCTTAGCTATGACACGGTTGAGAGATGTTGGTTTCCTCTGCACTTTACCTGAATCCCTGCCCATACAAGATCACGCAACGCAAGGGACTGGTGGGTGACAGAGGTCGTTCCCTACCAACAGCAGAATCCATAGCAGCTGTACTGTGCAGAAAAGGTACTCCCTTCCTCCCCTTCCTCGTCTTGGGACTGTGTGTCTAGAGAATTCCTCGAAAGGATTACATGTGTGGCAGAGATGTAAAACCGTAGTTAAATTCAGGGAGATGGCAAATTTTACTAAGCATTCCCCTGCTTCCCTCCTCCTCCAAACCCAAGAAGCCTGACAGGCTGCATTCTTACTGTACTGTCTCTCAAACCCTTGTAAAGACAAGAAGCCATGCCATAATTAATACATGAGGTACTTGAAAACATTATTGATTTGTAAAATTGGATTATAAACTCCTGTTAAAATATTTTTAGTGCCTAGGTCTTTATTGTTGTATAGTCATAATCAGCTGTTTTGAATTGAGTGTATAAAAAACATTATAAATCTTCCTGAAATTTACTGTGAAGAGTATAATGCAGCATGGAGTTTTCCTCTGCTCATGGAATTCTAATAATCAATACCATACTATATTTTTTGCTGGAGTGCATATTGGCATTTACTGTTTGCCACAGTAAAGACATTTGGCAGAATAGTGAAGGTTATTCAGGTAATTTTCCTCTAAACTTTTGGGTTCCTTATGGAAATCCTTTGGGGAGATTGTAGGAAAAATTACTCTGTACATTTTCTTTTTGTTGAAAATTGTAATATATTTGTCAGGAAAAAAAAACCAAACAAACAAAAGAAACAACCACCAACAGAAAGAATAACAAACTTTTGGTAATAAGAATGACCCCTATATTCAGATGAATTTATCTATGGATATTGGATATTGATATTATTACATTGGAAGGAACATACTTATCTTTTTTTGCTACCACTGCCGGCTTAATTAGTGAAACTGTGCTCATGTTCCTCTTGTGGCAGCCGGCACACAAGTAGTCATCTGTAATTGACACCAGTGTGATTTTTGCAAGTGCCTTCACAAAGAGATGAATCAGACTGATATTGTGTGGTAAAAAATATCTTCTTTCCTGTCTGACATTAGAGACTTATTTTTGCATACTTCGAGTGAAAGTGGATTACTTTGCTATGTTTTCCAGATAACAAATATTTATGTGTTTGTATTTTGCTAAACCCTGCATTCAAATCATCTCACCATATGCATCATCTGCACTGCAGGTCTGATGTGTTTGACGTGCACTGCTCTTCAAGGGAATGAACATATTGTTTCCATAGCATAAGCCATGGTAGGTTGCTTGTGTTGTAAACCAGGAAAATGTAGATCACCTGGGACCAATTTTTTCCCCAGGAAATCTCAGGTGGAAATCTGGGAGCTCAGTCTCAAGTTCATGGAGGACAATTCGTAGCAATTGTATGGCCACTTCTTTCAAATTCATTTTCATAGCACCAGTGCAAAGAAACTTCTTCCCTTGTTACAGGCCAGGTTGGACAATTTGTGTAGTCACTGAAATGAGGATAAAGAAAATCTGTCCTTCAGGAAACTGAAGCAAAGGTTGTAGTTGGGTCAATGTCTTTCTAAATACAGGCAGAAAGATATATAATCCAAATTTCTATTTAGAAGAATGGATCATGCTGTTGTCAGTAGATAAACACCATCTTGGTCTGCTTCACTAACAAGGACTTCTTCATTTTTGTATTTTTGTGTGCATTCTCAAAAGAAGGTGAATAGAGTTTTCAAGTAGCAACTGTAGTCATTAAAAAAAAGAAGGAAGAAGTGCAGACCATTCCTTACACTATATATGATAAGCAAACAAAGCTTGTTACTGGGTAGGGGACACTAGAAATTTCCACAAAAAGCTGTTTGAAAAAACAACAAAGGATGGCAGATAAAATTCCCACATTATTAACTAATATAATATAAATTTCAACATGCATCATGCACTACAGATAGTCATGGTTTATTGTTACAGTGAATTAATAACATTGTCAAAATAGATAACATCACATGCTCTGGCTACTCGAGTGATAGGAAGCCCATTAGGGTTTCACAGTAACAGAGCAGCTTTAATATTAAAAAAAACCAAAAACCCACAAGCGAAAAAGCTTCCCAGTCAACAAACAAACCAACTAAACAAACAAAACCAACCACAATCAAACCAGAAAAACCAAACCCACCACTATCAAGTTAAATTCTTTCTTGGGTGGAAAATAGTGTAACCCTGGCCTTCTTTGGCAGCAGAAGAAAGGGTGCTCAGACTGCATTGCCTCATTGTAGGAGATACATGCTTTGCATGCACGTCGAAGTACATTTTAATCTTGCTAATTTAATTTAGGGTGGATACTAAAAAACCACACTCGTCACCTTCTCTGCACTTGATATTTTCAGCAGAAGGAATACTAGATAGTGAAATATCTCTTTCAACCTGAATAAAATAAAAATCCACGGCACCACTCCTTAGGCTTTAGCTTCTCACCAGTGCCTACAGAGCACACCACTATTTAGTTTGACTTCCCTCCTCACCTCCAAAACAGACTTTCCAAATCTTTGCCTACAATTATGCACACCATCTTTCAAAGAGAAACATATTCTTTCAAATATCAAAAATATTGTTTCTCAAGGAAGAACCTAGATTCCTCTTCACCACTTATAAATTGGTGAGACAAGCTTTGTTAATATAAGTGAATTTAGACAACTAAGGGACTCATAATCTCCCAGATTTGTAGAGTTCATGGATTCTTATGGGAGAAAAAGGATTTTTCACTTTCTTCTGGGAAAAAAAGAAAAAGAATGAAAAATTAACATTTTCTGGTAAACTGCCTATTGAAATTAAACTTTAATTACTGCTGTAGGAAGATGAGAAGGATTTAAACTAATGTACATATTCCATAGGAGTAATACTTGGCATAGTTATTATATTAACAATTATAAACACTTTCAAGCAATAACAAACTTATTCAGCATTACAGCAATGAATTCAGCATTACATTGCTGCACACAAAGGCTTCCTAGGGGTATTACATGTTTTTGTCTGTTGATATGTCTTTCCCACACACATCACTAAAATTCTGAAAATACCTGAAATACATACGACACATGGACATAAAAGCAAGAAATTCAGGACTTGTACAGGTCTAGGTGGCATGTAAACAGGATTTAAAGTTAGAATTCATCTACAAACCCCACATATTAAAAAAAAAAAAAAAAAAAAAAAGATGTGTCTTGGAATACTACTATGATACCACCATGGTTTTGCCATGGAGGCTGTGGAATCTCCACCCTTGGATAATTTCACAGCTCAGCTGAGCAAAGCCTCGAGAAACCTACTCTAACTTTAAAGACAGCCCTGCATGGAGCAGGGGGCTGGACTAGCTAGTATTGAGAGTTCCCTTCCAGCTTCATTTACCCTATTATTCACTGAGCACTTAATAAAATATTAAGGAACGATTGTTAACTCAGCATCTAAATCTACAGTATAAAAGAACTGAAAAGATACAATTCTGTAGGTTGTGAAATACAATACCTCCTTAAAAAATTTTGTAATTACAGAACTATTTTGATGGATTGAAGTGGATAAGGAGCAATATTGGTTTACACATTTCTAAACAAGAACTCCCTGTTCTCATTGACAGAAAATATTTCAACAAAACTTTCTAAGCCACATCCCCCAGTATTCTCCTTCTTCTCTAGCAGACCTCAAAGTTGTTTTTTCTGTACAGTTTCAGTGGTTTTCTTTCCTGAACCTTAGGCCTCTAATTCACATCATTTTTTAATAACACTGAATTTGATCCAATATTACACAGGCTACTTTACAACATATGTTCTTTTTTGCTTTTACAAGTAAATGAAATGTGTCCCTTTCCCTGTGAAACATATGAATTATTCATTCCTCATAATTTTGTTTCTTTGCAGAAAACTTTATGAAAAAATTTAATTCCTATGAATATCTTGACTGCATTGCATTAAAAACCACTATTGGTTTAGGTAATAGAATATGCAGTACTGAATTAAGAATATTCCCCATAGAAATCATTTGCTTTCACTACACTGAAGAAGAAACAAAAACATTAAGCCCGTTTACTGACAGAGGTGCTTGCAATCTCCAAAGACCCTTTTTTTATTAATAATTTTCAAACTCTGGCTAAGATTGCTACTTCCCTTTGGTGTTCTTTAGTAAATTACACATTATTTTTCTTTTCATAAGAATCAAAATATTTTCATAGATGCTTAGGCATCTTATTATATCCATATGAAATTATATAGCTATTAAAGATTGTCAAAGAATGTAAACAAGTTGAGAAAACAAATCCCATATAATCCCAAATCATGGGGGAAAGTACACTAGATTTTTTAATTTTGGATTTACCTTTTGTGCCCTGTGTACAGCGTGTGGGACCCACTAGATGCAGCCACAAATGAAATATTTGTATTATAGTTAACTTCTTATGTAAAAAGGGTGAAAACCACCAGCTGTATATGTCTTTCCACTGATTTCCTTGTTTATGTATTTTAAGAATTTTTTTACTGAAGTCTTATCATGAGTCTGTCCATAAGCCCTGCTGATACTGAGAAACACTCAAGTGTATTTTTCCAAGCTGTCATACAATATTAATAAGACTGTATATTAATGATGATGATGATGATGATAATAATAATAATAATAATAATGTTCAGAAAAACCTGCACTGGATTTTGGTAGCAAAAAATTTGTTCTGTCTGATTCTTAATTGAAATATTCCCAAAGAACAAACAGTAACCACCCCAATCAGGCCAGGTAAACCTAACACAAATGAAAGTAAGTAAACAGCTGCAATCTTTCTTTTTTCCTTCCATTGACTATATGATTGCCATCAGGCACAGTATGCTTCTGTTTGACTGATTGGCTGAGAAGGCAACCAAATATCTACATGGTCTTTGAGGTGTGATGGTGGTTAAAGTGAGGGCAAGTCCATACCAAGAAAAATCTCATATTATGTGGAGAATTTGAAAGCAACAGATGCTGTTACAGGTTACTGACACTGTTACAGGATACTCTTACCACTTATGGTAAAAACTATTAATGTGGCATGCCTGTAAATATTTTAGTAGCTGCCTTGAATTTTGGAAGAAGCAATTGGACAGCACTCTCAGGCACAAGGTGTGATTCTTGGGGCTGTCCTGTGCAGGGCCAGCCAGATTTTGATGATTCTTTTGGAACCCTTCCAGCTCAGAATGTTGTGTGATTCAGTGAAGTGTCTAAGGTAGGCAATACTTCCACTCGTTCCTGTCAATGTAAATCCATGCACAGCTATTGCATTGCTGACCCGCACATACTCAAAAATGTGGTTTTATACTTTGAAAGTGGAGGCATAATGTCTAGCTGTGCTCAGCTCTGCCTGTTACATTTTTGAGTCCCAAGCTTCTCCTTGCTCTTAAGGCCCTTTCAAGTTCTGTTCCAGTCATAGAGTCCCAAACTTGGAGTGATTCCTCTTGTTGATGCTTCAGATTCCTAGGGCACCTCCAGGACATCTGGGTGCATCTATGTGCAAGACTGGCTGGCTTTGGGGTGTCACCTACCCTTTAATTCTTCAGTGGCTGTCCCAGTAAGGGTTGTGTAGCAGTCACAGCATTCCTTCAATATCTGCAGATCAACATCTGCTGACATCAACACCCACAATATAACAAAATAGTCAGACTCCTCTAAACCAAGATATTACCAGAGAGATTGTGAAATGTGCCACGGGTGTGGCACAGCCCATCTGCTGCTTTATCATGGCAGTGGGCTGTTTGTGATGGCCCTGTGCCCAATGCAGCTGTCCAGGAAACAGAATCACCAGCTGCACTGGGTCTGTCCTTGAGATGCCTGGGGCCTACTCCAGGGAGCCCTGCCATTAGTGCAGTCATGGAGGATATCCATCTTTGCCTGCAACTAATGGTCATGGGCTCCTGGTACATGACCTGTGCAACCTGCTCTAGGTGAAGCTGCTGTAGCAGGGGTTTGGACAAGATGATGTCCAGAGGTCCATTCTAACCCAAATCATTCAGTGATTTTGTGATTATGTGGTACATGCAGTCTATCAGTTCCACAAACTAAACATCAGTAGTGTGAGAATAACCATCTCCCCTGCTGTCAGTGTGTCCTATTTGTATGTGACCTGACAAACATCAATCCAAGATATTCTTCCAATGTATGATCAGTTGGTAAGTTTAGGCAGCTCAGAATTTGCTCACAATGCATTCACGATTGCTTTCACAATAGGTAATGTCCACTGACAAGCAGTTACCTGTCACAAAACAAGCAGTGCTTGTGAAGACAATGATAAAACATCCACTGTGAATGCATCTAGGAAAGCAGTCATTCTGGAAGCCTGTTCTGCAGATCAGCTCTGAAACTGTGTGTGCTGTTAGCTAATATGTTTACACGTGCATATGCATCTGTAACTACAGATTCCTCTATTCATATACAGTGTCTGTGTTTCCATTTGCCTTTGCCCTACCACATATAAAAATAATAAATCATTGGTTTCCCCAAGCTTGATAAAATCTCACTGTCAGATTCACCCACATAAACCACTAAGCATCTTACATTCTCTTAAAATTCGTAACTGAAGGCTAAAATTTTCCTCTTTGTTTTTTTTATATATAGCAACAAACTGACTGGGTAGCTATGAGAGAGGGAGGCAGAAGCTAATGTGGATCTGCTGTTTTGCTGTTTGGCTGTCATAGGGCTTAGACACGAGAACTGAGACCCTGGAGACTCCTTGTGCCTGCTGTAGCAAACACTAAAAGATGAGGAAGAAAGAAAGGAAGCAAAGATGGAATGATAAATTAGACTAGGGGAGAAAACAAAAGGGAAGACAAATAACAGAGGGGGAGAAAGGGAAAGGAGAAAAGATGGCAAATGACAATTGAGGTCAAGTTGTTATAATACAAAACAAAACACAGACTTATGGTGCAGAAAAGGTCTGAATTAAATTTTCCAGATTTATTTAATTTTTTATTGTTTTAAGTGTTGGAAATTTGAAACCCTACTGCTTGGCATTTAACCTCACTTTTCCTTTAATACAACCCTTGCAGAAAGTATACCATATAAACCCACTGTTAGCCATCGGAAGTTGTGTCCAGATCCTAAATTGAACATTTCTGATTCCCTGGTTCAGACAGTTCAAGATGTTGGTCTGTATGAGTGTTGTATAATTAATTTTACAAGAAGAGGGAACAGGTCGTTTATAATATCTGGACAACTGAAATGCAGACTAAGTCTTCAGTGACTTACTCCATTTTTTGACTAACAGAATGTTGGGTTTTAATCAAACACAATGAATTATAAAAGCAAGTATGTTCTTTTCACTTATTACGGATAGAAGAAAATAATTTCTCACCTTGCACAAATAGTATTATCTCAGATGGTATAGTAGTAATACCTGTAAGGGAATGAAACTTTCATCATTAAAAAAACCATTTTTTTCCTCTGAAAATATAGCTCTTCTCTTCAGCATTTATCTTTCAGCAGCTGTCTATTATCCAGTCACAACGTTCAATTTCATTGAAATTATCTCCTAAATTGAATCATAAATGTAGGAGATATTTGTAACATAATAGACAAATGAGGTGTTACTCTGAATGAGCTGGATATTCAGTTCCTGTCTTAGCTGACTGCAGCATTCATTAAAAAGGAAACACAGTTCCCACACAAATGCACACTTCTTATGAGAGGTTCTGAGCACCAGCTGTTCCCATGGCCACCTAAACACTTTCTGTTCTGGACAGCTCAGAGCCATATCACAGTATACTGGGGAGTTCATCCTTGCTTCATGCTTAGTGAAGTGCTTTGGCAGAAGAGCACTCTGGAAATTTAATGTTTTGTGAAGTTTTGTGACTCCAACAAACATGGCAATTGTTTCTGGCTTTTGAGTCTTAGATACTCAAACCAAAGAACACTCTTATCCATGAACTCATGAACACGTTACAGAATGATTTGCAACTCCTCATGATTTTCCTAAATGCTGTGCAGATCGCTCCAGTATCAGAGACATTTCCGAAGCCAAAGTATTTCTTTGTAATTGCCAAATTTAATCCAGTGAGCACAGACATATGCTTGGAGACACATAGCATTACTCTTCCTTTGAGAGCTTCAGTATGCTGCTATTTGATTAGGAGGTTCTGGTGGGTAACATGGTAACTAAATAAAAGGTTGTGTCTTAAAAATTCTTTATTTGTTTTACATTATGCCATAAAAAGTTAATTACAAAACTCTGCCTTATCTATAGCATATCCCTTGTTGCTAACATAATTGCACACTCTTCAAGGTAGCCTTCTGTATTTGCCACTATGCTTGAAAGTGTTACTCATCCTCAGAGTGATACATAAAGGAAAATCTGGGTCCACAGCTGTTTCCTTCATTGTGTCATGCTTGTAAATCCCTTTTATCAGCTAAACTAGGACTAAACATGCCAGAGAAATTATAAATGGTGCAGAATTTATTTGTAAATAAAATATTTTTGGGGATCTGTGCAAGTGAGGTCTGCATCAGGTTCATCTCACTGGAAACAAAGGTACAGAAAAGAGTGAATAACACACTGAGCAAAAGTGTTCACTGTCTGAGCAGTGCAGTTGAAGAGGTGTAGCAGAGGAGAAAATGCAGTTGGAACTTTTTTCCTGTTTCAATGCTGAATTTTAGTCTAGGCTCTAAACATAATTTCTATACACACACATACAGAAATCTAAACCCCAGATATGAAAAATTATACCCATGTAGACATATCAAAACAAAGTGGGCATAGAGAACTATGCCAAGACAGCTAGTGAGAAACCATATCTATGAAAAAATGCTTACTTTCTCATTTATATTAGGAAGCTGTTATGAAGAAATACTGCATAATTTGAAATATACACCAAGTTGACTCTTTTGTTTTATCAAAGGAGGCTGCTTTGACTAAGGCTTCAAGTCCAGACTAAGGCTGGACAAACTAACTTGCAGAAACATGGCTGTGACATGGCTTGTACTCACTGCCAGCTCACTTTCCTGATTGTTGTCCCACTGCTTCCTCACAGCAGGATGCATCAGTGTTGGGGCCTAATCTTTGACAATGTCTCAGTTGCAGGCATCTATCCTTTGATAAGTGGGTTTTACAGAACCATTATTTTAGGTAATGTTCCCAGTAATCCTGGACATTAACTCACAGGCTAGTCTGGCCTCTCTGTGCTTGATGAAGGCATAATTTCAGCCCCTATTTCTTTTCTAGGTATAAAATGACATGTATCTGAAGCTGTATCCCCTTAATGTAGGATGAGATGGGGGAAGAGAGAGGCCAATATAATGTCCACTACCTCTTACACGTTACAAAGTACAGATCTTCACAAGAACAAGTAACAAAGGCTTAAATATGCTCCAGGGCATCTCTTGACCTCCATTTTAATTCAGCTTTCTCCACTGTCTGGGGAACTGCTGAGGGAAAGCCAGGAGGTGGAAGTTATGTGAAAGTCAAGCACTTTTTCCTTCTTCCCTCCCCACTCCCCCGCCTTCTTCCCTGTGAAAGAAGGCAGAAGCTGTGTGCAGTTGTTATTGTTCCTTTGTGCTGGGTTTCACCTCCTGTTTTCTCACACCCCAGGGACTGCCTTAACAGCCCTCTGTGAAAAAAAGTCTTTAGAGCAAGCATCATCCCTCCAGCCAAATGCTGTAAAGGAAGTTCACCCTCCCAAGCCTGAGAGTCTGCTCCCACATCCTCTGATTAGAGGATTTGCTGGCATGGTTAACCAGGTGAGATGGGTGAAGGACCAGCACTGGGAAAACAGTTCGGCTTTTTGTGTGGTACCATTTCTGGGGTGGCAGACCTCTGACTGGGGTGAATGCCATTACTCTAGTTGTTCTTAATACACTCCCTCACCTTTCTTTAATGTAGAACACATCCAGTTTGGGATCAGATTGGCATGGGGGAAAAATGCAGTTACACTTTTTTCTATAAACAAAATAGATCTCCTTTATATTTTCTTCATGTTTAGTATAGGCCCAGTGGTCTGATGACCCTTAACCCTTGCATTCACTGTGGAGAACATAGAAAATTGTTTTTCTCCAAGGAAAAGAGGTGGAGCTAGAGCTTAATGCCACTGTTTAGTGAGGCAAACTGTACCAAGAGCCCAGATGTGCTTCCCAGGCTGGAAAACAGCAGCTGACATAGTAGTATTAAAGCAGTACCTCAAAATTAAAGAAGCTTTGCTCCTATATAGCTGCTCTGCACAAAATCTGGGCTTAATGCTGACATGTTTTGCAGCAGAGCAAGATCTCATATATGGAGATGGAATTCCTCCTGCTCAGAGCTCACTGTAGACTTGGGGCTTCTGTTATTGTATTCATAGACATATTGGCTCCAGGCCTGCTCACCAGTGTGGTAAAATGCCCAAAGTTTGCAGCAAGAGCAGAATCAGACCAACTGTAAGAGCTAGACAGTTAAAAGCAAAATAACCCACTCTCCCACCCCCACAAAAGCAGCGTAGCGTATACCATGCAAAGTGTCAATAAAAAATACAAAACAATGATTAGCTTTCCACATAAACATTTCATCACATCCTTTCTTAACACCAATCATTGTGACAGTCCATGACAATATAAACGATGACATGTCTGAGGTGCTCTAATCCATCCAGCTTGTGTTGCTGTACTTGTCAAGAAACAAAAATCCTCCATAAAACCTCTAACCAAAACAAAACTCTACTATCCCACATATGTTACCAATGCTTTCTAAAAACAGCCATTCAACAAGCTAGGCTCCATACCATGACTTCAAATTAAACCATATGTTCATTTATAAAATGAAAAACTTCTGGGGTGAATGAGCCTTGGAGATGGAAATCATGATTTTCTACAAGGGAAACCTTGGGTGATCTCTATGCCCATCACACAAGTAGCTGGACACTTGTGATACTGTGCCATTAATGTTGGCTTCCTCATAAAGGTCCTCTGTTTGCAAAGAAGGGCTCAATATGTGGACTGTGGGCTTGATTTTTTCCATTTTGACATTATTTAAAAACAAGCTGTGACATAATCAGTCTCAGAGACTTTGTGGGCATTGTGTGGAAAATCTCTGGCATTCCCAGCCTGCAGCTCACACCTTTCACTAAGGTCCAGACTAACTTCTCCTGTAAGAGGAGATAGTGGAAAGAAACCGAACAAAATTTCACTGAGCTCAGACAAAACCTTCATTATATTTAGTTCTTTAATAAATAGGAATTATAAAACTGATGTGGAATTAGAAGGAGGGTAAATCAACAAACAAAAATGCTACACAAGCTTGGTCTCCACAGCTTCCCTCTAAATAATGCATACTTCAAGGTCCATAGGAGTTATGGTAGGAAGATTTCTCCTGCCACTTTGACTTGCATGAAATTCAAACTGGGGCCAGACCCATGAAGCAAATCATCCTGGCATGGAGGCCAACACAGCATTTGGCTAGCTTTGGGGAAGAGGTGGTAAGAGAAGGTAGGTCAGAAAATGTGAATGGTGAGGCTATGAAATACTTGGATGCCCGGAGGAGGTTGATTCCTTTACATTACCCTTCTCCCAGGCACTCTAGCCCTTCATATCCCCAGGGGCCTATTCCCACCACATCACCACTTTCCTCAACCCAACTCATAACACAGGGCAAGCTCTGAAAAGATAAACAAGGGGTCAGAGAACAAAGGTAGAAGGACACTGAGGCCAAGTAGAACTGAGCAGGCCTGGGCTGGACTTCATGGGGTGGCACTATAGCAACATCACAGACACAGAGATGGCACTGATACCTGGGTTTGCCTTATGTGGTGTTGCACACAGTTAGATTCATAACATGGCACTGCTATGAAGATAACACATACCCAGGCTGAAGGATAGAACAAAAGCTCACTACAGCATAAGCAGAAGAGCAAACAATCTCCCTTTCTGATCTGCCTTGAATCTTATGAAGGTTACTCCTAGGATGTAAATAGCACTTTGGGGCCATTTTAGCAGTGATAGTAACTTCCGTTTTCATGACAACTCTTTCCCATTTCATAGCAAAATGAGATACCCGTAAAGAATATTTTCCACGTTGTTCTAACAAGAGGGAATTGCATATTTCACTGCAATATGCTAGAGAAGGGGGAAGGTGCTGCAAAGTATCACCTACATATTTTTCACTTCTAACAAGCCACTTATTAGGATGGCAAATGCTGTGGGATGCAAATGTCCTTGTAGTACACCCTTTAAATGTTGGACTTTTTTCTTGCTTAGCTAAAACTTTCTACTGCCTCTGAATTTCCTTAGCCTCAGGGCTGCTCTGATTTCCAACTGTCTGCTCATGACCTCAGAGGTCTATTCTTGTTGTTGGGTTTTGCTGGAGACAGCACATCCTCACCTTCTACATCAGACTGAGAGTTTGGAGGGCTTAGGAATTAAAATGACAGCCCGGTAATGTACGTAGATTGATTAAAAAACAAAATAGGGTAATAATGCCTCTATACCATAAGGATAAAATGCCAAGAACTGGTGGAAAGCAGACACTGCTGCTGTAGCCCTGAGGCTGAAAAGATACGCAGGGAGCAAGAGAAGCCCAGCTAGTGCAGATAGCCAGCCCTCCACGAGTTGTTTACATGCTGGCCAAGGCTAAAGCGTGGTGGTAGGAAACAGGTTTGTTTTTTATAATCTGAACGTGCTCCAGTGGCAAGCCTGCCTGACCCCTCACGGGGTGAAGTTTCCACGTGGGTCCAGAGGTTCACCCGGGACCACAGCTGACTCACCGTCTGGGAATCTGGAGTAGGCATGGCCTTTGTAAAAAAAGCGATGCTAAAAACTTACTGTGCAAGATAAACAAGGAAAACATGCTCCTTGGCACACAGGCGGCTCAGATGTTGACTATTGTGTTCTCCTGGAGTTAATCATCGCTGACCAGGCCCCCCTTTGTGGTGGGAGGTGAGCTGCGGCCGCTCACTCAGCGCTGAGGAAGCAGGTGCAGCAACAGCCCATTGTTACAACATTGTTTTGAAAATTGGGGAACTTGATATATTCCCCACCCCCCCCCCCCCCTTGGGGGAGCAGGGCAAAGCTTGGCATGGTGATGCAGGTGGCACAGCTGGAGGAAGGGAGGGCAGGGTAAGCACGCATGGCCACCTCACCTAGAGACCCAAAGTTTTTTCTTGAACCTGTGTTTTTCTTCACTGCTTTGGAGGTTGACCTTGATCCCTGTTGGAAAAATTGGCCCTCTGCCCAGCCTGGTCACACTTGTCTGCCAGCTTGGGGTCACCACCACGGTCATTAGCCCTTACTCCAATTACAGCTTCACCACCTAGGGCATATCCTGGAGGTCACGTTAAGCAGGCGCTCAGATAGAAAGCCTCACAGACTCTCTGGGCAGTAGGCCAGACACAGGACAGGCTCTCTGAGCCACCCTCCTTCCAGAGACTGCGTGTGTGCATCTACCACCTAGCAGATCCCAGCATGCTGGCATTGGGCACCTTCACCTGAGAGACAGATATCTCACTTAATTTCTTCTCCTTCCCCCTCTCGGTTCCTCAGTTCTTTCACATAATGCAATTAATTACACCTCACCTTCATTGCTGCTTTTTGCAGCACTGGTTGTATAAAAGGCCTTCTCAACAGGAGACCTCCCACTGCTCTCCATCCCAGTCTGCAGGGGCTAAAGGTGATGATAAACTGATGGCCACTATTTGGTCTATCTGAAACAGGTGTGTTTGCGTTTTGTCACCATTTCTAAGGGACAGATGGACATGTTCTTGCTACTTGTTAATTCTCTTTAATTCTTGCTACTTTGGCTAACCTGGCTGACAGTGGGTTAGGGAAGTCACAGTCACACAAGGATGAGAGGGCAGGACTGAGATACATGTTGGTGACACTGATAACCCATTCTGATCCTCTTCTGCGACTGTAGGAAGGGCTTCATTTCCCAAAGCTCCTCTTTCACACACCCGTGCAATAGCAATGTTTTAAGGAGGAAAAAAGAACACAAGACCAAGATGGCTTTTCAGTCTTTTACGGACTTTTAGCTCTTCTCTAAATGATTTGCTACTAAGTCTTCTTTGTCCCTGGTTCCTTGACATTTCTGGAAAACTTAGCACATGTAACTAGAAGGAAAAAATTATATACTAAATTCAAAAGTATTTGGGGTTGGGATTGTAAAAAAAATTATTTGGAGTATAAGTCCTTCAGGCATCGTTCCTCACAATGTGTCAAGAAAAGGCAGAGATAGGAAAGCATTAATTTTGACCCAAATCCATAAGGCTTTAATCTCTGTGACTATAAAAAAGTAGGGGATAACACACTGCCTTTATTAATAAGAAAATAAATGGCCAAGATAAAAGTGATAAGTGATATGATTAATACGCAACTATGACATGAACATCATTGTTCAAGAATGGCTGGTAAGGTAATAGTAACTTCTGAAAAAACCCTGCATGGAGTGGTGCTGTAGGATTTTTCTGTTGTCTTTACTAGAAGAACATGCAGAACTTTTTCTGCTTAATTTCTTGCTGTACTGACTCAATTATGTGTGATTCAGTCTCGACTCTCAGCTCTTTTATGAGAGTCCTCCTAACTGCAAGCTCTTCAGACGCCTTTAGGTGGTCCCTGAAGTGAGTAATAAGAGTGACCTCCTGCAGGTGTCGTATCTGTTGAGCAATTCAGACAGCCTTATAAAGCACTTGGAAATCAAGGCAGAAGCTTGTCACACGAAACACTAAGCCCTGTTGTGCATAATAGCCTTGCAGGTTGCAAAGCTAAAGTGCTACAGCCTTGTAAGGAGCTCTACAGTAATTTGTCTGTTAATGTACATGAAGGGATGAAGGTATTTAATTCAGTTAATTTTTTTATTTGTTATTTATTTAGATACTTCAGGCATGCGATTCCTGTAGTCACAAGAAATGCCAGATGCTATAGAAAAAATCAAATGCTCTGTAGGTTTTTCTGTCGTTTTGAATATGGAGTCACCCAGAAGACCCACAATTGGTATAAAATCCTCGCTGTAAAAGGGACAGAAAAGCTGTGGAGCAGAGAAGTACAGAATATGACAGTATGTCATGTGGTTAAATGCAACATGAGAACAGGTAGATTTTCTGTTGGATGCAAATTCTCAGAGCTGCCAAATGCCAGCATCTTCAGCTAATTTAGCAGCTCTGTGGATGCTTAAAGTCTCTCAGTATTTCTTGTACCTCTTTTTGGTTTTTTGTGCAGTCATTAGCTTCATTCTCCTTCTCTCAGCCCACATTGATTGAAGTGTCTGCATTTAGAGAAACTCAAAAATCTCAGGTGAGGCTTGTTCAGTGAAATCAGTTAAACTAACCTTTTGTTTTCAATGCACAGCCATTTAAGCAATTGGAACATTATTGGAAAGTGTTGCAAAGCCAATAAAAAATTTGCTGAACGTTGTTAGCTTGTTAGGACCTCTAGGCAGGCTTTTTAAAGTAAAATTTGTTTGAAGGTAGAGAAGACTGAAAAATCTAATCCTGTAGATTTGCCTTTTTAGGTGCAAATCGAAGTTTTAGGCTGGTGAGATAGAATTAGTGTTTAAAGATACCTGTTAACCTTAAAATAGATTTTTTTCTACATGCCTGCTATTTTTTCATCTCAGGTTCTGCAGCCTGGACTAAGGGAAGTAGACTTTGTGTTTCTGCAGTGGAATTAAGCAGTTGTTCTTTCATTCTTATTTGACAGAATTTACACAATTTTCTGAAAGAAATTTTTTTCTTAAATTTTGATAAAGGAACTTCTGAAGAAGCTGAGCTTATAACAGAGAAGGGAGTAGGGTGTAACTGTAGATCTGATGAAGACCTAGAATATTTGACAGATGTAGATCTGCAAAAAACCCAAGGTTGAAAATCAAGACTTCATCCTCTATAAGATTCAAAATTATTCAGATGCAAGTTTTCAGTTTCAGTCCTTCTCAATCTAAAACTTTTTAACAAAAACTAGGTGAAATTATCTGGTATGTCCTATACACTAGAAGAATTAAAAATTTTGGAATTTCCAACTCTCTACATGACAGCTTTCTGCTACACTTTTAATATGGAAATAATGAGCAAAATCATCTGTAATAAGTAATTAAGACCCCTCAGAGCAACACCCAATACATGATGTTACCCGTGCACAGTTAAGGGACAGGATGAGTCCTCAACTCCTCTTTAGCCTTGTTTGTGTCCTGAGCAGAAGTACTGTGCCTCCACTGGGATCAGAGTTACAGAGATCCTTCAGTTGATGGCACAGTTGAACAGAGAAGTTGATACTGAGATGGTTGATGGGCCACCTTCAATAGATGATCCAGCTTTGGCTGTTGCACCCTGTTCCTGGAATGTTTATTGTCTTTACTGGGACAGGACCATGACTGTCTGTCCTTTCCCTAGGAGAGAAAATCTGTTTAAAATTATGTAAGTGACAGTTATCTTAACCTTGCATGCTTGCTAATTTCACAGCAAGCCTTTTATTCTTGGTGAGTTTACTAGGATATTCCTTGGTATTCCTGACTTAAATATTCAAAACTTTATTCTCAAATAATGTCCTTAAAGCTATCTCTTCTATACCTTGCTTGTAGATGACATAGTTTCTTTCATAAAAAGAAAAAAAAAAAGCAAAGCTGCCCCATTGTAGATTTCTACAACTTTTTTTTTTTTAATCTGCAAACCCAATACACTGCTGTAACTTGCATATGCAATTTTTTAAAACTTGTTCTTTGGATTGAGTTCTTCTGCTTTTGCTGTATCTTAGACTGTCATTTTCTAAATGTGTTCAGCAGCTGTACTGGTGCTCTTATCTTACAGATATTTTTTCATTTTTCTATTTTGTGTGCGCATTTTGGTTTACAGAGTATTAACAGAATACTCAAAAAAAGCTAGTAGTAGGAGTGTTTCATACCAGCTTTCCAAAGCAAAGAGCTGACAGTAGGGAGAAATAATACACAGTGTGCATTGACTAACCATCCATGGATTCCTTTATAAACCTTAGCAGGAAAACAAATCTGTAAACTCAAGATGAGGTCCTGAGACAAAGACAGGATGTAAATTCCTGCTTGGTACTTGTTTCCGATGAGCTCAATCAGATTGCTGCTAACAGCATTTCCTTCAGAGAAGATATGGGGGAGTTGTGCAATTACCTAGGATACTTCAGTTTAAAGTGCTGCTGACCATAACTCTTACTGTGTAAATTACGAAGTATTTGTCTGGGTGAAATTCACTGTAAATCAAAAGCTACATTCTTAGTCTATATTGTTTTTTCACCAGTTTGCTAACAGCTCAGGGAATTTAGAGCAGTCATTTAACTTTGAAAGTGTATTCAGAGACATATATTTTCCCGCATCCTTCCTTAAGGAATCCAAGTTATTTGAACTGGACTATTCCAGGCAATTCACCTGCTGCTTAAAGACTAGAGAATCTGTCCCCTGGTGAACTTAGTTGAAAAATTAGAAAGTTTAATTTAAAAAATGTCAGAATGCTTTGCCTTTCTGCCCCTGACATTTATTTTTCCTGCCTCATCGAATGTGGCTAGAGCCATTCACCAAAGTCAATGTAGAGTATTCACTTTTCTGACAATTTGACTATTTTTCATACTCTCCCTTCAAAAAAGGTTATAGCAGCCACCAAAATGGAAAAGAAATTTTCACTTCCACATGAGTGGAGCATCTACTATCTCATAATTTCTCAAAATGGGTGTGCGGGTCCTGAAGTGAAGAAGGACAGAGAAGAGATCACCCATCTGTGCTGAAGAGTACAATGCTACTGTATTACTGTCTCTCGAATGTAAAAATTTGGGCTAAATCCTAGTCTAGAGCTTCTAGTTATCTTGTGTTGGCTAGCAAGTGACTATAGTACGCTATAGAATGCACAGTGATAATTTTAATTTTCTCTATTACGAAGTCTTCTTGCCAGTATAGAACTGTCTTTTGGGCTGTATGATGAAATGTGATAGTGGCATGCTGCTGTGGGATTGCTTGTAGAGCTCCAGATAGAGAATTTTTTCACCATTCTTTTTGCTGCTTCATCGCCACTGTGCACTGCACAGAACACTCAGTTTCTTTAGAAATTACAATACAACTGTGGCTATAGGGAAAGAATGTGCTAAGAGTGTAGGTATAAATTAAATGTTAATCACACAGAAATTATTACAATTTGATAATATACAAAAGGAATCCATCTCCCTTGAAATTAAAGAAAAATTATTTAAAATCTCAATATGCAATCAAAATCAAAACAACTTTATAAAATGATATTTCAATTTAAATTGCTTAAATGGAATGCTTTAGTGTATTCCATTGGCAGACAGACATAATCCCAGTACTTAGTTAGACAGCAATTAACTTTTTAAATTCAGTAAGTATTACAAATTGTCAATTGCTTTCTGAGAAAAAGTGTCTAGAGAGGAAATCAGGTACTTCTGACTGAGTGTAACAAAAATGAACTAGTATTAACTAATTCTGGAAGATTGTCTATATTCAAAATGTGGTAAAGCTAATGCTTTGAAATTTTAGTGATAGACTATTGCTCCCTGTTATTTTAATAATGGTGTTTAAATTCCATGATGAATTGTGGCTAAATTTTGCATATGGTTTAGGCTGAATAAGTTTTCTACAAACAGCTATATGAATAAATAATTGGTTCCTTTTGATTTACAATCCAAAAGGGAACCGAAAGCAAGGGCAATTAAAAAAAAGAAATCCTCACAGAAGTGTTGAACAGGCCTTTTTAGAAGTAGCTTGAGTAGGTTAGGAAAATGCCATTAACCTTCGGGGACGTTATGATCCTAAATGTCCTTGTATCCTTTTAAGATCTCAGCTTTGGTACTCTTTTGGACTAGAACACGTTGCAAATGGGAGAACAGAAAAAGGCTTGCACTAGAAAAACTTCTCTCATGGATGATGCAAAGGGCTTTTAAAGGTGAGAGAGGTTCCTGCAAACTTCACAATGTTACTTCCCTGACAGGTACAAAATATCCTCTGTTTCTGCACTCACAGTGCCTGGGAATGGGTTACATTACAATAACTTTTAAACCTCTGTGCTATCCCTCTTTTGCAGTAGTGTTGGTCTGAGTCCTCACTGATAGCTGGTAGCATGTGAAAGGGGAAAATACGCTATCAAGAAATAATGCTAAAGCAGCTCCTAGGTGCTTGTGGGTAGAAACAGAGAGAGTGTGGCTGTGTAGGATTTGATTCCCTAGAAAGCCAAGAGAAAACTTCAGCATACTGGCTAATGTGAACAGTTCCAAAATATAGGTGTTTTGTTCTGTTATGAGACTTGTGGGTCTCTGTCAGCAGAGGGATGTAGAGGTCATCGTCTCCAAGAGGTTGACTTCCCTCCTGGGTACCTGTTTGGTTGCTCGAAGTACCAAGTCTTTACCTTCCCCACCTTGCAATTTGCATTCCTGCACACATTGAAGCTGGCTGCCTGGAGAAAGTCTTATTTATCCAAATATTCATTAATCTGATAAGCAATGAACAAGTGTTCTCACTTGCATAACACTACTGAGCTGGCAGACTGAGAGCATTTTACACACATTACCCTTTCAAGCAGAAACACTGGGAAAAAGTCGCTGGTCAGGGAATTACAATGAGCACACCAGTAACAGAAAAGAGACAGGGAGAGCCTACGAGGCAAAGGGAGAAGGGGGATGATGCAGGCAGGCTGGGGGAGGCCTGGAGAAGTGATGTGAAGGTGGAGCTGGAATGAGAGCAGGTTGGTATGCTGTCAGCAGCTCAAGGTGTGCTGAAGGGCAAAGTGCTGCATAGGTAGGCAATATACAATAAGGAAAAAATGTATACTGAAAGAGGGCAGATGAAAAAAGTTCCAGCCTCCAGGATTCACATGGCTTGCCAATAGTTGTCTGTACAAGTGTGTGAAACAAGCACGACTAAGGGTTTGTTTCAGTCTCACAAGGAATTCCAGTAATGTAAAGTAGAATATCAGGCATTTTGCTCCTTTCATTCTCTTGAATATCTTGAATATTTAAGCAAGCCCCTTAATAGAACGCAAACAAAACACTAGATGGTTAGCATCGTTTTGGAGCAAGTATTTCCTTTAGAAGTAGGGGAAAAAGGTCAGTTCTGCCCATGGAAGTTAAAAAAACCCCAAAAACTGTTGGGAAAACTTTTTAAAAAAATGTATCGTATATATAGTTATTTATACATAAAGTAGTATACACAATAGGTCAAAACAAAAATTCAGATAAAGATGGGATAATCTCACCAATTTCTTTTATCAACTTCTTCAAAATTTCACATGGAGAACATTAACCCAATGGAATAATGATGAAGAAACCAGAGGAAAAAAAAAGAGTCTGAGTTCATTTTAAGTATTAATTTTGGATTTTTTTCAGGAGAGAAACATCTATTTTATGATTAGTTGAGAAAACAATTAGATGATTTGTCCTATAATAGCATAATTTTCATATTTTTGGGAAGAAAGGACATCTGTATGCCAAAAAGCTGAAAATGGATTTATTGTCTACTGTAACTTTCTAAAATCTGTAGCTGTCCTTTTTTTTTTTTTTTTCCAAATATCATTTCAACTGAAATAGAATTCAATTATACATATAAATGGAGAGAGGTGAGTGTACAGAACCACAGAATCATTAAGGTTGGAAAAGAACTCCAAGATCATCCAGGCCAATCTTTTAACAGTCACCACCTGGTCAGCTAGATCATGGCACTGAGTGCCATGTCCTGTCAGTTCTTAAACACCTCCAGGGATGATGACTTCACCACCTCCCTGGACAATCCATGGCAATGCTTAATAACCCTTTCACTGAAGAAATTCTTCCTGATGTTCATCCTGACCCTTCCCTGGTGCATCCTGAGACTGTCCTCTTGTGTTGTTGCTGGTTACTTGGGAGAAGAGACCAACCCCCACCTGACCACACCCTCCTTTGAGGTAACTGTTATTATCAGCAAAGGTATTAAACAGGATTGGCCCCAAAACTGAGCCCTGGGGAGCCCCACTAGTGACCATTCACTGACTGGAGGTGGCACCACTCCCCACCATGCTTTGGGCCTGGCCATCCAGCCAGTACTTAACTCAGCAACGAGTGAAAGTCTCAAGTGTGAATATGTTCATTCATATGGAGGTAGAAGAGAAGATATTATTTCCAAACAGTTGTAAACATGGACTTCTCTGTGGTATCACTGCCTGAGAATTAGGAATGGACATCAGCTGATTTCACAATTATCTGAGCAACATTGTTGTCCCACTAACCTTCTGGGGCACAAGTATAAGGTTTGGTTTGGTTTGGTTTGGTTTGGTTTGGTTTGGTTTGGTTTGGTTTGGTTTGGTTTGGTTTGGTTTGGTTTGGTTTAGGAAGGTTTTGGCTAAGATGTTGACAAAACAGTTCATAAATATTAAAATCTTCAAGTCGTGTCAGGAGAAACTGTCTTTCTCATGGTTCCTGACATGACCTGCTTTTTATGAAATGGTTTTACATTATACCTTCCTTCTCAATGCCTCATTGCTCAAGTACAGAATTTCTGAATTCTTGCCAAGTACCATTCAAAGCAGTAGTGCTTTGGAAGGAAAAGAGAGGTGTTTTAGCACATGTTTAGGGCTCACAAATGTAAGCTACAAATTCCTTGAGAGAGGATTTGTCTGCTTTCATTCTTTTTTTTGCTTTTTTTTTTTTCTGAGATTGCCACCTCTAATTCATATGTTTAAGTTACCTCCCAAATAACGACAGATATGTTCAGGATGACTTTTCTTATGGGTTGCTTTAAGAATTCCTTTACCCCTTCTGTGTTGTTTGTGCGTTTTCAATTAAAATGTCATCTTATAAAAAGGGAGGGGAAAACCCTTTTCCAGACAAGAAAAATCTACCTTTAATAGCAGATCTATCCTGTCTTTCAAATATTCATTGCACACAGCATTGTATTATGCCATCAGTAGTCTTGCTGAAAATAGCACGACCTCATTCTTTGTAATGACTGTAATGCAGCTTCTTGATGAAAGCACTCTTTGACAACACTTACCACCATAGTAAGACAAGATAAGAAGCATTAAAAAACTCTTTCAGCAAATCTTGTGCTACTCCTCTTTATCTTCACCTGCAGAAAAGCTGCCTGCTGGTACCGAGCGGGTGGACATTTCACTTTGTTTTATGATCACTAATCCTCTCCAAGCGAGTCCTTGGTACCCTTTTAGCTTCTAACTGGAACACTGCAGTAATAGATGGGGAGCTGCAGTAATTTTTATAAGGACGCTGTGTAAACAAGCGAGATGATAGGAAACGTAGCCCCACTGAGACCCTGCCTACTGAAAGAAAATTCTCCTGCTTCCTTGTCTTCATTTTTTTCAGCATACAGAGATTCAATCAGATGAGCTGCATAGTTAAAGGTCAAAATGGAACCCTTTCTCACCCTTTTTCATTTTTTCAAGCCAAATATTTTATTGGCTCTAGTACAGTGAAAAGACAGGGTAAAAAAATGACAATATAACCTGACTAAACTAAGGGCTAGCCCTCATTTTAAATAATTATGAAACATTTACATTTTAGTTTTACATTTTAATAAATCAATTAAGTTAATTCACATATTTTAATTGTATCTGAATTTACACTGTTTATGTGACTGAGGCAGCCAGGACCGACTTGACTTTGGAGAAGGGTAAGAAAAATTTTGCACTTATTTAAACACATCTTACAATTCCACCGAAACCAATATATGTGCATATCTACAGAACACAGTCCAGTCAATCACTATGTGCTTTCTTTGAATGAATACATGCATGCATGTACACATTTTTAGTCCTTTGAAGATTTTTCTCTTAAGGCCTTGCTTAATTTCAAGATACAGCAAGTCTATCCTATTTCATTATATTTATCATCATACCACCCCAGTCTACCCAAAATGTGCAGGGTCAATAGCACCAGCAGAGTCTACCTAGGTGCTGGAGATGAAAGGTCAGAATCAGGAACAGAATGTTATTCCTGATAAATGAAATCTGCCGCTGCTCCTTCCATTTCTCTGCAAAAAGCTACGAGCCTTTTCAGAGCTGTACGTTCAGACTGGTGGAGTTAGAGACCACCTGCTCTTTAAATGATAAGGAGAAAATAAATGAATTTAATACTGACAGCTCGTTAATCCATCACCTGACGGCCACTGCACTGAGGCCTGATCACAATTTACAGAAATTCATGTAAAGTTGCCTGAAGCCCTATTTAGTAATATCTGTGCAATCTATGAATGAATCCAACCTAGAGTTATATATAATAATCATAATGGGATTAACTGGCAGATATTAGCTCTCACCTTCTGATAACCCAAGGAAAGGTTTTTGCCATTATTCTTTCCAACATGGTAGATTATATTAAATTTAATGCATGGCAGAAAAGTAATACTTTTTCTTTTCTAAGAATTGGAACACATAATCCTGTTGGAATGGGTAATCCCTTGGTATTTATGGGTTATACTTAATTGCAATTAGCAGAACTAGCAGTGAGAGCTAAACATTTTTTCCCCCACATTTTTTAATATTGTTTGTATTTTTAACTATAAAGTAGTTTATGGACAGATAAAAATTTTGTACAGGCACCTGCAGTAATTTTACATGCATTTGTCAGTAAAACTTTTTTGGCTAAATCCTGAGTCATTAATTTACTTCATGGCACCTGCACACTTAAGTCATGTGAAAAAAGAATACATATTACTCAGCTTGAGGAAGATCCCTGATTTTGACCAAATCATTACATACACCAAATTTTCAGAGATGGAGAGGGCACATTTGCTAGGGGCCAGGGCTGCCTTGTTGATGCCCCAGCTGTTTGGGCACAATGCTATGCAGAGATTACTCATAAGCGATGATGGTCAGCCTCTGACTCTGACCTGGGACCAGGTGTCGGTGGAGCAGAGGAGCACAGGAAGGACAATGTCACTGCTTGCATTCCCAGTGGAGGATGTGTGACTTGTTTCGTGAAGTGCTTGGCTGTAGTCACCTCTTTTAGTGCCAGGAAGGATGCCCTTTCCTGTTGACAGCATTCTTGGTTTTTGAATAAGTGCTCATCTCTCTCCACCCTCTCCACAGAAGCACCAGTTAAGGAATACAGGCTTGAAGATGCTGCATGAGGAACCAGCTGACAAAAACACAGAGAATTATGAATCATTTAGGTTAGAAAAGACCTTTAAGATCATCAAATCCAACCGAAAGCCCAGCACTGCCAAGTCCACCACTAAAACATGACCCTAGACTCCATGTCTACATGTCTTTTAAATACCTCCAGGGATGGCAACTCAACCACTTCCCTGGACAACCTGTTCCAACTTTCGCAACCCTACTGGTGAAGAAATTTTTCTTAATGTCTAATTTAAACCTCCCTGGAACCATTTCCTCTTGTCCTATCACTTATTTCTTGGCAGAAGAGAACAACCACCACCTTGCTACACCCTCCTTTCAGGCAGTTGTAAAGAACAATGAAGTCTCCCCAGAGACTCCTTTTCTCCAGGATAAATACCCCCAGCTCCCTCAGAGGAATTGTGCTCCAGACCCTTCATCAGCTCCCTTGCCATTCAGAAGCTGCATCTGAACCATCCAGAGCCACTGTGTTCGTTACAGAGGGTTCTGGTTTTCATGACACTGAGATACCTGCCCCAGGGACCTGCCAGTACCTTTGAATTTCAAACATTTGGCCTGTTTCATTGCTTCTCTGAATCACATGCTTCTACTTATCCATAATATTTTATATTTTAAAAGAAAGGCAGAAAGGCAGGTCACATATAATGGAACTAAATAAATTTGTTTTGGAGGCTGTATGATGAAATCACGTCTTTTAGATAAATACTTTTAAAACATCCTGACTTCAGTACAAATCATGAAAAATTGAGCCCTTTAGGGTCACAAAATAGGTGCAAATAAACAGTTTGTTGTTGTGCTTCTTTCCCTCCATACCTGAATAATCTAAAATGTTCTTCTGATTGAAAGTCACAAAGACTTCCTGCCACTGCAAACATTGTCAAGAACAGGTCAGATTGACCCCATGCAATTCAGACGGGTTTAAAAGCAAAAAAAAAAAAGGTACAATTACCAGACGCCTGGAGCTCATTTTGCATTGCCAAGTTGTTATGTCTCTGTTTCTGCTGCTTACCGCCTGCTGTGGGAGAATAACAGTGTTGTTTCATGAGTACTTACATGCAAAGTGCCTTTAAAACCCTCTCTGCTCTTCTTCTCAGTGCCAAAACTGAGATAAACATTTACCTTTTTACAAATCATAGAAATAAGGAATCAACCCCCTGCTTCTACCCCTACCATGTGACAGTTATTATGAAAGGGTACAGAACTTCATCAGCCAAAGATTGCTTAGGGAAATGGCCACATAATAGCCCAAGGAGACTAACAGCCTCCTTTTTTCTTTGGCCATGTACCAGCATCAGGCATCTGCCTTCTTGGCAGCAGGGAGTTTTGGTACCATGTACCAAAGCAAGAAGGGAAATAAAAGTTTGTCGTGTGTAACCAATAACATGGCACAGAAGTCTGGCACTGATAAAATCCTCCTTGAAAGTGAATTTTACTTGTGCCTGCTTTTCTCTCATCCTTTCATTGGACTGTGTGCTGACTGGCAAAATACAAAAACCAGAAGAAGGGGAAAAGCAAAATCTGCCTTGCCTTCCAACTAACTGCATGAGAGAATGAACCTGACTGCATGTAAGGAGAAGTCCAGGGATGACAGGGAGAAAAGCATGTTGGACAGCCAAGGGACCCCCTACCCCTGCAAGGGATCTCTCTTTCTAAACTTCCTGTTAATACTTAACTGTTCCAGTTTGTCTGCAGCATCTCTTTACTGACTTGGTCCATCTTTCCCCAGCAGGCAGTAGCAATGGTATTAAATGGAGGCTGGAACTAGAAATGCAATATTCAGTAATTTTATGGAATATATAATTTTATCTCATTGGCCAAGGGCCAGGATAGGACAGCTTCCAGCAGGAAGGGACACGTGAAATGTCACTGATGGATTTTGTGATGAAGAAAATAACTGAGAAGAAGCATTCTCAGAGTGGCCCCATGTGAGGTGTGCCCCAGGCACTCCTGGTAGGGGGGCTTCTAATCCGCACAATGAACATTTTAAAACCTGCTGTCTTAGCACTTAACTCCAGCTAGAAGGTACAAGCATGTGATTTTCATTTGAAAATATTCCTCAGGATGAGCAAGGGGGGAATAAAGTAAAACAAATTATTAACTTGCAGGGAGGCCTCACTGAAGTTACCAGTGTTTTCCTGCTGTAATATTTATGTCAATCAGTTGTTTTCTTTTCAGCTTCACACAGTCCCATTAGGTAACATGTTGTCAACAAAAAGAATATAATTTCAGCACCAAGGGCTTTTTCTGTGATTATCCAAATCCTATTAACAATGCCTAAGGAGCAGACTTGCTACTGGGTTTTTCTGCTGTAATATATTAAGTGCGTGCTTGGGACATACATTTGAAATTCTCTGATCTGTTTTAGGTTTTGTATTACTCAAGGTACAACTAGATGGAAGAGATTAGGCTCAGTAACTGCTTAATATTGAACAATCTTAACTATCTAAATCCTCTCTCCAGGTAATTTGGCAATACTGCACTGAATAACTGACCATTAACAGAACTTTCTCACGATATTACATTTTTGATACTGTCACTGATGATTTAATATTTCGAGGAGCTGAAGTATGGTTTTAAAAAAAACAGTCCACTTGAACAGCTACAGCACAAAACATAATGCCAGCCTAAATTGCATACTGCCTCAATTTCACTGATGCTATATTCTGCCACTAAAATGAGGCTAAAAAATAACTGAGGCAGTCTCTAGCTTATCTGTTTGGTGTTTTCCCAGTTCTGTCCATTCCTGTTTATCCCTGACATTGGTATCTTCTGTTACATTTAAGAGCTCAGAGACTCACTCTGTAAAGGATACTTCTGAGGAGCTGGAGTAGTCATCTTCTTGTTAATCACTCTTCTCTTCATTTTTCTTCCCTTTTGTTTCATTGCCATTCACAGAAGGGCTGAAGCAGAGAGGGAAAAAGCTCAAGACAAAGGAAGCGCCACTGGGAGAGAAGATGTCACAATTGCCCAAGTGTATGGAAAAAAATAGGGAGGGAGTAGTTCGTAATAGGGTCTGTGCTCCTGTGAGGCCCATGCAGAAAGCTGTTTATCAGTTCAGAGTGCTATATGCACCTGAAATAATGCATACGGCTTGTGTATACACGTACATTTTATATTTTATATGGATATTTTCTGCCCTCATTTATATTCTAGCTTTGCCATTGTTTGATAGCAAAGCACTTGATGGAGGCTGGAGGAAGAAGAATAATTTCTATTGCTCTCCAATCTGAGTAATTGACTAGAGGCTGGTTTTTTAGGACCTCTATAAGGAAATGTAGATGCAGTAGAAGAACTCATTTTAGTTTGGTTTCCATAAGATGCTGTATATGCACTGCAGAAATGCTGGGTACTTGAGTACCTGAAGCCTTAATGACATAAAGAGTTTTCTTGTTTTCCCAGTTAACTATTTGAAATTACAACTGCACAGCTCAGAATTGTCAATAGCTATTCAGGCACAAAGCTGGAGCTCCTCAATGTTGTTCCACATCCTAGCAAATAACTACAGCAATCAAGCATCGCACTGTGAAAGCTCTGTGTGTGGAAATAGAAGTGTGGTGTGTCCTATATTGTGTTGTAAAAACTGTGCCTAGGATCGGTACAGAAGCAAGTCACGTGCTCGCGGTAAAAGTGGCATTTTTAAATTTGACATTCATGAAACTGTTTCTGTCAGTTAGGCTTATGAGCCATGCCTGACATTTCTAAAATCACTGTTAAAATCACAGTCGTGCTGAGATCAAAGCCTGAGTCTGTGCTAACTCCAGTGAGGCCAAGATTTCATTTCTTGATGTCAGCATCTTCGAATATCTACATCTCCAAACTCAGTTGTGTGAGTTATCACACCAGTCTCAGTGCATTTTCAAGTGCTGGCTCTGAAGGTTGCTCTGTCCTGAGGTAAATTGGTATGCTATCTCCAGAAAAATAGCAGAAATCTCTGAAACCTTTGAACATCATTGTGGATATGTCCTGTGCTGTCACACTATTGCTTCTCCTTGCTTTGAGAATTACAGCAGAGTGGTAAAGCAGCTTAACAAAGGGAAGTGAGAGTGCATATATGTATTCCTTGTGCAACACTTGAAAGACTGAAGTTATTAATTGTGCATGACAGTTTTGTTACTGCATATAACTCATAAACAAATCCTCTGTATTTGTGTATCTCATGTATGCACTTGTAGTTTAACCTAAGTGCTTTAGACTTTTTTTCCACATTTTCTAATTAAAAAGATATTTTCAAGGATCCAGCAGTGCTGAGTACAGGGGGAAGATCATTGCCCTAGTCCTGCTGGCCACACTATTGCTGAAAAGGCCAGGATGCCATTGACCTTCTTGGCCGCCTGGGCACACACTGGCTCCTGTTCAGCCACTCCTGTTCAATCAGGACTCCCAGGTCCTTTTCTGCTGGGCAGCTTTCCAGCCACTGTCCCCAGCCTGTAGCGCTGCCTGGGGTTGTTGTGACTGAAGTGTGGGACCTGGGACTTGGCCTTGCTGACCCTCACAATTTGCCTCTGCCATTGTTCCAGCCTGTCCAGATCCTTCTGTAGAGACCTCCTACCTTCCCCCAGATCAAGACTCCCACCCAGTCAGTTTGGTGTTGTCTGCAAACTGACTGAGGGTGCACTCAATCCTCTTGTCTGGATCACTGATAAAGGTATTAAACAGTACTGAGTCCTGGGGAGCAGCACTTGTGACCGGCTGCCAATTGGATGTGACTTCCTTCACCACCACCCTCTGGGCCTGGCCCACAGACAGTTTTCGACCCACTGAAGACTGCACCTGTCCAAGCCAGTTCCTCCAGGAGAATGCTGTGGAAAATGGTGACAAAGGCTTTGCTAAAATCTGGGTAGACAACATTCACAGCCTTTTCCCCATCCACTAAACAGGTCACCTTGTCATAGCAGAAGATCATGTTACTGAACCTAAAAACACCCCTTCTGACAGGATGCAAGATACATAAATGCCACAATAGCTATGTTCATAAACTGGACAATGACATAAATATCTCTATGTGCTGGACCAGTAAGTGCAATACTCAGTATTTCCCTGAAAAAGGTAAGAAACCTTTGATGGCAGTTTGCTTTTCTTTTTTTTTTTTTTTTTGCTTCTGTTCTATCGTGTAGATACAATTTTGTACCTCTTTTTCTTCATCCAATAAATCCATTTACAATTGTAGTAACCTCTGTTGTTGTACAGTAATAATAGTCTTGCTGACTCTCAGACCTGACTTAATGGAGAGGCAACAAAGGCCCAGCACCTTAGGCTCAGTAAGATAAGAGGTTGCAGAAGAGAAAAAAATCAAGTGTTGTTGAATTGAGAGTATTTTCTAGAGTACTGTCAATAGCCTTCAAGACAATATGAGAAGACTCCATGTGAGATAATGTGTACAATTATGATGCTCCATGAGAAGGAAAGAAGTACTGAAATAAAAGAGTGATAGATGCAGAAGAAGAGCTGACAGAATGAATAGGGCAATGGTTAGAAAGTCTAACCCACTTGTCTTGTTTTGTCTTAGCGAAATGAAATCTAAGAGAAGACATGTAATGGTGGCAAAAAAAAAATTAAAAAAAACTAAATACAGACTGATGAGTGAATTTGGGGTTGAAATTGAAAACAAAAGTCCCATACCAGAAGTTAAGTACTAGAGCAGAATCCTCTTACCACAAATATGGGCAAAAGCTGTAACTTCTATTATACTGAATTTGATCAGTTTTCATGGGAATGCCTTGCTTATCACAGAATGTATAAATCTTATTAACAGTGAGATGCAGTGAAAGGATTCATTTCAGAACGTGACCACTGTAGACAGAGGATCCATTTTCTTCAGTGGTCAGCTGCATTCAATGCAATAACAAATTGAGCTGTCGCTTCATCATCTCTAAAAGGGGTCTGTATTCCATAGCCTCGTGTTTTGGGTTTTCATATGTTTTCTTAGTTAAAATGGAGACAGTGGTGTCCTTATGGATCTCCATTTTGTAAGGAAAAACAGAGTATTAAACAATCACTTCTGCAGCAAAAATGAGAATATTCCATATAATTTCCCACATTCAAACTTTGTGACAAGTAGTTGCTGTTTTAAATACAAAAAAATTTTAAACTAATCCTTTCCTGTGATGCCCTTGTAAAACTCACAAATATAAGTGCTATAAACATGCAATATGAGTGATTAAAAAGGCCTCCAAATTGTCAAAACTAGAAGCGCTCACAGAGTAAATGCTAATTATTTCTGCTTTTTCTCTTTCCTGGAGAATATCCCCCAGTCCAGTTATCAGTCCTACTTGTAATCAGAAGTGGTGTGTGTGTGTGTGCTGAAATACGTGCAGAGATATACGCACATTATTAAATATTCAAATACTGCACAGTCATAGGTGAGTTGGGCAAATTGTAACTGGGAGAGAGGGACAGAAAATGCAAATTTACCCAAATAAGTTATATGGATTAAATGTTGGATTTTGCAAAGTTATAACTGAGGGAAATATTGCACAGTCCATTACTACACAACAGTGAAGCACTTTGGAATGCACCTGGGTCCTACACTAAGCCCACATTTATCTGCATTTGAACCTTCACTCCTTTTCTTCCTCCAGTTCCCAATATTACCAGATCGAGTTATCTCCTCTTGTAAAAACTAGCTTTCAAAGAGAGCTCGACTCCATGTCCATTAGGTTAAGAAGTCAGTTTAGGAAGGGGAAGGCAAAAGTTGTCACTCCAAGTGTGTTAACATAGGGGCTTGCACGTGGGTCCCTTGTTAGACTCCAAATCTATCAGGTTCTCTGGAGTGGTGTATCTTTTCCACTAAAATATTTTGGCACAATTGACACTGGTCTATATTAAAGCAAAAAATTGACCTCTGTAAGTTTCAGTAAACATATTTGCATTTTATGCAGATTTTATATGGGTGCTTGTAAACACACAACTGCAATTGCAGACAAAACCAGTATTTGGGACACCACTACCCTTTTTATAAATGGAGGAAACAAACTCAGTCAGGCTACATTTATGCCAGGTGTCAACTAGCAGATCATTCATTAATTTGGTCAAATTTAGGTCTCTGTTGCAATTAGGGTAAGTGATCTTTTGAACCACATAGCTTCCTTATCTTACTTCCCTTAAAAAAAATGACTATAACTGTCCTTGCATTGTGAAATAGACCAGCCTCCCTCTTCTATGTTTTTTTTCTAACGTACCTGTTTAACTTTGTTGTGACTTCTCAGTGCTCTTTGGGACACAACCTGTAGACTGTTTTGAAAGCTCGTTGCTGCTAGTGGCTCCAGTTATGCCATGCTGGGGACGAGAACAGAGTTTCTTTCAGATTGCAAGAACACTCCAGCTGATTCTTAGGCACGTTTCAGCTGTGTGAATTATCAGGTTAAAGAAGTGCTCATGTAGAACATGGCACTGGCACAGCCCTGACAGATATAGACTGCTATTTTATTTTTGGAACATCAGCCTAAGGCTATTGTGGCTGGCTTGCTGACAGACATCATGTGCTGGTATTCCAACAGAGAAATGTTAACTATAAAATCAACTAATCCAAGGGTTTTCTATTATACTTAAATTTTTAATAAGTTGTCAAAAGCCCTCTTTACAGTGTTCATTTAAAATTGGACTGAGGAGCCCCACTGTCACTTAATAAGCACTTACCCACTGGAAATGCCAGCAAGGGGAAGGGTGGCAGGTCTGAGAATCTCCTCTATGAAAAGAATTTCTGCTCTTTTACTTCATGTAATTTTGACTGGCTGGGTACATCTACCCCAGATGGTCACACTGGATTGCAATATGGATTTCCTACCCATATCATCCCTCCCTCAGACACTCAGCTCCTTTCAGCCATACTTGTGATATTTGTGATCCAGCTGCTTGGTGCTATACCATAATCTCAGTGGTATGGTTGCATTTTCCTTACCTCTCTTGGCCCTCACTTCTTGATGGATCTTTGAACCGCACTATTTCATGCCTCCCCTCAGCAAGGAGGGAATCACAGGAACCAGAATACAGTGTCCTGGCCCATGTAGGTTTCTTGCTCCACAGACAAGAGGACTGTGGGTTGCACCTCTCCAGCAAGAAGAAATTGGTATTAGCTGCTTTTTATATATCAATGCTCAGTAAAGAGTTAAAGAACGTGTGTGCCAGGAGAGAGCAGCTATGTTTGCAGTGCTGCTGTAGGACTACTGCACTTGTTATCCTTGTGTGTTACAGGTGGCTTCCTTCACACACTTAGATCCTAAGCAGGAGAGGTATGGCACTTAACCACACAGCAAGGTGCAGAACAAGTCTCTTGTCTGCCTAAGCAGAGTTCTGGCTCCTTAGAACAAATTTTCCTTGTTTCGCTGGCTTCAGTCCTGCAAACACTGTGCCGTGCCCACACATGTGGTCTTTGTGAAGAAAAGCCACACCAGCTCTCTTCTCTGTATTGATGTTGAGAGGATGGGACAGGGGGCATAGGAGGCAAGGAAACAACTGGGAGCCAATGAAGAAATGACAGGGTATGGTGATGTGGGAGCTGAGCTGTTTTCTAAACTGTCCTCGTAAAACCAGGTGATGAGTTGGAGGGTGAGCCAGGTAATTGCTCTAAGCTGCATCTGATGTTTGTGTGAAGAATATGGAATGCCAGGGTTTCTGGCTGTTGCTAGCTCACTGCCACCACGTGGATTTTGGTGATGCCCTTGTACTCTGCTTTCCCACAGGGGACACAAAGCCATGGGAGTTAACAGCACCTCGTGAAAAGCCCCAGTAAAAGCAGTTATATGTTCTTCAAAGAGGAAGATGTAGGAGATGTAGGGAATGTAAATGGCACACAACTATTCATGCTTCTGTCATCTCTTCAAATAAACCTGCGAGAACCAGATCCCCATGTGTTTGCCACACTTGGTGTGTTTTTCTTCCACAGGAATGATGACTGCGATCAGAATTGACTTCTTCGCTAAATCCAACAAGCAGTTCTGAGCCAGTTCCAAAACAATCTAGGGTCTGCTGCTCAATGTGGGACTGAAATGATGGCAACACCGAGTAATGAGATTAAGCACCTCCAGATTTTGGCGCTGAAAACTTTACCTGACCTTCACACATTCATCTTTGAAGGGTCTCGTTGCAAAAAATATTCCAATCCTTTAGACTCTGCTCTCTGTCTTCTATACATGGGTAGTGATGATTATATGCAGTTACATATTATCAATACAAAGATTGATTATTTTCATTAGTGCTGCTGTGAAGTGATGAAGGCATGCAACTGTTCTGTGATAAAATATTTTATTACCAAAGTAGAAATCGTGGAATCAATAGAAGAAACATCCCAAACTATTATTAACTCTTTTAAAAAAATATATCTATAACAATGTATTGTGTAATTATTTTTTTCTGTAGTATCCGTAAACTCTTTATTGCCTTTATTAGCCATTGTCTCTCTTTGGAGTCTTGTGTGGGAAGACCTTTTCTCTGAGAACACAGACTGATGCCAGGACTCACCGGTTCTAAACTTCTACTTTAAAGCAGTCATTAACACTTAATTAGCTAAAAAGCCCTCTATAGGTCTAATGTTGAGATAAGGCTACACTTGCCAGATGTCCTAGACCCAAATTTGGGTGGTGACCTCACCAGACCTATAGACATTCCTGGGTGTGTCACCTTGCTGTTAGCAAGGGACTTCTAATGGTCTGGATTTACCTTAACATAAAACGTAGCCTGAAGCACAAAGGGACCACTCCAGTTTTAGCAATCTGACAGCATTTTTCTTTGATTTGAATAAGCAACATGCCCTGCCAGAGTTAAATCTTGCTGTTTCATTATTATATCTGTCTTGCTGTCTGTCTACCTAGCTATCATCAAGCTGTCTATTAATCAAAATGAGCTGTCTAAAAAGTGCATGGTGCAGCATTATTTGTAAACAGACATATAACAAACATTAAGGTAAAATGTGCTCAAAACATTGACTTTTTTCTCCCCTGCTCTCCAAAAGGTGAGGGTAACAAAATTTGTCCAACAACAGAACAACAGTGGAAACCTTCATTTGGGAAGGACTCGGAGGGAAGGGAATGTCTGGAAGCAGAAAGACAAAGCCCAGTGATGCATCCAGAAGCACGGAGAGCAAGAGACGCTGCAATTGAAAGTTGCAAAGAGGAAGAAGGCTGGCAAAGCTGTGGCATGAGTGTGTGTGCAAGTGTGGAGAAAGTGACAGAAGGATTCACCCTCTAAACCAGCTGATAATCATTGCTAGGTGTCCGCTGACAAAGCGCACAGAAACCATTCCCTAACTCTAAGCCTAGAGAGGATTTGGTGGAGATTTGGCTTTACCAATAAGACTGTGAAACAGTAAAGGTCACTTTTACAGATCATGTTTTGTCCATCCCATGCAAAAATTTACCTGTCACACATGCATTAGCTACATAGTCATAATCATTCACATGCTTACAACTATTTTTGGTAAATGCTCCAATGGTAGATTCAATAGCACCTTACCCCCTGGATTGTTTCCACATGGACTGTTTCCATTACCTCTTTAGGATTCTGGAATTATTAAAATACAACCTGGATTTTTTACTCAATAGGGAAAGTATGTTTTTCTTAACTACTGTTTTTAATAACTTTTTAACAACATAACAAAAAATATTCAGCTGCAGGCAGGGTACAACATTGAAAAAATGCCTCTTAAAAGGTGAATGCCTCAGACAGTGATGAGATACTGAAGAAAGAAGAGGAAACATCTGGATACTATGAAGGGTCACAGCAACTTAGAGGAGGGAAGAGAGGAAAGTTTGTGTGTAACCTTCTAAAGGCAATAGTTAGCATCTAGCCCATGGGATAAGTCATTACCAGATTTTTATGATTGTAGCTTTTGTTTTCACCTTTTCTTAATTGCTCGTTTCTGTCTTTAAATCTTGACTTGTTAAGCATCAGAAAACATAAAGAGGATCAGACTTAGGAGATTTGCAAATGGCTTGAGTATTTGTTAATATGCAGTCAAGCTGTGTCTCATGGCAGTGATGTCTAACTTTTCTTTGAGGCACTGAAATAACTCAGATTCTGTCAGCTCTACACTCTCAGACAAAGCAAAAGGGAGCAGAAGAGGGAAAGGCAGGTTGAAGAATCTTATGCCAAGTACCAATAGCTGATAGTAAAGCATCCTGGTTTTAGCATGTGGCTGTGAAGAAGAAAGAACAAACATGCTGGAAACAAATTGCTGCCCATTCTTTTGAAATTTGAAATGAGGAATTTAAATTCTCCCAGATAAATCATCAGACTGATTCCCACCTGACAGCCATTAAAATAGTGACTTGCTAACAGGGGATCCTCAGTGCTTCTGCTAATACTCTGCCACTAAACATAAGTGAAAAACTGGGGTGAGTTCTTGGTCTCTGGTGTTGATCCCTTCTCCCACCAGGTATAATCTCAGAAGATCCCTTAAAAAACCACTTTCAAGAACTCACCCCTTTTTGAATGTAATGAATGTCAATAAATCTTAGGGGGGAGAGACAGGATGCACTGAGGCTCCTGGAGGGCAAAGAGAGAGGGGGAAGAAGGCTTTCTCCTGCTATACACACTCCTTCACGCATTGCAGAAAGTAAGCACAAGTGTCATTGACACACACAATGACCTACAGTCCCTTGATGTTTATTGAAAACTATTTGCCTGCCCCCAGTAAAACCATTTCTCAAGTACATGAATACCCTGGAAGCAGTGTATGGGGACTGGTGATGTTACCAAGGCCAAGGACACCAAGAGACTACCCTAGGTATTGTATGGAGAAGCACCTTGTACTCCAGGCAAAAGTGGGGTCCTGTGGCTGTGCCAGCTGATGGACAGCATTGTCCCTCAGAGACAAGGCTATACAGGTGATTGAAGAGACCATCCCCACAAAAGGGAAGCATGAAAGGACCTTAAGGCTCTTTTGGCCCTTTTGAGCCAGTATTTGCTTGGAACCACTAGATTTTAGTTAGGTAGATCTAACTACATCCTTCACACTAGACATCCCAGATTTATTTTGCTTTTGGTCAGAAATTGTCTTGGTGAGGTATATCTGATGTGTTGGCTCTGTTTCATTGTCTGGGTCCCCCTAAGCACAGGGTGATGTCAAATAGGCAAGTTAATGTTAATTCAGCCAAGTCTTCTGCAGATGAAAACACAGCCTCCGCAGTAAGAAGAGAAAAAGGGGACAATTTTAGCATCTGGGAGACTAACCCCTATGCAGATTCCTTACATTCTGCAGACCATGCCCACAGACAGCACCATGAAAAACCATCAGGCCTCAATCAGTTGTTACTACATATCTTCTACACACTGGAGATTTCTGGTAAGTCAGATACAGGAGACTCATAATTGTAGGAACCTTCATGCATTGCCTAAAGGAAAAATAAAAATAAATCATGTCTCCAAACTGATCTCTTCTAGCTCACCAAATGGATTGGCTTATTGATCAGAAAATTACTTGTCTTTTTTTGGTTATTGCATTGTGTTACATCTGTTATATTGCATTCCACCATTATTTGCTGCACAAGACAGTGTGATACAAGATGCATGTGAGCCAAAAAGAAAAATCAATGGGACAATATCAGACATGCAAAACCCCATTGATCACACAAACCAAGTGTCTGCAAACAAGCATGAGAGTGCTTTGAATTATGGCCACTCAAAGAATGTCTGTTTCTATGACTTAATTGGGAATAACATCTTCATGGAGGAGTGTACTAGGGATAACACAAACTACTGAGCCATAATACCCACAGGGGACTTCATACACCTCTTCATATCAAACTCTGAAGCTCCTTTCCTATATTATCATACTTCCAGATTATTGCAGATAGAGGGGAAAAAATGAGCACATACTTCCAGATAGGGTTTTTTTATTGCAGTTGTTGATATTGTTTTTTGATCTTTTTGAGGCAGACACTGTCTTTTGATCCTGTTTCTGTTCTTAACTGTCGCTGTGGACAAATTGGCTCTTAATGTGTAGGGTGAAATGATGAAAGTGAAGCATTAGGTGTATATTGAAATGTTATGGAATTTCTACTGGGAGTGTGATAAATTACTGTTTGAATATTAAGTAATTTCACACATATAGCAGATAGCTATATCAGATCTTATTTTTTTTCTAACTGGCATGGACCACCTTCTCCTACAGCACTCAGATTTGCTTGAGCCAAAATGGGATTGCAATACAGCTGGTACTTAAAATATTCATTCCAGGTTCTTCTTATTATCATCCATAATTACCAGTTCTCTCTTGCACTTTTTGTCACATAAAATGCATATTATATATTATAGAGGATTGAGTCAGTAGGGGTTGAACCTCTGAGATGCAAAGACTGGTGAAGCTGTGAAGTTCCTTTTTGTAGTCAACCACTGGCTGCTTGACCCTGAGTTAGAATAAAGCAGATGTCTTGCAATTTACTGAGTGAGTGACTCCCCCTATCACAATGTGCATCATTAAATTATGCAACTGTTGGGTCACGAACCAGGTAGTTTACACATCAAAGTAGATTGAAAAGGTGCAAAAATGTGAGGGTGAAGTGGAGAAGGAGGGGGAAGATCAGGTAACAGAGGAACTCTCAAAACTGTGAAACCTCTCTGCCCTCAGACAACACCTGCAGAGTTATTCCTTGCGAGTCAAACTTCAGAAAGTTTTTGTGCCAGAAGCCCACAGGGTGATTGCTTAGCAGATTGCATAAGCTCACTGCTGTCGTGGTGAGAGCCATACTTCAATTAAGCCACAGAGGTATCACGGCAGCATTCAGGATGCACAGCATGTTCACCTATGCTATCAGCCCATCCAGCACTCACTGCGGAGATCACAAGATGCTCTTACTGGAAAATTTTCATTCTGTCGTGTGTGTGTTTGGAGGGTAACAAAGAGGGTCATTCCACAGTTGTGAGAAATATGTTGGCAGACTTGTGACATGCCAAATAGGAGCGATGCACAGTACAGGTCCCTCAGGAGTGCAAGTTAGGGTTCACTGTAAATCTTAGGTGCTCTGAAATATCCATATAATTATTCCAAACAGCCCTCAGGACACCCTAGACAGTATGCCAACAGTTTACACTACGTGGATGGATTTTCTTCATTCTTTTTCATAAAAAATTGTATTTTGTTTTTGACGGGTTTAAAATGTCTTGGCTCTTCCTTCTTGACTCTTTCGCTATGGAGAAATAAATTTACTAATAGTTTGGACTTTGAGGGCTGCATCCATTTTAAATTTAGACCCATGATTTTTTCCTCATATATTTTTTTTTTCCATTTCCCTCACAAGGCTTTTCTTCAAATAGTTTGCATTTAAAATCAAGCAAATCTGAGTGCTTTTGATTTGCTTATGTTAAGGAAGAAAAAAAAATCATATTAAACTTTGAGGATTCTGTCACAAAACACTAAATTAGTTTCCCAAATCCATAACCCATCAAATGGCTGAGTGATAGCAGTGTCATGAATGGCTTTAACATTCTGTGGAGGGCCTTGATATTAATTTGGAAGCAAAATCCAATACCTTGAAGATTTCTAACCTAAGGATATTTGTGCCTTCAAGTTCCTGAGCCATGCTGCTGCTTAATGGAATAAACCTATTCTGTGTACTTTTTATGGATTTTATTAAAAAGAGTAAGCTGGGAAATATATATATATATATATATATATGTAGCAAATATATTGCTGTTTGCATCACAAATATCCTAACCCTAGGTCATAACTCATAATAAATCTTTGAGCAAACAGGATCTATTGTCAGATTAATACAACAGATAATTAGGTCCAATTAAGAGATTGTCTCTAAGAGAAATAATTGTGCTTTCACGTTGTACAGGATAAACTGTAGAGGGGAGTCTGGTTAAAAGCCATGGAAGGCTCTCCAGCACTGCAGAGTCATGGTTACAGTTGATTGATCTCTCTGATGAAGGGCATTCGTATCTATGGGATGGAAATGCTCATAGGATCTAAATGTCCATTCTCATACTAGAACTAGTCAGATTAAATCACTCAAGCAGATAATACATGTTTTTTGACTCAGCTGAGAAAAGAGATAGCAATTTAAGGGCTCACAGCACCTTCAATTTTAACCCTGGTATCTTCTGATCTCTTATTAGATATTCTCAGTGTATTCTTATTTTTCTCAATCATTTCCTGATGATTAGACCAGTCTTCCCTTTTATTTTTCAGACACTCTTAAACAAAATTAACCCAGTGAAATTAAACCAATGAAAATAAAATATAGCTGTGGTCAGTCCCACTACTAAGGACATCAGTCCTCTTTGTTGACTTTTGCTATAGACAGATATACTAATGTTAATCAAATAAATTAGAAATAAAGCTTTTCACCCTTACAACATAGGAGAAAATATAAGAAAAAAATTTGAGCTTCTGCTTCACTTCTTAGTCTGTGCAAGATCCATAGTTAACTTTCTCAAACATGGTGGAGGCTTTTGTTTTCAGTCCACACAGTGTTTTGTGTCATGCTGCAGAATGGTCAGGCTGCTCCTGACATTGCTCTTCCCAAAAGAAGCAGCTGCGTGGTCCTGCATTGTGTTGGCAGCATCAGGACATGGGAGTAATTTTCCCTCAGCATGCTCCTTGCTTTCTCTGGAAGGGTTTCCCATTTGTGCTGCCTTTGAATCACCCTTTTCAGCCTAAAAGCACAGTAGAGATTTCTGCCACTGAACAGCTTTGATTTTTGCCAAGTCAGCCAAAAGGCATAAAGACCATCCACAAAAATTTGTAGAAGAAACTCCTAATCTAATGAAAAATACATATTATTTTCTCTCATGGCAATTATACTTCAGAATGTGGACTTTTTACTGACAAGCAGAAGGGAAAGAATACTCATACATGGGCTAGGAGAGTTTGACTGGAAGCATAATGCGCTCTTAAACTTTCTCAGGATTACTGTTCCTTCTAAATTTTCCATGCCCACATCAAATTTGTGTCCTTATTTCTCAGAAGCTGCAGAAAACTTCACTGTCTGAAAACTGCACCTCTGTTCCTTCAGGCTAGATTCAAGGTATGGAGTCAATAAGCCAAAGAGCAATATCCACCCAAGTGCAGATGCTCAAACAGCCAGAGCTGTAATCGACTGACATTTGGAATTACACATGAGGAGTCGAGGCAAGGTTTTTACTTTATTAGGTGTTAAAGAGCCAGATACACAGATGTGAGACAACACAGAAGCAGTGTCAAAAAAACCATTTTACCCCTAGGATCTGGCAGCTGAACACTGAATACCAAAGGTATTTTTTTCTTAAACAGCTAAAAGGCAGTTTTAAACAAGCCAGTGGATCATGGGTTCAACATATAGTGCAGGTGTAGACTTAAACATTCTCCAGACAAGCTAATTGATTAAGGAAAGTCATTACTTATATCTCTTGAGTTTACTAATGGGAGGCCCAAAGAGTTTAAAAGCATATCATGTTTCTGAGAGACTGGCTCTGGACTGCATTTCAAAGTATATCAAATGCTGCTGTACCTCGACTGGATATTTGATCGGCACCGTGCTGCAGAGAGGCAGGGCCCTGCTACAGCAGCCAGGGAGGTGGGGAAGCACTTGCTGCACTTCTCCTCCACTCTACTTATGCCTGGGGTCATCAAGCAAAACACCCAGACAAGAGCCATCTGTGTTTAGGGTCACACTCTTCCTCTTCATTTACTTAACTGCAGCCTCTCTAGTCTCAAAGCCCCATCCTGGGTGGGCTACATCTGTCCCAAAAGAGAGAGGTGCATTCTGCACCTGTCAAACTCAAAGGGCTATCACAGTCGCAGAATAACCTTGAAAATCCCCAGCAGATTTAGTGGGTTTTTTTCCAGAGGTTGTGTTGGTGGGAGAATGTGTGGAAGAGAAGTCTTTGAATTAAAACTCCATGTGGCAATATTTGAAGTGTAAGCCACCTAGGCTGGCCTTTCAGGATATGGAAAAGATGATGCACTAGGTATTTGTCATCCATAATCTTTATTACAACCATCAACACTCGATTAAAGGCAAAGTTGGATGCTCCTGTTCAAATTACTTCATCTGGAACAGTTAATAGTGGTATTTAAATTGTCATCATTAGGTGTCAGAGCCAATGCTCTTCTGAGACAAATGAAGTTGTTAACACTTCTCTAGAATGCATTGCTCCTGACTGTCTGCTACCTCTTTCAAATACCAAGGTTATTTCTTAAAGAAAGAGGTAACGTCCATCTTTGTATAATATGGTAAATTTTTAAAGCTTCCAGAAACAGAGGGGGCTCTATTTTCACCTGATTATATTATGAGTTAAATGTATAAAGCTTCACACATCAAGGTGAGGTAATAGTTCTCACTAAGTTTAAGGGTAAACTAAATATCTGCTTTGATGTCGTATGCCAAAAAATAATATTTATGCTCAGGAGAATTTGTGTCCTAGGTATATTTTCCTAGGAGTCATTCATATCTTTTGCCTAGCTATTAACATGAAGAAAAGGGGAATCAAGAAAAATAATGCTCAAATAAAAATAAAATAATTCCATGCTGCTGGCTCCTCAGGTTTTCTTACATGAAATAAATAAAAAGCAGGTACCCACTGAGGGAGATCTTGCCTGAAATTGGAATGATACTATGTGAAAAGTCCCCAGAGGTAGGTAATGCTTTAAGGGACAGAACAAATGAAGTATGGGATCCAAACTACTGTTTGCTTTGTCCAGCATGCTAGTTGCAGAAATGACTGACCTTAGTTGTTATGGGAAGAAGCAAGAAACCCCCGTCATGGCCTTTCCCAGTGGGCAGTGGTGGCCTATGAATATCTTCTCCAGACAAATGTCTTTTTATAAATGTCTTCTCCAGCAGTTAGAGAAAGACACCACACCCTTGCTTTTTCTCTACCTTTGGATCCACCTTTTGAAAGCTTTAACTAACACAGATGTGCATTAGGAGGTGAGCAAAGCACAGTGTCTGAACACTAACCTGGCTCTGGGGGAGGCACTCTCATGGAGCTGCTCCCCTGGGGCCCTGCAATGTGCCTTGTAGGTGAGGCTCTTGCAGCAATGAGTCCTGAGGCATCTTCCCAGGATATTAAGTTTCCGTCCCTGAAGGTCCTCTGGAATTTGGGGTTATGAAAGGTGCATGTCATTCAGTTCTGTGTCATCAGACATAGAGATATCTATGTCATTCAGTTTATCACAGTGACCTCTTTTATGGCCAAGAGAATTTTCTTTGCACACTTACCTGATATGTTATCTGCCACCTCTTTGTAATTTTCCTTGTGCTTTTCAGAAACCTTTCTAAAGTTTATGTTTGTGTTGAGATGACAAACACAGCACCCATGATCCTGCACAAGGCTGCACCACTGTCTTAGCTTGAGTCCACTTTTTCAGAGATGAATACTGGAAAACTGCAATGATGCTACCCACTGACTATAAATGGGACTGACGTGTCTTTTTGTGTGGGTATGAAATTCATTAACAAGGACACTGTAAAGGAAATTACAGAATATGAAGTACCAGCTCCTGGTTTTCTACAGGGCCAGTAAATTTTTCACTGCTTTGTGTGTAATTCCTTACACCACACTTATCTGTAAATGTCACAGAACTACCAAACCCCATTCCCCATGTAAAATGTAATCTTCAAAAGTAGGTATGAGTCTCCTTTAATCCAGCAATGGAAGATAAGTAAGACTTGAGATTGCTTTGATAGCATCATGTATCAGTAGAACAAAGAGGGAATCCAAAACAATGTATTAAACCTGTGGCAGAGAGGTAGTCAATTAGCTAAAGCATTAAAATGAGATTAAAAGAAGTTAAAAAAAAATCCATCTTGTGACTGGAGTAAACATGAAATTATGTAGGATGGTTGGGTTTTTCTAAATGTCATTCAGTTGTGTGTGAATGTAGCAAACCAATTAGATAAAATTAAATTTCAAGCCCGATTGACTTTTAAATATTCAATTTGAGCACTGCATTTTGTGTTTATTGCTTTGCTCAGGAAACCTCTAGAAATGGCTGTTGAATCAAGGAATTAAATGAAACTTGTACTGTCAATAGCCTGGCTGGGGTTTCTGCGAGAGCATGATGGCAGTTCTGTTTTATTCAGTGCCATTAAACACTGAATATCCACAGAACACAGAAATATAAGTCTGAAAAAGGACACACTGGCTGCTGGAGAGCTTTGGCATTTATAGCTGGATAGCTCTGGCAGATAACGAGAAGTTCGATGCCATGGAAATGATAACTATGAAATATGTAACAATACTAACCCACGAAGATTGAATGTATGTCATGAAATATTGGAGGATAATTCAAATCTGCATGGCAATCCGCTTTTCATTTCCAGTGTCAAGCCAACGTAAGCCGTAATTTATCCAGGTATTACTCATGTGGGAAATAACTACAAATTTAGTACAACTCATGGAACCAAAAAAAACCCATTCCACATGGGAAGAAGAGGAAGAATGTAATGTTCACTCTCTCCCCGCCCTGTCTGCCTGTGAGAAAGAAAGGGGCTTCTCTTAGAAAAAACACACTCACTACTCGTAGAAAGAGTGAAAAGCCTGTGATGGCTACAATGGGATCCATCTGCTGGAGAGATGCATCCCAACAGCGTGAATGATGCATCCCTACCTCTTGCCACCTGCCCAAGAAACAAAGAGTAACATGCACTTATCCCCAGGTCTCCCCTGTCCTTCACACTCTTTGACCACCCTGAGATGCAGCAGAGAGCGATATTACACCAAGTACTTTGTTATGGCCTGTGTCCTCTGAGGCTTCTTTCCTCTGGGGCAAAGGTGTCATTACTGCTTTTCATGCTGCATTTGATGCTCTGGGGAATGGGCTTTGGACCAGAGAGAGAGGGGAAGAGAGGAAATCTATCTCAGGACTGAAAGCTTGAGACAATATATCATATTAATATTGTTTTTTCATGCTTTTTGTGACAACCCGACACTCAGTCAAAGGTCAGAGTTTCCCATTATCCTGTTCCAGCATTATCAAAGCCATGGCAAGAAAACAACTGAATGAAAAGCTACTGATACCTTCTCTTTTTTTCTCCCCTGCTGATAAAATAGAGCATTTCCAGGCAACAAAAGAGTGAGAAAGAAGAGATAGATCCCTTTCATTCTTTTATTTTCTATTTTTTTTTCTGCTGTAGTAACCTTTATACCAGCAACCTTTCTATTCTCCTGAGGCAATCAATTTTCTTGTTCAAATAAAAAGGAACAAATGATGAATTACATCACTGCAACAGAACTTTCCCAAAATCATCTGTGTCTTCCTTCAGTCACCAAATTCAGAAATATTATTAACAACTGGACAATCCTACAGAAAGGGATCTTGTACATGCTGCTGTGCCTACCCAGAGTAGCAGGAATCTGTCATTCAGTGTATCCACAGCAGGATTATTTTAAGTAAAGAAAATTTACTGCCAGAGGTTTCAGGAAACTTGTATTTTATTTTCTTTATTTTACTGCAAGATTATATTGACTTTCTAAGCTGACTATTTCTTCTTGACGGAATGCACAGACTATTTTATTTTCTGGGATACCGCTGGTAAAATCTATGCAGTCACATTAACAGATCCAAGTACAAAAGAAGTGCATAATTTTCAGCATAACTTTACAAAGAACCAGCCCTCTCAAAATTGCCATTCAAGGTAGCTCCTGCTAGAAAACACATGAAAAAGATCACTTTGACACACGAGCTAAAACCAGCCTAGCCTTTAGGTCATTCCCAGAGTTGAGAATTTAATGTGTCTGTGAAACAACCCACTTTAGATAATGATATACATATTAATGTAGTGTGCATCCAGCTTTGCTTTGGCAAGTATTCTGGACCATGATCTGAGATGACATGTTGTTGTGGAAAAGGAAGAAGTCATGACAAGGCAAGGAGTAAAGTCTTGCCTATGGAACACATGAAACAATCTTCTTGCTCTCCTCAGCTCTCCCACAGCCTCAGCTGAGATCTCTCCTCCTTCAAGGAAGATGTGGTTAATTGAGCAGAGCCCAAATTATTTGGTAGTCTTGATAACATAACCTGTGGATAAAATTGCTGAAGTTGAAGTTATTAAGTCTAAAGGGAAAACTGGAGAAATAGCATGAGAACAGTCTCCAGACAGGAGGAAGATTGCAGCAAAGAGGAATAGGATAGGAGATGGAACAGGACAATAATTAAAGCAAAGAGGTTAAAAATATTTTCTGACAGCAGAGACAGGGTACCAGTGGGCTAGATTGCTCTCAGAGGATTGTCAGCATAGGAGAATTTTGAGGATACATTAGACAAACATTGAATAAGAATAAAAATGGATATGTCAATCCTTCCTTAGGAGAGGGCTTTACTAGATGGCCTAAGATGCTGTGAGATTCTCTGGCAAGTGATATTAGTGCATTCTCTGGTCAGTCACAACCTCTATGCATCACACACCATCCAAATTACTTCCCTTGAGAACTTTTTATGCATGGCTTTCATGGATGAGATGTGCCCCATGAGTGCTCACCTCTGATACCTGTAACTGGCACTTGAAATCTGTTTCTGGAACTACTTTCATAGGCCCCACAGAGTTATGGAGACCAGTGAGCCTCCTGGACAAAGAATAAAAGGAGTCCTATGGTGGGATAAGTCCTACGTTCCTTTCTAGCTTAGGGCGACTGAAAAAGCCTCCCTCAGAATGCTCTGTTATGTTAATGTACCCCAGTTCTGCTTCCCTGGTTGGCTCCGTTGGCCACCCCACCCCTTGTTACCTGATACACCCTCAGTGTTTCTCTATTGGTTCCCTTACCCAGGACCCCCCATTGTTCTGCCTGGACTTCTGTGGAACTTTGCATGAGTGGCACTGGAATAAATCTCTCCTGTAGAACCCCGTGCGAAGGCCCTTCCTGCTCATTCACTGTCGAAGTGTTGTGCCAGCTATCCGGGGGTGTGTGTACGTGTGTGTGCGAGTGTCGTGGCTGCATCCAGCGGCTTCCTCCTTGGAGGCGCTTTTGGGAAGGTCGTGGCATTTTACCTTCCAATATCAACGTTACACTGAGTGGCTTCTCTGCTGTTTCAAGAAGAGTCAGTGATGAAGCAGATGACTTCCCCCCCCATAACTGCCTCCATACCACGGTAAGGATTTGAAGCTCTGCCTCTTATCTGGATGGCAAGGCAGCTGGTAATTGGCAACCTCTCAGTTAACCCAAGTATTTCAGGGCATGGAGTTGGGAAGTCTAGCACTCCATGTGGGAAATGGCTAATTGATTCTGGAGGGAAACAGGGTCTTTCATGAAGGATGCATCCTAAGGTGAGGCAGTTTATGTATGCCATGTGCCATCCAGAGTCAGGGCTGCCTCTTCCCCTGCTGCCCAGATACCAGCCTGTACCTGAAGCCAGGGAAATGTCATGTCACTGTCAGCTAAGGCACAGGAGGCTGTAATGCGTTCGAGTAGCAGAAGAAAGGTGGCACACGCTTGACTGACGCTGACAGCCTGATATTTGACAAGTGTGTTTAAGTTGGAAGAATTTTCCTCAATGCTATGGAGCACTTTACAAACATTCACTGAGCTTCCTGGTACTTCTCATACCACCTCCTTCTGACAAACACAGAAGCTAAAGTTCACCAAGTACTTTCAGTCCTGGCAGAAACAAGAGGTGGCTTTGGGTTGGCTGGACACTGGCAGTCACTGGCTATCATTTTTCCCACCCTGCCTTCAGCAGGATGTCCTGAGCAGGTTTAGGTGATTCATTGGGATGCCCAGCATGCCCTCCTGGCTGGGCTGACATGCAGGAGCTCCAAGGGGCAGCAAGCAGTACTTCTGTTACATTACCAGGTGAGGAGCTTGAGTGCACTGTTCACAGAAATGGGCAGGACAGAAACCCTGGACCAACTTCCAGAGCCCCATCTTCAGGCAGCTGGGAGGTACATGCGTGCACTCCTGCTGCCATCCCATCCATCACACTCACGCATGTTCTCACAGGTCTGCAGAGCTGGAACAAAAATTACTTTGTTTATGTCTACCAAATTAACCCAACCCTCCACCTTAGGTATAATTAGACACAGATGTGTCATAAGCTAGGGCAAGCCCCAGACCTGTGTGAATAATTGTTGTACAACAGCAGCAAAGGGCAGTGCATCAAAAATTAGCAACTTCGCTGCACTCACAAATTGGCTGTTTGCCAGTGAGGCATTATTTTTGCCTTTTCTGCTTATTTTTGGGTGTGTGTTTGTTTGTTTCCCTGCAGCCCCACTGAAATTAGGACAAGAACTTTGTTTGTCAGAGGGTTTTTTTTTTAATGAGAGCCACTGAATTCCCAGACGCCTAGCACTTTATTTTATTTTTATGTCTTTGGAGTCACATTCCCCTTTCAGTGAATGCTATGCCTCTGAAGGCATTGCCCTTGAGTGTTATGCTGTGCACTCTGGAGCAGCTGAGCCTGGCATCAGCACAGATCCAGCAGTGCCTGCTGTTTTCTCTGCCCTGTGACTGAGATAGTGGCACCAGCAAACTTCTGCATGCTGTCTGAAGAGAGCAAACCTCCATGTTCCCTCTCCTGCAGAAAAACTGTAGTAGTGATGCTTTGCTAACACAATATTCTTGCCAGGCTCCAAATGTTTTATTGAAGCTCAGCAGCAGGAATGGTTTTTGAGAAATAATTCTGCACTTCTGGAGCTGCTGGCAGCTTCTCTGCCAAACGCTCTCCCATGCAACTTCAAGTCTCTGAGTGTAGGGCTTCCCCTGGCAGGCAGCAACTGAGAAGCCCACAGGAGTTGGCAAATCACAAGTAGTTTTAATTTCCCTTTCCTCCTGCTTGAGTGACAGACAATCCTTCCATGGTGAAATCCAGCTCGGAGAGGCTCGGCTCTGGAAAGCTGAAGAGCCGTGCACCCACAGCAGAAATCTGGGCTTCCCACACAGCAGTGGGATGGGCATTCATGGACATTCAGCAACCAAAAATTCTGCATTCTCATCACCATCATGGGAGAAGAGCACAGGTTTTTCATTATATCTGACTGCCAAGTCAACATCATTATTAGTCTGTATTTGGCTTCAGCAGGCCCTCCCTCAAGCTGTAACATTACTTGCTTGTTTATTAGTACCAGTAATAGTACTGAGGACTGATCACCAACTTGGGAAGGAGTTTGAATTCCTCAGTGATTTCCAGAAAAACTGGGAAACTCAACAAAAGAGAGAAACCCTACATCTTGGTTATTACCAGTGGGCGAGTAAAAAGGAACAATATGAAGTTGTCATGGAGTTCTTATGTCAGAGTAACTGGAGAAACAGCTATAGCTGGTTATACATTGGGTGCTACTGAGGCAAAATTTGGAAGTATTTTCACAGGGGATGAGCTGATGTCATCATGTTAAGAGCAGACATTGTGATTTATCACAAGCTAGAAATCTCACCCTGTCGTGTGCCTCTGGTGGTTCTTTAGTTATGTACTTTTCTGACATTGCTTTTTGGGGCTCTACATTCTGCTGTATCAGCGGATATTGATCCCATAGCTCCAGAGCTCTCTAATCTGCTACCTGAATGTAAAATGTGTCCATGGCTCATTGTGAGACTGCAAAAACAGTGTGGTTTCATTTTTTAAAGAGGAGACTGTTCTCAATTTTCTTAAATACAGTTCTCATTGTACTTTGGAACATGTGGTCTTTATTTTGCAGGTGCTGAGCTTTTTTCCTCTGCTGGGTGTTTTTTCGCTCTGCCCTCATTGCTTCTGGGCAGAATGAGGGGCCTTGCCTTGTCTATATGTCAATATATGTTACTGACTTCTAAAAAGCAAGTTACATAACAGTTCTGTAATGCCACCAGTTATGGTTATTTACATGCAGAGCCTGTAGGAAAATACAACTCAACATTATCACAAGTGCTTCTTCCTTTCCTTACTGTAAATTGCTGAGGTGATCCCCAGACCTACTGCACAAAACTGTCATGCATATATTTAGGAATTAATTTGATCCAACATTCATTTTTAGAACCGATTCTTTAAATTTAATTCTGGCACTAATTTGTGACTTGAGTTGTACACTGTTATAAACAATATCTGTTGAGTCAAACTTCACATATAAACTGAATTTTTAGAAGAAAAATTCCTGTAGAATCTAAGAACCATCAAAGTATTTCTCTGCAGTTTATTATTCCAAGATAAGTGTGCATTTATCTTTAAATACATGTAATACGCAAGCAGTCTAAATGCTTGAAAATAAGGTAAAGGTTGTTAATATTCAAAAATAAATGGCGAGTTATTTCTCCTTGTAGAAAGATGACTCTCCTGAGATAATACCCTGGTCTGAGCAGGAGTGCACTTGATGTGGATCAAATATTAGCTGACTTGGGTTTGGGAGGCAGTGGTTCCAAATAAGCTTCACTGACTGCATCAGCTAAACTTCCTCTATTTCAAGAATACAGGATCTCACCTCTAGAGCCTCATCTCAGCATGGCTGATCACTTTTAAACCATACTGCACACATTCCTCCATCTCTCTTGGACTCCATCTCCTTTATTCCATCCTTCTGCCCATGATGAAAATTGCTAAGTACTGTGGGTTTGTTCAGAAGGGCAACACTGAGAACAATGGTCATGATTCCTGCCATTATAATGTGCTAAATAAATAATGAAATATTTCATTTTAATAAGAGTTCATCTCTCTCAGATCAAAGAAAATATTTTAAATGGGAAGTAACTTATAAAATGAAGAATGTGCTGTGAGGAAGTCTGATTTAATTTTGTAGTATGAATATTAACCAGAAAAACTCTAAATCACCGTACAATTACTAAGGAAGAATAAGAAGAAAAAGAAAAGGAACAATTTCAGAGAGGCTGTGATTTTATAAACTATGAGAGCAGCTTGAGAATAGCGTTTGTGGTGCAGATTGTGCCCAGCACCCGGTCTTGGCTTCTCCTCATTTCTCTGCCATAATCCACAGCCTTTTAATGAGAGGTAGAGGTTGTGGTAACCTTGCAGTGTAAACCTGCCCCTCTGTTTCTATTCTGCATGACAATGGTGTCACATTAATGTCACTGATATGTCATCTCAACAGTCGTTTCACAATAGCAATAAACCTACTGGATAGTGACTCTTGCCATGAAGAAATTCCCAGAAAAATCTATTTCGAACTTTGGTAAGTATGCATTTACCTCTGAATGATTGCAAACACTTATTTTAAAAAGAAACCAAAGCCTTTGACATTCTCCTTTGGGTTTTTTTCTTTTTTTTTTTTAGGATACAATAACTCAGCAGTTACATCTCCTGTCTTTTGCTATTTCCATAACACATTAAGTGCTCTCAGTAACTTTTCCCAGACCCAGTGTGCCTAAAACACTAAATACATATAAAACAGTCTTGCCTTTCTCAACTGCACAAAGCCCGTTTCTCTCCTTAAGCATCTCAAGCAGATGTTTGTTTACAGGCTCTTTTAAATGTTGACTATAGGACTGGCTTCCTCCCCACCCCACTTACCCTGTTTCTTCCCATCTCTCCCTCCTCTTCCTGACTTCCAGCCTCTGCTTAGTAGCCAACAACATGCAAGGAAAACCATTCCAATGCTGATTTCCCCTCCATTTTCACTCCCTCCTCTCTTTCTCTTTCCCTTTCCCTTCTTCTGTGCAAAGCATTTGCAATATTTAGTTTGCTGGCAATTTAAGTGTCTGCAGATGCCTTGGAATAACAGTGACACGTAATCTGGCTCCACACAGGATAGATAGGGTTACGCAGCTGATGGGAGAGTTAAAATCTCTTTGAAGAAAAGCCAAAGACACACAAAAGGGAAAAGTGGGTGCCCCTGTCTAGAAATCTACTTCATAAACAGGTGGGTTACAGGACACGGGCCTCCATTCTTGTGTTAAGAGCCTATTAAGCATTTGGGTGTTGCTATTGCCCGTGTGGTTTATTTTCTGCCGCACTCTGAATACGGCTCAGCATCTCCCCTCAGTCTCCAAGGGGCGAGGCTTCAGCTGGGACAGCGGGCTCAGCCAGGCGTGATGGCAGGACAAGGGGACCGGCTGAAGCAAAAGGCTTTTGGATTGGGAAATACTCTGTCAGAGAAAAGGGAGAGGTTGGGAGAGGGCAGAAAGGGGAGAAGGAGGCGGAGAAGGGGAGCGGGACAAAGCAGGCTGGTGGGTATTCAAGGCATCCTAAACCCCTCAATAGGGCATTGTCCCCAGGCGGGGGTCCCGCTGGCATTGGGGGAGGGCTGCTGCTCCCGGAGGTGGCCAGCTGGAAGGTAGCCTGGGGGGCCCAAGGTGGCCCTGGAGGCACAGCCCCCCTGCAGCTAGGGAAACATGGAGCGTCTTCCCCAAAATTCACGTGGTGCTAGCTGTTTATTCAGGCCCCATCGACCAGCTGTCAGCAGCCAGTGAATGAGGAGAGATTTTTTAATGATGGCTCTTTCAACCATAATGATCAGTTTGTGTTGCTTTCCATTTTCAAAGCTGTTTTTTTACCAAGAGAAAAGGCTGAAACCTTCCTTTAATGAAACACGAAGCCCGAGACCCTCCTTTGCATGTGTGCTCCTCTCCACTCCCAGTGGAGGAGCTCATTATCATGGGCTTTTCAGGCCCACAAAGACAGGCTCTGCTAATACTCCACAGCCCGTTTCACATGTTCATTCATGCCCTTTTTTTATTATTTTTTTTTTATCAGTCTAGTTTCAGCAAACAGTCTGGGGTAAGTATTTTTGATTTGGGCTTTAGGAGGAGGAAAGGAGGAGGGGAAATGGTTTCAGATCAAGGGAAGTGGTAAAGCTTTCACTTAACTACGAGCACATGAATATGCTCACAGAAATCACTGGAAATGCAATATACCTGCCGGAGGCTTTAGTACTCTTCCCAGCTCAGTCATTCCACAGTGCAAGTACCACAATTCCCCACCTGTAAAATATGGCAAGCAGCACTTTCCTCCTTTGTATAGTGTTAGGAGACTAAAAAAAGGGCCCATAAAAGCCAAGTAACATTACTATCTGCATCCATAAACTCAGCAGTAAGTTCGAGCACTTTACAGCATTGATGTCCTTCAGCATGAGAAATGGGTAGAAAAGGAAAAAAGAAAACTCAGTATAAATGAGCCATTTAAAACATATTTGATGTTAAAAAAAAAAAAAAGGTGATATTACTGCAAGCACTACTTTGATTCCATGTTTTTAGCATGTTTGTTAACATATCTCTATATGGAGAGACTAAAGGAGACTGAAACTAAGGAAAGGGCTTCCAGTGATTTCAAACAGCATTAGAGAAGACCAGCAGAGCCTGTTGCACCAAAATAACAAAGTGTTGGTCTGCAGTTCAAAAATGTCTGCTACAAGGTACAGAAATTCAGTGGCAATTTCCAGCACAAGGTCAATCTGTGTCAATCATACCCTTACTGTTATTTGAAGATCTTCCCCAAAGTTCAGACTTGACAGCTTAAGGGTTATTCCTGCAGCACCTTGACACCTTGTTCCTCCTGTGGGATCCAGACCAAGGTGCTAAGCACTTTAATGTTGCATCAGTCAAAGAAGAAAATGGGATTACTCAGAATAAGACCTGTAACACGTAAGCAGGAAGAAACCTAAAAAGACAGCAAAAAGGCTGTGAAACACGAAGCAGGAAAAGAACCCCACTTACAGCTTGGGGGGGAGGGGTGTTGTCTTGTCAGAAAAGTCTGTTCCTCTTGTTTAAAATAGGGGAGCTCAGGTGGGCAGCAATGTGCCCATTGCTGGGCATCTGCTACATGGTTATATTTGATGCTGCTGAGTCAGAAGGAATTGAATCCCTCTGAGGAACAGATAGTCTTTCTAATTTACAAAAAATGCTAATACTTTCCATAATGGCCAGATCATGTTGATCTGCTGGTATCCATTCCGTAAATGAAGTCTAATTAATCATTTGCTGAGGCAGAATGGTTTCATTTTGGTTGCTCACGTGCTTAAAATTTGCTATCTGTTATTAGTTTGCTGAATTGCCATTGCATGCAAAATGAACTGAGGCAGAAGTTTCATCTGGGCTGTCATTTCTCTTCCCTCTCTGTGGCCTTAGTACAAATCCAGCGCAATTTAAGATTGCTTGAATTTATGCTGATGCATATAGGAGTGATTGAATTCAACAAAGCATTTTACACATATATCAAGTCTATCTTGTGCTCCAGTCACACTTCCTCTTCTCCATCAAATCCCAAATCACAAGCTGAACCTCCCTTACCATGCTGGCACATCTTAGAAAACTGTCGCGTTACACCAGACAATTGAGGTTACTGATTTTACACTACAAAATCTTTTCCATGATTATAGCTTTATTGTCTTAAGTAACTGTTTTTCTTATTTCCTTTTTTCTTTTTGCTGTTTTTGTTGAGAAAATAAAAAAGGAATACAGAAACTTGAAACATGAACTGAACCTTTCTTTAGATGATCCAATGATGAGAAAAGTCATGCCAAGAGACAGGAAGAAGAAAATCAGATGATGGGCTCAAAGAGAAGAATCTTCTGATCAATTAGACAGAAAGGTAAGACCCAAAAGTCACAGATGCTTTTGTTTATTATTTCTCCAGAGCAAATGTCTGGATACAGAGGAATACTCTAAATAGAAAGAACATGGGGAAAAAAAGTCTGTTGGAAAAAAAAAATTCCTGTCACCAATCCCCCAGATGAGAGAGTGCAACACTGAAATGAATTAATCTGGGCCCCACTGTTGCTTCTCACTGAGCTATGGGGTTGTGACAAGGGAAGTAATGGGAGGCTTAGTGGGTGAATGGGAGGATTCCATCCACCAGGGCCCCCTCTCCACTTAGCACAGGCAGTGGGAAACTCCATACTCTGACTGGGGACTGCCTGAGCTTGTTTTTCCCTTGCGTGGAAAACACATAGGGCATGGTCTGTCCTGAAGAAACTGGAGACTGAGAAGATCAATTAAGTCATTCAGTTTGACTCCCTGAGGCCAATTCAAAGACTGTTCTCTCTCCTCGATACTCTATTGTGGTTTTTTTCAGTGCAATTTTAAAAGTCCCAAGTGACAGTGCTTTCATTATTTCCCTGAGGACACTACTCCACAATCCAATATATTTCACTGTCAAGAAGTTTTTCTTGAAATTCCTCTTAAAATTTCACTCTTAATTTCCTTCCATTTACTTAGTTGTATATTGATTTTTAGCTATACTGAAAAATTCCTCTTTGCTTTTATAATGTTGATGAAATATCACAATATCCTGTCTTTATCATTGTTTTGCCAGAATGAGTTTTATTACGATTTTTTTTTTTTTTTTTTAAGTTCAAGCCCTTCCTAAATTATGTTGATCCTCTCTGGGCATCTTTCCCATACATAGTGTATCTGCCGTATGATCCAGTATTCCAGATGACAGTTCTCACACAACTTTGATGCATCAGATATTTCCCCTGCCTCTGCAACACATTGAGTGTTGAGGGTGGTTTTGTCTAACTCATGTCAGATCACACTTGAAGTGCATGCCTAATTTCACTGCCCAGTCTCACCAGTGAGAGTCTGGCATCAGCATCAGTCCTCTTTCCTTCTGTGTTTGGAACTATATCTCCCAGTGTCCATCAGATCGTATATTTTCTAAAATATTACGATTTATATTCATTATTTTTCTGTACTAGATTTCCCAGTATGAAGTAATGCATATTTGTAATAGCAATCTCATCACATAATTTTCATGGACAAGGTCTTTCTCTATGTCCAGTGGTGTAATGCAGGATGTTAAATACTCCTTACTTCATTATTCATCATTACACTTTACTATTGTCTTTTACAACTTTTGATATATGCTACACTTTCTTGTGTAAAAATACCTCAGATAGGTTTTAGAAAAAGATTTCAGGAAATATATTGTGAAGAATTCAGACAAATGTAAGCACATCCAATTAAGGCAATGAAAGTTCTATAGTTAAATTGATTTTTTTTTTATTTCTTCTTTTTAGTGATGTGAAGCATTTTCAAGGATCCCTCCTAATTTTATTTTTTTTTAAATAATATTATATGTACCATTCTGCTCAGGGTTTTTGAATGTTCTCCCATGTTTATTTCAAGAGTAGCTGATATTTAGATAGCAGCATTATTGAGTAATTCTGTTTTTATGCTAAGCCATAATGTAATCTAGACTTGCCAACTTGGTGGGAATGATGTTTTCCTAGACTTTTATTTATCCTTCATAGCAAATGTTAGGTTGAAAAAAGCCATTTTTTCACTGCAAGTTTTATGAAGTCCGTTCCTGCATTCATGCATGGAGTCAGTGCTGATCCAGTGAGCGCCACAAGAAAAATCATGTGTATGGCAGCAGTAGATGCCTGAATGATCCTGATTATTTGCACAGAACAAGGCATCCATATGTCACTGTTTAAGTCCAAATGAAGAAATTGTCAGGAAGAAGATAAAGTCACCCAGATTTGCCAGCCTGTCTTGTTCTAACAAAACCCTGCTTTGGCAAAGTATCTTTCTGGACAGAGGGTTCATAATCTCTTATGACAGTCACTGGAGATAGACTGTGTCAATATGAATGACTTTACCTTTTATAAATGCCATCTGTATTATGAATGTTAATTTGAAGGTGACATAATTTTCTTGCAAAACCCATTAGATTTTTATGCTCTTGGCAAGCAACTCTGCTTTGATGATTAGACATAGTAACTCTTCTTTTAGCAAGGAACCTTAAATATTTGTCTCGGCTCTGTTACCAGACATGATTAAACTTAAACTTGTGTTAATGATCTGACACATCTTTCTACATTTAGCTATTTAAGCACAACACTTTAATTATGGCTACATAATCATCAATATCTATAATGACACATTGTGGGTAATGCTGTCAAACAGGACAAGCATGCTCCTGCTCTTTCAAAGCCTTTGTGATCACACAGCATCTTTCATTCAGCACTAAATTACACTAAACCCTACCTCTTTGACATCTCTTTCTATCAGATGTAATGATTGTTCCTCAAAAAAAGAAAAGTTTTCAACTCCCATGTATGTTTTCTGGAAGTTGGATATTTTTGTCTCCAAAGTGATCCCAGTTATGATAGTCACTACAATAAATCCTCAAACAATAACTTCAAAGGGGTGAGGGCTAAATGTGCAAGGAAATTCAGATGCCACTAAGAGTCAATATTCTACAGCCAAGGTGGGAGCATGGGAGTACATTCTATTTCTTACTGTATACAGATTTCAGATATTTCCAGCTCTAGGCAGAAGATGTGAGAACATGCTAAGGACCTATATTTTAAATCTGTCACTTAGATTTCACTTCAGGTAGCTAATTTCTTTTATGGCTTTGGCCCTGGTTGACTAATTGCACAAGAGGGAGGAAGTAAGTATTACCCTTATTTTACAAATGTGGAATCCACTATAGAGAGATTAAATGCTTGCCTAAGGAAATGTAAGAAACTTGAGGCAGAGTCAGGAAGGCCCATTTAAGCTGTTCTTCAGATCTACATCTCCTTAGTCTCTGATTCCAGTGTCTTAACAAAAAGGCCTTTCTCCCTCGTCTCAGCTATGTCAGCTCAAAAATGCTCTAAACTGGACATGTTGAGATGATAGACTGTAACTCCATTTGCTTCCTTAGTTATTTTTTTTGTTTGCTTGCTTGTTTGTTTGGATTTTTTTTTTTTTTTTGCGTTTTCTAGTGATGTGGCTAATTCTTCTTTTTTATGTAAGTTTGTGTACTGTGACAATCCCCCGTTTTGCAAGTGCCATTTAGTAAAGCCTTGAGCAACACAGCTAACATCTGTCACAGGCTCTTTGTATCTTCCTTGTCTCCCCAGGGAGGGAGTGTTGTTTCAGCATGATTTTTGCAAACGTGTGTGCTGCCAGGTATTTGTGTCTGAGGAGGCAGGTGAAAGTGCACCTTGCCCTGCCAGCCATGGTGGTGAGGTTATGGTAGTCTCTTTTTTCCTGGGGAGCCTGTTGTGGGCAGGGCTGACTCAAACCCTCTTGGCAGTACAAGCAAAATTTTGTGTTTCTCTGCTGGAGCGGCACTGTCAGAGCTGGCTTGCTCCAGGTGTGGGAAAGGAAGGTAGGGAGGGCAGAGTTGGAAAGCAGGTGGAGGGGAGGCCTCAGAGGGCTGGCGTGTCTCTTCAGGGAGAGGGGTCAGGGGAACAGAGAGCAATTACAGACCTCGCTCCCTGGCAGCAGCTTTGACTCCCTGCATGTGTGGCACAGACAGAGCGGGCAGCATGGCTGTGGTCACTTTGCTGCCAGTAGAACCCCTGCCCAGGCAATGACTTGTCTCCCAACCACCCTGGCTCCAGCCTTTGCCTGTCCTCCAAGCAAACTGAGGACATTCTAGCACATCAGGAGTGGTTGCTCTACCATCTCCTAGATGGAATTACAGCTGTGGGGCCATGAACCTCAGGAGCAGCCACCGCCTTTTGGTGTTTACATAAGGCTCACTCATGAAAACTGGGATGACCATAACCTGGAGCCAATGGGATACAGATAACGCCTCTGGCTTTTAGGTGGCAGAGTTTAGGAAGCACATTTAGGTAGGGCTGGAATTGTGGACTTTGTAGAACCAAATGTACCCCATCAAGTGTAGCTCCTTGCAAGCCTACTGACCATTCACACAAAGTTTGGGCAAGCTTGTTATCTTCTCATAGAATATATCAGGTTTAGTTACAGGGTGTTCTCTAATGAAATATAGCTTTATTTTTAAAATATCCATCCACCTCTATTTTGGCCCAACCATTTCTGTGATGCTGCCTCCATCAGACCTGACGCTGGCTTTTGCTGGCTTCTGGATAAACTCAGAGCTATAAGGCTGGATGCCAGCTGGCCAGAAACGAGGTCTACAATGAAGATTTCCTCAGCACTGGACTAACAGATGGTCAGAGAGAGGAGGCCCCTCTGTTTGAGTGTTGCACAGGCAGCTGCCCTCAGGAGTGGCACCAGCTGTTGAGCATTTTCTTTCCCAGGCTGAGGAGGGGCATAGGCCACTTCTCGGGGCTCAAGTTGTGGCTCCTTGAGGGTGTCTTTTACTAACTGAGCTGGATGAAAGTACTAAATGCAGCCAACATAGGTGCGCTGTTCACTGCTGGGTGGGAAGGAGCTGGTCTATGCAGCTTAGAAATCTCCCTGAACATGCATGATCTTATTGGCAAGTAGAAGTGGCCCTTGCCTAGAATTCAGCTTGGTTACGTGCCATGGGCATCCAAGTCTGATGAAGTATTTTTTCAGGGTGTTCAGCAATCTGGTGCATGATTTGTCATTTTCTTTAGAGGTCAACGAGAAGTCTCTCTTGGCTTATTCTTTCAGATTCATCTTAACACTTTCCTTCCTGCCCTCCTGGTTCTCTCCTCCATCTGTGGCTTCTGTTAGACCTTCAAGGTGGGGTGCCTGCAATGATGAGATGCAAACGAGCCAAAGCTGATCCCAAGTTTTCCTTATTGTTTTCTTTCTATACAGGAACATCTTCCAAATGCCTGTAAGCAAGCTGAAAATGGTAATCTGCACAGATCCAGCTTCTCCATAATTCAGGTTGATCAAATAAATCTCAGCAGACTGTTTTTGAACTGAAGCAGAGACCTACAGTATTAATGTTGTGATGCCACAAAGCATTTCCTTCTGCTTGTTAGGAAAAGGTGCACTGATGTTTCTGTCATAGATAAATCAGCCCAGGTGTTCTTTCTAATACGAATTACATCAAAGCTTGGTACAGAAAATGCGTTGTCTTCATGACATGATTTTGGGAAAAAAAAAAAAAATTGAGGCAGAGGTTTTTTAATTAAAAAAAATGTCCACACAGCAACATTGTTCATCATTCCCTGTTGAACCCTCAAGCTGACGCTTGAAAGATAACAGCAGGTTATAGGGAGACTAAACTGCATCCCACTCTAACCAGTAGTGAGCCTGATGCTGACTTAGGCAGTAAGTCAGGAATAGTTTGGCAGACAATCACTGCAGAGTAGCAGTCTCCCTAGACAGCTGTGGCTCTGGGGAAACACTGTGGCAAGGGAACTTTTATGTCAAAACCCAGTTATGCTTAGAGAAAGACAATAGCTAATTTTCAAATAAGCTCATATAAAGACAGTTAATTTCTCACTTGTTTCACCACTGCGATTTGGAAAAATAGAAGTAAATTCTAAGGTCTCAGTGATTCAGAAGCTGGCAGCTCTGTTAGTGTGGCAGAAATCTATACTTACTTCTCCTTTCCTCTTTATTCCTGTCACCTTTGCCATTGGAATCAGATACTCTCCAAATTGAAAACAGGTATCTGATCCAGAAGAGCGCATTTCCCATTAAATGCAATGAATCCTGATGCAACCTGATTGGACATAAATGAACTGCAGAAAATGAAGGAAAAAGGCCAGTTTGCAATGTAGGTGCAGTCCTTTAATATGTCTAACTGAAGACCCAGGTGGCTGTGGAAAAAAGGCCAATCAAATGCTATTACTGCAAGTGCTCAGGAAACCTTAATGCCTTCCAGAATTTCCATCATTAAGTGTGAAGAATCTGGATCAGAATCAATTCTTTACTGGAGCTGTTTTTTTAATAAGGACTGATACTTTTTCAGAAGAGAGTTTGCGGGTTTTTTTCTTTTTGAAGAACATTTCTGCCCTGTAATATGGGCTTGACCCAGTTACCACTGACACTGGTAGAAGTCAGCCATAGCTGTGCAGAATACAAGAGATATGCTTGTGCCCAAGAGAGGCAGTGGGAGTTGGATCAGGCCCCATGTGTGTGAAAACAGGCCACAGAAAATCTATTGCTTTAATTGCCTCCTAAAAGATTGACATGGTCTAATTTACTTATGGTTAAACACAATAATTTATGATGAACAGGATGATTACCTTAAGCATTCAGCACCAATTACTAAACCTTCTCTTACCCCACCTCACATCCTCCAAATATTATTTTACTTAATTCTGTTCATAACAACAGGAACATTTTCAATACCATAGCACATCCCTTTGCTTGGAAAAAAAAATCATTAGCTAAGCTAATTCCTGGGTAAAACTCCGTATTTCTTCCCACATGCACATTCTGTATTGAGGTGCAGTGTGCTCTGACTGTCACTACAATTTGCTGTGTTTAATAGTTCGAATATTTCACCTCCCTGTTAAATATCCCTTTGCCCTTTGTTAAGTTTGTTGCCTAGTAAATTGCATGTCTAGCTTTGAAGCTTATGTTGCTGCACCCCTGCTGCTTTAGCTCCTTATCTCCATAGGATTTGCTGTAGCACACACAGCCAGTGGATGAATTTGCACATATTTGCAGTGCCGAGCCTTGACTTTTACTGCTTGAATGTAAATGAAAAAAAAGAAGGGGAAAAAAAAAAAGAAGTCATTTCCTTTTCGTGATCAGCAATTCATCATCACTAAAGCACTGGGAGGAAAACAGTTATCAGCTTCCCATTTTAGGTTATAACTTCAAAGCAAACCTTTGATTTGAATGCCAGACTCTGAATGCTGGAGAAAGGAGGGGGAAAGACAGTGGGGAGAGGAGGGAAGGAAGTAGGAGGGACTGGACCATCACCTTGTGGTGGTGACAGCACCCACCATCATGGAGAGAAAAACAGCTTGCTAAGGTACCAGAAAAGCCACTGGTTTCCCACTTGCCTTGTTTATGCTCATTCAGGAATTAAGGGAGGCACTGCAGGAGTCCATATTCAAATCCATCCTTACAGTCAAAACTTACTCTGATTCTTGTGGAAATGATCTGCCTTTAGGGTATTAAATACTTACCTAATAAGTAAATGAAAAAAACCCTGCGTTTTCACAGACTTGTGGAAGACAGACTACATTGTACCCTCTAGCTTGCTTTTTTTTTCATTTGGAGCAGTTAAATTCAGCATCCATTCACAGAGATTCATATTTTTGACAAATTTCAATTAAAATCATAAACATTCTGTGTCATAAACAGACCGTTTTATTGCTACATGTTTTTAGAGTAAGGTAGAGAATTTAATTCCCTGCAGAGCTTGTTTAAAGGCTTTAAGTGCCTGCCTGAGCCCAGATCCATCTTACAGAAACCTGTTTTTCTGCTTGTTATAGAGCAGCCATTCGTGAGCTCCTTTACTTCCTCCTTTTCTGCCTCTCTCATTCTCTCTCCCTCTTTTTAAAAATTTATCATTCCATAGCCAGCATACTCAAGGCTGTTTACAGTACTGATACCTTGCTATATTAGTACTGCATTGATTAGGGTTGAAAATAATCTCAGGAAGTCATGCGTAACTCCCACTCCTTGTCCTTTCTGCCATGTAAGCACATTCTTTTTGCCTGAATGAAAGGAGAATGTTCTGTATACAAGCTCTTTCCAAGCCTTGGAAATGTTCTGCATAGGTGCCTTAGAGGACTTTCTTTGGCCTATTTTTGTGTCAGTCTCCTGAAACTATCATATATCAAAAGTTATGTTATTCCTTCATTCAAGTCCATTGTACTACCAAAAATACTGCTTAATCCATTTCCTCTGATGGGAGGAAGTGGGCTCTTGATTTTTGAAATGTGCATGCTATTCGCACGCACTAGGTTATTCAGTAAAAATCCCTATTAAAAGACCATTAATATACATGCTCTGGAAACACCTTTGCAGAAGTCTCCTAGGCTTTTAAAGACAGCATGGATCTGATTCCTCAGAGCGTTTTGTCATTTGTTTCCATCAAAGCACAACTTAGTGCCAGATTACATCTTACCACAAAGTTTATTTCTACAGTAAGCAGATATGCCTAATAAGACATTGGCAAGATTTAGACTTTAAATCACAGCCCATTCCAAACCCTAGGCTGCCTATTTAGGATCTTCACCCATTTCCGTACAATCCTATCTTTAGTGGAGCAGCACCTAATCCTCTCCTTTCTCAGCAGAACATTCTTTTTGGCAGGAGGGTGTGAGGGCTAATTAAGGGGCCCAGCCCCCAGCTGTATTGTCGGTAGTCCTTTATTTGCAGACTGCTGCTGCTGTGCTCAGCAGAAGGAGGGATGCTCTGCCCGAGGGATGCTCTGCCCCAGCGATGCTCTGGGACTGGGGCTTGACCCCGCTTCCACCTACCACAGAAAGGCAAGAGCTCCCCCTGCACTCTGAGTGCAGACTGTGTCCTCCAGAGAGGATCTCTCCTGCTTCCCCTGAAACCCACGCTGTCATTTTAATCAGGTAGTTCTGTCTGTGTAAGGGTGACAAGTCATAGCTGGCATGAACAGGGCCTAAAACTATGTATCTGCCATTGGCAAACAGGAAAAAGGGAAAGAAGAATTGCTGTTTTGCTAGAGCCATTTGAAATTAGTGGGGTCATTAAAAGCTTTTATTCAAATAAATAAATTCATAAAATTGCCTCGAACTCAATAGCGCAGGATGTCTAATCAATAGTAATTCATTTTCAGAATTGCAGTCTGTTTCACAAGCCAGGAATTGCAAGAGGTAAATCATGACAAACACTGCACGCACAGACAGGATCCATTATATCACAGCAGGGGTCACGCTGGAATCACTTCATCTGTTTTTAAGGTTTGAAAGCCCAGGATGCAGCGGATTTTCAAACAGGCCCATCTGTGTGATATTTCTGGCCACAGATCTCTGGTTTCCCCACCGACGGTGGTAACTAAATCTCTGTGATGCACTCCATGCCACGGGCTGGATTATTTGCATTAGGAGTAATCTTCTGGTGACTCTGCAGGTGTCTATACCCAGCAGAATGAATTACAGGGCTGTGCCTAAGCAACTTTTTTCTGAACATGATTTCTTGTAAGATATTAGAATGGGTAGCTGAACTTTTGGAGGAGTAGCCTGTGCCCTGTGCTGTAATTAAGGACTAACTTCTTATGCAAGAGGGGCAAAGCTGGGGGGCACGGGCACTGTTTCTCCTTTTTTTTTTTGCTGAACTTTCCAAATAACAGCGACAAAAAAGCTAAATGCATGTAAATGGAAGTTTCTGACAGCAAATTCCAATTCATTTAAAGTCCTGTTTTTAATTCTGTCCATAGATGATTGTGAGAAATTCACTTTTATAGTTTGGAGGCAATCCACCTGGAAAAAACTAGCTCTGGAAAATGAAATTTCCATCTGTTAAAAAATGGGAGGGAGTGGAGGGGGCAGGGCAGGGAATAAATGATGGTCTATGTAGATTAGGGCCAACATTTTCAAAAACAGGAACTAAAGTTAGCCTTGTGTATTCATACTCAGACACAAATAAATATATAGTGCTTTGGGAAATTGTGCTAAGCCTCTGCTAGCTCTGCTTGTTTAACCTGACCTCATCATTTCAGGCCACAGTCAACTGCCCAAATGTGGATGAGAGAGAAACTCGTGCTCATCCTCTTTTGTGACAGTGTTGACCTATGTCCCGGGGAGTGGAGCCTGTGTTTCTCTCGTCCTGCAGAGGAATGAAGTGCCAGTCCAGGCTAGAGCCTGTGGATCTGTTCATGGATAAAGGTTAAAAACTCCAGTCTGCTTTGATGTCCAGAGGGCAGACTTTGGCCAGTTTAGGAGACCAGTTGAGAGAGTCCCTTGGGAGGCAGTCCTGCAGGGCAAAGGAGTCCTGGAAGGCTGGATATTCTTCAAGAAGGAAATCCTAAAGGCACAGGAGCAGGCTGTCCCCATAGGCCAAAAGTTGAGCCAGAGGGGAAAAAAACTAGCCTGACTGAACAGAGAGCTTTGTCTGGAACTCAGGAGAAAAAAGGAAAGATTATGACTTTTGGAAGAAGGGCAGGCCACTAAGGAGGACTACGAGGATGTTGTGAGGTTATGAAGGGGGAAAATTAAAAGGGCCAAAGCCCAACTAGAACTTAATCTCACTGCTGTCATAAAAGACTAAAAAATATGTTTCTATAAATACCTCAGCAACAAAATGAAAGCTAAGGAGAATCTTCATCCTTTACTGGATGCAGAGAAAAATGGGGATGAGGAAAAGGCCGAGGCACTTAATGCCTTCTTTGCCTCAGAGTTTAATATAGAAACCAGTTGTTCTCTGGGTAACCAGTCCCCTGAGCTGGAACACAGGAAGAGAGAGCAGAATGAAGCCCCCAAATCCAATGGTAAATGCTCAGTGACCTGCTACACCACTTAGACATATTCAAATCTATGAGGCCAGATGGGATTCACCCAAGGGTACTGAGGGAGTTGGCAGAAGTGCTCACTTTCTATCATTTATCAGCAGACCTGCTATCTACAGGAAGGGCCCTAAGGAGGATCCAGAGAGCTATAGCCCTGTCAGCCTGACCTTGATGCCAGGGAAGTTCATGGAGCAGGTCATCTTGAGTGCCACCACACAGCACTTCCACAACAGCCAAGGGATGAGGCCTGGCCAGCATGGGTTTATGAGAGGCAGGTCCTGCTTGACCAGATGTGCTTGTTTTGGCTAGGATAAGGTCAATTTTTTTCACTGTGGCTGGTATGGGGTTGTGTTTTTAATTTGTGGTGAACAAGTTGATAGATAATATTGTTGATAATGTAGAGATATTTTTGTTTTTGTTGTGCAGGGCTTACAAAGAGCCAAGGCCTTTTCTGCTTTCCATACTGCCACAGTGACAAGGAATGTGGGAGTGCTTGGAAGGCTGGGAGGAGACACATCCAGGACAGGTGACCCCCCAACTGACCAGAGGGATATCCCAGACCACATGACATCATGCTCAGTATATAAAGTGGGGGAAGAAGGAGGAAAGGGAGGACACTTGGAGTGATGGCATTTGTCATGCCAAGTAACCATCACGTGTGATGGGGGCCTGTTCTCCTGGGGATGGCTGAATACCTGCCTGCCCATGGGAAACAGTGAATGAATTCTTTGTTTATCTTTTCTGGTGTGCAAGGCTTGTGCTTTTCCTATTAAACTGTCTTTATCTCAACCCACTGGTTTCCTTGACTTTACCCTTCCAATTCTCTACCCGATCCCTCTGGTGGGAGAGTGAGTGAGGAGCTCTGTGGGACTTGGCTGCCGGCTGGGGTTAAACCATGAGACTCACCTAATCTACTTCTGTAACTTGATCTCCTTCTATGGCTTAGTGGGTGAGAAAAAGACTGTGGATATTGTCTGCCTAGAATTCAGTAAAGCCTATGACATTGTCTCCCACAGTGTTCTTCTGGAGAAACTGGCTTCCGATGGTGTGGATGGGTGTACTCCTTACTGTGTGGAAAAAATTGCTGGATGGCCAGGCCTGGAGAGTACTGGGGAATGGAGTTAAATCGAGCTGAAGGCTGGTCACAAGTGGTGTTTCCCAAGGCTCAGTACTGAAGCCAGTCCTGTTTAATATCTTCATTCATGGATGAAGGGATCAAGGGCAGCCTCAGTTCACAGAAAACACCAAGCTGAGCAGGGGTGTTGATCTGATGGAGGAACGTGGATAGACAGGATCAATGGGCTGAGGCCAGTTGTATGAGGTTCAACAAGGCCAAGTGCCACGTCCTGCACTAGGGTTACGACAACCCCAAGAGGGATTACAGGCTGGGGGCAGAGTGGCTGGAAAGCTACTCAGTGGAAAAGGATCTGAGAGTGTTGGTAGAAAGCAGCTGATCATGAGCCAGTGTTTGCCCAGGTGGCCAAGAAGACCAATGGCATCCCGACCTGTATCAGCAACAGTGTGGCCAGCAGGGTCAGGGCAGTGACTGTCCCCCTGTACTCAGCACTGGTGAGACTATACCTCCAGTGCTGTGTTCAGTTTTGGGACCCTCTCTACAAGAAAGACGTTGAGGGGCTGGAGCACGTCCAGGGAAGGGCCATGGAGCTGGTGAAGGGTCTGGAGAACAAATCTGATGAGGAGCAGCTGAGGGAGCTGGGGGTGTTTAGCCTGGAGAAAAGGAGACTTGAGGGAGACCACATTGTTCTTTACAGTTGCCTGAAAGGAGGGTGTAGCCAGGAGGGGGTCAGTCTCTTTTCCCAAATGTCAAGAAATAGAACAAGAGGAAATGGCCACACGTTGTGCCAGGAAAGGTTAACATTTTAGGAAAAATTTCTTCACCAGCAGGGCTGTCAAGTACTGAAACAGGCTGCCCAGGGAAGTGGTTGAGTGACCATCCCTGGAGGTATTTGAAAGACCCATTGGTGTGGCAGTTAGGGACGTGGTTTAGTGTTGGACTTGGCAGTGTTGGGTTAATGGTTGAACTCAATGACTTCAAAGGTCCTTTCCATTCTAAATTGTTCTATTATTCCCTGATTCTATGTGTCTATGCGGAACATCTGGCTGGCTACATTTCCTCTAACAGCAACTTCCACAGGAAAACTACAAACCCACAAATTTTTGCTTAGTGTTTTAATTGTCTACAATACATTGCTGGGAGCTACAGTGAGTTTTGTAATTGGCACATGTAGCGGGTACTGAAAGACCAAAGTAATGGCAAGTCCAATTTAGCCAAGGCCACTTAGCACAAAATTACATTCTGCTAATCCTCCTGAAACAACGACATCCAAAATGTCAAGGGACCTGACTGTGCTTTCAAACCCTTGTGAACAGAACACAATTTATTTTAAAAAGTTATTTGACTGCAGCTACTCCTATTTTCTCTGTTTGTTTCTTGTCTAAGAAAGACATAAGATACAGCCAATGCTGAATATTTGCTCCCTTTAAATGTGGGATTTCTGAGGGCTGAAGTTAAGGCCCTCTTTCTTTCTTTCATCCCACCTTTGTGAACTGATGTTTAATTATACTTTGTACAGTTTCTTTTTTTATTGTGTTCCTGTTTTATATCATGTATTTACTGTCTCATGCTTTTCCGGTCTAAAGCATCACTAGACAAAAACACCTGCATCTACCTAAGCCTTCTTTAATTTTCCCCAGGTAAAGAGCTTCATAGAGAACAGCAGGGTGGTACAGATGAGCTGTGTTCTCACTGAAGTGTGCACAGAGCATATCACCTGGGCTGTAACTTCAGAGGAGATAGATTCATGCACTGATAGATTCATCTTCTCCAGCAAAACTACTAACCTAACCTTCCTGAGCAAGGGTTGAACACAATGGCTCTAAACCATACTGCAAATAATTCAGCTTTCCACTGATGTGAGGGAAGTACAACTGAACTCCATGAACACTCATCGGATCAGACTCACAATGTATAGGTGTGCAGGCACATTAGTGTCCCTGACTATGCCTGTTTATTCAGGAAAGCTGCTCTCACTCAGGAAGGACCTTTAAAACGTCTCAGATTTTATCACTATTTTTCATCTGTGACTCTTGTAGATATAAAAACTAACGCACGAGGAAATCCTGACTGACAGGAGCTCTTTTCCCACACCATTTCTAGCTTGAGGGACAAGTAAAGCAGCCTGATTTATGATCCTAGATTTGTAATAATCTTGTACTGCTTAGCCAAGAGATTGCATCCTATCAGGTGTCCTCTGGACTTGCATGAAGCATATATTCTGCAGTTTGGTGGGATTGCTGCTGTTTGCCTTTGGCTGTAAGCATTTGCCATGATCTAACAGTTCAACATTTTCTCCTAACACCAGATTTCATAAAGAACTTGCAAACACTTCCCTGAGACCAGGACCTGAAAGTCAGGCACAGCAGGGTTTCCTCTATGGTGGGATAGGACTTTCCCATGGGACATTCTTCTGCAAAGCCTGGGCTGAAGCATGCATTCGTCTGCAAAATTGGAGTTCCACTCCTGTACTTCAATGATTTTCTTCTCTAAAGGGTTAGTGCCCTGCCAAATGACTTAGTCTTCTTTCTCACTTTGAAGCTGTAAGGTGCTGGAAAAGAAACAGGTTTGTCAAGACTGGGGTCTTGACAAATGTACACAGCAATCAGAGGAGGATGATTGTGATCAAGGAGAGAGGAAGAATGGGTGAAGAAAAAGGATGAGAATAGGAACAAGGGAACCAGAAGGATAGGCATAGACAGTGCAAAACTGAAGCTTGACTTCCTTGAGCTTGCAGAAAGACATTTCTGCATTTCTACAAGCAGGTAGAACAATGTCCTCTTAATACAAGTTCCTGAAGAAAGATTGTTCTCTGTCAGTCCTAAATGTTGAGGACCTAAGAGCAGGCAAGCTTCTGTCTTACTCCACTGTCTACTATCCTTCTGGTCCAATCTTATTTTGATTTGCATTGCTTTTGCCCTAGTTTTTCTCTGAAAGAGGATATCTAAAGATACGTCACAAAATAGTTGTGGCTTTATGTTTTTGCATAATCAAGATGAGTGGCTGTTCCACAGAGATTTAGGTAGAAATCTTTTGTTTCTCCATTCACCTGCAGTAGCTTGAGACTTGCAGCAGATGCCAAACAGCCACAAACAAAACGTGTGAAATAGTTTCACAGGTGTAACCTTGCACTGTAATCAAAGAATGAGGAGGGGATAGAATCAAATAATGCAATACTGATGAAATCACTGCAGACACACAGGGTAAATAAACCAAACCATTGTCTTTATTCCTACTGTAGCTGAACTAGTGCCCTGTGCATAAATACCTCTCCATCTGAAGAAAATATGAGTAGCCACATGAACTTTATATTTCAAAGCTGTTTCTTTTTTTAAAGGTTGCATTTGTTGGAGTGCCATAAATACAAAGCTAGCTGTGTTTTGAGCTGGAACAAGTACTAGCCTATGAATACCAAGTGGTCTCAAGACACCTGGTGACTTATGTAGCTGATTGCTAGGGGAAGACAGGGTATTTTCCATTTAAAGTGAGGGAATGAATGAAAAGGAGAGCTAGCAGTGCACAGAACAGCCGGTTCAGTAATCGGAGGTGGAAAGGGACCTTGACATACTCAGTAAACTTCAACATGGAAAGCTTTCAGAAAACCACTGTCTGTTACTTTGGAAGCAGCAGGGCATTTTTTATGATAATAAAGGTTGGATGTAGACTGCAAGAGAGATATTGCACATTGCTACAATATCCAACACTAACGTAGCCACCTCTTACTGAATCTTGACATTATTGTCAAATGTTTCATGGCACTCACAATTGGGTCACGATGATGAAAACAGCTCCTCATATGAAGGCTCGCTATGACTGGCATAAAATCAAATATTTAGTTATCTGTCTTCCATTATATACTGAAACATATTATATTTATGATGTAATGAAATATTCAGGCTTAATGCTGAGACACTTATATCTTGGTCTTAGAATTCTGCAAGCTCCTGAAAATGTACTTTGCATACACAAGATGTATATTTCATATAAAAAGATGTGCACTGAAATATTAACACTATTTCTCTGAACTCTCTACATTGTATTCTGTAGAATATGACATACTTAAATGCACTCATTACATCTGGAAGTTTACCAGCTTCCACTAAAATGTGCTGTATCACTCATCTTACTTATGTCATCCATGGTCTGTCATTCTCATTCGAGCCCAAGCCCATCACAGCTTTTCTGCACTTTGCCCAGTTGCCCCAAATCTTGTGCCGATCTCTAAGAAAAACCTCTGAGAAACAAGGTTCATTCTATGCCTGTCTCTGAAATGTACTTCTTCTACCATGCACAAACAAATCTTATCAAAAGTGCTTTTTTTTTGACAATAGTGCTTTCTGTTCAGCTTTCCTGACAAGCAATGAAGATTTCCCTTTTCTCTTCCATTCAATTCACTAAAAAACCTGATTGTGCTAGTTAACAATGAAAGCATATCAAACAAGACAAAATGTTTAAATAGCTCTTAGCCACCACATTATAGCTAACTGAAAAGAATCCTCTTTCTAATTTATGCAAAAAAAAAGCTTAGTTATCTCACTGCATAAAAAGAGAAGTGGGTCTTTTGTAGACAAAACCACCATAATATGAGGTCCTTGTTTAGGTGAGAAAAGAGACAGCTCCTCAGCATATCTAAAAATCTTTATAAAATTAATTAATTTTTATAGGAGAATGATAAAAAGGATGCAGGAATTCTAGAATTATGTCACATATTATCTGACATACGCATTCCATATAAATTCTGTCTCTGGTGATGAATTCGGTCTCCATGAATTGATGCCATGATAGATTTTCAATAAGTGTTTATTTTTCAGGGAAGTTTCTTTTTTTTTTTTTTTACTTTTTCTTTTCTGCAACTGCTGTCATTACATTGCCAGTGCAGAAGTTGTTATCAAATCACTTTGAAAAATGTGTTTACTCTTTCCAAAACAATTTGGGAAACTGTTTCAACATCAGTAAAATGTAAAATGCACTCACTTCAGTTGTTTCTCATTATGTTAGTTGAGTCATGGACAATTACAGTTTTGTCCCAGTGTTTTCTGATTTGCCCGCAAGATGTTTGACCAAGATGTTCAGAAGTGGTTATTGACCCTAGCTACTCACCAGGAGGCAATTTAGTAGGATCTAATCTGGACACAATCTAGCCACCAGTCCTCTTCATAACTTAGTTTAGCTGTAAAATTACCCCAGTTATTTTTAAAACTGCTGACTTTCCGGGATTTTTATTTCTTTAGTTTCATCTACTTGGCTCTGGTTTTAGAATGAAAGTTCCATCTTTGTCTTCAGTGTATTAAGACCTATGAAACTCCTTCAGAGGTGAAGGAAATGTTTTCATAAGTGTGCAACAGTAACAAATAATTACCTCTATTTTGTTTTTATTTACAATAAATTTTAATTCTTAAAGTATTACCAACAGACTTAGATGGAAAACAGAAGTACTCTGAAAAGTTGTCAAGTAACTTGCAATGTCTCAGACAGGAGGAAATGTGGAAGAGAGATTTGGAATGATAATTGACTGCTGAGTGTTACAACTCCACCATATACACGCTTCATCTCACAGTAAAGGATGCCAGCTATATTGCATTGTCTTCCTTGTATATTGAACTATTTTGACAAAGACATTTCATAATCAAGTACACAGTGGATTCCAGAATATAATACACCAAATATGTGGCAGCTTTATAAATATTTCAGTATATCCTGCTGGTTTTTATGTGAAGTGCACATTTTCATTAGGTAACACACTTTTTTTTCCAGTGTACAGTGTATGAGTGTGGCCTCATGATTCTCCTACTGTAGCAGTTTCCAGATTTTGTGTATATCATACATATGTTTCAGTACACAATGGAAAAACTTACTAAATATTGAGATTCTTAGGGAAACCAGATGTATTTTCTGATGGCTTTGTATGGCTCTGTATAGGATTGTGATCTGTGGGCCTGCAGTGGTTGCAGAGATGAAGTGTCAAGGTCAAGCATGATCCTATCTACATGCCCTGAAGTTAGGCCTTGCTAAAACAAAATGAGGTGTGAATGTTTTTTTCATCAGTTCTCCAAGACTTGTAACATTTTCATGCATCTACCATGTTTGAAAAGATCAAGTGTGTTGACGACATCCATTAAAACTCAGTCCTGGTCAGGTGTTAAAGAAATTCGTCCCAAATGGAGCCCATCCTGGGCTGTAAACCAGAAGATGCTACACTTTATATTTTACTCTTTTTTAATAGGCAAATACAAAATTAATAGATTCTACCCACTGGGAATTCTCTGCACCTATAACTGGTTTCACAGAGAGAGCTAATGATGTGCCTGTGGCACTGATGGATTTAAGCAGGTGTTAATCTTTGGATTTTGAGTGTATGCAAGAAGAGGATTGCATCTACTGCAAGGAAAATTGTTTCTCATTGATTCTTCCCCCAGTGAGTAACTAGCATGTATCATCCTTTAAAAGCAACAGATAATAATCCCCATTCTCCTAAATTCTACTGTTACATTAATTAGTTATGATAACTAAAACATTTAAGTGCAATTATGTATCTCCCTGACCAAATGAGTGAAAAAGAGAGTTAGGTAGCCATCATTATGCAGCAACAGAAGTGCTTTGAGGTACTCAGAGCCAAACGAGTCTGAGTCCTAATGCTGTAATTCTGACTCCATCCCCATGCCTCGAGCAAAGAAAGCTTGAAAGCTTGTGCAGTCTACATTAAACCACCACTCTGTTACTTTCTTCTTCTCAGGAATTTATTAAAAATGCACTCCTGTTTGAATACATATATATATATATCACCAGAATCCCAGTTATCGAATACGAGCAGTCACTGGAACTGCTGAATGCCATAATTTTCCCCAATTCAAACAGAACGTAAGAGCTCTAACCCTTTAGAGCTTTGGAAGAGAGGACTAAGTCAGGCCAGTCACTAGTCAGGGGCACTACCTTCCCTTCTGTCTCAACTTCGAATTTTCTCTTCTTTCTCGACTTGGAGTAATAGTCTCCCTGTTTTCCTTCATTAGAGAGATCCTTCTCTTCTCACTCTGCAAAGCAATTCCTTCCCTTTGGTGTAAGAAGGTTAGCACCTCTGCAGTCATGGCAACTTGTCAGCCTTATCTCACTTGACTTGTATGTAAAAAGTTCTTTATGCCTCTTTTAGGACAGGTCCTCCACTCCCTTTATAGTTAGTGCCAAGGTCAAAATCCTGCCAGGTATGCTCAAGTCTACAACAACTTTTCTAGTTCCAGTTCAATGGCTCAGAGATACTAGCAAAGATAAATTTCAATTTTCTTCAGAAATCACTGAATTAAGAATTTTTTTTTTTCTGTGCCTCTCAGTGACTGTATCAGAGAAAAGACTCTTGTCTGGACTGTTCCCAATTTATGTGTATCTCTTTACAGAACAGATATCATTCTTGCTGTGGCACTTATGCTAGACATTTTCTGTATTATACTCAGTTGTAAATGGCCTAAAGAATTGAATTTTTTTTTCAAGATGAGTTTAATTTAAGAACTCCTGAGAAATATTAATATCCTTGGTAAAGGACAAAGTGGTGATCTGCAAACCTAAGTAACCGTCTAGGGATCTGACTACCTGCCTGTTTTCCTTGCTAAAAATCTGTGCACTTTTCAAACTGAAGGTTACATTAACATTACACAGAGAAAGTCAATTAATTTAACAAATTACCAATTTGTGGAGTTTCTTGAACATGCAGTAACATGTACACAAAGCAGCTCTTTGTGATCCCACAGATGTCCTGTCCTCAGTGCACAGCTTCATTAATCATGTGCTACACATGTTATTGTCTAAATTGCGATGCTGTTTGAGACGGGGAAAACATCGGGAAAGAAGTGTTGCTTACCTTTTGCACACTAGTAAGGTTTTCAGATAAGCAGAGTGTTTAAAAGGACTATCAAGTCAGTGCTGCACACATGTAATTTTATTCTTAAAACTACTTTAAAGCCCAAACAAAATTATTTTTTGTTATTGTTTATTAGCAAAAGTGAACATACTCAGCGCTACATATCCAGTTCATGCAAGAAGGGCTGAAATCTCTAGTGCCCCTAGGTCTGGGTTTTGCCTCTAGGAAATCTAGAAAATGCTACTAGGGTTCATGTGGTTCTGATACAGTGACGCTGCACATGTCCTCTACCCTTACTGCAATGTAGACACAGGCCCTGGACTAAATCTTCCTCCTTCCTAAACAGTGAGTTAAACTCAGCCCGGGCAGAAGTACTCCTTCACACAGACTTTTACCACATCTCTGCTCTCATGGCCGCTGCTGGCTGCTGGCTGTGCTCTGCATTTCCTTACACTAGACAAATACATAAACAACAGGCTACATATAAAAGTAATTTCTGATCTATACTGTGAGAGAGCCTTAGTAATTTGATATGAATTGTGTAGACCCTTTTGGCCTTATTCAAGGGTATCTGTTGCTTGAGGCTAGGACCTTCTCTGTAGTACCAAGCTAGATGTCAGCATTTAAACAGCTGAGAGATTGTGACTTAAAATGTTTCCATTCCAACTGCATCCCTAACAGTCATCAGTCACTTGACCTGAATATTTCAAAATGGACTGTTATCTAATGTATCCTGTCAGAAATTCCTCATATAGTTTTTCTCAAATGTAGTTCATATGTCCCATGATTCACAAATTCCATAATTTCTTTGCTTAGCTACCTATATCGCTCAATTTAATAATGGACACAGGTTGACAAACATAGGAAGGATCACATTTTTATCTCTAAGAAGGTGGTGAGCAGTTTACTGCTTGAAGGACAAATAAAATTCAGAGAACTCAAGAACAAAGGATAGCATGTATTTGCTCAACTTATGTAAATTCTCCAAAAAGCAACTGCCATTAAAATGTTTGGATTCCTTGTAAAATAGAGAAAAAAAAAGAACAAATTAACTAACGAAATGAGGATATTAGCGAACAAAAATCCTAAGCAAAAGTAAGAAAAGAATGCTAAGAAGGGGTTAAGGAGAGAGAAGTCACAGATGTGGACAGAAAGGCCTCTCATTCAATGCAGCCATAAAACCAGTATTACAGATACCCCTAGGGAAGGAATGCTACAATTAGGATCCTTGATCTGGAAAGGCTGACTTTACTTCAATCAAGATGAAAAGTTAGATCAGAAAGCAAAAAATGTTGTTTGGAATCAACAGTTTTGTTGGGTTAGAGGCTTAGGGAAAGCCATTCAGCAACTTCAGGCTAAATGGTAAAAGTGACTCTGCACTGTCAGTTCAACCCTTACTTCAGTCTGATGCCTTATCAGAAGCTGACACAAATTCACTGATATTTTGTGCTGCTGATATTCTTGCTTCTGTTCTGTACAGAGTGTGGGCAACCACAGAGTGCATCTGGAGATCATATGCCTGTAATCTTGCTAATAATTCACGCAATGCCTGAAAATGGAGAGGGAGAGAGTTAAAATGGACTTCCTGCAAATGGCTCAGAGCTGTGCAAATTGGAGTTGTGGCACATGATGTTGAAGAGGTGATCACATACCTTTTAGTCCTCCAAGGCATTCAGAAGAACACAAATGAAGCCCCTGGAGGAAAGCCAGTAGATATGCAAAGGTACTTTTTTGGTAGATTCTAGTAAAACTCTATGTTTAAAATAATCAGGCAACTTTAACACCGCAGCTCCAGCTGCAGAAGAGGAGTTTGTGCATATCATAGGGGCCACAGATCTATGGACATTCTTCTGGGTGCTACCTTTAACCTGTTGGTGGAGGAGAAGAAACATGCCTTAAAAACATGTTGCTTGTGGGACCTGTGTAGATCACGGCAACCCAGAAAGTGAAACATTTATTCTCTTTCAGGAACTGTTAATGGAATTAGAGCTGAAACCTTTGTTTTCACAAATTTTTGCCAAAGACATCCACATATGGGCTTATTTTGCTGCTTGCTAAATTAGAATAGATATTGTATCATGAAATGAAATTTATTTAATGTGAACTGTTTTGTTACTAGATATAGAGATCACAGTGAACTTTCATTTTAAAATGTTTAACATTTTGAATATGAGGTCTTTCTTTAAAAGTCTAAAATTTACAAGTTAGATACAAACAATATTTCACATCAGGTCAACCTAATTTGGGGGGGGGGGGGCTTGAATTTTTGACCACTGAGCAAATAATGTGTCTTTCACACAATTGTGAAAGACACTTAATTTGCTTTTTAGAATTTTTTTTTTATGGTCCTGTATGAAATTTTGAAAATGTCTCTGTAAAGAAGACAAAGCTGAAACTTGTTTGCAGTGGTTTTACATTGCTCCTGTTTTCTCTGTTCTTTTTCCACAAAATAACACCACTTGAGAAATTTTATGTGAGAGACAGTGAATACGAAATACTTAATTCTGTGGAGTACATTCTTTCCATGGATTATGTGACAAAATGTCTGGAAAAAAAATACACACATAAAAAGGACACAATGAGATTCTCTCTGTTTTTTTGAAAAACAATGTTTCAAAAATTAAAAAAAAGAAAGAATGACTTCACACATAACACTTCACCAAAAAAATTTTTTTACCCAGTGAATTGAATAAAATCCTCCAAAAATTTTACCAAAGTACCTTTAACTTTTTAAAATTCATTTAACAATTTTTATTTGTGTCCTTAAATTATGTTTCAACTGTCATTTTAGCCACATGGAAAACAGGAAATTAATTTTCACCTATTTCAAGACTCAAATGTGCATACAAAGCACAACAAACCAGCCTGGAACAGTAAAAACCTTTTCAGCACAGCACCATGCCCACCTTGTAATTGCACATTTTTTCTAATGGATTCAGGGGTATGAGATAAAATATTACAGAGCTACAGCTAGTGGGGTGAGAGAAACCAAACCCAAATCCTCCAAACTCCTGCATCAAAACCTTTAGTGCTTTGCATAAATGGGGATCCATTAAGTATGTTTCTGAATTAAATCCTACAGGGAAGAAAATGTTAGGCATTGCTTTGCAATTTGCCAGATGTTTCCAGGTTATATTTCTCTTTCCATCAGAGTCAAGTTAATCATGTTCAATAGGCCACCCTGCAAGAAAAAGTAAAAGTAACTTCCTTAGACAGCTGCTTTGCATAAAGTGTTTGCTTTCAAGGAATATTGTGCAGCCTGGAGATACTGGAAAGTAATAACAGCATAAAAAGGGGGAGGGAAAATCTGCTCACACATCACCACCCTACTGAATATCTCCCCATTGCTCCAAAATGAAACTAAATCTTTGTTTTAATGTTAGGGGAGGCTAAATCAAAATCCATTGATGACATAAAAAAGCCAACTTGATCCACTGTGCAATACTGTCACTTCATCTTCATTTACAACTCTAACTAAGAGTTAGAGTAGGGATACTGTCTGAATAGACCTTAACATGTAAATAATGACTAAGTGATAGGACAGTTCGGAAACAGGATTTGCAATGTATAGAGAAAAAAGTACAATGACAGTGGCGTAGCTCAGATTGCAGAAACAGACCCAGGTCTGCTTGCTAACTGACTTCTTTTATATTTTTAAATTATTATATTCATTATCCTCCAACTACTTGAACAAATATTTCAAGGCCACAGATTACACATGGAGAGATTTGAGGCAACTCAGCTGGCAAACACATTTCTTTCTGGGAAAACCCCCACATACATCCATATAAAAAATGCAGACGTAATTCTAGTGTTGAAAACTTCCTCAGTTTTTATTGCATAATTATTGTTTTTAAAGAATCAGATTTTAAAAAGCCTTACCAAAACTATGTTTTTATGACAAAATAAAGGGGTTTAAATTAGGCATAGGGAGTCCCCAGTATAACAGAATTTTCACACTCACAATCATCTACTTTAGTTTCTCAGGCTATCTTTGGAAATTTGACATTATAATACGATTTTCATGTCTTGATCTACTCAGTGCAGTTTTTTCAATCATAGATGCCATATTAAACTCTGACTTCTAACTACCAAAGAAGGTTTAGTGCACAGACAGTAATTGCCATGCAAAAGCAAACACACATATACGTATGTCTAGAGAGGCACATGAGGGACACATAGCTAAATATACTTCCACATATATACTTGGAGTGGGGAGGTGGTGGCATTAGTTAGTGGACATACAACACATTGGATCCAATTACATCTCTGAATTTAATTACAATCTCTTCTGTAGATAGTTTTGGATATGAACCCATGACCTCAACTCAAAAGAAGAAATAGTTTTGTTACTACAGAGTATGCTGAACAAAATATACCGACATACATTGAGTCAGTAATGCATGAAACATAGAACTGCTAGTGGTCCTAGTGGATACAGCTGGGTGGTAATTTTGTATTAATATTGTATTAATAATTAAATAATTATTAAATTTGCTACCTTGCCACACCTGGGAGCAGCAACCCACTACCAAAATATGCAGCACCCAGGGGGAACATCAGGGTCAAATCTCCAAAAGAGAAATCGATTTTCAGTGCTTGCCACTTGCCACTAGTTTTGGGTTCATTTACATTTTCTTGGTTTCTAGTTTTTACTCCTAATGAAGTAACTGCTCTGTATGTGTGTGAGAGTGTGTGTAGAAACCTTTTGGTCTTCCTTGTGGCACTAACATGGAAAACTTCTGTGCATATTCCCATGACCCAGGTGGAGTTGAAGGTGTTTTCAGACTTCATATGCTTGGGAACCTTGGAACTTTTTCCAGTAGAAGTATAGGTCAGTAGGAATGAATATAAACCTCCTCATTACTTTGTGCAGATCTCTTCTAGAAGACTTGCATGAATGAGCATTTGAAAATGACTCTGCTTTGTCCCTTTTATCAAAGTCACCACAATTTACTTACTCCCTGGCAGGGACTCCAAGCTGTCTGCCTCCATAAATCAGCAGCAGTTGCCTTAGCCTTCTCCCAGAGGGTTCAGATTGAGGTGTATGCAGGTTGGGATGATTCATGGGAAACATGACAGCCCCCTTAAGGATTTCTTTATGACTTGATAAATACACAGATGTGCCAAGGTTTTTGTAGGTGAATGATACTTGGATGTTTGCTGCCGAGAGATTATACTTTGATAGATATGTCCAGTCCCTAAAAAAAGTACATTTTTCAGGATATATTAACAAATGTAGCTCTTGCTCAAGACCACTGTTGTATGCTTTTGCCTCTTTAATCTTAAAAGCAACATATGGACTAAAGCCTAACATTCATCAAATTGACATGGGAACAGACCAGACATTTATAAATCTAGTCCATAGGCACATTTTCTCATGTTTTGTTTAATCTGATTGCAATTATGTTGTGTTGGGAGAAGAACAGTAGGAGTTAAACCCCAGCACCTCAGCGGGGCTAAGACCTGAGTGGCTCTGAAAATGCGAGGTAGAAACCTTGCATTTGGCAGAGCTACATGGACAGCTTTTGCCCCAAATGAGCAACCTGACAGGCACGTGTTGTTGCCCCCCACCCCACACACTCCACGCTCACTCGTGCACACAGCATGTTCCCAACATGCCCCTTATGGTAGGAGCTACTGAAAAGGGACAGGGGAGAGCCAGGACACATCTGTCTGGGCTGTGAAGAGAGAGGCTGCAGCACAGACGTCCTGCCGGGCACCCTGTGCTGCAATGAGGCTCAGCCATAACCTGCAGACTCATCCAGGGTGTTTGGCTGCTTACTCGGACAGCAGTAAAACTCCTAAGTCACAGTGGCTAATTTTAACCTGGAGGTTGTTCAGACACCAGCTTTGCAGCAGCACGGACCACTGCCTTGCACCTTGTCTCTTCCCTTGGCCCCCTGGCTTCCCTGGGAAGACAGGAGCCCCACAATGTTCCTGCTGGCATTTCAGTTTGGCACATGTACCCACAGGTCAGCAGAGACTCAGGCTCTGTTTCTTTTCAGGAACAATGGATGTAGTGAGAGAAGCAAAAAGACTCAAAGAAGGAGAGGTAAGGATATTGATTTGCTAAAGAACAGTGTTACTCAGAGCCTGGGCTGGGATAATAGAACCACAGGACGCGTCCTTACACAAGGAGCAGCTATTCATGGCCCTCCTTGAGATGTATAGATTTAATGGCAGCTGTATGGCTTTCTAAAACTGCCTTGTGCTATGAGATACGGTATGTACAGTAAAAATAGCACTCTCCACACAGCAGGTTTCTATTATGGGATTAACCAATTGTGCCCACGTTGTAAAAACCTGCTAACAACTAGCAGAGGCAAATCTCCCCAAAGCAGCCAGGCAATGAAAGAAAGTCACAAACAAAAGACTAATGACCTAAAAGTAAAATTCAAACCTGAAGATACTACAGGAAATATCGCTCAAAAATCTAATGGTACAAAACTGCGTGAATTTTGCTACTAAACCCAACTAACAACTTCCATTGTTTGTTCCCTCATGTCCTATGCTTTTATTTTTGTTAATGCCTATGAGATTGTAAGATGCAGGAAGAAAGGTTGCATGCAAAGTGTGTTCACTTATGAATTCCATATTTAATGATTCTTCAGCTAAACCAGAAGAGGCATGGATGATTCTGACTGAACTGGAAAGGTTATGCTAACAGCATTGTACAGTCTCCTACCAGTCCCTGCAGTGACTGAAGTTTTACGCAGCCCATTTAGAGTAGATAACTCTGAAAGAAATTAATTTCATTCACTTCTAGAGTTGACCAGGTCACTCATTTAATTAAACTTCAGCAAGTATAAAATATTTGCTTTCAGTGCAAATGGTCTCGTATTAGATCCTTTTTCAGCATGTGATACCAGGCAGATTGCCAGCCCTATATGGAAGGAGAAATTCAGCAATATGTTGCAATAAAGCTCTCTCCTGGCTCCCCAGTCAAAACTTACTTTCACCTAAAATATTCTTTCTTGCCCTTTCTTATTTCTAGGATCTCAACATAAAGTCATCAGCATTCATGCTGTAAGATTAGATTTAATGTGTTTCTAAAACCTCCCATTAACCTTTCAGAAAGTCTGACATTTCCTGATTCACCAGACAACTAAGTCTTTTTCTATCGGGGTAGACGGTCTCTTCTCAAATCACTTGCATGTGTCAATAATGACTCCTTTCTTTCCCCACAAGCTGGAGGAGAGTGGGGCCCCAGCTTCCTTGACTGAAGGGGGTTGCTTTTTGCAACAGCTTGTGCACAAGCAAAGGCAGGGATGGAGAAATAATGTTAAGCAGCTTCACAATCAAAAGCTTCTGCAGATAGCCTCAAACCCAGACATAGTAGGATTGGGTAGTAGATAACTCTTTATTAAGGTACTGACAGAAATGTAGTCTTTCAGGATGCTTATGAGCCTGAGGAAAAGCCGCTATTATTCTTGAGTTTCCATTCCTGCTGAGCCAGCACCTGTTTGCACTTTTCCCTCATTCTGGTCAAGCAAAGATTCTCACTTAGCATGTAATAAAATGTTGCTTTATTTCCCCTGTAAGCCAAACACATTGACATCATTGGGTGTGTGCCTGGTTTATGGCCTAAGGATTTGGCCTTTTTTATGTACACAATTATCTAGATCACTTTTCCTCACTTCATTCCACACCCTCCACTCCCCTCCCGCCCCCAGACTCATGTCAAAACAGCAAGTTTCTCAGGTCTATTTTTAAGTTAGTATTTGTGAGTGTCATTTGCTTGCCAATCTATTTGATTTCCTTGAGATATCAGGGTGCAAGAAATTCTTTACTTTTTATTATTTCATTTTATAAACTTAAAAATCATACGGTTTTGATGATCTGGTCAACTTACTTGTCTCCTGCAACTACAAAATTAAAATATCTTCTATAACCTAGATACCATGGAAGTTCTTGACTGAGTTTGCATTTGTCATATAGAATGATTTATCACTTGACAATGGAGTCCCCAATGCATTATATTTTTGAGGAAGGACAAAGAAAAATTTGGTCTTTTGTCCTTGATTTTGTGTTTCCTTCCCACAATCCAAGATGACTCTCAAAATTATAAATGCTTATGATTTTTCCCACAGATATGAAGTACAAGATATACTATCAGGAATTAATGCCACAAAAGCTGAAACAAAGTAACATCTTTTATACTTGCTTGGAGGCCACACACAGCTTTTTTATGCAAATCATATGTTGTTTATTGCAAAGAGGAATCCCCTCCTTCTTTCCCCAATGTCAACTCTAACTAAAGCAATTGAGAGGAAGTATTGTCTTCTGTCTTATATGCATTTATATACAGCTATATGTCAATATAAATATACAGTGATCTGTACCTATACCTATCAATATTGATATCTATATTGATACATGTTTATATATGCATTTATAGATATAAAAATATATGCATATATATCTCAATATAAATAGGTGTATGTAGCTATATCTTAAGAGCTCACAATAGGTATCACTATCCATTTGTATTTATAGATGTTGGTATTGATACAGACAGATCTTGGTAGGTACTGATCCTTTTTGATCTGCATATTGATATGAATAGGCAAGAATGCCTGTTGACTTGGTAACTAGTACTGCCTAAGGATTTGAATATCTATTGGTAGGTATTGATATCTGTTGATAGGAGTTGACATCAATACTTAGTGGTAATATTAAGGCCTCAGTACTTAATACTTATATCAATGGGCACTGATATCTATCAATATCTATCAACATTTATATCTATGATATTAATACCTATCACTAGTCACTGATAATATTAATACCTCTCAATAAGCATTGGTACATTTTTCTGTCAATAGGCATTGATACTTACCAACATAGATCCCTTTTTAGATCAATATGATGGGCCTTAATATTTATTGGTTTGGATAGCTATTGGTGGGTACTGATATGAGGTATTGACACAAATCGATACCTCCAAATAGCCATACCTGTTGATAGGCATCAATACCTATTAAATTTGGTATCTATCTATAGTGATGGGTATCTATGTCTATTGTTTTGGATATTGATTTGGATCTCAATATGCACTATTATACCCCTTGATAATATTTATCAAGAAGATTCAAAACAGTGACCTATTGAAGTTTATCAATATCAATAGCAACAATATCTATTTATATTTGTAGCCGTTGGTACTCATTGGTACCTTCTGGTATTGTAAACAATTAATTAGCATCAATACACTTGTATTTGGATATCTATCAACACTATCAACAGATAGTATCAATGGGTATGGCTACCTATCAGTACCTATCAATATCAATACTTGTTGATAGTCATCTATGCCTGCCATTATTGATAGCTTTTTCTCATCAATACCTACCTGTATTGGTAGGCATAACTAATACCTATAATTTTTTATATTAATTCTGATATCAATAAGAATCAATGCCTAACAATATCAGTATATTTTGATATCAATAGTCATCAACAGACAATCAACACCTATCAATTTTGATACCTATCAATTGGTAATGATAGGGATAGGTATCAATAGGTATTGACACCTATCCATATCAATAGACATCGTTAGACATCCACACTTACTGGTTTCCATGCTAATTTCAATATCTATATGCATCAGTAGCTATCAATATTGGTACCTACTGATTTTGGCTCCTATTGATAACATAAGGCATACATACTTGTGAACACCAGTAGAACTACTCTTCATCACGCTGTAAAAGCTCCTTAAATTTCTAAAATTCAAAGTGTGTCCTTATTTATCCCATACTAAATCCTCTGTTAAATAAATTTGTCTGACACAGAAACTCCACACTTTAGGGACTCCTTCTGAGTAGTTCTGTCTGCAGTGAAGCCATTATTTGCACTAGGGTCAAATAATACTTCTTGGCAATGCTGTGCTGATAAGCCTTGATACAACAAGGAGGCCAGGGAATAGTCTCAGTTGTCAACAAGGACAACTTCCACAGAGCATTTTGATAATGCAATAATGTGTTGGAATAAAATGGCCTGATGGCCTGGATCAAATGGTGAAGAATAAATTATTGATATGGACTGCATTTCTAAGACATCTTCATTTAAAGACTTACGTGACAAATGCCTCCATGGAGATAACTCATGCGTAAGTAGCATATATTTTCATTATTGATTTACTAAAAGGATATTATTGCTACTGCAAATGCAGGAAAATTGTCTCTATGGGTCAAATTCCATTTTAATGTTAATCCAAAGAAGGTAACAAATACACCAGGGATTTTTTTAACCTACTCATCCAGTCCATCTGATGAACTCTAGTTTAGCTGGTGGTTTAATTTTTCCAAAACGATAGCCTAATATGTTGTGAGTTGCACTAAATATCTAAAAAAAAAGAATAATAAACAGAAAAGGGCCTACTCCAAAAAATTTAAGCCTTAACAAGCTGGTGAATCATGAAAGATGTTAAACTTTTCTTCATCAGTGAGCATTTTGATTATAACAGAAGAGAAATACAGAAGGCAAACACCAGATGATGCATCACATGTAGGTGCTGAGCCTTTACTAAGTGCAGAAAGTTAAGTGCTCATTGCTAATTCGGAGGCTCTCCCAACCTGATTGCAAGGGCCCAGCTGTACTGTCCTCCAGCAACAGAGAGGGGCAGACCCAGAGACTGCAGTCAGGTTCAGCCAAGAATCCAGACCGTGAGCCACCTCCCTGCGGATGGGGATGAACTGGGACCATGTCTGGGCCTCTATCAGTGAGACCTGTGGCCAGGCAATGAGATGAAATGGGGAGATGAAAACTGGCACTGTTGCAACAGCTCTTCATCGGGGACTAATGGATCTAGAAGGTTGGAACGGGGTTCTGAGCCATGGACAGGGTGGGAACACTCCCAAGGAGCTGGATAGAGATTGTCAACACTGGTGGTGCCCCTGGGACCATGACAGCAAAGCAGCACTGCCAGAATTGTGTAGCTGTGCATGTACCTGATATGTATCGTGCCAGGGTTCCCCTACCAGACTAGCAGAGTGTAGTACATCACTTTGCACACTTTTCTAGCCATTCCTACAGAACCTGAACAATACTAAAATACTGTCAAAAAAGAACTCCCCAGCATGCTGGATGCATGGTAAGACAGGTTGAGGGTGGTAATTCTGAAAACTCCTCTAAGAAAGATTGTGCGTCAGCAGGAGCAGAGTCAGTGATGGACTATACAAAATCCCCACAGTGGTGTACCCATGACACTGCTGGAAAGGAATCTGAGCTATAGAGCTTGTTTCCTTTCAGATCATGAAGTTTCCCAGCCCTGGAGAGGTTTGGTTTCTGAAATCCTAATTCTGGACCCATTATGGTTAAAACAGAGTGTGATAATCCAAGATGATGTAAGATATATAGAGTGCATTCAGATTGCAGAGCGACACAGATATGAAGGAAATAAATGCCATCATATTTAAACTATATTTAAGCTACTAACTGCCAAATCTAAGACTAAACATATGATTTTGAAATCCAAACCATATAATCACATTTGAAAATTCTATGGTCAGTATGAAGTATTTATTAACTGTTCATTACCAAATAAAGCAATTCATTATTTTAAAAAGTGCTTAGCTATTTAAAATAATATATCTAGATTTCAGTTCTGTTTTCATCCCAGTGATAATACACTACAATACATTAAAAGGTTTAAGTAAAGCTTTAAGAAACTTATTTTTCCATGTACCTAGGCCAATCGTTTTCTACTTTTGGAGGGGCCACTTCTAAGGGTTAGGAAAAGGTAGCCAAGAAAAGAAGACCTATTTCTAGAAGTTTTATATTTGCTATACAGAAGATGTACACTACACAGAAGTTCAAAACCATTAATATGTGTGTTAGGGAGAGTTCTTGCCATTAAATTATTTCACTGCTCTCCAACATTTCCATATAGAAACAGCTGTATTTTTCTCCTAAGAAAATTTCAGGGGAAATACAGGGGCATTCTTGTTGCTGTTTAAGTGACCAGTTACTCTGTCCATGCTAGCTAACATTCGCATCATCCATCATCTCCGTCTTTGATTACCTTTATCAGACCCAGTCATTTCTGTGGTCAGATGCTCAGCACAACCATAGTCTGTGCTGCTATCAGTGACTGGGTTTTGCACCAGGGCCTCATGATCTGGGTGCTGAAGAAGGCAACCCAGGTGGGAGTGTATGTAACCAAGGGGCAGGACTCCAGGGAGTCACAGAGCCCTGGCATCAAGGTCTAGATGACACCTTCCTCTTCAAAGTCCATTTTTCCCTCTTTCTCATGGCAAGAGTGTGTTCTGCCAAAGCCAGGGCCACAGGGGATGTGAACTACCCAGAGCTGGGATGCCTTAACAGCGACCTCTCTTCAGCAGCTGTGCCAATATCACTGAGAGTGCAGAGGCAGACTTGAGTAGCTAATTCATACTTTCTCTACATGGAAATGAATATAAGTTTGTCAATAAATTGACTTTTTCTTGGTAAGTGATTTAAAAACATGGAGTGAAGGATGGCACATGAACTCCTGCAGGAGTTTAAGCTACTAGTACTACTGCTACAAAAATTCTCCAGCCTAGGATTTTAATGGATTTTTTCAGCCATTTTTGTGTTAGAAAATGAAATAAAAATGAGAACTAGATTTTTTTTTATTATTAATATTTGTAGTTGGCAGGGGCTTAAGCCTTTGCACATGAAAATACAAGTGGCTGAAGGTGAGAAGATGCTATAGGGCAAAAAGATATTAGTGAAGGAAGAATACAGCAGGCTGCACTGTCAAGGGGGATATCAGCAGACCCTCTGGTCATTCTGCTTCACTGAGGCAGTTTCAGGGGGATGCATGCCCTTTAAACACCATTTCTGCCGCTGTATGTTAGATAGATAAATACATATACACATCTCATACACTCTTGTTTGGTTTTTTATAATTTTAAATTATTTTTGTTGCTGTTGTTTTTTGATATTTTTTGTTTGGTTTTTGTTGAGGTTTTTTTTTTTTGAGTTTTTTTGTTTGGTTGGGTTGGTTTTAAGAAAATAAGGAAAATAGTTCCTTGCCAACAATCAATACATTATGGAATAGCAAATTAAACTCTAAAGCCTCTTAGGTCTAGATTAATTCTATTTAATTTTAGGTACATAAATGAGACACACAGTTTATGCACAATGTCACTTTAGGTACCCTCTGTTGTCAAGACAGAAAGACAGGATACCTCCAGAGAGCATTTAAGTATTAATGTGGCTTGAGATCACCCTCAGAAAGTGCCTGTCTGTGTCAACTGGCACTAGAAGGCAAGTGGACCAGCCATAATCTGAATTTAGGTGCCTTAATTATATGCCTGGGGTTGGTTGAGTTGATTCCAAATTTATTTAAGCAGGAAGATTGAATAGAGGGCCTGTGAATGAAAAGTAAAAGGACAACAAATCAGTCAGCTTTTCTTTCTAGACTCCAAAGGTCAGTTAAAAGCCACAGAGAGGAATAAATAAAAATTATATTTTCAAAGGCTGAGAAAAAATTATTTATAAAATTCCTTCAAGCTAAAACATTTGACATAATGGTCAGAGAAAACCAGTTCTTGTCTCTTTGCTTCTCCGCTTTGCATGACATCCTCAAATGGACACTTGAATTTTCAAAAATAATATTTTTTAATATTAGGTGGATGATTAAAGACTCTGCTAGTGGAATCAGAATTTTTCTCTCTTTCTAAAATAATGCAAATGTTTATTTTACAAGAATCACCTTTGGCACGATGGAAATCTCACTGAAAGTAATGGTAATTGTTCAAGTTAGACCCTAATATTCCACATATTTCCATAGCTTTTCATTTAATTATGCTTCTTTTGAAGCTCTGTTATTAAAGAAAATAAGTGCTACCTTTCAAACACAGCTGGAGTAGTGGCAAGGGACAGGGGTTCTCTGTAGCATTAATTTTTAATGTATTTTCACTCTTAAGATTGACCTTCCATTTATAAGATAAAAGTACATTTGAGACAAGGAGTCTCCCTGAGTTATTAATAGCTTATTTAATTATTCTTCTTTCCTTGGTAGTAATACTTCAGAAGGCATTCAGAGAGCTGCATGAACCTACTGTGCAGTACTCAGAGCATGCCGACATCTGCTTTATTTGCCCATTTCCCTTGATTTACCAACGTGTTTTAAATGCAATTGACAAGCTTGATTGATGTCTTTCATTTTGTAGTATAGAGGTGAAAAGATTACACATTATCCTCTGAGGATGGCAGTGGCAGAACTTACCCAGGGTCACCTTGACAAAGCAAAATTTAAAAGCAGCAGAGCTTCTCTCTTGATCTCTCCTATTTGGGATGTTTTTGGAGGCACCCAGCACTTGCGCCAGAACAGCAGCACTCTGACTTCTCCTGCTGCCAAAGAAGGAGCTTGTGAGCACAGTCAGACCTCAAGACCTGGCTTTCCAAGGATGTCTGGTCCCGTGCTGAGCAAGGCAGGGAGGAGGTGGTGGTGCCGCCTGCAGAGCCCTGAAGCTGTTGGCAGCTCTGGGATAGCAGCACATTCTCATGCTGCTGGTGATCGTAAAAGCCAATTGCACTGAACGGGGCCAGGCCACTTCCACTGCTGCCTCAGGTGGAGGTCAGTTTGGTACTAAGAGAGGGGTGGAGGTGAAAAAAAGCTGTTCAGGGTACTGCTGTGGAAAGCAAATAAATCTGCCCTATGATATTTTCATTTACCAAGAGAAACAGATGGGGGTGGGTGAACAAGCCAAACCAGCTTTAATTATTACTCCTTTGAAAAGGAATGTGCATAGGGACTCATGCTGCAGTAATTTGGAATCAAGCTGGCAGTAATACCTCTGTATTTAAAAGATCCCCTAATACTTGTTCCAACAGCTCAGTCTATTTTCCTTTTAAACTCCTTCACCTACAGCCCAATACAGTTCCATTACACTCAGGCTCCTAAATCCATGGAAGTATTTTAGGGGCATACAGCTGAATATGTTGCAGACATCATCTGTGGGGCCACTCAGGCAAAGATTTAACACTGAATTTTTTTTTTAAAGATTTCACGAAGATTTTCCTTCTGTCTGGACATGCAGATGTATTACCGTTGTGGAAAGTCACTTTCAGAGCAGTGAGAAAGTTTCACAAGGTTAAACTAGTTCAATCCAATGGAAAGAGAAGCCAAACTGGTTCAAATTAAAGTTTCTGAAAATACTTCTACTTCCTGTACAAACCTAATATTTTCTTGACTGCTGTTTAGGAGAGATATCATACTGTGATACCTAATGAAGCTCAGATGCAAATTATTGAAATAAAATAGAGCATTCAGGTGGGAATTGAAAATTCAGATTCATTCTGTGTTTGCTAAGAAGTCATTATTAAAGAAAAAAAACATCATTCATTTCCACTGAGTTACTTGGAGACATTAAACACCACATGACAGAGATTATTCACATTTCACTAGCATCTAGGACAACCAGCATCTCTAGTAGGAAATAGCCTCCCTATGGATGCATCTAAACAAAGGCGAACTTGAGGCACCTTGAGATGAGGTGCCCTAACAGAGGAAAAAAAGCTAGAAAGGCATTAAACATTAACTCAAACTTCCCAAAATTCCAGTGTAGTGCCCCAAATCACAAGATTGACTCTCCTCCATGCTATGACTGGAAACTCAAGATGAATCACACAGATTATACAACCTTTCCTCTTGATGTCGAGCAGCAATTTCAATTTTCCTTGTGTTGTTTTTTTGTCTTTTGTACTGTGATGGGTGTGTGCACGGATTTGTTAGCCTCTCTCCTCTGAGGCTGCTTCCCTTTTCAGCTGCTCACCTCTTGGTTGGTTTTTTAAATCATATTTCAACATTGACATTGTGCTGGTTGTCTGCAGGCCTTGGTCCTAAGCACTGGGAAAGCCAGACTGGGAAGATTGCCCAAGGGAAGGTAACATGGTCTCCTCTTCCAAGAAGCTGAATAACATCTAGTTTCATAGCTGTCAGTGAAGGAGACCTTGCATATTCCCAAGCTGCTCCACCCCTGGCAGGATCAGCTCATATACAGTGTGCTACTCCTGCTGCATGAGGTCAAGGCTGGTAATCTATTATTTTGTTGAAATTTGAGTGCAGGAGATGCAAGAAGCTAACAGTGGAGAGACTTGTAATTTATATCCCACTCTCAACTCACTGCAATAAAAACAGGCCAACAGTGCAGAAGAGTTTTGAGACTTGAAAACTGGGCACTGGGATTTATTTTTCTGTGGTGGTTTTAAGAGACCAAGAAGAGTCTGCAATAGGTGTAAGCCAAATATGGAATCTGTGTCTGCTCAAGTTTTGATTGCAGTAAGAATGGGCTTGGATAAAAACCACAGGAGGACTTCAGGATCTGGCCCCACGTAGAGTGTTTAGGGGAGACTGGTTGTCAGCAATTGGGTCAAGCAATCAACTTCTGTCTACTTAAAATAAAGTCATTATTCTCAAACCCACAGCAGTGCCTGCTCCTGATGACTGCTGCAGTCACTGATTGAAACCAGAATTAGCCAAAGCCTTTCTCGATCCCTGCTTCTAATTTAACTTCCCAGCCTTGTTATTTCTGGCTGTAAACATTTTTATTTTTTACTCTGAGAGAGAGTTCAAAGTTTTTAGCTGATCGTGCCCAAGTAAGTTTTCTAGCCAGGAGCCTGTACTGCTTCTTGAACTTGAAAATAATTGGTCCAGTCAGGGATTTCTTCATTATGGAGGAATACTGGATAAAATGCTCTGTTGGCGTTTCAGGGCTAATCATAGGCTAACCTGTCCCAGGATACTTAATCTGTTAGATCATATTTAATATTTTTATCATGATAGCATCCAGAGGCCCCAGCAGGACCCCCAGTGAGATAGAAATTTTAGAAATGCAGATGTTTACATGGTCTCTTTCCCGAAAGCTAACAATCTAAAAGAAGCCTATAAAAAGCATATTTAGAGAAGAACAATAAACCTGGTAAAGCCGTCACTGTAGTGAATAATCTTATTTGCTCATATTAAACCTATTTTTGTCATCTGACCAGCAATATCCAGCTTGTGTCAAATCAACTAGCGAAGAAATGGATATTTCTGTGCAAAACTCACAGGAAATCTTGCAACATCACTTTTTTTGCTGTACTTTTTGATAGCTGCAGTTATTCCCTGTTAAAATGATTAGTACTCTAAATGAATGAGATCACCTACTGAATAAAAGCACAGCCAAGCCACACTCATAACATGATCTCATGCAGGCTTGTCTTCAAGAATGCCCCCCTGAGAGTTTTCAACAATTGTTCATCCAATTGTTGTATGTAACCTCTGTTCAGAAAGGAAATGTGGCTGACAAAATCAACTAAAAAAAGAACCCACTGGTGCCAAAAAAATATTAAAAAGTGTTTGTGCCTGGGTATTTTAATATATATTCTTTTCTCATCACCAAAAAAAAATGCATTCATTTTAAACAAATCTACATAATGCTAATTTTTTACATACAAGGACCATTCATTTATTTCAGAGGAGGCTCATGAGACTAGGTCTTAAATAAGTTATGCATGAGTGTCTCCATGCCCTAGAGCCAAATATAGCAAAACATTCTCTCCTCTTATGGCACCCATATAGTGCAGCACTGTCTGCACAGCTCCAACACCAATAATGTTTTTGTCTCATCTACAAGGCAAGAAATCACTGTTTTTCAGATGGGAATAGGGGCACCAAGAGAAGAAAACATCCGCCAGTTGAAGAGCATTTTGGTGCTAAACAAGGCAGATGATTCCTTGTCAGATTTTCATAATTCATCATCCACTTGTGAAAATCATGTGTGCAGATTCCCATCTGCATACATGTCTTAAAATACAGAGGGTTGTAAGGGACTTGTTGAGAGGAAGCGTGCAGTAGAGAGGGCATTTGAACCAGGTCACCAAATCCTCAGACTAGCCTCATAATCATGAGCTCGTCCTTCTTCCCAAATCTCTGCCAAGGAGATCACCAGGAACTCAGACATTACACAACATTGACTTTCTGTCTCTTTGAAGAAGAACTTTGATCCTTGCAAGCAGACATTTTCTACCCAAGACAGCTCATTGCATTAGTCTGTCCCCTTGCCAGCTCTGTGCAGAGGCTAAAGAGAAACTTTGCTGCACAAGACAGAGGGAAACATGAAGATGTGGTTCAAATGGAAAGCATAAGTGGTCAGAAAAAAAGAAAAGAAAATATGGGGGAAAAGAAGAAAACAGGGTTTGGATGAGAGCCAAAGAGAAAGAAACAGATGCTAGTTTTGTGGCATGGGTTGTGAAAGCCTTTCTGTGAGGACTAAGTGTATAGTATTACTAACATTTAGCACAGAAATGATGCTACAGTTGGTAAGCACCTTTGGACAGCAAGCAAACATGGTACCATGCAAAATACCTCATGGGTTTTTAACAAGTCTGTTTAACGATCTTTTATTGTCTGAGTCACAGATCCCACTGACAAACTAGTATGAACAGTCAGTGCTAGTGTGAGCCACCAGCACGTTTGCACAAAATGCCACCTATGATACTGTACCTCTGAAGCATACAGATGAGTTTTTCATTCTGTTAGATGGTTTTCTAGACAAAAATAGTCTCAGGATATCACCAAAAAAGAGGTTTTCTGTCAGTGTCACTGGCATTTGAAGATTTTTTTGTTTTTATTTTGGTTACTGAGGGATAATGCCAATCGGGTGTGCCCACACTTTTTAGAGTTTCTGCTAGTTAGAAGTTACCTGACACCCATCCAGAGCATATGACCCTTCCAAAACTGAAGAACCCATGTAAAGGGACACGTACAAAACAGTGACACAGGAGGACTACAGTGCTGCAAGTCTCCAGTCGTGTTTGTTTGCCAGGCACATGTGGCAGGATAAATGGGCATGCTTGATCTGCTAAACCAAGCAAGGGGATCTAACAGAGACAATGAACGGGGCCAGGTGCTTTTTATTCTCTAACAGATGGTCTGAAAAACCTTCTTGTATGCAATTTCAGCATTTCTCTGCGTGCAAGAGAGAAAAAGCCTGAATTTATATTTAATTTCTCTTGAGCAGGACTGACTGCTGTTTTCACTTCTTTTTCCTCACTGGAAAGCCTGGGCCTGATTCTCAGCTGATGTAATCTGGCACTGTGCCACCCAAAGCAATGAAAGTGCACGGGCACAGGGGAAAGACAACAGTTTGGCCAGGGACCCTTGAGAAAGCTCTGCTTTTAAGTGCTACCACAGACTGACATCCATGCAAAGCAAACAGGATGTCCAATTTTAAATCTCTAACAAGCCACATCCTGTAAACTGCATTCTACTCAGCTGACCCAGGAGATAAAATGGTTGGGACTGATCCTCAGCCATGATAAGGCTGGTTTGCTTAAAGTTACAGCTGAAAATCCCTCCTGAATGGAACTTTATTCTATTCCACCTGCCCCACACCCCACCACGGGCAGGCAAGGAATGAAAACGGGAGGTCAGAAGTGAGACGGTTGTCCCAGCACAACTCAGATATTCCTGGTGGTTGTGTCCAGGACAGCGCCAGCCCCAGGGTAATCATCAGTCTTACCCTTCACTGCACCTGATCTTCAGACAGATAAAAATTACAGGGTTTTCCTGCTAGGGGAAAAAAAATTGCTTAACTGAAAATGGATTTAAGAAGATTGACCTGCCAGCTCAGAGCTGTTGAAGGAGGCAGTTTGTTGGTCTTTCACTGGTATTCCACTATTCATTCACAGCACATCTGCTATCAAGAGACTTTTAAAGACCATCCAGGTTGTCTGAAGCAATCCTGGTTAACAAATGCACAAAAGCTGTTTGGGAACATTTGTTGCTTTCATGTTTATAAACCTGTATCAGTGATGCCATGGTACTCTGAGGACTGACTTCAGTGCTTAATTTTCATTCACCACAATATTTGCAAGTATGGCCATGTGAGAAGCTGCTAATCAGGGTTCACAAAGGCCAAATAATTTTGTGAGTCTATACATGTGTGTGGCTGTGCCTCATGGCCTAACAGCCACATACTTTAATGTTATATGTTAATATAAACTTTGCATTTTTTTTATATTAGGGGAAGAAAAGCTGGCATTATCCAAATGTAACTAAAACTGAGCAAGATGCACTTCTTGGACTGTTCTCCTAAGCATAATTTTATCACAGCACTCTAAGCACATACTTCATTGTTCACTTGCTTGCAGGACTGGCAGTACAGGCTAAAGGCTTCTGCTGTACTCTAGTTTAGTCTGGAAGCCATCCATCCAGCAAAGAGGAGGCTGGCAGAAAACACTTGGTTTCTGACTGCCCTCCACTGCTCCCATCAATGAAGGGACAGTCTTTCTGGAAATGATGGCAGAACAACCCAGCAGAGACTGCTGACTTCTCATCCATGAGACAGGCAGAAAAAGTAGGATAGGGAGGATGCAGGAGCAGGTTGAATTTTGCTGAAGAAAGTCACATACTTGACCACAGCCAACCCAAGTCCTCAGAGCAGATGCCAGTCCCCAAGACCAACTCCGCAGAATTACCTGAAAGTATATTTTAATTGTACAGTGAATTGAGACTTATCTGAGGCAGGTAAAGCAGGCCTTAGAGCAAAGTCCTGCTGCCGATTACTCCTGCCCCAGTCTGGATTTCAACAGGTTGGCTGATGGTTCGTCACGCAGCATTACTTTGTGTATTGCTCTATGAATTCATTTGTGGCAGACTGTGGGGGAATATGCCTGTTCTTCCTAAGCCCTTGTGTGCAAGTGCTCTCAGCTTGCCAGCACAGTAAATTAAACTGCTGGTGGAAAGACACAGATCCTACTCTAGAAGATGAACTCTTCCAGCTGTTAATGTAAGTCAGATTTTGGGAAAGGGAGCAGAAGGGAGAAAAAGAGGGAGATGAAGGGTATGAGACTTGGTGGAAGGAATTTTGGCAGTGGGTTTTGCCCTGACAAGCAGCAGGGTGCCTTGCTAAGGAGATCACGCAGGCTGCATGCAGGCCTGGAGTCATGGAGACAGCTGATGAGAGTTTAGGCTTTGCCAGACAATAGCATTGTAGTACAGACACCAAGAAAAACCCACCAGAGATGCGTGGAAAAGTAACTTTCTGGAGAATTCCCTCATGGAGTAATTACTGAGCCTTCCCACTACGTGCTAGCACATGTGCAGACATGTGGACAGAGATTCCTCTTGCTGTGAGCAATGCCACTGGGTACCCTCTGCTATAGCATGTTCCAGTGTCCACCACAGAGTGTCTCATGGACACCTTAGCTCCTGAGCTGCTCCAGCATTCCTGCCTGTAAGCTACTTGTTCAGTTATTCCCCAGGAATAGACTCTTCACCCTTAGTGAGGTTACCTACCATCAGAGCAATGGTACTTACAGGACTGCACTAGAAGAGGAGGAATGAGCAGGCAGTGCGGGAGGAATTGAGCACAGCCCAGAGATGGGTGCTCAAACTCTATCAAATAGCATTGATGTGAGGGGATTGTACATCCTTCCCCTCTGCTCAGACCTGCTGAGATATACCTGTAGTGCTAGGTCTTGTTCTAGGCTTGAAGAGAAGAAACCTGGACATACTAGAGTGGGTCCAGCAAAAAACCAAAAAGATAATTAAGGGATTGAAGCATCTTACATAAACAAGAGGGGGCTGAGAGAGCTGGGACTGTCCAGCCTGGAGAGGAGAAGGCTCAAGAGGGGATTTTATTAAAGTGTATCTGGAGGGACGGGTGGCAAGTAAAAAAGACAGAACCAGGTTCTAAGTAGTCCCCATTTATAGGACAAGAGATGGACACCAGCTGAAATACAAACAAGTCCACTTAAATATAAAATAAAGCCTTTTTTTGCTGTAAAGATGGTCAAATACTGGAAGAGGTACCCTGGAGAGTCTGTGGAGTCTTTGTCCTTGCAGAAATTCAAAGCCCAACTTGATGTGGCACTGAGCAACCTGCTGTATTTGACCCTGCTGAGTGCAGCAAGGTCAGACTGAAAGACACCCAGAGGTCTTTTTCTTCTGCAGCTATTCTGTGATATTCCGTCATTTGAAATAAGGACAACGGTGCTAAGCCAGCTTGTCTTTCCATAAGACTAATGGAGTAAAAGCAAAATTCCATAAGTGTACAAGTTTTTTCTTCATCACCTCTTGAAGTAGCAGTCAAGGGAAGCTGGTGTCCTATACATGGATTTTTGCAAGATACATAACAGCTTGGCTATCTTTACCAACTATCCTTCAATGCTAAAGCCAGCATGCTTTATAGCCAATGATGTTAGCAAACCTGTGCTAAGGAAAAAGAAACAATTGCAGAATATTTCCAGTCTCAGGCCAGAGGCAGGATGTCCAAGACTGAATCTGTCTGAAAAGTAATTTCCTTCTGATGTAAAAGACATTCTCTTTTTAATTCTCCCTCCTGCAAATACCATTGCTTTCTTATTCACTAAATGGGGCCAAATATCAGCCAGCAGAAAGTGTCTAACATGTCCCATAGTAAGTATCAACTTATACCCATTATGGAAAGCATTATGCAAGTCTGTAGAAAATAAGTGGCACATAAATGAATGTTTTCTAGAAAAAAAATAATTCTTTCAGCAATGTCTTCACATTTTCTATGGAGGGGAAAAACAAAAAAAATCCATGTCTATAATATCTCCGCTGAAAGTGTGCAAAAAGCTCTGCTACAGTAGAGGTTGCTCTCCCTCTCTGTTCCTTTCTTATACTTTCATATCTACCTATAGCATGGTAATGCAGGTTGTTTATTTCTCCAAAGAAATTGCTGCTAAATGATTGTGTAAAGTGCTGGTTCCCTCATGTGGTATCTTAGCTGACACTTCAGTTGCGGGTACCTCTACCCTTACATAGCAGAATAAGGTTGATTCAGGAGAACTCCTTTCATAAAAGAATAAGGAAAATCTGTCCCTTTATTCCCTCTCTGCTCTCATAAATAGATGATCTGTCCCAAAGCATGTGACTGTGGGTCTGCCAGCCAAACTGCCTCAATAGAGGGCTTGGTACCTGGCCCTGTAATGCTATCAGGCTGGCCTAAGTGCAGCCCAGCATTTCCCGGGAAGATGCTTCTCCTTCAGCTATTTTGCCCTGCAAGCTGCTGGCATTGTCCTCATGTCATGCCCGAGGATGGCACAACAGCCTAAAAAGTAGGCAAAGCTGAAGAGCACTGTGCTAACCAGAAGGTATCAGCTCCTTGTGAGCCCAGAGTGCCCTTTTGGCTTCAAAACCATTTGTCACAATGGGCTCTGAGAAGCCTCCAGGCCTCCAGTAGGACTGCAAGTTGTGGTAATCACAGGGTCTGCACTTCTCTTTGTGCAAGAGCAAAGAAGGAAGATACAAATGCAAATGAGGATGTCTTCTGTGACAAAGGAGACTAACAGCACCCAATGTCTGGCTTGTACAAGTGATTATTAGCACTTTTTTGTGCATTTCCAAATGCAGAATACTTATTATTCACACAAATGAATGACAATGAGGTTTACTGCTTATTATTTATATCATTCATTTTTAACACAAACTATGGAATATAGGATATTGGGAAATATTATAAGAAATGTTGCAAGATTACCAGAAAAGCAGATGAGCATTTCTCATATAGGAATATAGAATAATAGCAACCACAATAATTTTGAAAAGCCCCAGGTAGTGCCCAAACAATAAAATGCTACAAAAGTAATAAATCCACAAGGTTATTAGAACAAGAACAATGATGCAAATGTTTTCAAGTCCCACTTGGCTTTGAGCATTTTCTTCTAGGTCAGTGATTTGAATAAGAGGTAGGCAAACACTGCAGAAGATTTTGTGTAAATATTTATTTAATGTTTTTAATGAATTCACTTTGCTTGTGTTTATTTTCCACTAATATTGCAGTACAGTGCTTCCCAATCTGCTGCATATTATAGAAAGCCTGATGCTGTAAAGGGGGAAGATGGATCAATCCCAGGCCATACACCCTTGTTGCAGTGAATGTGTTTTGTGGCAAGAAAGTTCATGAACATGATTCATTTTAAACAAATATTGGCAAACTGGTCAAAGAAATCCAGTTCTGTATTTGTTCACATGAGAATTTGTACCATATGCTTTGGATATAGGAATAGCATTTATTCTGTTCAGGAACAAGCTTGTACACTGAATCATCACTAAGCCTGGGAATTAGTATTTCACCTTCAAATATTCAGAAAAAGAATGTGATTCACACATATCTGTTCTTACTGAAAATAATTTCAAGTAAATATAGGAACACTGATATTTTCATGAATTATTATTAAAACCAGAAAGATGCAAAATACATTTAACAGCTGAGGCATGACTGCTAACCAGACATTATATTACATTTTAGTTATTACTTTCAATACACTTTGTTCAAAAGTGGGTCCTAATATGCAGTGCCTGATGGCTCTTCACAGGCATCTATGGAAAGAGTTTAGCTCAGCTTCTACAGGAATGGTCTCGCAAAAACAGCACTGCAAGCACAATCTGCACTGCCTGGCAATAGAGCAAGGAAGCCAAGAAACAAGAAATCTCACTTAAAAGTTGACTCTCCCCCCTCTTTCACGTGGCTGTTGGATAACACACTGCTAAAGCACCAGGGTTAAGTAGGACTTGGGAAGGCAGGGAACATGGACAGTGCTATTCTAGCAGAGTGGCAATACCCCTCCTTTTAATATGTTATGTTGCTCATACAGGCTGTTATCAGGCTAAGACATAATAAATTCTTCCCTTTTCCTAAGGCAGCACCATCCAATTCAGTTTCAGGTTTAGCAATGTCCAACTTCATTACCCAGCTTCATCCCACCACCTGTCCCATGGATTCTTGCCCAACAAATTTTCTTTTGGAATTTCATCTTTTCACTATACAGTGTGGTTAAGCTTCTGCAGGGAGGGGGATGTCTCCAAGGCTGAAAAGAAAATGGTAGTGAAGCTCCTGCTAAAATAAATCTTGCTGAAGCCAAGGATACTGGAAAATGAATGACTAATGTCTAACCTACTATGTTGGCCACAATCCTGGGTAAAAGACCTACCGAAATATCCAGAAAGCAATAACCTAGATGATACAATTCTAATCAGGATTTTGGATGCAGAAACAGTAATAAAACTAACCCTTCCCATAATCACATGCAATTTATTAACCACAGTGGCTAAAGAAAGCCTTTTGTTTCTGGTGTTGTTATAAGAACTGCTGTAGTATAAGCATGTATTTTAAAAGGCCATTAGTTGCTGCTAAAACACTGATTTCTCAAACACAGGAATCCATCTCTCCATTAACAAAATTATAACTACAAGACTTTCCCAATTTTAAATAATATTTTTACAGATTTATAACAAATCTGATGATTGCCAAGAAAAGATAGTTCAGCCTATTTGGAGACAAGCCATTCAGAAATGGAAGACAACATAAGGAACTAAGTGTAGTATCCCTATCATGACAAACCTACCTCTCTTTACAAAAAAATCTTGTGTCCTGTAGATTATGTCCATCAAAAAAATTCTGGGACTTTACTTCATTCTGATGTAAATTCATGTAGAAATCATACATGGGTAAAAATCAGTATGATTTTGCTGAGGCATGGCCTTATGGAACTGATAAGCAGCTCGAGGTGTGTTTGTGCTGGACACTAGGAAGAAACACAGGTACACACGTGTGCATACCTGCATGAAACCAACATTGAAGTACTTCAGGCTGCAGTTTTGGAAATGCCAGAGTCAAGTTGATCTTGCAAATTCCAGATCTAAATTTCCTTCCAGGGGACCAGGTGAAACACCAGATGAATACAACATTTCAGAAATTCCATTCTCTGGAAGGCAAGTATGTGTACATACACATATACATACATTATTTCTATCTGGGAAAAAATAAAATTACATTTTGAATGAAAAATGCTGCATTTACATCCTGACCTCAAGGGCTGTGAAGGAAAAGACTGTTACAGTATCACAGACCCTTCCAGACAGCCCTTTCCTCCTCTGGCCCCCACCAATTCCTACTAAGATGTTAGAGTCCTACCCTCCCACAGGAGAGAGCAGTCTTTCCTGCTCCCTCTCTGTCTTTGTAATGGTTTTCCCACTCTCTGCCTTCTCTTGTCTGTTTCACTCCTTTGGGATGAGGCCAGGACAATAGTCTGGTCTTCAGACATCCCAATCTCATGGTCCTTGCTCACCAGGTTGTTTGTCTTTCCTTTTAAGCTCCCATTTTTGGTACAATTTCTCCAGTCCTACAGGCCCTATCCTTTTCAGTCCTAGCTCTACTCTTTTTCCTCTCAAAATTTATGGTATCTTTTACCTTCTCCTCTCCCCACTTTTCTTCTTTGAATACTTTTCATACCTCATAGTGCAAGACCCTCTCAGGTCTTCTACATCTCCCATCAGACACCTTTAGCTTATGGCTAAGTGTGCATTCCTTTTCCCAGGAGACTTAAATCCCACAGGTGCAAATTGTAGTTGTCCTTTCTTGCTACACTTTCCCCTTGCCTCACTTCCCAGCTTCTGCCCATTCCAGCATTTCTAATGTATTGTAGCACTATGGTCATGAGATAAATCCCAGTTACCCACTATTGGACTATAATTAGTGTGGGGGAAAACTTCAACAGAATTAATTTGCAGTAAGTACCCAGAAAAGCCTGTTTCAGTTTTGCCCACTAAATTCCCAAAGACATATTGAAATTCAGGATGGCCTTACATGGAGGCGTGGAAAGGCAGATTAACTCAAAATTCTGGTCCATACCATAACAACTGTAAAAGGAACACATGGGTAAAACAGACAACACGATTTTACCCTAGCCCTGTTCTAGGAAATACCTGAGCATAAGAAGTGATAATAATAGATTTTTGGATCCATAGAAATGAACATAGAAATTTTCAGGTCACAAAGTAAAAATTAGAAAACTTAGTTACAATAAAATGACAGTTTTGTCATGAGGAGTGTTTGGCCTACCAGCTTGGACATTGGTCGTTCATTGTGTGTTTGCAAGTATGGAGTTTTAAAATATATTTTTCTTACTTTGCTTGATTTGTTTTGTTTGTGTTTCTTTTTGTTATATATCACAGTACTGGCATGATGGTAGCATGTTTAAAAGCTACTCATATTTCAATGTTCTTGACAAGCCCAATGTTTTTCAGCTTGTAGGGCATTGTCCAGGCTGTCTCAGCATCATGAGGAACAAGGCCACTGCCTCTTTTCAGGACCACAGTTTCTGCTGAGGCTCAAATACCGCAGAAAACAGATAGTTTTACTGGCATCAAAGAAAATGCTTTCTGCTACTGAGACTGAAGATTCTTCCTTCTGCATTGACTAGGTTTGTACTGGTGCTCTTCATGAGTTGTTCTTAGATTCTAGAGATTTCTACAGCGTACACACACTATTGCATGTGGTACACACACAGTCTGTAAACACACAGATTATGTTTCCTCTGCTCTGCCAAAGACAGCTAGCTACCCATTTCCCCACAAAGATGATAAAACTGTAATTCTAATGACTGATACAGAGAAGTGTTTGAATTTTAGGAGAATAATGTGGATTTGTTGAGGGTCAACAAGAATTTTGTGTAGACATGCTGTTTGATTAAGGAGCTGACTATGATATTAATTATCAGCTATGACTGAGGTTCAGTTCTACCATTTCAGATGTAATCACCAGCAGTCAGACCTGGCAGCTGTGGTGCATTCCTTTGCAGCAATATAGCTGTGTATTAAAATAATGATATTTTGGATTACCCAAGCAGCTGGACTACAACTCATAGCTGGAACTGAAGAAAGTAATACACATTTAATTTAGAGAAAATCTGGCATTTCAAAGTATACAAAGGCCTCAGCTTTAGCAGAGGTAACCAATATCTTGTTCCAGTATCACTTTTTTTCCTTCTAAAGAAATAATTTCTGGGGTCCTGAAGAATAGGTCATAACAACTTTATCAAATGTGCCTGGGACTTTGCAGCCAAAGTCTTACTGAAAAAGCAAAGGGGCTGATATTTAACCACCAGAAGTGAGGCTTTCCTACGGGAAATTCTGTAAGTTTCCCAGTCTCTATTTCTTTACAAACCATGGCCAAATGATGTCTTGCAGTTAAGAACCTTGTAGATAGAATTGATTAGTCCAATGCTTGGTAGCTGTGGCTACATGGATCCATTTTCTTCTTTTTTTTCTTTTTCTCTTTCCTTTTTCTTTTTCTTTTTCTTTTTCTTTTTCTTTTTCTTTTTCTTTTTCTTTTTCTTTTTCTTTTTCTTTTTCTTTTTCTTTTTCTTTTTCCTTTTTTTTGACATATGGAAACATTAAGTATTGGAAATATTTTGGGCCAGCCTCAACTGAAACATTAATTATGTTGAGGAATTCATTAGGTCATTTTAAATGGTTTGGTGTTTTTTTATTTTTTAATGGAGCATTTGGCATGCTACAGTATATAATGACCTTAATAAAACATGGTTGCAAAATGCTAATTTCAGAATGTCATAATCAAGCTAAATGATAAAGCCAAGTAGCTCTTGGAGATGTCTGTCTACATCATTTGTACGTAACAGGCACAGTAACAGGGTCACTGTAGGAAAAAGTCTCAAATCCATTTGCAGCTGCTTGGTTCAGCATTCCTGGTGCAAAGCCAGTGGATCCAGATTCTCCTCCAGTTATTTCACTGCAGTGCCTTTGGTAGGTGAGGAATGAAGCTATGCCACAGGCACAGCTGCTTTCTCTTACCAAAGACCAAAGCAGCTGCAGCCTCAGAGCAGTGCAGTCACGAGGGAGCAGATCTGTCCCATCATCATTTAAGTCCCAGGAAGAATGGCAAAAGTGGTGAGAGTAAAATCTCCTAAACAGAGAGAGAAAGAGCAACCTGCTTCATTACACTGGCTGAGCACTGGCAAGAAGCCACGCTGCTGTACCGCACAGAGAGCTCCCACGGACGACATGGGATGACAAGTCTGTGTCTGCAGCCCATTCATCCTGGCAGCACACGTGCATCTGTTACATGCACAGGAATTTTTATAGCAGCAGTTGTAAGGAGGATTAAATAGGTGTCTGACTCTGAGGTACATAGGAAGGACATCACAAGCTATAATGGTATAAAGTTAGGAGGGCAGCGATGTGAAAAGAATGAGAGAGGAATAGGGAAAATACCACATTGCTCTTCAGATCCTATTTCCCTCTGAACTTAAATTACTCTAAGCTGCAATCAGTGTCTGACAATGAAAATGAGATAAGAAACAAAACTTGCTTACTCTGGGCAATGTCCATGGATACCCAGATAAAAACTCAGCATTTCCACTTTCTTGTAGGCTTCAGATGTTTTCACAGAGGTAAAGATATGCCATGTGTTTTCATCTGTGCTTTTCCTATTGTATTTCATCATCATTAGAAACTGAATTAAGCTCAAATGGAATTTAAAGCAATGGAAATTTGTCTAGACAGGATTTAACTACATCTATTAACCCAATGGGACTTTCAGATAGCAAAATAACAGTTTGAAAGTTCCCACAGAGAAGCAGGAATGACATTTTTATTTGGGCTCACAACTTTTCTATTTCAATAAACACTGAACACCTTTGGAAACGAATACTTAGTCTAGTCAGAAAACATGAAGGTTGTTTCCCAAAAATTAAAAATGTTATTCTTATTTACTTTTTTTTTTTGGCCACAAATCCCTACACATTTTATTTTCAGACAAGTGGAAGAACTTCTGAAAATGTCCCATATTTATTTAATCACCTCCTTCAGGCTCTGAAGGGAATGAAACAGCCACAGGAAGACAAGTGACTTAACTGGAGACACAGAGCTCCTCTTTATTTTTGGCTTTCTTCTCTATAGCAAAGTTCATGGGGTAGGTTTTCCACTGGATTCATCTGGAGCTGGACCTTGATATGACCTAGTGGGATGAGTACACTCTGTACACCAAAGATGGAAAGCATAGTGTAAAACACAGGCCAGACTATAACATAGCAGAATACGTTTCCAATGTATCCACACACCCTGTGGATTTGGAAAGACAAAGATGGAGAAGCCACTGCTGAAATGCCCCTGGAAGCAGCAGTGCTTTGGATCTTTCTGCTACAATTGCAGGAAGAGTGCAAATGAGGATCACCAGGCCCACTCCACTCATTGTCACTTCTTGGACCTCGTCTGCAGCACCTGATTGCTGGCCATGCTTTGTTCGTACAGTCGTGATCATTTCCTTCTTGAAATAGTGCTTCAAACTGAGTCTGCACACCTCTCATGAGTGACTCCACAGATTCATTTAGCATCTGCCCTTGACTTTCCTTCCCTCTGCTGTCCCAAGTTGCCCAAGTTGTGCTAAATCTTGTTAAATCCTTTCTTTCTTTGTTATGCTTAATTGCATAGTTGCCAATCTTAAAACACACAAAAGAGGGAAATTTGAAAACATTCTGGGATTTGTATTATACTCTTGAATGTACTGGTTTTTTTCCTATTGCATGGGAAAGACAGATTTAAATGAACTTTTCACAGACAAAAGATGGGTGAGTCTTTAACAAGAAAGAAAAGAATTGGCAGGTGTATAATTATTTTACTGCTTCTACTTTTGTTACTTTCCTTCCTTACTGTCAGTCTTCACCCTCTCCCCAATCTTGTTAATAATAATAATAATAATAATAATAATTTCAACCCCCTTCTTTCTCTGCTAACTTTGTGGGAAGAACTACAGCATCCACATACAAAGAGATCCTTTCCTTGAACAGAATTATCTGCTGCTAACCACACATCTCTGGACACTTGCACTGGAGTTGAGGATTCTGCCACATGACTGAGCTATATCTCAGTTGCAGCAGCTTAACAAAGTTTAGTCTGTCAACAGACCTGGTAAAATTGTCCAGCCCATACAATTAATCTGCCACTGTTGCAAGGTAAAATGCATCAGGTTAAGTCATCATGACATACAGGACTCATTACGACAGCCCGGATGACAAATGGTAACTGTTTATTCCACAGTAATTTGATACATTTGCTCCAGTTAATCAAGGGGAAAGAAACTGTCAGGTATGCAACAACAGATCAGAAAAGAATAGCCCACTGTTACTGCTGATGGAGAGACAGACAACTGAAGGAGAAAGAAAAATCTTATTTAGCCTCTGCTGCTGAAATCAGACCTGTGCAATATCTGCTTGCTTGAAGGCTTGGATACTACCATGAAGAATACAGTCTGACAGAGAAGGAGCACATGAATAGGAATGTGCACAGCAGGACCACAAAGAGACTAAACTAAAGCCAGTCATGCCATCGGATCAACATTGCTGCTGCTCAGTGTGCAATGCCCACAACAAGCAGAGTCATGTGGCTTTGAAAACAGAGGAAGTACAATGGGACAGAGGAGTAGTATGGAGTGATTGTGGAGAAAGTGGTGAAATGAGGAGAAACACAATTTCTAACATTTATGTTAACACTTCCAATGTGTAAGATCTGACCTATTCAGAGACAAATCTCTTATAAGAACATATTCCATAAGTTCACTCAGAAAAAAATCAATGGGAATAGTTTTAATCCCTTTGGACGCAAGTTTTCATTTTCTGAGTGCTGGTGATATGAGCCACCTTAACATCTAATCATGTGTTCAAATATACTGTGCTTTAGGCATCCTCAAGATACAGCCTTTCATGTTGAATTAAAAAAATGTGCTGGAGGGAAGCTGCAAGTGGAAACCTTAACCTGTTGGATGAAAGCTACTGTTTTGTGGTCTTAGGCTGAGTTTGTCCAGTTTTCCCTTTCCCTCAGGCTCATCTGCATATGTGAAGGGAACTGAACATAAAACACAAATGCTCAGACTTTATGACCTTCACAATGATGTTGTGAGGTCTGAGAGTCCACAAAAAGCAGGCCTTCATTTAGGAAAACATTTCTTGTGATGATTTGGTGTTTCCCCACAGCAAATCCTTTCTCTACTCCTGGGACAGGCTTTGAGCTGCATCTTAACTTTCAGAAGGTTGAACTGCTGTCTGACAGCTGCTAATGTCTTCTTCAAGGAACTCCTTGAAAGCTTATTCTTAGGACATTGATTTGTTGCTATTAAAACATAACGAGCTTGTGTTTGTTGTGGGATAGGTAGTCTGCTTAAAACCATTCCCACTCTTGGGAGTGGTTGTAAATAAAACATAATTCTTGCAAGGGAGCTGTCATCCAGAAATCTTGCACTGAGCCTTTCCAGATGATAAAAACATTTCTAAGGCATGAAGGACAAAGATGACTTACAAGAAATACACACAGCCCTGAGAGTGACTCAGAGAAGGCAGAACCAGGAACCAGAAGGAGACAGCACGGGCAGTATGTTGTACTTTGTGCCTCAGTCATGAATAGACAACAGCTTCCCAGTCTTTATACCCCACTTCTCCAACTATTCTGGCCTCCTTCAAGCAGATCATAACTGACATGTAACCCCTCCTGGCCAAAGTGCCTAACCCAAACATTGGTTCTGGAAGTTATTCCAGCCATTGATAAGAGCAACGTCATTATGGTTACCCACTGCTTTCTGTTTGCAAGTTTACATCTGCAATACTCTCTCAAGTCTGGTCTGAAGCCTATCGTCCAGATGTCCCCAGGCACCCTGAAATCACTGCTACTAAGCAATAATAAAGCTCTTTTTTCTCCCCTTACAGGATGCTGTATTCCCCACACCAGCAGTTTCATTCATCCACAAAACATCCCTTCTCAAATAAAATCCAGGCAACTTTGGAGCATGGTGCTGAGCCACTCGCCATGTGCCTTTGCTTTGGGAGAAAGACATTCCTCACTGTCTCTTGCAGCAGACTTAAGTGGGCAGCCGTGATGGGAGAACCAAACCCCTTATCCAAGTCTGTGACCAGGTATTTTTGTACCTCTGCAGAGAGTTCCACAGGATCATTCATAAAGAGCGGTTTAGTTGAGGTTTGTCTGATCCAGCTAGGGACTTTTGTAAGGCACTGGGCTGTGCCTTGATGTTTTGTTATAGCAAACTTCTTGCAAGACAGAAACCACTTGAGAGTCCTGGCTTTGCTCAGTTGCCTCAATTGCTGTAGATATACATATACACACTTAATATAGCACACTGTGTATATAAAGTATATACACATAGTATATGTATATATCACCTTTCCTTACAGTTTACCTTTCCTTACAGATACTTGGTTCTTCTGTATCTCAGACAGATCAAGAGGCATTTTTTCCCCACCAAGGAAGGGGAATATCTGTGTATCTAACTGCATTTCTGCTGCCCAGTTCACCGAGTTATTGCTGACATCATCTCAGCTCACAGAACTGTACTACCTAGAAAAAAAACACAGCAAACACAGAATTTGGAAAAGAGTGATGGGTAGTTCACTCATCTATATGGGAAATAAAAGCCTGCCTACTAAATCATAATGAGTGCATGGATCCATTGCCAAAAGAGAAAAAAATTCAGTTTTACACCGCTTTGTGTTCTCCTAGTGGAAATATTGAGCTGATTGAACATGAACTTCTAAAAATAAATTTGAGCAAATCCCACCAGTATTGTTACAGACAGACTCCAACTTCTGTAAAGAAACTGCTGGCTTTTCAGTCCCCCATATTTCATGATCTTTCTCCCAGTGGGTGGGAAACACTGTGCTTACAGTGATGCCTCCCATGCTATAGCAAAGCTGCCAGCTGTCTCAATGTATGCAAATGAAATTATGTGCTGAATCTTACACTAGCCTTTGTGTGGGGGTTGCTCTTTGGCTGTGAATGGCCCCTGACTTCTCCTGACACTGGAGGCAGAAAGCCTTGCAAATTTGCCAGCAGCCCTACCCAGTCCCTTTCAACCAGAGAATACACAGCCCTACGAAAACCTTACTCCTACCTGAAACCTGTGTGATGTATCACTACACCTTTGCAGTGCAGATGGGGCGACGATGTGGGGAGCTCACCTTGCTTGAGGTAAGTTTATAATTCAGCAGCACTTTGCCCTGGAAATGAGGTTTACTCTCATACCATTTGCTGAGGTAGAATGGAGGCACAACTCTTGGACATCACTAGCCAAGGGCCAACCTAAGTATGGCAAAGCTGGGTGTAGAATGAAGCTATCCTGTGTCCCTCCTGTACTTCTTATGCTAAGGCATGCAGCCTGGGAAAGTTAAATTTACTTATTTCTTTCCAAAGTCTTTCTTACTGTTTATTAATTCCATCCAGGAATACAGTGTAAGTAGGTGCTCACTGCATTTTACTTGACCTCACAAATACTAGCCACAGCTCTGCCAAAAATAGCTTTATCCAAGTGAAAACCAGGTGGAGTAGCAAAAACACTTTTGGGGAGTTTTAAGAAGTATTACTTCCCAGGTTAAAAAGTCATCTCCTGTTTAAAGATTTACCACTCTCATGCCCTTCTGAAAAAAATGGATTTGTTTGCTTATAAACAACACATTAGGCAGAATATTAATATACTTACAAGATTAGGCATGCAGAAAATAGCTTCAAAATTAGATTTGTCAATAAATACTTGGAGAACAAGAACAGCATTTTGGCGATAAGTTGTCCTGGTGGATGTTAGTCACATTTCTATCCAGAGATGAAGGATAATGAAGGTCACCGTCGTATATTGATTCAAAATTAAGAACTTTGTCAAAGTTACAACCTGCAATGATATTGGATATAAGCCTTCAAGCAATCTCTCCTGCAGCCCAGTGGCACAGCTGTCAACAAACCTGCTCTTGGCACCATGGCCCCTTTTGAGGGTAGGCCAAGCTCTTGAGGAAAGACACACCATGCTGCCATTTCTGGCCACATTTCAGAGTGTGCAGAAGCCCTCTTTCTAAACCCCAAGTGAGGTAAAAAAATACACCTCTCACATGCAGAGGCTATGATGGGAGCTGAGGAAGGTTGTGCAAAGCCAGCTCCCTCAAACCTGCCCACCAGGGCACCCTGGAGGAGACCCAGGCTTGCTTTCATTTCAGTGCACCACAACTGTTCAGCATTTACATTCAAGTCTTTCTCTTCCACACTGTCCAGAATGTTCTGCTACTGCCTTTGGGGATGCTGAGTTCCACCTTTATGGCCCTAAACTAGATTCTGTGAGTTTTATGGCGCTCATTAAGTAGGATCGTGCACTGGTGCTTTTGCAGGGGCCCTCTAACAACCACCATGGATTTAAATCCAAGAGCACACATCCTGTGATAAATCCACGGGCATACAATGCATGCATTAAAAACCAAACAAAACCCACACAGGCTTGAGAAGCACTCCTTTGAGACTCTTTCTTCCCTGTACCTCTTGATAAACATCTCTTTTTTTTCCCCCACCACTGCCTAGTGATGACCTTTGCAATATTTGTCCGAGATTAGAATCAAATTTTCAAAAATGTGTACTGAAATTGTCAAAAATATTTGCGCTTGGTGCAGCATTGTCCATACACTGAGTATGAGTCTGATTAACAGATGGGATGGCTCTGCTCACACTAACATGCACTGCCTGTGATTTTATGTCCTTCAGGCTATAAAACTATGATCTTCACACCCCAGCTTTCTGTGCAAGTCTGAGGAGCTCTATTTTTCAAAATAGGCCTGTAGCTTTTAAGTATTTGTTTTTGACTTAAAGCTAAGTAAATCAAGTCATAAAGAAGTAAAATGCAACAATTTGCCTGTCTTGTGTCAACAGAGCTAAAAGGCCTATGCTCAAAGAGGAGGGTGACATTTTAGTTCTCTTCCCCCAGTGACAGAGAAATGGCTCTTTGTGTATTCTGTCAGGAAAGTCTACCCAAGTCACCCCTCATTTAAAATGATCTGGATTATGAAACTCAAATTGCCCACCGAGGGAAGTGCAAAAGCTGGGATAATAACTGAAGTCCTCAGAGCTCCTGGGGAAAGCATCAAGTGTTTGGAAAATAAACAAAAGTACAGATTCACTCTAGACCCATGAGCAGGAATTACCAGAGGCCTTTTTTCCTACAGAGGTTTTCCTTGGCATCAGCCATAGACACCTGATAAAAATTTTGCAAGCCTTTCAGAAAGCCCACAGAGGACCATGATGTCCATGGGAGGAACTTACTTCTGTTTGAACCAAGGGCTGTCCCAGCTAATGCTTGTCCTCCTGTGCCATGATTTAGCACATGGTAGCTACAGCAACTGATGCCTGCGAGCAACCAAAATGCAGATTTAACTCAGTACAGGTCAGGTCCCTGATAGTAAAATTTGGAGGGAAAAAATCTATCACTGAGGCAATTATTGTCACGTAAGACAAAATCCTGAAGGGTTCACACAGTCCTTTCTCAGATAAATGTCTATTCTGAAATCACTAGAAACTTTAACCAAAATTGTTTGATTTTTCATACACAGGTGGCATAAAATCAACCACTTCTTCAAGTCCTCATGAAATACTTTTGCCTTTCTTGAATTCTGATTTTGTTTTCATCTAATTTACAAATCCTGATACTTTTCATGCATTGCCTTTTAGAGGACTGACAGATCTTGCCAATAGCAGGAAGGAGTTTAATTTAAAGCAATATAAACAGTGCTGTACAGCTGAACTAAAAGAAGTGGCAATTAAAATGCATCTGCTCGATGGAATGAACTTTAATAAAGATCTTAAGAATGACATTAGAAGTCATGCATGAAGTTTTATTCCTCATGCATGGAGTAACAGCAGAAATAATAAAAAACCTTGGCAAAAATATGAAACATGGCATTTGTAAGCCTGACAGAACTATGGCATTGCAAAAATTTTATTGCAACAAGAAGAAAAATATCCCTCCTTGATAGTCTGTGCTTCATTTGAATCAATTTAGCCTAAATTTGCTTTTCTTCTGTTAAAGGTCATTCTTTTGTAAAGTGATTTTTATAATTGTTGTCATTCTAGATCATTTCTGTCAAATTTTGGCTAGATTAATCTTGAGAGGATCACTCTAATGGATGATTAGCTAATAGATTCATGTAACCATTCAGGAACAATACTCACTCAGAGGACTGTCTACAGCACAAAATAAAAATTAAGCAGAACTTCTTGTCTTCAGGTATGCAGCTATCTGTCTTGTTCTTTACTCCAAGGCCTTTGAATGAGTGCTGTCACCCTACAGAATCATTCTGTCCATAAATTATTCTTCACAGATTTTTTACTTTGCCTGTATGTATCAGAAACAAGGCATTCTTTGAATTGTTCTGGGAGGCAGGCAAGGACAAATGTTTCCACAAGGTTGAAATGGTCAGCCGGTCCTCTGAGCTGACTTCCTGTTTAAGTATTTAACCCACAACACAGCAAATAGGAACTCCAGGAAGGCACATCAAAAAGCCAAACAAAATTAAATCAGTGTACTCTGCCTGCCAGCTCTGTTCCTGACCTGTGTGTATTTGGCTGAGTTTACCGTGTACAGTAGCTGAGTGTTCAGTATGAGATGTAAAATTGTGGTATGACAAAATTCTCCTTGGACCTGAGAATGGAGGGTACCACAATCCTATCCTCATTTCTGCTACCACCTCACTGGGATGTCCAGAAAACCATTCAGTCTTTCTGGGCCCCAGTGTCTGATGCCATTTTGGACTGCGTGACTGTGCCTGGGCCCAGAGTTATCTGTGCTAAACCCTCAAAATCTCAGTTTCTGCAAGGTTTCTTATCCCCTCTGAAGATAGAGTCCCCCACACATAATTGGTCACCACCTGGTAATCTGCCCACGGCTTCAATTGCACTGCAGACGTGCATCCAAGGTAAATACAGTATCTTCAAAATTAGCATTTCTCTTTCATATGTAAAACTTGGGAATTAAAACTGCTCCACTTTAAACTGCACAGAGACGTTTTGCCACTTTTGACTTGGTTTCAGAGACAAACTCATTAGAGCCTTACTTGGCTGGGTTTTAGTGGCAAGGTTGTGGTAGCAGGAGGGATGCTACAGGGGTGGCTTTTGTGAGAAGCTACTGGAAGTTTCCCTTGTGACCCTGTGGGGAACTCACTCTGGAGCAGCCTGTTCCAGAAGGACTGTACCCTGTAGAAGGGACTCACACTGGAGCAGTTCATGAAGAACTGCAGCCTTTGGGAAGGACTCATGTTGAAGAAGATTGTGGAGGACTGTTTCCTGTGGAAGGGACTCCGTGCTGGAGCAAGGGAAGAATGTGAGGAGTCCTCCCCTGAGAGGGAATGAGCAGCAGAGACAATGTGATGAACTAACTGCCAGACGAGGTAGAAAATTTGGGAGTGAAGTTGTGCTTGGGAAGAATGAAGGGGTGTGAGAAAGGCTTTTCAGACTTGGCTTTAGTTACCTTAATCCTACTCTGATTTGATTGGTAATAAATTAAATTAAGTTTTCCCAGGTCAATTATGCTTTGCCTATGACAGTAATTGGTGAGCGATCTTCCCTGGACCTTATTTCGACCCACAAGCTTTTCATTTTATTTTCTCTCCTCTGCCCAGTAAAGAGGGGAGTGACAAAGGGGCAATGGTGGGCACCTGCCATCCAGCCAGGAACAAATAGAAAGATTGAAAATAACATGCCATGGTTCTCTGAGTATTAGGGTATTAATTACCGGCAACATGTGGAGTCCTTGTGGTGGCCATTAGTACAAGATTTCTTATTGTACTCCACACTCTTAGAGGGTGAATCAAGTGCTAGCTGAGGCAGTTCAATGTTTAAAAAACCCAAACCATTGCACAAGGACACTGATGACCCCATTTTGAGATTCTTGCCATCAAACTGCAGTGGGCACTGGATTAATTCTTAAGCAAGTTAAGAGCTCAGTTCAGCAATGACTTGAGCTGTAAATCAGCAAATAATCTCACTGAAGTGAACAACACCATTTTGTGCTCATGGCTACGCACTAAGCCAGGCACTTAATTCCACCCCTATCAGAGTACACACTGACATGCCTGGCTTTCTGTGCTGGGTCCAGGTTTCCCATCAGCAACATGGTATTGTCAATCAGTGAACTCTGATGTGTGACTTTTTGCTAACCTTATGAGATGTCATTTTTATTTTTTCTACTTTAAATTCTGTTATTTTTTCCACTCTGCCTTCTGGTTTTTGAACATTGTGAGAGCATTTCACAGATGTTTTTTGACTTTCCTGGTAACCACAAGGGTTCAAATCATGCTATTTTTGGTGATAGTGGTGGTTAAGTGAAAGCTGGGGTTCTACGCAGTTGCCCAGTTTCAAAGGCTGGGGTTTATAGGAAAAAAAAAACAATAAATGCCACAAAGCCTGTGATGAGATCATGACAGCTGACAATACAGGGTGTGATAGCTGTGAAAAAAGAGATTTATTCCCTGTCACACTGGTATGAGATCAAATCCCAAAAATTTATTAGGGACTACATATTTTCTTGCTCAATATTTCTAATGCAGCTACCACAAAATTCCCCTCTAGCTGGGGGTGGGCTGTTTCTGATCCTTTGGGCAGCCATATTTTCTCATTTATTTTTCACTTCCCCTCCTTCCAGCACCTACTTAGCCTGTTTCCCACATTTACATTAAGAAGACTGAAGAGTTATCAAAACTTCACCTTCCTGCTTGTCCATAACCACATAAATTCATCTAACCCATAAATTCAAGTACATCCTGTTTGAATGTAAAGAGCTTTCAGCTTTCTGGACATGTAGATTGAGTTCATTTTTTTTTTTTTTCCCCCCGCTGGACTGAACGATGTTGAAATGCTGCCACCTTCTGATAGACACTTGTGCTGCCAATGGGCTGCAGAAGCACATTCCCCCATTTCCCCCAGACTTGTAAGTTGATTTATACTGATCCTCAACTGCATTGCTGCAATATATAACATGACAAGTTAAACGCAGTGCCTGCCAAAAAATCTTGATAGGCTCAGCTTTTGTGCAGCGGCACTTGAAAAGACCATTACTGCTGCCATCCGACTAGAGTATGCTCAATATTTTTGACAGTGAATTATCTGAACAGCAGTTTATCTCAATGTTCACTTGGTGTTATAACAATTTAAAGATTAAAAAGATGGGAGATAAAAAAAAAAGAAATAAAAGGAAAACCTGCTTTTGTTCAAACTACAGAAAACTGGAATTACTTTTTCTGTGAATTTTAAATCCATTCTGTACTTGCTCCCAAATGCATTTCAGAGCACACTAGTGGGCTGATAATTAACATAGGTGTAGATCACATTTAGTTTCTGTAATTTGTTGTCAAGATCTGAGGTCTTCAAAAATCCACCTATGGTTGTATCTTCTCAGAGATTGATTGTGTGAGGTCTTCAAGGCAGTGGCTTCAAAACTGAGCCAGTGAGGAATAGATCTGAGTTTCCATTCTGCCTCTCTGTAAGGCCTGTGTTCTGCTCTCTGAACTTCTTTAGAAGATATGAAATCTATAGCTGCATGACTGCTGCAGTGATAGGACAGCGAGCCCCATCTCAAGGAAGCATAATTCTCACTTCCTCCTTGTTTGCAGCTTTATGCTCAGGAGAGCCGAATATATTTTCCACCACTCCATTTATGTAGACCAGAAATCACCTCTCGGTGCAATGCCAAGACTGTCCTAAAACCATTCTCAAATCTGAGATGTGACAAAACGATCCTTCTGCTTATTTATGTGATCAAGAACTTCCAACTAAGTAAACTTTTCTGGCTGAAATGTATTAATTGGGAGATAAGGATTTTAGTCAACTAAGACGTTTTGCAAACTCTTGTAAATTTCAACAAATTATTCTGGCTTCATAATTAAAATAATTGAATTCAAATTAAAATAATTCTGATTGAAATAATCAGAATAATCTGGGCATTGTGTACACCTAAAGTTGTGATTTGCCAATCTACAATTATTTGATAGTCTTAATTATCAAAGATTGTTAAAACCTCAGAAAGATTTTTTTTTTGTTCAAGCTGAAATCCCCATCTTATTTTTGTTTTCTGAAACTCCAACTGAACCAAAAAACTCTGTTGCTTCCTACTGTGCACTCAAAAGTACCTTAGCCAGCAGCTACCAGCAATTAGTGGCTTCGAGCTAAAAAATCCCGAACCCAGAAAACTCCGAAGCAAGTAATGTGATGGGAGCAACACCACAGTGTGCCCTCTCTGGTTGGTATGACGTGGCCAAGAATAGCATCAGGAGGTGCCACAAGCGGCATGGTTGTGAAAGCTCTGTGCTAGGGTCAAGGGGCTAAACCAGAAACTGGTCTGTGGACTTGTAGCATTCCTTAAGCTGCTTCCAAGAGGTTTGTCAAACCCAAAGAGGAGGGCAAGTGCCATGTCATTTGGCTTAAGTTACTTAGGCAGTACCTCTATATTTAGGGGCCCGTAAATCAAAAGGAGTAGCAGATCGCTGGCCTGAGCTACCTATTATGATAGATGTCAATCACTTTGTTCAGCTTCATTTCATGTTGGAAAGTGTTTCTGGTGGAGAAAAAACATTTTGTGTGAGTTTAACAAAGCTCACTACACCAAACTCTGCCAGAGTGTCTTTATGCATTCATACATGAACATTTCATTCCTCCAGCAATCGAACACTTTCTTTCCTCTATCATAAACATTACTCAGTGATGTTATAGTTTATTTCACTACTCTACTGGATAAAACAGATCCTTTCTTCAAGCCACTTTTGGTTCATTTTCCTAAGTAATGAGGTATTAACAGCATCATGAGCAAAACAAGACAACAAAATTTCATGTATTGATCATATTTCTGTGCGACACATTGAAAGTACACCACAGTGACCAAAACTCCGCACTTAATGGCAGTGCTACACAGAATGATTTCTCTACATGCGAGTTATCTGAATTAGACTCCATATTCTGGCCTGGAGGAAAGCTTTCAGCAAGAGCAGAGCAGGAGACCTGACAGCAGCTACAGAGAGCTAGAGAGGAAGCAAAATCCTCTGATTCATTCTAAGAGACATTGTGTCACCAGAAATGAAGGCACCTGTTTGAGTCCAAGAGAAAAAAGATAAGAAAAGTAGTGAAGCATTTTTATCTGAACTTCAAAAAATTTGGTCTTATCATGGTATGAGTACTGGAAAAGGTAGGGACTTCTGTATCCTGATCCAAATCACTGTGTAAGTATGTGTCCAAAATAAAAGTCAGCAATTACTCTTTCGCAGATATAAATAACAATCTTGACAGCAATGAGTAGGCATGAAAAAGTAGGTCAAAATTTCTACTGCTCTCTGCAGGCAATGGCAATTCCTTGGGGTCAGTGGAGAAGGGGAGACCCTTTCTGTGTCAATACTAAGTCATTCCTGAATTACACATCAGTTGCACAAACAGTGCATTTTAGAAAAAAGAGTGGATACTCCATTGTAGACCAGATGACATTTTAGAAATGTCATTTGACATAAGTCTTTCTTTTAAGAGCAAGTTCTTACCCCTGCTAATGGCTAGGAGAAATTCCTGCCCATGTCACTTAGTATTATCATATCAGCTCCACCTTCCAGACTCTTAGCCATTTTGGTACTTCTGGCAGTGATGTATGCTGCTGTGATCTACAGAGCTGCTCCAAAACTAGTGTAAAAATCGTGCAAGAAATACCGCTGGGTTTTAGAGAAACATTTTAATTAACTGCAGTCAAAAGGATCACAGTCTTTCTCTTTCTTAATCTAACCAGGTTATAAATTATTCTCTACCTCACCAGTGATCAGTCTGAGTGAGTCAGAAAGAGAGGTATCACCAGGGCTTTGTGATCATTTTGAGCTCGGATGCAAGCCTCTGACTGCCTCAGGGATGCTTTTTCCCCATCACCCCACAGCAAACCTCCACAGAGGAGTTTGCATCCTTCAGGCAGTTCCTTTCTTCACAATGTGGAAACATGAACATCTTCTCCTCTTTCCCAGGTAGTTTCCCTTGTCACTTCATGCTTCTGTTGCTGCTTTAGTCTGTAGTGAATTGAGTTTTCTGGGGTGGTTGTGCTTTTTCCTCCATTTTTTTTTCCTTTTTAATTAGGATTTGTGGTTCATTCCTTCACCTTTCTTGCACAGCAGCCATTAGCTTCAGTTTAGCTCTTTCCTAGCTCCATATATTACTTAATTACAAGAGATTTCTTAGAAATTGACCTTAGCACTCTGAATAAAAACACAACCTGGCCTTTGATTTCTGGAAAGTGTTGGTCTATGGGATGTCAGAATACCATACCAACAAGCTGCTGCATGATCTGCAGCTGGCCTTTGCTCAGTGCCTTAAGGAATATTAGCTCTCTTTTCTGATTTACTGCTTGGACCCACTTTGGGTGCTGCATTTTTCAAATGCTGGAACATGTTGCTGGAGTATAAACATTTTAATACCAAAATCAGCTGCTCCTCCATCTGTAACTATCATCTAAACATCCCATTCTCGATATGCAAGAAGAAGAAACATTGGAAGATTTGAGGGGCATCATTAGCAACGCACTGCTCATAAGAACCCCTTGCATATTTCAGCTAGAGGTGGGAAAGCACTGCTCCATTGAGAGGTCCCTTCCCACAGCCATGGCATCTGCAGGTGTCAGCCCACAAAGTTATTTCAGATCTAGTGATTTGGGTTTTTTTTTTTTAATTAGGACACACTGTGCTGAAAATTCATACTTAGGAAACATGTAAATCAAAGCTACTGCAGCTTCTAGAAAGCAGATAGGTAGTGACCACCACTCAGCACTGACCTCAGCGATTGCTGGACGTGTGTGACCCTGGACCTACCCCCACAGGTCTGTGAGCAGAGAAGCATGATCTCATGGGCAGAATCAAACTCTGAACCAGGTAGTTCCCAATCCTTACAGCCTCTTTTCCGAAATCAAGGTACTCAATAACCCCTTGCTCCTCAGTGCCTTTTCTGCACATGGAATGTATCTGTCCCTTACTACCCTTACTTCAAACCAAAGTTAAAATCATTCAAATCACTGAAGCATCAGGTGTTATGCTGAGGATGGCCATGAAAGCAGGTTGGAAGGTAACAACTGGGTGTCAACTTTCTGTCAGAAAACTGATTAGAATTGCAAATACTATTCAGGCAAAAATGCTGTCCACATTGCCAGAAAAGAACTTTGAAAAAAAAATGTTACAAATAATATTTTAAACTTAACTTTTGGTTTAGGCACGCATGGGAAGAGAAGAGATATTTTTCTTTCTCAGTGTGAAAAAAGGCTGTATTAAAATATTATAAGATGTTAGAGTATTTCTTAAATGAAGCATTTTAACCCTTTCATTTGTGCAAATTCTATGAATTGGAAGACTGTCCTGAAACGTGTTTTGTGTTGTAAAACTTGTTAGTACTTTTTTAAATTTGTTTTTGAGGAGTTTTTAACTTAATAAAACTGAGGAGGCTCTACCAAATTTTAACTTGAACAAATATAATTTTCACATGAAAAATTGGGGAAAAAAATACTTGAAACAACCATTCATCCATGCCTGTGTAAACCTTCTCTCCATCCACACTAACAAGCAAGAGGATGCCAATATAGAAACACAGGCACTTGGCTCTAATCTGAGTGAGACCAAGTGGACAAACAGTTTTTGTGAGGAGTAGACTGCCCACAAGGCGTTTCTGTAGTACAGATGCCTATGCCTATGCCTACTAGGGTGAGCAACAAGGATCTGGGCTGCTTATTTGAGCAGCAGTAAGGTAAATACAAAAGCAATAAGATAAAATACTGTTAGTTTTTCACTGCTTTCCCCCCTCTCTTATTGAACTTCAATTTTTATTTTTTATTAAGGTCAACGGGGCAGGCTTTTCTGAAACTCCTATATGTTGAAATGTAAATAAAATAAAACAAGGAGGAGGAAGACAAAAAGAAACGACTGGTCCTAATGAATGTAAGTTTATACTCTGTACTACAGAGCCGACAGGAACATCCCACAGGCAGGGTCAGATACTGAGGGGGATGTTTACAGCTTCACAGACATCAGCTGAGGGCTCAGCCTGTATGTTGAGCCTGGTTTCTAGCATGGCAGTAAGCATCGGCACGCTGCCTTTTGGCTGCTCTTTGGCATCTGCAGAGCAGAGACTCTTCAGCACAGAGGGGGCTCCAATGCTTTCCCTTCTCCATCCCTCCTGTGATGCAGCACCCAAAAGTCTCAAGAGGAAAGGATGTGTGTGGCTGCCCTCTTCCTCCATCAGGCAGTGAGAGGGAAGGGGGAGAAAGGAGGGGAAAAACCCTTCAGCCCCATGCGTTTCTCTTTCTGCCAGCAGCTGATGGGGAGCTGCCGCCAGCCTTCCCATTAGAAGTTTACAGAAAAGGTGAGCTCATCTCATTTGATTAGGACTGTCACCATCAGACAGTGTTTGCAATTAGTCCACGCCAACCTTATTCAGGCTTTGGATGCCTTTCAGCGGCGAAAAAGGGAACACTTGAGCTCCATTGAATTGGAGCGTGGCATCTGCTGCATGCTGGGGGGAGAGGTTGGGGGTCAGCGCTTGATTTTGATAAAGCGTGCCAGATTAATTGTCTTCGGTAATCCTGTTTGTCATGGTAGATGTGCAGAGAAGTCTTTGTGGCACAGCCTGACATATGGGCTGGCCGGCTGCTTGCCTATTCAGTGCCTCCCAGCACATGCTCTTCACAGTTGGCCTAGTTCCCAGCGCCTTGTTTTCCCGGGGAGCCAGCCTCCTGCGCCTATTCAGCTGGCCCCCCGCTCCACAAACAGGCTCCCTAATCTTCAGGCCTGTCTGGGCTATTCAAAGTGATTGCATTATTCAAAGAGATCAAGAAAGAGAACAGGGCGGGAGGGGTAAGTGTGAGAGGGGGAAAGAGAGCGGTGCAATTTGGAAAAGAAATAAGCAGCCATGTACTTCAGGCAGAGCTCTTCAGGAGGCTGATTATAGTCCCTCTCCAAATCTGAATCTATCACGAAATTATACCCTGCCTCTTTTGTAAAATAAATGCTAATAAGAGGTAATTTGGACCCTGCTGATTATTAACTTCAATGGAGATGGTCTTTTTCCCCCATGTTTTGTTATGAATTCTTGGATTTCTCCCCCCTGTTAGGATTCATGCTCCACAGCAAAAGAAGATATAGGAGAGTTAAGGAGAAGGATAAATGTGGCATGACAGAGGATAGGCGAGCATCTAGCTGGGCAGACCAGTCTGGAGTTACTGAGAAACCAAAAGTGGATCAGTGTCCTGAGCATGGATCCAGCACACACATGCTCCCACAGGTTAAGTGCAGAGCCTATCCTGCAGCTGTACAGCCACCTTGCTTCCCCAGGGAAGGGGAGAAGGGAGATGGATCTAACTTGATGTGAAAAGGAAACAGAAAGAAGTACCTGAAACTACCATTACCTGGGTTTCTTAAGTGCTCTTTGATTATGAATTTAATTATATGGTCATAAATGTTACTTTACAAGAGCTCTTAGGATGGATAGTCTCTACTTTTTAAATGGGAGTAGCTTTGGAGAAATGCTGAGAATTCAGTATGTCAGCCAAGACCTTGACTTCTACAGGCCATAGCCTAAGCTATTTCAAACCCCATCTTGTCTTGGCTAGAGTCAAGTTTTCTGCCAAGGAGCAATCTTCTGAGAGTATGTGTAACACATCAATAGGAAAAAAACAAACAACAAACCAAACCCAAACCCAACCAACCAACCTACCAAAAAACAAACAAAAAACCCCTCAACCAACCTAAAAAAAACACCCCTCAACCAATATAAACCCCCACACAATTAAAAATAAAGCACACAATTTCCCTCAATACATTTTTGCCTTTTTATGATTCAGAGAAGCAGAAGAAAGAAATGGCTGCTGCTGAAATGCATGTCCTGTATGAACACGCATTTTATGAATGCGTCCCATTCATAAACTGCCCTGAACCAGAGTATATGCACACTGTACCAAGAATGTGGTGGCATTAGTGTGGTGTGATTTGCATGTGATGTATGGTCATCTGACAGATCTTTACTGTCATCTGCCACATTTCAGCCAATTTTGAAGAATTCTCTAAGCCTCTGCCTGATGTACTATTAAAATTTGGTATAGTATCCTGCAAGGAAACAACCAAAGCATTGAAGAATGACAGGAAGTATCTAAGACAGTTCAAAAGATCAAACTTTGATATATTTTAAGCCAATTTTATTTCTTTATGCTTCTCCCATAATGTCTTTAGCATCATCCTCGCTCCTTGTCCAGAATTTTCTGATTTACAGTTTGACCCATCAGTTCCTTGTTTCTCCTGAGCCCTAGAACTTCCTCTCAGCAAGCTCATAACAGTCACCTGCTTTCTTCAGCACAGGCCCAGCACCACCCAGATTAAATTCAGTTTAACATTAAGGAGATCAGAGCCTGTTTGCACCAACTTCTTTGTGCTTACCATTTGGAAGTTAAGCATGCTTATATCAGCTGTCAAAATAATGTTTTAGTACTGTTTTCGTCTCTGCCCCAGAGATAACATCATATACTCTGTTTTAAGTACAGCATCCATAAGCTGTTCAAGAAGTCAGATTGCATGGTTTGGCATTAGAGAGAAGGAAGGCTACCCCCAGGTCATCTCAAGCTAAGACATTGTGCATATTTATTTGACTTTTGCCTCTGCTATTTCTGCTGCTGCTGCTCTCACTGAGCTTCATTTCCCCTACTCCCCTACGTATTGAAATAGATACTGTATTGTAATTACAATTAAAGGAATGTAGGACAACCAACATCTCTTAAGTGTCCTCTTCCAGGTGGATGTGTGGCCTGAACGAGAGCTGTAGAACAGAATTACCATCCTCTGTTCAGGCCTCTGATTTGCTACTGTTCCTGCTAGACAATTCATTTTTCATAAAAAAGTTAATTTCTGAGACTACTCTTCTTCTAGTAGGGACCAGCAGACAAGTGACCTAGACACACACAGCAAACTGGAATTGCCATGGGGCTGACGAGCCAGAAGCAGGCATATCCTCTGATGACATGAAGCCTTTGAGGCAATTAGGCTTTTGCTGGGTGTGTGCTGAAGGAGAGTGGTGGCATGCTCAAGTCAGCAATCTCATTTTTAACCATGGGTTTGTCCTTGTAGCAGAAGGATCTCTCAATTTATTTTTGCAAAAGTGTTGATGTGTCTCTTAGAGAGATACAAATCTTTGTCTTTGAAGAGTGCCATTTTTACCATCAAATGAAAAAAGGTATTTTTATAACTGAATTTATTGATTAATATATCTGCAGCAATATGATTCTTTTCCCCATGAACAAAGCTTCAGAAATTCTATTTGTTGCAGACAGATCTAATGGAAAGAGGACAAGCATTTCAAGTATTAATATTCATCCCAAGTATTTTCCAATACCCTGAGAAGTTGAAAGTTTCATCCATCCTTGGAAAAATACCCTGATCTAAGATATGTTCATAAAGAAAATTATCAAAGAAATGAGTAGAACCTCAAAATTTGATTTTAATGCTTCAAACCAACAAGTTAATTCAGGATATAAAGTTTTACTTGACTGTCATGTCAATTTTCTTCCATAAAGTTTGAGGAGAAGTATGAGAAAAAATATCAATAAATAATCTAAACTGGATTGTTGCCATTCAGTGAATTTGAGTTGAGGTGAAGTGGTCACAGCACCAGCCTTCCAGAGTTCAAGAAATGTTTGGATTACACTCTCAGGCACATGGTGTGATTTGTGGGGTGGTACAGTGCAGAATCAGGAGAGCATTCATTTAAATGATCCTTGTGGGTCCCTTCCAACTCAGGATAGTCTAGGGAATATTAGCTATTCAAATTATTCCAGCTGCATTTTAAATAGAAGCAAGTAATTTAAGGAATACTTTAAGACTTAAGAAAGAAGGAGGAATCTTCTTTGCTCCAGTGTCTCCGTAAGTCAGCCATGGGCTGGCAATGAATAGGAGTTTCTAATATCAGTTATCCCCAGTGCACGTACATATCCCTTTTCCCCTTGTTTAAACCCACAAAGATTTATGAGGAATGGAACACCTTCTTGCTTTAGGGATAGTTTGAAGGATTTCAGTATTTTTAGCAATCAAATGCACAAGGAGAGATTCTTCAAAGATTAAAATAAAGTAAAAACTGGGACTTTCCATGTGAATTTAGCAAAACCCTTCAATATATTTTGAGTAATGCTTGCCATGCATTTTGATGGAAACCAAGGGCAAACTTCTGTCTCAGTGTGTGACCTAGCACAGCCCACATAGAAAATAGCAGGGAAGGAAGGGAATGAATTCATCAGTACCCTCTAACTTGCAAGCTAAAGCCAAATGTGAGACATTAGCAGACGTGAAGGTGCTGTACAGTTATATTTCACCAGCATTAAGCATCTCTTGGAAGAAGATTGTTGGTTTGGAAGAGATCACCTCTGAAAAAAAATTGTTCTCTGTGGATAAGTAAGTCACAAATACTGTGTTTGGGTCCCTGCCATCTTCTTAATAATACTGTTCTCCTTCTGATACCTTTTGCAAAACTAATTTTTTATTTCTACAGGGAATAAGTTAAGTTCCACATCCTTCCTGGGTTCTTGGGCTTATTAGTTACTAAAACCATCAAAAAATTATAATTGAACTAGGTAACACATGCATATCGTTCTGTTGTATGACACAGTCACACCGGTAGTAAATGAAAAACTGTAACATGTATGCAGTGAAAGGTCATTGACAAAACAAGAGCCTCATGTTACTAGAGACACAGCTATTATTTTCCAATTTTCTCAATGCTTATCTACAATTCCATTTCTCTGGAGTCTTTGAAATACCCAAAAGTAAAAACAGGAATTGAAATTAATCAAGTCATTACATACTACATTACCTCTTTTACTTTTTGACTTTAATACTTAAGTACCACACCAAAGAAAAACCAAAATGGTATTCCAGCCTTATGACAACTACATCAGATGCCTGCCATCAGTGCAGGTAAGAACTAGTCATTTGCATCATCAAGTCCCTAATGAAGACACAAATAACCTCCTGTACTATAAACAGATTGTACTTTCTCTATCTTCACAAAAGCAACATAATGTTTTACATTAACTATATGCATTTTTTACGTCTTTTCACAAGAAGGAATAAATTTGGACTGACCCAATTCTTCATTAGTGTGACTCTATATCCCTTTGAGTTGCCAAGAGATGTGCTGCTATCCTGATTAAGGAGCATTCACTATTACATTCCTACTTTGAAGACTGAGTATGTTTCTGTCTCTTATTGTCCCACACTCTTAAGGTCTTGTATGGACCTTGTATGATCTTGGATAATGAAACAAAGAAAACTAAAGTAGGACAATCAGCAAACAAGAGAAGCTTTTGCTAAGCAGGGAATATCCTTTCAGTTGTATCCCTCACAAGATTATTGAGTTAGAGAGGAATAAATTAATCTCAGAACACTGTTTTACATCCTTGTTCATGCCTCCATTTTAAGGTCAAAAAGGTCTCAGTCATCTCACTGAAGATACCAGGAGTGAGAGCAAGCCCAAGGCTGTAAGGACACATACCTTTGACAAGTTACACAGTTGCTCTGGCTGAGATTTCTACCTTCTGCTCTGGTCCCTGTGACAGCAGTGCCCCCATATCAGTAACTTCAGGGCAAGCCTCATTGTTCCAACACTTGCAAAAATACATCAGAAAGCTTTACAAAATACACAGGATAAAGTAAAGATCCAAAAAATGAAGATACACACAGTAAATGTCAGCCTAATGTTCTGCCATGCATTTTTTAAAATAATCCTGGGACAGAAGCATGTGTTTTGGGTTGGGATTCACCTCATTTAACTTCAATAACCTAGAAGTCATGTGCCTAACTAGAGCTCAGTTTTAGAGCACACAGCATATCCAAGAGGAGCAACCATCTCCAGAGGGCACTTAGTTCTGTTCTAAGAAACCTGATCTCAGGTTTAACCTCTGGAATTACACATAGATATAAGGGGGAAAAATGGGTGGTGACTAAATGTCAGTTAAATGAAAACCTCCTTTGATGTTATAAGTAGAAACTTTTTCAGGCAAAAGACATTAGGATTTTGTCCGATTGTTTTTATTACACCTCTGTGATGCTGTGGGACAATAATGCTCTCCCTACTTCATAGAATAGAATGTTATTCTGCCCAAGAAGGACTTGATATTTTTATGGATGCAGTTTTTACCTTAAAATAAGTATAAAAGTAAATTTCTATGACTTTTTGTTTTTGCTGGAAAATAAAATTATTTTCCACAGATGTGCCATAATATTTTTAGTATGCTGACCAGCCATTGTAAATGCTGTCCAAGAGAAAGAAGTGAGAACAGAGGGCACACAAGTCAGAAAGTAATGCTAATTCCTCTGTGCGAGAAGACTACTGAATCTGCATCACCATAAAGTCTGAAGTGCAATTACTGCGACTGAATCGGGAGACATATGCAATTGAATATTTTTTCCTTACTGATACCCACCCTAGTACTGGAGTAGGCAATACAGTCTTCAAAGAGCAGGAAGAAAAAGTTGTCCAAATTTATTTATTTATTTTACATTTATTGCCAAATTATGCAAGAAACAGGTGGAGCACATAAAGATTCTGTCGAGTTAAGAGGGGATCATATGTAGAACAAATCTTACCAGTGATCAAGGAATCTGAAAAGATGAATTTATCAGTCTTTTCTGGACAGGGTCTCTTTTAGCCCCCAATCCTTTTCTTTCTGGCTTCTCTATTTCCCCTTCCCCCAGTCTCTTCAAAGCTTCCAACCACTGTCATCATTTCCCATGCTTGCAAATGGATAAGCAAAGAGTCCTGCTTCTCAGAAATCCCCTGCAATGAGCTGGCTCACTCCATCTCCCCACCCCCAGCCCACTGCTCTCCCCCTCCACTGAGCACAATGTCCTGGTGACAGGTGGTTGCTGCTTTCTGTAATTCTGGATACAGCTCCAGTCAGACTCAGTGGCCTGTAAAAAAACCTAGAGCTTATGAAGAGAAAAAGCTCTGGCTCTGAAAGTGCTGAGACAGGCTGGTACGGGGACTCAGTACAAAAAGCATTCAGCACAAAAAGCCAAACCCAAATGAAAAGAGCTGCTGCCAGGATCATCACGAGGTCCTCTGCTGCACAGATGTCTACTGAACTAAGCTGAAACTGATGAGTCTTTTATCGCGCCCCCCCTCCTTCCCCCCACTATAGATATCCACAGCAAGACTCAGCTGCCTGGCTCTATTATTATTATTTCAAGGGACACAGTATATGGGACAGACATATGACACTCAGAGAATGAAGCTCAGATAGGACTGTCTGGCAGAATTCCTCTCTTTTTTTCTGTTTTTACTTCTTTCTTTTTTATTTTCCTAGTCGGTAAAGAGCTGATTAGTTAGTTTACAGGAATGGAAAGGATTTGGGTGCACTATGGTAGCAGTAGAAGCAGTGTTTTAGCAAATTTAGTGCTTTCAGCATACTCAAGCAGGAGTCAGCAAACAAAGGTGGCCTCTGCAGCTCGGTACTTACATGGGTGCTCGATGCTTTACTGCCTCCCTTGCAGTATTTTGCCACTCCAGTTAATAGAAACAGGGTTGTTAACTGTGTGTTAACAGGCTCAGTCTGTGATCTATGCACAACATTTTACACATTTACCTTGTTCTATGCCTGCAAATTTATTACACGGTTTCTTCCTATGTATTACAAAATGGATTTATAAATTATGAGGCAGTTGGGATGGGCTATATCTCAGAAAGGACTCAGCACCTAAAAGCTCTTTGCTCTCCAAGGCTCAGCTGATGTTTACTCTTCAGTAGGTCTGAAGCACACACTTATTTTCATTGTCTTGCTATCAAACATGGGACACAGACCTTGCTGTGTCAGAGTGCCTGTCAAACACCTGTTAATTTCTCTGAAAGCAGCAGGCATATAAAGCAAGTGGGGGCAATGGAAACTGGGCACTCAGCACCTTATGAACCTTGGCTATAGAGGAGAGAAGTGAGTGAAAGAGAGCTGCCTCTGGTTACTGCAGGTGCTGCAGTTTGCTAAAGAACAATTTTCAAGAAATGTGGAACAGGCAAAACATAAAGATCCCATTGTTTATATATTAGAATGGACAGCCTACGGGGTTTTTACTTTAACCATCTGCCTTCCAACTTTTATATAAAAAATCTGCTCCCTAATAAATGTTTAACACATTAGGACACATATCTTGCTGGAAAGAAACCAAACCAAACTCCTTCTACTTCACAAGGATAAATTAGCAAGTGAAAAGCAAGACTTTCCAAAACCTCTTTTGTATGAATGCAATCATTTAACTTAGAACTTGGAAAGTTGAAGGTCTAGTCACTAATCTACTGACTCCATCACAGAAGGGTGAATTTAATTTAGGAACTGCTGGCTCCAGCACTGCATTTAGTTATACCAACTTGAAGAAATTTATGTGATAATCCTTTTTATCAGCATATCTATTCTGGTTTTTTAAGCCAAAGAGCATATCAACCAAACAAAGATGTGCTTTACTGGCTAAAAAGTTAGCTGGCTATCTTTTTTGGCTGGATTGTTCCCTGCTTTATCTTCAGTGGATGATGAGACATATAAATCAGTGTCTACATGGAGAGGTGACATGCTGTTTACACAGCAAGCTTGTATTATCATAGCAATCATATATGGGTAATAAATTAAACCGCATCAAGAAGCCAAAGATTTGCCCCATTAGAACAAGGTCTTTTTTCTTTCAGTGTTACCAAGAGCCTGATAAAATATACAGATCTCTCCCGTAAACTGTACCAAAGCATCCAGGTTTGACAAAGTTAAATCTGGAAATGTAAAGCATTTCTCTGTTTCTCTGTAAAAGCACTTTAACTGGCCATATTGGAAAGCTTAAATTCTGCACGTAGCCCTGAGCTGGCTTCGTGCATCTGCATTGCCTTGCAAATACCTGTTACCTTTGCAGGCAGGAACAAAGAAAGACTTTGTGACACTTGTCCACCCAACAAAGGCCTCAGGATATTTTTTGATAGGGGAGTGGGGAAACATGAAAGCAACTGGACAACAAGACCAATGCACCAGGGTCTGCTCTAAAGAGGAGGGTAGGGCCAGTTTTTCACCACTGGCTTACTCCAAAGACTGCCAGGATAATTGGTAGTGTTGGTTTGGTGACTCCTGAGCTCATGGATCATGACACATGATGCAAGAGGAGCTGCTGTGTCCTGTATCAGCTATTTTTTGCAATTCCCTAGTTAGTCACTAAAGAGCTTAATGCAGACAGCAACCTGGGATCGGGTTTAACCTTAACCTTTTATCACAGACAGCTACTGTGTCTTTCTTCCAATTCCATCACTGATTTTGTTAGACAAAACTTAGAGAATCTCCCTCAAAAGAACAAAAGTGTCCTTTTGCAGAGTAGTTTAAGAACTTTGTATCAAAGAAACAAAATATAAACATAGTGGAATTTAATAGTTCAGCAAATAAAACCATGTAACTATAATTTCACCTCAAATACAAATATTGTGAGGTTTTGGCCAACTTCTTTTTTTTTTTTATTTTTGGCCATTTCAGCAGGAAGAACTCCAACAAACATGGTGTCTTTCTGATTCAGTATGAGATGTTTGTTGTTGTTTAGGCTCCTGTGTGCAAACAATACTTGAAGACATTGGGCCAAATTTATCTCTGGATGGAGTGCACTGACGTCAATGTAATTACAGTAGGAATTAATTTGCTTCACTGATATCATTTGCTGGATCCTATATCTACTTCTAAAATGCAATTAGAATCCAATTTCCTCAATCTTTTATTTTGGAGATAGGCAGCTTGAGTTTCCCCACAAAGATACTGGGTAACAAAAAAGTAACTATCTCCTGGTCACTTAACTGACCATTGTTGTCAGTACCAGCACTAGGGAGAGCAGGCTCAGAGGTTTTGCACTGTTTAAATGGAAGGCACCTTCATCTTACCATTGGAGTTTAAACCCAGCCCAGGAGATCCATAGTCCTAGTTTAAATCCCTTCATTTTCTTTTCACAGGTTTTGGTTCATTCACTCTGACAAAATACAACATAGCGATTGATTTTGCTGCGAGTTTACTGGATGTCTATACGCCATGAATCTGTTGTATAGTAATGCCATTACTTGGGAAGTATTGACTTGCTCTATGCCATTACAAAGGATTACTGAATCAGACAATATTGAGGAAATGTTTATTATATTAGGTTTTAACAGTGACTTTATTAATCAATGCACCAGCTGTCTCACCACTTGCACCAGATTCAGGCACAGATTACCTTTTTATACAGTGTTGCTTTCTAAAAGCTTCTGTATCAAACTCAGTAATTTGCTTGTACACAAAAATGTACAGACCTCATTAAGAAACCTACAAAATACTACTACTACTACTACAAAAAAAAAAAAGGTGTTTAAAGTAATTATGGAGGAGATCCATCAAGGCAAGTATGAGTTTTCCACCTCTTATAGCAGTTGATAGGTCTGAATGTGCTTTTAGCTCAGGTGGAGCCTACGTTGAACCACAGCAAAACACATCATCACTAATGTGAGGAGAAGCTCAAACTGAGATTTTGCTCACCACTTCATGGCAGCATTCATATTTATTTGCCAGAAGTGAAAAGATTAAACACAATAAACCCACTCTTCTTCATAAAGCATTCTATAACTCCTTGCTTCTGGCTGTCATACATAAAAGTGTAGCAATCCAAAGTAGAAATATTGCAAAAAGTAGAAAAAGTGTATGACACACAGAAGGAAAGACAGGAAAAGACAGCGTGGAGCACAAGAAAAAACCAGATGAAAAATGAAATGTTAGCAATTATTCCAGAGTTAGAATAATCCATTAGACAGAGCTCACACCCAGTTTACCCATTTCTGGAAAAACAAGAGATTATAGTCACTTCTCAGAGACCACATTAACTATACACAAGCCACTAACAGGCAATCTACAGCAGCAAATTCCCCACAAGCAGAGGGCAGCCATGCAAGAGGCCATCCTGGTCTGTGATGCCCCAATAGCACCAGCTGGAGAAGGGCCAGAATTCCACAAAAAGAGGGGCTGCATAGTGCCAGTCACAGAGGCTCAAGCTGAAATCAGCTCTGCAAGTCATAACTGTGCTTGCTGGTTGAGATCTCCTCAAGGCATAGATTAAAGAAATGCTGATGTGTATGTTAAAGAGAAATACTAGCCCCTGCTCAAAGAGCTCTTGGCACATTTAATATTTGTCAGTTTTAGCTGTCTTGTGGATTTGCCTTTCAGTTTTGTCCTCAAGTCTTTTATACATGGGGCAAGGTTTTCTGTTCTAAGAGAATGCATATTCCCCAAATTTTTCTCAGATGTTTCTGTATCCTGACTCAGAGTTTCTCTAGATAAGGGGATAAGAGAGTAAAGCACTTTGGAGCAATCTAAGTGAATGTAGTTTTCTTTATACATAGTGTGCCTATTTTCCAGGCATCAAACCAGATTTTAGGGAAATCATCCTCCTTCCCTTCTCCAGGTCCTACTCCAGCTGTAAACATGCTTCACATGGGGAAGTGTGGCTGGCACCAGGCCTAACCAGATCGCAAAACAATTTATATAAAAGTTTGGACCTGAACAGTCTCATGGAGGGAACCTTACTTAATCATCACAGAGATCAGAACTGGAACAAAATTTCCTGGCCCACAGTCTTTGGAGGTTACTCTAGGTCTCTGGCTAAAAGTTAGTCATTAATTTGTTGAATGCATGGCCAGCGTGCCAGGAAGAACTCCCTGGCTAACAACAGGTTTCAGCATGGGGGAGATTTTTCAGTGCCTGTTCTTCTGGCATAAGCTAAAAATGACACTAGAAAAGGAGTATAGGATCATATCTGCTTTCTCTGACAAATAGGCTCTTAAGCCTCTGGGAATTGAGACCTCCACCCCATCACGATAAGAAAAACAACCTCTATGAGCAAAAAGTTATGACCTTCTCCCTGTCTCCTCCTCCCTTCCCCATTCTCTTTCTGAGCAGATTATAAAACAAAGAGAGAATTTCTGGAGTTGTCTCCAGCTCCTGCAGAGTTTCCATGGACACTGGTTGCCTAAATATCTTTTTGTGTCTTAGGGGAGAAAAAGTATCTCCTGGTCTAATTCAGGGGGGGTCCATTCCTTTGAATGGCAGCCTTGTCCAGCCTCATAGAAAAGATTACTGGAGCATACCAGAAATGTAATAAAGTTGAGAACTTGTTTACTTGTCCCAAGCAGCAGAAGCAAACTGCTTGACTAGAAGACAGAAAGCTCCGTGAAATTACTAGGGCAATCTCAAAAGTATTAATACATAATTGATCTTGGGGTTTGAGCGTGTTTATTTGATTGGTTGGTTTTGGTTTTGTTTGGGTTTTGTTTTGTTGTTTGGGTTTTTTGTTTGTTTAGGGGATTTTTTGGTTTGGGTTTGGATTTTTTGGTTTTTTTGTGGTTTGGTTTGGGGTTTTGGGGTTTTTTGTGGTGTTGTTTGGTTCGTTGGGTTTTTTTGTGGTATTTTGTTTTGCTTTGCACTGTCTGTATTATACACTATATATATATATATATATATATACATACTTACTATACAGTAAGTATGCTGTACAAGGCAGATATGTACTTTCCAACCATGCCTCATTTTATGGCAGATTTTGGAACATGTTACTGTTACCATACATGAACAACAGTAGGTTATGGGGTGGCAACCAAATTAAGGGTCATATGCACAAAAAATCGACAGATTTCCTGGGCGGAGATAGCTCCCACATTTTAAGTGAAACAAGATGCTTTTACACATCTTAGTACCTAATATTATCACTGACGTCTTACCAATCAAATTTTATTGATTATTACCCAATATTAATGGTTTGTAAAACTATTGCTCAGAAGAATGTAAATTGAGGTAGCTTTTGAAAAAGCACGTTAGAATTTGGCAACTTTTGCTAGCAATTACTCTGCCTCCAAATTAGATGCATGGATATGTTCCACTATAACTGTATCTGACATCTGTTGAGTGCTTTGGGGATACTGGCGATGGGAAGAGAGGCATAAGGTTGGGGTCATTGCTTAAGGGCAGCTCTAGTGCATGTTATTTCTTTGATCACATATTTATGCTGTGAGAGAACATAAAGGAGTCTATTCTCCGCTTGATAGACGTATCTGAGTGTCACTGATGCTAGAGGACTCAGATTACCAGTTACAGCTTTGCACCACAGTCTTTTTTGTGTATTAATTAGCTTGAGGATTGCATAAGGCTATTTCGATAGGGATCCCTAAAAAGTACACTCTGTATTACAACCAAACTCCTGTTTCCGTCCATGGGAGCCCTGCCTTCTGTCAATGTTTTGCCTGAGGATGAACTGAAGGACTTTCTCCCTCCAGCCCCTACAGAGCCTCCATCACCTCCACTTCATGTTTAAAACTCAACCCAGATTCTTGGCAAGGCACGACAAAAAGCCAGGCAAGGCAGACTAATGCAGAGTTTGCATTAAGATTTTGACTCAATCTAGGTTTTTACAATGGTTCCTGAAATTCTATACCAGAGAAAAAAATCACTGAGTTGTAAACAGAAAAAGTGCACACAACTCTCAGAATTTGCTTTGCAGACTTTGTTATCTGTTAAGTAAGCAGGAAATGATGGTATTAATGCACACAGAAAGGCAAGGTTTATTCCCAGAACAGTGGGCTGTGGAAGTCTATTCATACAGAGTCATTGCCTCTGGGGCTCCCTGATCGATGCAATGTTTTCACCCTCCACCACACCCAGGCAGAAATTTTCCTGATGACTTCTATGCTGCATACATATTTTGACATCTGAAGGCTTTTAAGATTGGTGATAAATACACAAACATCATACATACAAACAGAAAATACATGTCAAATAAACAAGAACATTAAATTCACCTATCTGGCCCCTGGGTTCATTTCAGCCCTTTTCACTGCCGTTTGCCCTCTCAGTGCTATTTCCTGGCCCAGCTCAATTAAAGGACAAATTCATCCCTGCACGTGTCCTAAGGGCCCTAATGAAGTCAGCTGTCAAACTCCCATCATGCAGCTGCCTGGCTGCAGGATCTGATGGCCACTTGTCAGCTGCTTCACCAAGTCAAACCCGGACAAAGACCCCTTTGATGGGCTGCCTTTCTCCAATCAATCTACACCTTCTCCTCTTGGACTTCAGCATCTGCTTCAGTGTAATTTGATTTTATATTCAGTGTAGCCTGACCCTATTGATAAATTACATCTATCTAAACCTGATATCCTCGTGCCACCACGGGGTAAATGACTTGCTGTTTAATTTTGGCTTTTGCCAGATGTGACATGATATAAATACTGACTCTTTTTTTGTGTGTGTTTGGGTCATTATTTGAATAATTTTGGCTCCAGGTCACAATTAGGGGGGGGGGAAAGAGGAGAGAGCCTTTTCAGAAGTATGTACAAAAAAGTAAATCAGAATAACTCCTTCTAGGATTTTAGCATTGCTTTCCATAATTATGTTTTTCTTTCCTGATAATCACATTTTATTTCTCTGTCTTCCAAATATATTTGACATACAGACAAAAAAATCCAGCTTTAATAAAAAACAAAAAAAAGTAACATTAATTTAAAAATTCTCTAATAACTCGAATAACTACTCACTAAAGTCTGTTTTCCATGTAGAATGAAATAGAAGACTTTTCCCATATGCACAACTTCTACTTGTAAACAAATAAAACATACACACAAAGGGAACAAATGAGAAAAATCCCGAAATGTTATATACCTTATTTGATATCTTTTCAATGCTCCAAAATTAAAATAAATACAATACTTTATCTCTGCAACATCCTTTTTTATGGGTGAGAAATTGTAGAATTCTACCTTTCTAGGAACTCGAGCACTTTTCCTTCAAACTACTGACATTTCACTGCTATTAACTTTTTTTTTCTTTCAAAGAAGCCTAAAAACTCTGTGAGATCTCCTGCTTCCACACATACCTGCCTCCTTCACCAAAGACTTGTTGATCCCATCTTCTCTTAATCTGCTTCCTCCTTCTCTTTTCACAGACTGGGAGGGCCACCTACAATCATCACCCTGCTCAGGTCTAGGCAAAACAGTTCCGGGCGTTGGGAAACAGAGCTTGTAAATAAATGTGTGCACAGAAACCACTGTGAGGTATTTTGGTGAAGAAGAAAAGTCTTCTCTTTTCACAGTATTAGTCTGGGTAGGTTTTCAGAAAAGGACCTTACAATTTCTACTACTATCCACCTACCCTTTGCCAGCTGTGTTCTGCCCTAAGGCTGCTGTTTGAGAGCAACTGGTGCACACCGAGTTCTTCTGGAATGGGAGCTGGGGGAGGAATGAACTGAAATTCTTAGCAAGCTTAGCAAGCTGGTTTCTTGTCTGGCAACAAAAAAAAAAAAACCAACCAACCCACCAACAAATCAACCAACCAACAGAAATAAAAAAAAAAAAGGCGGCAGAAAAGGAAAAAAATCTTCATACTACATTTGTAATGAGACCGTCTGAGAGTAGGCTCCAATTCATCACTACACAACAAACTGGGCTCCCCAGTCATAAATGGGCAGCATCTCCTGTTATAAAACCCTGTTACCTGGCAGCTAACAAATATTATAACACCTTCCCTGGGTGGAATAAAATTTTACATATGGTGTTACCTGGTCTGGGGTTTCTCTTCCTTTTAAAAGCTAAAAAGTTCAAAAGTTTTGGGAGTTTTGTTTAAAGAACAATGTCCCCTGATGCTCACCTCAATTTCCTCACCCAAGAAGGCAGAAATAACTTATTTGCTTAACTAAACTTCCCCTGTTTATAACCTGAGAAATCAGGGCATCCTGGTCCTACCATCACATGAAGCCATCTTGCTGACCTCCTTGTCCAAGTTGAATCTCCTAATTTTATTGAAATCAGAGCATGCTGAGAATGCTTTTTACAAAGGTGGTTTACAAGAGTTTTCTCACTCCTCTGCTGTCTACCTGTGTCTGTAGTTTGTTTGCAGACATGGCAGCTCTAGCCCCTGTCAACTTTCTGGTTGACTGCCTGACTCTGGCACCAAAGCCTCTGAGGAGTCATTTCTAAATTGATGGCAGAGCTGCAGTTTTAAATTTCAATCTAAACCTAACAGTTTAGTTTGGATTGTTTTTTATTTTTTTTTACTTTGATAGTTGAAATGTAAACTTTTATCCAATTTAACTTAAGAGAAAATGTCAAAGTAATTGTGTATCCATGAAGAAAAACGCCCTTTTTTATTTGTGTTTGAGATCTAATTACTCAAAGACTTTTCTCAGCTGTTGTGTGCTAGCTCAACAGTGCCTTGAGAGTGGTTTGAAATTGCAGCTGCTTTTCAAGAAAGAAAACACTCTAGACTACAACCTTTTCCAATCCCTGATGTTGTTTAGGTCTTTGAAAAGGACTGAAGCCTCTACAAAAAACAGAAAGAAATCAGTGACCACTATCAGGATTACTCTATTTCAAAGAAACGCCCATAAGCATTTTTAAACCAGGGCACCAAACTGCCAAAATATGCACTTACTATTTTCCAATTACATTTTGTCCTTCCTTACAGTGGTGTAAAGTGGAATGAAGTGCACAGATGCACTAGTATAGAAGAAAATCTGTGGTCTTCCACCCTGCTAAGTTTTGTCTACATCACCCCGCTCTAAGAAACCCTAAATGTTTCCAGCAGAGAAGTACAGAGAGCAAAGCCAGCTCCCTATTTGCCAAGTAAAGTGGCCAAAGACCAGCATTACCATGGGGAATCAGCTATGGTTGAGAGGACAAGGGCATATAACCACACATGAATGCATCTGCACACAGTCTATGAAATTCCTTAAAAGAGAGCCACTCAGCTTTGACCGTGTTCCAAAAGAATGACCTTAGGAGATGATACGAAATGCTTGTGGTTCTGTGTCAATCTTTGTTATGTACCTTTGTTTTGGTCCAAGATTTGAGTAATTCCCTAGGATTGTGCCCACCCATGAATGGGTTGTCTCACAGTGCAGCCAGCCTTGGGGCTGGGTCCTTAGCACCACGGAAGATGTTCGCCCTGTCACTATTAGAGCTGGTTTCATTAGGTTATAGTTACTACACTTGCATCTGTTTTTGTTTCTACAGGCTATGGTTTGATTGGGTTTTCTTGTTCCAGAATTTGAAGAAAATTCAGCAAGCCAATATAAACTATCTTGTATTTGGGAATGATTAGTTCTCTCTTTTCATTCAAATCTTACCTTTGCTGTGATCCAATGTAACATCTTGTCAAACCTGGAGTGTAGAAAGCTTCTCCACAGAAAAGAAACTTCTCCACAGAAACCGTACAACTCCAAGATTTGTCCAGAATGAGGACAAAAATAAATGGCCAACAGGTACAAACATTTCTGCCCACTTGGACCAGCACAAAGGAACAGTGCATGTCCAAGGGGCAGCATAGCACTGCCACTTCCAGCTGCAGCTGCACTTACAGAGAAACTGTTAGAAATTCCATCCTCCTGAACTTTTCTGATGGTCCCTAATTGGCTTGAGATTTTGGGAGGGACAGTAGCTCTTAATTATAATACTCAGTTTAAATATATACACACACACGCACACACATATATATCTCTCTATGTATAAATATAAAATGCACATAAAAATGTATGTGAATAGAAATAACTTTATCTAAAAAAGTATTATTTCCATGAAAACACCAAAAGTGAGAAAATGCTTCATTTTGGGTGCAAATATAATTTGTGTAAAGCTGCTGCTGTTAAATAAATTCTGACAGCTGTCTGAACTGACACCCAGTGGTACTTCCACTGTTGCCATTATAAATCTATATGAGCTTTTTAAAATTGAAGTATCTTCTTCCAGCTGTTGTAGTTAAATAAAAAATTACAGCTTGTATGTTGTTCAGCTCCCAGTTCTTCCATTTAAGCTGCATATTCCTGGAGGGATTGCAAGGTGACAAAATTGCTTAGAAACTAATGAGGTAGTAAATTATGTACGTTGGTAGTTGATGAAAGCCCACGGACTTGAAGCAACGTAATTTCAAATTGACCTCAGTTCTTTCCTTTAAAGGGAAAAAAAACTTTATAAAACTTCATATTCAAGCCCATGATTCCATTGTTAAGATGAAATGTAGAAAGGCTTGGTTTAGAAGGGATCTTTAAAGATCCAGCTCTAACCATGGGCAGGGACACCTCCCACTAGACCAGGTTGTTCAAAGGCCCATCCAACCTGGCCTTGAACATTTCCAGGGATGGGACATCCGCAACTTATCAGGGAAGCGTGTTCCAGTGCCCCACCACCCTCACAGTAAAGAATTTCTTCCTAACATCTAATCTAAATCTACCCTCTTTCAGTTTAAAACCATTACCCCTTGTCCTATCACTACATGCCCCTGTAAAGAGTCCCTCTCCAGCCATCTTGTAGGCTCTCTTCAGGTTTTGGAAGGTGCTACGAGGTGACCCTGGGGTCTTTGTGTCTCCGGGCTGAACAATCCCAACTCTCTCAGCCTGTCCTCATACAGGAGGTAGTCCAGTCCCCTGGTCATCTTTGTGGACCTGCTCCAGGTGTGGTCTCACAAGAGTGAAGCAGAAGGGAGAATCACCTCCATTGACCTGCTTGCTACAAATCTTTTTCCCTTTTAAAATCATGGGGTTGTTTCCCTTTTTGTGCAACTCCTGGGAAACTTCTATCCTTGGCTTTGACTGGCATAGAGCCAATTTTTTTCATAGTGGCTTGTTTGAGGCTGTGTTTGAATTTAGGCTTAAATCTTTGTTGATAATATAGAGATGTTATTGCTGAGCAGTGCTTACACAGAGCCATGGCCTTTTGTGCCCCTCACACCACCTCACCAGCAAGTAGTCTGGAGGGCACGAGAACGGGGGAGATGACACAACCAGGACAGCTGACCCCAACTGACCAAAGGGATATTTCCTCTAACATCCTGCTGAGAAATAAAAAACAAGGTGAAGAAGAAGGAAGGGGAGGACATTTGGAGCGATAGCATTTTGACCTCCCAAGTAACCATTATTCATGATGTAATCTTGCTTTCCTGAAGATGACTGAACACCTGCCCTCTGCCCATGGGAAGCGGTGAACTAATTCCTTGTTTTGCTCTGCTTGTGTGTTTGGCTTCATTGCAATCCATGAGTCCTCTCCCCCACCATACCAGGGGAAAGTGAGCAATTGGCTGTAAGGTGTTCAATTGCCAACTGTGGGTAAACCATGACAGAATTTTACCAGTCTGCAACAGCTTTTCAAATATGATAGAATGGCTTAGTAAATTCATCTGCCACTTCCCTCAAGACCCCTGGATTTATCTTGTCAGGTTCCATGGATTTGTGCACAGTAAGGTTCCTTATAGATGGTCTTGAATCTTTTCTCCTGCGGTGGGCAGTACTTGCCACGGAAACAGCACATAGATCTCAAGGTTCAGAGTTATTCCTTCACAGGAAAAGTCACTTTTGCTCAATATTTGCTCAGTTGAAAGATGTCTTTGTTTACTGCAGTATGGTATCTAGAAGGCACTGTTCTCATACATCAAGGAAAAGTAGAGATGTCTGTGGAAAATGTTTTACTTCTTTGCTAAGAGAAGAAAAAAATCCATATCCAAAAACCAGCCAGCCAGAACTACTTTAATAACTCAGTGCTCGAGCATAGACAACTTAGAAGGAGATCAATGATAATCTCACTTCTGAAAATCTGACCTTGCTCACTGAAGCATAGCTAAGTAGCATGAACCTCACCTAACCCAGTCATCCCTTTATAATTGACCATATCAGTGGAACTAAGCAAATAGTTAAAGACAAAGATACATTTATTAGTCTTTTAATAAAGATGGTTATCTGCCCTTAGTGTAAAAAAGCCGATTGTTTTATACCTGCTGGTACATATCCATGAACTCAGATGCTAAACTGAGAATAGGCCTAAACTAGACTAGAAGTTGGCTGCTTGATGTAGTAGTTCACAAAACTTCTTTACCATTAAAAAAGAGAAAAGTATCTGCTAATTATTTTCAAGGTATTGAGGAGTAACAGCAATGCCTTCATTGTGCTCTTACACTGGAAAAAGTCATCCATTCCTTTTATTGTTTCACTGAAGTTTTACTTTTTTACTGTTATCTCTCTTGCTTCTTCTGTTTTAGAAAGGCCAGTATTTCCAGGTATTTAGTTTGGCAATGTGAATGTGAGCATGGGACTGGGTGTCAAGCAGAAGGGCTCTCCAAAGCTGAGCTATTTCTCTGTTTTGACAAGGCATGTATTTTGTGACTGCCTCCCCTTTGCCATAATAGCCCTCCTCACTCCACCCAATCATCTCCAACTTGTGTCCTCTTTCTCCAATAAGGTATAAGTTCAAAAATCAGTCTCAATTTAGTAATTAGCAGATGAACAGTGCTGAGATTAAAATTAAGAGGTTTAAGATGAAGTATCATGTCTCAACAGGCTGGAAAAGCTTGGACATGCAATGACAGGATTCTGATATGAAAAGTTTAAGTAATAACTAACTAAATTTCTGATTTCATTATATTCAAGTTTGTTGCTGTTTTTCTTTACAAATATTCTTCATTTGGTTTTAGTTATTTAGCCTGAGAGGTATCCTTTGTATGTACAACCTAGTGGAATAATATAAGTGGACACTGGGATTTTTCATGGCTCTTTTATCTGATAAAAGCAACCAAACTCATGTGATCTAGAATCATTAATCAAACTACTAATCAAACCAGAGAGAAATCCAACCAGTACTCATGCAACATTGTAGCATGTCTACTTGATGCAAGTGCACCTCATTTACAGAGAGTACAAAGTTGATCTCACTTTGAAAGAGAGGCGTTGACTCACTGAACCCCTTCCTGGCAAAAATAAATTATGATCATAGATAGACATCAGCTAAGAAATGCACAGTGATAGCAGAGGCTTGAGTTTTTCATTCATTCTCTTCAGATAACTATTGTACTCTGTGAGAGGAAAAAAAAAAATTTACTTGAGGGAAAGTATGTAAGGAACACAAAAGACATTTCCTTAATGAGTCAGTCCATTGATGCAGTCAAGCTAGATTGTCACATCAAAAAAACCCAGGGAGATGGGAAATCTTCCTTCTCTGTAGCTAGCTGGGTTTCCCTGCTTAACACAACCAGTTTTCTAGTCATGTGCACTTCACTTCTAATGGAAACAGAAGGTTTAAGTGCAATGAACAGACAAGGCAACTTAACTCTTTTACTTTATTCCATATACTTCTATTTTAAAATCTTACTATATATTACCAGTAGATCAGGTTATTTTGCCACTCCTTTATTACATTTCTTCTCTGTTTTGCAGATTCCTACTAAAATTACTCAACATCTCTCTGTCACAATTTAATTGATAATCTATAGGTGTAAGAGTCACAATTATAGAACAAAACCTCAAACAAAATACAGGATAGAAAGTCAACATTAAAAAAAGGAGAAAAGAAAGTCAGTGCAACCATTGTATAGATCACTTGCTACACAAATTTATTTGCTATCTGTTTGGGAAAGAATTTGTTCATTATGCAAAGTCATTCAGGCACACTTCTCTTGTAAACTGCTACTAAGATTTGAACTGCCCATGGAGGTCATTTGTGTAACTGCCCCATCATTATTGAAGATTCTTGACATGGAGCTCTTATCCTACAAACATTCTGAAACATCATTTCATAGCTGGTTGTTTTGTCAAAAATTCCTGCTATGAAAACAACATATTTTTTCATATAGGGGAAAAAAAAACCACCTAAAAGTTTATGGACCCTTCCAAACTGTTTTTTGGGGGTTTTTTGGGGGGGTGAAGGGGGTGTTTAGCCCTGTGTAGCTAGTTTAAATAGAAGCTTTCTACACAAATCCAAACTCTACATGGGATATACATTCCGCATCCTACAAAGAACATTTCCATCCTTTTCTGATTTATGGCCTGTTGCAACTAGTCCTAGAGCAATCCTAGCATGCTATGCTCAAACTGGTTTTTACTAATTCTTTTCCAAAAGCAAAATATTATACAACAGCAATTTAATGAGTGGTCTGTTATGTAAATCAATGGAATATAACATGTAAAAGAGTAGCTGGTGTTGGCAAAAGGAATGACTGTTAAAAACATCAACAACTGATATGAATGTTTCATACTCATATGAAATATTCATTTCATATTCCTTCGCTCCCCTAGATCAAGACATTTGCTAGGGTAATTATAAGTGTTAAGAGATAAGCCAAGTCACCAGTTGCAATTTAATTTTTTTAATTAGGCCTATTATATTAGACACTTGCCTGCAAAAGGCATTCTACTGGACACCCCTAAATAGATCAGCAAGATTCAGCTTCAATGTTATATATGAAGGGAAAAGAGCAAGGGAGAGATGGTGGAAGCAGGTTGCCAGGGAGATGGCTTACCTCAAAACAGCCTGGAAAGAAGCACATGTCAGGGCTTGGGACCAGGGTGGAGTGGTGATGTCAGTCTTCATAGCCCTAGGCTCAGCTGATGTGTATTCATTTTGAAATTTAGCAGTTGTTGCTGTGGAGGTTCATGAAAAGTACAGTATACCAAGTTCATACTTAACTCTTATGCTTCAGTTTGCTCAGATCTGAGTCTCAATAGCATTTTAAACAAACCTCAGACTGGCTTCTGGATACAGGAGTTATCTAGAAGCATATTACATTTGGCTGGCCCCAGGAAACCTACCACAAGAGGTGAGGCAAGCTTGGGAATACTTGCTACAGGAACTTGCTCTGGTTTACATTAAAAACATGGAATGTTTTAATAAAACAATCAAGTAAACAACAGCTTGATGGACTGAAGAAGTTCAAGGGTCCATATGCCTTTATCTAACTCTCTCTTTATTTTTGCAGTAGAGTATTTATCAGTGGAATTGATTCTGAACAAGATTGTATTAATGCCTGTAATGTTTTTGCCTAAACGTTGCTCCAGTTGAGTCCATTTGTCTATTTGTTCTCTTCATCCTGAAAGCTGCATCATCAAGATTTTAAGATGGCAGGCCCAAGGAGAATAAAACACAGACTTCATTAAATTTTTTAATGGTAAATATGGTTCCTACAGGGATTTTCATCAGAGCTCACAAAAGTCAGAAAATCTCAACAGCGTATCGTAAGATTAACAAAACCAGAAGTAAATGCACAGATGTATAGACAAGAGTATAGTGCAAAGTCATTATATGCAGAGATAGAAATCCAAAGACATGTCAGAACCACTGAATTTTATGCATATTTAACAGTCTGGAGTCCTACACAGTTTGAACTGTAATAAAACTGGTTTTAAGGGGAGGGGAGCTTAATATCAACTTCGCTAAACAGAGTCTTGATGGAGAAAGCAAGTCTTACTGGCAAATGCATCAAGTTTGGAGTATGTTTCCTACCAATAAAGATAATGGTAACATCCATTAACAGAGCTGAAACATTTCTCTTTGACATTTTAAGCAAAATGTTTCATGTCAGAGTATGACTTGCTTGCAAAAGCCTTGATTTTTAACTTTAAAAGAGTTAAAATGACCTGTAGAAATATAATACAGCAAAAGGTTACCAAAAACTGAAAGAAAAACATTTTGTTTTAATTCAGGTAGAATTTTACTTAATGAAAACTTATTTTTCATTTTACTCAAAACCCTCCAAAAATACTTGTTTTCTCTGACTTGAACCCAAATATTTTCTTGAACTTTTTTCTCTATTATTTACCAAGTTTTATATGCAAAGATTTTGATTTATGTATTTTAACTGTGTACTATATTGTACATGACAAAGTTTATAAGAGACAGAGTACCTCATTATTAGACTGATGGACAAGCTGACATACACCCAGGATTTTTCTCAAACCATGTTTCAGGCAGCAGCTGCATCAGAAAGCTCACCCATTTTTCCCCACCATGTATGTAATCTGGTTCAGTAACGGATTTTACTGCATAATAAACCCCTTTTGCTTCAGATATTTCTTTTTTCTTCTTTTATAACATAATTGTAGGACTATAAAAACTATTTGCAGGCAGAAGCTGAATTAGGTAAATAGTTTCTGCCCCCTACACTTATTTCCTTTGCTTTTGTACATAGCAGTTGTAGATGTCAAACACTTCGATACATTTTACAAAAAAAATATTATGGAGATTTGTTCTATTTCCACTTTCTGAAGGAATGTTTGGGTTTTTTTATGTAATAAAAAGAAAGTCATAACGTTAACAATAGTAAACCAATTTTGTTTCAAGGTCACCTGTTTGCCTCTGCATGACCTTAAAGGTAGTGGTCAATCATTTGCAGTACCATTGACACAAGCTTAGAATTTGGAGGATGGGTGGTAATGGCTCAGCCAGGAAAACTTCTTGTCTTCCATTAAGTAGTACAGGACACTGCATAACAAATTGGGAACTTCAGGGCTTTCTTTCTCTATCCTCTCTTGTTGCCATCCCTCCTTCTGGTCACATCTTTGTTCGTACCCAGCTCTTCCAAGATAGGCAGGTGGGGCCATTGGGGAAAATCTTCCACATTTCACAGGAAAACATGAGAAGTTATGCTGTTATGTTATGTTAAATAACACACACTCTTTTAAAAAAGGCAAGATGAAGACTAATTTAACTGTGTTACTGAGATGTAACTTAATGGTACACATGCAAAATGTTATTTTAAAACAAGATACATCAAATTCCAAAACTGTGAGTACATATGTTTGCCACTTCATATGCCGGTATGGCATTCTTGAGGACATCCAATGTATCATTTAAAACCATTTTTTTTTCCTAAGAGTATTTCGTATATATTTCTGTGCTGTACATATATTCCTGTGCATAAGCAGTCTCTTCTACTTGGACAAAAAATATCACACTGCCAAAACCAGTCATCAACAGTCATAAAGAAAATAACAAAGAAAAAAAAAAGGTATAGGATTGCTTTTGCCTTGAAACTAATAGCAAGTGTAAAAACAAGTGTAATCACACTTAAGAGATGCAAACGTTCTTCTCTGTGGCTGATTCAATGAGATACTTGCAATCAGAAAACAGAAATCAGAAAAGAAATCTTTGTGTGTCAGTTGGTTTTTCATAGGCAGAGGGAATCATCTGCAATTGTTCTGCAGCAGTGACAGTCTGTGGGGCCATGGGGTCCTACACAGCACAGCACTGCCAGGGAGGAAGGCAAAGCCTGCTGTCACATCTTTGGTGTTTCAGAGTAGTGCAGGAAACTGAATAACAAACTGAGGACTTGAGGACATTTTTCTCTCTTGCTGTCATCCCTCCTCCTGGCCATATCTTTGTTCATACCGAGATAACTCCAAAAACAAGGGAAAAGAAAAAAAGCCCCAAACCCCACTTATCCAATCTATGCTTGCATTCATCATTTTATAAAACTCTGCTATCCACACAGCTCAGTATCTGTTGAGCTCGTGCTTCAGATGGTGCTTCCTATTGTTTCAGATATCTTACTCCAAAAGGGGCTTAATTGCTTCTTCTGTTTATTTGAACAAAAAGTAGCATCCCATCTGCATACCAGATGCAACAGGACTGAACCCAACTTTACAACAGTATTTTAAATGAAGTGCTTGTTTGCTGGTAGCTGACAGCCTGTAGCAGCAGACTCAATTCTGGGAAGATAAATGAAATAACTCAATTGCCCCCTGTCAATTACCCTCTGCAAAAGGGCACACAAAAGGGAGAACAACTAGCCGAATCCATCCTTAAACTGCATGCAAATTCAAGATCTAATTAAGTGCATAATTTTCCTGGTGTGGGTGTTTCCTTTGTGTTCTTAGCTTGATTCTAAGCTAAACAGCATTTCTAAATAGCCATTGCAACTCCATTGGTTTGCTTTTACAGTAAATCATTTTGGAATTACTATTCTTATGAAAGTTGTCTGTCTTTTCCTCTATATTTGCGTGTATATATTGCATCATTACATAGACTGACCAGTCGTTTGGGAGTGAATCTGAGTAGAAGAAACTATCTCCCTCCTGCAGCTTGATCATAAAGAAGTATGCATTTCCTGTGTCAATTTATAATCAAAATCAAATCCATTAGAGAAATGTACCTAGTCACCTTGGCAAACAAGGCTTTTCCCTGTGGAAAATTCAAACCTAAAAACAGGATTCTAGTGGAGCAACTGACTCTTATCTAGCAGACAAAATCCAGAACTTTCCAGATAAAAATTATAATAAACCCCAGGAGGTTATGATGTCATTTTCAATCATAGACTGTCATTTTCCAAGTAAAGTTTCATCTCAACTCTTTCTGTTGGGGTTTCATGGCTCTTACAGCTCAAACTACAAGGTTACTTGCTATAAAACTGAACTTGCAGTATACACTCAGAAACACGTGCATAGAGGGTGTTCCATGAATGTAGTCACACTGATGGCTATAAATAAATAAAAGCATTAGGAGCTGACCTGCTCTTCCAAAACAAGAAAATAATGCCACCCTAACATTCCCAATAGATAGACTTGTGTATCATTTAGAATACTATTGCAGGACTCAATTACATCAAATAACAGCAGTAAATGCTTTGTTAAGCAATTTCTCTTTTAATAAGCTAACCAGACCAGCCTCTTCTAAGAGGCATGAGAGTCAAGGTTTTGTGTAGTCCAGGCTACTAAATGGAAACATACTTTGAAATCTTTTTATGCTTTGTCAACAAAAAAAAATTCAAAAGAAAAGGAAATATAAATGAAACATCATCTCAAACACCCATGACAACTACAGTAAGCCAAAATCACATTAGTCCTGCCACATGGATAAAATCTATAGTAGTCCTACATTAGTGCTGCTATGTAGACTCTGCAGGGTTTGCACATACCTCCTAAATGCAAGTCCTGCTACTCAGGTGACAGGAAAGCTTTTAATCTCTAATTCTGTAATTCTCTAATTAGAAAGTGGAGAAGAGACCATTTTTTTGAGGAAGAATTCTGCTCCATTCAGGGACACTTTTCAAACACCTCTACTTTCCATAAAATTCCACCTTTTTTAATTTCTAACATTTCTGGTTACAATCCTCTTGCAAATAGGAATTCCTCAAACCAAGAAAGGCTGGAGTTCTTTAGACAGAAGCTGTAGTAAGAACAGAGTCTATTTTACTCCATGACTTTTGATTTAACTTTATTTCCTAAAAATGGTTTAACTCCTGTAATGCTGGAACAATTAGCCTTAAGGATTGACAGGATTCCTCAGCTTAGAATTAAATTCTGCTGCTGGAGATGCTGCACACTTTCTGGCAGAGCTCCTTTACCATGAAAATATCAGATTATTTTGATTGCAGTGGGAAAGAAAGAAAAGAAGGTGCTATTAATAAACTTTAAATTTCTTACAGAAAGAGCAGGAGAGAGGAAAGTCAGAGGAAGATGTACACAACCAATCTGGGGTCAGGAGATGCTCATAAGTCCCCATCTCTCAACTCCTTTATAATCACACGAAAGAGATCTATTCTTGAAGTTGCTCCAGAATCCACAGCCTCACCCGAGGTATGGTCACTTTAACTCATTATATGCCTGCAGTTCAAGGCTGTAAATATCCACAGCACTGTCCCTGGAGTTTCAGCCCAGAATCTTCAGCCCTGCTTTCCCAAGCACTGAACACCATTGTGGTATTTGCTATTCTAATAGCACAAAAGAAAACAAGGATTGGTAGGAATTTCTCAGCCTAGCAAGAAGTCAGCTTCCTGACTACATTTTACTTACTTTCCACCTTCAGGGTTGATGCTTTCAAGTAAAAGAGACACAGGAAAATTGTCTGAAATACTCCCTGAAACTTGCTTTTGGGAGAGTATCTTTATCACCTTTTCAAAATATGATATCCAGTTGTTAAAATGTGGACTTCCTTATTGCCACAGAACACATGAGAGTTTTTGTTTCAATTTTTTTGAAGCAAATTCCCTCCCCTCTCATCCTGAAGTATCCTAAAAACAGCAAAAAGGTAGGACATTCAGCCTAGCAGTGACTCTTACTCACTGAAGCCAGACACATACTCTTAAAGAAGTGCTCACAGTGATGAGAAAAGGCTATGTGAGAAGGACCTAATCACTGCTTCTGGACATGACGTTCTTTCTCCTCTTCCCACTCCGATTGAGACTCCTTTCCAAACAGCAGGTGCTCAGGCCCCTTTCTGGTTTTAAAATGTGAATGTTTCCAAGGCCACAAAGGTACCAAATCTTTGGAAAAGGAGACAAATAGAGATTAGATTTACACCTGTATGTAAATTAAGGAGCAGGCTTGCAACATGAAGCAACATCTGCTGGGTGAACTATTTATTTTTGCTGTGTAACAACATTAGATCTGTCTGTACAAGCACAGAACCTCTATTGCCACTATGATCAGATTGCACTTCGGTTGTACCCAAGCTAGAAAAAAAAATTGCTAATTAAATTAAAGAGAACACATGGCATCAGAGTAATGTGGTGCACTCATTCATCACTCAGACTCTGGACAAACTGTTACAAAACTTGATGCAAACCAGTGATTAACTCCCATGTCAGGACCTTGGGAGATGTTTTCTGAACACCTGATCCTGAAGCAGCAGCAATCATCTGTTGGCACTTCAAATCCTGTCCTGAGCCTTCCTTGGAAGGCCTATTAAAATTTATTTCTAAAATAGAGAGTACCTCATTATTATTTCCTTTTTGTTTTAAAACAAACTTTAAATCTAGATGCAGCAGTACAGGTTACTGCGGTGTTCAGCAGGGCTCTGCAGGTTTCATCAACTGTTTTGAATAGTTACATTTTGCTACCTGATTGCATGTTCTGAATATGTAATGGCTGCAAAGTAATTTTTCACTGCAATACTAGATTCATCGAGGACTCAATCACCAGCTAGATGGGATGTCTTATGCTCATAGAGAAGACAATGCAGATTTGCAATTTCATTGAAGAAGTGCTAACAGAGAAAAAATAATGACCCCTATGCTAGCAGTAATTAGTCAGTGAAAAAATACCAGGGACATGCAAGACATTCCATTTCCATATGACTTTATCACCTTGTAAATCTCATTTTGCAGTGCCAGGACAGAGGGAGCTTGTAGCTTGCTTGTGTACAACAGCTCCAATACTTCCTTGTTAAGGTTCCATCATTTTGAATACGATTATAGAAGAAGAGAAACAGACCCAGCAGCTCCACTAATTCTTCTCCCCCTTCTCTGAGCTCAGAAGTAATTTGCTTTTTTAATTTGCCTTCTCCCCCTTGATGCTGACCTCAAAGACAATCCCCACAAACCTTCACGGGGGGAAAAACCAACAACAACAACAAAAATGGTGGTTATTTTTCTTTAACTGATACTCTGTCTCTGATACAAGTGCTCCAAACATGACATCTGAATTAGAATAAAATTATATCATCATAAATGATAGCTACATACTGACTGTTATTGTTAATAATAAAAATTAGCAAGCTCTTCTGAAGATAAAAGGTAAATAGATATGGAATCAGGAAAATTAAAGACTTCACCCAGTATCTTGAACATATTTACAGAATCTAGCAGGGCGTAGCTAAATTATCTCAAAATATATTATGCCTACACAATTACAATAAAAATACAACCACCAGGTATGATTTAAGAAGTAAAAAATATTACAACAATAAAATGTTGGTATTTGTATTGTGAGCCATGATGGACACAATAATATTGAAAAACATCTATTATGATGTTATGATAGAAAAATATCTATCTAGTCAATTCTGAAGAAAGCTCCAATCCACAGTCTCATATTTGGGTTACAAACAGGACTTTCTAAAATGTGCGTAGGTGCCAAAGATTAAATAAACTTCTCTCTGTGCAAATAATTTAAAATGTCAGGTTATTTTATCACACCTTTTTTTACCATCCAAAATAATTATACTAATTTACAGAAGAACTTTTAAATCCAACTGAATAAACATATGCGCAATGCACCATTAAAGTACACTCCATCACGTAATAGCATAATGCAGTTTTTGAAATGGATCTGTAGAAAGGATTCATTAAGATAAAGTCCCAGCATTCCACCTGAGGCCAATAAAAATTCTATGCAAACCTCTTCAAATTAAATTTTCTTCTTGAACATATCCTGTCTAATTATGTTTAGTATTATCCTCCTTTAGGAATTCTGATTCATCAGTGCTATTAAGGGAGGGAAAAGGAAAACCAGATGCTGTGGACCGGATACCCAGCTGGTAAGAAATCACTATAGTTTCACAGAAGCCAAAAGAGCTACAGTGATTTATATCAGCTATGGGTTTGGTATATACATTGGAACACACATATGGACAGATGTACAGAGAATTATATTTATATCTGAAGTTACACCAGCAGTAAGTAAGTTTGTGGAGTTGCACCACCAGAGAATTTGACCCAGAAGCTCTAATAAGCTGAAGTTTATAAAAGAGCCACAGCTGTGTTGAGATTTCTTGTCTTTCACTCTCTAGAACTGAAAATAAATGTAAGAAACAGAAGTGCTCTAATTAGACATTTGGCTTTAAAAATCAGAAAGATAGCCAGCTAATGTCTAAGCACTTTTTTGTTCTGGGGAGTTAGACTAACAAAGATATCATAATTACAATCATACTACATACAGATGAAGTGCACAGAAGATACTGGTAAACCAAGTTGAGGGATTGAATTAGATTCCAACTAAGTTGTTTCAGTTTTAGTCTTTAATGAATACCATTTTTGTTGTTCTTGTAGTCCATACAGTATGCACAAATTTAGAGTGAGATTTCCAAGTGTGTCTAACCAAGCTGCAACCTGAAAAAACAAAATTTCCAGGTAGCATCCGTGTTCTTTTATTCCACTGATACTTCTAAGTTGCTATCATCCATCCACAGCCCCAGACCTGCTTGTGCCACAGACCAAAAACATTCTGCTCGGGACACTTGGTGCCTGCCTCGTTTCCCATAAGCCATACAAGTCATCCTGCAACCTCTTGCTATGCCTTTGGCTTTTCTCGCCCTGCCATCTGCCCCCCAAACACTCCTGCACCCCACTGCTCCTCCCCATTTGTGAGACCCTTCTGACATAAAAGCTGGAAGAGAAGAGGAAAGTGAAGTGCCCACTCTTCTGCCTTTATCAAATAATGTTATATGTGAAGGTCGAGTGTAAGATCTACTCTACACCATCTCTTCCCAGCACCTGTTCAGTGTTTGAAGAGGGCTTCATCCCTTCCCGGACTTTTAATCTGGGACTGCAGTCAGCCTTTGAAAGCTGAACAGATAATTTTCAAGGAGCAATTCTTGGGTATCATAGCCTGAGCTCTACTCTGTTAGATGGAGGCCACTTTAAAAGAAAACTGAGTTGGAACAAGGTTGTTTCCTCTTTCAGTTTTCCCGTATTTTATCTATCAGTCCAGTGAGCACAGAACAGACATGGGACACAGCAAACCCAGGTTGCATTTTCATTCCAAGAGGGAAAGCCATTAGCTGTCCCACTGCTGGCAACTGTGTGGTGCCTCTGTGCTCCTGACTGTGACCGCATTGCACAGAGCATCTCGAGGTTTGCTAGTGAGGAACGAAACAGCCCTAAGTCAGCACAACCATTTTACCAGGAGGCACATGCTTGCACTTCCATTCCTCTGTCAGGGACTCTTTTCCTTAAACGAATCAAGCCTTGAGTGAAAGAGCTAATTAAGCCTCAGGATAAGGACCCCAGGCTGTTCAAATCTTTCACACTTAGAAGCACATAACAGCAGGAATAGAGAAAGACTTTATTTCACTGAACTTTTTATCCAAATAATTAGGCCATTTATTACAAGATATACAGATTTGACCTGCTGCACAGGTGCCAAATCTCCAGTTCCCATGTTCTGGACACATGCTCTAAATACTGTTTTTTCAGATAGGCAAAGAAGGCAGCAATACCAGCTCCTTTATGTCAGGGAAAACGAGACAGATAGATGCCAAGACTATGACTGAGAGCTCACTACAGTGGAAACATCCAGAAAACATTCATTAGACTGAACTGGTCTCACAAAACAGCCCATTTTGTGGACTCCTGCAGTGCTTAACCCTGAATGATGTTTATGCCTACAAAAAGTAGGCAACTTCTGTGGTTACTCAAAATGTAACTTACCTCAAATCTCTGTTGACACAATCTTCCTCCTGATCTAGGTCATGGTAGAATTAAACGCAGCTGAGAAAATTTTGGGGCTTCAAGTTCAGATGCCTAACCCCTCCCTCACTCCAGCTGTTTTCAGATCTAATGCTGCACCTTCACAGGTACTATTATTTTCTACTTGTATCTCACATGTGCAGTAGAAATTTGAACCTATAAGTGACTTCACATTCAGATCCAAATTCTCCTCAAGAGCTTATAGTTGCTCTTCAGATAGCTTTTAACCTCCAATGCGCTTATAATTATTATTATGAAAGTAAAAATAATTTGAAAAGAAAGGCCCAGAGCAAATAGTGCTCACTTTCCAAGAAATATAATTTTACTTGGAGGTAGGAATTGGAATGATTTGATTAGTACATTAAAACACAACTATAATTCTTTTCCTTGGCTCTGAGATACTCCCATAGCTACTACTAAAGCTTTATTGTCAGGTTGCAGTCAGCATCTTTATATATCTCATAGGAATTACTCTTGAAGGATAATCTATGCTCCCTTTCTGGTGGCAAAAGCATTTGTTTGCATGGTAGGATGTGTCATTTGGTATTTGAGTCCACTACACAAATATTTGAGAAATATATGTCTCCAAATACAGGTGTAATTTGCTGTAGTAATGTCTACAGGGAAGGTGCATTAATGCCTTGTTCCATACCATGCCATAAATTACATTGATTGAGGTACAAAAACATATTGTGTCTCTTTCAGTAGTTCATTCATCCTTAAAATAAGTCCATCCAAAACTATGTCCCAGGATCATGCTGAAAACACAGCACGTGTATGAAGGATAATAGCAGCAGTCTAAATGGACATTAAAGTGGAGATGTGTCTGGGGTATTTTGGAGGAAGATAGTATTGCTGTGCCTTCAAGGGCTAAGCATACAGCAGGAGCTCCAGAGAATCAAATGCAAATGCTTAGGATCAAAAGCAATTCTGCCATCTTTTAGTTTTCCTTCACCCTCACGTTTCCTCACCAGACTGGAAACTACTGGACCTGTCCCTTTCTCTAGCACCCTGGAGTGATTAACTTTGACCAATTAAAGGTTTTTGGATCAGATGGTCTTTTCTCATCCCTGCCCCCATAGCCATGGGACTCCTGAAATAGGACACCCATGGCAGGACCCATGCAATTGATGCCTGACATGCCCCTAGCAGAGAAGATTTTATTTAAGAGTTTTTTCCAGAACAGCTTGTACAACAAATAGCTTTTAGCATATACAATTTGCAAAGTTGCCAGTTTATCATGAATAGAGCTATTTGTAGTCTAGTCATATCATAAAATCTTGTTAAAAAGAAACAACACAAAGAGACTGCTCACTTTTCAGTTATGGCGCTTTTGAATTAATTTGAATCCAGATTGCCTCATGAGTATTGTTTGTTCCAATATGAAACAGTTTATGGTGATAAATTGCAGCAGCATCACTTGAGAGCTGCCTGGTACAGTGTAGTGCAGCAGAAGTTGAGTCAGCTTTCATACTGAGTATATACTGGAGCTACAGCGCACCCAGGTTTTGTGGTTTGGAGGAAACTTAACTGGGAAAGCCAGCGAAGACAAAGTATTTAGTGGCATGTGCAGCTACTGGGCAAGGTCAGGGGTTTTAGGGGCATAACCAAACAAAGCAAGTAGTGAAAATCTAGTAACTTTGAAGTTATGAAATTACAAAGATACCCAGTAACCTACCTCCCATCTGAGCACGCCTGTCCCACTCAGCCAGGCATTGACTCAACACTGAGAAGTAACATCTACAGAGACTGACATTGGGCTGTTTTAGCCATACTCTCAGTACTAAGCCATTTAATGCATATGAATTTTTCATCTAGCTCTAAATTTACTATTACAGCAGATGTTAGAGTCAAATCTCATTAGTTAAGATTTCAGTAATCTGCAGAGTAATGACAAAACATTTCTGCATCCTCTCAATTATAACCTTAATTAAGACTAAACAGGGTATGTTGTGTAACATATCACCCTGTGAATGCATGCTCTCATGTAAGCCATCATGGGCTTGATTCAGAGAGGGAGCAAACATTTGCCCTTCCCACCATAATCATCAGGGATTCAAGAAGTCAGTACTCCTCCATTGGACCAATTCCTTACTACTGTGAGATTCAGTATCTTAAAGATTTTCTGTAGCCACTGAGAGGAAGAGACAGCAGTTCCCTAACTCAGCCAAACATACTGATATCTATAGCCTTATGACAAGTATTTAAAGTTTTTCCTCATGCTGCTAGACCCCATCATAGGGCAGAAGAGTCACAGCTGTTACCTCACACTTAAAATATTTTTTCACATTTAATGAAATTAATGAATTTGATGAGGCAGTATGCCAAATTAATCTCTAGTGCCCTTCCATCACATGCAACTGAGTTAAACAGGGATTAATTGAGGCCCATGCAATTACCTCTTAATTAACCCTGAAGGGTTGGGATTAACCCTGCTGTTCGGGGTTAGATAGGAATGTGTTTGTCATGGGAACTCCTATACCATGGGTATCACGAAGTTAACAACATTGACCAAAATGTCTGTGCCAAAACACATTTGGGGAATGAAACAGATTGCTCTTGCTCTCCTGCCCTCAGCATTTTGCAGGATTCTGGATTTCCTTCCCACTAGAAGGAAAAATCAAGGGTGCAACCAATTTCTCCAAACTCATCTATTAACATAAAGTCCTGAATACAATGCACAGCAGGAAGGCAGACAGCAGGAAATAGTCCCTTTCCTTCCACTTCCAAGCATCTTTTCAAACACTGTCCTACTCAGAATCTTGCTGTAAGCTTTTCTTAAAAATTGTAAAAATGTTTTACTCCTGGGCTTGGTTTCCTAGCTGCATTTTCTGTCTGTTATTTTGAGCATATCTACATTGCAATCTGGGGTGGTAAGCAGAAGTGCTGGAATTAGCAAGGACACTGAGCAGAAGCAGCATTCAGCAGACCCTTGCCTACACTTCCACTTGCCTGCAGGAGTTACTATTTGCAAAGATCAAAACTGATCAACTGCTGCCATGCAATTTAGTCTTGGAGATCTGCAGGGACTCCAACACACATGCACTTTTCTACTACTACTATGTCCTCCTACGTACACAGAGATAATGAATTGTTCCTTCACCATTTGATGTGTATTCAGGGACTCAAGAGGCAGCCTTCAACCCTACAAGGCCATTCCTATGTTACACACAGTCAGATCTTCAAGTATCGTCTTTCTCTTGGGCTTCTGGTAATGAAACTGGAAGGTATTTGTCCACCATTTGATCTGAATGAAAAGAGCTGTTGTAGCAAGGAGTTTCAATAAAGCAACAGGACCAGCCGGTGTCCAGGACCCTGTGCACAGATTGCCACAGGACACTGTATATGTCATTCCTACATGTTTCATACTAATTATGACTACAGCAGTGGTTTGAAAACAACATTTAATGAAACAGAAGTTTAAACCAACACTGCTGTAGTAAACAAGTATGAATCATGACTATCCTGCAGTTGGTGCTGTAAGGCTCTGCAAATGAAAACACCCTATTATTCCGGCCATGTGAAGAAGAAACAAAAAATTGAACCTCTCACCCTCCTCTTTTGCAGAGGTATCATCTTTTGACTTGCATCTCGAAACAAGTAGAAAAGCAGACTCTGGAGCTCAAATGCATCTTCTTAGAGATCCAAGACTGAGAAGTCAAAAACAAAGGAGCACTCCTACAAGAGGTTACACAGCAATCAGCTCTTTAACCAAACACCACCCCCTTTCAAACCATCAAGCCAAGCTAAAATAATCTGGTTTATTTGTTTGAGAACACCTAGTGTGACCTCTGGCATTTCTTTAATGTGGAGCCAGAAGAACCTGTCTCCCTGACAAAGAACTGCTGGTTTGCACTTTTCTTTAAATTATGAAGATACCCAGGAAAATGGAATCTGTGCTAAATTTTGTTAAAACAGGCCAAGAAAAATCTTGATAAGGTTTTGACTCAACAGACAAGGGGAAGGAAGTGGGAGACAAACCGGTCCTTTTAGGCTGCCCTGTCACTATTTCAACTTTTAAAGTTATAGCAATATCAACTTAACATATTCCCATCTTTTCTCAGGATGAAGACAAGTATCTACAGCCTGCCTGTTATTAAATTGTAACACTCAACACGGAAGAGCACAGTTTAATGCAAAGGTTTGCTACAGTATCCTGCAACAGTTGGTGGAATTGCTCAATTTTGAGCTCTTGATGACCAAATTCAACACTAATTTAAGAGTAACAATCTGAACTCTCATTGCCAAATATATTAACACCTATAGAAAATGAACACAACTTGACAAAATGCTTTAGTGCAGCTGAACTGTTACCAGCACGTAAAGGATATCAAGAATATATTATCATGTTGACTCTGGGTCATGCCAGACTCATTTCAGACTTCAATGGAAATAGTTTTGCATGATACAAAGGCACTGCAACATGATTAAAATGCACTACACATCTCACTGTCTTAGAGATCGATGCATACATGAAGTCTGAAATATGCTAAGGAGGTTTTTCCTGAACAATTTTAATCATCCATAGTTACTACTGATACGTGGTAATTCCAAACCATACTGACAAACGCTTAAAAAACCCTTCAGTTATAATGGATTCAAAGCATCACACAGAAAAATAAAGTGTATTTTGCATTTGCTTGCAGAAGCAACTTATAAACCATATCCATATGAGCAGTAAATAAATATCCTCTTTTGCCAACACAAATTTTGTACCTTCCACCCACAATTCAGTTGGCGGAATTTTTGCTGACAAAATCAGGGAAAACTATGCTCCCACCAGCAGTGAGCTGAAAATTTGCAGTGTCTTTTTACTACAATATTTTACTGGCTTCAGTGTCTTATATTGCAAAAGCATTGATAATAAAGCTGTTATATTTCCTATTTTAGACTATGAAACAACATGAAAAAAGCAATGGATTTTTCCCCTGAAAATGGAAGGGCTGGGGGGACAATAGACATATATACATACATACACACAGACAAGCTTCATATCCTTCATTCAGTGTAGAGAACTATGGCTTATTTTGTGGAACTGCTTTTAGGAAGGAAGAAATTGACTCATCTCACTGAAGGATTTAAAGATTTCGGTGAACACCTATGGTCCTTGTGCTCTTGAAATAGTTTATTAGGTTTGTTAATGCTCTTTAGGTGCTAATATATATTTAAAAAAAAAATACCACCAAACAACTTATCCTGGCAAACATGAATTATACAGACCACAGGTTAAGCACCTTTGCACTGTTCCTAGACTTCCTTTGGCAATAAAGTCAGAGTCATTTCTAAGCTTCCAACTTAGATCTGCACATCTCTGCCAGTGCATTCATTCCTCCTGGCAAAAGATACTAAAGAACAATGAAACATAAAAAAAAAAAGGTGCCAATAAATAATGACAATATGTAATTTCCTGTAGTCACACCCACCCATTTTTCCCCATGAATCCCATTTCTAAGACAGTTCCACAAAGGAGCTGGTGAGGAAGTCAAGCTTTAGACCTAGAACTTGTCATCTTCTTTCACTGTTGAGACACACAGGGACTCTCTTACTCAAGAAACAGAGAAAGCTTTAAAATAATGCAGACAATTTGCTTCCTAGAATTACCAGGTTATGCTGGAAGGTGAGGAAAGCTTGATCAAGAACAGCTAAATGCTGCTTACCATATTGTAATTGAAGTAGGGAGGAAGAAGAAAAACCCCAAGAAATTAAATAGGAACTGTTGAGCTGTATCAGTCTATCAGTCTATCTGGTTTGGTAAATCACCTTTACCAGGTTGTATTGGTCAAGAAGAGTGTTCTGTCAGAGAGAAAATAACAGATGCTTACAGGGCTAAAGAAGTGATATTGATATATAGCCAAATACAAAATAGCTACTTCTGGGCTAGAGTTATGCAGTCTTATAAAACTGAAAAAATTAGACCAGAACAGGTACATTAGAGCGAAAAAAAAATCCACTATAAACCAAAATCAAGTTTCAAAAAAATTATTCTCTCACTTGAGCCAGCTCTTTCTATTGTGCTGCTACCCTATTAACATTCAACGAAAACTGCTGATTGAGTAGCAGTGTCTAGAGCAGAAATATGAACACAGAATTTAATACTGAGTAATGGACCATGTTGCATAGGTAGATGCCATGGTCCCAGCACCAGTCAAATCAGAGGCCTTGAGACCAGCCTTCCATTGCCCTCCACCAATCTAGGCAGAGACAGAGGCAAGAAATGCTTAGGCTACACATTGTACTCCCCAGCACAAGAGTTAGAAGGAAACAGCCTTGTATGAAAAGCTGACTCTGTTTTGCTCCCCACAAGCCCCAGGGATGGTGCATTTAGAATTACTTTCTTCTAAACTGTTCTCTGCTCAAAGGCATGCTTGAATTTTTAGTTACTCTGCCATCCTGTTCACCCACATTACCCACATAATTAGCAGCAGCCAAATTACCATCATTCTGTTACATGGACACTCAGTAAGACTTGTATACAATACTAACACATCAATGAGGAAGCATTTCATACTAAATGGGTAGGGGGAGGAGGGGGAAGGGAGAAGCTAGCAGCTCTGAAGTAAGAAACAAATTTGGTCATGTAAATCCCATATTCATTTATTAGGCTTCTCATTTGAGTCCTGTGGCAAAAACATATAGCCAACACCACTCAAATTAAAAGGCACAAATTATATGACTCTGAAATAATAAAAATAATAAAGCAAGAGGCATAAACTGCCATATCCAGGGGCTTTGGATTACATTTTATTGTAATTGTTACTAAGTACAACCCATTTACAAAATGATTGAAAAATTATTGTACTCAAACCTTTAGCAAACACATGGATCACAAGAGAAGAGAGTAGCTTTTAAACACCTTACCCTACACTTTCAGGCAAAAAATTTTGCGACAGAACTTCAAATGTTTTGTGTGGTCCCTGCAACTCAGCTGTTCTGCTTGAGGGTCAGTCAGGAGAGCATCCAGCCATGCTCACCATCCTGAAACTTTCCCACCAGCTTGGCCACTAGAGAAGGAAAACAAGGGGCCTAAAGCTGCACTGCTAAAAGCTACAGCTTGAAAGCAAGTAGTGGTCCCAAGTACATTTCCAAGCCACTTGGTCCTCTCACTGCATGTTGGGTAGCCTTGGGGAATACCTACTTGATTGACACACACATCCAAGAAGACACAGGCAGAGAAATCACCTTGCCTTCTCACCCTTAATGAGTCTCACTGTGAGGACAGTGAGCTGCTTAGTCCTGGTCTGGACTGAAGTAATTCACTGCATTCGGAGAGGCACAGCTCCATGCTTCAGGAATGCCTCTGTAAATCAAAATGAAATAAGTCAACAGTACCTACATGAGTGAGCAGTAGCTGAGTAGGGGCCGTCAGGAACACTGTTTCTGAATTCAGACAGCTCAAGCTAGGAATGCTTCTTCAGAGAAAACACCACATAGGAAAGCACACGTATAATCAAACTACTAAAAAAATCCTCTGTTCCTGCATTTGGTCAAGGCAACAGCAGATTTCCCTGTGCCAGCCCAGGCATACCTGCTATATCCAGGAGAAGGAAAGCAAGTCTGACTCCAGCTTTGCCAATTAATGAATCACTGCATTTTTGCTGTTTTCCTTTGGTGTCTGCTAACAAAGTTGGAACAAGTGCCCCAACTTCACAGTCACATGCTGTGAAGCCATATAAAATCATGGAAAAGTCTGATCCTCACATAAAAGCAGGCTGTAATAATTGAATCAAAAGAAACAACAACTGAGGAAAACAAAGTCCTGTGTGATAAATGTTGGTCCTTTCCATTACTGCCTAAGAATATCCTCACAAGCCTACTGGGTCTATCAAGTATAAGTGGAAAAGATTGGCTGTGCATGCATTTAATGCCTCTCTTGAGCTGCTGTGTGCTGGTGGTAACTGCGTAGGAAATCACAGAAGAGAAACCAGGAAGACAAAAATTGTATCACACACTTAGGGCTATGGAGAGACAAGTAGGGAGAAGCTACATTAAAAAATTTGCATCCCATAGAATTAGAAAAGTATTTTTAATGCTGTATATGCAGCTTCTCATGTATTTGAAAACACATGAAAAGTTATACAAATACCAACAGGTTTGTGAAGGAAGCTGAAAGGGAGGCAAACATCACATTCCTTTGCAAATGGTTATCAGGGAACAGAGCAAAAGCCAACACAGACACTGACTGGACAAGGCACTGTGATTTTTGAAGTGGGAAGGGAGGAGTTTGGATTGTTCATGAGTCTTTCCTTTCCAAATTGAAAAACAGAGATGATAGGGGAAAGGCAGAACAATAGAGTAGCAGCTATTTTATTCTCACTGTTTGATTTTACTGTATTAAAGTCAGACAGGGCAAATAAGGACAGTCTAAAAACAATCAGCAACATTTCTTGACACTAAGCCCAGTTAGAACTGTCCCTCCCATAGCCCAGGGAGGAAAAGAACCTGTTTACAGTTTAAGTTCTCCAATAGCCAAGCCCTTTACTGTACTTGTAGCTCATCGACATCATAACACCTTTCTAATGTCCTTCCCAATTAAACAGTGTAAACCCACCCCTTGTTCCATCATCTGAATGAAAAACTAGAGGCTGCAGAGCCTTCTTGCCCCCCTGCTCTGGGCTGCTCCCCCTCTTCCCTCCTCCATCGGAGGCAGATCCTGTGCAGTCATTCAATTCCAGCCTTATCTATTCCCAATTACACATGGATTAAACTCAATGTAGCACGTTTATTACATGTGCAAATCCACTGCTGTTTAATCTTGCCAGTGCTGTGTTTGGTTTTGATATATTCTGACCGGCTTACCTCTCAACAGCAGGCTGAAGAATATTAAACAGTTCAATGCACAGTTACTCACACACACTTTCATGTGTGTTATTAATTTGTGCTGTGTGACTTCTATTAAATGCAAGCATTTCCAAATCACACAGCATGGACAAAACCACAGCAAGAAGGTGCTGCCAGGAAGGGGAGCAAAAGTACTTCAGAAATATGAGGTGATTCAGGCTTGCAGTATTGGGAGACATCAGCCCAAGGAGATGTCAGACCATAAGAAATCAAGAAAACCTTCAGACTGCCACCTTTCAAGCTGTTTGCTCAAACACTACTGCAACCCTCAGCAATGCTACCCACTAATACCCAAGCACTGATGGAGGACATGCAACAAAGCAGAACGATGACAGGAGAGATCCCGACACTCTTTGTAACACTCTGTTATGCCATGAGGCCTGCAATCCCACGTAATTAGCTACAGAGTGAAGAACACCTTGCTAACATCCTCTGACTGCCCACAATCAGCTGATGAACTGACTCTTCATGCCATGCACTCACGGCAAGGGTGAGGGCCAAAGTCTGTGCTCACATGCTGGACAAGACCTACCTCCCTTCTAGTTCCTGTAGCTTTTGTCAGGTCAATATCAAATTCAACTGTTCATTGCTCTTCCCTTCTGCCAGAGGAGAGTTTCAAATACCCTTTGAGAATTTCTGCTAAGTGCAGAAGGGGGTTCCCCTTCCAGCAGTCTCACCTCCACTGCAATAGAAAAGTCATCATAGGATTCAACATTATTTCCTCAGGCAAGGTTTTAAAATGCATGATAAAGTCTGATCCAAAATTTGTTCTTTGACCTTCCTCATCCTCATTTCCTTGCAAAGGAGTCCTTCTGCTGATGTCAGGCCCTGATTCTCTAAAATGATATTCTGCACATACCCCATGACACATACAGAGTGCTGCTGAAGTTACTGGCTTCACCTAGAGGCACTGGGCATGCACTAAAATAAATACAAACAACAACAGGAGGAGGCCACTGGGATACTACTAAGATAAAGTGCACATGACTACTGGAGAGCTTCTCTTCTTTAAGGCAGCTAGGACAAGCTAGTGGGTGTTTTTTTTGGTTTTTTTTTTTTTTGCCTATACTTGTTTCTTATACTTCTTGTGTTAGAATATTTATTTAAACATTGTTTTAATAGTTGAGGGTGGGGGAACAGCTGACCTTTATGCTTCCAGGGCCTATACAGATTCCTGCTTCACTATAAAACCTACAATAATACTTTTGCTGGCCTCCAGCAGCTGCCTAAGGTGCTGTATGCATTCATTTCTTCATGTTTATCAGAGGGACATGCAGAAGTAAACACATTTATCTTTGTTTGTAATCAGTCTGCAACCCTTTTGGGGCAGGGACTCCATTTTCCTCTGGGCTGGTCCATAACCAAGCAGAAGATGACTATGGAGACCAGAAGGTGGATTTTGGCATCAGATAAGTATACATAATGAGGTAATTGAGAAAATAATAAACCTAGATATTTCCTGGGAGAATATGTTTCACTGACTGACGAAACCACAAGAACAACCTCATGATAAAGTTGGTAAGTTTCCTGAAACTACCCATTCTTCATTTGCTAAGGTTTCCCTAAAAACTATTGTGTACAGCTTCCCTGTGAGCTGGCTAAGTATCATCTGCCAGTCCACCTATCCTCTCTGAGATGTCTCATATTCACTAACATCCTATTGAGAAATTTCTTCTTTCCTCAGTATCACAGAATATATATATATATATATATACATAAAGCACATGTATAACCTTTCAGAGTCTAAAACTGGACAGGAACAGTTCCTAGAACAGGAAAGGACCACCCAGTCACAGTATTCAACTCTTTGCAACTACATAATAAACACTTTACTCAGGAAAGCCCACAAAGCATCCACTTCACACATGCCCTGACATAAAACAAGCTGGGCTCAGTTCAAAAACTCCAGCACCTCTGTCACCTTCCCAGTTCCAGGGCTCTGGCCTAGGGCACTGTGGTCACACAGTCAGGAGATCACCAAGCACTTTCCACCAGCAGCTCCATCTTCTCTCAGTCCACCTCCACATCATCAGCTTGCCTGCATTTCCCCTTGTCTCTTTGCTCACTAGATCTCATTTAGGGGGTTGAGACAGTCTCTTATCTCTCTGGCTTCAGCTTCTGGTGCTTTGTCCAAGTTCCCATCCCTGTTCAGAGAAGTCAGCTGGTGAATCCCTCAGCTCCTTTCCCTTGCCTCAGCCAGGAGGCAAAAACACCTCTGTCGGTCCCTCAGCCCCTCCACTGGGCCCTCCCTCAGGCCTCCCACCAGGCTCTCAAGCTTCCTCTTCCTTCATTGCTTTCATATGCTGCCCTACCCTCTTAATTTGACTCAGCTGGGAAGAGTTGAACTTTCCTCACCTGGTACTCCCAGGACCACATACATAATTCCACACACCGACACATTTTCTGCTAGGCTTGTGTGCTTACTGTTTCATGGTTTCATGGTCAGTGTCAGAACACCAAGGGAGGGCCTACATTCAGATGTCTGTGTACCAAATCAGACACACAAAATGTTACAAGCCTATCTGGAAAAGCTTATGAAAAAAAAATGGCAGTGGTGGAGACTCTCATTATAGCAGCACAAATTTACTTCTGTTTGCTATATACATTCCAGCTTTTTTTGCTTTTTATTTTTAAACATTGATTTATTCTATAATGCTGTTCTTTCATTCATTAATTACCTACTTTTTCCATGTTAAACCCTTCATAACTCAGTGGTCCAGGTTCACAACTGGCATTATTCGTCCTCAGCTTTCTGGAACTGTAACTGTGTACATAAACTGACTAACTGGTGATTCATCTCCCAAGGCTGTTTTTAAGATCATAAACAGGTGTCCTCATTGGACTGCTCAGAAACTTAGTTTTTGTAGTAGCAAAGCCTAAACTCTCTCTTCTGAGATGTGGTTTTATTAATAACAATGGGGAAGCAGGAAAGCAAAAGACTAGCTCAAATCTTTCCAGGTTTTACCACTTATAAAATTTCTTTCCTCAAGTTTTCTTGATCTAAGTGATTGTCCTAAGTTTCTCCTACTACACTTATAATCATGTGGATAATGAGTCCCCTGTATTTGTGTATGTACAGAACCTCCAAGTGCTTTCCCAGTATAACTGATATCTGCCAGGAGGATGGAAAGATCTATTATTATCTTTAAAATAGACTTTCTGTTTTTCCCAGAAACATTGTATTATGAATTACTGAAGACAACCTGTTTATCTGAGAATGATCTGTGGAAGTGACAGACTCTTTAATTAAGATGCTGGAAGGAAGAGAAAATGCTTCTCTGACCCACACTGACCTTCTGTTTCTGAGGACAGATGAGTGAGACTATTCCAATAAAACCATGAGGACCAGGTGGCCTAGGTGGGCTATTGCAACCACACTGTTTTCCCTTTGCTTTAACATTACCTAATGATACTTGGCCAAAAGCTGCTGCTTTCTGCACAGGAGAATCACCATTCCAGTCATTGGGTCCACTAATTGTTAACCTACAGCAGGATTTGAGCCTGGCTAAGATATTCATCATTAGCAGGTTTGCAGTATATTCACTGGGGCAATTTGCCTGTGTGCATATAGTAATTTTTTAAAAGCCCACACACAATGCAATTTTGGCTGCTGGAGAGAATTCCGTAGTTTGGTAGGTTTTTTTTCTGAATTTTATTTTACTCATTCTCACATTTCTTATTAAATATATCAAAAGTTCCAGAGGAGGTCTGAACAGTAAAAGAGCTTTGCAAACTAAGCTTCATTTCAACGTCGATCAGGCCAAGGATGTAACCTGGCATAAGTATGAAATCTTGGCCTTAGAGGAATTCAGTGGGAGCTTTGAAGTGGATTTTTTCCACAGTATTTCATTTCACCTTGAATTCCCCAATACCCTTTTAGAAGTTTGTGACTGAAGAAATCATTGCATTTCCTTACCTTGTAGGTCTACATTGAGAGGTCTTTGCATGGCATCCACACAAACAGCCGAAGATGGATCTGTAACAGAGAGGGAAAATAAACCCCAAGATCATTCTTTCACTTTTAAGAAGGGAGAAAGTTGAATGAAAAAGAAAACACTTAAATCCACAGAGCACTAAAAGATATCTGGAGATTTTAATTACTTTTGTAAAGAACTGCCTTGAAAATATGAAATGTTGATTTAGCATGAACCATTTTTAATTAAAAGGGGTTGATTTTCCTTATTATAGTCCACCAATTTTAAATATTGAATATTATTAAAATACCTAAATAGACTAACTGAATATTTTCTGTGATATGGAAGATCAGATAATACTTTATGGTGTTTCAGTACAGTGGAGTGTTGAAATGTTACTGTGGCCTTTCTCTCAGCATGATTTCATTTGGTTTTGTTCAAAATTGATTTTGAATTGAAACAAGAACCTGAAGGTCTGACATAACTTAAGCTGACCTTTGTTCCATCACACTGTTTTCATCATGTAATTCTGAAACAATTTTTCCCTGCTCTTTAATAACTCATTTGCATAAATCTTCGCTTCTCCATAGTACTTGTTTTGAAGTATGTATTGCAAGCTAACAGCACTCATAGCATAAATTTCAAGGTGAATTCTCCAGAACTACTCTGTTAGAAAGAAGAAGAAGGCATATGAACTTTTCCTTGTCTTTCCATCAAAAATTCTAGTAATATTTGAATAGTTGCCCTCTTTGAACCATGACTTTCATATTTAAGAACTTTCAGTTTACTTTGCACCAAGACTGGCCCCCACTGTTCCATGATGGGCCCTTGCCTTTGCACTATGATGGATTCTTACAGCCCTATGTCCTAGGTTACACTATAGATGTATTCTATTACCACCAGCTGTGGGCCATGAGCTGTTATCTCCTGCTATGACCCACCCCTGATAACAGACAATGGGCAATCAAGGAGCCACTGCATGACTCATGGACTTATCCTATTGTGAGATGCTCTGCCCAGGAGGGAGGAGCCAAGCATTCCCACCTGGATATAACCCGGCCTTGGAACCGCCTAAGAGAGCCCTGTGTACTGGATTCCTGGATGGTAAGAGCTACCACTGGACCTTCAGCTGGAGACCAGACCTTCCATAGGACCACCACCTCAACTGAACTACTTCATCTGGACTGCTACCACCACCCTAATAGGGTGTCAGGTTGTATCTGACTTTGTCTGTGTTTTTCTTTCCTCTTTCCCTTGTATTATTTCACTTATTTTTAATTTTTTTTTCCTATTGAATTTTAACCCTGACTTGTGATCTCCCACTGGTTTGTTTCCAAACCATTACACCCTATCAGAGGGAGGGCAATATCTCCTAAATTCAAGAATCTACCTTCAGGCCAGTGTTAATTGTCTAGCCTCTGTAGACAACCATTACAGAGAAATACTGTTCTCTGAATAGTAGTTCAGATCAGAAGCTTAACTTGAGAGAACAAAAATATCTTTAGGGAGCCTTTCCCACTCAGTATTGATTATAACATAAACACAAATCAATTAACTTCCCAACTAAGGCTTATAAATTGCATGCCTGTACCTGGAACATCCTCTCCACCTTCTGAAATATATCTAAATATATAAATATAATGTATGGTTTGTAACTCAAATTCAGTTAGTTTTTAACAATGTATTGTAAAAACTGTATGAAAGCTGGATGATTCTTTAATGATAGCTCAGGTAGGTCAGCTTCTATGAGGGAACATAAACAGATACTAAATCAAAAGCATTTATAGCCATAAAAAGCATGCTCTTAAAACTACAATGCTTGAAACTTTAAGGCCATTTTAATGTTTTCTACCTACCTTCCTCAGCCAGAGCTGAGGAAATAACATCTTAGCAAAAATCTTAGCTGCGGAAGGTAGGAGACACCACAGCTCCATGGCCTAAAGAGATCTTGAAGGTAATGGTTATCACTGAACAAGTGGGAAGGTGGCACTTCTGAACTGCCTTCAAGGGATGAAGGGCCTCATTTAAATAGAATACTTGACTATGTGGCATTTAATTTTCACATGTTCTTTAGCAACTTTCTTCATTTCACGTTAAAAAATAAAAGCAGAATTCATCACATAAAATATTATAAAATAGTTTCCCAGACTCTTCAAATTCCCCTTTACTCTTAGTTCTTTTTCTTTTTTTTGTTCTTGTACTAATGTCACTTCTGTTGCAGATGGTGAAAAATGTCCCAGCCCTCAAACAGACTTGGGTACCATAGCATTTGGACCACACATACTTACTACACCCATGTAAAGTGAGCATAGCAGCCTCCTGCCGTAAGTCCAGTTGCATCATTCTTAATTGCCACCGTGATAAGCTGTGTCCAGGATCTTGATGGCCCTCTGATCCATGGCCTAATTTATCCTCTTCTAGCAGGGAATATTTCCAATGAAGAGGAAGAGTTGTGTCAGGCACTGATGTTTCTGCCCCCAGTTTCAAAAAAACCTCTAGTGTTTAACCAGAACAAGTGTTTAGAGACCTATAAGAAAAGAAAGATATTTTTCTTAAACACACGGCCTAAGGGGAGCAAAATCACAAATCAAACAATCTGTTTTGAGCAACAACCTAATGTCTGTTATTCTGAACAGAAGAAGTCAAAGAAAAGTGTTCATCAAACCACACACAGCTCCTAAATAAGTGAATTCACATCGGATCTATTACTCTGAGCAATAGACCTACGGCTGGTCTAATATTATGGAGATGATTAATTGAATAATGTATTCAGTCACAGCATCAAAATGTGTCAATATAGGAAATGGACAGTATTCAATCAGCTCCAGTAAACACCAGTTAAAATGCTCTGGGAAATGAAGAAGTCATTGCCAGAGTGCTATTTAACAGAAAATTATTCACAGACAATTTGACTGGCCCCATACAGATGAATTCTTTCATGCTCAACTAAGAATTAGATGGGAAAAAATATTGGACACTATAAAATTCTCTAGTCTTTGGTAACCTAAATCATAAATTATATTCTAAATCACAAAAATAATTGGGACATGCTATCAGAAGTCAAAAATGTTGGAATATATTTATACTAAATATATATATATCTGTGATTGAAAATTGCATACCATTTTTCACATCCTTTAGTTCTTCTTCATCCTGACCATTTGCATGCAAATAAGGAATCTTTAAGTGCATTTTAATTGCTACACTACCTTCAAAAATAGAGAATTTTAAAGTTATATTTATTATTCTGTAGGAAAGGTAATGGTAATATGAACCAAATAATTACTCTGTTTGAATAGTGATAAGATTTATTTGTAACAAAATCCTCTTGCAAATACAAAGAAGGAATACTGAACACTGTGGAGTTTGACAACAAAATCACAGAAAATGTCATCAAGAAAAGGTGCATTCATAGGTGAAAGACTTTCAGTATATTATTTTTCAATATATCTCTACTACTAATGTCAGAGTAACAGGTCAAGGCATATCCAGCATATGCTGTGTTTATCAGGCATAAAGAAAATGTAGATTGAAAAAAAAAAAACCAAAGTCAGAAGAATCTGAACTTCTTGCACTTTGGAGGATTTTCTTGTGAAAGCAGTTTTTTTTTTTAAGCTGCTGAACCAATGTTTTAATTTAGCAAAGATAAATATAATTTCCTGTATGTGACCTTGAATTCTAAGTCTTAGCCCAGAGGGAATATTTACAACCTGTAAACAGACACTGATAATGGAAATTCTGACAAATCTCATCATTATAATGCTAGTTACATTTATCCTCCAATTTTTTCCCCCCTCTCTAAAACATAAATATCCACAGCTGACTAAAATCTTTGTCTTAGTGTCTATCTGAACATAGACCTTCACAGCATAAAAAACATGGGATCACCTCCCGTTTACTTTGACTTGGCTTTGCCTTAGTGTGTATAAATTCAGTTTGTATTCAGACCTGTATTCCATTTTGGAACCTTTCAGAAAATAACTCATATTGGCAAAATTTAAGCACATGATTATCTTCATTTTCACAAAGACTGTAGAAATCAAAGAGCGTTCTTTTTGCGTGTTCTGACTGGCTTTCCTATTTCCTACTGCCGCTGTAAAGCAGGAGATTTCTTTCCCACTGCCTTTCAGAGCCCATCCATCCCCTGCCTAATGCAACATTGATGATATAGACAAGAAACTGGAGACAAAAAGTGGTGTGTCTCGGTTCCTATGAACCCATACTGTGAGTGCCCACACAGCAGCAAGGCTGGCCTGAGGTTACCCAAAGCCCCTTCATTGTTTTGTGGGGAGAGTGAGATGGTGAAGGAGCTGCACAACTGCTGCTGACAAACCTCAGTAGCCACATTTTCACACTGCAGCAGGGTTTTTCTCAGCTCAATAGGGGCCATGGAATCATCCTCACCAGCAATGATTTCCAAGAATGGACTTGCATATGCCCTAAAACTTCCATGTGCTATTCAGGTGCTCTCTCTCTCTATCATGAGTGCTGTGTCTCTAGCCCGACAGCTCTTAGTCAATGTCTTTTGCTCCAGTCCTTCCCATCACCATGTGGCACTCACCAGGTACAAATCCTGATCAGGTCAGGCAGACCAGACATGCTTTGACCAATTACCACATCAGCTGCTCCATGGGCCTGACTCCAGTGGTACAACTTGGTTTTTAAGCAGTCGTCATGCAAGACCTTTTCTACTCCTCACACTGCCCCACCAGTGAATAGGCAGGGGACATGGCCAGGACAGCTGAGCCCAGAGCAAAGAGGGTCAGCTCAATATTCAATTGACAGATTTGTTTACTGCAGGGACTGAGCAAGTTGCTGCATGGTGCTTAGTTGCCAGCTGGGGTTTGGAGATTGGGCTTACAAAGCCAGACCTGTAAACTGTTCCTTGCTGATCATCTTAATTCTCGTGATAAGAACATCATCAGTCTGTGCTTGTTCTTACTTATTGTACAGTTCAGCTTCAGCATGGCTGCTACTCATCTTCAAAGGAAAGGATACATAGATCTTGGGTTCTTCTCAACCAAGCCTTCTGGTGGGCAGAAAAATATTTAGCTCTGCCAGTACACTTCACATATTGTAGTACTCTTTGGGTTTTAGGATTCACAGTTATTACTGTCTACTACTGTTGTTTCAGTATTTAGGGAATGAAAGAAGAAAATAAAATCTTCTCTAGAATCCATCTCCTGCAAATATATTCATTAAATGGGAAGTCTCTGAGAGGCCTTGGTGTCAGCTGTCTTGTTGACTTGAACCTGTAGCACTACAGGTTGTGGCAAGTGTCTTTGTGAAAGTCCTTTCCTAATGTGGATTCCCAAACTGCTTTTACCTCCTTATCCTCTGGAAAAGAAGTTCAGCTGTTAGGGACTAATTTGGGGAAACCAGTCAGAAATGTGCTGACTAAAATTGCTGCCTTATTGCATCAGATAGATCTAAGGAGAGGGCAAACCTTCCAGCAAGTGAAACACCACGTCATATGCCTTTCAAAATATGGAGGAAAGAATTGTCCCTTGTTCAAGAAGGAAATACTAAATGCTCTCAAAACAAGCCAGCACCACAAGCATTTTATCTTTTGATCTGTACCTCTCCTTCCATAAGTTATCATGTGATAACATGCTACAGAACTACAATACTTTGCATCTCCTTTTTTATTTTGCTTCCTGAAGCTGCAATTCTGCTAGAAGCGTTCTGGTTATATTGCCTTTCAAGCTCCAGAATCATACTGAAAAAGCAAAATTCAGTGCAGCTATTCGTGTGGATATGTTCAGTAACTGTGATGGAAAAAGAAAATGACCCCAAAACAGAAACCAGCTGTATCCAAGCATGTATAGCAGCATGTAAAATTTTCCATAGCCTTGGGCAAGAAATCAATGCATAGAAAAATTCCTAAGGTGTCAGAGTAACCAGAAATGCATTAACAAGTGGATAATTAGGGACTGATTATGAAGACTTACCAGATGGATATAAAATTAAAGTTTGGCGGTTTTTTTTGGTTTTGGGTTTTTATATATTACCAAGTAACCTGCATTTAGCTGCAATTTTTTTCTCCTCATTACCCAGTATAGCCAAGAAGTTATTTAACTGTTGTTACTGGAATTTCACTCACACATTTTTCCTAATTTGATTCAAAATGCTTCATCTGGTACCCAGTTCATGGCTTTTTTTTCACTAGACTGTCAAAAGGTTAAAAATAAATCAGTAAATAAGCAGAAGTACTTTTCATTTTGAAGTAGTTGTAGAAGGAATTGCCTTTTCAGTAATATTTACATTACAAGAAACTTCTTTCAAACAGTACTTCTTTTGAGGAAGAAAACAAAAAAGGTATCCTATATGTTTTCTAATGTCCATTAAAATGATGTTACTGACATACTGGACTTAGGAATCTGGGTATATAAATGCCAAAAGTTCACTGTCCCAGATCCCTAGCTATTTTGATCTCATTTACACACAGTGAAAACTTCTTTCATGGCTATATACAGCAAACAATGCCCATACTGAAATCCCTGCACTACCTGTGACATCTGAGAAGTTTAGACTAAATTGATTAGACTAGCAAGTGGGAAGGAAAAGCCAAAGTTGCTATCAACATGTAGACTGAAAATTTCTAAGCTTCATCACAAGATGACAGGTTCATCATTAATCAAATGTAAGGCATACAGGGATTAACTTTTCTATTAACAAAGCAAAGGATTGTGTAAAGTAAAATAGAAGCGGTGCAAATTTTCCAAAATGTCCTTTTGCTGTGTCATAAACCACTACTGGCAGGGCAGCTCCTGAAAACTACACTGTCAGTTCATTGCTGCCACACTGAGATTGCAAGTGAGAGTGACAATAAATGTTTCAAAAAAAAAAGCCTCACCACTAAAAAATTAGTTCATTTAACATAATTTTCAAAACAGCTGTCAAATGGTAACAGCTTTTGTTCATTACTACTAGAGTCAAATCATTGCTCTGGATTCAAAATCTCCAGGTTTGAATTATCAATTCCCCAGCCTCTCCAATCCCTCCAATTGTCCACTCACATTTCAGCTCTAAGGGCTCTTGCTTTATGAGGGACCTGTGGTAAATACATGTATTATGCAAAAAATATTTACCACTAAAAGAAATCTATGCATGAGTACACCCTAAACTCACAGCAGTGCTCTGAATATCATCTTGGTGATGCCACCAGATTTTATGGCTCAGGAATGCAGAGATCCTTGATTGCTCTCCTGAGTCTATCCTCACCCTGCGTCCCCAAAACAAAGAGGACTTGGTACATGAACAAAGAGAAGGAGACAGAGAAATTTTTGTGTGCTCTCGCTAAATAAGTTGTCTGACAGGGAACAAGGAGAGTTGTAATGCGCATATGTGCTATTGTGGGAAAACCTATTTGGGTCTATTACAATAAAGAAACAGATGAAGAACAGTCCATCTGTGCACAAATATGACCCCTGTGATGCTGCCAACATCGGAGTGATCTGCCAAATGATGCCATCTGCACAAATGGAAATTCTTCCATGGGCAGATTGAGCTCACGTGCAGATTTAGTAAAACTCTTAAAGGAGTACTTTATCCAAGGGGACTGTCCAGTTTGGAGGTAGAGGGAGCTTGCTATCTGCTTGTCTGCTGCATGGCACACTGCAGGTCTGAAGGATGTTGTCCTTCACAGAACTGGGGAGGAGGGGTTAAAGAGAGTAGGGTAATGAACTTCTCCATCTCCTGGGATTCTTGAGCAGGACAAGCGCATCTTGTTTTCCAGTCAGAAAGAACTAGCTCCTTCTCTTGCACTCCTCTAGAAGGATTCCTCCTTGTCACCTCAGTGAGGGAAACTGGAAGATCCTTGTTCATGGCTGCATTATCACTTCATGGCAAGGACCTTTTGGCACAATAGTTTGGGATTCCTGATTTTGAACACCTCATCTCACAGAGCTCCTGACTTGCAGAGAAGGAACTTAACCCCCTAGCACAGCACCTCAAGTGATTTCCAATTGTGACTCCATTTCTGTGTGATCTGTCATCCCAAAGAGTAGCATAGATGGTTGAATCCATATGGGCCTTAAACACTTCTTTGAGAACAGCCACCCTAGAAAGAGGATATCTGTACCCTGGCGCACAATGAAGTTGCCTAATTTCACTGACACTTTCACAGTCTGCCTTATCTGAGGGGAAGTCCCAAAAAGCCACCACAATCACCTGGCAAGGAGAGAAGCTGTCTGCTCTGGAAGTAGATTGGGCCCTGTGGCTTGACAGAGCATGTGTTTGAAGTCATGTAAATATTCACACGTAGATGCAATTGCCTTTGAAATGAGCTGTATAGGAAATTAAGACAATGAGTCCTCACAAGCCACAGAAAGGTGCCTTGGGCAAGGATCTGCCCACAGATGCCATGAAGTTGAAAAATAATCTGATCTAAAACAGAAAGTTAGAAGTAGTTTGGAAGTTTCACCTGTTGCTGAGTCCCCTTGACAATTTCTGGGGTTTACAATCATATTGTAAAATCCTCACCTGTCCCCTGTTGCTTTTTGAAAGACCATAAAAGGAAAATAGATTAAAGGAGAGATCAAGAAACTGACTTTATGGTGAAAACTAAATCTGACCATGCACAAAGCTCTGCCAAGAGACAATAGTCAAGTAAGAAAGGACAAAAATATGTATTTCCTTTAATCCTCTTTCTGCAAGACATTTTAGGTGCTACTTGTAACAACAAACACTAATAAAATCAGAAATAACTTATGTTAATTATATCCCTGGAAAAATACACAGAACATGAACTTCACTCATGACAGGCATTATGCCACTTTCAGTCAGTACTATTTCTGCCAAAATGTTTGGATATTTTAGCAAGAAAGGTGCTATCTTTACATATCTTTCTTCTGGATGTCCTTCTAACACAGGGAAATATCCTCACTTTTCTTATTCAGAAGCAAAAAAACTTCTAACCAGTATTTGCTGGTCCTGATCTGAGATACAGGCCTTCTATCCACAGGTATTGCTTGAATAAAACCTAATTCCAAAACTGGACTTAGTGTGCAATGATGAGCACTGAAATAAGGAGGAGCTTGAGGGGTTGAAGTTCAGGAACAGAAATTGTGATGCTGAGACAGGTGCTTGGGGATCTCCCCCGGGCATCCCAGGGGTGGGTATCCAGTGCAGTAGGACTGGTGTGGGCAGGCCCACATGTGAAGCACCATGCTTTGCCAGGCACCACCTGCCCCGTGCAGTGCAAACTAAAGACACCCTGCTCTCTCCAAGGTCTTCCTTCCCAGAAAAAAATTAACGACTTGCCTTTTTTTCCTCCCTTGGAGAGCACAGCTGCTGTAGGACACGGCCTCACCCTTTTACATAAATAAATCACCTTTCAAAAATGCAAAAGATCCACTTTCACTGTATTCCTCAACCTAAAGGGATTCACAGGTACACCACTCCCAAGAGCATGTTAAAGCTACCAGCTGTTCTGGAAAGAAGGAACTCTCCTATCCTATGGCAAAAAGGGAGACAGTAAAAGTGCCTTGACAGGTGGATACCACATAGAGAGGTTAACCATCAATGATTTTTCACATGAAACTGGAGCAGTCTATGGAGCACAGAACTTCTCCATTTCCTGCAACCACCCTGATTACAAATTCATGACCTGAATCATTTGCAATTAAAAAAAAAAAAGCCAAACCAAAAAGACAATTATTCTGTTTTATGAGAGATGCCACCCTCCAAAATGTCCATGCTGAATTTAGTCTGTTTTTTTTTCTTTTTCAGGGAAAGCATTAAACTATTCAAACATGTTAAAAAAAAAAAAAAAAAAAGAACCTATATACTTGTGAGAGACGACTGATTGATACATGCTGTCAATGGACCAGTTTCCAAGCTGACGGTGACAGCTCTTCCAATACCGCTTTAGAACTAGGTTTTGAGGGTGCAGGGAAATATGTATAAATATAGGTATAACAGAATGCCTTCTGTTCAAAATTATTTTTCTTCTTCCAAGAAATGTTTTAAATGTTGACAACCAAGCTGTATCAGAAAACTAATCAGCACATCGACACCTCAGAGTCAAAACGAAATGCAGACTCCACTTAACTTGAATGGCAGTTGCATAATGACACTTGTCTTCTGTGAAAATTATTATGGAACAGAACCAAGACCTGGAACATTTGGGTTCTTTGTTTTGCCAGTCTTTCTGTGAGATACTAACCAGGATATGAGACTTATTTTTTGTGTGTGTTTTTGTGCTTTTTTTTTTTTTAGTTATGCATTAGCTTACTCTTCAGTTTTGTGAGGAGTTCGGTTCAGATAAAAATTTGTTGGATGAACAGCATCAGCCTGCTGTCTACATTTTGCAGTCATACTAATCACTCAGGGACACATCTGAGGTTAGGAACTAAAGAAATTGCAATATACCTACAGGGAAGGTCCAGTGTTTTCTTCTTCAAGAGTAAGAAGTCCTCTGAATAAAAAATCTTCAGGAAATATTTGTTCATGTAATTTCAACATGAATTTTTTTGCTTCCAGTTTGCTGCATCATTTTATTATAACAGAATTCAGACAACTGTGTTCAATCTTGGATAAATTTCCTTAATTTTTCTCTTGAAGAACTTAACTTTTTAAAAACAAGAAACTATAGGCAATAATGTAATAATATATTACTGTAAGAATACCAGACATATTAAACCACTTGGTAAATAATGATTGAAATTTTTTTTCTTGTCAACATAGGATATCTTATTTCATCCATCTTCACTTTGCATTAAGTGCTTAGAAAACAACAATAGGGACATATGTTTTTTTACAAAAACCTGATGCACTAGAACAGAGCAAAGTATATCAAAGAGAATATAATATAAATGAGACTAATATTAACGAAGTTTAATTTTTTTACCTAATTTTAGAATTCCTGCTGATAATAAAGCTCTTGATGCAATTCTATTTCAAGAAAAACAAAACAAATAGACAAAAGTAGGAAGAATTATTTGCTTTACGCAAGATGGTAATTTAACTAGGTATTTTCTACTTTTTTTTCCAGCTGAGAAGTCTTTCAATTAAGGCTGCATAGGTTGTGTTATCAGCAGGATACTGCCTTTCTCTAAGTATTTTGCATGCTGGGGAATATTCCAATGATAACTCTTGTTCCTCTCCTGTCAAGATATCTTATAAACTGTCAGGTGGCTATTTATTCCACCCAGCTGAAGGTCTGTCTAGAAGGATATTTGATTAGGTTCATCTGATCAAGACAGAGATTTAACATTACCAGAAGGATGGTAATTTCTATTGCCAAGTTAAGTGTTCAGAGGTACATGCATTTAACATGGTTCTGTCTCCTATTTAAGACGCATTGTAGATAAAGTTTCTTCCCTGGTAGGACATAGGTCTTACTGCAAGTTCAAAACTGCACCAATCTCATCTGACACTGTTATCTCTTTATGCCATCCTACAAGATTAATTTACTCAGTTTCATAAACAATAAACTCTGTGCTAAAACTTTGCTATTTCATTGATTTTAAAATCATTACAGGTAAAAATATTTAAAACCATGTGGCCTCAAAACATGAAGAAGAAATGGCCATGAGCTGACTTCACACCTCAAAGAGTTATTCCCTTTAGATTTTAAAGAACCACATCTTATATAGTTTAGATAATTTAGTACTTTTTATATATGTATATAAAAGGAAACGGGTTCTACAAAAAGCTTTCCACCAGGGTGCCAAGCATATAAAATTTAAAAGATTAATCGACTTCCAGGAAAGAGATGAATGACCATTGATTACCATGCACACATGTCCAAGATAATAGATGAGTGCTGTTGGACCATTGATCTTTGTGAATGAGGCTGACTTTGGTCAACTTATCACTTGTCTTTGGGACTCCTTCCATTAGCAGCTAACCTTAAGTAAAGAAAAACAAACAAAACCCAGCACATCCCACTGTGTTCTAAGCCACTACTTAGAGCACAGTCTCATCAATACAGCCATAGCTCATCATAATGTTGGAGCTGTTCAGCAAAAAGAGAAGAGATGGTTTCATTTTTCACCATTCTGTAAAATGATCCACAAGATTTTTTGTGGTTTTCTTCCAGGACCTATATTCATTCTCCTGCTCAGGTCATTTTTCCCATCAAAGTTTACATTTACATTTTGAGAACAGGTTGAAAATGTGAGAAACCATTCTACAAAGATAGAAATGTTTATCAAAGCTTTCCCATGGCTCTCATTCTGATCTTGTGCTTTTATGCTTGCACAGCGTCAGATGAGTTTTAAACAAATGTTTCTGCTTTTCACCAACAGAAGCAAGATCCAGAACAGCCTATTGAAAATAGATGTGAATGTTTTGCTGACCATTGTTGTTCTGTAGAAGATCTGAGCCAAATAGCCAAGTGCTTCCTTTATAACATCTGTTGGAAGATGTCAAGCGATCTAAATTTTACCACTGCAGGAGACAAAGGAGATGAAATTGCTACATTTTTGAATAACATACCCTATCCTTTTTCTGAGACTCCACTCTGAAGATCAGCTGTAATCACTACATCCAGCGCCAAATTCAAAATCTGATCTGTGTATGTATACAAAACATGTTTTAAAATTAAACAGATATATAAGGAAATGAAATGTGCCTATTTTGCCACCAGCTGTGCACAGGCTTCTTGGAACACATCTATTGATCATGGTTAGGCTTGTCATTATTCACAGCAAGATCCTCAGCTTCAATTTTCAGAGTTCAGTGACGTTGTATACAAACTCACAAGTAAGAGATGATTTTCAAGCTTGATGTGAACTTCCAAGAATGACCATATCTATATGCTGTTATTAATACCAAGAAAACCCACCCTGGGCATACACTGGCCTCATGCCCAGTGAAGATTATAGAAACTGCTGGCCAGGTGTCTAAGGATATCTATTCCTGACATCCCAGGAAACACCTCAGCATGTGTACTGCCTGAGATTTTAATGCTGATAATGAAGAGAGAAAAGCCTAATAGGTAGGAAAAATTGTCATTAAACACGATAATTTCATCCAGGATGCCTTCCTTGCCCCCAGAGGAGGTCTGGTCTGACAGCGAAGGAAGAAATCACTCTAGGAAAGGGGTTGAAACCAAGAAAAGTGAAGAGTGGATGAATTTTATATTGCACTCTGGATAAGTGTCTAAATGTACTTGCCTTAGCAGCAGATAAGGCAGACTATATGCAAACCTTTCTTTTAATGTTACATAAATCATGATCTGAGGTCTAAAAACTACTCTTTACTTACAACTGTGCTTCACAGGCCCTAATAAGCAAGATCAAATATATTTATGCAGAGGAAAGAAAGCAAAAGGTGCCAATGTTACACAGGGTCATTACAGATCAGGATTAAAGAAATTAATTATTTTACTATACTCAATGTACAAGTGAGAAGGAAGAAATATTTAACATATCACAGGAAGTTTGTGAATCATTAAAATCCATTCAGTGCCTAAACTGATTACAGAATATAGTTGGCCAAAATCAGTTTTCACTGCATGGATAATTCAAATATTTCAGTGTTTGTTTGCATCCAGAATTAAAATGAAAAATCCATGCTCTCAAATTATTCATGATAGGGTTCAGTTTCATAGAAATGCCTCAGAAATGTCAAAATGAAATTTGACATTGCCAAGCGAGTCAAAATATTTTGTCATTTGCAAACTTCTCTCATTTCACTTAACAGCATGAGAACTTTTGGGAGGGATGAGGGTATGTTCAGCACATCCATTTTCCCCAGCAAACTGGAACTCTGCAAACCACAGCCTACATTGTAAGGTCCACATACTCCTTGGTGGATGGGATCCCATCCTGACAACAGGTATAATGATGCTCTGTGCCCATCTGACTTAAAGATGCCCCTTGAGTTCAGTGAAGTGAGCAAACCTCATATATAATTTTCTGATTAATTTAGGCAAAACTTCCATTTTATGAAAACTCTGTCTGGCATAAAAAAGCAATCAAATACTAAAGTTCACAAAGAGTTTTTTAAAACTTGGCTTAAGTTCCCTTGTTCTAGTGTTGTCATAAGAACAGCAGGGCTCAAATTATAGGGTGCTTAAGCACCTTTTCTAATACAATTGTAGAAGAAGTTGCTTCAAGAAAAATCAACCCGAACCCTGTGATTGATCTCTTGTACGGAAATCAAGCTAAAATATTCCATTTTTCTTTCTTCTGTGTAGCTGCTCTCACTTCAGTCTGCTACCAGATGCTTATTTTCTTTCAGACTGTCATATTCTTTTAAGAAGCATTTTGCTCGCTTTAAAAATGTTTCCACTTAATCATTTCACTTGACCAAGGTGACTTTTTAACATTAGTTAATTCTGACTAAACTTGTGAAGTTCTAATCAATGCAAGTTCAGAGCCTGTTTTTCATCCAAATCCCTTCTGTTTTCACTGATCTCTTGCTGAGAGAGCAATTTGACTTCCTTTGGTTATCCTTCATATATCATATATAATGGCTGTTGTACAAATATTTGTCTGTGCCTTCCACACCACCATCTTTCAAGAGATCACCGCTGCATTAAACAAAAGCTTTTTTATGTTTTTGGGGTTTTTTTTGATTGGGTTTTATTTGGGATTTTTCTTTGTTTAGGTTGGTTTTGTTGTTGTTGTTGTTGTAGTTGGGGTTTTTTAGCAACATCTATGAACCTGTGACATTTGCATTTATTATCACAGGATAAATCAGTTGTAAGGAGGACACCCAGCCTGGTGTCCTCTGCTGTAAGACTGCACAATATCTCTGTGACCCTGCTTGGCTGCCATCATGGGGAGTCTGAGCCACTCTCATTTCAGATTGTTCCCATTGTCCCTTGTGCTCCTGAGCTACCATTAACATTTGTGAATTTTAGGGAAATTCTTTTGTTTCCTTTTCTTTAAATTCTGTGCCAGGTTGGTGGTCATTCCACGTCTGTACTGTGCAAGCCCTGTGCAAGGCATGCTCAGGCTGCCCATGTCTGCTCAGGGTTGATGCTCAGGGGCCTCCACCTGCCACTGTTAGTGTCAGCAAGGGCATCTTATTGTGGGTTCTGGGGGTGTATTTAGCTTAGAACTCCATCCCAGAAGAAAGTGATAAAGTCCTGATATTTCCTCTGCAGGAACACTGAGGCCCGAAGCCTTGTGTTTCTTAAAAAAATTTAGCTCTTCAATTATAATTTATTGCTGTAATCCATGTAAAATACTATTTTTAAGACAATAACCCACTGAAGTGAAAGTTCCACTGTTTCTGAAGAAATTGCAAGGAGTATCCATTATGAAAAATAGGAAAAACTTCTAGTAGTAAAGAAGTAATATATATAACACCTTTGGATCATCCTGTATATTTATATACCTGTCCCTCCATAGTCATTTCACTACCCCGGTTCTTCTCTGAATCAGGCTGGCATAATTCCAGAAGGTTCAATCATCCCAAACTCTTCCACATGTCCTTCCTCTGTCAGTGACACTGCTTCTCTTCAAACCACAGCAGAGGTACCTGCTCTTCTGCCTGCTGGGAATTCTCCCACAAACGCTGAAAGCACACCTGATAAACATGCAGAATAGGAAAGTACAAAATTATATGTAACACCAGTGTTTTCTTTTCATAGTGCTACATCTCTCATTGTTGTCCTCCAAACCCACTCTAAATCCAGTACAGACTTCTATGCTTTTATCATGCCCTGACACTTGTTCTTAGTCTTGCCTCTAAGTCAGGGTAGATTACTCAGAGCACCTCGTCTCAAGCTTGTCAATCCAAGAATCTGTGATACATTTGGAAAAATATCCTACTGAAATACACGTATGTTTACCAGCTAAAATTTCAAAAGTAATCCTTAATCTTGTTTGAAGAGAAAGTCTGCTGCAGCCATGCTTCCACAGCACAGTCACCGTGTTTCTCCAACCTCCTCTTATGAATGACATGATCTATGGTTACTTTGAAACCCATTCATAATTCGGACAGAAAAAAAACCAAATTCAAGGCATATTATGTCTTTCTTTTGCATGCGTAATTTCTTTGACCCAATCACATGTTGTGCTGCAATTAAACCAGACAGCCATACAGATATATGTCCCTTTGAGTTTAAACATGTGAATGGTTCTTAAATTCTCCTCATTAATCAGAAAAACAGGTTAAGCACCTTGCACATCTCACAGTATTTCATACCACGGCATAGGCACCCATTCTCTTGAGTTGTCAGCATTAGGCACTTGGGTTTGAAGTTAGAGGTGTTAAATATTCACTCAGCTCTCTGCTTTGCCTTTATCTTCACTTGAGTCATGTGACCATTTCTGTACCCACCCCCTCCCCCCCGCCCCCCTTTCTGGTAGGAAGTAGATTTTCATTGTCTGAACTTGTTCCACATTTTCAAGCTATTCAATGGAATAATCGTTATTTTCTGCACCTGTTTCCTCAGCTATGTTGCCCCCCATGTATCATTATTAAAGCAAAGAGAATTTTCTGAATTTATCCTAAGTTTGTGAATAGTTTTGGTCACATACAGTTTTACTCCTCAGACAATTGGTTTTTTATGTAGAATATTACCATTCCTCTAATTAAAACAATACCACCACCTCCAGTTTTGTAAGACCTCACGTCTGTGATGTTTTGTGCCAAAACATTTCTAGAAGGTAAGTTTAAGGAGTATATGTCCCAGATGTCAACATGAAAGCAGTTCTTGAAGCCTTAAGAAGTGCTTTGACAACTCCAGATGAAAGATGTAGGTAAGACCTTAGGGAATTCTCTGTATTTCTGGCAATGTATTTAATTTGCTGGAGGATTTAACTTCTGCATCCTCTACGTTTCTTCAGCAAGTGCAAGCATTTCCTTTAATTCTTCTTTGTAAACTCATAAGAATGAAAACTCTGGGCACTCCCTTTCTTATGGCCAATTATTATGCTCATTCTTCTGAATTTTTAAAGGATACCGTTCAATGTTTCACAGCTTCATCTTCTCTCTGATTTTTATTTAAAGAATGTATTTGTGGCACATTCTATAGATGGGAGTAATTATGGTTGAGAACAGGGTACATTGACTGGAGACTTTTTTAACCCATGTGGGCATATTTGGAAAAATCCCATTAACATTATTTCTGTGAAGAAAAAAGAAAAAGGGGGAGCAATGGGGAATTTTAATCCTTTTTATTTAATACAGGGACATTTTACAGAATATTTTCCTTCCTACCAAACAGGAAAAAAAGAAAAGAAAATGAAAAAATTTCTTTCAGGTCCCTTCAGGGTTTCTCAGCCTGGTTAATTCCCCTACTGTGAGCTTTTGTAGTTTACAAGACTGTGGTCCATCCTGGGAGACACAGCTTTATTAAAGACCCTGTCAAAGAGCAAGAGCATGAAGCATTGAAACAACAGTTCCTTGGCCCTTGGCCACATCTCGGAGTATGTTTATCATCCCAGCCCTGTATAGGATTTCTGGGTACTGCTGAAGCCAAAACAGTTTTCAATGAAAATGAACATGTTCAGGTTGTAGCAGCCATATCCTGTCCTGGGTATTTGATGGAGCTGAAATGGTAAATTATGATTCCTTTGAGATGACCGACATGTTAAGAATTACCACAGTGCTGTGTACTTGTTGAGTAGAAAAAAGTAATTATTACTGTGACATTATTGTGATCATAATCAGAAGGAAAGCTGTTATTTTTCTTGGCCAAGCCAGTCAGAGGTGGCTTGATGGCCTGTTTGATGTGTGCTGATTATTATTTATTTCACCAGAAAAGAACCTGCAAAGGTGTTTCATGTAGGTATGTAGCCATTAATTTTTTTAAAACAAGATGCTGCCTGAAATGTATTTTCATGTGTCCCCTCTCAGTCAGATTTACTGAAAACAAACATCACAATTACAAGATCACCACAATTTTAAATATATCTCTGCTCATCCAAAGAAGTAACAAACCAATTCTTCTCCCGTCTTCTTTAATATGATCCAAAAGTATTCCATCTCTGAATGCACTGCCTATGAAGATGATTGGTGTGCATTGACTGAAATGTGTGCATGTCTGAACTTTGAGGCAAGGGGAACATCTGTTAAACATGAAAAAGAAGTCTATCTACCAGCCATGCTCATTGTTGCAGCCTGTGTTCTATGTTGGAGTTGCACAGTCTTCTGCCACAACTGAGGCTCTTTTCCATTCTAAAAATAAATAAACAAATCTCATCTCTTCCATGTAACACAGGCAGGAGCACTTAGCCTTTTCAGCATCTGCTGGGTATGGTTTGCAGAGCGCCTGACCAGAACACAGCTGCATCATGGCCAAGGCTGCACTTGGAGATGCAGTGCTACTACAGTGCAGCTTGTGTTTTATTTGAGCAAAAGAAAAACCCTATACTGCTGGCCTTCCCTGCTTCATGTTTTCTAAAAAGTAGTGGGTGTTGCTCTGCCAACAATAGCTGCACTGCTGGGTCTCTGGGAGTCATTCAGAGGAGAGACAGGATTGCCATTCCTCAGCTCCAAGGAGAGCAGTTTACAAAAGGTAAAACCTTCAGAACCGGGTTGCCACCTTCCTGCTTCAGGAGATGCCAGCCTTGATTATGCCTCTCTTTTCTAATTGTTAGTGCTGGTAATGTCTTCTTATCAAACAAAATTTTTGTTAAGCTTCCATTAATTCATTTTTATTTAGCCTGAAAACAAAAAAAAGACAACCTACTCTACTCCTGCTAGAGCAACTGCTGAAGCGAGGGGCCTGTTTCTCACCAGAAATAACTAACTGCATGAAACATCTTTCAGCACCTGACTGCAAAGCAGGTTCATACGGAAAGGTCATGTGAGCATAAACAGCCCTTTTGTACCCTGACAGGCAAGGACTCCCAGAAGCCCGCAGCAGTTGCCTCTCCTCCCTCCACACAGAGGGTCTCAGGAAGGCTAATGAGTCCCTGCTGCTTCCCAGTGCTGGCCATTAGCACAGCTGATGGCTAACAAAGCCTTGCTGTAGCTTAGCTCCATTCCTCCTGGGTTCTGCTCCCCCAGGGAGAGGGGTGGCCCACAGTGAGCCTTTCACAACATCACGCGATTCCCATCTGGGGTTTGAAGTGCAGTGTGTTCAGGCTCCGTCATGGCTGAGGGGGACCTGGGCTGCTTCAAATGTGTTCTGAGGTACCCCAAACACAAGCCTGCCTGAGGAGATCTTGTGTTCAGAGTCTCAGCTTGAGTTAAACTCATGCCTGTGTGACTAGGATGGAGAAACTGAAAACAGAGTTGTTATGAAAGGAAATACATTTAAACCCAGCAATAGATATCCCTTGTCTGAAGTGCTCTCCTGTCATTGCCCCAGTCTCAGTACCAATGAATCTGTTTTCCTCACAGACCTTAAACTGCTGTAAGATTTTTGTACACCTTATAAAGATGTGTTCTCAAATCTCAGAGGGCTGCATAAAAATTGCTCGTTTTGTACTTTATTTCAGACATAATTTTGATAAACTGTTGATTAATTAGTTTCCTCATCATATACAGAACTGTATTTGTTTATATCACCACAGTATAAAACAAATTATTATTCTGATTCCCCAAATCTGTTGCAACAGAATCACTTCTTCAGGTTTTGTCTTTTTTCTTCTTTTTTTTTTTTTTTTCCCCTCAGCTCATTTTACTACCACAAACAAGATGTAGCCAGAAGGAGGAGAATTGCAGACAGAAGTCTGCAAGCTCTGCGTTCTGTAGGGGACTCTCCTGAGGATACTGTCAGACCAGATGAATTCCACAACCATAGGTTTTAGTAGGACCCATAATTAGAGTTGTTCTCCACAGAAAGGTGAAAAAAACTGGACAGCCATCAACTCAAAAGCCCTCTCAATGACCACCCTTTTCCTCAAGATGTAAGCCAAGGACTGGCCAACCTTTGTCTTGGAGCATGGTCTTATGCTCTGGATCAGTAGCCAGGCTGGGAGAGCTTTGTTGAGTCCCTTCCACTCCCTCCAAATGCTCTTGATAGCAGACCTGGGGCAAGGTGCCCTGTATTTTGTTTTTTCAAGGAAAGAAAAGACAGATGGCTCCCGTGTGGCTAAGATCCTCATAAAATCAGACACCTCTTGGTCCAAAGAATTAAATGTGAATTTCCTTCCTGGAAACAATAACAATACCCAGGACAAACAAAACAGATTGTAGCACCTTTAATTATGTTTTTCTTGCCCTTCTTAATCACCAGGCAAAGCAGAGCTCTTCATATGCATGATTAATGTGATAATTTAACAAGTGATCTATAGCAAAGGCACAGCAAGTAAAGTGGAGGTTTAGTTTGTTGGTAAGCAAACATGCATCTGCCTGCCAGCAAACAGCACACCCTGATCTACAGGGAGATGGCCTGATATGGACAGTGCTCTGACCTGATCTTTTAAAATATTTATATATATATATACTGTAGTCTCTTATGGACCTCTGCAATAGTCAATTGGAGGCACTTAGTCCTTCTGCTGGTCTTTCACTGTGGTAAATATTTAATCACAGAGGGAAGTGTGCCTTTGCAAGAGGAAGCATCAGTCACAGACTCTTAAAAACAGCACAAAGGGCACTATTACCTAGAAGTATTTTATTCTGTAGTCTAGGAGTCAAGAAAGGTCCATCTAATTATTTCTGCAGTGAAATAGCAGTCTCTCTCTGTGCATTTGACATTTATTTATCCCCTCTTCTGCAGAAAAAAAAGAGAAATTGAATACAGAACTATTGCCCTTTCTGGCTACTTTATTGCTAGATTTTGTAGCAGGATGCATGATATTTGATTAAGTGGCCAGCAATATTTAATTTGGTTTCTAAAACTGAGGTGCAAACAGTACAGGTTCTGGGACTACCCAAAAAATCTCATGCCAGGTCATGCTTATACTGCCATCTAAAGTTGCCTCTGTCAGGACAGTTTTTAGTAATTCTTCAGAAAGTATGAGCATGTGTTTGAAATAATTCAAAATCTGGTTTGACTGCGTCAAACAGGTGATAAAGAATTAATGGCAAAAAGACATCTATTTTTATGAGTCTGAGTAATTTGCAGTAATCTTTGAAAGATTTTTAGGATAGTTAGGATCCATGCAAAAATCAATTGTTAGCAGAAAGGGGGATAGATGAATGCAACTTGGTATACACAGTAAACAAAGAATTGATCTCAGCAGCTATAAGGAGTCATAACTCACAGAACAAATGCATATTGAAGAATATATCAGGAAAGTAAAGTATCAGGATAAGGAAAATGGAGCAGAATGCAATTATTTTGGACACTGAAAAGGTTTAGTGGGTCATAATATACTCTTTCTGCTTTGAGTCTGTTCTGCTGGAGATCTGGTTTGTTACACGAATTTAACTCAATGCTTGGCAGACAAATAATACCTATAATGTAAAAAATAAAGTTAAAAAGCTTTTGTTTGAGTCTTAGTACTTTGGTTTGGGGTTTTTTTCTAACTGGGATGCATACCTGGAATACACAGTTAAGTAAGACAATGAGAGGGTACTAGTATTAAATAACTGCTTCTTTTGATACTGAATTACATTGTTAATCATTACGCAGAAACTATCTCAAAGTATATTTCTCTAGTTTAAATTTTCAGACTGTGACTTCCGTTGGAGTTGATGACATAAGTTTTTCTTAATTATATTGGAATAAATCAAAAGTAATAATGCAGCAATCCGTGGAATTGCTCTGGGTATACAACAACTTAATTGGAAACAGAATTTGAATCGCTAATTCAGTGTTGGTTTTTTTTTTATTGCTTTGTGTGTGCATGCGTTGCACTACATTAATTTTATATGAGGAATATTCCAGAAATACAGACTCACCTATAACTAATACTTTTTATTTTGCCTGACACACATCTTTATTTGCTGCAATTTAGGTAAAAATAATTTCTTGGAAAGTTACACTAGGATAATGTAATTTCAAGATGATATTACAGTAAAAGTGATGTAAAAGTTTCTGATCTACCTAAGAGCATCTTTGTAAAAATTTTTTTGCTTGTGAAATAAATCTGGATCCTAAAGCCAAGACTGAGGAATAGGCAGCACAAAAGGATTCTAAAAAAAGCATTGATGGAGAGAACAGCAGACATAAAAATGTCAATATGGTAGGGTTTTTTCAATAAAACAGGTTTCTAGAAAATGTCCAGGAGCTGAAGTTCAGGTAAATCCATGCTCATAAGTTATTATTCCTCAAGTAGTAAAACTGCCAATACCACACACAAGCTTTCCTTTTATTTAAATCTATGTTTTGCAGTTGATTTGTAATGAAAACCTAATCAAAAAAAGCAGCTCCATAGAGATGAAATTGATGAATAAGGGACAGACCACACACAGGCACATACAATTTCCATTTTCTGTTAGTGGTGAGATGCAGTTTCTGGTCTTCACTAACAAAAGACTGAAGTTTCAGTTAATTTGTTATAAGCTTAAAGCATTGGACCAAATGAATTGGGAAGATTCTTATCAGACATCTGGCAAGAAGTCTGCACTGTAATTCGGACATGTATATTATTTTGATGTTTCAGATTTGCCACTTCCACTACTGGCTATCAAAGTGTATTAAATTCGACAGATGCAGGTCAACAGCTGGGTGTCCACACACAGAGCTTCCTACCTTAGTTGGAAGACAGAATTCCATTTCTGTTCTCTGTGGCTGTCATCCAGGAAATGATCAACTGCAAATAAAAATTTTGCTATAAGAATTGTTTTTTACCGAATTGCATATTTTCCTGGGAAAAAGTCATGTCAGAGGAAAATTTTCAACTCCAGACAGCTGAAGACATTCCTATGAATGTATCTTTCATGATTACCTGAGAAGCCTTCTTCACTGGTATTTTTCTATGGGTTCTCTGCAGCTACCAATCCCAAGCTTGGTGAGGTGAGACTCTTAGAATTTCTTGCAAGGCACAGCCAGCCTGATTTGGCTGATGACGAGGTCTAGGGCCTGGGCCATGTGAACAATGTTCATTATTATAACATTCTGTATGCCAAGGCAGCACCCAAGAAGCGAGGCACCTTTGGATGTTTTTTATCAATGTAATAAACAAATACACCAAGGATTTTAAAGTTATTCCAAGGCCCATATAAAAACACCTGCATTTGAGCCCCTCACGAAATTGTTTTCAATATACCAGAACTAGTCCAATGAGCCATAAGCCTACACCTTAGGTTTGAGATCTCATCAGAGTAGGCAATTAAAGAATCCTGAGGTTCTCCAGGGCTGATGCTGTGTGTTCAGAGCCCACATGGGAGCACGGAACAGACACATGCTCCTGAAAAATCAGATTCCACCAGAAAGAAACTAAGCTAGCACACAATTACCACTTCCCTTGCAAAAAGCTTGTATAGTTATGACAAAAGGGGAAGAGCCTAGATGTGGACAACAGACACCTCACAGACTGTGTGTACTTCCAGATACCTTTCCAGCCTGCCATGGTAGGGGGAAGTTGGTTGTCTTACATGGGCTTTCCTTTGGAAATACTGCATTCTTTATGCACAGCACTAGATAGTTGCTTGTAACCTAAAATGTCACCCTGACATGTCCAGGATTAAAAAGACAGCCACAGTAGAATCATCTCTCTTGGATATGACCAGAGCAGAGGTTTCTGGGTGTCTGTTTTCACACACAGACACCAAAGTGCTGACTGATTTTTAGGATGAAGGCGTCACTTGGGAATTTTCCCCACAATGATCTTTCAGTGGTACACCCGGCCAAGGAATCTTATCCCATCTTGCTTTTGCCCACTGTCTCAGCAAGAAGCCAAACAGAAATGCACTTCCAGGATAGGGTCAAGAGCACTGAGCAAACTGTGAGCTCACACTACCCCTGGGTGGTAAGGTTGGAGCCACTAATGGCACATCTCCTCAAAACCCACACACAGATTGCTTCCCAGATGTGTCAAGCTTATCTGCAGCATCCAGCAGTTCCTATACATATCATTCCCAAAGGAGTCATCTCACATCTGAAAATCCCCTTGGACCTATCATCCTTAACAATAAAAACCACATTAAAAAGTGAGATTAAAAGCCATAATCAATCTATAATTATAAGGTAAAAAGCCAAGAAGTTGTTAAAATGGAAGGTACCTTTTTCTTTCTCTTTTTTTTTTAAACATGACAGCATAATAGCAATGGACCAGCACTGTTCGTTTGAAGGGCTGTCCCAGCTCAGAATAAAAAAGTAAATCTTTGTGCACATTTTAATATTAATGAAACAATTAAGCAGTTCTCTCTCAAAAGAAAGAATATTTTCTCTCATAATCTCTGTGTGTACTTTAGCTAAACTGTGGCACCTCACATTTGAAAATCATTGGCCAAGACATAAAACAAAATTGTTGGGTTTCTGGTACCTGTGACTGCATATGCCTATTCAGCCTGATTTCGGATATTTCAGAAATGTATATGGGGAATCATATCCTGAAAAGGAGGCATCTTTCCTGCAGGCATGTAGAAGTTTTGAAGTCCTTGGTTGAAATGTGAGGAAAGAACTTTTTTTGATGATTTCTCAGAGGAACAAAGCACTGACTCATCCATTTTAGTTCAATCATTAAGAAATGACTAGATAATAATAAGGTTTCATCTCTTTGACAAAGATCCATTTTCAGACAGGCTATTACTTGACAATGTGCTAAGTATTACTTTCTGTTATCAATGCATTGTTTTAATGTAGTATTACATTAGAATGACTACAAAATAGTAATACATAGGATCCTTCAATACAGTAATAGATATAATTTATATCTATATATGTATATAAATAGCTATATAAAATAGAAAAAAATCAAATTAATCCTTTTTTAGCAAATTGCAATGAAAGGAAACATAGAGACCCTCCCAAGAATTAAAATTAAGGTGGCTTCTGTGACAGATGAATCTTTAGAAGCACTTTGTTTTTTGTGGGTACTTGTCAAATAGTGTTTTACAGCAGTGAAAGCAACCTGTGTACTGCTCCTTAAGAGTTGTTGTGAACTCCCCAGAGCATAACCTATCTATTTTTAGCTGAAATTTACAGCTACAAGAAGGGGTAGAAGGAGAAAGGAGAAAGAATATGACAGCTGTTAATAAGTAGTCTGCACAGCCATGAAATTAGGAGTCAGATTAGAAGATAGAAGCAGAGGAAATTAGAGAGAACTGTGAAAATAAGAGAAAAGCAGAAAGAAATGCTGTCTGAAGACTGCTTGAGAGGGAGACTGCAAAAAAAAAAGTTTCACAATAAAGATAATAGATCTTAATTGTGGTCAAATCAATAAAAAGCACCAGGGGTTGCTATCTGCCCATCAGAGGTTGATGTGTCAGGCTGACCAAGGCCTCAGCATGAGGGTGGCTGCTCATGGCCTGTGTGCAACGCTCACAGTCACTGTAAAAGCACAATCATGCACCACCATCCTGCTGAATTCATGCACTGCAGCAGAGGCAGCTGCCCTTAGCAGTTCTCCTGCATTGAAGAGAAGGGTCACTAAATCCTAGAGAAGTTGTTGTAACTTTAATCATTATTGGAAGCTAGGAAAAAGATCAGCAAATTCACTTTTTTCCCCAGATTAATATTTTTGCCTACTTGTCCACATATCATCAAGTAGATACATTAAAAAAAACCAGACAGTGGTGTGGTTCTGTTGAGCCCTTTCCAAAGTCAATGACATTTATTGGACAAAGAACATCTTAGGGAACACAAAAACACAGTTTGTATTTAGGTATAAAAATGTTTGTTTGGTCATTTTTATTTCTTGACTGTATTTGATTCAATACCCTATTTGAGAGAATGCTGCCAAGCTTTGCACACTCAAAATGGACTTGCCTATTTTTGGTTAATTTTAGGGATAAATAGTTAAATATTCTTAGTTCCTTATTACTGCTTGCTTCTGCTGCTACCAGAAAGCTCACAGCCAAGTAAATCAAAGTATCCAGATGGAGGAGAAAAACAATTCGCTCAAGAAATGGATTTCAGCTTCAGTTTTCCCAAGAAGCTTTTATAAACACGAAGACACAGAATGTTTATGAAAAATGTCTCGTCAGTGTCCTTTTAAATGTGCCACACATATGGAGCACATAGAAAAACGTTAGAAAGGAAATGAAGTTCCTGTAGACACTCCATGTCATTTGGGCATTTGGAAGCCACCTATGCCCCAACTTCAGAGTATATTCAGCAATACCTATAAGCCCGGAAAGGATCCATTAAAATAAAGGTTTCTGTCTGCCATACAGGGGAGAAAAGCACATTGAGTGGAATATGTTTGGTTTGGGAAATCTGGTTTTGCCTGTAAAGCAGAGCTCTCCTTACACATTAATAGAAAGATGAACCTAATGTTCATCACCTCATGTGGTTTTGTGTGTCCCAGGAATACTACTGCTACAGTCTACAACTACAAGGCTCCATCTGGCTGCTCAATTAGAGCCCAATGTGACAACTGATTGTTATGCAAAAACAATTGATTAGATTTTTATGTTCCTCAACAAGCTGACTCAATTACAATGAGTATAATTTTTCTTTTCTTTCCTTTTTTTTTTTCTTTTTGCATTATAGCTTATAGTTTATTGTTTTCCAGTTCTGGCATTGAAGTCTGTGGACTATCAAATGCCCTTGCCAAGAGGAAGCTATACAAGTCTGGGAGCTTGATGTGCTGTGAAGGACTTCTGGGAGGCTTGGCAGCAACTTTGCCAAAGCACAGTTGATCATGTAGCATTCAGACAGAATTTTTGAGTAGTCTTGCTAACCCCCTCTCCAAAACAATTGGGAGATGAATATTAAAAATGAATTTGAGTTACTAACTGTTCATCTGTTCACATCTTCTGAGTTGATCTGCTCTTCCATTTTTAAAGCTCTGCTTTCAAGATGGGGTGAGCCAAAGCAAGCCTCTGCTGTACTGGTCTTGCCCATTTTGCACAGACCCAAAACAATGTCCAGGGGAAGGAGGCTAGCAGGAGTTGTGAACTTTGCAGACCTGGCACACTCACCTTCTGGAAGAATTGTTTTCCAGCAAAGTTCTTCACATTTCTATTGATGCTCTGAAAAGAGAATTTGGGCCTCAGACCTGGATTTTTTTACTAGCATTATACTGATGAGGTGAAGGGCAAATAAAGCTCCTTCTCTCCTGCATATCCTGTGTCTTGGAGTGACATCCTTGTCTATACAGAGATTTGAGATTACTATTCTAATTTTCCCAATGTCCAGGGTGTGTGTATATACAAAAACTTCATCAAGGCTGCACTTTACCGGCTCAGGCCATTAAAGCACCTCCTAAGTATGGAATGAGTTCTCAAAAACAAACAAAAAGGACTGTATTTACTTTTTATCTGCTAGAGAAATTGCTTTTTTCCTTAAAACTGGAAATTTGGTTCAGATCCAAAATTCACCTTACCCTGAGTAATTCAAAGTTGTTTCAATTCAAATCCACTGGCTCTAAAAAGCAGCAAAGTGTAGTAGAGTTCTGTTCTCTTTTATGTCCTATTCCAATCCTTACAAATGTAGGTCTTCCCTATTTTAAAGAGTTTACAAAAAAAGTTTAATGAGGCAGAAATATGGTAACACAATTTCTCCCCACCCTAGAAAGCAAATACCTCCCTTTCTTGTAGCAGAATAATGCTATTTGAAGAATTCTTAGGAAAAATGGCATTTTGGTAACAAGCTTATTTGCATGATGTACACACAACCCAACACAGAAGGAGTAACTTCCAGCACACTGAGCCACTGACATAACCCTCTGCTGCTCCCTCACTTGCTGCTCTGTTTGAGTCAAGGGCTCCATACATCAGCCATTGCCACAGGAGAAAGGTGAGGGGGCAGTTGGTTCTCCCCCCTCTGAAGTTCATTTTTATTGCTCTAGATGCTGCTTTTGAATTCCTCCTCTTACCAGGATTTCCTAATCATGATTTCACTAATTGTTCTTTTCATAAAAAAAAAGCAGAGCCAGGATGCTGCAAAAGCATCTGCGAAGAAGAAATTGAAATGTTTTCATATTCAACAATGAAGCGTTTTCTCAATTATCTGTTAATATGAAAATTAAGCAATATAATATGAGTTTCCCAAACAAACAAAAAAAAAAAATTAAAATAGATTTTTTCATTGGGCTGTAAGTTTTTTTTTCCTTCAAGGGAAAGTGAAAGCAAAAGACTTGAAGTCAGAAGTAATTTTGCTGGAGACTAGACCCCACTCAAAACTTCTGTCTTTATCTGTGAATGACAGTTGTGTAACCAGGACATTATAGGGGGAATCACAGCATCTGGAAGATTTATACAGGCAAACTGACCCTAACCTGAGCTAAAAGCCAGAAAATTCTTAAAAAGTTGGCTCTCTAAAGAGGTTAACACTCTAAAAGTCTTTGAAAGAACATCATTCTTACAACAGACTGGAATAACTACTGTTTTATGCCTGCCTTAGGCAGTAACACAAAGGTACTGAATACTAGTATGTTCTGATTCTTATAAAGCATAGTTTCTTCTTGCTCTTGTAGGTGAGGCTGATGTATCAAGCCCCAAAGACTATCGTGCCCAGGCAGGGTTATTAGACTTGCTCCACTGGGAGGGACTCCCAAAGGTTTCAATGTAACATGAAATTATTCAAGCTGCACCCCTGTTTTTTTGTTTGGCAAGTAACCTTTAATTCTGAGTCACACCACCAGGCCTTATTAGCAACATCAGTCTTGCTGGCCCACAGCCCCACACCACCACCCAGCTGAAGGAGATATGAGCTGGCTTTCCTACGTCTGGGCTTCCTAGACCTTTAAAGCAGATCTAGACAAACTACTTAGGAAAAAAAAAATGAAGAAGAAGAAGGAGCTGAGAATTTAATATGAACATTTAAAACTTGTGGTGTGAAGAAGAACTCAGACTTGGGTACATGAGGCCACAGGGAATTTCAATGGAAAGTGCTTATGAGCTGGAGATGTGTAACTTACCAGCAATGAAATGGGCTCAGGCCTTGCTTACTCAGGAAGGCTGACATGGGATGATTGTTATTTGGAAGTGCAAATGCTCACTACAATATATACCATATTAATGTTCCCAGCAGCAATGCTCTTCAGCTTTAATTATGCTGTCAAATCACCCATTTTACCAAAGGTTGTAGGGGCAACAGTACCAGCGTCACAGCCTTTTGCAAGTAGCAACACCCTTCTCAGCAGAGTGTTTTGCTGCAGAACACAGCTGAAATTTAATTTATCCACCATATGAAAAATTGAAATACTTAAGTAATAACATTCAGCAACATCATCTGCCATCTGATAGTACACAGAAACTGGGCAATTATGTTTCGCCTCGGGTGGCTAATAGGCCCATTTCAAATTTCAGGCATTATCAGATAATAACACTGCCTGCATCTGAGTATGTTATTATAATTATTAACCGTAAAGAAACGGGGGGGGGGGGGAGGGTGGGTAACTACACACAGGGAGGGAGAAGGATTGTTTTTAATTATTTAATTTTGAAGTTATATAAGATAAGTTCATTTTGCCCCCGTGAACTAACAGTCAGAGACTAAGTGCTGGCACCACTGCAGATTTAACTCAGTTCAAAGAGACTTGTTTTCAGATTCATAAAACCTTATCATTGCTATTTGGAATAAGTAGGTTCCAGAGCAGTGAGACTTGTCTAGAAACACTACATGCAAGTGAAAATGGCAATGACAACAGAAATTCTGAGTAATCTTCAACTAAAAGCCAGCTTATTATATTATCAACTGATATCATGCTTAGAACCTGACATCAGGGTTTTAGATCCATTACTCTATTTTAATTATTTTGCTTTCAAGCTCTTCCTAGGATGTGGATATTCATGAACAGAATGATGAAAACAGAACCTAGATGAGTGTCCTTCATACATTCATGCATACCAAAATTTAGGGCCAAAAATACTTACATGTTTGGAAAGTGGAGAAATGGCCTTTGGGAATAGGGATCCCTAGTCAAAGTGGCACTGAAGGCCACTGTTTTGCCTTTGTGACCTGGGTAAAAATATATAAGGCAATAGATAGCTATTTTGATGAATTTCACATCCTCCATTTCTGTACCTGTAGCAAAATTCACCTTCACGAAGGTGAAATACAGCTTTAGGCTTTTTAGATTTATAGCTGCTTTAGTTCGTGGGAGGAATATCGAATATGTATCTTCCTACAGAAAGGAATAGAAAGTTCAATAGATATAGAACATTTAAGAAATAAAATTATTTAACGTATAAATTTATATTCTTCACATCTCTAGATTTGGTTTTATTCTGTGATATTGGTATTTTTCAAAGCTTAAGGCTCAGAGACAACATTCAAAGTGCTTTTAATAATTGCTTTATTTTAGAAGTAATTTTCTAGCATTCTGTAGGAAATGCTTCCGAAACACTGAGGTGAGTTTACCCTTTTGGCCAAAGCATAAGACAGCATAAAAAAAGCTAACTAATGACTTTAACCCTTTTCATTATTTCATGTAGGACTGCTCTTTCCAGCTCTCAAAGGTCATGCAGAGCACAGCACAACTATAATGCATAAGAGTTTAGTGCTGTGGAAAAGACATATTTAACAGAGTTGCATTAAAAATCAGAGAATAAGAAGTAAAGGCCGTTAAAAACAAGTGTTTGTCTAATCACCTGGAGGCAAAAAATTCTCAATTTGAGCAGCCACTATGAGTCATTTCAAGCTACCAGCAGCATGAGTGCTCCAATCCCACAGGCTTTCTAACCACATCAGAAGCCAACTTCACATCTATCTGTGTCTGCGGATGTGCTACAAATAACTACATTTTTTCTGAAAAATTATAAACTTAAGAATTCAGTTTTCATGGGTGTCCTTTTCTCTGTGCATATTGAAGTTTTCTCATGAATTATGTTTTACTACTAGAAAAGCAAGAAAAGTCTCCTTCCCTCTGCAGTGCTAAAGGGTAGCTGTGATGGAAGCTGCAGTTCAGGAGACTCACAGCACTGGACAGCCAGGAGCTTCTCCTCCAGATCCCTCCAAAACAGAGCTGCTCCATGTCCCTAAAGGGAAGCTTTGGCTAAAACACAACACTTCACGTTTTTCCATTAACTAATCTTAAATACACATGTGGAGTTAGTTTTAAGGGATAAGGCGAATACAAATGCAAGAAGGTCTCTGCCTCAACAGCAGTGGATTTGATGAAGAACAGGTCTCCCTTCTGAACCTTTGTGAGCTTTCACAAAAACAGCCTCACCAGCGCTCATGTAGCCAGTGCCAGCATTTGCAGCTACTCTGATCCAGCACTCCAGGAAACCAGTGATCGTCTCCAGTGCTTTGCTCCTCTGCTGCCTGCAAGATTTCATGACATGGCCAGCCCAACCTGTGCAGCCAGATCATGTGTAACACAAGGAATTCAGGAAAGTGGAGAATTGATTCTCCCACATGTCAACAGGGAACTAAGCAGCAAACATATACCTTGGTTAAGCTTATACAAACTGAGGCCACTGGTAACAGATGGAGCTAAGCTGAAAACCACACTGGATTGTGATCTCCAGCATAAGGATGCTGAGATGGAAGCACTGGGAGGCAAGGGCAGCCTGGTTTCCCTGGGCCTGCGTGGGAACAGTTCGTGCACGGCAGTCATGACCCTGGCACAGCACCTGAGAATTGAAATATGAGTGATAAGTTTTATGGTTAGGGGCTGACTTTATGACTTTTTTAACTTGTAAGGGAATTATTTGGAAAATTATTTTTTCAGGGCCTCACCATGGAGTTTTTCACTATGATGTATGTGGTCATTTAGTGTTTCAGCCTTTCAGTGCCACACAAGAGGTAAGTGGACAGGACATGGAAACTTTCCATTACTGTAGAGCATTGCAGGCCAGCAAATATTTTTTTTTTTCAAAGTACATTATTGTTAGGATATTTAGCAAATTCTGAATGGCAGATTATTTACTACATTGCAAACATTGAATATCTCAAGTATTAAGACATTAAACTCTTATTACTCTCAAATAGAAGTTGATCACATCACACATTCAAAACAAACAAACAAACAAATCCAAAAGCTGAAATAAAACTGTTTACTCTAGTGAAACAAATCTCTTAGCTCTGGAAATTTTCCTCTCTCTCTCTCTCTCCCCTCCTCCTCCCCCATGTTTTGAAATGGCAGTGGCCCAACATTCAGTAATCCAGTTTGTTCAGTGACCAAACACTCTCACGCCTGGAGGATCATCTTGAGATGCCGCACAGTGAGAACCAATTCGTGAAGCTGACATATGAGCACCCTCCGAAGGCTGCAGTACCTGGGGTGCCTGAAATGCCATTATTCTCCCTGTAAGTGGTGAATCTCAAGAGGTGGAATCACTTTTTCCCTGGCCTGTTTTCAATGGCAACATGTCAGGTTTTAATTGCCTAAAAGGGTCTTAAATTTAAAATGCTTTTTCCCAGGTTCTTGGATAATTTAAATCCTTGACTAGTTCATTAAAAGGCCATTTGTGACGAGGCAGGCTGGCGCATCTCTCACTTAGCACGCTCAGCTGAGCTAGGAATAGAAGCAAATAAACAGCAACTGCACTGCCTGACACTGAGCATGAGTGTTTGAGGTCACCCACAGCAGTGGCAGAGGGGCAGAACAGATATATTGTGGTTAAAAGGCTCCATTCTTCCTTGAACAAATATATAAGGTGAAATCCTGGCTTCAGTGAAAGCAGTAGCAAAATTCCTCTAGATTTCCGTGGGAGCAGATTTTTCTCTCAATTAGTTTCAGGGCTCCTACAAAGTGTAGCTTTAGAAGGTGCAATGTGAATAGATAGCTGATTCATCATGGTCCAGTGTTGCTCATTGGAAAACACAAACCACATTAGAGAGACAACATGCAGTAAATGCATGCTTTGGCTCAACACCTTCCTCAGTGCTTTGCACTTTCATTCTGTGTTCTGGTAGTGTCTGTGTATTACTTCAAAATGATAAAATATTAGATTAGACCCAGTAGTGGAAACCTGATTTAAAGGAGCATTCAGGACATCAGTAAAAGTCAGTTTCCTGATGAATGGAAATAGGCTTATAATAAAAATGGAAAAGATGTGTTCTTAAGGCATTCAGAGTTGACTTAGGAGAGAGGTGGGAATAGCCCCTAGTACAGGTTCTGCTTTCTATGCAAAATTAATATAAGAGCCTATTATTTTTACATTTGGAAAATATTAATATTTTCTAAAATTTTGGAAAATGTAGTGAGAAACTTATCATTAAAAAATCACAGATGATGTTTAATGTGTGCACACATACAGGTGGTTCTCATAGACAGAGCTGTCGCTATTCATATGTACATGAATAACAATAATATAGATATATGTACACAGAAATAATGAGACTCATAATGCAGCCACCCATATTGTTCTTACATGAATGCACATATAGTCTGCACGCTCACCTCTCGAATTTTACAGACCCTGACCACAAATATGTCACTGGCCAGGACTGCTTGCAAAATTCCAGTTCTTAGTGTCAACCACTTTATTAATAATTTTACTCGGCACTTACATAACCTTTTTATGGTAAATGATACCTTCTGGATGCTGAGAGATTTTCCCTTACAGAAAAACCATGCGTTTGTGGTATCACAGTTTCTTGCCACAAGCTTGGCGCTATACAGAGTTGAAAAGTTTTGCTCTGCGGTGCTGCCTAGTCTGGTGCTATACGAACATTAAATGCTGTTGATACCTCTAATGAATTTTTCAGGTGTTTGAATTTTGGCTCTTAGGAAGCTGGAAAATGAAATCTGGGAGCAAGTTGCAGCTTACCAAAAGGGTTCAGTGGTTAAGCACACTTGCTCGTTTCCAAATGCCTAGGTATTTTTATTTTCCTGATGTAGTTCTTTCCATCACAATTTAAATTAAGCAGCTTGCTTAACTTCTTTTCACACATTTCCCGAGGAGACCATAATAGGAGATGTATCTTTAAACTCTGCTATTTTTTTTAAATCTATCTGCTTCCTTCCCTCCCCCTTTTTCTCTCCCTTGGAAAGCATGTTCAACAAAAGTAGTATTTTTCTTTTTTTTTTTTTTTTTCCTGTGACAGGTTAAATTTTCCCGGTTCTTCTTTCTTGCTTCTCACTGTCACTTTGCTGTTCAGCAAAACAGTCAGAAAATGATCCATCTCTGTAAAGGTTGCTTGCTATTAAACTTAATACCTCTTTGAACTGCTGCTTCTTTTTCTTGAAGGCCTATATTTGTCTTTAATTAAAAAGAAAAGATGTGGATGATACATAGCTAGCTCCCTCTGATCTTTACTATTTGATCCCATCCACTCGAATATAAATGTTCTTTCTTGTTTATTCAGACACTAAATCAATGCAACAAATCCAAAGGTCTACTGCAGCATTCATTTGTTTGTGGGATTCTTGTTTTCTTTTCTTTAATGAATGTGTTGAAAGAGAGATATTACAATAGTTGTACCCCAAGAATTCAATATTTAAAACACAGAGCACAGAAAGGCCGTTAGGCAATTCAGCATATTTTGCAAGATAATGCAAACATCTACATTAGGAAAGCATCAAACTTGAAGAGTTAAATACCAAGAGTGGGATTACTAGAAGATGACCCTACCTTCCCCCCAGGAAAGGCAATGCTAATACACCCAGAGGATTAGCAGCCTTAATACAGGCTAAGTGTATCTGTGTCTGACTAGTCCTCTTTCACGCTATGGTTCAGTCCGTACTCCCAATCAGTTCCATTTACCGTTGCATTCTTTTTACAGGCGTGAGCTGCACCACCACTTACCGCCTCCTTTCTCCCCCAGATAATTATAATCCTCCCGGAGACAATGTCTTTTCTGCTTTGGTTTTAAAATTTTACAGTCAGATTTGTAATACAAGATGAAATTACATTTCCATATCTCCTTCTGCTAGCTCTTCCAGCTTTCCTGTTCTGCAGCTTTACATGCTCAACTCACAGGATTTCTTTTTAAGCTGGGTCTTGCTAATCTCTTCCATTCAGCCCTGTCATGTTCGTCACCTCAGGGTAGATCACACTGGAATATGGAAGACAAGGGATCTGGTATGTCATGGACAGAAGACATTTTGCTTGTTTACCCACTTTCTCTTTTGAAAATTATTTTCTTCAGATAGCTTAATGTCTTCTTCATATTGCAAGTGTCTTTCATGTCAGAGCCATTTATGAAATCCCTGCTGGAGAATTCTATCTTAAAAATTAGGCAGCTGGGGACTGGAATAGTTATAAAATAATATCATTACAATGCAATAATGTGTTAATAGTTCTGTTATAGCTTTGTAATTCCTACTGTTCTCATATCCCTGGCCTGCTATATGCTGATTTTTTTCTTACACTAAAGGAATTGCTATAGCAACATACCTTCAAACACATATGATTAATACTTTATATGCCCATGACTGACTAGATATTTGTTCTAGACATAGCATATTGAAAAACAAGATGGAATACCTGCCACAAATCCATAGAACAGAAACCAATTTATACCAGGAGAAAAATAAATCATAAATTGAATAAGAACAAGAGAAAATACAATTTCAGAGATTCAGAATACAGGCAAGTTGATAAAATATACTGCAATGCTTTGATCTCTCTGGTATATCTAAATAACTCAGAATATCACATGCTGTTGTAGTGTTATACAAAAAAAAAATCTTATTTTTTCCACATAGGAAAACAACTTCATCACTTTTCTCTACCTGCAGACAGATTTCTCAAGCCAGCAGCCAGATTCTTCCTTAGACCTCAGGGGAGATAAAGCTGTTTCAGTCTGGGAAACCAAGAACTGGTCACATTTTGCAAATCCAACTCACATGCACCTACAGAGGCCTATAGTGAAAACAATGTAAATATTCATGCTTCCTCTTAACTATAGCTCCACCTGACATTGTTCAGGTTCTCACATAACTGACTAAAGCTATTGTTCCTGGTCAGAGCAAGCAATTAGCAGCATATGATTTCTTAAAATCAAATTATACAAAATTTGCCATTAACCACAAGAGATGATAGTTACTGGAGGCTGATTAAACTAATTTTCAGAAGTCACCCAGTTTGCACTGTGCATCTAATGGCAGAATTTCCTCCTCTTCTAAAGCAAAAAGCACTCAGGTCTCTCCAGTGTAGTTACAGATTTCCTCTTTTAAAGTACTGAATAAAGAATAAAGCTGAGTCATGCAGTGAATGGGGCAGTTGTCAAGCATAAAACTGCCTTGCTATGACCTAAAGTAGCAATTCCTGGCAGATTCAAGTGGAGGCCCACACACTACTAACACTGGCTTTAAAACTTTAAAACAGGGCTTTGTGTGTGAGAGAGCTTTTACCTTGCCACAGGTAAGTTCCACAATATGGATGGACAGTGCAGCTCATAGTGAAAAACGTGGCTGTGCACCACTCAGGTCTGTGGGGCTGTTGCATCCATTTACCATCCCAGGTCCTCCAGTCCATTTCTGTCAAACTCCTTCAAAATGAGCTGTATTCATGTGCAGAATATGGTTTGCATGATGCAGGAGTCAGAGAGTTTGTCATGCAAAATGTGGAAGAGAAATAAATGGGGGCAAAGTGTGATCAAGTTCCAAAGGGTAGTGCCCAGCACAGAATGTGGAAAATGCCAAATGTCTCAGGAAAAATGGTGAAATCTGATACTACGAATTATAGCTTATAGGGAACGTCACCGGTATTGGAGAGGCTCTTTAACATTTCCAGAGCTGGGATTAAATTTCTGGCTCCAATTTCTTGATGTTGCATGTGGTGCTCACGTACTCTATAGACCTGACAGGGGTGTGTGCACAGCTCTTCTCAGTCTGTGATAAATACACCTTCAAGCCACCGGCAAAGAGAAACATCTCAGACAATCTGTCTTAAATGACACTAACAGAGTCACTGGTGTTGGCTACTTTCCTAAAAGACCAGGATTTTGTAAAGTGTCATCTTCCCACTGGCAATCTCAGGGCCTGAGAGTCAAGGTGCGTTTGCCTGCCAGACACACATCCCTTCCCAGTTAATAGGGATATGAATCCCAGACATCTCTAGGTATCTCTGACCAATTAAATAGGTAGGTAGCTGCATGGGTGAGTTTGATTTCTGACTGCTTATAAACAGCTGCTTGTCCTTTCATCTGAACATCCACTTCTTATGCCCAAGTTCTCAGATCATTCAACAAAATCTCAGTTTGCTCCGTTCTAGCACTTTTTGGGCTCACAGCCTTTTGTAGGTTTCCAGTTTTGACACATCATTAGGCAAGGGGAAAAAAATGCCCCTAGCCTCTCTTTTTAAGCCAAAATTTTTAAACTCAGATTGTAACAACATTGAAGGTTCAGACAGCCTTTTGGTATCATATTGCCACATAATTTGCACCTCAGCTTCTTTCCTGGCAATTCTGACCCACATTTTCCAAATACCTGCCTATGGTCCTGTACAACCTCTATCTTTCAATGCCTCATCCTGAGCATTTCCTCAAACAACTCTTCTCCAGTCATTTTTCCAAGACCTATAAATCTTCCAGCTCATTCCAGCTCACACAAACTCTTTTGAGAAGGGAGTGGGAAAAAAAAAAAAAGGATGTGAAATCCCGCTCTCTATTCTCTTAAATAAGCAAAATTAGGTTATCTGACAACTGTCACTATAAATGAATGAAGTACAAGCCTTTGTCAGAAAGGATAGAAGCTCGGGTCAAAAAGAATGACAAGCAACAGTCATAAATGATGGGAGGAAAAGAAATCACCTAAATTGTTGGGTAAGCCTCCACAGAAAGGTCAAAATCTCCCTTAGCCATCACAGCTAGCTTCATTAGTAGACATAAAACTTAAACAAAGAGGTCCTTCAGCACTTGTCTTTACCTAAGTGTTGACTGCCAGCTGCATCCTAACTTGGAGGAGCGCAAAGGAAAGAATGAAATAACATAGGCAAGTGGGAAGCAGAGAAAATGTCACTGTCCCCCTAAAATCCATGCCCTCTTCCTATCACACATCTTGCACCATGCATCCTTGCTGCAGAATCCCAGATGCAGAAGAAATGACAACTTTATCCTGTCATTTCAAGGTTGCAAGTCTTAAAAACCATGCTGATGAGGGGTCCCTTTTACTTTGACCTGAAAAATGAGAAGGGCTGAGGGAGGCAGAGCTGCAGTAAATTGCTAGTCAGAGATACCATTCCTGAAAATACAAGCCCCTTTCTTCTTTGGTTGTATTTTATCATTATGTTATTTTAAAATATTCTAAGCCAAGTACTGATTCCACCCCAATTTGTCTGACTGCTCTCTGCACACTGTCTAAACATAATGATCAAATTGATTACAACAGTGGTCTATCATAGGTCCTCAAAAAGAAGCTGTATTTTCAAATACATGCCTTTCCAAGATCCTTGCACCTGTCGGAAAGTCTAGGACAGTCTGTATTGATACAATGGTTTGAGCGAGTTTAGATGTGTTCTTCTAGACTGTTTATGTGTGGACAATCCCCTTAATCTTAATTCTGGCTTTTTGTTAATTTTAATTAGCAAATTCGAAATGAAGAGGTCATGGATGCAATGCAACTTTTCAATTTTTCCACATACCGAGATAGCCCAAGTTTCACTTACCTAGACCAAGAGACAAAAAACTCTGCAGAAAATGAAGATACATTTTATTTCTCACTTGTGGGTGAATATATTCCACTGTGAATGCAAAGGGATATCATCCCTTCTACACTGAAATGAGCCTTCAGATCTATGAACACTCATATGATGGTGGAAAATCTGTGGGCCTGCATCTGTTAGAGAGTACAGCAAATATGAACACGCCAAATTTTGAAAAACTGGAGGAAAAGTCACATATCCTACATCACAGCATTTGCTCTTTCTGTCTCAAGAAAATGGAAGCAAGCCAGTGGACAGTATATGGAATCAAATTTGATCTCCAAATATTTGAAAACTGTGGGATAAAGCAACTCGGGTAGATTACACAGAAATGTGTAGACATAGAATATGGCACTTACTAAATATGCTCAGATGTTTGGTAACTGTTTCTGAAGCTTTAAAGAATTTTCCATTGTGGGAAAGCCATCTGGCGGGTCATCCACAGTTGCTCAATGAGAAATTCTTTGTAAAAGTGAAAGTTAAGGGCTGCCCTGAGCCTGACTGATTAAAACCAAGAGATATATCTCCTGGCAGGGCCAAGTCCCAGAGCTTTATCAGTTTCAGTTCAGACAAGAGCTGCTGGGAGAACAGTCAGACACCCCAGAATGTTCCTGACAGACTTCAGAAAGGCAGTGAGCAATGAGGAAATGCTGTGTCAGGGACAGTCTTCTCAGACTCTGAGCATGGATGACATTTCCACACACATGCTGTGGTTATGCTATAAATTTCAAGAACTGCCTTGGGAACAAGATGAGAAGATGCCTTTGTATGCAATAAAAAGTGCTCAAAACCTTATGTTCAGATATAAAACAGCAACAGAGAGGGGCGGACTGCATAAGGAACACAAAAAGAAATGCTCTAGTAAATTTTGTTTAAAATTTCTTGAGGGTATTCAAAATACAATTTAATGTTACAGTTTACAATATTTTCTGTGTACATTAAACGTTTCTTCATTAAGGAACTGAATGGTATTTTTAAAATTGTCTGGAAACTATTAACACCTGTGTTCCTGAGCTGCATGTCCATCACCTTGAGGTGTGAAGCTTTGAGAACATCCTGAAGAGTCAGGGCTGTAAACAGTACCTCAGCTAAGAGGTAAAAGTGAGTGATAGGAAGATGGGATTTAAGAACTTGTGCGAAACATTGCCTACATCATTATATTAACATAGCTTTGTCAAAGCTTTGCCAAAAGCAAAGATAATTAAACAGGAAATACCTCAAATATGCTAGCCTACATCTCATTTGGTGTCCTTAATTCTTCTTTGGGGATGTGCTGCATTAGCCCAAGTTCAGCATTACTGTAAAATCTCTGATTTCTCTTTCCAGCTCTCCTTAGATCACCTTCCTTCGTCACTAAAGAAACCACCATTACCATTGGCCTGTTGTTGCTTCCTCTGTCTGCAGGACATCTTCCATTCAAGCTTTCTGCTGAAGAAGCTCTAGGCTCTGCCTTGATAAAAGCTCTCATCTAGGCTGTGCCTTGATAAAAGTTGTTTGTATTTTCTGCTTAAAAGCTCTTAAAGCCTTTTCTTCAGAGCAGAAATTCTCATTTCCCATCTTGAATATTGCAGTTTTCCTTCCCTTGCCCTTAACAAAGCAGTCTCACCTCCCTGGAAAGCAGCTGTCCTTTCTCATAGCTTGTGGGGTTGACTGCATCAAACCTCTCTTCACATTTTTCCAGTGGCTTCATTCTCTCTATGATACCTTTGGTTAAACTTCCAAGGTGCCCCACAATTCACGCCCTCCTTGAAATCATCTTTTCTGATACAGTTAATCCCTGATGCCAGCTTTTGTATGCTGATTTTGTATTTGAGTTTTCTCCATGAGCTGCTGAATAAATGTTCTCAGATACCTTGGTGTTTTCCTTCACATCTGTTTTCCTGTTGTCTCAACTTTACTAGTAACTCAAGACCTTGTTCTGTACTTGTGGATGCCTTTGGAAGTTTTGCTGCAAGCACGAACAGGAGCAAGAGAAAACCTCTGTTATGAAATTCTGGCATAGTGCTATAAACCTTAGCTAATGTTGTGGTTGCCATGTCATCAGTGCATTTGGTTGCATATTGTTTCTCTTTTTTCTAATTGAAAAAATAACTGAGTAAAAGCTGTTTTGAAAGAGGCTGATTTTGTGTTGAAATATGTGTGATTCACTTTTAAGGACTGGAAGTGGTTCATTGGAAACTAGTCTGAATCATAGCCTTAAAACTGAACACCTCTTGTTCTTGAAATTCAAGGTTGAAGGAAAAGTTCAATCATTGAATCTCTTTGGGTTTTAATTCTGGGCTTCATTCAAAACCAGAAGGGACTTATGTTCCAAATGAAATTTGATGTGGCCTGGGATAGTATAAATCTGACAGAAACATCTGGGAAGAGTTTTGCTGATAGAAAGAACATGGAAGTATTGTTTCTTGATAATGCACAGCATTATAAAATTAACATATTTTTTTTCTAAAATAATTTCCACTCTGATATTAAAACTGAGGGCCATTAGTCCAGAAGAGTAGCAGAGTAACTTTGAATAATTCTTTGCATCCCAATTATATGTTGTAATTTTTGTTTCTAAGAAAATAAAAGTACCTGCTGGGTAAAGCTAATGATATCCAATACCATCAAAGGGACAGTGCAATTTAGGGAAAAATATGTGAGCTTTGCAGCATTTTGTGGTCTGTTCTTCTCATACTCCCTAAGCATCCAGAAAGACAGTTTTAAGGATGTTCCAGGACATATTCATGACTACTTCACTCCAGTTTTAGTGCAGATCTGATGCTTATTAATTCCTCTAATCCTTTCCCAAACCTAATGGTACTCACTGCCTCCACAGCTTCAAATGGCAAAAGGTTGTGAAAGCTCACAATGCCCTGTGTGAAGACACCTTGTCACCTGTTTAAAACCAATCTCCTATCAGCTTCAAATGCTCTCCACTCCAGTTGTTGCAGAGAGTGGCAGAGAGAAGTTTTGTATCTGACTTACCAGCTGACTTTCAGGATTTCAAAAACCTTGATCACATCTCCCCTAACCCAGCTGTCTCTCCAAGCTGAACAATACCAAACTTTTTACCATATTGTGGTAAAGTAGCTGCTGCAAATCCGTGAACATTTTGTTGTCCTCCTCCACACCAGCTGCACAATATCCTTCTTGAGTTGTGGAGATCAGAAGTATACACCACATTCAAGATATGAGCCCACCAAGCTTTTATATAATTCCCTCCTTCTTCCTCCCTGAAGATGCCCAGCATTTTTTTGGGTGCTGCTGCATGCTGAGCTGATGATTTCCTGAGCTGTCACTGCCATCTGTGTGTTTAACCCCCATGAGGTAGACCCATCTAGATGATTTTATTTCCAGATGCATTTGTTCATATTTATCTGCATTGGTACTTCTTTGCCCCCCTTTTTAGCCCCACACTTAATTTTCTAAGGTCCTTGTGAAGTTCCTTGCCATTGGGATGGCATGTGGCTCTGTGAGAGAACTTGGTGCCATCTGCAGCCTTGGAAACTGCACAGTGAATTCCCACCACCACAACACTGATGAAGGTCCTGGATAAAACTGGGTTTAGCACCAATTCTGAGGGAATAAACTACTGACTCATCCATGTGGAAAAATTATCTGTTTTCTCTCCTTTTACCAGGTTTCACTCAATAAATGATTTTTTCCTCCAAATATAGCTCCCATAATAACTTCTGGTTATGAACCTTAAGGAATTTTGGAAACTCCATGCTATGCCCCAGGGAAATCCTATATCTGTGTGCTCATTGACAACATCACTGACAACCTCCAAGAGCTTGATCAGGCTAGGGAGGCAGGATTTGCCCTTGAAGAAGCCATGAACCTTTTCTAAAAGACCATATTCTCAATGCTTTTACCAATATTTTATGGACTATATGATCTGAACTGACTTAACAGCCTGTAGTGATATCCAAAGACTTTCCAACCAGACTGTTGCATTAAACAATGATGCCTAATCTCCATAAAGCTTGTTCTCAATGTTTTATTCATATCCTGGAGATGGGTAAATGAGGCAAGTTTCCCAAAGCTGTGTGTCTTGCTGAAAATTATTTTTATATGGTAAGTAAGACAGGCAAAGGGGAAGCCAGGTCCAATAAGTGATCACACCCACTTAATTTCATTGCTAATCAAAGAAAAAAAACCAAAATAAACCCCAGGTGCGTTATAGCCTTACAGTTATAATGAAATTAGTAGATGATATGAACTCATCATTCCAGCCAGGTTTCTTAGCTTGTATATACAGCCCTCTGAATTTCAATAAGGTGTAGTATTTTTATTTTTCTATTTTAACTCCTAATTAAGTTATGTTTGTTTTTCATTCCCACTCCACTGTTTTTTCCTTCACCCATTCAATTTTCCCTACCTTCAATATTTCTTAGCTTCTTTATTTTTCCCTCTAAAAAAGCAGCAAAAGTGCTAAATTTTAAACTTCAATAAGATACTTGCCTCTGTTACTAGAATAAATATATCCTCCACATTCGTTTGGAAATCAAAGTGCTGGGAAAAACTGGTCAATTATTGAGAAAATATTACAGTTTCAATGCCAGTAAGAAAAAAAAAATCTAAGCAATACAGAAAAAAATCCTTACAATTTGAAGTTCTTACAAATGAACCTAATTTAAGGTAAGGAACATGTGATGTTCTGATTTTTTAAAGAAATAGATCTAACGTTGGACAAGCATACATACACACATACTTTCATAGGTTGTAGTGAAGTTGTAGGAATCAGTTTTCTGAGGGTTTGCTGAACTACCTTGGCTGGCAAAAATAATGATGCAGTATCCAAGCCTGTCTTTTGGGGGTTCACTTCATGGTATTTATCAGTCTTGACATTTCACCCCCACCATGCAGTAGAAAGGTTACTAAGAGTAAAGCACAAATAGCCTGTGTTCCCAAGAGGATATTTTAATCAGAAAGAAAAACAGTAACTGCAGACTCTGATAAGAAAGGGGTCTGTGTGAGGGAAATATCAGAAATTACATGGAAGTTTTGCTCCTGCCTACAGCCAGGCACATCCTGTGGTGCAAAAGGGAATGGACCATCACTTGCTGGAGCTGCTCTCTGGAGTCATTCCTGGTGGTGCAGAGGAGACACATCCCATTCTTGCTTAGCTCCCATCACCTGTCTTTCCCATGGATTAAAAAAAGCCCAAACAAATAAAAAGTGTTTTTCTTTTCAACTATGAGGAAGCAAAATCTATGGTACAACTAGGGTCTTAGTCCCTTAATGTTTTGGTAAACACTACTGGAAATATACCTTCCATTCCTGTTCCTCCTCTGGTGTACATTTAAAATTTCCTTTTACTTTATTGTGAAAGTCAGCATTGTTCCATACTAATTTATTGCTCCCAAGAAAAATTAACCAGTGTGTGACCACCTACTTCTGCTGACTCCCACCGGGCTAAGGTGGTATGGCTGAGCTGGAGTCACATTCCAGATATTCATGACTCCTTCAGTGGCATCCCTGCCCAGCAGCTGCCTCTGGCTGCCTGCCCCTTGTCCCTGCTGCCCAGCAGTGAGACACCCACTCAAAGTGGTGGCTGGGGTGAGACTGTGACTCTTAGCCTGAAGGATGGATTTTCCCCCTATATTTGACATCTGCTACAGAATTTCCCAGCATAGCTAACTTGAAAGAATAAGTTCTGTGTGTCTGCAGTTTTGCTACTCTATTGCATTTTTTTCCATTTGTGTGACTTTTTGGTATTTTACAGCTGCGAAAGATCCTTATTTATTGTTGTTGAAAATCTCACATTTCCAGGCACACCTCATCAGCAGAGGGACTTGTGAATGCATGGCACTGTCTCCTCATGATGCAGCCTACATCATCCTGTAAGCAGACACATGCTTCCTGGTGCTGGAATTCCCAAGACATCTCTCTGCTCTGGCTTCAGCTGCAGTCTCACAGCTTTGGTTGCTGTGCAATATATACCAACAGAGTTGAAAGCCTCAAAAAGCTGAATGTTACCAGGCAGCAGCACAAAAACCGATAAAAAATGTGCCTATGAAGTAGCAGTGTCACTCTCACTGCTTGAATGGACATCACAATGAGATTGCTTGAGCCTAAGCCTGATCAGCGTCCAGTAAAAATGAAAAATAATGTTATAATAAATCAGCTTGAACTCCACTCCCCAGGTATTCAGTGACATTATGATGAATTTCTCCATTCGCATGCAATCTGCTTCTCTCTTTGCCAAAGCTTCTCCACCATATTTTCAAGTCCAAAGTTATGGTCATCAACACTGATGAATTTAACTGGGGATAGTTGAGATAACCTGGGGGTATGATATAGATGTAGAAGCCAGACATTAAAAACAAAGCTCTGCTTAGAGTGTCCATAGGTCAATCATTACTCAAGTAGAAGACTCAGTGCAGAGTTAAGTGGTTTTCTACCTTTGCCTAATGTAGTTTTTTTATCAGCCCTAAAATGATTTGTCTACATAACCCCAAACAATTTCATCATGCATTGTTTACATCTGACTGAGGTATAGTAACACTTAAACTTGAAAAAAGGTTACACTTTTTAGTCTTTCATGGCACCTTATAGCAAAATGTTCTTTATCAGGACTTTTTGCCCATGTACTATATAAAAAATGTATCATCTGAATGTGTAGTATAAATATTTATACCACATTCACTTAACCTCAATCCATCATATATATTCAGCTTTAACTATGGAAGTTTAGGGGGAGAAGTATAGCCTGCAGGGTGACTTGTCAATAGCCCATGCCTGTTAAAGGATAGGTTTTCTTTTCTTCTTCCTCTGTACCAGGGAAAGAACACAGTGGTCAAGCACAGAATTTATCATTCCAAAGCATAAGTTATTAATAAAAGACTAATTTGTTGATAACTGCCTACTAATATTTCCTAAGTTACAGACAAACACCACAAGGCATTATCCAAACTCCACTGGAGATATTCCCTGGGGTTTTCATATCTTCAGTAGGTTTTGATGGTATCCTTCGCTACAGTTTAGCTGATCTCCTTATATATTGATTGCTGCCCTCCAAATTAGATCGTTATTATACTTTTTATTGTAGCGGTTTTTAATTAGCTAGTGGAATTTAAATTTCTGTGTTCTTGAGGCTTCATTAAACAAATGGATAGAACTCGTTTCCAGTCAGCCTTAGAGGTTGAGTGTACAGTCTTTCCTACACAGGCAGGGATGGATGCTTTTGTACTACTCTTGTATTTCCAACTGTCCAGCCTTTGCCCTGCATCCTCTCTCACTAACAATTTTCATGCACCATATCCACAGAGGACTAGAGGAATTCATTAGCAAAATTTTGTTTGATTTAGTTTGTTGAAAAACATTTTTGTCCAGTCAATGGAATAGATTAGCAAAGAGATATGCTTTTTGTAAATGACACTACATAGATCACACTTAGTTACTTGACATGTTATCTAATGCTGTAAGTGTTCTTGATATAGAACTCCCATATACAGTGTTTCTTGTAAACAATTAGAAATTATATCTGAGCCCCAAAAAACCCCAGCTTTCCAAGGCTTTTGTTAATTTTCACTTAAAACTATCCAATTAATACTTATTGCAGAATGTTTATTCTTCAATCTCTTTCCAAAAGCCACATTGCAATGTACAAAAGGGGAGCTGAAAACAACAGAGTTTTTTGATATTATACCTATGAAAATGAATGTTTGGATGAGTTCAATATGGGATGGGTGCAAAGGCACTCATTAAATAAACAATTTAATTTTCCTCCTTCAGAATGACCTTGCAAAACCAGCTTTGTTACAAGAAGTAGTAACTGACTCATCATGTTGACTAGTTCAAAATTAAAAGTGCCTCTGACTTTCCACATTATCCAAGCATTGAAGGTAATAGACTCTATATTGGTAAGAAGCCAGCCAGCTCCTCTCAAGGTCATCCAGTCAGGCACTGCTATTTATGGTAGCTAAACAAGGCCAAACAACTGCAATTTTCAAAGGAAGGAGACCTAGTCAATTTGAGAGGTAAGGACTGGGAAGGAAAGCCAAGTCACCCCATTGTGGGGCAGGAAGGTGAACACAGTGAAGCCATCTGGGGCTTAGAGCAAACCTGCTTCAACTGCCCAGTGTCATAAAAAAAAAAAAAAAAGAAGGATGGATTATAAAAATGTAATAAAACTGTTTAGGGATTTATCCTTATTTCAGTTCTATTTAATGGCTTTACTTTCCAAGAGAAGACATCAGGCAGAGGATATTTTAAAATATTATAACTGCACAAGATCCAAGTGCAAGGGGGATTTTCTTGGAGGGTGTGGCATTGCAGGATTGTTACCTGTCACTGAGGGTTTGTGTTGTACACCCTATGGGCTTTCTGAATGTGCCATACATGTGGCTCTCTGTGGCCACCCTGCAAGGCAGGGACATTATCCAGCCTCCCAGGAGCTGGCTGGAGTGCAGCTGCCTTTGGTCACCTCACTCAGGTGAGTCCTGACAGCCTGGCTCACTCTCTGCTCCTGCTCTGCTCCTCCTGCTCCTCCTGCTCTGCTCCTTCTTGCCACTGCCTGACAGATGAATCTTACAGCAGAGAAATGCTCAAGAACCAGTAGTATCTTTACATACACTCCTTGTGGACCCAGGTCATTCAGACTTGGAAGAGAGCAGGTTCAGAGGGCTGTTTGCATTCCCATCGCAAACATCCAATGTGTTTACCATTATTCTTCACAACACTGAAGAACAAGAGCAGTAAGAAATGAGCTCTGCAGCTTGATAGCATGATAGCAAAAAGATAAAACTGTATTCAGGCTAAACAGGGAAGCTGCTATGTGAAGCCTGAGGGTTTCAGCTACAAAGCCAATGTTAAGATTATGATGATCAGATGGTTTTCCTACACAGCGAAAAGAAGAGGACAATCAAGCAAATTAGCAGAGGGAGGAGACAGTGCATGCCTGGAACATGTGCAGTAAACCACAGAATTCATTATAAATTGTATCTGTGTGTACATTTGCTAAGCCAGCTGTGTATAATATTTTAGATATGCTTCAGGGTTGTTTTGTACCAATAACTCTTTAAATAGTATTCTGTTTTTACACTGAGTCTGTCCTTTCAGTGTACTGAAGCTCACCATTTCTTTGACAAAACCATATCAAATAAATAATCCACTGCTTTGATGTTTTTGGTTTAAGGAGAATGAAAACAGCATTCTGCCAGTAAATGTTGCAAGGAATTCTGCTTTCCAGCACTTACAACAAGCTGTTACTTTTGCAGTCACATCTGCATGCACATCTCCAATCAGTGTTGTTATGTGCAGTTATGTTATGTTGCATCAGATGGTGTTACGTGCATGCAATGTGGACATACAGCTACCTAGCTACCTGCTGTGTCTAGGTGCAGATAGATACCGAGATAGATAAGTATCCTCTCCCCTAGTAGATAGATACACAGGTATCTAACTAGCTGGCTCTAGAGAGATACATATATTTGTCTATCTAGGCAGATAAAGGCATCAGGATGCAGATAATCTATCTATCTATCTATCTATCTATCTATCTATCTATCTATCTATCTATCTATCTATCTATCTATCTCTAGATCTATATTATTACCTATCTAGATATGCAAATATCTATCTAGACTGATGTCTAGATGGATCCAGACAGATAAATATCTCTAACTGTATAGATCTGTGTCTACATCTGATGTCTATCTGCTCCCAACCAGATAAGCATAGATCCTGGATACTGGACCAAGACATGTAATTCAAACACTTGCTGGTTTAACTTCATCAATTTCAGTCCAGCACGGGAAAGTGACGTTCTCCCCAAACTACCAGCATGGATGGAAGGAAGCAGTGTTGCTCACCACCCACCATCTGATAAAGCTGTGCTGCTAAAACAACAGGAATCTGACTGGATTTCATCACTAGTCTCTCTGATTCTTCGTTTTCTTGGAGACATTTAATTTAGATTACTGTTAAAGTAAATTAAATTAGTATTAACTTTGTCTGTGAAAATGATAATTCAGAAAGATAAATGTATTCCTCTTGGCATGCATGAAAATGAAATTATAAGTTGTCCAAATCTCAATGCAGATGTACCCTTTCTAATGAGTTATCACCAATGTGTAAGTCTATTGATTACATCCCTTGGTTGTCAAGTGGGATTAGAGAAATCAGTCTTTGATTATGTTCAGAGATGAGTCTGTGATAGCACTCTGGTTCTAAATTATACCTGGGCAGAAAAAAAATGTGGAATGTCCCCATCATATTAGGTGGACACAGGTCTGAGCAAAACTGACAAGCTGAGATGCAGTTAATCAGATTGGCTTTGCAGGAACTGGCTGAACATTTTTACCAACTATATCTAGTCTAAATGATTAACTGAGCAGAAATAAATGAGACAGAAAAATATTTAATAAAAATCTAGTTCAGTAGTACCTATTAGACTGAGGTTAGCTTCCTAGGTCCCTGCTGTTTTTTAGCAAATGGAGGAAAAAGAAATGGCTCGTGTTGCCATTGTATGCCTAATTTTGCTGATGATTATCATTTCAGAGGGGCTGAAAATTGTGTATTAATCTCCAGAAGATCTCTATTACACCTGTGGTTAAGATGTACCCTATCTGACTTAATTTTTAGTGAGTACTATCTGAACACCTGGCTTTTGATGTTCAAAATAATTTAAAATAAAGTCTTATTTTGTAGTGAACATGAGGCATCATCTGCCTGCCATGTGCTTGTTTACTACCTCCAGCTCCATTTCATAGTTATTCCTAAATAGAGCAATATATCTAACTAGCTATGGTAAAATTTCTGTCACAGTGACTCAGTCCTAAGGAAACACATGAGAATATCTGTAGTAATGTAAGTTGTATGATCACCTAAGTGCCCAGTGTGTTCTTAGAAGAGGGACATGGCAAGCACGTATTTAACTCATCACTAGTTCAAAACACATTTGAATCTCTAAATAGGATGGAACTAAAAGATGAGTCTCGCTGGATAGAAGGTCAGTTTTAGCCATTGTTAACCATGATGTGGTAGTTAAGGTGACATTTTCCTAAAAGGAATAACAAAGACTGTCTTTACATCCTCAGCCTACTCCTTTAGGCATGCTGATGAGTATTTTGTACAAATTCTGGTTCTCTTCAGATGAGATTGTGTGTTAAATACAGATCAAGACATGTTTGTCATGCACAAATTATGATTTCTTTCAATCATGACATGTTATATGGAGATATCACAGTTGAGTAATTCACATGGTATATTTAAATAGTGTATTGTGGAGTCCTGTATTTCTGGAAATTTCTGGGGTTTCTGAAGGGCAAAATCAAAACAAGAATGTAAAAAAAAATGAAAATCCTACAGGTTTGGGCCACTCCTTTCCCACAGAGCTACACAAGCATTATTTTTATTGTGAAGAAAAGACTTTGATCCATGTCTTTGAAGCACTGTACACGTTCCTTCACAGACCCTGTTGCTTCAATGTTTTCAAAGAATAATATTCACTTTGAGTTCTCCTTGTGTCAGAAAGTCTGCCCCCACTGACACTTCTACTATGCTGATGGAGATAATATCAGTGTCTTGTACCATATATTTTCCTCATATTCATATAGGGTAAAATGATATAACATACCAATTGGTTTCATTTGGGTCATAAACATGCCTTGTATGGTAGGTCTGAATCTCCTAAAGGTGCAGTAAACTATCTGCCTTGCCAGACATATATCAGCATTTTATGACAGCAAAATCGGAAATCATAATTTAATTTCCCCTGGAAAGATTTGTCCCAGCTTTTCAATGCGCAGAAGGCCAGAAAATGCCAATATTTGCTTTTTACCAACTCAGAAGAAATAGTTTTCTTCTGCTCTCTTCCCTCCCTTTCCATCTCACATTGTTTTTCTCTGTATGTACAATCTGTCCTTAAACCATATTGGCTCTGATCTCTGACTGCTTGCTAGGCTAGTGAAGGGGAGTGAAATAGCACACGCACAAAGAGTCCTATAGTGCAAATGAGGATAAAGGAAGAGGGAAGAACATGGAGTCTGTAATGCTCCACCCTTCTCGTACACATCAGAGCACAGCACATCACAGCCAGGGTTACACTGCGCCATCATACGAGACATGTTATAAACTTGTGGAATAACTCCACTGAGGGCTATGCTTATCCCCCACAAACAAACATCTTCTCTTAAAACTCAACCAGACACACAACAAAATCTCTAAGATGATTTGCAGACAGTGCTAGAAAATTGGATGGAAGAAGAAGGCACCCTTTGAAAGAGGCCTAATACATATTTGTTTCTAAAATGGAGGAGGGTAACAGCAAACGTTACCAACAGATCCTGTAGAAGTGACAGATATTCAGTTGAAGCATCTAGTGAAGAAATCAGGATGAATACTTGATGGATGTTGAGTGAAGTATTTGAACTCTTTCATCTCTGGTTCAGATATTTTCATAAGCTGTTTCCTGATGAACAATCATAATTCCAGTTACCCAGAGGACCATTAGGTAGAAAAACCCTAATCTTGCCATTCTCCCCACAACAAAACCCTTTCTGCAAAGTTCCTCTAATTTTTAAGATGTGAATTCAGTCTATCAAGAACACATTTTTTCTTTGGCTAGCTCCTAATAAAATTCTATATATAGGACGTTAATATTATGTATTTTATGACTACATTATTCTATCCATGTTTTGCTTCATCTTTTTGGGATTCATCCATTCTTTTGTTGCCATTGGACCCTGCGTCCTTCATTGTTTATCAGAATAATTAGATCAAACAATAATTCAGATTTACTGGAGCTATTACAGCTCATTCAGTTGGTTCCCAGAGAGTCTTGGAAGTTGGACAAGCTCATATTTTACCTTTTTCTTTCCCACCAAGGCATGTGTGAATTGCCTGGCAAACTCATGGTGCTGCACTAAACTGCTACTTGGCACAATCGAGTTTGATAGCTGACCACAATTTCCCTTTCTCTACACACCAGTGAGAGTGGGAGAGCTCGGGCACTGCTCAGTTTCTCCAAATTACCAAAGAGCACTAAGTTTCACTGTGCAGAGAGCCAAGTTTAGTCTGCCTGGTCAAAAACAGCACTGTGCACAGGGGTGGCTGGGTATCAAATTAAAGGGAGATGTAGTGAGGGGGCAATAAGGGTCTAACCATGCAGAGGACCCTCTGGAGAGAAGAAGAAAGGAAAAGACTTGGTTTTCCAGCTGGTGATACAAGCTCAGGGAGCACAGGACCTCTGCTGTGCTCTGAGCACTGCACTCCGCTGGCTCCACCACCACTGCCACACTGGGCCTCAGGGCACCCCCTGAGCAGCCTGACAGTGCTGGGACTTCTGTCCCACTCGCACACATGGGGTGGGCACCGACTCCTGGGATACAGACAGGGCATCTGACACTACCTTAAGCTCTTCAGATCAGTGTCTGGGTGTCTGTGCCAAGGAACACAGCACTGTAATTCTGCTTTTATAATGATAGTGTTGGACTCCCACATGTTCTAAAGCAAACACACTCGCCCCAGATTACTACTACTGGTGGAAAGCTCACAATATGGGAAGAAAACAGTGACTTTCTTGAAGGATTTAAAGAAGACCACACTGCTTCTTTGTACCTCTGCACCATACCAGAGTGGAAACCTCTTGAAGGCCACCTATACCTTTTTTTTTTCATTTTCTTTTTTTTTTTTTTAAGGAAATTAGATATCAGATCTGAAATGTTGAGGCTGAACTGTCAGTTTAAGATTTACATAAAGCAGAGCTCTGGAAAGGCTGCACATCTCTTCAGCATGACTTCTCTTGGGAAACAGAGTTTTAGAAAAATGTCTTGAAACTTGAGAAATGTAAAATAAAGAAAGATTACTGTCAAATAACTGGTTCATGGAAAGCATCAGTCGTATCTGAGATGATCTGTAATGAGCTGTATGCTGATTAAAATAAAACAGTAAATCTGAACTACTTGGTGCATATTTTATCATCTATGTCTTAATATATCACCAGTTAAATACGCTTGGTGACTCTGAGATGATCAGCTGCATAGGTCCTGTGTCTCAGCTCTCCAAAAAGAAAGCCATGGCACTTCATTTCCAGCACGCTGGAAAACAGCCCATTCATCACTGCCACTGGGACTGTAGTTACCTGACATTTTCCTGCTAGGGAGAGCAGGGGATTTTGCCAAGAGCTATTTGCTTGCTCACTGCTGCCATAGAGCTTTGTTTTTTCTCCTGTGGTTGGGATGCTGTGCTCAGCACATAATAACCAGTGCACGGGGCACATGAGAGAAGGAGCCGAAGAGATATCAAGATGTAATTGAAAATCTGTACCAGCAATCAACAAAAAAATAGCCAAGTTAGCTCAGCCAGATTAACAAAAAAGAAGAGATTGCAAAAGTCAGAATGAAGCAGCAGATTGTACATGTGCAATGGCTTGATGGCAAATACTCATGCTCTGATTTATATTTTTTTCACCTTTCCCAGGAAAGAAAATGTCAGGATCACAAGCAAGTAGAAACCAGAAAATTACAGTGGAGTTGTACTTCTTCTATTTCCTTATTGTTTTCTTGGACTGGCAAAATGTGCTCCAATTCAGACACATTTCTGAAGTGAACCACAAAACATAAGAGGGACAACAGGGTGAGAAAGTAGGAGTAAAAAGGAAGGGAGAGGAAAGAAATGTGGGCTAGCAAATGCACTGCAGGATCAGGTAAGTATGCTGCTGGCATTCCTGACCTGGGTATGTACATGTCCAGGGAGATTTCTGATGCTCTGTGGCTCTGATAAGCAGAACACCTTGTTGTACGTTTGGTTTAAGAAAAAGCAAAATCAGACAAAGGAGAGTGTCAGGTCCAACATTTGATAAACTTGGCCTAAAACTGAGCATCGGTTGAGAAATTAAGCTCTTATGGTTTTCATTAGATTAACATATGCATGTGCTGATAAGGAATCGCTTACCCAAGCCCTAGAATTGAAATGCAGATCCAACAGTCCCCAGAGGGAGACCCAGTGCTTCCCCTGCTGTCTCATTTTCCATTCCTTCTTGTTATAAAAATACATCAACTGCCTCTTAAAAGAATAATGAACAACTGGCCTCTGGTATAAAAAGTGACACCAAATCATGGACACGCACAGTTTTCTAAGATATATGTGCTTTTCCCATAAGCAAAAACTAGAGAATTAGTGGAAATCCAAATTGTGCTCTCCCCTTATTCCATACTAATAATGTCTCCATTTAATTTTTGTTACACTTTTCCCAAGAGATTTCATAATTATAACTAGCATTATGTCAAACTAGATAATACAGAATGAAGTGTTCACACAGTATATTTTTCATCCACATTTCACAAAAAAATTAGGCAAAATCCTGGCACTGGACATGATGCTGTATCCAGGAACATGTAGGTAATAACAGGACCTAGGAGACTTTTATTTTATGAAACTGTACATAGGATGCATAAGATGTGCCTGCTTAGCTTTGGCTCACCATGTCTACAGAAAGCAAGATCCTCACAATTGTCATCTGCAATCATCCATTTTTCATGTTCTCTCAGAAGAAAGAACCTTTCTGCTTCATGAGGAGCTGCTGAACATGGCTAGAGCCTGGTGTGACATCAGGGGTGGATCGTGCTTGTCCCTGCACAGAACACAGGGAAAGGCAAAGAACTTTAGGATAAAGCTGTTCTGCTAAGCTGCAACTTAGAAATCCTAGTTCTCAATACTAAACAGAGAAGATACACCTCTTCACCTATCTCCTGTAGAATCAAAAATTCCTCAGAAAACTTCACAGAACTTAGTCTCATGTGGGGCCCATCCCCCTAACACCCATTCAAAATAACACCCTGGAGAATTAATGACATCCTTCCCCTCAAGAGACCCCTCACCCATCCACCCCAGGCTCTGAGTGCCAACCACAGCAACCACGAGGAGAACACCAGTCAAGCTGCTTTCAGGATGGCAGCAGGAAGGAATTACAGAGACTTTCTCTTTGGCCACAGTACTGCTTTTCACATCCAGAATTTCAGATAGAGAATTATCCAGAATCAACATGATTTGGCACCATCAGGAGGGTAACAAAGACCCCAAACAGATGCTGAGCTCAGAGTCTTGTGTAACCATTGCTGCCTTAAACTGAGTCAAAGTTAAGACACTAGCTAGGCTGAAACTTTTTGTGAAAACATGTGACACTCTTTTTAAACAAAAAAAAAATCTTTCTTCAAATGAATTTTCATGAAAACAAAATTTAAAATATCTTTCCACTATGCCCAGAAAACTGGCTATTTCTAATTTTTTGTACATATAAACATTATCTGTACATGTGTTTTACTATAGAACTGTAGGTACCCAACTTGGAAATGTAGGTGATTGCTAATATAAAAATTAATGTAGATTTTTAGGGGGTTTTGGGTAATGGAAATATTTCTTTTGTGTTTGTGAGAACATCAGGTATTGTTTGAATTATTTTATATCAACTCAGTGTTTTCCAAAAGAGAATCCAGTCAAAAGAAAGTTCAGAATGTAACTTCACTCTAAATGTAAAAATATATAAAAAATACTAGGGAAAAAAGCCCTGGCTGCATGACAGAATGCTTCTGCAATCTGAGCCTCTTTTTTCTAAACTGTTCTTTTGTTTGTACAGGCACTTCTCTTTTTCTTTCTTTTTTGTGAAATATAAGTTCTTAAATTATGCTCTTCTGATTCATCAGGCCTCTTTGTTGTACTCTAGGAGCAATATTCCCCCTCAGTGACTTATTTTTATCTTCTTTAATATTGATAGAGGTAAGACCAGAGAGGGAAAGCTTTCTTAGCTACAGTGCTAATATTTAGCACAGAATTCACTTGGTAGCAACAGAGCTTTAGCCTGGGCTGCCGAGCAAGCAATAAACCATTTAAATGGCTCGGGGACCACTGGGGCCAGGGCTGTGCACAATTCATGAAGCCAGGCCTGCAAAGGCTGCTACTTGGATATTGCTTTCGATGCCTGGAGCTTCCTATATGCATCCGGCCGAGCCTCCTTTGTAATCCTTGATATTGATCGATCCTCAAGAGCACTGCCGTGGGCAAGGAGCTGGAGCTGGGGGTCAATGCCAGAGCCAAAAGCACCTGCCATTCCCTTCAAGGGAGGGTGCTCGGCTCAGGCTCCCGCTGCTGCCGGGTCTGGGAAACAGAGCCACAGCCAGAGAAGGAAGGAGAGTGGGAACAGACAAGGAGATGACATGAAAACCAAATAACAACAAGGCTTCGTGGAGCCCTGGTAATAAAAGACCAAGAGCACCCTGTGATATAGTGATGGCTTCTGCCAGTATGTTCTGCACATAACAATAAAATCTATTTCTTTCCCCATTTCCTACCTCCCTTTATTCATTTTCTTGCTTACAGGACTTGCCAGGACCCCTTACTGTGCTTCATTTCCATTACTCTTTCCAGTTTAGTTGCTTTAGTATCAAGAACATTTCTTTACTTTTTTCCTTCCTTTTTTTTCAGTACAATAGTCTAGGGTATTTTTATTCCTTCACGCTTGATAGTAATTTTCTGCAGTCATCTCTGGCCTCTGTGGCCATTTAGAATGATTAGCAGTTTTCAAGAGGTAATGAGTTTCTATCTTTTCTTTCTCCTCCTCTCTCTTTCCCGCTCTGCTCCTTTCTTTGGCACTGTCTTTCAGTTATTTAAAATAAACAGACAACTGCATAATTATCAACCTTAATGCCAAAAAAGAAAATAGAATTGAGCCTTCCAAATACTAAGTAAAGAGAGGACGAGCTTGATAAGTATTGCTACATTTTCTTTCAAGACATGGGGTTGGGATTTCTTTTCTTCTCCATTTAATTTCTGTTTAGGAACAAAAGATTTTTGTGTTTGCAAGAAAGAGGGGATGAGTGATTTTAGATTTGCATTTTCTCTTTGCTAGAGCCTGGCACTTTACTGAAAATAAAAAAAAAATCCCATCTTACAAAAGAAAGCATCTGTTTAAATAAAAAGCCACTTGAGAAAAAAACCATAAAAAATAATTATTATTTTTCCAAAGCAGGAGTGAAATATCCAGAGGTCAGTAGAAAATGACTAGCACTCATTTAAAGGTGTCTGTTTCCTTTTTCTGAAACCTCCATTTTATCTGTGGGTAAAAATCTACATTAAATGATCCATTCTCATTTCACACAAAATTACTTGCCTCTTTAGAAAAATTGCAGGAGCATTTTAAATATATTCATTTTAAGGAAGCCTATTTGTAAGAGTTTGCTGACCATATACGAAGTAGCGCTCGAAGACAGTATCCAAGCCTGTCTTCCTCTGGAGCTGGCTGTGGTCCAAGCAGGATGGGGAATCAAGCAGGAGTGGGGTGAGAGCTACAAGGCAGAGCGGTCTCTTGTTCATGGGTGCTGTTGCCTGCCCCAAACAAGTGCCTAGGAGGGGGCTTCTGTCTCTCACCTGGTATAGAACGGTGACAAGAGGTGTGGCAGTCTCATCATTTGCTCTTCTCGTTGCCACAATGAGCCTTGGTAACACCGCCAAGATGCCACTTTCAGGTCTCTTCATTTCCCTTCTGTTCCTGGAGAAAAACTTGCATTGTTTTCCATTTATCTGATACTGAAGACTTTCCCGTTTTCTTTTTAAGACATCAGTATTTTTAAAGATCCTGTGGACCTTTTGGGAAAATATACATAGTTGCTTTACCTTTCACTTGAAGCCCTCCAAGGACAGCAGGTCCTCTGTTCTGCTGCTCCTCAAAAAGCACAAGTGAACCAGAAGATAACATTGAAATACCATAGAAGAGCTGTGCTTGCTGATGGTTCATAAGTTAGCCCAAGCCCAAGACCAGTGCGAACAAGCAGCCTGGATTCATCCAGTCTATTTTAGGGACAAACTTCCAGCTCTCTGAATGCAAGTCATGCTCATTCTCTAGCCTGAAGGCCAGGGAACAATTCCCAATTTATTTTATTTATTAGTAAAAATGTAGCCAGGGAGATCATTGTCCTAAAAAAACCTAGTCAGCATTGGCATACTTTATTAATTATTATTATTTCTTGCATCTCTTGTCTTAATAGAAGACTGTCTTTGACAGGACTTTTACAAAAACTAAGTAAGTGGAATTTGACCCAACAGGAACATTAATGTGGGAGATCCTGCACAAGCTGCTTTTTTTTGTTACAGAGCACAAAGCCAGTGCAGCTCCAGTACTTTCTCTACTGTTTATTTCTCCCTCAGTTCAATCTCATCCCCTACATTTTTCAGTTGTCACACTGAAGTATTTTGGCAGAATTCACACGCCTATCGAGGTTTGGCCTGGCTCATGTCACTTTACCACACTTACACACTTGTATATGCTTCAGCCTTACCATAACAGAAACTTAACACACTGTAAATAAACCCTATTGTTTTTACCCATGTGCAAGCCTATTATCATTAGCCTTAACTTCACACAGGGTGAACATGTTCTGACTTATACAACACGATTTTTCCATTCTCCTGCTGATTTCTCTCAATATTTTATTTTAAGCTTTTTGTAGCTGAATATAGGCCAAACTTGGGATACTTCATCTGCTCACACAGAAACAATCTACTCGATTCCAACTGTGAGCCCAAGTCAGTCAGATTGCACAAGAAATGGAAAAAGAAATTGGTTGTATATTTTTTCAGTAAGACCTTCTGGTGCAAAGGAGCCAAATTTTCCAGTACCATGCTGCTGCCCAGGGGACACAGTATTTTCTGCAGGGAGGGAGCCTGCTGGGCTCCAGCTGATCTCACGCAGAAAGGTGCCTGGTGCCTGGCCCAATCTACACCAAAAGGCAGATTCAAGGAATTCGGATGGCCTTTGGCAGACTGGGTGAAAGACTGAGTCACTTCTGCAAATGGCACAGTCCTGTGGTTTTGGGGATTTTTTTTTTGGTGTCACACCTTTGCTTTTAGCTTCATACAATGCTATACTGTAATATACAAGTAAGGACTCTATTTCTCAAGGATCTTCTTCCCATTTTGGCGTCTTGGAGAATGATAAAATAAATTCTTTAATTTCTTCTTATTTTCTTGTGAAAAGTCAACAGAATAAATTTACTTAGGTATACCATGGGGAATTAAGTTACCTATTTTCCTGCCTTTTTTTTCCTTCCCCTGGATGACTATGGAACAGTACATAAAATGCCCCAACTTAGGTCTCACTAGAATGAGCTTGAAGAAAAATTACTTTCTTTCATTTTTTGCAATAATATACATTTGGTTTCTAAGGATTGAATTGGCTCTTGCACCTCCAACATCACATATGGGTATCCTGTTCAAGCTGGTCTTTTCTTTGACCATTCTCAGAACCATTGTTTTTAGAGATAATAACTAATTTCAAATCTGGTAATTTAAAATACACTAGCAATGATCAGATGCATTTATTTTCTCCAGTGAACTGAATTAGCCATGAATTAAGATTATTGTGGTGAATGGTTATGTGTTAACACCTTGATACAAAATAATGTTAAAAGAGGTCCATTTTGCAATGTGCTAAGTGCTACAGTATATTTTCACATGAATATCTGGAAAAGGAGAAGAAATAATATTGTCATTTAAATAGCTTCCAGTTACGAGTTTAGCACCTCAAAAAAAATGAAAGACATTTTCTTTTGAAGTCTTTCCTGCCAAGCATGAGTAAAACAACAGGTCTGCATTCAGACTCTGGCTCATGGGTATTCATTAAAACAAATAAACAAAGAAATGGTAAAGAAAGCATTACACAGCTTAAAGCCTGGTCTGGTATCAGATGAATAATAAATACATTAGTGTTGGCTGAGCAATGGCAAAATACATTTCTACATTCCAGGAGATAATGAGCTCACTCAAGGAGCCTTGTGTATGAAAAGAGATTTCTGAAGAAACACATCACAATATAATTGAGAATTTGTTATTGCTAATCCTAAGGCTTCGAATTTACATCCCCAACTTTTCCTTTGACTTGTCTCAGCATACCCTGTGTTGCAGTAAATACATATAAGTGAGCCAAATATGAGTGAAAGAAGGACATGCAGAAAACACAGTGCCTGGAGAGAGGTCCTAGAGTCTACTAGAACAATCACCCATTTGCTCTCATACAATACATTATGTTTAGGAGTGGCAAGATATTTTAGTAACAATTATTCTTTTTTTAGGCTTTTTTTTTTTTTTTTTTTAATGCTAAACCCTGGCCAACATATTTTAAACCTTATGGATGCCAAGTGACAAAATGTCTTCAGTCTTTTAGCACACACTCGTAGTAATCATAACAACATTTTTGTATTATTATAGGCAGTATTGGCAGTGTGTTCAATTGTGCATGGAATAAATAGCTCACATTAGCAGTTTGCCTTAAAATTCATGTGATGCTAGCAGCCAGCTTAATTAAGCGCATCTTTCTGGGAGATCAGTAATAACAGTAATGAATGAACCTGCTGCTGACCTGCAGTGACGAAATGTCCTTCAGAACATTTCTGAGTTTGAAACTCGGTGTCACCCAAAGCTACCTGCTCTGTAAGGCTGTGATTGGGAAAGGCAGCCAATACCAGCAATATTCATCTTAGTGTGATAACTATCCCTTTCTTCCTTCCTGGCCTTGGTCAGTTTATATCTCCCACGATCTTCCATTGTTTTCCACTGATGGGATTTTCAGTATAGTTGTTCAACCAGATGAGGGGCTGCTATGTGATTAGGTGCCTGAATTCTTCCACAAAAAACATATTTAAGAGTAGTTGAGATATTTTGGCCAGTAAACCAGAAGCAAGAAGCAGCCATTTGGTTTCACAAAACTAAATGTGTCTATTCAGATCATACCAACCTAAAACATGTGTGAGGGAAGGAGAAGCAAATACCTTCTGCAGGAGAATTGTCTCTGATTTTAGAAAAAAAATCCTTTTCAAATAAAAAGCAAAACAAAGAACCTTTTCACTGGAAAATTCCCAACTAACTCTAACATTGACAGATTGTGACTTCTGAGAAAAAGCCAAAAACAAACACAAAGACATAGAGACTGGAAAACTTGCCTTGCAAGGAAAAAAATGAAAAAGCTGAGGGCAAACATTTGACAAAGATGGAAAGACAAATAGATGTTTAAACATATTTGAACTGCATAAACATCAAGCACAGAGAGAATCTTGGTAGTTAGACATGCTGTCATAGAACAGATTAAGGAGACTTGTAGTCATGGGGCAGCCTAACAAGACAGGAAGTCAGAGACACAGATCACATTTTTATGGGTGGTATCTATTTTACTAATAGCAGTAGAAACATCAAAAAGGTTTAAAGTACACTGCCTTATCGTTTGGGACTTAGAGAGGGAAGCAGAAAACAAATTAGACAAATGGAAAATGTAAAGAATAAAGTTGATAGGAAATATAGGAAAAGTACAGAATATCCTATATCCTGTATATCCTTTATATAGTAAGGAAATGTGAACAGCTTAACAGAGAATTTTCTGATTTTTCATTTCTATCTCTGGTCCAGAGACCAGAGTATAAAGAACCTGAATAGCATGCATGAGACACCATAGACACAGAGGATACATTGCTGACAGGCTGTCATCATTGGTGACAATTATTTAAATAAAAACTAAAAAGTTCCAGGAAAAGGCATAGGCAATAGCTAAAACCAGAAACAGTAAGCAAGAAAAAGGATTTGGGAGAAACCACAGTCTCCTTCAGCAGTTTAAACTATGTCAAAGGGCTCAGTCAGGAACAAAATATACAGCAAGTCAGTTGTAAAGAGAAGACATATTAAGGAAAACCTTTCCTTTTTCTTCTTTTACTTTTCATTAATTAGTAGCAGTGATATCAACTAAGCCAAGCAGAGGACAAATGAAGAGACTAGAAATAGTACCTTGCACCCTGAAATGATGACCACTTATGTAACACTCCTATTTCCAAGGGAAAAAAGAGTTTTATATTTAACATTATTAAGTATACAACTAAGAATCACAACCATCAGAATTAAGATTTTTTTTTTTATTCATCACAGTGTCAAAAGTTTAACAATGCTGGCTACGCAAAGCTTAAGTGGAGAAAATCTAGAAATCACAAATAATGATGAACCATAAAGTGCAGTACTGACACCAGTATGTGCTTTTGCCCCAGATGGCCATCAAACAAATTTTGAATGAATTAAGATCAAGTTAATGGCTCAAGAAAAACCTTTAAAATGTACATAAAACCATAAAGGACCACAAAGAATCAAAGTCTCAAAATCAGGAGGAAGAAGGACAAGTTAAAATATTTTCAGTTGTCTAGAGACAACATTTCTAGGACTTTCTTCAAAATATTTGGAGCCTATACCCCAGTAAGCAAGCAAGGAGTCCAACAATAGGTAAGGGGGGAGATGGAGCAGAAGATATTGGGGTTCAGTTGAGTTCTCTGCAGAGTTGCTGAGGTGCATTGGGCATTTGCTGCTGATCTGACATGGTAGCAAAGCTCCCCCATAACTGTGTTGTGGAGATAAAACAGAAGAATAAATATTTCCATGCACTTATCATGTGTAGCTTTGCTTCAGATTAAGTCTTTGAGTGTTACTGGTACAGGGCCAGACCACAATACTCACACAATCTATACATAATCTGCCTGGGCAGAGTTCAGAAAAAAAAACAGATCTGGATTTCATTTCTTTTGGTCTTGAGAGAGCTTGAGAAGTTTAAAAAGCAAAATAAAACCAACTAAACCCTCTTCACCTCCATATCCGCCCCAAGGAGCTGTGGAAAGCAGAAGATTCTTGGGGAATTACACTGATAATCTCCCCTGCTCGCTTTCAGGGGTCCTTATCCAAACCCTGGGGCCTGGAGCACAAACAGTGCCTTGTTCTAAGCAGCAGTGGCTGAACTCTCCTGCCATGTGGTGACACTAGTTCAGGGGAAAAGAAAAGGGGAGGGGGAAGGGGAGAAGCCCTGCCGTTTCCATCAGTCAGACAGACAGCGAATTGAGGAAGGAGCAGAAGTTGTTTAGGACTGTCTAGCAAGTGACAACTGCTTGATTGGCAGAGAGCCACGATGAGCATGCTGTGCCTTTAAAATAGGTGTCTATCTTCAGCCTGGAATATATTCAAATCAGGTTGCATAAAAAGCTGTTCCAGCTACTTACAAGCTACTTACAGTAATTAAAAACATAGAGCTGCCTTTGTCTCCCAGAACCTGCACAGAATAAAAAGCAAGCAGAGCAAAACAAAACAAACAAAAAAAGCAATTCCCAAGGTCAGTTCTAAGGTATTATCATCCTTTTCTGCATATGAAATTTATGTTTACATACATAGGGCAGCACAAAGTTACTTCTCAGCAGGTCTTGATGACATACACTGCAGGAGGTGAGGGTCCTACAAAACAGAGGAGGACTTAGTCTATGCAATTTGGATTGTGAAATACAGGCAGGGACTCATTAGTCAAGCCCCTAGTAGGCAGGGGTGGGCAGGGAAACTATTATGCTCCAGCCTCCGGCTCATCTTGCTTTTTTCCTCAGATTTGCCTACATTGGCCAAAGATATCATACATCCAGGGATCTGATTTCTGAGTGCTCCTGGGGCACTTTAGCAGTGTGAGGCCCAAAATAAGAGGAACTGATTCCAGAAACTTGATTCCACCTGACACACAATCCTACTCCAATTTTCACTGGGAATGTCTGAATGTACTCAAGGAATGGAGGTTTCTCAGTCTTCCCCAGTGCTCTTCAAAGGTGTGCACATGTGGAACAAAATAAATTAATTTATTGAAGGGTTTTCTGTCCCAGTCTGGTCTGCTTGCAGACATGCACCTCATTTGAATGTCAGGAGGACAAAAGAGCAGCATTCCTTCCACAGAAGCAGCCTCCACACTCAGATGTCTAAAGTGGTGGAGCTCTCAGCCAGGTACTGTTGCTGTGCTTTAATTCCAGACCACACAAAAAGGAATAGGAAAGGGACTAAATATATAGCTGGGTGATGAGCTATTAACTTTCTCACAATTTTGAAACATGGAAAGAATGACAGTACAATATTCAAACAAAATATTCATATACACAATACACATCATATCAATACTATATATACATATATCAGTAAAATAGATTGAGCAATACTAGTATGATTATCAGCCTCTTCAGCTAAGTTAACACACTATGACTTTTCACTGTCAGTTTTTCATTTCACAGAAAGTGCTACAGTAAGTGAACCTTGCATGTCTGACATAGAGCATTGTATGATATTTATTTAGGGATTTCTTCAGGGTACTCAATGTGCAGGGATTACCAAACCCAGCAGACCAATCGAGGCAAGGTTGCCACAGCTACATGACCCCAGGTCCACCCAGCAGCCAGGCTGGGCACATATTCCCAGGAGATGCACAGGCAAATAGCTGTATATGATACACACACACAGAGCTGGCCACACAAACCATCACAGACATGCTCAGCACTCACACAAACACAGCCCCTTCCGTGTTCCCCTCTGGACAGCCAGGCTATTCCCATATCCCTCCTTTTCAATCCCTGCCTGTCTCCGCCTTTGGTGACTCCCCTAAAAATCCCATAATAAGGTTCATGTAATCCCAAAGGGTTCTTCCCTGCATTCCAGTGAGTCTTGTCACATACTCATCTTTGCCATGGGGCTGAAGGCTCCCCAAGGACGGCTTTAGGAGCAGCTGGGACAGTGTTATTCAGTTTTCTCTGCCTGCCCTTGTGTGTCTGTGCTCCTCTGTGTGGCTGCAGACGACACTTTAATCACACAAACTCCTGCTCCCACTGAAACATCCTTTTTCATCAGCCTACACAAAACAATTACTACGAACCCAATCCACCTCTGATTTCTTCCTGGAAACACTAATAAATACCTTTAATAAATACAATTAAATCAAGAAAGACAAATGATTTATCATTTTTCAATTCCATATATTAATAAATAGCAGAGAGTTAAACTAATATTCAGGAAAGATGGTTATCCATTATTTACAATTTTAGTTAAAATTCCTCTTAGTAAAAGAGTCTGGACTGGAAAATGGGCTCAATCAAAATAGAAACATTTTGTAATTAAGATGTAAAATTTCTCTCTCTCTTTCCCTCTTCTCTTTCCTGGTGTTTCTCACTCCTTGGTTTGTCTGGGGAGAACTTAAATTTACTGACTTTTTAACCTTTCTTCCAGTGTATTAGAAAAATTACTCCTCTACTTCCAATATTTTATTTCTAAGAGTAATTAATTCTATAAAAATTCAGTTAATTTCATAAAATAACAGTATCTTATTCCGGTGGAGTAAAATACAGTAGTTTTCCCTACTGAAAACTTTATGGGAAGCTTGGGGATATTTTATTAAATATTATTCTCATAGCATATCATATAATCTTAAAATGTTCTTATTCTGCCTGAAGTGTTTGCAAACACATAGATAATTTTCAAGTGGCTCTATTTGTTTGTAACATATTCAAGTATGATCAAAGTAATATACATATGTCAAGGTCTTTTTTTTTTCAGAACAATTTTAGAGGATGATGAAAATTTTATAATAGATAGGAATTTTAAAATTGATTAGAATAAATACTCTCTCAAATGCACAACACTTTATAAACATTTTATTAGGTTGTTCATTGTTTGTCCACAAATGGCTTAATTTATTTTGAATGGGTTTTTAAATAGTTATAACTTGTCAATAGTCAGCAAAATTACCTTTATTCGATGATAAAGGCTATTCATTTTATTAAATATTTTTTCAGAGCATGTCTAAGCCATTTATAGAAAAAGACAATTTTTATAATGTATTATACTGTCTGTCTTTGCAGTAATCTGTGGTGCTTGATAATATAATTGTCATGTCCTCTAAATGTATTGTAAATGCATTGTAAAACATTTAAGTCACTGCACAATACTGACAGCATGGTTTTAAACATGTCATTGACTTCCCACAACTTTTATACAAAAATCCATGAGGCTTGTTGCCACCAAGGAAATAGGAACTAAACCCTTGCAATGTCTCAAGCTAGATATGGGAAGGAAAAAAAGACTAGGAAAGACCAGGCAGTCTAAAGAGCAAATTATCTCATCTGAAATACTCAGATGATCATCACTGCTGAAAAGGAACACTTTATCTTCTATGTTTATTCAGATTATATGTCTCACCAGGGTTGTGCTGCAAGGTGTACACGCCATGAGGTTCTACAAACCTCCTTTCACTCATACAAAGAGGAATATTGCGTGCTTCACTGCAAGGACAACAAGAACTAATTCAGAGCTTCCAGAGAAATTAAAAAACACCCTGGAAAATGATCAGCAAGTTTTGTAGAAAAGAAACAATCCAAAATATAAAATCACAGAGCAGAAGCGTGGAAAAGAGCATGAATTTACAATAGCCCAAACTCAGAGGAGGGGCTAGCACAGTTTAGATCTCCAGATACAGGACATCACATCACGATCTTGATGAAGATCAATCTGCTGCAATATGCTGAGTGTGAAGCCATTCTCTAACAGAAATGTATCAACTGACATGTTGGAAAGAATTCTGATAAAGGCAAGAAAAATATGCAAGTAATTTTATCCACCAATCCAAACTCATCTGCTCTCTCTAGCCTGATGACCTATAGACATCTCTCTCTGCTCCAGACTTGTCTCCTTTTTTACAGGATAAAATATGTGGCTGTCTCTCTGACATCTCCTCACGGGTGTTTAGCTGTCAGCTGAAGTTCAGGGTGGTTAAAACAGAGCTGTGATTCCCCCTCCCCAGCTTGGTTTCTCGATCTGTGTAGACAATGCCATTATTCTGCCTGTCACTCAGGCTCACAGCATGGACATCATCTTTGGAGAGCAGTCTGAGCTAGCAGCTTCCATCATTTCAAGCCAGCCTAAGCGTGAGGAGCCACAAAATGCATAACTCAATTTTCCTGGGTGAAGTTTGAGCTGGATCAGCCCCTAACCCTGCTGACAGCATGACTCCATAGAAATTAATGGAATTGGGAGAAACAAGCAGTACGGCGCCCCTTTTGAAAACAGCCTGTGCTGCCCCACAGTGATTAATGTAATCTGAATCCCAGTGCTAACATCTGGATTTTTTTTTCTCACATGTAGCTGCAGAGGTGAAGCTCCTCTCACACTACATCCAGCTCCTGCACCCTCCTTGAGAAATGAGACTTTGAACACTGTAATCAGGCACAACTGTTCTCTCTCCAGAATGCTACTGCAGACACTGTGCTCTGAAGCTGCTTCGACCACTTCTGTCCATCCTTTGCTTCGTGAGTTTCCTTTCTCTGTCATACCCAATATGGATTGCTTATTTTCAATGTCAGGTGGTCCTAACTTCACAGCTGTCCTGCCAATCATGTCAGTCCCTGCTCAAACTTCTACTCCTTAGATGGCTTAAACTTAACTCTCGGCATAATAATCAAAACAAGATGCTCCAGTTGCTTCTAACTGGAGTTTAGTCCCTAGTCTCTGAATTATTCCATTATTCTCCACCTGGAAGTATTGATGGAAAATGTACCCAGGAGTACCTCCCACTCCCTGCTTTGTTCCTCTGAAGCTTCAGCAGATAAAATGACTTCAGCCTCAGCCCTTGTACACTGCAAGGAGTCCATCTGCTTGCAGATGTTCCTCTCCTATCCACCCAAGACCAACACACACACACACATAGACTGTAAGCAAAATTATGTGCCACTCCATCTCATTCCAACAGAAACTGCTTCTCAAGGAGATGCAGACTTGTCTTTTCTAGAAGCTTGCTGTTTTCAAGTTCTCTATGTGTATTTATCTACAACCAGTCTTTTCAGCATGTAAATGCACACCACCCAGACTCATCAGTAACTTATAGCTGAGAGATGCATCTCATGGTTAGCACAATGGTACCACCAGCTGTCGCGCCTTTAATGAGCACTAAGATAAAAGTTTTGGACCCAGAATTTTGGCACTAAGCAACAGAGATCAGATTCAGTAAGTGAAAGCCATAGCTAGCTTTCCTCACGTTCCCATTGCCAGTCATACCAGAGGTCTGTTGCCTTGAAGAATGGAAGGGAACAAGATCTTCATTTTCAGGATCCCTGAGAGTTATAAGAACTGCAAGAGCAACATGGTTGGTGGGAAAGACATTAGCTGTTTCAAAACTGAATATAAGAGATACAATATGAGTAGTGAATAGAACACACTTTATCAGGTGCATGGTCATTAGCTGCTCCACCACAAGCACAGGAAATATACATCCTCTCTGTTAGTGTAGGAAATCCACTCTCAAAGTGATCTCTTTCCTGCTATAGCAAATATACGTGATAAAATGTCCAAGAATAATCACAAAGAGAGGAAAAGATTTTGAGATTGGTACAACAACAAAGGAAAAAAGAATAAAAGAAAGGAAGTAAAACCCATGCAGGATTAGTTAGGAAAAAATGTGCATTAACAATACAATGTATCAGCCTGAAAAATAGTCTCTAGAGGGTATAGATGGAAATGCCATCATTCAAGGTATTTGCACATAGTACAGAGCACACCAGAACATACAGTATAACAAGTGTAAATCTGCCTTGACATAGGAATGAATCACATGCTCTTATTACAAGCTGACCAGGGATGCAACATTAAAACTTGGAGTAAAAAACCAACCTCTGTTTTCTAGACTTAGTCTAGACCTAAGAGTCCTTCCCATTTCTAATTTCTGTGATTTTCACCTCTTTAAAATTTGTTGGTGTAGCAAGAGTATTTGAAACACAGTGAAACAAAGGTGATGGAAGATTGATCTAAAAGAAGGGAAACAAAAAATGATTCCACCATGTCGCAGGTTCAGATGAAACGTGCCCTCTCAGAAATTCTCACTGAATTCTCCCATGGAACACATGGGTCCAGCAACATGTTTCATGTTCAGTTAATACACCCAGCTGTGCCACAGAGGGTTAATCTCACCCACCTGTCTCAGATGCTCTATGCTTCACCAGGAGTTTAAACCAGCCAGCTCAACTGGAGAACACCTCACCTTACACACGAGTGACTTCCAGCAACACAATTTTTTTCTTGTAGCCTTTACTGTAAGACACATAAGCAAGGGGAAAAACAGTAGTCAGAGAGAGTCCACACCTTGGTTATACTACATCCCTCTCCAGGACATAAACCTCCTGGGAATCAGAAGTAACAGTATAAATAAATAACAGCATAAATGAGAGCTCAGAGATTACTGCAAAGTGGCCAGGGTCCAACAAAGTTCCCAGTTAGTCCTGGGATTAGAAAGGCATAAAAGCAATTTAAGGCTGACTTTTCTTCCCCCCACAGCAACACACAGCTGAGCACAGCTCCAGAGAGTTTGGAAAGTAAGCCTTATGCTTCCAGCTTTGATATGTTAATTCAAATTTCAGGTTTTAGTAGACAACTTGGATTTATTTTTATACATTTTTATTTATTTATTTAATATATGATTTTTGTTTAAGAAATACTTGATTATGAAAAACTAATTATACCCAGCAAACTGTATAAAATTAATTAAAGCAAACCAAACTGAAAATTAGCCTGAATGTTTTTCTCTCATACTGTTTAGCAGAGATACTTGGCAAGCTCATGGTCAGCAGGAAAAGGAAGAATAGAGCATCACCTTGCAAATAGCAAAGGGACTTTAATACTTCTACTCATAAAAATCAGTAAACTCACTATATAGTCCTGACTGATCATTAGGTTTTCCAAATGAAATTGAAGAATTCATACAAATGTCAGAGCAAAATCAAAAACAAGGATTAAGCTGAGCAAGGTTATTTTAAACACTGGATGAAGAAATATGTTCCTGTTTGATGTTGTAAATAAGCTGCTCAAAAGGTTCACCTTTTCTCTGCCAACAACCTTTCAAGTTCTCATAATTTCAGGATGGAAATCATTTGTGAAAGCAACAGGAAGAGAAGTATTTGGTTAGGTGCCATCTATTTCTCAGACCCTTGATTTCTATGTAATACAGGAAAGAAATACTTCAGGAACAAGCCTTGATGTCAGATGATGGAGTCTCCTGGCACAGGTGCGTGGGGGAAGCCAGGGTTTTCTCCAAGGCCATATGTAGAGCCAGTGTTGGGGTGACGCAGCTGTTACTCATCATTACCTCTCACATGCTACTTTAAAATACATTTTGTGAAGCCATTCTTGGGCTGGACAATTACACCTTAGCACAAGAGGACCTGTAATTAGCTCCTGCTCACCAACAGCTGGATCCTCACAGACACACCCGAGAAGCTCTGTGGGAGGCAGCCCTGTTCCTGCCTGGCCAGAACCAAGGACCTGGACCCAAAATCCTTGGCTGCACCCACCCTCTCTCATCACAGAGACCCTGAAGTGGCCCTACACTAAATCCCCAAGGAAGCTCAGTGGCAGAAAAATGATTAATGCTTCCTCACTCAGATCCCCACTGCCCCAGTAAAGCAGTAGACATACACATGGCCACTAGCCATTGAAATGATGTAAATACTGGTGCAGAAGCCCCATTTTACAAGTCACAAATATTGATCTGATCTGCAGCAATACAGAATCACTGATTAATGAGTAGCACAGCACACACCAGTGTCCGCAGACTATATAGACATGTAATTTTTGGCAGTTAAAGCCATGTCCTTCATCATGGAGTAGCAGATTTTTTTTTTTCAACTAAGACAAGGAAATGATTCAATATCAAATATTTAAAAAAAGGTTCTGTGTCAAACTTTTACAAAACAAGTATTCAAAGTCCAGTTGGTGGAGTTTTCTTTCTGCTTTTTTTTTCTTTTTTTTTTTTTCTGCTGCCCTAGCTTATTTTCACAAGTGGTTTTTCCATATAAACAGAAATCTTGAAAATTGGACTAGAAGTCTTCAAATCCCAAATCCTTTCAAGGATAAATGGCCTATTTCATCTTAGTTTAAATTAATTATTGTACATACATAATGTGAACCAAATTGCTTCGGAAAGGGAAGGAGAGGAAGTCTGCACTAGATTATGCCAGCTTAATTTCAGTGCAACTCCTTCAATTTCAATAAGAATAATTTACACTACCATCACTAGGAGCAAAATATGCCACAATGTCTGGCAGTTAATGGAAAGTCAGTAGTTCTGGCAGATGCAATGCCCAGTTTTCAGCTTTCTTTTTTTAATCTTGTAGTTTTTTCCAAGTGATTAAAGCAAGTACAGAGAGAATCCATCAATTTTCACCTCACTCTGGTTGCTCTTAGGGATTATTTCTTACATTGAATGAAGTCTTTCCAAAGTCTCTTAAAGAAATATGGGGATTATAAGAGGTAATTTATTTTCAAGATTTTTTCTTTCTTCAATTAGATGTTGAGAGCTCGTTTGCAGTCTGGTCACTCAGAAGAAAGTTAACACTATCTATATACACAAGTCACTTCTTGAAAAGAGGTCACTTGGATTTGCTGCTCATTTTTTCAATGAAAATCTTTATTTATGTTAATAAAAGCTGATGGTTTGCTTGGGAATGGAAGGTGTATTATCCAACATGAGATGAACATATAATGGTGGTTAGTTTAATGCTACTGAAAATGTAACTGTAATATAAAAACAAAAAGGAGAAAAAACAAACAAAAAAGGAATTTAATAAAATGCTAATCAAGCCTTCCATTAACAGTGTGCTAACTTGGTTGAACTGTAAACCAATTGAGGCAAGCAATACAAAGCAATACTTGAAGGAATAGGAGCAAGTTAGGAAGAAATTAAGGGTCTCCAAGTAAGAAGACAGGAAAACTACAGGGGTTCAGGAGTTCTTGTCAGGCAAAAGCATTTTTGGAGAAAATCTCACAGATCACCTTGAGATGTGACTTAAACTGCTAAATGAGAATGTGATTTGGCTAAAGATATTAAAATGGCTTTCCCTTCCAACTTCCCCTTAAAGAGGAATTATGTTTAACAGAATTACAGAAAAATCAAACCCCAGACAAAACAAAAAAACCCAAGCTCAACAAAAAATTCCACTAAACCAAAACAAAACTTCACAACTCATGAAAATCCTGGAGAACAGGTTATAAAGGAACTGGAAACCTTTACAACAGAGAAATCTTATGCAGAGAGTCACAAAGACTATTCATGATTTCCTCAGTCACAACATACATTTTATTATTGTGGTTCCCAGCACACTGAAAGCATTCAGCTTTGGGAGTTCAATATATTAGAACATTTGCCTGGCAGAGAACAGGCAGAGAGTGAAAACACGGTCTGGGAAACATAAAACAAAAAAATAAAACCCCACCTAGAATTGTTGTATTAGATGCATTTACTTAGCTGGTTTACAGGAAGATGCAGGGAGGAGGGAGAGCAGTTACACCAAGCCTGGGACTGACCACAATTAATGAGTTGTGACCAAGATAGACATGAGCAGTTTCACAGCAAACAGATTTCCATTGTTCATGAGAAGTTAGAAAACTCTGCTGCTTGGAAAAATACCAGCTGTATCCAAGAAACTGTCAGCTGCTGTTATCAATATTGCTTCTCAAGTCTTGACCCATTGCCCAGAAGTCCACTAGGTGACCTTGATCTCAATGGCTTGTGGTGGTAAAGCAATAGCTATAAATAATGCATTAAAAGTGCCCTTCCATGTCAGCAGGCTCACATTTGTCAGGCATTTCCATACTATTCTGGGCCACTTTTTATGGTGTTCTCTTAATGTGCTGTGCATTTTTCTTCAACTGCTTTAACATGGATTTATCCCTTCCTTAAATACAAATATATTAATATAGACTTGTCTCTTCATCAAATGTGGTCTGAAAAACAACAGTTGGTGAGTACAGTGGGGGGAAAAAAACAGTTTAGGGATATCACATAAAATGCTGGCATCTTTTCTACTTTTTTAAATGGTGTTTATTGTGAGGGAGCAACTTGCATGCTAATAGCGTTTTTCATGTAATTTGATGATTCCAAGTGTTTCAGAAAGCAGATAGTTACATTCATGGGAATACAGAATATCATTATAGGCAATTAGGCATAAGCAGGGATATGACTTATTTTATAAACTCAATAACCTCTTTATCTTTTCTCTTTATCATCAGATCATCAAGAAGAGGCACAGAAGGTACCACAAGTGGCCAGCCTCTGCCCCAACATAGGATTACCAGCCCCTTAACCCATTCATTCATTCATTCAATCCTCCCAGCAACTGACACTCCACACTCCTTCTTGACAATCTACCTCAGTGTCAGAGTTTTCCCAAAAAAGAATAGAAATCAAACTCCTCAAGTTTTTGAAGTCTTCTTACTTGGAACTGATTTTCTTTAACAATTCTTTCCTAATTATTTCTTTTCTCCTTCACATTCTTTGCAAGGCTTCCTTGTCAGAATGAAATTTTGTAGAGTTCCCCATTAATTCCTTTGTTCTCCATCCATATCAAAATGTGTATCCCAACACAGACTGATAAAATTTTGAACAGTCCCTACTGTTCAATTGCAGTGTGTCCCTGACAGGTAAAGATCCCTTTTAAAAGTCAGATGTTGAAAAACTTTGCTAGATTAAATCTGCATCCATCTGATCCTTCTGCTGTGATAGAAATTCCCTTGTTTTATTACAGATTTGTGGTAGACAACTACTCATTAAAACATCCCTTTTCTTTTCTCTCTTTTTTTATGACCTTGAGGCCATCAAGAGGACTATTTTCCTCACCTCTTAGACTATTTTGGTACAGGCATCCTTTTATTCACATCTCATTTCCCTCTTTACTGCCATTCAGACCTCCCTAAACAAACTCTGACTTTCTATATCAATGCTCGGTTTTGTTTGTCTTTACATAACGAGGATTGGGTATTGGGACTTTGGGATCCTGTTTTTCCTCAAACTGCCTATGGCTTCCAGTGTACCTGTGATGCTTCTGAGCCCCACTTCCATGCCCTCCTCCTCACGAGATTGGGTCTCAAATGACATCCTCCATGGGGCTGAGGAACACAGAGAAAGAGGAACATCTTTAAACCAGTTGCATCTCCAGCAAGCTCTCAAAGCTGAGCAGCACGATTCTAGGGAAATTTGGCTTTTAGCTTTGAAATCTGTGTCATATTTGAGAGAGTACATTTGAAGCAGAGGTGTCCCCAAGAAGAGGCAACCCTGGCGACCACCAACGCAGTGGTGTCTCTTCAACTCCTGCAGCTGAGAGGTCCTGAAGGAGAGCTTGGAGGCAGCGAGAACAGAAGATTCGTGAGGCGCTTGATGAGTCTTCATCTTCCTGCTATTAAGAATTCACTTGGAGCTGAGATTCCAAACTTATTATCAAGAACTTACTTCTTTGAAGTACTTGCTGAACATTTTTGTTGTTTACACAAACAAACAAACACCCCCAACCAACCAACCAACCAAAACAAAACCCAACCAAAAACTATTTCAGGTTTTGTGCAGGTTTTCAAGTAATGCTGTGAGCACAAGGCACCTTTCTTTCCCAGAAATGCCAAAGAAAAAGTCTTAATCATGCACAGTTACAGAAGAATCCTTTCGGTGCCTAGAAACCAAAACAAATTTGGAGTGCCTTAGCAGCTGGGTTGTGTTTCCCACCAACCTGCTGAAGTCTTTTGAAGCATAAAATCGTCAAGGGCCACAACATGGAAAGAGTCATTCCAGTGAGACACTAACCAGTGCCTTCTGGCAAAGGACAAGTGACAGAGACACAGCCCAGGACTGTAGGAATCCCCATGTTGTCATAATCTATAAACAAGAAGTTTTGGGAAACTTTCCAGGATTCCTTGCCATTTTCATATCAGCAGCACAAGTTGCCAGGAGAGACTTCTCTGCTTTTTCCAGTGCCTATCAACACACAATGTGTCCCAGCTTCTTCACTGGGAAATTTAAAGTGAAATTGTGAGAGAAACCACAGTCTTATACATGATCGAGAACTTTGTGTTAAGCATGAGAAGAAACTGTCTCAGCTGGTAAAATGCCATGTGGATTAATTAAGGGTCAGTGGATAACACTTAAACTTCTCCAAACACTCAGGACAATGCTGGATAACCAAGAGCTAATTCTAGGTAGAGAAGATGATGGCCCCAAGGTTGTGATCTGTACTATTGTCAGATTTGTGGACATTTTAGCAAGTCCATTTAACCATCACCTATAAGCACGATCTTTTGATAAGTGCAAATATATTAACTGACTTTTCTAGGCTCTGCTTCCTGTAAGAGAGCAGAGGTCTTCATTGTATGATACAAGTGCATCTGATGGTAGAAACCAGGACTTCAGATAGACATTGAATCATGAAGTGATGATAAAACGTGACGTAGTTATCATCATAGTTCTTAAGCTTATTGCTATTTTGGATAGAGATTTTCTACCTTGTGTCATGAACAGCAATCCCAACCTTCTGTCACACCTATCAGAAAGAGGAATTTTTCCCAACTTAAAACTAGAAAGCAAGTTTAAGGTGTGCTATATTTAATTAGCAAAACATACACTTGTACAACCAAAAAATCACACAAAATCAATCTGATTGTCAGCGAATCTGAAAATATCTCAGACATTGTAGATATTCTAGTCAAAGATAAATTTTAAGTCATAACCAATAGTACACTACTTTTAAACCATAATTTAACACAGATACTGAAAAATACTTACTTTAAAGTATGCTAATTTGGAATTGATCTTAAAAAATTATAATCAGTGTTTCCAGCAACTTAACCTTCTTCACCTCAGCTAGAATGTCAAGCCATACAAATGCAAGCACAGTTTTAGCTATGACACCACTGCTCTTTCACTGCTGATTAGGCTTTCAGTAGACACAGAGCCCATGGACAGTGTATGTAAAATATATTTAATTTTCTAACACATGGTGAACAAGCATGAATGCAGTTCTTTAGTTCTGACCTTTAAACAAGCCAGTTTAAACACCAGTGAGTATCATGCACCTTGTCTTCTGAGGATATGAGTTATGTTCATCTGAACAGTCTAACAGAGGCCTTGGAGATGAGTGGTGTGTGCCAGACATATACAATACCTTTACAATATGAAAATGGGCTTTATGCTTCTCTGTGCCTGTACCCAGCCAAATAAAAGTGCACTGTCACTACTGCAGCTACCAAATTAAGTGAATTAGTCCCAGCCAAATATAAACCCACTGGCTTGGGCCCTGAGGAGCACTGGGGAAACACAATTCCCTGAAGCATCTGCTGGTTACTGCTGCCAAACAGCAGGTCAGTGTGGGCTGTGGCACTGAAGGCAGTGAGGGAGCCTGGCCCCTCAACACAGCATCCTCCAGCTTCACCCAGACTAGTGATCCCTCCAAGCCTGAGTGTTCCAAAGAATCTTTATTCTAAAAGAGGCCAGCTGCGCTACAAACCTCCACAATCTCTTCGTTTGTGTCATGGTACTCTCCAGGCTATTGCCCTTTTCTTGTTTCTTTCAGGCTTCACATAAGCAGGGTTGCCAGATCTTGGATGGCGTAGTGATAAGTTACAGATAGGATTACAGATACAGATACAGAAACAACCCTGATTCACTGGCCCAAAATTATACCTCCTTAGCTTCAAATAGCCTTTGCAACTGTGCTGGTTTGGCCAAAATTTAGCAATATATCCACTGAGAGAAAAAACAGGTTACAACCACCCTTCCCCCCACCAGGTTTGGGAAACGAAATTTCCTCGAAGGAAAGTGAAAGAGATAAAAACTATTTATTTTAACCAACACACAGGAAAAAGATAATAATGCTAAATAATAAAATCTCTCACAGTGGAGAGAAACCTGGGAAGATTTCAGAGTCCTTCTGTAGATGAGGTCTCTCTCCTCCTCGGAGCTGGGTCGGCAAAGCCATAGGCCGTAGGCCCACCTCTGGGCCTGAAGGAAAATTCTCCTGATGTGTTCTGATGTTATTGAAACAGTTCAGAACAGAAAAAAAAGGAAAAAAAAACAAAGTCCCAGGAACCACACTGGAGACAAAAGGGAAAAAAAAACTGAAGAGCTGGCTGAAGAAGCAAAAAGAAGGGTGCTTTCTCCATGCTCCTGCAGCCAGGGAACACAGAGGAGTCTCTATCTCTGTGTCCTTGGGAACTGCTTCGAAAAGTTAATTGTTGGGGTTTTTTTTTCCTCCTCTCTCAAGCTCAGTTTAAAGGCACAGAAAAAGGCACAAAATTAATTTTTTGGCATAGAGCCGTGATAGGGGATACACATCATAGAGTCATCCCAAGACAAGTAACTACTGTGGTCACCAAAAGTCTCTGTTTTCTAATTTCAGGTGTAGCTCTTCTTCCAGAACTTGGTAGCTCTCACCCAAACTCATTGACTTACAGACACACATGAACAGAATAGAGAGCTACATGCAACCTTGAGAGCTGAAGCTGTCTAAAGTTACAGGTTTTATTTATATTGAACTAAAGAGGCCAATAAACTCATTTAGAGGAATTCTTTTTCCTCTTTCCTTCCTGCCATGCTCAACCTCCAGCCCTTGCACTGCCCCTGCCAAGCACACCCAAGAACATTTTTCTTTCAAGCCTCTCTGTTTGCCCTGACACTTCCACTCCTGTGCTTGTCTGCTGCAGAAGGTTCAGGGCATCACACTCACCATATGCCACTGCCCACAGAGACGATGAGGACATGGCCTGCAGCTAGCAGGAAAAGTGACATTCTCTTACACTGATGTGACATTTAATCCTGGACTCAATGAAATGTATGGCACGATATTTATTAACTAGCTGAGCCATCCTATAACAGCAGAAATTGGCTGCAGCTGTGACAGCCTGTGAACCAGTCCAGGAAACTGTCTGGGGGTTTCTGAGGAAGAAAATCACCACCAAATTTTAGCATCTTCCAAATACGTTCTTTTCCTTTACCAGGTGTTGCTACTGCATGGTGTCATCAGCAGAGCAGGCAGTGAGGCCCATTCCTGGCCGACTGGTTCCTTCAGATTTGTGGGAGACGAGAGAGTCAGCCGTGCCTGCCTGCTCTGCGGTGCAGTAGTTTGTGACAAAGGACACTGCGGGACACCACTGGGGAGACAGCCCCCACAAGGTGGCCCATCCCAGCTCCAACTCCCCTTTCCTGTGACTCTAGGGCAGTCAGTCCTAGCTATAAGCTTCCCTATTATAAGAAAAGCCTAGATATAAACATACACACGTATATGTATGTAAACATACACACGTATATATTTACATTCACACATGGACACACATATATGTGTGTGTATATATATAGGCATGACAGAGAGATATGATGAAGCTGTGTAGAATTCAGCATATCACAGCTTTTCCATTTGAGCCATGTACAGGAGAAGGATTTTATTGCTTTTTTGTTGTTGTTGTTGTTACCTTGCTGCTGTAGACAGGAGCAGTTTGGGGGAGGGTAAGGATGCCCAGAGGCTACTTCATAAGGCTGGGGTGCTGCTGCCATCTAGTGAGGTGCGTCTGCCCAGGGACACGCACATACACACACGGCAAGGTGTAGGGGACACCTTTGTGTTGGTGTGTTCCAGGTAATGCCGGGAGCATCGTGCTACTCTGAAATCACAGGGGCAGTTTGGAAGCTGAGCCGTAAGACAACATGGCATACAGCAAAAGTGCTTGTTTCCCATAGGGAAGCTGCAGTACAGCCAGGCTACAGCCTGAGTGGGAGCAGTTTATTAGGATGGTTCAGTGAGGCTGTATCAGAATCTACTAATGTCTGAATCACTTCAGAGAAAATCTATGGAGCCATCAGTTCAGGTTATACTAGGGATCAAATTATGAACATGACAGTGATTGGAGCCTCGTGTATGAATTGTCATGGGAAACCCCAAGCCCTGTGAGCACAGTCTGCTCTGACAAAGCAGCTTCCCTTCACAGACCACATCCATGGGAAAAAAAGAGGACCCTTTCCACACAAAAACCAGCTTTTTTTTGACCTATAGCTGATTCCTACTGTTCTGCAACAGTCAGGATTAAGAAAGCCGACCAAGAGACAACAAAATGCAAAGTTCACTAGCTACCACCTTCATTTGCAAAAAGCTTTGTGATTACTCTTATCCCAGCAATGGAGGAACAGAGTATCCCAGGAGAGAGGCACCACTCTTGATGGGTTCCATGTCGTTTCACACAAAAGAAATTGTAATCTTGCAAAGCCATCCCATCCACACCACCTCCATGTAGCCTGTTTCCTGGACTCAGTGACTCGCATCAGGTGCAAGTGGCAGAGTCCAGAAAGAAGTCCAAATATACCTGTGTGGGAAGGGGAAAGAACGAAGGACATCGCAATGCGTGAAGTCAGGGAGGGGGTTAGTTTTGAAGCTGTTGAATTAAAGCTACAGAGGAAAGTAAAAGGACTGGGCATTTGAAGTGCTTGTTTGGGAGCCCTGCTTCAACCCATGGCACATCAAATCTGCTCCTCCACAGGGAGTCCTAGACACATGGCTATCTTATGATGCAGACGTTTGGCATATTTTCGTAAATACGTTGAAAGACCTAAAGACGACACTGTAAAATGTAGTTTGCTAAGACATCTGAGAACTGATGGAAAAATAAAGCATATAAAGTGGTTTCTTAATTACTATCCATGGCTCATTGTACTGGTTTTGACTGTGAGAATAGTAATTTTCTCCATAGCATCTTGTATGGGGCTGGGTTTTGGATCTACACCGGAAACAGAGTTCATAACACGGGGATGCTTTCATTATTGCTGAGCAGCACTTACACAGAATCAACGCCTTTCCTGCTTCTCCTATTGCTCCTCCAGTGAAGAGGCTGGGGGTGTGCAAGGAGCTGGGAAGGGACACAGGCAGGACAGCTGACCCTAACTGACCAAAGCAATATCCCATACCATATGGCATCATTCCAGTATACAAAGCTGAGAGAAGAAGGAGGAAGTGAGGAAGTGAGGAAGTGATGGTGTTTGTCTTCCCAAGTTACAGTTCCATGTGATGGAGACCTCTTTCCTGAGTTTGACTGAACATCTGCCCATCCATGGGAAGCAGTGAATTAAATCTTGTTTAGCTTTGCTTGTGTTCATGGCTTTTGCTTTACCAATTAAAGTGTCTTTATCTCACCCCAGGAGTTTCCTCACTTTTACTCTTCCAATTCTGTCCCCCTTCCCACCATGTGGACAGTGAGCAAGCAGGTGCATGATTCTAACTGGTGACTGGGGTTAAACCACAACACTCATGAACTTTGAGACTTAAAATCTTCCAGGACTTCTTCTAGTCTTCCAGGACTTTCTGTAACCTGGATCAAAGTGAAGCCCTTCAGCAGCATTCTGTTCCTGCATTATGGACTCCCCACTGATCTACTCAATTGCTCACAGGTCTGAACCATGCAGAGATGGCTGTTTTAGAGACGTGTATCTTTTGGTTTGCACTTGGATAATGGGTCTTCTAAGAAAATATTCTTTTACTGTTCCATTCCTCTTTTCTCAAGCTCATCTAGATTTTGGGGATAAGAGTGCTCTTACACTTCAAAGAAATTGCTTTTTTTTTTTTAAATATATGGAATCAGTCTTGTGCTCTGATCCTGGAAGAGCTTATGTAGATTTAGCCTCATGGCTTTAGCCTAGTACATATTAACTTGATGGCACGGTTATGCAGCTGTGTAGGTCTTTGCAGGACTTGTCACTGCATTTTGTTATGTTGAGCATCTAAGGCAGTGTTGCTATGATAATGTAGAAAAATATCTGTGAGCACCGGCTACCTTCTAGCCAAAGAAAATGTCTGAAAATCGTGTCATTTTCACTGATAGCCATCAGATTTTTCCCCTGAAAAGATTATAAAAATTCACAGTCTAATATTCAAGCTTCCCCTAAATCAACCAGTCAAGTAACAGTTTCTATTCTATCCAACATGAGTGAGAAATCACATTCCTATCTGAATAAGACACTACAGAGGATAACACTTGAAGCAAACTATTTCCAAACCTTTATCAGACTAAAACAATATGCTGAGAACAGACGATCACTCACCCAGAATAAAACCACTCTAAAACCTGGACAGAATAATAATGTTTTTAAAAAAACAAAAAATGAGAACTGCTTTCAGAGCAAAAATTTTAAGGCAGGTTTTCTGCCAGATCCCTGGAGTAGGTGACTCCAAATTAGAGATTAAATATAAACAAGACTTTACTCTCAAAATACATATGATGGTTGCATCACCCTCTACTATAATGGAACTTTTACCAGGCAGAGGATGAGCTCATAGAGTGCTGGAGTGAATGAAAGTGAGTGAAGAAGGAAAATTATCGGTAGAATCAGCAGACTGTCAGACAGAAATGGCCTTTTTCCATCAGAGCTGTGGGGAATCAGGTCCAGCAAAGAAAAGAATCCGGTTTAGCCGCAGAGAGAAAACTAGATTTCCATTTGACTTCCTAGAGACCTTCACAGCTCCTTCACTGGTTTTCTTCCTTTCTCTCCCTTTCCCACCAAGCCATACTCACACTGAACCATGAGCTATTCTGTGCACAGTTGTGCACCTACAAAAGAGCCACAACCAACACACATACCACACAGGAGAGGCAGGGGATGTAATTCACCACTACAAATAATTTATACCTGAAGTCTAAGTGCAAAGAGATTAACTCTGAGGCCTGTCAAGATACTGCTGCTGTTTCTTGCACCACAACAGCAGCATCAATGTTGTTAATCTTTGCCGCAGGAGGCACGTATTATATTTTATAACATTATGAGCAATTCTCACATGCTTTCTAAAAGGAGGAGAGCCAAAAAAAAAAAACAGAGGAAAATGAAAAGGTAGGACAGCAAAAAGAAATGCAATGAAACAAACATGCAGCTAACAGCCATCTTATCCTGCTATATCTGTCCTACCCTCTAGACACCCCTATGGAGCTATTTTAGTAAGGTTGGCTATTTATTATATTGTAAGCCCTGCTGCTTGATTTATTGGGCCTTGGTTGCCTCAAGGAGTGAGAAAATCTTGCTCCTTTCTCAGCTTAAAACAGAAGAAAGTTTTATTACCATCTCTGTGGTGCACCCTGGTCCTTGCTTAGTGATGCTATTTCTGGCACAAACTGATTGAAAAGTGCTGCTGTCCCCCACATGGCTGCTGGTTTGACACTTTTTGACATTTCTAAAAACTCATGCTCTTCCTGCCAACTCCCTGTTGCTTTCTAAACCTTTTTAATCCTGAAGAATGCAAACTAATCTACTGAGAGAAAGAAGCTGGTCCTGGGAAGCAGAGCTGGAAATGTCAGAGTGGTAGAAATGATAAATTTACCTGCTAGGGAAAGAGAGCCAGCACAGGAGAGGGGCTGTTAAGAAACATCGCTGGCACTGTGGCCTGTTAATGTTATCTACTGTAAAGAAACATGCAGTATATTATTAAGCAGAACTGTGTAATATCTTCTTAAAAAATAATGGTTTGGAGGTAAGCACAAAGCATGGTTGATCAAGTGGAATAAAGCAGTGGTCCTGGAGGGAGACTTAAACAGCTTAGACCTAAGTATAGCTAATAAAAGTTAGCAATTCAAGAGTTTCCAAAAGGCTAAATTATTATTATTGTTGTGTCATGCCTGATCTTTTGAATGAAAAGGTCAAAGAGCCTATTGTGTGCTAACCTGATGGATTTATTTTCCACAGAGCACTCGATACACGCAGAGAACTTCAGTGCCTTGAAGGACTCCCTCTTCCCTCTTCTCACTTTCCCCCCTGCACAATTACTTTTCAGAAGGCCTCCTCATTCCAGAAAGAAAGAGACAAAATTTCTATTCTAACCTAACCTAACACCATAAAACAATAGACCCCAGGTTTTTAGCAGAGTCTCTTTTCATATTTCTTTACCTTGTTACGTCCACAATGATGCATTTAAAACAAATGTCCCCTGTGATTTCTTTGTAGTCATATCTCTGTACAGAAACATGTCTACCTTCAGTCAGGCAACCAGGAATCTAAAGACAAGGCTTTCCATCTAGGCTGCAGGCAGCAAAATGCAACCATGGTTTACCCTCAAGCATGCAGCACTGCTAGCAGGAAGTCCTGTTTGAAGAAAAATGAGCTGTAATATACAGTGGGGATATGGGTTCTGAGCACTTCTAAGCCATACTTCCAGGTGCCTGGTGATCTTAATTCATTACTCTAATGTGTCAGAAGCAGACAAGTTCCCTTAAAACTCAAATACTTCCCACTGACTGGCTACTCAGCACCCTTCCAGCCCAAGCATGGCAGCATTCAGAAAACCCTACATTTATTGGAATGTAACTGGGGTAATGTTAAGATTCCCTAAATATCACATAGGTTTCATTGCTGTTTCAAGATGCCAGAGGCACTTGACTCGTAAAAGCCCAGAAGTACAAGGATTCATGAGAAATTGGGCTGTTCAATCCCAGCTATAAGCAGAATATTTGGAGATCAGACAGTCTGACATTATTTTTTTTATTCCTCCTGTTTAGTAGAAGAATGGATTAGGGGGCTGACATTTCAACATAATAATTGTCAAAAATAACTTAGAAAATGCATCACCAAGAAAATAAAAGTTTCTTTTTAGTGAAAGATTCACCACTTCTCTAGCTTTATGAACAATACACCAGCAAAGAGCAGAACTCAGCCTTCGACTAGTTTCTTTGTTCCTACTAAAGGGCAAGACTGAGAAAAAATATAAAGACACCAACAGTGACAATCTATACCATGAATACTACAGATGGCATCCTGAGCTAGCTTTGAAATGGGATTTACATGTACTTTCTCTGACATTTGACAGCATATATTCCAGTACAACATGGAGGTTCCCTGCTAGGACATATCTGCTTATGAGAAAAACTTCTAGAAGAAAGTGAATATAAAAACCATAAAGGAACAGGAAACTAATTATTAGCTTGGCTCCATCTGTGTCCATCAAAATCCTGACTTTCTTTTACACTCTTCTCTCAGGTCACATCTGATGCAAAATCTAGAAAACTGCCATTCATTTGTACTCCTGTACAAATTGAAATAAAGTCCAAAGACCTAATTTCAATGGCCTTCCATTTTACATACCCCAAAAAGAGCTACCCCAAAAAGAGATACCCCAAATCTGACTGCTCTGTATGGTGCAGAACTACATGCACAGTTGCCATCTGACCTGGAAGGGCATTTGACACTGGAGCAGAAGCAGCAATGAAATGTGCTAGCAGTGCTGCTTACTGTTGCAAATATCAGTAATTCAGCTCCATGAAGCTGAAACTTACTGGATTCATTAGAAACATGAAATGTATAGTAGAAAACAGAACTCTGCATTCCCTGCCTGTCAGATTTACAAATTCCATGAAGTTGCATTAGGCATCTCAGGTTGACTAAGGAAGAACAGCCCAGAAAAGGAAGCAAGTCAGAGGACAAACAATTCAAGAAGAATGCATCCAAAGAACTTAGCATGACTCACAGGATTTGCAAAACTCCCCCTTTTGCAAAGCATCCAACATACATTTACCTACTTATACATTAAAACACTGGGATTTTGATGGTGTCTCCATCTCAGGATGCCTTTCAGAACTGCAGGGAATTTTACCCATGTACCCAAATAACACAAGACCTGCTGAAAACTAGCTTAAAACCACAGGGGCTGAAAACAGCATGGAGAGTTTCACTGCAGACTCAGCAGTGAACTCAGGAACTAAAGCTGGAACTTTACAGCACAAGGTTCAGTTGTCAGCTCCATCACCAGCACATAATGCCACCCCAGGGATATTCTCCCTTCTCATCCATCCTTCCTCCTGTAGGTGCTTCAAAGAAAGATGGTCTCCTCCCATGCCTAGCACAGTTCAGCTCTGATATCAAGGGATTGGTGTGCTACAAATAAAAATTGAGGTATGTACAATCACTCTTTAAGGCCATCTCCAAATCTCTTGAGATTAGGATGGCTTCTCCTCCCTCAGACAATACATTCTTAATCTGTATCCTATTGCTGTGAAACACATTTCCTTCGGGGAAAAGAAAATGCACCTTCAGCAAATCTAGAAATATCAGGCCGTCATTGGGAGGAAACAGGTGTGTTACAGAATGTCGTGAGACCACTTTCTCCAGCAGAGCTTACCAGAGCCATCCCTAAGTGAGGGACGGGGAAGAAAGCTCTCCCATAGGTAACCTTTTAAAAGGGCATCCTGGCAGTCAGCAGTCATTTGACTTTTGGAGGTCCCTGGGTCCCACAGCAAAAATCCCTCTGCTTATTCTTCCCAGAAAGAGAAGGCAAAAATGTGAAAGACTGCTTTAATTATAAACAATAAGAGTAAAAGCCTGGTTTTAACAAGTCGGTGGTGAAACTCTCCTCAGCTTCTCAAATGCATTTCTAAGTTGCAGTGTTGGTTTCAGTTTGTTAAGTTTCTGATTTTTTTAAACTTTTCCTTCTGAAATGTAGGTTTGAAATTATCTATGAAGGTGACTACAATTACTTGTGAGCTATATAATGCATACAGTAGCTTGTTATCATATACTAGTGAGTTATTCTCATTATTTTCCCTTCTCCTAAAAGGTACAGGGGATGCAGTTTGGAGACAAAACTTCCATTTCAATTTTCATGCTATTGCCACGCTGGTCTCCTGGGCTCATTTTGGCTTTGAATTTAGAAAATTGAAAATCTTATCTCTCTGACCATACGTCCTGTATGATTTGAGTCAGATTCCAGACTCCCTGATACTTTTTTTATGCAGCATACATAGCAGAACTGCAGAACTGCAGAACTGAGTTTCTCAGCTCATATATCCTCTTTTGTCCAGACTAATGCACTGAAGTCACAACTACCACAGCCCCTTTCCTGACTTTACATAGTGGCAGATTAGGGGGCCCAGAAAATCCATTTCACTCCACACCACTGTGACAACAAAAATTTTAGACTCATAGTCTGCTGCAGCTCTGTGGTAAGATTTACAGCTCCCAATGTTGAGGGCATTGACTATTCTTTACCTGTGAATTTCTTTAATTTATCCTTTACTCACTGAGCTTTACAAGTGCTTCCTTTCCTATTAGTTGTTATTAATTAGCCTTGAAGCAAATTCTCCTTTAATTTCACCTTTATTTCCATTGTAATCACCCCTCATACAACAGCAGCCTTTTATTTTTTCATGCTTGGTACACTTATATTGGAAAATGGGTTTATCTACAGAGTTACACAGAGTATCACAATTTATAACAGTGCGTTTAATTCTTTGGAACCAAACTGAGCACTAACTGCCTTGAGCTGTTTGGTGGGAAATTAGATTTGTGCTAAACTGCTTAATGCTCTGGGGAAAGCAGAATAAACTAGATGTGGCAATTTTATGAGTTTCAGAACTTCAGAATGACTATATTTTTACCACTATCACCTAGCTAGGATGTCATTATCTAAGATTTTTTTCTACATATCATTGTCCCAAAATGGATTTAAATAAAAAAAAAGGGGAGGAAAGAAAGGCGGGGGAGGGGGAAGGGGGGAAGGGGGGCATGCAAAACATGTCGAATTTAAAACACTTTACACTTAAATATGGAATGAAAGAAAGAAAGACAATTCAGGAGCAGTTTCATTTAAATTTTACCTTTTAGATAAGACTACACGAGTAAATGTGATGTGCTTTCTGATTGGCAAACTAGAAGTAGAACTTAAATTGAAAACATGGAAAAACACGTCCATCTTACTCCTTTTCCAAACTGCAGCAGAAGGACAGGTCTCAAATCCATTCTTTCATGACACTACCCAGGTCACATAAGAGAAGGGGGAAAGAAACAAAGAAAAGATGATAAAATTATTTGTGCTCAACCATTTAAATAGGCATTCCAGCTGACACCACACTAATTCTGAATAATAACCACTGCTGTATGGACAAGAGTTCTTTATTTAAATTCCCAAGTGCTGTTAAAGTAATATTATAATGCAACACAATTAGCTATTTCAGTAAGAGCTGGTATTACCAAATCTTTTGCTGCATGATGAAGTGCCATCTCCATTATGACATTTCATAAAATACATTTATCATGTAAAAAAATATGTATTTGCAATAGAAGGACAATAGAAATTGTTAACAAGATGATGAAGCTTCTGGAGAAGCAATTATGTGGCTAAAATGCTGTGATTGTCCCACAGTGCTTCTAAGGCAGGTCTCTGCAAGCGAGATCCGTATTGTAATGTTTTGTGCTGAATTCACTACCAATTCTGCATTGCTAAGGACAAGAAAATTGATAATTTTCTTGTCCTTAGCAATGCTGTGGAAAGATAAAATACACGATGGAGGAGTCTGGTTTTGCAAACAAACTCAGCATGTCTGCTGAGTTATGAAAATATAGGAACCTATTCTTGCACTGGAAGGAGAAGAGTTTGAAAATTTCTGTATTGCTTTAGTGTGATGAACAGGCAAGTCAAGCTTGACCCATCTGTCCCATTGCTGTTGCCAGATATTGGCCTTCATAGAGCTCCAAAAAAAAAATATTTCCAAAAATATGTTAAAATTTATCTGCCTTTTTTGGTTGAATTATCCAGAAAGATACTTGATTAGGTCTTTTTTATTAATGACAGACCAATGAGCAAAAAATCTCTGCAAGGACTTTACAGAGCTCTGATAGGACTTTCTACATTTTTAAGTCCTTGCCAATGAACATGTTTTCAAATAACTGGAGCTTTTAATAGGATTAGCTGTAACTGGGATCCATGTCATACTGTGACAGGGAACAAGGAAGAACGGAGACAGAAAAACAAAATTAAGTATAAGCTAGGGTATCAAATGTATCATAGTTAAATGACTGTATCTGGAGATCCAGACAAACCTGAAAATCTAAAAAACCACAAGGAAAAAACTTGTCCTACTATGATCTCAAGAAAGTGTATGTACAGCATAAAAAACTGAGTCTGTAGAAACACAGACTTCTACCTCAGTGCCTTTCTTGGAGAGAGATTTGAAGAACCAGATGCTGTCCTCATAGAGAGAGATAATTATGGACACTGATATACTAAAGCTTTAATAAGGGCTATTGGCAAGTAATTAACTCCATTAGTATTTCTAGACTTACATCATTGGAAATTATCGTTAGACGATGCCCTTTCCTGTCAGATGCATATCTATCAGGGCAGTGGTTTTCATAAAGCCAATTTTAAATTTTGGGCAAGGTAGACAGAGTCTATTGAAAAGCAGAAACATTTAATGAAACCATGAACAGTACCTATACTGTGTATGTAGATTGAAATCTTCAACCCATCCAAGTTGTTGAGCAGTCAGAAGTTAAAAGAGATTAAATGAAATTCATTCTTCAGTGCATAATGGAAGTAATTTCTTCCCTGCAACCAGTAAGTCTCCAAAAGTTTTCATTAACTTCTCTTTACTGCTGATAAGACCTAGAAGAGACAAGAGATCTTGTCCAGCCACTGAGAAAAACTGTTGGGTTGTCTTTCTGGTGGTTTATTATTATTACTTTTATTGCTGTTTTTGTTGTAGTAGTTATTATTTTAAACATATGATTATTGTAAGTGTGTTTATAAGTACACAATATAATTTAATAAATTAATATTATATATCACAATACTTGGATAAAATTAAATAATTGTATTACTAAAGCATGATTAAGAAGAGGGACAATCCCTAAAAACAAAATGATAATTAAAATCCATGTTTTATCAATACAGCTTGAACTTCAGTGTTTGGCAGGGCAAGTGGAGTGAACAGACATAGGTACAGCTGCAGATACCACCAATCGCTATGAATCATTCCTGCTTGAATTCTTACACTCTTTGTATGGTTTTAGCACTTTGGTGAACCTCTCTGTGATATCAGTAATACTGGTCATTAAGCAACATACAATCCATTTGAAGAGATCAGGGAAGATCAATTTCCACTGACGGAAAAAAATCCAAACCAAAAAGACTTCATCATAGGAAGTCTTCTTTTGGGTTGTTTTAGTGACATTCTGCAAGTCTGCAGAGTCGCGGGAAAAATTAATCATTTGCAATGACAGAAATAAATTTTCATTTCGGAGATTTAATTATTTTAAATCTTTATACAATTTATGTCCAAGTAGTTCTCAATCTAATAAGCATATGTATTGTACACGAAGTTTTCTGTCGCTTTAACTCAGGCTTGATTTCACATGTATCTTTAAAAGAGATTTCATTGTTTCTATGGTACTTCATTAAATCCACCTTTCTAGATAAAGTTTGGAATAAGAGGCCTTTGCCATAAGACTCTTCAAGGTGAAGCTGAATTTGACCATTTTTTAGTCCTATGTTTCTCTGACCCCAGGTCAGTGTGATGAAACCTCTTGAAGGCAGCTCCCTTCAAGAAGAACTGGAAAAAGCAACACTGGCCACCTCTCACAACAGTCTGACTCCTGTATTTCCAGGATAGGCTCAATGTAACAAAAAAATTAGTGACTGAGATTTTAATAGAAACATCTTCATGTTTTCAGTCTCTCAGAAGGAATTCTCCACTCCCTGTAATTTTGTCTTGATACCATGGGAACCAGCTAGATCCCCGTGTTTTCATGCCATCTGTATATGATCATTGAAACAGGCACAGAAATCCCACAGCCCGAGTGTTGTGCACTTCTGGAGTCCTCCCCTAAGAATGAACTAATGCTTGAGCTAAAGAAATGGCTGAGATCGAAGATCAGTCTAGATGGTGCAGTCCTGAAGGCAGCAAAAACACAACTGCAAGAATGTGAGATAGAAATAAATGTCAGTTTTGTATAAAAAAAATCAGATGTTGAGTATATTTTCTTAATGGTGCTTACAAAGATATCCAGCAGGATTTGAGATATTGCTAGCTACATGCCACTGGATTTCAGTTGGAAAGGAACCTCCAAGGCAGTGTCTTTGTAGAGTGTATCTTGTATCTTTGATACAAGAAGCACATCCCCACAGGAACAGATTTACAGACCAAAACCTCTGATGCTGAAGACCTGACATCCACACTGCATGAATTTCAGGGAAGGCTTAGGTCAATTTAACACCATTCTGGATCTGTGTATTGAAAGCTCAGCTTCTGGGTGAAGCTCGTGGGAAGGTTCAGTCCCCACCCTCTGGGGCTTCTCCCCAGGGCAAACCCAACACAGGAAGGTGGGCAGCAGCGAGGTTGGCTTCAAAAGCAGAGCCAGGGCAAAGCCAGCAACTCCTAACGTGGACACACCCAACTCGCTCTGGCACTGATAAGCTGTTCCTACTTAATCACTCCTCTGTGGCTATAGGAAGACAAATGCAATTGTGAATTCCTCCCTGAATCTCTGTCTAGTCTTAAATTTAACGAAAAAGTGAAGTTTTAGGTATCCTCTCAGACCTTCCTAGGTAGTGCCAGAGTGTGCACATAGTCGTTAAGTCATGGCACAAGCCATGAAAAGAACAAGGATTTCATGAACTGTCCTGGAATCATTCCTGAAAGAAACTGTATACACACTTGTTTTAAATCACCTATGTACCACCACCAAAAATATTTCAGGAAATACTTTTTAACTAAAATTGTTATTTTCCTCACCAGTTACACTCAATGGCTGATTTTGACTGTTTTACATGTCACAATCTCAAAAAAAAAACAAAACAAAACAAAGCAATGGTCAAGGGGGCAGCATGCAGAATATTTCCTTTGCAGAAAATGTGTCTCAGTATTAATAATTTCATATATGTCCAAACACATTTTGGAAGCTCCCAAAACAGTATGTAAATTTCTGTAATTTTAAAGGGTAATAGCAGAAAAATGCTAAACACAGTGCTGCAGCAATGAGCTTCTCACACAATTCGTCCTCAAGATCCTGATTTAAATTCTGGTTTATCAATAAAAAAAGCACTACCAGCTTTGAAATTTTAATTTCCTTTTGAAATAAAGGTCTCATCTAGATAAAGCTGGTGTTGCTTGCCTCTCAATGCTCCCTACTTTCATTACACAGATTTTTTTTTCATACAGCTGGTAAATCCTATTTTCACAAGAGAAAAAAATTTGCACCTCCAATCATCAAAGCAGCATAATTTAGGCCTTTATTATGTCAGTCATGATTTGTCTTTCTTGTGAGCTCACAATGTCATAATATTCTTTCTGATTAATGAGGATCCTACAATTACAGGGTAGGAACCGTCGTGCTGTACTGCAGAGCCTGTCTAGAGGCAAAAATTACTGTTAATGCTAATGCGTTACCGGAGAGTTAGGGGTGGAATTATTACTGTCAGCAAATCCAAAGGGTCTGCACCCACAAGATGGATGGCTTTTGTCATTTCTGGAATGCAGTTCTGGGTGGCCAATGAACTTTCGCATTGGACCTCACCCATTCCCACTGCCACATTTTGAATTCTTAGTGCCTCTGCACACGTTATCTGGAACACCTCTGCCCACCTAGGAGGCCAGCAGATGGGGGTGAAACAAAAAAAAGAAAGGGACCAGTTTCAAAGTATAATCAGCTTTCCTCAAGCAGATGAAAGACAAAAATCAAATCCATAACTAAAAAATAAAAGCAATTTCACAAACCTCTATACTTTATGGTACAGCCAGGGTACTTATTTTATACCCATGTGTGATCCCTGCTGTAGAAAAGCCAGGATATTTTCTACAATTGTCTCTGTGACTTAGATAACTTAATCATATGACTAAATGGGAAAGGGACATGACATTTTATGTGCTGCTTGAGTACTTTTCAAAATTTGCTCTCAGCATTTCTAGAGACTACTTCAAGCTTTCTACTGTTTATTATTTTTCCACATCACTCAGTCGTACAAGTATATACTAAAGATCAAAAACATAGGACTTGAAATCTGAAAACCAATTTTTCCCTTTAGAAAATAAATACTCAGGATGGGAATGATTAAATAATGAGCGGCACAAGTGATGTCAAAAACCAAAGTCTCTTTCATCCTGCAATTTCAGAACACAATATCATCTTCCTGGAATCCTCCTCTTTTGTCACATCTCCTTATTTAATTTCATTCTAGTAGGATGTATCACGTTTGAACAACTCAAGTGGGGAGGCTCATTCCAAATTCCAATATGTCAATGCCATTAACCAAACACATGTTTTGCTGTGGAAGAGACTGGCTGATGTATCAGGGCAGTCATTATTCAGCAGACAGACATCCAGCTGAAAGCCATTAACCCAGAGAAAACAAATGACTGCTCTCAGGATTTGCCCCTCCAAGTTTATGCTGCTGTAAAGAAAAACATTTAGTCCCACACTGCAGTTCTCCACGTAAAGAGCTTTCTTTACAAAAAAGCAGCCCCTTCAAATGAATGAATCAGTTTAAATATATCTCTTAGTTTGGAAAGGCAACACATATATAGGACATGGTTTTAAAAAGTAGGTGAAAGCAGAAGTAAATAACAGTTTAAGGGTGTGAACAAATATTACACTGTTTTCTGTGTGAAAAAATATTACACTGTTTTCTATCACCTAAGGAGCTTCAAGCAGTTGGGAGGGGGAGAAGGAATAAAATCATTCTGACCTGCCACAAGCTTTTTTGAAGTTCTGGTTAAAAGTAATAGTCTATGACAAGTAGGACTTCAAGAGACTAGTTGATTCAGAAGCATTTCACAGTTATTAATAATATCATAGAAATGGAACTAGCCACAGTATTTTAAGCATACTTAGTGATAGTAGACAATCAAGATTGTTGGGTAAATAAAAGATTCAGATTTACAATATGCTGATGTTGCTATTATCAGTGAGAGTTAATACCTAGTTGAACTAGCATAACCAAGATTATGGTGAATTGCTCCATTTTACATGGCAAAACTACAAGAAGAGAGGTTCATGTCATAAACTCCTAGCAACTCAATATATTCCATGGAAGAAATTAATTGTATAAACAGCAAAAATATTAATAGATTTTTCCACTGGATTTCTTTCCTTGGGAAGTTCCTGCAAAAGCTCCTGAGGAAGATGAATAATCATCTATATTCCTTAATGGCTCTTGGTAATACAAACTATGGTTTTGAAAATGTAAATTGATACATTGACTTTTCAAAACTCTGCAAATCTATTTCTTTTGGAACAAAAAAAATCTGAGAGAAAAATGTAGTTGAAGACCAGGAATGAACTGTGAGTGAGGAATGAATAGTGAGTGAGGTTTGTAGACTGCCTATTTCAGAGCCTCAGTTCTGATAAATAGTAGTAGTGAATCTTTAGACATACTGCAGTACAGGACTAGTGAGCATATTCATGCCTTGCTTGTCCTCTAAACCTTGCTAATCAGCAGGTTGTGCTCCTGAGCCAAAGTTTTATTCAGGGCAATAAATAGCAGCTGTCACTGGATTGAGTTGCCATGAACTTGCCCAACCTCTTTTGAAATCCATTTTGAGGATGGAATCATGTAGCAAAACCAATAAGCAATGAGTGCATTTTGGGGCAGAGCAGCAAATGCCAACCATTGCAACTTCCCTCAACTCAGTACAGCCCTCCAGGGTACCAGCTCTTGTCTTGGGAAATACAGCCTTTCTCCCTGGGTTAGCTAAAGAGACTCCTGTTTCCTCTGTTAATCAAATTGCCATTTGCATCTAGCAGTTACAGCGCAAGTATTAGAAAGAACTCTCAAAACCATCTCTAAAGGCACTCATGGAAGCCTCTCCTTGGCTAACAATGTCTTCCTGTTTCCACTCACATGGGTGGAAATTCCTTGCAGCTGCAGGAAAGCAAGACTGAGACAGGCAACTGCTCACTTCTGCTTAGTGGGGAGAAGCGATCCATGTCCATCCTGTTCCTGACCTCCACATTCATCATGTGCCCTCTGTAACACAGATGTTCATCCTTATGGACCAGCATCTCATGCCTTCCTGTGGTGAGGAAGATTGTGAGCCTTTGACTCAGGAGTTCTCTGCACTCCCTTGGAGGAGAGAAGCCTGAGGGCAAAAGGACTCAGAGATAAGAAACTTCTCTCAGGTTACGGTGAGTAGAATGAGCACGCTCAGCATGCCTTGTTTCTGTATGGTAATACCTTGTATCCAGTTGGTAAATTGGTTTCTACCCCACCCCCTGCCTTTCCCATAAAAAGGCCCTGGGTCTGCCCTGAATTAGGGAGCTGCTGTTCCTGGCCTCCCCTTCCCAGGGACTGCTGGACAATAAAGCTGCCTCTGTGGCACTGCCACACACGGCTCCTGTCTCTCTGTCCCCGAGTTTGCCTCGGGTGATCTCACACAGAGCTGAATCACAAGAGCTGGAATCACTTGTCACTGAGAAATCTCGCTACACTTGCTGAGATCACCACTATCCAGGGAGGCTGCCTTCATCCCTAGAAGAGCTGTTCTGTGCAGGACGCTCTTCCTAGGAAGGTCCTGGCTTCTGGTGCCTGACCACCATCAAACCTCCCTGCGATACTATGGCACAAAAGGATGAAAACCACAGAATGAATTTATTTATTTCTAGCCCCACCCCTATTGTTGTAGACAATCATCCTGAACAATTTAATGCAGGAGTTTGTCAAGCTTCATCTTCAAAAAATTCAACCATCCCATTCCAATATTCTTCTGAAGGCTGTTCCACAACAACCTTCTGTAGGCTGCTTCTTTTCCAGAGGGCTAGAAAAATGTTCTTCTTCTTCTTATCAGCCTGAATTTACTCATGGGATCCATTTGCTCTTCTGCCAGTATTGTTTTGCAGCAACAGATTGTAGTCACTACTGAGTTGGGTTTGGATCAGCAAGTCGTAACCTAAAGATAAAAGGATCATTGTATTGCATTTATTTATTGATTAATTTCCCCTATAGTTATTTTAATAGAAAATATGCAGTGAAGTGTTGAGAAATATAAATGAATGACATTGGCAGTTAAAATGAAGGCTTACAAAGTTACATGACAATTAGCAGTCTTCCTAAATTATAGTTAAAATTATTACTATATAATTATCTAGATATGTATATCTCTATGAGCTAATTCTCCGTAGCTTGTTAAATAGTGTTCTACAAAAACTTCAGTAATACATAACAGAGTAATTAAAAATGTATCAATAATGTGCTTTGAGTTAATTATATAGAAAATAATTTTATCTCACATATTAACCTGATGAACTGATTTGGCTTGTTAGAAGAAGCCTTTGTAATCTGCTGATCTCTTTTGTACCTGAGACTAATCTTGGTCATCTCTGGAAGCCATATTTCCCTGCTCCTGCTCTTGACCCTCCATAGTAAGCAGCGACCCCTCACCCCACTGCCCACCTTCTCCTCTCGGACAGTCACCATTTGCTTTCTTCACCTTCTTGTGATGCTGATGGATGGATTCACAGAAGTTAGACTCCATTATAGCCTTGTGGCTACAACCATTCTCATGGAAGAGAAAATGACTGTACTGTCACTAATCTTTGTATTTTTGCTTTACAGGTTAAAAAAGATTTTTGCTTCCCCAAAAAATGCTTTTAAAAAAATAAAAGGCTAACACTACCACCAGATTTCCTGAGACCTGCTCCCACACCTGTTGGAAACAAAGGTTTTGCTTTACCTTAAATTAAAACAAAATGCCCAAAGATGACAGTATTGAAAACAAGGGACTTATACAAACAGTATTTTCCTCGAGTCTGAGTTGCCTTAGTAGTAGGGCCAGCATTTTCTTTCTTTCAAACATTCACTCTTGAAACAGGGTAATATTCCTAAAGGTATATTTGTATATACATAGTTATCTATCATTTCATCACAGACAAGTGATACATAATACCAAGATAAATTGTAGCAGGTCACTGAATTAATGGCTTGGTAATTTTTTTGAAATTTTTAGAGATTATATTGTAATACTTTTTACCAAGGATATAACACTTAATTCCAGCTTTGAATCCAACATTTGAGTAAGTTTGCACAATCTCTCACTAAAAAAAAAAATACCACCTCTCAAATTTTTAAATTTGCTGTTGCTGGAGATGACAAGGAGAAAGCAGAGACTGCTGCATGACCATGAGAAGAAAGGCTGATCCAGAGCTTTTGCATTTCCAATGGAATATAAGTGGCCTCAGTGGAATAGAATACAGGAAAAGAGATGAAATTTCCCTTCCCCCTCCTTCCCCCATCAATAAAAAGATTCTGTGTGTGGTTTATTTTTCTCTTAAAAAAAAAAAAGAAAATCTGCTCCCCATGACAGCATGGATTGCAAATGCAGTATTTCAATTGGAAGATTAGTTAGCTTCCATGGGAATTAACAGAGAGTCCCATCATTCACAGATGACTTGGACAATAAAATCTGTTTTCTGTCATTAATCTGGCACCAACTGGCGGACTGGTCACCTACAGTGAGCTGTGAGAGATGGGAAGTGGGGAACAGTCATGCTTATTCACCAGATAGTACTGTGGAAAACAAACAGAAAATTGTCTTGGGAAAACTGTGGGCCACAGAGAAGTTCTTGTCTGTTCAATGCAGGGTGCAAGGTTATTAATGTGATTCCTAAGATCTCTTCTCTTACCCACAGTTCAGGGAAGGAAGATATTTTCCTCTCATTGGAGGAAAGAACAGAAAAAAAATATACAGAACTTTGATAAAAGTACAAAGAATAAGCACTGACAAGTCTTTGAGGAACTACTTATTCATTAATAATATTTACTTAGCAAAAGGCAGATGTTCAAATATCGGCTTTTCAGTGTTTTAATACAGAATCTACTTTAATGTCATCACAGCAAGCCCTCAATATGGCTGTAGACCAGATCTCCAGGTTTAGAACCATACCTCTGCTGGAACCCACTTTATTCCACATAGACAACTTGAGAAGGCAACAAGCAGTTGCAGAAAGGACTTAAAAAGTGGTTTGAATTTAGGCTTTGTTGCTCAAGCACAAGCAGTTTGTTCAGTGTGAAATTTCCAGTCCCAAATGTCATAAAAAGACTCAGCAAACATGTTTGCTCGGCAGCACAAGGGTTGCAGTACAGTATTGTAGGCAACTCTCAGAAGGCAGAGTTTGGGCAAATTTATTAAAGCTGGCTGAAAATGAGTAGAACTAAAACTGATTTTTTGGGATGGCAAACCAGTACCAGACTTCACCACAGCCTGGTCAGCTGTGCTCCACTTGACACCAACAGGTTTTCTGACAGAAAAGCAGAAGGCCATGTTGCTTACTCCCTTTACACATTGCTGATTTTGAAGATGGGCAAAAACTGACAAACCAGAAGAAATAAAGGGCTCTGTACCTGTGGAGTTGCCACCTCCATGATTACATAGCTGTGGATGCTTAGACTCAGCTAAACCTTTCAACAGGACTCCCTCAAATCCATATCAAAAGCAACCAGCTGGTCACACACCCAGAGAAAACCAAAATATGCAACAAGGAGTGCAATTTAGCATCCTAAATTACAGAACACTGCTGTACTGTGTACTCCTCAGCAAAATTACTATATGCTAAAAAAGGTGGAGATGGGCACCAAGCTCATCAGTAGCCAAGCTACTGTGTATTTTCCCTGAAGTACAGGATGGCACTGAGCTCTGGGCAGTTGTGCTGTGCAGGAGCTAAGAGCCTAGCAGAAATCTTCCCTGCATGTGTGAGGAACTCTGCACTTTTCTTTTTGACTTAAATGAGTAATTTTTGCGAAAAGTGAGAGAGAAGAGTTGCTCACAGTGAGTGATGGTGTTGGCCAGATGAATGCTGAATATAAAAGAGGCTGTGGGTCCAGCACCTTCTCCCCTCTCAGACACAAAATACACTCAGATGGCTGACAGGGGCTATTTTTCTTCCCTAGCAGTCATCGACTCCAGAGTTAGTCCTCACAGAAGGAAGAGCTCCCACCTGATCTTCTTATGGTTTCCTATGGGGCTAGTTTCTCCCACAGAAAGCCCATGACTAGTGACTGGTTTTCAAGTTATCACTCAAGACCTTTGCATGAAAAAAAAATACTCTGAGGGGTTTCCTGCTAACTTGATTTAAATAGGGAATAAGTATTATACTGCAGCAGTTGTGGTTGATTTTTTTCACTACACCTGTAAAGACTCACAATAAAGCTACTTGTAACTGCACATTTTTTTCTGCGCATTATAAGCATGTACTCGGTGAACTAATTTTTCCATTCTGCAGGATTAATTGCAGCACTCTGAAGGAAACATCCTGTACAACAACAAGTGTGTGTAGCAGTGTGTGTTCAGTCCATTTCTTTTCTAAAACACACATAAGCATGGGAATGTTAGCTTTTCTTTTTTTTTTTTTTTTGTGAAAACAAATCCATTTAAGAAGTTACAATGCTCACTCAATTCTAAGCAAGAAAAAGTTCAAAAGAGAATACAGTGAATATATCACCAAAGTACTAATCAACACTTCTTTTTTCTTCTAGGAAATGTATTTGTTCTCTTGGAGACTGAATTTTCACTAAAACGAAATACATCAGTGAGAAAACAACTGCACTGTGGCTCTTCTGGCACTTACAGACCATTCTGCAGTTAAAAAAAATAAAAAACCCAGAGAATTTTGAGCTTAAGAAAATTATAACCTCAGTTGAAAAAAAAGAAAAAAGAAAGGAAAAGAACAGTAGAAGATGGAGTTTTAGTCACCCCTATTCACTGGCTTGACACAAGAATGTATTAAAGGTAGGAAAAGCTCCATTTTTTGTGATCTACAATTAAGTATCAGAAACCAAAATAATGCTTGGCTTCACAGAAGAAGTTATTACAATAGTAATGCCACACTCTTATGCAGTATATTTTTATCTTTAGGTCTCAAGACTGCTTATAGTAAATGCACATAAGTTTTGTTCAAAAGTTACAAAATGCATGAAGTTTGCTTATAAAATACCCTTTTTAAAAAAGTGTTCCTCATCCTTTTAAACACACTTAGATAAAAAATGTGACCCACAAGGCCTAAATTGCCTCTTGCTTGCACGTGAAAAATTTGCCTGAATTAATCCCACAGAGACCTCAAAGTGAACCGAAACAATTGAATGGCCCAATCACATTTACAGAGAACCTTAAAAGGATAAAGAATTAAAACTGGCCCAAGTATATGGAAATTAATAGAAAGCTCTCCTTTTTATTCCCATCCAAGGTGAGAAGGTGAAATACCTACCAAAACAATTGGTTTTGGGAACACACAATATCCCTGAAGAGAAAGACCTCTACTATTGCATGTGTTTACAAGTTAAGAAGACAGATATGGAAAGAAAACAACCAGATCCCTAAAATTAATAAGGCTTCCATATGGAAAAAAGATCCTTCGATTGAGGGACTTGCAGTCAGTGCCAAGAGCTACTGAAGAATTTAAAGAGAAGACAAGGTAGGCAAGAAGGTGAGCACATCTGTGCCAATACAGAGTCAAAGCCACAAGGCCTTTAACCAGAAGAAAACACTTTCAAGAGAAATCACAGCAATTTAGTTACTGAGAAACAAAAGTTCCACTACTAACCTCACACACCTTTGAATGTCAGTCTATAGCAAGAAGCAGTTCCAGGCCACACATTAAGTTTCTACATGTTTCTTCAAGATGTGTGTTGTACCATGCAAAGGAAAGGAAAGACTGCAACTAATCCTATTTTCTGCCTTCCTCAGCTGCCACCTTCAGACAAGGGCATGTGCTCTAGTCTTCCAGTTGTCTAGCTATGGCAGCATGCTCTGCCCAGTAACATGTCCCAGAAGACCCAGGCAGACTTCAATAACTTAGCTGACACTAAATTTAGCTAACACTTCCATTGGGGAAGTGGAACATTTCCATCTCAGGGATTAACTCTCCAGGGAAAGAAAGACTTTATAATATCTAACAGGACATCCAAGCAGAAGAACAGTTGCTATTTTCAGATGGCTCCTTAATATTCTCAGAGCATGTTTGTGGGCAGATTAGAAATACTTCCCAGATTTTATTAGGCAGAAATTACACAGAGGCATAAAAAAAAATATGAATTACTATCTTCTGAACAAAACATTCTGATGGCAACTGGAATCCCACATCCCCCTCTAATTGGTCAAGCCAAAGGCATCTCCTATTACTGATTTCCTGATCCATTTGCTCCAGGTTTTGATGTCAAATGGACAGTAGGCCCACCTGAAGTTTGCAGAAATATTTGGGATTTAGATTATAGGTTTACAACAATTACACAAAAGTTGTTGAGGTTCAAAAGCTTTGCCCATAAGCCAGATAAGTTCTTGGAATTTAATTCTACTGGAAAGCTTTTAGTAAGGAAGACCAGAAGACTGATCATCTTTGCGACAACGATGGGTAAACTAACCCCACAAAACAAATGGACTTAATGTAAAGTATGTTTCCTGCATGATTGACTATGCAAGCAAATCTATCTTTGATTTAATAGGAGAAGGGTGAGCCTGTAAACTAGAAAACCAATGAAATGTTTATTGTTAATTGGATCTTCCTTCTCTGGGAACAATATCTCTGATTTTTTTTCTTTCTTTTTACAAATGAAGCAGGGAGTTTCAATTTAGCAAATTCTTTAATCATGCAACTAACCACATTATCCATTATGTACAGCACAGTGCATATTTGATCAATAGCACTGTTTTTGTTAATGCTATATCAACTAAATAAGTGGGGAAATAATCCTTCATATTTTGTGGGTATTTTCATTTGCTGAGTCAGAAAACAAAATAAGGTCTAACATCTGCATTTATTTCTTGTTCAGTAAAGCTTGCATCTCCCTTCAGGACTCAGAGCAAGCAAACTGCTGCTAACCATGATAATTACACAGTACTCAGCATGGTGAGTAGAATAACATTGTAATTGTCCAAGGGTTTGAACAATTTGGACTGATTTTGTATAGTGTATAATTTACAGTAAAGATTCAGAATGTGTTTTCTTTGCTCCAAGAACACTTTCATCCTTTAGCTTTGGATCATTATGCATGAAGACAAGCATCTACAATCAAATTCAATCCAGATGAAGAACATCTGCAAAAATAGAACAATTTATTTTATTGACATTTACATTTACATAATTTTATCAGTGTCTGATTTTGCTTGTGACAGTCAAGGTAATATAAAATAACCAAGACCCCATGGAGTCATTCAGACAAAATAAAAGTATGCAAACTCTTGAAATTTTACCGTAATCAAAACAAATTAGTGACAGTGACTGAAGCCAGGTGAAAGGACTCAAGAAAATATTAACAAGCTCCGTGCTTGCATACGGTTTATTTTCCCTCATGAGGTCAGGGCCAGACTCAGTCATATGCAGCTACATATTAAGACCCTCATTCTGCAGAAACCTAAGTGTTTATTTTTACACACTGAAGAGTTACTGTGAAGCAACGGGGACTAATAACAATTGAGAGTAGTTATAAATCAGGGCCCACATAATTTCTGAGTATTAGATGTGGTGGTGCATAACAGTGGGAACAATTAGTACCACGGCCATTGTCATTGCCCCTCCATGTAAAGCAGCAGCATGACCTAGAAGTGTTCTAGCTTTTCTCAGAAAGAAATGAACAGTTCATCACTGTGAATGTACAATGTCATCCTTTATGAGACACAGACAAAAATCTTTACAAAAATAATCAGAAGTCTTAACAATGGTTTGTTTTATATGTCTTTTAAAGACCTCTTTCTCCTTTTTTTTTTCTTTTCTTTTTTTTTTTTTTTCTTTTTTGTTTGTTTGTGGAATTGTTTTAACTGGGGGAGGCAACGGAAAAATGGAGCTGATGGGAAGTGGAGGGGGAGAAAAGGTTTCTCAGTCAAAAACTGTCTTGAACATTTTTGTTTTTGACTTGAAATGGAGAGTTTCCCTCTCAGAGATTCCATTCCATTCTCAATTTAGTGGGAAAAAAAGAGACACAAAAACTAGTGGGATTTTTTTTTCTTTTGTTAATGTCTCATGGCTGCCATCTATAAAACAGGAATAAGAAATATGTACCCCAAAGGACTCCAATGGAAATTATATAGCCACGATTTATGGGCCACTTTCATGAAAGAATTAAAGATAAATATTCTAAATACTGTTACAAAGTTATATCACATCATAGAATATTCTAGCAGAGAATTGAGTACTGTTTCTAAATCACAGGATTGTTGCCAAAATGACCTTTCTAATGCTACAGAATTAATTCCTATTAGAGAACCTAAAGAGGTCATCATGCCAGTTGCCAGGTTTATAATATCCCCTCAGAACAGCAGTAGGTTAAACACTAGATCCAATGTCTGCTTTGCTAAAAATTAGGCTGTAGAGATATGTAATAGATTATTCAAAAATTTCTACACTAAATTCCTTCTAATGTTTCTTCTGTGTTTAATGTAATACTTTAATTCTACTATGTAAAACTAGAAAAAAAAGTTTTAAATTAGCATTAACAGCTGGAGTAACTGTAAAATAATTTGACTTTACACTAGTATTTTATATATCTGGCCAAGTATGTCACACAAAGTCCTTCAAAAATAAGATTGACAATATAATTTTTGACAAACTTCCTATCAAAATGGACAACATAGCAGTTTCTGGACATAATGTATCAGTGCTCTTTTATGCTTAGACGGCTTTATCCAATACAATGAAGGAGAAGGCAAAAAAGGAATTCATATATAAGGTGGTATCCTGCTTCTCAATGTTAACAAACACTACTCAGATCTGGAAAGCAAGACTCTTGAGGCTAGGTGACCTTTACAGTCACAAACAGATTTTTCAATTAATTTAATATTCATCCTAATGATGCATTTAACACTGTAATATTGCAAGTCAAACCTTCAGACAAATCTCAGTTACCAACAGTTGGTCTGACAAACTTTAAAGCTGATGCTGCCAAATTAAACAACTAATAATAAAAAGTAAGAAAACAGAAGAAAATAAGGGTTGTTGGCTTAAAGAGGTTTCCTCCTCATTATTATAGTTCTGGGGAAATTATTTCCTTCTTGCACTACTTTCATCACTGTCCACAGCTCTAAAATAAGGTGATGAACCACTGTGAACAGAAGACAACCATTTGGGTTGCTTTCCAAATTATACTCGGCTTCTGGGGCATGGATTTCAATGTTGTCTCCTTGAGGGAAAACTCAAAGCACAGATGCAAAACTAAATGGTCCCACGTTGGCTTTTGTGCTCAGCAAAGGTGTTTATCCAACACACATCAGACACAGGACTTCCTGAATTACATCAGACCCAGAGCATTTACTCAGCAGGAGGTTAAAAACGCCTTCCTGAGAAAGGAGAGCAAGACAAAATGAAAGACGGCAATCAGATCCAGGCACAGAACATCTTGGGAGATGCAATTCCAAGGGGACAGGAGTATGACACCTTTTCTTGTCATAAATACTAATATCAAGAATGTCACCATAGGCCACACTCCCTTCTACTATTGCTAAGTCATTAGATTTACCTATACATTGATGTATATACAATACATTTGCATATTCAGTGACGGTCCTGTGTCAGGTCCTGGCCTCAGGCATATTTTTTGAAGAATTCTGCAGCAGTCCAGGTGAAGGAAGCAGACTTTGCTCTCAACCACCAAAACACATATTCTGAAGAAAGAAAAAGTTCATAAACAAGTTACCAAACTAAACTGCTTGCACACATCCTTTCTTCCCTAAAAGGAAAAATTTTATTTTACTGGATACACTCTAGTCTGCTGCACCCAGGATGCAGGGCTCCCTCTCTATCCCAGGGAATTGATGTATAGCTCTCAAAATGAATGAACATACCACAAGTGTGGAGGACAGAAAGTGGGAGGGAACAACTCTCCCTCCTACTGAATAGCAGTATTTAATCAAGATGTTTCTGGACACAACAGGAAACCAAATTTTAAGTTGGATAAGGCTAACCTTAATACAAATAAAATAACTAACATAAAATAGAGGCTTTTATAAATATCATTTGCCTTTTTGGCTGCAGAGGCAATTGAGTAGGGCTTAGGGAATATGCTTTTCAGACATCCAAAATCCTAAGTTAGATCTTAAATTTTTTTAGGCTCTAATTTGAAGTCTGTAATGATTCTCAAATCCATTCCAGGGAAGAGAATGAGAATCAGAAAACCTGGAAACTAAATTTCCCAGAGCTCGTCAGGTTCTGTCCACATCTGACAGATTTTCTGTCAGGAGGATTTGACTCTGTATTTCCCTGGTATTTCCATTCCATTTCTTTAGCAACACTGAAGTTCCTTTTGCTTGAGAAAATTCTAATCACAATTTTAAGACTGTCCACAGTGTTGACAAAACCAACAAAACATACTGAAGTTCAGGAGGGTTGGGATCTAGTCCAGAAAACTTGATTGCAAAGCAGGGTTTTATTTATGTCAGCTTTGCAAAAAGCAACATTTCAAATTCTGATAGAAGACCTTTATATTTAGGTTCTACATTAAGCAGTCTGTTGTCTGGAAAATTATGCCAGTGAAAAGAAAACTGTTTTCTTAATTATCTCGACCCAGTCTAACCCCCATGGTATTTTTTGCCTTTTTTTTTTTTTAATGAGGCTCAACCTGTGCAGTTCAATGTGTGTTTATTTTCTCAGAAGGGGAAGGAGAAAGACTGGAGGTTTTTTATTATGTGATGAAAATAATGGAGCTATGAAGGGGCTTTTAGTTTTGGAAGAGTTTAAGCATACATGCAGTGAGGTATGTCCCAAAGGACAGAATGCAGTTGCTCACAAAGAGATTTCTCCTGATAACTTTTTTCCTAGGATGTGATTTTTCTGGTAGAGTTAAATAATCCTTTCATGTTGGCGTTCAGTAATGGAAAGTTTAACACTTTGCTAGGTCACTGCTACATTGAAATACTATGTTGGGTCAGATACCCAGCTTCCCTAAGTCAGCATAACTTTACCGAAAACACTTACTCCAACAGAACTTCACTGTTTTACAGTAGCTAAAGGCCTAGACACAAATCTTGCAGAAACAAAACATCCAACTAAAATAACCCTCCTCTCCATTCTTAGAAAAACCTCTATTTATATGTACTTTGAATACACAGGAGGAGGTCAATACGTTTTTGCCTTCCTCATTCATGAAAGCCCATTATTTTTATGCAGTTTAGTTTTAGCAAATGGGCTTGAGGCAACTAACTTTGAAACCCATTTGGTAAACAACCTTATCCTCCATCATCTTTCTCCTGCAGTTAACTTTTTCCTGTTTCATTCAATATCAGTAGGAGATGCACCATGCCAATCCCACCTGTCCACTTCCCTAAACACAAAACTTCTGAGGTTCAGCTGTGTATTTCAGAAAGGAATTTGAAAGAAACAGTGACAGTATTTTCTGTAATGGCGGAAAAAAAAAACATGAAGCAGAGAGAAACCAGTTCTGATTTTTTTTCAGGAAGCTACAGAGTGTTCAACAAGTGACTGGCTAAAGTCACAGAGTGCTAAGCATTTATCCCTAACAGAGAAAAACCTCACTTGCTATGTTAAAATCCCTTTTATTTTGTGTGTGTCTCTCCAGAAACCACAAATGTGCTATTAGAAATAGCACATCTCTCCATGGAAAGAACAAAGGGTACCACAGGTTGCTCCTCAGCATCTGACTTTATCGTCTTGGAAGCATTTGATGCAGATCTGAAAGCTCCTAGTTCAGTTTGGAATGTTCTTTGATTCAAGAATCTGTTGTATGTTGTATTATTCACTGGTGTGTTTTATAATGCCAGACACAATGCAATGAGGACATTTCAAATTCACATGAAAGCAACAGAAGCTAACTTTGACTTTAAAGCCATTGCTTTATTACTGCAAAGGTGTGTTTTGAAGTGATTACTCAAATATGAAACAAAGGAAAAGGTATGCTGGGCACTGGATCTAATGAACATAAACCTGCAAGGCGGTACAGAAAAATGAGGATTCTAATTTATATATATTTCTTGTTGCTATTTGCACTTCTGACTTCAGATTCAAGTGCCTAGTATGCTTTAGAGCCATGACTCTTTAAGTTAAAATAAATTTTTAAAAATATATATAAAAATTAATCTTTGTTACTTGTGAACCACACATGACTGGTTGTACATAGCACAGGCAAGAGAGGCTCCATCCAAGGCTCTACAGAACAGTCTTGAGGGAAAACAGCAGACTGAACCAGGCAAATCAATTTTTTGACTGAAGTAACACATATAAAAAGAGCAACAGAGAACTTCAGCCACAGGCCACCAAAAGCATTGGAGCCTTTTTTGTTTTATAGATTAGCATGGATTATAACGAATGTAAGGCTTTCATGAGCTCACAAATAAACTTGGAAGGAGTTTGTGCTGAGTTTTAATATATTGACTTTCCCTTTCAATTACATTTTAGGGAAATAAAACTATTAATTTACCTATTCAGTCTCATTGTCAAGCATTAACGTTAGAGCCTTTCACGGCAACATTTTTCAGAGTTGAACATTTTTATATATTCCAATGACTTTTAAGAAGTGCTGTTGCTACATTTCCATTACAGCTGTCCCCCTTCCTTAAGGTACATATATATGTACTCGACTACCTGAAAGGGAGGTTTTTGTGGAGCAGTTTTTATGTAATCCAACAGTTCAGCATCTTCAAAGTTTGCTGGAGACATAGCTCAGCTCAAATGTATTTCCAGAGACTGATGTAGTTGAAAGTAGGGAGTTATTATGAGCCTAACTGCTACAACACAGCACAGTTGTCCCCATCTGTTTGAATCTACAGTTTCACTAGGTGAGGAGCAAAGTGGCTTAGAATGTGCGTACAATGGTCACAATATGTGCAGTAAGGAACTTTGTCTGGGAGGGCCTTGTCACAATGTGTATGAGATGCTTTTGATATCAGGAAATCTCGGGAAAATATGTAGGGAGACAGCAGGGAACATCATCTTAACTAACAGTGGAAAGAGAAGAACAAGAGATAGTGTTGCACCTAATGGTGAAAATATTTGATTTGCTTATAACAGTAGCCTTGACTTTTCATTTCATTTTCACTTATCGAATGTCTTTGTACAACTGTTCTTAGAACCATACAAGAGTCTAAGTACCAAAAGTTAAAACTTTATTTTAAAAAATTTAAAGAATTGAAATGTACTAGTCCTATTTTTAGTGCTTTGAATATTTTAAATAACCTTGACACGCATCCTCCAAGAACTCCAGTGTATCAGTTTTCTACCAGAAAAACCTGTCAATCTATAATTAAAGAAGAATGTGGGACATCCTATGGCAGCTGGCTTGTACAATTTCCAGCATTAAATTATTTTCTTTAACCTGACTTCAGTTGTTTTATGATTCAAAAATGCCCATTTTAGCAGAAAAAAATCTCTTTTCAGAGCTTAAGTATTTCTAATATTATTCAATATTATTGGTATTGGCAAATACCAAAGTTACAAAGTAGTAGACAGGTCATCTTCCATAGGCTCAGTTCTGTTGTACTTAATTATGCAGAGGCCAGTGGTATCCTTAGCATGCACCAGAAATGTGGATAAATACCACTGACAGTACCAATGCATCTAGATTTATACATGCAGCCAACAACACAATTAGACAGCAATTTATTTTTTCTGAGGTTGTTCAACTTTAATTTATCAAAACAGACATTTTCACTCCCTATAATCATCCATTCTCACTGCTGTTTCTCAGGCAGGTAATTTATGCTATTATTCTCCTGCTTAAAACTTCCAGCAACTCAGTAAATATCCATTCCTTTAGTGACAAATCATGGTAAGAAAAGAACAGCACAACAATATCAAAAACAATTCCCCATACCGTGATGTTCCATCAGAAAGAAATTGCTTCATTTCTTCCTTACAAAATAATCAAGAGGAAACAAAGACAGTGAACATCTGAGAGAATGTAAAATGTAAAGTTGACACAGTCCTAGAATACGTTGGTTAAAAAGTTATGATGCAAATGTAAACTGGAAGAGACATCCTCACTGCAAGAAATTCACAAATAAACAGTGATTGCTCCCTAAAGACTTCAGACAGGTAGAACGCAAAGGTAAGACACATTTATAGAAGGATACATTTGATTAAGAATAAAATAAAATTAAACGTCAAATTAAGCAGATCCTCTTTGTCTCACATTTAAAGCACCACATCATGTGAAATTTCAGCTGATAGCCATGAAGTCCAGAAAATGAGTTCCACACACAGGATGGAAAAAGCATTTGCCCACCTTTACAGAAATTCACATCACAGAATGACCACATATACATATTAAAAGGAAACTTAATCTACGAAACAGAGTTGCAACAAGAGGAAAATTATAGTTCAACTCCTGTATTCTCACAAGCCAGTCTTCAGCACTCTAAAACATTATGCCAGGAAAGAAACAACACATGCTGGGGATCCATCGGGACATAGGCTCCCACCTTATGTGCATGTTCCAGAGAGAATACTCCTACTTACTGTTGGACAACGACTTAGGTGGAATCCCCAGAAGGACTAAGGTGAATTGTATAGATAGCAGCTGAGCTGAAATAGTTTTGAGGTGGCAAAAGCATGTCCTACTTAGTTAAGATAAATATATGAAACCTAAACATCAGGACCACACCAAACACAGATAGCAAGTATATTCTTGGTTGTTTCTGTGCCTTGGGTATCCAAGGACCCTGAAGGCTTCTGCGTAGTGGACAAGAAGTGCAGAACATGTGGAACAGAACAAACTGGAAAGAAACTTCTGTACTTCCATTTCTGGATAGCTTCAGATTGCCAGTAATGAATATGCCATCAAAATTAAAATGTCATTAAATTTCCTGCAGATCAGGAAATGTTAAAGTATGCTGCACTGGAAGCAGTAAATACAAATAAATTTTTCAATTTTCACTTGAAGGACTACATTCCACCTTAAACAGTATAGTCATGTTTCTTCTCATTTCTAAGCAAAATTAGACCATTTTGAATGTTCAATTATTACTTTCTCTATTTTTAATTTGTGGTTATAGATGAGCTTATACATTTCCTGGGAGATTTTTTTCTTGACATCATAGTCAAGTCATAATGCCTTGTGGACCACAGAACACAAAAAATGCTGCTTAAAACAAAGACAGGCTGTAAATCTTATGACAAACTTTGTGTGGGATTGCTAAGGATGAAAACACTCAGCATTTTTTTCTTACTACCAGCCTTTAAAAAATCTGTATAGCTGGAATAAGTTTGGATTTATGTAAGCAGTGACAGCAAGACTAAAGCACATCTTGGACAGAGGAAATGCATTCTTTTCACTTTTCAGGAAAAAGGAATGTCAAAATACCATATATACAAGGCATAGTATATTGCTTATACTGTCATTATTTTCAATTGAACTGTAAGGCTATGCATGTCCATCCTTTTCCTCCTCATTCCTTAAGACTCTGAGGTTGCCACTGGTGTTGTCACTTGAAGTGCTATCAGAGATCTAGGATCTCAGTCACTCATTGGAGGAAGTGTTTTGGAAGTTTCCAACCCACTTACCTGGCAGGGACATTCTTAATCAAATGAGGCTGAAGACAAAAAATGTGTGGAGAACTGGAAACTCCTTCCACGCCCAGAGAACTTTACATTCCCCACCTGTCTTTTCTATATAGCAGTTCTCCATGCTAGTGTTGAACCAAATTCAAGAAAGGGGAATGATGCTATTTTTACATAGAAATATGCATCCTTCTAAGTTTCAGCTTCACATTTCTCTGAAGAAAGAATGGCTCATGTGACTTAATTCTACAGGCAGCTGAGAGTAAAATCTTTTCTGTCATGCTTCATTGTGAATGACAATGCTTATAATATCTCTGTAAGATGTAATTTTTTTCATGTCAATAGAAATTTGATATTCATAATCTAAGCAATAATTATCCTTTGTAAGTGCCCTTGTTTTTGACTGCCACACTCATTATGGTTGTTTCAATTCACCATCTTCAGCCTGTAGAGAAAAGAAATGCAGCTATTTATTCCAATGAAGAGAGGAGAAAAGAGATATTTTTTTAATGGAAAAAAAAATGTAAAAAGCTGGAGGGGTTAATACAATTAGCTTAGTGCTTGAGGCCTTTCCTATCTTCAAATTTATTTCTAGTGTTCTGAAAAAAACAAAAAATGTATTTGCATCAAAGAGGGGGAGGTTCTATCTCTTTCACATATAATTTCATTTCTTTGTTATACTTTTATCAGTGTAATTGTGTAGGGTGGACTGTACAACTTCCTCTTTGAGTAGATTCTTCACTGAAAATAGTTTACCTGGTGGGAGAAAGGCAAGTGACTTTGATTTATATGCCCTAACTAAAAGGCATGGCATCACTTTGTTCTGTATGTGTGTAAGAACCCATTCGTACAGAGTATGGGGTGCTGGGTGAGAAGGGATTTCCTTTCAGCTGCTATTGAACAGCTGACCTACAGCCTGAGGACTCTAACTTGATATTTTTAGCATGATACAGGCATGTAGTTTGCCTTGTCTTCTTACATTGTTACACTTAAGGCTGCAGGGAAAACATACTCTGCGTATTGTCCAGCTCCAAAGATGTACCTGCAGCTACACGTTATTTTCAAGCAGGCCTAACGTAACTCCTGCTTTTCTATTTTATTCATTACCATGAGTTACTGGAAAGCAGACTTTTACTCCCATTCAGCATACCTGTGCAAATTAAAAGCCATTTCAATCCAGTATACACGATAGGCAAGTGGGCAAGAAGTGGCCTTCTGCTGACCTACAGCAGGAGATCCCAGTCACACACATCTTCTATACTCCTGTCTCTCCCCAGCAGGCAGCTTCCTGGGATGCTGTCACAACAGGTTTGGCAAACCTTCTGGTCCTCTGTTGTTTTCTCTTTGTTAGAAGAGCAAAAGTTCTAAAAGAAGCACAAAATTTGTACTGATTACACAGAGAGAGAAAAAGAATCTGGTCTTTCATCCATCATAGAGATTGCTGCGCTGAGGTTCACTGGGAATTAAAAAAGTGTACAAGGCAAGGTATCCTACTCACTCACCCCTCTGAGGTTAACTACAAGTACATGTCTGGCTGTTTCTCTGATACAAGTCTTTCCTCTTTTCGTCTTAGTGTATCCCAAATGGCAGATGAGGTGAAAACTTACCAGAAATATGAGAAAAAGTGAACAGGGTAACACTCATAATTCTCTGATAGGCCACTCTGGTAGGTCCTCACAAAATGGCAGCTGCCTCTTCTAGGAGTAACCTACCTCTGCTTAAATGGGTCCCTTTCCATAGAAGAGTTAACCATCTATAAAGATGAAAGAGTTGCAATAATTAATAAAATAGTACTGTCAAAATACATTGCATGCAATCCACAAATAGCATGTTTACGTTTAGTACATTTAGCTGAAAGCTGATGTTCCAAAAAGGTGATGCTCCTGAGGTTTTCTCCATTCTCTAGCTTGGTAGGATAAATGGGAAGTGGAGATACTGGAAATAATTAGGAACCCTGCAAACCACTTTCTGCCTCTGGGAAGTGCCAACATCATATGCAGAGTCAGGATCAGGTTGCAAATATTATTTACTTCTCCTGTGCAAAGTGATTTCCCTTGATCACAACAAAGATTCCAGGATTGGTCCCCAAACATTTACTTTCTTGGCTCTTTCTCTCAGATGAGCCACCTTCCAGCAAGCAAATATCTGGTCACTAATCAGACCCTTTGGTGGCCTTGAAAGCTGCAAAAAAGGTCATTATGTGGGAGATCTGTCCACCACAACAGTTCCTCTGCCTCGCCTGATTCTGATTTGCTCCCAATGTTCCTACTGCTTTTGATATTTTTTTCTGTATGTAGTCACTTGTTCATGGCCATAACTATACATTTTGGTACCCTGAGAGGATATAACTGGACTGCATGGTGCTGCGTGTCATGTCTCATCCACATGACACACTCAGGAAAACTCATCTGAATTATCCTTTCAAGTGGATTGGTTGAACCACATTGAAAGCCTAGCATAAGTGCAACCTAAATTTGTTTTAGTTTAATTTGTTGCAGAAGCAAATTCAGCAAAATTAAATTTGGCCATGTTTTGTTGGTTTTTGTAAAATACATGGTTTCACAGGGCTGTAATGTTGTTTAACTGAGGTACCTTCAGTTTATACCTTTGTTAGTCTGCAGAGGCAAACCCTTAAAATCCAGAAATTAGTGTCCAAGACAATTTTCCTATATATGCAGGTTCAGGATCAGGGCAGGTTGCTTGATGAAAAAAATCAAAGCAGCCAAATTACTGCTCTCAATTTTCCATTCAAATATGGCTCCCTGGACTGTCAGTATCCCTGCATGGGGACTGAATTCCCGAATTCTACGTGCCTGTCTTTGACCTCTACCTTCTAAGACACTCTTCTCCTGGAAAAAGATGCATATCCAAACAAATAATCTTCAGAAAGGGGGGAAGAAAGGTGGAATAAACTAAAGGAGTGGAATGCAGCCAGAAAGTAAACACAGGTAAAAGAAATACACTGTCATTTCAGTGGGAGGCAAAACCAGAAGGATCCTTTCTGTGTTATTTCAGTTAGACTGAACTAACCAGAGGGTACAATGTGGTGAAGGAAGAAGGGGAACAGAGGAGAAGCATTATCTTCATACTTACTTTTCAAGTTAACAAATATAATCATGTATGAAAAACATGGGGTGGCCTGGGAAGAGCTTCAATAAGCAGCAGGCAGGGAGCCACCTTTGGCTTGAGACACTTAACACAATGAGAAAAAAAAAGGCCAGGAAAATAAAAGCCCTCAATTGAGATCAGAATCCCTAATGTGCTAGAGGGCAACCATGTCAATGTGCAAGTTCATTACAGACAAGAACAAGTCCCCACTGGTGAGAAGGATTCCGACACAAAACATCTTTTCCAGGCACAAAGTCATCAAAAGCCAGAAGCATCCGTTCCTGTGATCCCAATGGTTTTTGAAGGGGAGGTGCTGGGCTGCAGGGGGAGCTGCGCACCCATAGTTTCGGTGCAGCTGTTGATGAAGGGAATATGCTCCTCCAAATGACAGTGACACCTCAGAGGTGTGCTCCTATAGCAGCAGGAATGCACAGACACCATCGGGGTCAGTGGAACCCTATGTCTGCCTTCATTTATGGCTGCATTTATTCTATAGGTTTTCCAGCAACTCTGTGAGTGCTACGTTGAAAGTGTGTGTGAATGTGTGAAAGTGCTCACAGACACTACAGTTTTGTCTCATCTGCATGCTGTGTTTAATTTGAACTGATGCAGTACTTCCATTCTCACTTAGCACAGAAAACCTACCCTTCTTCCAAGGTGAAGAGCCAAGCACTGAAAAAACCGCATGGTTTAAAAAACTCATTAACTGATGACTATGCCTTCTTCCAAATTGCAACAAAATGCTCTACCAGCACAAACAATGCCCAAATGCATAACTGTTTAATTTACCATCAGTACCCAAGGAGATAAAATGTCTAAAAAATGCTTTATAGCCAGTCTCTTCAAAAGAAATTTAAATTATAGTATCCATATGGCCAACATACAACTGGTAAATAGCGTTACAACAGGAATGCACCAATAATACTCATATTTGGAAACTGAAAAAGTTTCACAGCGACCTATGAGTCTGTAGAACATGCCATGTGTTTGATAACTTTGTCAATCTAAATTTATGCTTCATTTAAACAAAATGGAGCAGAGAAACCAGCTTAAAAAATGCAGTATGTATTCCATTTAAGAGATAACTACCGAGCCTGGATATACTTGATTCAGTAAATTCTGGTACAGATATGCTTTTCCTGCAATATGCAAGGAATGGAAGGTAAGATATGAGCTATAGGAGGAATAGGAATGAACAGGAGGTGGAAACAATCATTATGGTCATTCCTATCTAAACTCATGGTGATTTATGACTTGGATATATTAATCTAAAGAGAAGACTGAGTTGTTAGCAGTGTAGGGTATTTTAAGTGATCAGCTCTGCAGACACAAACTTAGCACATAAGTGCTTGGATATCCACTGATGAAAACTAATATAAAAACCTGGCTGCAACAACATTCATCAGAGTGAGCAGTCTTGACAAGACCTCTGAAATCCTCTGCTTCAGCTGAGAAAAAAACCTTGCTGTTTCCTGAGCTATGCTAAAGCACAAAACCAGCAGTCTGACCACATATTTTCAGCCAAATGTTGCTAGACAAGAAAGCTAATAATTTAGGCAATTTGTGACAATCTGCTTTGAGCCAGGCCTAATAGAATGCTGAAAGGAATCGTGTGATTATACCAGGAAAAGCACATAAGTAAATATTCTAGAAAAATTATTTATGAAGTAGAAGAGGCATTACAGCTGGACAGTCTCTGAAAGCTTATTTGTCAAGGTTTCTGTCTTGCCCAGTTGTTATTTAATGTCACTTGGCAAAACTCTCTTTTGACCAGAGATCACAGAAGACTAATTTACTGACCATTTTTCCCCTTTTTTCTCAACAGCAATTTTCCATATTAGCTTAGTCCCAGTACTGTTAAAATCATTCATTTAGAGAATCAACAATGGAGAACATGTAAAGAAATTATTAAACATAAATATAAATCAACATGAGCAGATGAAGCATTTTTAAGAGGGAATTAGCAGTGCAAACATATGACATTCACATTTAAATATGAGAACATAGAGGTAACTCTCTAATACATGTGTGTGGTAAAGGGAATGTACAGGGACAAAGAAACATAAATATTCCCTCACATCCATCAAACTGTACCTTTCTAGAGGCTGATGATTAAAAATCTGTGAGGGCATCTCAGTCTCAAATTTGGTTGCTTCGTGAAACTGTCGCCTCCTTGGCTTGTACACACTTGGGTATATCAGTTGTGGTATGGAATGGACCTACAAAAACCAAAGATTGCTCCTACTTCAAAGGAAGATGGAGAAACTACTTTGGTTTCTTAACTATTAGCCTTGAAACACTATCTTGGTCATGCCTGGGGTTGGGGAAGAAGAATATACACCACAGCCCAAAGGCAAAATTCAGATTTTGTATGTTCCTATTATCTTAGAGCAACAAGAACACAAGTTGGTGCTATATGTTGTTTCTTCAAGAGAAAGCTAATTCTTTTGAATAAGATTTCCAATAGTTTGCAGCAATAGAACATTAAAGTTGTATGTGTAGCATAGATGCAGTAGGAATTGATCAATGCTTCTCTGATGAGCAGCAAAGGGCCATATTCTTACGTGACTCCACCAGAAACTGCCTGGAAAATCATCAGAAGAAGAAAGTACTGGCTTACCATATAAGACTACTTCCTACTTCATTCCTACTTCCCAGGTATTTCAAGAGTCACAGAAAAATACATCTGTAAGAGAAGAAAAAGGGTTTAGTTAGCTCAAGTATTGAGACATTTTTTTGGTTTTACATGTAGACCATGCATTTCTACCAAGAGGCCTAGATATTTTCAGGACTAGGTTTTGGTGCAACATTCAAGAAGAAATACATGGGAAAACATTTTAAGATTGTCCTGTTCAAAGTTCATAGAGAAATATATACAAGTTTCCCTACCATCCTCAAATAGCTCCTGTCTACGCACACACATCGTGCTTATCACTGGGAGTTTATAGCAAGGATAATCTCTTTTTACATGTTGATTACACATTAATGTAGCCAGCCAAGGACAACAAATTTGCCCAAAGAGAGTCAATAAATCTGAAGAAGGGTCTGGAGCACAAATTGTATGAGGGAGCTGGGAGTGTTTAACTTGCAGAAAAGGAGGCTCAGCGGAGACCTTATCACTCTCTACAACTCCCTGAAAGGAGAGTGTAGCCAGGTGGGGGTTGGTCTCTTCTCCCAGATAACCAGCGACAGGACAAGGTGACACATCCTTAAGTTGCACCAGGAGAGGTCTAGATTAATTGTTAGGAAAAAATTCTTCACTAAAAGGGTGGCCAGGCACTGGAATTGTCTCTCTGGGAAGTTACAGAGTTACCTTCCCTGGACGTGTTCAAAAGGCATGTGGCTGTAGCATTTAGGGATGTGGTTTAATGGTGAAGATGGCAGTGCTGGATTAAGGGCTGGAATCAATGATCTTAGAGGTCTTTTCCAGCCTGAATAATTCTATAACTCTATGATTAATCCTGCTGTCTCACTGAGAATTTGGATAATGGTTGTGGTAGAGAAGGGGGACAGATAACAGTTAAGCTAAATGAAGAGAATTTCTTCCAGTTCTTATCCACTCTTACACTATGCTCCACTGTTGGTAGATACATGCTGTCCAAGTAGCCACCAACTACTTCTCTGAGTCCAGCTCTTACTACACCAACCACAGATTTAAAAGTTGAACCAACTCCTGTTCTTCATCAGGCCACAACAATTCACCCATGTTCAGTTGTCTCCAAAAACACACATGCTAATGAAAGCTTCCACTCTTCTGCCAGATGTCCTCACACCTGCAGCTGTGGCATCTGATCTTACTTGTGATTGTAAGGCTTTCCAAAGCTGGAGATGTCTTTTGGAAGTGATGAAAACCCAACCAAACAAGCACACATAAACATCGATGCCATCTTGCTGACAAGTTCCTCCTTGTCGCAAGTCAACTACTGCTGCTGTATCAGGGGAAATCAAGGAAGGTAACAGATATGTCCTCCCTTGTTCTTCTTGTGAGTGAAAAATCAGGGAATTAGGCTCAATAGCCTCATGGCTAATTTACCACTGAGGAAGTCAAAGTGCCTTACAGAGACTGTTCTTTCAGAGGTATCCCATTTCTTGCCACACTGCTGTTTACGGTGGCTTGGCAGGTGCTCTGCAGCTGCTGTTACTGCTCCACATCAGGAAGCAAATATCCTCCCTTTTGTGTTCCAGATGGAGAAAATGTAGCCTATGAGACACAATAAGAGATTCCCTATGGCCACTGAGGAAACTAGAAATGCCATAATGGTACACCAGTTAAGGCATGGGGAGAGAGAAAGAGCAATAGAGCAATGAAAAAAAAAAAAAAAGTCTATGCATCTGATATATGTCTGATAAATTATTGCTTTCCCACAAGACATGTGGGAACAACTGCCTTAACTGAGTGTGTAATTCTCCTTCCCAGAGACAGGGCCAATCTGCCTGACAGATGACACTGGGCCCAGAAATGCAGGAGCATTCTCCTTGGGCCGTGGAGCCATAAAGCCTCCACAGTAGAGTTACTGCCGCTATTAAGAAGAGGTGCAGGGCATTAATTATATTCACAGCAGAAACAAAAGTAAAGCCTGTGGTGTAGCAGTATAATAACTGTCATTTCCCAGTCCAAACTCCTCTAATTAAGTCCCAGCTGAGGTCTCCTGTTCAGGTCTACAGTCTTGATTTCAAAGGGGGAGAGGTGAATAAATAAATAAATAAATAAATACCAACAGTTTAATTTCCTTCCAAGTAAGGAAGGCCGGGAATTTGGAGGCATTTGTGGGTATTTTTATTTGATAGATTGGTAAATTGTTTTTACCTTGTAATTGTCTGCTGTCCTATTTTGAAATTAATTGACAGTGTTCACTCCATAGAATGTAACTGACCTTGAAGTCTGCAGGACTTGGTACAACTTAGGCTTACTTCCCATATTATAACTCAAGATCTGCCAAAGAATGAGAGCACAGGAAAAATCCCACCTTGATCTACATCTCCATGTACTGATTATATCTAATATTCAGCACAGGATTGCTACAATCCACTCCTGACACCAGGAAAGAGCATCATGGCACCTTGTATGACTATTTTACTTCCAGTTCCCAGACTGGTGCATGTACATTTGATGAACAGTTCTGCACATCTTGTGCTGTTTTCCTTTCTTGTCTTTCCTTTTTTTTTTTTGATGGTACAAGCGATCTACAAATTCCTGCTACTTGATACTTTTAATGAAACTTTGCTTCCTGTAAAAAAAAAAGAAAAAGTAAACTCCAAAGGCAAATTTGTGAAAATTTTTAATTTCTTTTTTTAAAACTACATACTCAATGACATTTCAAACTAATAGTTTTAAACCTGTTTCTGTTTACTTTGCTTCATGAGGACAATGTTAGCAAATCCACTCCTCCTTATTCTTCCATTTGCCAATAGACTACTTCGAAATAAAAAATAAAGAAAAGAAATTACAAAGGTAAGCATAAGGGAAAAGAAAGAAATCACCAAGTTTGAAGAGGAGAAATTCCCTTTTCTTTCTAATATTTTCATTTAACTTCTAATTTCTTGAATAGAGTCCATTCATGAGTTTACCTTGCTGTTTGCTTCCTTTTTAAATTTAAACTAGTTTTCTTATAGGTTTATATATTTAATTCTCTTGGGGTTGCTGAAGAAATCATTAGTCAATGGTTTATACAATTGTAATTTCATTTTCCCAGGTTATTAAAAACTAATAGCATGCCATTTAATTAGACTAGATGATGAGAATCCACTTAAAAGTTAGAAATAGAGTTACAAACTGCCTATCTTCTTCCTTAATGCCAAGCAAGACTTTATAATAAATCATTATTCCTTTTAAATGAATTTAGTAATTACAAAGGACTTCATTCTTCATTATGTTCACCATAGCTATACATATTTCCATAAGTTATCTCATTTATTTGTACCAAGAGTACTATTAAATATAGCATTAATTTATCAGAGCAGGGTACGGAAAGAAGCCCTTAGAGGATATTATTGGTAATGGTCTGAAACGAAGCTTTTTTGCTTATCCAAAGAATGAGCCTCTGCATGAACCCTCAGTATTAACTCTCAGACCACAGCATGGCGATGCTGGAGAGTCCTGGGGAAGGGGACAAGGCATGAGGCATGAGGCTGCTTCCTTGGCCCCATCCTTTCCAAGTGCAGCTCCTGTACTGAGCCTTGAACTTAGATGACAATTACTGTAACCTGGAGCATAGACCTCTTTCCCTAAGGAAATGAACCAAGACCTCCAATTTATTTCACATAGCCTATTTAAGAGTCATTGGATAATAATGGCCTTCAGTCACTGCCAACCCATGGTGAATTTAAAATAGTGACTTAGAGGGGAAATGCTCTATGTCATAACTCCCTAGGCACATGATCCCCTCTGTCATGCCATTTATTAGGCAGCTTGGCGCTGGCACCACATTTATTTATACCATAATATTTCATGCTCTATAGTCTGAGGTTAATAAAGTCTCATTAACTGCTCCTTTATGGACTCCCTCTTTATAGGTAGTCCCCATAAAGCTCTCCGAGATTTCATTTTACAATAATGGCAAAGAACCTCACAATGTATTTTCCCCCATCCAATTTTAAAGACCCTACAGCAACACAAAAATGGGGGAAAGAAAGGGGAAAAAAAACATAACAGGAAAATTGTTATCTGTGGTGCAATGAGGAGGGGGCAAAGAAAAATGTGGCTATCTAATAGGCAAATATGTTTTCTCAATGCACAAGACTATACATTCTTTTGGTAAGTCCAATACTTTTTCAAGAAAAAACCTGGATAAGGATGGCAGTGATTTTTAGTTGTCTCTGTAACAAAATTCTCTTTGACTTGGCTTGAACTGGAATTTCACCTCATACCCTGAGAAGGCTGCTGTTTTCTGGACAGCCTTTCTCTCCAGGTCTTCTTTGATATGGTCACAAGATCCTCTGTGTCTTGGTGCTTTCTTATTTGAATTCTGAATATCACTAAAAATTTTTGATGCTTTCTAAAAGAATAAGATTTCAAAGGCACTGGGGATTGAGTGTTTTTCTTTGTAAAATATAAGAGCTTCTTACAATTCTTCTGTATTTGGATTTAGTAGATGCTTATAACTTTTCTTAACCTGTTCAATATCAGAACAGCACTGGAACATCCAGAAAAGAAAATAAACTAATAATAAATTTATTTACACTAATAATAAGTAGAAACTAGTACATCATTGGAAGAGATTTCTTAAAATGTGTATTAAAAAGAAACACATTGGAGCTTTCAAAGGTAATAAAACAGTCACAGCTGAAGGAGTGTGCCACAAGGTTGCGGCAGGAATAAGATGCATTTACTTTTCATGTGCATGAAGGAGGAGAACATCCTACTCAGCAGTCCCCTGTGAGAAAGGACAAACTTTGCCTCAGTGCATATGTCATTCTGAAATTAATACACAATATCTCCTCACCAAAGAAATCACAGTCCAAATAAAGGAACCACAAAGAAGTGAAGGACAAGAGAAGCGATGAGAAAGAAAACTATTTGTCAAAGATCAACTTGACATATTCTGGCTCCTATTCTACACCAAATTTAGAGGAGAAGGGGTCAGGTCTAATCTGATTTTCTTCCATATGGCCATTCCATTCCTCTCCCCACTCCCGAAAATTAGTGTTCATGTGAAGATGGAATTTAAGGGTTTTGGGACACAACAGGTAGATATTACACTGTTTTTAGAAGAGCAACATATATCAGTCAGTGATTTCTGTAAATCTAAAGTGGGATTAAAGAATTATAAAATGGTTATTCCCCCTCAATTTCATACCTCTGTATGCTTTATATCCTAAAAAAATTGAAAGTTTTCACTGGAAAGTGAGTTGTGGGTGGAAAGATTAGCTATTACTTCAGAGAGAAGGGGGAGGAACTTGACAAAGAAAACAGTCACACATGAGGATAGATAGATAGATAGATAGATAGATAGATAGATAGATAGATAGATAGATGGAAGTCAGGGCCTTTTGACACTATAATTCTGATGTAAAGTCCATATTTGAGATTTGTGCCATATTCAGGTGTTTAAAGTCAGAACTTGCAAACAGTGACAGAGTTCATAGGATTATAAATACTAAAAGAAAAAGATAAAATCAATAGTTTCTCAAATAACATCAATTATTCAATTAATATCTAATGTGCATAATGTTTCAGTGGGAGATCAATGGGATCACACACTGAAATTTAAACATTTGCTTAAATGTTCAATCAAAAGAGATGGGACTAATTATATATGAAACTGAAAATTCATATTTTACTGTAGTCTCTCATCCAGGTTGGTTTATGACTCTAAATTTTGTATTAATAAAAGATACCACTGTATATTGACTCTGATCTCTATTACAAGAATTTTAGGAACACAGAAATCAAGATGAGACCATTTTCCCTGCCAGCCTAGCATCTGCATGATGATTTACTCAATTTACTGCACTCCAACCCAGATTCCTTCTATCGAGTATCTAATTTGCCAAATCCCAGTGATGGAATGACAGTTTATGCTAACTGAGAGCTTCTGTCTTTATGTTTCTTGTGGTTGGGTTTTTTTGTCTTTTTTTCATTTGCTTGTGGTTTTTTTTAAACTCATATTTAAAATCATCTACATGGGAAGTACCTTTGGCTTTTGTTCTGTGAATGACAAGAATAGGTATGGACCAGGCACATGAAACTATTTCACTTTGAAAAGGAATGCTTACAAAAGTTTTACTAAAGGTTATGACTTCCTGTGTTCTTCCTTTCTTCTGGATGTTCTTCCCCCTTTTTTCATGGTTTGCAGTCTTCTAATAACTGTTTCAAAACAGATGTTACATGGGAACTGTCCATCCCCTTGTGTAATAAGGTGTTGTATAACTCAACTGCAGTCAGAAAAATTTCAGTTATTGCTGACTGAAGGCAGAGATTCAGATTTTGAGGCATAAGACTGACACAGGATTGTTGCCCATGCCTGGGAAAGACCTTTATAACAGATATGCTTAGCAATATTGCTTTAAAGAATACAGAAGGTAGGTCAATGTTGTAGAACTACATTTCCATAATGCAACATCTGTGTTATAGCCCTCAGGACCCTATATTTAATTTAGCATTCATCTCTGCCTGTAACTGCATCTAAGTATTAATCTATCAATCTGTATTACTTCACATCACACACAAACAAAACTTCATTTATCTTCACACACCTGTTGTCCATTATCCAGGACTAGCATGTCCAAAAATCAAATATTCATTGGGATTTTAAAGATGATTTTGTAGTAACAACTCTTTTTCATCTTGTTTTTATTATTCATGAGAGGGCTTAGACCTCCTGAGCAGCTCAGCCATAAACTGCTAACACACAGACTAACACAGCATAAGAGAGAGAAAACAACCCCACTCACAAACAAACACAGCACACAAAAAGGCAACCCTCATTTGCCAAGTCTATTGCATTAAAGAAAAATCTGTAAAATCCTATTTCTGTAAAAAACCAGAAATAGGAAAACAAGGGTGGTGGCTTTTGCATGCTCTAATTCCAATCACTGAGAAGCAGAAAAGACTGTGGGTAGGTAGAGGTAAAAGAGAAAGGAAGGGGTAAAACATAAAGAATTTTAAAATAGGGCACTGAACAAACATGAGAAACTCATTCGTGAGACAATCCAAGAAACCTTCAAGACAAAGGCAAGGAACACATGTAAAAGATTACCAGTATGGCAAAAAACCCCAAAACAGTAGTGTTTTCCAGTCATCTCAGGATCTTAAGAATCACCTTTAGCAATCTAAAGAGAGGAAAAGCAGAGAGGAAGCACATCTACCAAGAACATGAAAGAGTGTTGACATTTAGTTCATCAAAAGAAAAGTGTTTAAAAGCAGAATATTGAATTTATTATCATTGAGAGTCAATAAAAACTACAGAGAAGTAAAGAAGCATCAATAGCTCTGACACGTCTGCAGGTAGTGGGAGTAACCAAGTATTATAGCTGGCGAATTAAATATATGGAAACACGTATATAGTTGGAAAAAACAAAAAAAAACTCTCTGTCTCCATTTTCCAACTGAATTCAATATATACAAAAGGTAGAAAAGTTGAATTTACATTTGAAGCCTGCTCTCCACTTAAATTCATGCACAAAAATCAATGTTATGTGTATTTTACACACTTCATTCTTGTTTATTCATTATATACTCGTAAGAGAATTTTAAAGGGTAGTAAGACAGGAAATCACTTCAAAGAGAAAAGCTTCAGCAATTTTGATCAAGTTATTATTAATCAATTGTATTCATTGTTTTCTCCCTTCTAAGGTAGATCTGGGCAGCTCCTCTTGTAAACAATTAATTGAAGATGTGCAAGACAAAACAGAAAAAATGAAAAAAACCCAAAAAAACATCCATTAGATACAATGGCTTTAAAGAAGAAAAGAGGCAGCATGGAATTCACACTGAAACCTAGAGAGAGCCATGGCAGAAGAGGCAGAAAAGGCAACTCACATAACTGCATTTCTAGGATAATGCTCAAATCGAAAAGATCTGCAAATATTCCTCATGATAAGGCACCAGTATGAAATCACAAACACACAAGGGTATGGACTTCCCATGACGTCCAGGCTATCGTCATTCTTCCAGCACATGAGATACACATCTAAATACCAGATTAAATGAGGGAAAAGTCCCAAGAGCACATGCAAACGCATAAGATCCTGAGATACCCAAATGTGCCTGTAGCTCCCACACTGGGGCCCAATGGGGGCCCGTGTGCTCATAGAGCTGCTGAGGACTCCAATTTTTAATATTTTTTTGCTTACTTCAAATTTTCAGTTTGTGGAGAACAGATGTCTTCTTTGCAGATTGAAAAAGGTGAGGGATGGGAGGGGAAAAGACAGTGAATGCATTTTTCAATTCTTGGACCCCCAAGGAGGAATAAAAAAAGAAAACACTTTTGAATTTCAAATTTGATTTTTTTTCTGACTCAAAAGAGTGGGGAAGACACTCTTAGTACCAGTTCTTAGTACTAGTGTATCAAATGCTCCTTTGCATCTCCCTTCATTTTGCCCTCTTACCACACATCCTTTCCCCTTTCCCAGCCTGAATAAATAAGAAAATGGGTTTCCCATACTCACTGCTCAACAGTAACACAAAGCAGGAAAAGGGAGGAAGAATTAAAAGCTATGCTTGTGCAATTAAGTGAAAACATACTCTTGCAATACTCTTGAAATGATTAGGAGCAATTCAACGCAAATCTGGAAACACTAGCTCAGGTTCAGGGCCAGTGCTCCTATGTGCTGCCTCTCACCACATTCACTCTTGCACTGCTTATTCTTGCCCCAGTTCTTTGGAAAGGGGTTATCCAAGGTAGTTATTTGCAATAGCAGGGGTTTAGACTCAGTGACACAGAAAGTCCTTTAGTCTGAAGTCTCTCTGATTAGTCTAATTCCCACCCCAACCATACTCCATAAGCTGCAGCTTTCCAAGTAATAGCCCGATCGACCTTTTCCTTGTGTACAACATCATCTTTTATTTAAAGCAGAAATATTTTTCTGTATCCTAGGACTAAGTTGTACCACAGTAACTGAGCAAAATAGAATTCTGTTTGCACACTAGCAAAAAAAGGTAACGCTGGCATCCAAATAAAGAGTTTTATCTATAAAATCTTTTATTTTAGACTATTAGGCCTGGATTTAAGTTACATTTTAACCATAAACATGGGAGAAGCTGTCCCAGATGGTGAATGTAGAACGTGATGTAAATTTTAATGAAGCAAATAAGTCACTAATAACCATAATGCCAACACTGCTGCATTTTTGGTAGATGTTAATAAAGCAAAATTAAAAAAGAGCATGCAGCATTCAAATAAGTGCTTAAGAAGCCCAATATAATTTGCTAATTCAGCTATTCACACTTTGATTGCACAGCCCCTGGTCATCTGCTCAAGTACAGCTGCTTCATGTAAAAACAAATTAAAAAAAAGTTTTATTGTCCACCAGATGTCCCAGCTTGTAATACTTGCTGCTATAATTCGGGTCACCCAAGGTTCAAGCCCATTTAGAAATCGATTGTTCTTGGATGGTCAACCTTGTGACAGTGGTCAAGGCACTTCAGTCCTGGTTTTATCCCGCCGGGAGGTGAGGGCGCTCTTCTCTATTAAAAGTGCATTCATGTTATGAACATCACAGGCACCCCAAACAGATAATTACTCCTACAGCTTAGGGAAAAGGCTGGAAAGGGCTGGAGTGGCAAGAATTCAAGCAACATATGCCCTGCTTTATAAGGCCATTGAAAACCCATTAACAGGGCCCTACCAGATTTATTTTCTTTACTGAAAATGAATTTATTGTTAACAAAGAATAGTATAAAAGCACAAGGCACATCAGCCACTGCTGGTGTGCTCCAGCATTCTCACTCTTGATGGGAGCTAGACGATACATATAGTGCAGCCAGTGCTTCTCCCCAGATCAAATGTAAAAATCAATGGACCAGAATTATCAGCTGAATCTAAAACATCTTGCACCAAGGGTGTCTGCTGCTGTGCTGCACAAAGCAGGTTTGAAATCAGCAGGCAATGTTTTGTTTGTGGATATCACAGGGCTGAAAACTAAGGAAAGGCTGGACTGGAGGCAAAGAGAGCTTGTTTCTGCAAACACCTCCTTTTCCAGAGGAGGAAAAGGTCATCAGTGAATGGAAGGAATCTGAGTAGAGCCAGGGACTCCTGCCAGAGCCATACTGAAGGCACAACTGTAGCATAGAGATCCCAACACCAGACCCCCACCAGTTCACCAGGGTGAACTGAGAAGGCTGATAACTTTATACGAGAGTGTACCACCCCCAAAACACTGTGCCTTCACTGCACAAGATGCAAAAACCTGAAACTTCCCAAATATGTCAAGAGGTTTCAGAATAATCTTTCCTTAAGCAGAACCTGTGCAGCCTGTCTTAGCAACACAAGCACCTGTTTGTCACATTCTCTGATGATTTACAAGGAGGAATATCTTGACAGGAATATTTTGTGAGAAATAATGTAGTTCTGCTATACCTAATTTACATGGTGCTATAGAAGACAGGAAAAGTTACATTTTCATCAGACATCTACCTCTCACGGTATGGTTCCTCTCAGCACACTGAATTTTTACAACTCTCTGCAGTCAACACCAGCTCCTGGCACTTAAATGTGCGTTGCAATTAGTAGAACAATTACTTGATTGAAAACCTTCCCCCTTGAGCTTTACTACTATTAGCCTCAAAATAGAGACAAGCACAGGAAACAGAGGAGTATTCAGCTACTTACTCATTTCACTTGAAAATCAAAGTCCCTTCTGTCCTACTAGGCTGAATTTTGGAAGAGCTGTTAACGTCTGTAAAAGGGCTTTACCTCTCAGCTTGGACAGATTTAAAGCACCAGTATATTTGTTCTTCAAAGCCTGCCTTTCTCACTTTGTTCTCAGAGTTCATGAGCACCTGCTTGCCCATTTTTCTCCCTCAGCACTTATTTGCTTCTCATCCCTACAGTCAGCCTGCCATGATGCCCATGCAAGCCAGTTTATCAGAGTTCCCTCTGCATCCCATTTTATCACCATGTCCCAACAAATAACCACAACCCAAGGATTTGAGTGCTCTTCAAAACCTCAGTCCTCCTTACAATTTGTCAGCTGCCACTGACAAAAAACATGTCTTTTATCTTCCTCCATCTCTGTTTTCGAAATTTATTCCCATCGACATCAGTAGCCAGCTGCTGTCTCTGTGCCCTTGGTGAGGCACTAAATAGATAACAACAGCCTGGAGGAGATGGAGCAATGGCTGGCTCAGTGACATGGATACACTAAAGACAAGGATGCAGTGTTGCTGGTACAGAAGCCATGCAAGGAGCCTCACGTCTGCAGGGCCCTCTGCTATCCTACAAGGGGAACAGGAGAGGAGCAACACAGCTGGAGACAAATTGGGGGCTAGCCTCAGGTTGCCTGTGACTTTGGGTCAACCACTTTATCAGCTTTAACAGCCACTTTCTGACACATCAAAGTGGCAGAAATATTGTTCAGAAATGCAGTGAGTTTACATCTATCCAAAAGAATGTGGAATAGACTCAGGGAGAGCAAAATGCAGCGGCTTCAAACTGTTAAAGGGATTAGGTTTCAAGAATCTGGATCAAATTTTAGTTGTGCCAGGAGAAATCCACCTACATGTCCAGGGAGCAAAATATCTAGCTCAGGACTTGCAAAGAGATTGTTGTTGCGAATGTACATCCTTGCCTTTTCCACACAGTTCAGGTGGGACTTGGTCTGTGCATGGAGAGGCTTCTCTGCCACCTGCCCAGCGCTCACCCAGCAGCTCCCAGTTAATTACCCATTCCATGTTCTGCGCCAGGATTAGCTGCAATTGGAAAGCTGTCTTTTCATTCCCATCTATCACAAATCCCCAAAAGCTGGGACAAATGTTGGAAGGAATAAATCAAGTTTAACAGGAAAAAATAAAAAAAGTGGTCAGATGTGGGAGGGAGCGGAGGGACGAGAGGAGATCCCCGTCCTCAGTGGAGCTGGCGTGCAAAAGGAGTGAGCAGGTGCCTCCCAGCCATTTACTCTGCTACCACATTCTGTGGAGGGCCCAGTAACAGGCTTTTCATCCTGGAGTGATGCTGGCAGCGTGCAACCCTTGTGGAGACAAAGGGAAGCCTGATCTGCTCCGTGCCAAGACGGCAGCCCCACCACCCGGGATGCCCTGGAAACCCACCCCAGCTGCAGTCACTCTGCCTTCGTTGGCAGGCAGCACCGCAGCACCAAGTGCCACTCCTGGCCATAGTACAGGCTCATACAGACTAATCCTCTCAGAGGTTATCCTAATGAATTTAGCAGCTACTGGATTAGATGGGCTGCAGGCAGGCGGCAGCTGAAAGCAAACTGAATTTTCCCCTTATACCTCTGTTTCTAAGCACCAGATACATTTTCCAGCTACCAAATGATATTTTTCCCCCTTTTTACCAGCAGTTCTGTTGCAGAACTGTTTGTTTAACAAACTGCAAAATGTGATCCTATCTTTTTAAGACTCAGTGTCACTTTCAGGCTATTGTTAGCTTTCACAGTTTCATTGCCGGGCAGACAATAACAGGTATTTTTCAAGCTACTAGGACTAGAGTCCAGGGATTATATAACTGGGAAAACAAAATGTGACCCACATCTAATGGCTCAGAAGGCAAATGTAAGAGAACAGTGATTATTTGTCAAGTCTCATTTTTAAGCCAATTTCAGGAGCTTCTAAACATTGAGGGTTGAACAATTTGTATCACTGCCAATTCTTTAAAACAAAATTTGTCCCCTCTGCTGTTTCAATTATGCCAACTGCACTGTATCTACAGTGTTTACACTTTCAATAAAAGATCTTAATATCTAAGCAGACATGCAAGGAACTTATCTCCCTGTGCTTTCTTTGAGCATTTATCACAAAAGGTTATTATTTCCATGGGACTGTGCAATTAGAATTCACCCTTTATTGACCTCTGTCATACTTTAAATTACCCATTATCTATGTTGTTACTGCTTTTGAGTCTTATTTCATTTGCAGCTTCAGGGAACTTCTAATCCATCTAATTCAATGGATATAGGTCTTGCTTGCACCAGCAGAAAATAAGAACTGTGACTTCTGTTTCACAGCCTCTCCACCAGGTACAGGTCTGATCTTCTCTGAAGTCCATGGAAGTCAATCACCCACAGAGACTTTCAGACAGCCACGTGAGCCAGCTTCTCAGCTGTCTGACATCCAGTGAAATCAGTAAATCTAAACTGATAGCTGCAGTTAGGCAACATCAGAGTATCTCACCCAAAAGGGTAAGAGAAAGCCATGGAACAGCAGGAATAAGAGAAAGACTTTAGAAGCCAACAGAATATGTGGCATTGTGCATAGAATACATGAATATTGCTAAAGGCTTTTTTATTCCTGTTCCCCTATTGTTCCAAAATTATACTTCTACTGAGCTTTTTCCTCTAGATTTCACAGTTCTCGGTCTTCTGTGCAACTGTAGATAATACATTTTCTTCAACTAACAATAAACCCATAGCCACGTTATTGGTTTAAGGCTCAGCCCAAGGACAGAAATAGGGCTTGCCATTCAAATTAATATGAAGGTATTAGCATATGTTTTAAGCTCTAGGGAGTGTTATTCTGGGAATGTTTTGCAATCTGAAGCCAAATTTGGATTTAAATTCCAGGGACAACTTTACTGTTTGTCATCTGACCTAAATGGTCCCAGATTGGGTGTATTTTAGAGATACAGGCCTATATATTTCATGCAAATACTCATGTGGAAAGGAGATAATAGATCAAATATTCTAGTGATGCCATGATAATTTTTTGCCTTTTCTTTTATATATTTTTTATATACCCATTTATATACCCTTTTATGTATCCTCAGTGCTTTTAGCATGCATACTTGTAATTCCTTATGTCTGATAACGTATCTTAGACCCAATATTCTGTTAATCCAGGAGACCAAACATCCTGGAGGCCTCGCAGTTGGAGGCCAGAGAACCCTACGCTATCCTGAGAAACCAAGGTCTTCCCTAGAACATCCTGCAAACTAAGATAGGCCCATCCAGGGGGGAATTCCTCATGATGGGGGGATATCACACTATTCATTTAAGCTCCTCATTGGGGAATCTTTGATAGATATGCTAATTTGCAAGGTCTATAAATTGTATACACAATTTTTCATGTGTGCACATTTCAGTGCATTCCACCTTGGCAAAGTGGTGCACCTTTAAGGAGCCTTAAATAAATACCGAGGTAAAAACCCCTTTTTCCCTTAACCATGTCTGGCTCTTAATTTTAAGACCAGGAAAATGCAACATCAGCATAAAAAAATTTAAAAAATTAAAAATTCCACAAATCCTAAGGAAAAAACCCACCTAGAAGAAAAGCAAATAGCTATACAAGGGGGCTACTGACAGACAAGTTCGCAGTGCAGTTTTGGATTTTCACTTAAAAATTTGGCACAAGGAATGTCTTTCTGATGATAGCTAAGCACATTTACCTCTGTACAGCATGGCACACTTGGTAAAGTACTGTAATGCTTCTCTTCCTTTCCCTGAACCCCACATTTTCCACATTCCTAGCAACATGAACATTACAGAACAAAAGCTTCAAATAAACCCAGGACACAGAGTCTGTGGAAGAGCACAGAAAGAAACAAGTGCCTCCACAGGCAACAGTTTGGAAACCAGAGCAGTACAGGTGATATCTGCTTTTGCAGCTACTGCAGAGGTTTCTGTTTATGTGCCAAAAAAAAAACCCTCTCAAAAACTTATCAGAAGTACCATGCATGAGATTCATGGAGATACAGATTGTTTAAATGAAAGTTTGATGGAAGACCCAGGTTTATTTAACTTGATGCCACTTTTATCACCTCCATGACAATTTGATCTTTATATTTTAACACCAATAAGAGAATCTTCCCTTTAAAATGGAAGATTATATATTTCCCCCTCAAGAATATTTCATCTTCTAGGGCTACAGTGATTCTGAAAACTTCACATTAAGTGTGAATCTGTAGCAGAAAACTCAAAATGACCTACTAGGATAATCAAGCTTGTGAATACTACATGTAACTTCAGTCTACCCATATCTAGTGTGTTTAGAGGTTGGCTAATGAAACCCATTTCATTTAAGTAAGATGGTATCCTTTTGCATTATACCTCTGCTTGCTATTCAGGGCCTGCTTGGGCAATACTCTGTTAAAATCCCATTTTAAAGCCCCTGCTTTGTGAGATGGCATTTTAATGTAGTCAGTGCTCATCTCCAGAGTTTTTCTCTGAAAAAAACTCATGTCTGTTCTGAAGAGATAAAGCAAGAACACACACAAGCTCAAAACCCCTCGTGAGGGGGCAGAGGTTCAATGCTAATGTTTCTGTTCTCTCTGCTTCTTCATTAAGTAGTTTCTTAATAAAAAGCCCTTTTTTGTTTTGTTTTTGTTTGACAGAAGCAAAGCATTTGATCTGCTAAACCCTTTATACCTGGTCAGATGTGAATCCCTCACATCCTCCATCACCACAGGACTACCTGCAATCCTCCTCAAACACTGGTTCTGCTTTGGAGCCCATAGGGATTTTGCACAGCCTGAATTTATATTAGTTCATGCAGTGCATTTTCCTCCCCCCACTCTCTGCCCACACGTTGTCAGAAGATGTCTGTTGACTCGCATTGACGAGGATATTAACAACCCTGGGGAAACTTTTTTCCTGAGCTTGTCTGTGCAAGGTGACACTTGACATGCTCAGTGCCACAGTCTAAGCACAGCTGGGCAACTGCTGCCCAAACATGAATACTCATGATAGATGAGTTTATTTAAAAGCTGTATCTGATACTGATGACTGGCTTAAAACACCTGCCTCACCAGCACAAGAGAGCTGCCAGGCCAGTGAAACACCAACCATCACTCATCAGCAAGATTTGAAACTTGGCTAATAGTTAACTTTCTGACCTATTACTCTGCTCTTTCTGTTTATGTGCCAAGGCATGAAAGATGAGGAGGGCACATTTAACTCACCTGATGGCAAACATATGCCAAGATTTACTTGCACTGCTTGGTGTTGTTGTCGTTCCAATCAAACACAAACAGTTACACAGAGAATAAAAGAAAATCAGAGCTAACTTGCACGCTGACTTTGCTGAGCACTTCTGCAGAACACAGCCTTTTTTACAAGAGTCCTCCTACAAAACTTCATTCATTCAGCAGCTAAACATTAGAGCTGATCGTGCATCAGGCATCTGCCTGGCATGTTGAAAGGTGATTCATTCCTCTTGTCTTAGCATGGCACTAGAAGTGAGTGCCTGTCTCTCTCCACACTTAATATAGAAGCACCTGAGTCAGAGAACTTGTGTGTGTTTAAAGACAGCAAAGCTGAATCCCTCCCTCAGCCCTGCAGCTTAGACCAGCCACTGATACAAACCAGCTGTGTAAAAACCAGTGTTGCTCACCAGGAAGTTTGTGAGACCTTGGGTCTCCCAGCCAGAACCATTTTGCTCACATATTTTACTAAGTGAAAGCCAAGAGGACAATTAAAGGAGCATCAGTACCCAGCAGCAGCACGAGCACAGCAGCCAAGACACGAGCAGCTCCAAGAGGAAGCACACAGGCAGCTTGGAGACAGCAGGACCTTTGCATGCTGAATGACCAGCAAAACACCACTGGCGTAATCTGCATGGCAAACAGTCCCTTCTCCTGCACCTGTGTGTTGCAGAGATGATGGATGCCTTCCACCCATGGCTGCAGTATTCAACTCCACCCTCCAACGCTGTGTCCCAAATGCACAAAATTAATTAGAACTAGGTCATATTGCAAGACATCAGACCCTACTTGGCAAAATCTTCTCAAAACGTCAAGCAATCCCTAAAATGATTGTCTCACACTCTTAAAGGAGAAAGACTCCCAGTGATAGAAGTGATGAAAAAGAAAGAACTGCTGTTAACTTTTTCCTCCCAAAACAAAGGAAAGTCTGGATAAAAAAGCAGGTAGTAATAGTCACTTAATAAAACAAGTCCATGAAAGAAAAAAAAAACTACACGACTTCTTTAGCATGCAGTGTACACTGTAGATAAGTTTAGAATGTTCATATTTTTTATTTTTAACTCTAAGAAATATGCATGAAATTGCAGTGCTGTACAGGAAAGGCCTATGTATGGATTTTTCCTCAAGACATTTCTCTAAAATAAGCACAAAAATAAAACACTGAAAATGGACTTATTGTTAGTTGATCAGCTGAAAGGAAGACTTACACAGAGTTAGACAATGTCACCTGAACAGGCTCCAAATGTTGGTCCTGGCAGAGAAGAAACTTCTAGTTCAAGAGTCAAAGTCTGGGAAAATTGATTCCGCCTTTATATGTACTCAGTATAATGCACAAAATCAAAAGGGATGAATTTGACCATAGTATATAGAAATCGTGAACGCTTATCCCTTCTGAAAGAAAGGATTATAAAACACTGAATAATTCTACAAAGAGATTAACAAATATCAAGTAATAGCTTAAAAATTATTTCAAAAATTACTTCCCTATTATTTTGAGGAGAACAATGTCACAAAGGATTTTTGGTCAGTTGGTTGGTCTGTTTTTGTGCAGTTATTTCCAGTCACTTTCTATAGGTGTTTGCAGGAGCTTTGTACCTCTGTGGTCCACATCACATTCCTTTGCTAAAAGATGCCTTAATATACATACTTTTCATTGATAAATTAAAAAGGGGTTGGATTCATTAGAATGTAAAAACCTCACAGCATTACTTAGATTAACCTTTTCTTTCCTGTCCACAAGGCACTTTAGCCTCCTGTCATTTACCAGATTTTCCAGCTTTTAATTGCTGTCAACTTTCTCTGTTATTAGTTTGAAAACTGTAGAATTTATGATTTTATCAGTGTAAAATAAAAATCCTCCTAATTGCATAATATAAATATCATTTCTTCCCCTAAAATTGTCTTTTATGGAGTCTAATTGACTCTTGAGACCCCAATTTATTCTTTCTATTCTAAATATCAACTATGAGTCAATACAGGAATTCAATAGCTGTGTATATTTTCAAGCACCAAATTTTAATTCTTTTTTTGGTACTAATTTCAAAATTGAAACTAGATGGCTCTCTCATTCCTTCCCCTCTTTTTAGGTCCCTCTAATAATGCCAGCCTATCTTTATGAGTTTTCAAGATGGACAATAGGAATATGTAAACAGCACAACTGCTGACTGAGGACTGCTGACACATTGTGTGCATTACCACCGACGTATTTCCAATGTAATCCTTAGCTCATTGTACATTTTCACACCACCACACCCCTGACAGATTAGGGACCATCACTCACAAGTTCTGAGAGGTGAGACCTGCTATCTTTTTGCGCCCTGATTTTAAAATGCATGGTCAGAGGGTGTAATTCAAGCTGTCAAAAGAAAATCTTTTCAAGACATTTCAGTCTTGGACACATTTGTTTGCAATTTCATATAAAATGCCCAATTATTAGTACCAGGTTTGTCATTCCACAAAAAAACCTGCATTGTTCATGACCAGTATCCATATTTAATAAGTCGATTCAAACCTGGGACTTACTTGTAAGAAAGCCAAGAAGAGAAAAGTACCTGATTTCAACGGGACAAGATTCAATCCACAAAATCCTATATCATATAACTTAACCTCTGCCCTGAGTCAGAGTGACAGCTCTTGTGGAATATTTGCCTTACCCATGTAATAACACACTTATGAAATACAGTTTTTATTTTAATGGTAGTTATGCAGCTAAATGTATTGGTTACACAACTTCACAATCAATGCTTGAACAGTTATTGCATTTATCCCAATCTATGTATATTTTGCCAACTTTATGCTAAGCAGCAAGTAATGCTAGTTAAATTAAATTGATAAAAAATTCTATAAAGTCTATAAAACTGAAAAAGTTATGATCTAACATTCCTAAGCCATCTTTCAATATGTCATAAACCCTACATTTCCTAAAAAAAAGGTAAAAAAACCCCCAACCAAAACAGCTAATAAGGAAATCCAGTCAAACCTCCTCTATTTTTTAATGTAGTTATTGTATTTAGTCTGGTTTATCACAGAACCCCACTACACTGATCAAAACTTTCAAAGAATATATCAGCAGATTTAAACTGCTTCATGAATGAGCTAAATAAACATCTGTGAATTGTCCTATATCAGTCACTGTTCCCCTTTCTCTCCTATGTTTATTCAATACTGATAATTTAATCAGAAAGACAACCTATATTTATAGGAAATGGAAGAGATATATGTTTACACGTGGTAGACCCTGTGTAAATAAATTAAATAAAACTAAATACTTAATTTTTTTGAAATTTTCTGCAACCTTTGCAATGAAATGTGTTCTTTTGCTCAATATTTCTTTTTCATAAATCTGTTGTAAACACCTTCTCAAACTTGATTCATATAAGACATGTAATGACAAATCATTAATACTACCACTACTACTAGTGGTGCTTTCATTCTCTTGATGGATGTGGCTGAATGTCTAAGCAATTTCAGAACCTGCCTCAAATCTCCAAATTTTGAGTTTGTGAAAGCAACTACTGTGGAGAATTTGGATTCTTTGGGTGTAAAAGAATAGAGGGAGCACAGAACAAAATAAAAGAGAAAAACTAAAAAAATTTAAAATTTCAAAAATAGTTGGGGAGAATATAAAAGGCAGTAAGTATTAAAGACAAAGCAGTTTATATTCTGTCCAAACTGTTCTACTCATTAGTGGTATCTCTTAAAAACACATTTAAAGAAAGAGTTTCTGATACCTACTTTCTTTGTACACCACCAGAGTTATAGCAGAACTGCTAATAATGGATATGAGACTTCAAAATTAACCTAGTCAGGATGGAAAATATCTTAGTTCATTATTAAAGTCTCAAGAGACAAAGAGGAGATTTACTAAAATTATGCTCAGTAGAATGGCAAAAGTATATCACAAACAGTAGGAGACTTTAAAACTAATTTTTATTCAAAGAACAATAGCGGGGCTTTGTAGTATGTTTAGCCAATCAGAATAGTCCTAATACTGCAATAAAAATAAATGTAGTTGACCACAATTCCCTGCAATAACAAGAGTCTATGGGTGTGATAATAAAAGACTCCTACTAATATGTAAGTACACAAGAAAAAATAAACTCCAAAATCAATACTGTAATTTAAACCTTAATCAGAATTAATATTGCAAAGAAACTCCAAGTCTTTAACAGAATAAGAACAAAGACATCAGTATTTCCATGTCTGAAAAGTCGTGGTCCGATTTGGGATTTTAATTTCTTCAGCTTCACTGCCAATTAAAAACTTCTACAGCTTTCAAAATTATTTAGAGGTGGAAGAAGCAACATGGCCAGCACATATTTTAGTCTTAGATCCAAGGCCATCCACAACTGTCAAAAACAACTTAGAAGGAAAAAACATGGATAATATATGGAATGGAATGGAATGGAATGGAATGGAATGGAATGGAATGGGATGGAATGGGATGGAATGGAATGGAATGGAATGGAATGGAATGGTCGCACCAGCAGCTGGTAACAATGCCAACTCAAACATTAGTTTGTTCCCATGGGCTGACCAGCCAACTCAAACTGAAAGTACCCCCCAAACACAGGTTAAAAGATGATTCATGCAGGGGAGAGTTAGAAGGGATTTAGATATATGCAGAAAGGGCCAGCAGCAGTCAAGTCACTGACTCAGACGTGCTTGTGTGTTTGCTACCTGAGGTGCAGCCCAGGTAATCTGAACAAGTAGTTTCAGTTTAAGAGCAGAGCCTAACAAAAACAGGATACTAGTGTCTGGCAAGTTAGGAGCAGCAACCAAGTGCAGTGGGACTTTTCCTCCAACCACTGCAGGCAAGTGAATGTCAGCAGAGTGCGCAGCAGTCACCTGCAGCTCTTGCATTCAACTCTATTGTGCTGAAATGTCAAACAGGATATTTGCCACTGGCATAAACATTTTAGAGAAGCTTCAGGGAATATACTTCAGTGCTTACATCTCTGCTAGTTCTTGTCTTGCAACACAGGACAGATCCCTCAGAAACATACACAGACTGTGACTTGTAGCAAAGACTAGGATTTCAGCTGTGAACAGATGAGGTTTGGGAAGGAGGGGAAGAAAGTCAAGGTTTGAGAAATTACAGAAAGGTCAGATGCTTACCTTACACATGCAGTTCTTTCAAAACAAACTGATGCCACATGGCACTCTTAAATATATAAATAACAGTGTTCCCTCAGCATTCATAGTCTCATATCCGAAGTTCCCAAGGAGCAGCAGAAGTCAGTTGTACCAAGAAGGGTGTGACACCAAGGCCCAACTCAGTGTTAAAAAAATAGTTACTTTGGCTCTCTTTGCGCTTACCAGGGTGGTGATCACATTAAATAGCAGAAGACAGCAAAAGGGCACTCCAGGCAAATCCTGTTTCGTGGCCTGTGTGAGATACTACTTCCCAAGAAAGCATTCCCTAAAGAATCAGTGCTCCTCCTCCTAATCAAACCCAGTAAACTTTGAGGCACTGCACGATGCCCCATGAAACCTTTGTAGAAGATGCAGGTTCCCACAAGTGCAAACAATTAGAAAGGATCAAAGTAATAAATTAACGTCCAATAGTCATAACCAGCTAAGAAAATAGCAGAGGGGACATACTGCAGTAATGATCTGTATTGTTCCCCACAAGGTGAGGTAGTCTTTGATTTAAAAATACTGTGATGTGCAGCTTTATACAGAGACTCCATTCCCACTCCAGCACTTTTCTTAGACAAGCTTTACCAAGAGGACAACAGATTACAAACACGCAAACACGTTTAGCAGGGAGTGGGATGTTCTCAAAAGGTAGCCAGCCTCGTTACTTTTTCATCCCTTGCAAAGAATGAACATAACTGTGGTAGGATTGCTGAGAGTTGTGAGTTATATGGGGCTATATATAAACCTAATACAAGTTGTGCTCTCACAATTTGAATTAAGTAGAGCGGAGTGCACAATGTGGCTAATTGCATTTATTCTTCCCTTTTTGCTCACATACAATTTCATTTCATCTTAAAAGCTGTGTTGGAAAAATGAAGAGACTATGCTAGTTTGTATTTTGTTGGCATTTATTTTATGAACTGCATTCTCAGACTACATATTACTGCTGTCAAGAACCACAAAACCTTGGAGAGAAGCTGCACAGATTTTTGTTCCTTATTTTATGCTATTGTGGCACTGTCACAAAAAGTATTAAAATGGACAAACATTGCTTCTCCATTTAAGGCTTTGTACAATTGTAGCACAGTGAATGATACCCAAATAAAATCCTTTTTCTCCCCTTTAATTCTGGCAGATATAACAGATTGAGACATTGCTAGACAACTACTAGACTGAAGTAATTAAAGAGTGTAATGTGCAAACAGCATTTTAGAGTCAGCAATTAGATCACTCAAATTAGATGTTTTATTTGCCCAAACATGTCTGTAAATCTCATCTAACAAAAGGCTTCATTTACAAACAATACAGCACCAGACTTTCGAAGCACAGTGCTAGAGAACTGCAGACCACTGCCTGTAGTCAGTGCCCAACGAGATCCATTGCACTGAGACACATAAACACCCAGCTCTCTGCATTTACAGAGGGCTGTAATGGTGTGTACAGGCTGTACCTTCGACTGGATGACTACAGAGTTCTGAGGGAGGAAAAGAGAACCCTCAGAATACAGGGTGATCTGATCAAATGTGTTTATTCATCTTTTGAAACCTGTTTGAATTTAGGATTAGTCTAGTGTTTCTGAAACATTCCTATTCATGGCCTTGAAAACTGAAGGCTTCAAGCCCAGCCAGAGGCAACATGAAAAAAAGCAATGTCCACAATGCGTTTTATTAATCTTGTGGTTGTTGTGATATATTTGAGAGAATAGCATCATAATAAAAATAACATTCCAGTGCATGCTCAGCTTCAGACCTCCTGCACTGTACTAAAAAGAGGAAAACTGATATTCCCATGAGTCCTCTCTGTAGTCCAAGTCCACTTTTTATCTAAAAAATGCTGGATGTCACTGAGTAACACACAAACCTTACAAAAACTGCCACATGACAGACTATTACATCCATTATTTAGCACTGAAAAATCCACACAGTTAAATTGTCTATACAGCAGCACTGTCTTTTATACACACACCCACTAATAAGATCAAGTGCTGTAACATCCTTTCCCATAACTAGCACAGTCCCAGGTTATTGTGATAGTACAGTTTATTCAGTGCTCCTATCAAATGACTCATGTCTCCCGGAGGCTGGAAAATGGGAGGTAGATTCCCTTTCCTCAAGGAAAAGAAACCCACTCACTGAAATCATCAGAGAATTCACAAATGACGAACAGAAAGGAGAAGCTAAACTGAAGGAAATGGCAGCACAACCAAAGGAGAAATCAAGGACCCATCCAGTGCCCAGGAGTGGCCCAGAGTCCTGGGGCCACAGCAGGACCTGTAGACCCTCTGAGGTGCTCATTGTTAAAGGGAGCTGCTGTCCTTTCTGACAGACAGATCTGCTGGTTACTCTGGCACAAAGCATAGCTGCCCTGCACTGGTGTTTACCTCTCCTGCTGCAGCATATTTGGTCAAAAGGCACTGCAAGTGGCCTGATGGTGAGCACCTGGCCTCTCCAGAATGAGAACCTAGAAGAGAAAACTCTGAAAAATGTAACACTTGCTCCCAGTCACCACATTCTCCAGGCTGGTGCAAGAATGTCAATATAATCTCAGCTACATGGGCAGTCAGACTACAGACTGAGAGTTGTATTGCAGCCATTGATCTCTGGACTTTTCCATCTCACTCCATGAGCCCATACACAGAGCTCAGCACCAAGTTACCATTTAGCATTTCAGCAATACAAAAGCTCAGCAAAATATAAATAACTTTCCCCTTTGTTTTTGTATACATGTGCTCTTTGTTTACTTTTGCTATCATGTGAATGTCATTAGAGTTGGGGGGCGGGGAGGTGAGAAAAAAGGAGATTGAAGACATCATTGCATATTATTATCACTTACTATATTACCTTGCCACTGATGCTTCCATTTCAGATTTAAGTAAAGGAAATCAAAACTATTAGAAGCAGCTGATAAAAACAAACCAAAGCAACTGGAGTGTGATGAAAGCAAAGGATGATTATTAATGTGTTGCAGGTACAGGAGAGAGATGCAATTATAAGATTCAAGGGAAATAAGGCAGACAAAAACATCTGCAGTGAAAGTCTAATCCTTTGAAATGAATTCATTTACTAAATACTACTATCTTTTGAAGTTTAAGATTCACAGTGAATATCACTGCTTGTCAAAAAAGCTTTGACAGAACACACTTTGAAATACTCATCATCCAACTCCAAGGATAAAGTACGGATTAGAAAGAATGTGTTTTCTTTTTACGTTTTTTTTAAGGTAGCTATATGCATTAAGAGCATTATTATCCTTTTAAGGGCACATTCCAAGGAAATTAAAAAGAGTTGTGAGGTTATTTTGTGTCTTTCTTTTTTTCTCTCTGTTTACAAAAGAGTTCTATGATCTTGACAACTAAACTGCACTGAGTGTTCACACTGTATAAAACATGTACACTGGATCTCCTTCTAAATCAGACACAGATCAAATAGCCCTGCAAGTGAATGAGAAAAATCTACAATACCTGAAAAAACATACTGACATGCAAAAATTAGCAAGTATGCCAAAAAGATGGGAAGGTAAGGAGGGCAGATCATCCAGGACCTGACTATAGACTCCTGACATGTGGAATCCCCATCAGTGAGCGGCTTTATGAACTGGTTAGTGAGGGATGGGCTAGACATGTGTCTGAAACACATCCAGTCTGGCTTGTCTGTGATTAATATCTCTTGTTTGCATTACAGCAGACTGAGCCAGGAATAAGGACCCCCTCCCCTAGCCCCTGCACACAAGAACCTTTATTCCAACAAGTTCAGAAAGGCTGGAGACCACTCACGATGTTCCTATAATTTATTTCAGATGCTAAGGTCCCATGAGCCTCTGCAGTAAGGCTTGATCACCATTCAGCATGCCTCTAGGCCTTTCCTTCTCCATATCTGATAAAGCAGGACCTGCCCAATTTAACCTAAATGCCATGAAAGCGGAGGGCAGCAAGCAGGAGGTGGGGCACTGCATACTCAGCCTAAGACATTCACAGGAGGATCAGTGAGCCCCACTTGCCGTGAGATGTGGAGACAACAGCCCCTCGGCCTCACTTAAAGCCTAGTATGCTTCTGTAAGGTGCTAGCACCTCCTGACCATGAATTCAAGAGCTGGTTTACAGCAACAGCACATCCCCACGCAGTATGCCTCAGCAGAGCTAGTCCCTGCATGAAAAAAAGATTCTCCTATGTGCTGTACAGTCCTCTGAAACAAGCATCATGCCTCAAACTTCATGCATGTTTTAATCTGTTTCATAGCAGCAGCAAGAATGAAGTCTGAATTTATGCCCTTGCCTCTCCAAAAAGACCTCACAACTCTTTCAGACAGGGAGCCATTTGAGATAATATTCCTCTTAAAATCACAGAGAGCTCAAGAGGGTAAAAGGATATTTCCACAAAGCAAGCTTCAGAAACTACACTGAATAAATACTGCAACATTGATATTTGCAAGTGATCCTATCTAGATGACAAAACCAATGCATTACCAAACCCCTGTCAAAGCTGCTGTTCAAGGGGCAAAGGCACTGCACACACACGTACTCCTATGATGCTGTGTATGGTTCCCTAAAACCCAGCTCACAGGCATGCACACCCTCCCAGATATCCTACTCCCTTAAAACAGGCTGGATCAAATCAAAGGAGCCTGTCATCAAGGAAGCAAGGAGCTGCAAAGGCTTCCTGTCAGACGGTAAGGAGGACAAGATGGTGACAAGTGTACCATCTGGCAATTTACTTCTCTTCCCAGGCGTCAGCACACAGCCCAGATTGAAAAGCTTGCAGGAAATCCGTCCTACACCCATTACCTCTCAGCTTCTGTGTTACTCTCCTCAACATGAGCAGGGTAACGTGTTGCTTTCTCAAGGCACAGAGACCACAGAATGACCCACAGGAGCTGGTATCACTGCAGCATGCACAGAATTTCCTGTCTCCTTTTGGTTTAACTGTGCCATGCTGTGGCATCCCAGGCTCCAGAGCCTGAGGCAGGCAGGTGATGCTCCTGGGGGCTGCACAAAAAGCAAATCACCAACAGTCTCATCCCACTGGATTGGCACTTTTCAAAATCTGCTTTGTTCTGCATACAACCACTTCAGAAATCAGGGGAGGTGTCGGTCTAGGTAAGGCACACACCTCAGTATAAGTAAAAGGATAGAGATCCAGGCTCCATTCATGAACTGGAGACAAGGACTACAAACAGTACACCCCAGCTTTAAGATGAAGCCACAATCTGGAAGCAGTTTAAATCAACCTTTGAAGATTCATCTCGGCAGAATACCTGCCTAGAGTCCTAGAAGTGATTTCAAGCGTCTAAGCTCCATCTACTTAAAAACTTCACTCATATTAGAAAGCCAAGGGAATTGTATCTGTTTGTGAAAGAAATAGATACATATAGTAGCATATAAAAATATATACTACAAGTCAAGTTAAAGGAGAAGTTTCTGGTATAAGACATGATAGGTTTATTTAAGAAATGGCTTAGAATATAATAACAAGTAAGGAATCCAGCAATCGAAACCAAACCAGTTAATGTATAGTATATGATAACTCTCAAAAGATCTTTATTCTGCAAAATTTTCCAAGCATTTTGCATTTTTTAAAAAGTTTCAGTGGTCAAAAAGAGTTGATACTAACCAGCTGCATTATTCAGGTGTGTTATACAGAGGGAGAGCTTATGGTTTCAGCAGAGCCCAAACACGCAAAAAAATATTTGCAGTGAAGTTTCCCCATTGCCCTGCCTTTGTCACAAATAATTAACAGTCCCTTTAACTAAGGCATCATTGCACAGATATCATCTCTTTTAAAATACTGTGAGAGAGGAAGAGTACCAACACTGACAAATTTTGATGAATTACACAATGGTACGAATTGTATAGGACTTGGATGATGCACACATAAAAAAATGAAGCCCAGTTCTATTTCACGACTTGCATCAGATTAAATACAGAGACTTGTTAGATTTCAGTGGAGTTTCTGCTGCTGTAAACATTAAAAAACTAGGAGATAGCCCTGGGATAAGAAGATGTATTAAAACCAACAAAATTTCAGGGAAAAGTGGTTAGTGATAGCGCTTAGAAAACCAGCTGATTGCTTAACAAACAATTATATTTACAGAACAATAAATACACTCAACCAGCTACCACATAATGGTACTTTTTGATGGGCTTTAAGATGTGTCTTTATAAAAAACTTCATTAGGCTACTAAGATCCTTTCACATTATCTTCAACTGGAAGAGCAGCAATAAATCAGCTCATTGTTCATGATCCTGCTCTGATCCCCAACGACTGAAATTCTCATATATAGCTTAACCTAAAAAAAAAAAAAAATAATAAGTACTGAATCAAATACAAGCTTTTTTCAGTTTTTTAGCTATGGAATTACCTCAGAGAATTAAGCGGGTTTGGAATAAGGCCATTCTTTTAGCAAATTAGTAAAGAGCATGGAATAAATTCAAACTGCAGGCCAATCTGAACTCACCTCACTGTATAGAAAACACATTGCTCTATTTACATCCCAGTTCAAATAAATCAGCATAAGGGAGACATTTACTTCAGTTTAACAATATTATATGCTAATCTCAATACAGTAGATTTTTGACAGATTTCAGTAAGTTTTGTTTAACTTAAAAGAGACACACACTTCCTGCACAATTTCCATAGAGCTGCCCTTGTATTTTGCTCTCAGAATTCTCTTAGATAAATAGAGATACATTTATCCATAGAGTCTTTTGCAGATTTTACATGTAGACTAAGTGTACTCTGTGCCAGGTACATATTGCCTCCAGTACAGAAGTCCCATGTCTGTGTTAGATCTATGTTAGTGCAGCACTGTTGTCCAGCTATGTTCCTCTAGTTCTTAGCACAGTGTTAACAACATTTAGATTTGTTTTCTTTCATTAATTCTTTCATTTCCACTCTCTGCAGCTTTCCCAGGGTCGCTGAAATGGAAAGGCATTCTTCTGCCTTTTGACTTCTCTACCAAACCACATGGAGAGCACTAAACCTGTGGGCACCTTCTCTCGTGTTCATCAAGTCGGACTGACCATGTGCTCTTTTCCATGTTTTTGTTTTCTTTGTTTTTTAGAACCCCCAGACCATCCTCAGCAGCATTAAGGGGTGTTATACTCCCTTACACTATTAATATGTTTGATTTTTGAACAGTCAGATGCATTATCTTCCCTGCAAAAGTATTGGTAGACCTTTCTGTTTTAGAGTTTATCTTGCTTTGTAGCAATACTTGTAAAGTATTATCCCTATTCATCTCTCTACTTATCCCTCTACAGCCTTAGATGTAGAAAGGAGGGGTTTTGTTACCCTCATTTAAAAGAGCCTTTGAGTAATCTCTTTTTTGTTTGTTTGTTTTTTCAGCCTATTTCTCTGCATGTAGTAAGTAGATTTCCTGCTTTTACTTCATTGTTCTTTAGAATTCCCTGACTCCTCTTTTCAGCTTGCTGTCATATATTATTTGATTTTCAATCTTCATATACTCCTTTTCTGTGATACCATTCCCCATCCCAGATGGCCAAAAAATATGTTCATTTGCAATAACTGTGTTGCTTTATTTTTCTTTTTGTTACCTTCACAAACTTTCTAGCACTGTTTTCTTTCTTCAGGATGAAACACAACCAGAAATACTGTTCTTACCTAACTTCCAAGGTCTTCTTAAGATTTCCTTCTACACAAAGATCATAAATCTTCTTAGTCAACCAAAATACAATCATTTAACTTTTCTGGGGCCTTGTTTACAGAGTGTGTCATGATCAGATTTTCCTGTCCTCCTCCTCCTCTACAGAGGTTTCATCTTTTCCTCTCCTCTTTGTCATTCATAAGCCAAATATTAGTTTAAGATACGGTTCGAGAGGGTCTGCAGGAACCACCAGAAACTGCTCACAGTATGTAAGAGGGATTCTGGAGGACATTTGGGAAGGTGACTGTGTCATAGCTTTTGCTGTAACACAGGCAGCTAACTAGTAATTCTAAGTGTTAAAAGGGGTCATGGCACGTAGGAGTAATGGACATCTGATCTCCAGTCACAGAACATATCAACTGCAAACAGGGGATTTTGACGTGGTGGAGGGGAATAAATCTAAACAGAGGAAGCATATCTTCATTTACTGGATGGAATCCCACAGTATCTCAGTAAATAATTGCTGCACATGTTAACATGAAAACTTCAACCAGATAAAATTTTAAAAGTGCTTAAAAGGCAGGCCTGGACAAGAAAAGCTAAATGCTTCAATAACAAATGTGCATAAACCGAAGGGGGACACATATAAATTAGCTTAAAAGGGTCCTCTGAGATGTAGTCCTGTGGGAGATGAGGGATCTAAATTAAGAGGCAGCACCTCATCTTGCTCACTTCAGGTCTTGCCACAAAGCACTTTTGCAAATACCAGACGTAGCCATTTGTAGCTTCTCTTATTCCTTTGCTAACTGATAATTCTTTTGCTCTTGCTCTACTTTGGGAGAACAGCTGTCTGCAAAAGCTGTTTATCAAGCACATTTACCCCGGCACCACCTTGCTGCCTGAACCTTAGCCAGCCTGCAGTATCCCAGGCCGTTCCCAGCTGCATGGTGCAGGATAGTGTCTGACAGGGCACTATCAATATCACTATCACTATCACTATTCACTGTCATGAATGGACAGCAAGATGAGATAGCCCTGGCTGCTTGCAGAAGAGTTCCCTTGCACAGACAAAAAATTACTTACTGTTCCACTTTTAGGAAAAGAGGGCAAAATCTAAACTAGTTTATCTATTAACATGGAGTATCCTGCAATAGCCATCCACAACAAAGATGCTATTACCTCCTCATCTTTTTCTAAAATCATCAATGATTTTGGTCCCCCTGGTTGCCCTACAATGGTAGGAGATTAGGAAAACTAGGAGTATTGACTGGAAACAATTGCCTGACATTTCCTCCATTCAGATGAGCTATTCTTCCCTTCTGCTATCTGGTTAAATCAGAAAGCCTTATACCAAAAACACTCTCGCACATGGTGTGGGCCATTTTTGAAACCCCCTGCAATTGAAAAGATGAAGGGAACAGGACAAATAATGGAAAACAAACATTTCCATGAATCCAGCCTCTCATTTTGATTCTGATTTTTTGTTCCCTCTTCCACACCCCTTCACATGTATGAGTTTGCATTTGCATAAATGCTGAGAATAAGGGCCCATACAAATACTCATTCATATGCAAACAAGGGTATTCACTCTTGTTCCAGAAGTGTTTGCCCTCTGTTTACAAGGCTTCAGTAGCAAAATCACACAGCAGAAAAATATCATGAATTCCAGCTGGTCAGTGATATCCCACCAATAATGCTCACTAGCCCAGAGAAAATAAAACCAAGCAAACAAAATGCACTGATGTTCACAATGCCTTGATACAACTAGGTAGTGAGAATAAATATATGAAAATCAGACTCTGCACACACCATGCTCATAAAAATACTGCATTTCCTGATAAGCTGGCTGTTTCATAAAGACAGAGTCACGTCTACCACAATGGAGAATGCCTGAACCCCTTGCTCTGCTTTCTGCTGCCACACAGAGAGGCAGGGAGATTTTGGCTTCAGGGTCTTGTCGCTTGTTTCATTCTGATGCACAAGAGCCCAGAAAGAAAGGAGAAACTTCCTAAGGGATGCTTGGGATGCTCACTTGGGAATGGAAGCAGCAGCATTCAAGTCACTGGCACCAATGTCTATTAAAAAAAGTATTCAAACTCGTATTTCTATGCTCTTGATAAATTAGCCCACTGATCTCTTCTATCGCTGTCTGTCACACTCAGCTACTGAAAATGCTAAACTTCTTCCCTCCTACTCTCCCTTTGGCCAGAAGTGAATTGAGAGCACTTGTCCTAGACCCACAGTTTTTAGGCTCTAACTCCTCTTCCAAACCAGTCTCCTGGCTTTCTGATGTGTGCTGAGCATTGCTCTTTATTTCTGAAGTTAGTACATACAAACACAGGGTTATGTGGTACACAGGGACCTCATCCCTCCTTCCTCTCTTGCTCAGATCTCCCACTCTGGGAGGTATTGGTTTTGGGATGTATCAGCACTTTCTGACAGTAGTTTTGGTTGGAAAAAAAAAAAAAAAAAAACAACCATTTTGTCTTACCATCAACATTCTTCAAGAGAAAAAGACCAAATCTGAAATATGAGCTATACAGCAAAATGAGAATCTTTAAATACAAAATGTTAGTTGTTAAGGATCTTGCTCATAAACTGTGAAGGCAAAGCATTGTTCTCGGGCTTTTTCCCAGTTTATTCTTTGCTAGTAATAATTCTACCAGTGATTTCAGATATGCCTTTCCTGCTTTCACTTTCATCCTTGAGAAATGTTCTGGGAAGAGAAAAGTCATTTTATTAGATAACAGGCAGAACCATCTTAAATAAACTCATTTTCAAAGAAAAAAAGAAATGCTGGATCATATCTTGGCATCATTTATGACAGTGCAAACATATTGACACAGATTTTATTACCAAAATTTATATTTTACATCTGTTGTCTACAAAAAAAAAAGGGGGGAGGAAAGAAAAAAGAAAACAAAACAAAAGAAAGTCACAATATGATCAAAATTACAGTTAAGTTTTTAGAAACATCCCTACAAGAAAGACTCCATTTAGTAACCAGGAGTCCACACCTGGGATGGTGACTAGGCTGCACCTGCCCCTCCCAGGAGCTCTGGCAGCCAAGACCCTGCTCCTCCACTGGTGTCAGAGTGCCAGGAGAAGTTCCCAATGCATCTGAAAATAGACCAGGAAACAACTGCAATTTACAACAAAAATGATAGGACACAGATTCTCACAGGGACAAACCAATGGTCAATCTAACCAAGAAGGGGAAATTAAAGTTATGAGCATTCAGAACATGGTTGCAAAGGAAAACCAGTTTGGTAATGCATTTCAAAATGTACTGAGTCTTTTTCATAAAGTTTACTGAGTTCCTTTGATCAAATCAGTAGCTTCAGACTTAAAAAAATTAACTATTTTTCACTTTCCCCGCAAGACTTTCTGTTTACTGGGATCATATTTGGTTAAGGTACACCATTTACTCCCAGGGTTTTTTTTCTCATTTTCAACAGACTTGCAAGGGGCTACAGCAATGAGCAGGAAACACACAAGTCTTCTATTCTGATATGTATTTTGAGAGAGACTTATTTTTCATTCTCTTAATTTATAGTTTGTATTTGTACGGAGCATAAGCTGTGTGAGGAAAGCAATTGATTTACAAAAGAGACTACATGCAGCACATACAAACTGACTCCTCTTACCAAATAGGAAAGACTTTCTCAATGCAACAGCTTGGTGCAGAAGAGCATGCTGAGCTGAAAAGCAAATACAGCTATCTGATTAATTGATTCTGACCTCATAAATATTATACTTTGGGGGCTCTAATGGAACTTCCTGAGGGTAAATTGCATGGTTCACCTCATTCATTTATATCTCTGGCTGACAGATGTACATTATGAAATGTCACTGAATATGCTGGCAATAAATGAGGTACAACATTAGCATCTTGGTTCTGTTTTCCTGAAGGAACACTTTTGTTAAATGAATCCCACACCAGTAAAAATATTATTCTCTACTATGTACACTTCTTTCTATTTTAATCAGTCTCACAGAAATATATACTGGCCTTCCAAAAACACAGAGTCCCAGTAAATTAACAAAACAAGCTGCTCTTTTGTTGTGCATGTTTCCATTGTGAAGCTATATTGTCGGAGAATATTAGGCTGTGACAAGCATTTGATAGTGCAGTAGTTGCACTAATGTTATGGTTATTATCTTTACTACCGCGCAGTGAAACACAGTTAATTAAAATACAGTGAAGAAATTGCTCCCTTCCTCTGCCCACACATAAATGAGATGATAAATTTGTTGTTGTAGTCAGCATATAGGGTCCCTTGACCTCTCTGCATGTATTTAGGCATTATTCTATTTTATTCTATTTTTTTTATTTCATTGCCATTTGAGACTGATAAAACTACATAGAGGTCTTGGGAACAATGGCAAATAACCATGACATGTGCAGCTTAATGAAATTATATACTGTGGTGCATTGCAATAAAAGTCATAAGAATATGTGCCACACTACTGTAAGGCGTGCAAATTCCAATACACCATTAATCCTTGCCATGAGCAGGCCATGACTGCAAAGGTAACTTTGCCAAGGGATGGGGTGAGGGGAAACAGAGAGGAGGAGGGAGGGAGGCTGAGGGAAGGAGAACAGAGCAACTGGCGAGCATGGTAGTTAGAGGAAATGAACCATCCCTTTGGGATTAAACCTACTTGCAACTATCCCCTTTCCTCCCACTGTTAAGGAGTAATTGTTATAAAGGACAGCACTGGCAAAACATGTAGTTTGTCTCTCACTAGTCGCCGACAGCTAGTGCAGGCTTAGGAGCCCAAGTGAGGCTGAAAGATATTTTATCTTGCAGGGTAACCTCCAGGACAGCTTCTGAAGAGCTGCATGGTGGCTGCCTGCTGCATCTCTGCACAGAGAGCAGTACAGGGGCAGCCCTCCACTTGTGCCTGCTTCACAGACATGTTCTCCTCTAACAAATCTTTCTCTGCAAGCTCCAAACACCTCTCCAGTTTTTCAGAAGGGGAGTGAAAGAGGAAAGCCAATGGGATTGGGAAAATTGGCCATTATAGGAATTTTCTGCAAACAGAGGTTGAAAATAAGTGTCAGAATTTGTGCCTGCTCTGCTGCTACATCTGTGCATTTATTGATTTACTCTCAGGCACAAACTACAGCTGGACTGTAAAGGGGCTACACAAGACACCTCTGCCTTTGCTTAAAACCACAGAGGTCAGCTGTCACTTCAGTACATATACTTTTTTGACTGAGTTTATGCTTTCAAAAAGGCTAGAAAAACATGTTAGATGCAAAGAGCACCATCTAGCACTAAGACCAGGAACACAAGGTATTGCTTTTGTAACATCACCTCTGCTGCACACTGTGAAGGGTTCTGGGAGCTGCCAGGCTCTGCAACTGGGCTCAAGGTGGCTGCAAGGGGAGAGCAGTGTCCTTGACAGACAAGGATACTTGGGCTCCAGGAACATGGATGCTATGAGAAAAACTCCTCCTTGCTCCAGTGTAGTTTACTTTGCTTGGTCAAAGTCATGAGTCAGGCCTCATAAAAATCATCAGTTTTTTGGTTGGTTGGCTTTTTTTATTTTGTTGTTTTATTTTGCTTTGGATTTTTTGTTTTGTTTCTTATTTTAAATAAAGCAGCAGGGATGAGGGGAAACAAGTTGTAGATTCTGTGACACTGCTTTCTTGTGCAGACTTTATGTTTTTTGTCTCTATTCTGCTAACAACGTGGCTCCTAGTTGCAATGTTTGTATGTTACAGTGTTTGCTAGCTTGTCTATTAAAACAGGAGTGGAAATAGGTTAAAGATCAGTAAATAGGATTTCTACCCCAGAAAACCTTTTGAAGGTGTATATGCTTAGATGTGGACAATTAAATATTCATATGTAAAAAACACAAAGACAAATAGGAAGTCTAATTATGGTTATATTGGATTTCTTTCCTGTTGTCCTAGGTTACACTACAGATGTATTCTATTACCACCAGCTGTGGGCCATTAGCTGTTATCTCCTGCTATGGCCCACCCCTGATAACAGACAATGGGCCATCAAGAGACCACTGCATGATTCAGGGACTTGCCTCGTCCTATTGTGAGATGCTCCACCCAGGAGGGAGGAGCCAAGCATTCCCACCTGGATATAACCGGGCCTTGGAACTGCCTAAATTAGCCCTGTCTACTGGGTTCCCAGAGGACAAGAGCTACCACTGGACTTTCAGTTTCCACCAGACCTTCCATAGGATCACCACCTCGACTGAACTACTTCATCTGGACAGCTACTACCACCCTAACAGGGTGTCAGGTTGTATCTGACTTTGTCAGTGCTTTTTCCTTGTATTATTTCACTTATTTTTAATTTTTTTTCTATTAAATTTTAATCCTGACTTGCGATCTCCCACTGGTTTGTTTTCAAACCAATACACTTGTTTACATTTCTCTAACATTTAAGAATACTTGTCTCTTCTGCTTCTATCTTGCACACAACTGAGAAAAATAAAACACAGAGAAAACAAAAATAAAGCAAAACCAAGTCCCTTACCAGTTTCTGCCTAAATACCAGCACACACATACCTTGACTGATAATTTGGATCAAAAAGGGAACTACCCCACACTGCCTCGTAACAGGGGACATTATCCCATGCATGATTTCCTGGCTGATAAACCAGGGTCCAAATGACACAGTATCCTGTGCCATAAACCTGAACTTGCCAAGGCATTACACTGGTCGGCTCTGAGGCTGCTCAGTGCCTCCCACTCACAAGGGGCACAGACACAGTGTTGCCCTGCTCCAAAGTGCTGTACACCATCAGGCTGTGAGAATGATGCCAAGCTGGACAATTATAATCCAATCCAGCAGGGAGCACTCAGGTGAACCAAGGATGTGCCACTAACTCTGTCTAAGTCGTGGGGTGGAAAGCAGATCCCTAACAGCAGAGGAGTCTGCTTCAAAAATATTAACCATATCACACTTGTACTTAATGTACAGTGTCTAGACAGTATTGACTGTGTGTACAGACCATCCTCCCAGGGATAGCTCTCCCTGAGACCTGAAGCTGTGCTGCTATAATTAAAGCCCACAGTCTTTTGGAAGTCACTTGCTTTTTCACTTAGAGTTTTCCGGAGCGGCCCTGCAAGCGAGGCAGCTACGTGCACCTCCCTAACACCACAGCTGGAAGATGAGGAGAGGGGGAGCCATCTTTAACCAACTGTGAGCAAATTTACCTGTTTTATAAGGCACTAGTGGCTGATAGAAGTAATGTTCTATTTATCTACACAGAGTATAATTTCTTTTTCTTTTAAAAGGTCTAGTATACCAGTTTATAATTTTGATCCCTAGACATCAACAGCTACCTTTAAGACAGGGACGTATCAGTACTTTTTATTTTCTCCTCACAGACTAGGTTTTCACTACACAGACAAGCAGATGTTTTTTAACTCCACAGCTTTATTTTTCTTACTAATTTGGTGTTTTGTTTTCACCAAAAACTGCACTTCTATAAATGTCCCAGCCAAAACATCATTAATTTTGCCTCTAGTAGCCCACCCTGCTCTAAGCTGCCTCAATGCCCCAGATTTGTCAGCTTCTCTGTGCTTCCCTCAGAAATCAGCTGGCTGGTCTCTCAGATAGCAAGTCAAGCCCTGCAATAGTCGGTGCATATCATGGCACATGGCCTTTGTTTGGCCAGCAATGGTTTAGGAGCTGAGGGCCACCAACAGTGTCACCCAGCTCTTGATATGGTTGTTGAGCAGCACAGCAGACACATCATTCAAAGGCATCCCTATTCTAAAGGGATATTTCTATTAAAAAAAAAAAAAATCCCAAGCTGTTCTTTACTTTTAAAAGACCTGAAATGTATTGCAGTCTCTTCCTTTTAGAGCTGGCACACATATTTTTATGTTGCCCATTCCTCCTTTCATCTTAAGGATCAAGTAAGAGGGTATTTGCAACACAATTTCTCTCTGATATTTGTGATTCTAGAGCTGCCCAGACAAGGCCAGAGCAGAATTACATCTGGCCAGACCAACATTAATATCTTTGGAGAGAAGGCCAAGAAGAGCAGAAAAGAAATGAGACCAAACACATGCCAGAGGATGAGAAGGAGAAAACAAAAGGAGCTTGAGAATCTACGATGACAGTCTTGAATGCTCAGCAATAATGCTAGCAGTGCTCCCCTGACAAGACACAAAGCAGCATAAACTGGAAACCAGCAATATGTGCAGAGCTTTGTTTAAAATTAGTGTAGGTACCCATGATGAAGACACAGAGCCTTTCTGAGATGGCAAAGGAGTGAGCATTTGGCAGACACCAGTCAGTAGTGTACACCTGCACTAGCAGAGATTGGCTATGCAAAGCTAACTTCCAGGAACACAGAAAAATTAATAAAAATAAAATTTAAATTCTTGCATGGAAAGACGATTTATTTCCCCTCTCTGACCTTCCAAACCCCCTTGAAGAAGTAAAGAGTGCCATTCCTCTAAACCACTAACCTTTCCCAAATGAAATCACATTGTCTAGCATTAAATTTTTTCAAGCTTAGGCCATGGTCAGGGATGGGGGAGCTAAGACAAAAGCAAAACAACAAGCTTTAAAACAGTGTAAGATTTTTTCTGCAATACTGAAACAGACCATGAGCTCTAGCTCTCCAAAGAGAAGCAAGTGAATTCTGCTCAACCATCTGTGAGCAAGTTACCTTGGGTCTAAGCTAGAAAAGATCACATATTCTGAAATACTTACTCCTGATTAGGTACGGCCATTTCCACCTCGTGTCATGGCCAGCAGAACTGATCTGACTGTTGCCTTTTCTCCCCTCTGGACTAGACCAAATGTCATCTTCCTAACTACAAGAAGATACAGAGAAAAAAAATTAAATACATACATACATACTTACACACACACACACATACATATATAACCTCTTAGGAATAAAACTTCACTAACTCCTCATGAGGCTACTTATTTTCCCATTGCCTGGGTCAGCATATGTGATCCACTGTTTTTGAGTTATACAGATAGATAGCGATATAATAGAGATAATAGATGGATAACAGAGATAATAGATAGATGGATATGTATACGTGTGTGTATATATGTGTGTGTATATGTATTTAAAACACACACTTGCAACAGTAGGTTACATATATTTCTCTTCATAAATCTTCAGTGGAATATAATACCACAGAGCTTATGACAAGCTATTTTCCTGATCCTTTGTTAAGCTTACTAGCATGAGCTCTGTCCTAGTTTGTATGCTGCCTTCCAACTCATAACCTGATGGGAGCTTACAGGAAAGCTAAACACAGCTGGGCAGAAGCTGGGTCAGTTTTGGAAGGCAAACCAGGAATGCACCACCTCCTGGGGGCCCTAAGTCAGGGGTTTGGGTCATCTTTGGTAACAGCTTGCGATATATCCAAGGGGATTCTGGAAGCAGGACATATTGATGATGTTTGTTCCCAAAGCACAGAGGAAGAAAGAAGAGGGCCATCATGCCCTCCATACATGCCAAGAGTGGGAGAGAAGGTGTCACATCAGTCACAAAGTAAGCCCAAGTGGTGATGGAAATGAATTAAGTTGCTTGCTTGAAGGTCGTGCCCATGCCTGGGCAGACCACAAGACAAGCAAGTCCCCTTGCTTTCTGAAGCACAAGCCTAAACAGCCAAAAAAAGTACTTGCTCTAATAGTAAAGAAAGGGAATAGAGAAAACTCAGAAACAGTGCTCATCTCCTCAGAGACAGGAGCCAGCTTCCCACTTTAGAGTAGAGCCCCGTAACTAGAAAAGCACCAAAGGGGGCGGGAGGGGGGGAGGGGAAGTGAGATCCTGCCTTTGAATTCCTCATTTCAATTTATGTATCGTATCTGCCATGGAATTAGAAGAAGAGAGGCAAATACTGGAGATTTGCATAAGTTACACTGAAGCAGAGATGCACGCTGGTCTTCAAAGTAGCAACCTTCAACGTGGCTTCTTCTTCCCTCCCCGCTCACTTTTTTTTTTTTTTTTTCCTTTAATCGTTTTTTTCCCTTTAATGATCCTCTCCCCGCCTGCCTCTCTGCAGAGTTGCACGGAAAAATGCTGCCATCCAGCGGCATTCCCAGAAAGAATTCCAGAGACTGGGAGTTGCGAGGGTCCGGAGAGCGAGACACAGCCCCCCTCCCCCCTTTATCGTCCCAGAGCAGAGGGGCAGCAAAGGGGGTTCAGGAGATGGAGTTTTAAGGCTTGCTGGCACTCTGACTTTCACTGGCAGACATGAGCGTCTCAAATCAGAGATATGATGACTCTGAGGATCCTGCAAAGCACATTGATTATTCATTACTGAATCCAGTTTGCTCACAGGCAAACGGACTTTCTGTAACTGATACACTTGAAAAGCCCTGATTCTATTTCCCTAGAATGATCTAAACAGAACTGTATAAAAATTGACTAAAAATTCAAATATCTAATTTTAAAAATGTAATTAGAAAAAAAATTCAAATTTTGAATGAAAAGTACTTCCTTTTCTGTCATTTAGAATTATTTGTCCAACACCCAAAAATTACGAGTTTCTCAGACTGAAAGAAATGCAGTCTGCTAACATGTTATAGAAGACTGATATTTTTTTTTTTCCCTAGGAATATTTAACATTATTCAGTAACTTACTTGAGGACAAATGTCCACAGTCTATGAGTTATAGTTTGAAGTAATTCATCTAGGTTTTCACAATCCATTAAGGCTTTGGAGACCTTTCCATCACTTTGCTAAAAGCTTGAAAATATCTGTTCCATGTCAAGAAACTGTCTATATAAACACGTAGTTACACAGCCAATGTTGCTATCTCTGCAATGGGAAGACAGGAAGGGCTAGAGCAAAACAAATACTTTTAAACAAGCGCATACACTTTCAAAGAAGGTCAACAGTGTTCAAATTTAAAAATAATGGTGGTTATTTATTTATCTTAGGGTAAGGGGATTTTGCACACCATCATCACTTGAAAACATATGTGCAAGACGAATGCACCAAGTTGCTTATGAAAAATTAACATATTTGTGGACCTTTGTTTTGGCTGTGCCTTTAGCAGTACGTGCTAGTATAGCACATCCAGGTTGTGTCTGCAACTTGAGTTTTTGCTGCCTTCTTGCTCCATGTATCTCCTTCACCAGAAATTCCAAGCTTGGCATGAGCTTGGCTCTGTAAACATCTGCTTCCAGATACAGGCACAGCTCTCTCCCTGCCTTCTGCCCCCAAGGGGTGAATTTGGAACATTTCCCATGGCATTCCCAGAGGCTAGTGCTCCCCAGTGTCCAGCACTCACCATCCTGCCCCTGGGTTGTCTCCCATGGAACAAGTGACCCTCTCTTCTCTCCCTGCTTTGGGACACAGCAATCTACCAGGAATAAAACCAGTGGGTTCCATTTTGGTGACAATAAATTATTTATACTCATTTTCCCCAGTCTGCAAAGTCTTCCCACTTGTTCAGCTTTCCAGTCACTTTACAGATTGAGCACATGACTTCCCACTGCACAGCCCCAGTCCTCCACCCATGAACAGTCCCACCAAAGGAAGCAAAATGCTGACTGGATCATCCACACAATTCTCCAGTGTGAGTGGATGGAGTCAGACTAGGGGCTGGCTGGGTTTCTGTTGGACTGTCAGCTATGGGGTAAAACACCAAGTCTAGATTTCCAGGCCATGTCCAGATTCCACCTTTCATGGGAAGAGCTAGGGTGGAATTGAGCTGTCGGCTGTGGGATGTGCCTGCAGAAAGCCATGATAGGACAAAGGAGCTCGTCTCTGCCTGACCTTGGTGGGAGGAGATGCCACACGGCAGAGCCCTGAGGAGAGGAGCCTGCTGGAAGCTGCCTGGTGGGCAGCGCGTGATCACCCCCGTACAGGGACATTGAGAAAGTGTGTTATGGACATGGCAATGTGTGATAGGGCACTTAGTGAAAAACACCCTGTAAGGAAATACTGGGTCTTGAAGCACTGTACAAAACCAGCTCATTTCTTTGGATGAACATCTCAGATTCCCTGCCGGTCTGAGTCTGTGCCTCAGTCATTACGCCAACCTTTCATACCATACTGAAATCCAAATGCTCCACTGAACCATAGAAAAGACATCTACCTGCACACATACCCATGAAAGAAAGGCAAGATAGGAAGCCACTTGCCTCAGTGTAAAAATGCATCTTGGTTTCTGCTTCATGTACTTCATTCCCAGCATAAACCAGTATTCTGTAATCCCTTGAAATTAAACTGCAGGCCTGCACGGAAATTAAAGAAATTTTTTTTTTACTGAAGCTTTAATTTTCCATTCACGCAGAGCCTATATAAATAGTTCCATTTTAAATCAAACAAATCATCAGCCAAAAGGCTTAGCCTGAAAAGCAAGGTCAATATATCTACATTCAGGACCTACAGGGACATACTCACAATATGTGGTAAAGGAATGTGCATTCCACACATGACAGATAATGGAAAGCAATGGGGTTAAATCTACTACTAACCACTCCCTATGCCTTTTTGTTCAAGTAGTCTCTCCACTATTTTCTCCTCAAAAAAAGTTTTCCATCCTTGACAACAATTGGCTCCCCCAGGCTACATATTTTGCAAAATCCTTTATCACTCCTGTTTACTGTGTGTCTACACTTTGATTAGACGTGACTTTACACTTCCCAGAGGTGTTGCTGTGGTATGTTTTAAAAGGATGAAGAATTATCAAAATATGAGAAGACTGTCCTTCAGGCCTATTCAAAGCCATTAAAATCCAGCAAAGTTCAAGAAAAGAGAGATTCATATTTCACAAGAGACTTTTTGCCTCCTATTTTTTACGCATCCCTTTACTCATGCTAGTTCCATGAGCCAGTTTCTGCTAATTTTGCAAGAGTCGAGAGACCCAGATTGTTAAAACATTCTGTTTACTGGCCTGCAAAAGGTCATCTCTTTCAATAGTTGTCATTAAGCCCATTACTGCACAATTTAATCATAGATGCTTAGAGAAAACACTCAAAGCAAAATATCACAATCAACATGTCTAAGTGCATTACATAATAGATCAGTAGAATGGAAGCTTCCAATTTCCCGTCAATATGACTGAGTAAATTATTTTCTTGAGTAGACTAATTACTATGAAATATCTCAACCAAAACCTCTCCTAAACTCCATCTATCAGTCATTTACTACATGCATCCTTGTCAGAAGAAATATCCACTTATCTGCTCCATTTAGAATAATGAGACTAATGAGTTTATAATTGTTATTTACCAAAATCCTTTATAAAAAGTAATGAAGGAAAAGTAACTGTTACATCAAGTACGTAGAAAAATATACTCCCATGGGACAGCCTTTCTGTGGGAATTGCATTGCTAGCAGTGAAAATTTCACGTTGTGGACAAAGAGTAAAGCAATGGGAGCAGCATTTTACAGTCTAACTGATGGAGTAAGCAAGGTATGGACTCCCACCTTCCCAGGATACTTTTGTTGAGCTATGCAGAAACATGCAAAGGTAAATCTGCATGAGACTGTTAGAGCAGTTCTGACACCACCAAGTCATACCCAAAACCTAAGCAGGACTCCTGTCACAGGCAGCAGAGCATTTGCACACCACCAACAGTGCCCTTGCTTGCCTCTTGCTTTCAGTTGATAGCACTTCATCCTTCCAAGCACTGTGCAAACACTGATGATTTTAAAATAAATAAGAAAATAGAACTGGCATAATAGAATGAAGACCAAGTCTGGGGGAATGTTTTGCCCAGGGCTGCAAGCAATAAATCAATGCACTACAAGATAATCATGTAGTCAAACTGAGGATTCAAAAAATACCTCACATCTATGCCAGTACCACAGAGGAAACACTGTGAATCCACTAACAGATGCCCTTATATTTAAGGGTGCTTCAATCTCAGATTCTTATTTCAAAACACTCATTAATAACAACCAAACAAAATCCACTTCAACTGAAAGAAAAAGATTAAAAAATCTTGAACCTGAAGTCCTAATGGACTATGCCCAACAGCATTATTGAGGTGGGGATGCATTCCTTCTCAAGATATCAGATATTAGAGTGGAGATGGTAGAGCATGTAACGAATAGAAATAAGTCTGGAACTGGAGCTAAATTGAGACTGGTAGAATACACCAATGAGTTTTTATCATATACTGGTCCAGTTTGTAGACTCTTTCCAAAGCATCCAGCATTACTTTCTATTGAAAACAGATCATTTGGTCTGACCAATACTAATGTTTCCCTATTCTGAATCCCTTTTCCCTCACATCTATAAGCTCTTTGCAGATGACTAAAAAAGAAGAGATTTGAGATCCCACACTATAGGAAAAAAAAAATTTTAGAAGAGGCAAAACTACAGGTAAGAACTATGATATTTCTTCTTCCTTGTCCCTGTCTTTTATACAGAGTTAGACAATTTCACTGCATGTTGATAAGGTTATACTACAGGATGAGAATCTCTAAGGAATTATTCAAAAGAGATAGTACACAAAAAAAATTCCTGTATTTGAAAAGTTGCAACTAATACATCCCATGTGAGACATCAGCTCCACAGATCTGATAATTTTTGGCTTGCCCTGAATCAATGCCTGACTAGTCTGAACACTAAACAATGCAGCTTACACCAACAGCAAATTTTTCAGAAGGATTGGTCAGAGGAAGGGGACCCCTTCCAATGAAAAAGGTAGCACTTGCAGCAGGTTTTTGATCCCAGCCTCATAATGAAAGAATTCCAAGAAAATATGCTGATTTGTTTCTGGTTTCTTTGGTAAGATGCTATGTTTAACAGATAAGAAAAGACTTCTTGTCTTGGGTATCCAACACTGAAGCAGCCATAGCACTTGTAAAAATATTTTATTAGTATGAATATTTTCCTGTCAAAAAATTGATGTGGTTGAAAACTGCATGTCCTTTTATAATAATGTGCCTACCCAACAAATTCAGGAATGGGACCTGTCCATTTCTTTTATTTAAGCCACTGTGGAGATGTTTTGGTTTAGATTATCAGTTTGTATTCTTTCAAAAGTTAGATATTCCATTATGGAGAAAAATCTTCCTTATAGAATTATGCAAATACGGATTAAGATTAAATCATAAGCAGAGACTTGATATGGTTAAAAAAAAAACAAAACTAAAAGAAGATGAAAAAATTATAGCCTACACCTATAAATTCTAGTGCATATCTGCTCTGTGATTGCTGGGGAGTCTGTCTACAAACAATTCACATAGAAAAACATTCTAAAAATACCTTAATCTCTTTGCAATTTATTTCAAATGCCTTTGTTACAAGGACTTTGGTTAGCAGAATAGGGTAAGTGTACAATTTGGAAACAACTGTTATTATCAGAACATTGCTGAAAGTGTCTCAACAACTGACTATAAGAACAATATGAAAAGACACAGGAACAGGATTTACAGTTTCCAGCCCAGTCCTGCCCTTACCTCCAACCCCTACATAAAGTCTTTGACTACTCTGGCTGAAGACATTGTACCCCATTTGAGGACCTTATGGCTTTGGAAATTAAAGCAAAACCTAAGCCTTTCCTGAGAGTCTCTCCTCCTGCCCTTGCAAATTCACCTGAGATTAGCAAAAGCCAAAAACATAAAGGTCCCTTTTTTGCTGCAAGAACAGCAAATCACATGAAAAAAGTAGCAACATATTGTATATTCTCCAGGATTTCTCCATCTAAAACCCAAGTGATTAACTTTCCACATTGCTTCTTCCAAATACTTTGCCAAGCTTCATTTTAATGACTAATTCTGTCATGTTTTGAGTCCATAGAAATAATTAATGTTTAGTACCTATGATTTTTAAATGGGACAAATAGAAACCATGTTTAAACCAAAATAAGAACATACATTAAAGTGTGTTGGCTTAAATGGCAGGGCTTTATTTAAAATGATGCAGAGTTTTGCTAAACTCTGAGAATGTAAGGGAGATACAGAAGATCTTAAAAGTGGACAGAGATGTATTTAGCAATTTTAAAAAATAATAGGTCAATAAATTAAACAAGGACATCCCTTCACAAAAACATTGAAACATATACCTTAGAGTCTAGATACAAAATTCACTTCATGTCTATCTCTGCAACAATGAGCACAATAATCCTGCTTATGAAGTGTATTCATATTCTTCATGCTTTTTATTAAGCCACCCGTGTATCTGAATACTTAAGCAAGCATTTCTATAAACAAACAGTGACTATTAGATCTTCTTGTCCCTTAGATATTTCTATACCTGTACAATGTTGCTCTTTAAATTACTCACCACCTGAAGCCTAAAACAATTCAGTGCTACTTTGAAGCTGATGAAAAACAGGTTATAATTCTCTTTAAGAACAGAGGATGAAAAAATAATCCCAAACTTGTCAGCTGTGGATTTGATCCACATTTCAGAAATTTAAGGACACTGAAAAAAATAAACTGTTACTCAGACACTCATATACTGTTTTGACAGGAAAAAAAATAGTTTACAATTGGCATAGGATAACCTACACCTAGGGATTTGAATTTGTCAGAGGCACTGATCAGTTGCTTTGGACAGCAGCAGGAGTCCCAGTGATTGGAGACTGTTGCAAGTGACATTTCCACCTGCGTCGGGCCAGAGTCCCCAAACTGTGGTTCTGCAGATTCCTTCTATCCAGCCACTCCATGGCCCCTAGATGACCCCTCCAGTACATAAATGATCCAATGCTATTGTCTCAAACTTCATAGAAAACACCCCCTACCCATTTTGCCAACCTAAAAATACTGTTCTTCATGACCACTTCTGCATCTGTAGAAACAGCTTCTACTGATTCACAAGCATCTTATCAATGCACAGTTTGGTCTGTTTTGCAGCAGGAACTACCTGGGTGTCACTGGGACACCCGGATTCTTCACTCAGCATGTTAATAATGGTATTTAAGCAAAGAAACTGGTCTAAACACAGGAATAGCTACCTAGAGAAAACCTTCAAGGAAGTCTGAAATGTCCACATGGGAAGTTCCAAATACTTGGTCAAGTATACACCAAGTGTACACCAAATACTTACCTGTGAAGACATCTGTTAGTTCAGTCAGTGACCGAGTTTCCCATGGGTTCAGTGTCCCAGACCAGTGCGTTATCTCCTCTGCACAGGTGACTAACCAAGGAGCTCGGGGAGCACCCAGCCTGTTAAAACACTGAAGTGCTCCCACACGGGTTGCAGCCCTGTTACCTGGCTACAATCAGAACAAACTTAATTTTTTTTTATTTATAACTTGAATCCCACAGCCCTTGCAACAAAGCAATCACCAAAAAAAACCAGACAGCTACAGTTAAACCCATTACATGGATGCCCTGGAAAATCCATGTTTTCCAGACAATTCATCCCCTCAACTAGAGACCACCATGGGGTTTGCCCACAAAATCAGCAGTTCATTTGCAGCACCATTTTACAGAGAAGGATGCAGGACCCTGTGTTGTAAAGCAGAAAATTTGTTCTCACAGCTTGATGGTGAAATTACCACGTGAGATTCCTTATAGCTCAACTCTCCTAAATATAAAGTTGTACTCAACAGAGCATGGGGCACTGAAGAAAAGTCAGTATCCTGCCTAAGTAAATGGCAATGTGCTCATGTTGCAAAATTTTGCTTAAAATAAAGACAACATTTCTCAGAAGGGCCATAGATATGAATATCTATGAATATCCAGCCAGCCCTGGATTTTGTGAGCTGAGAAAAATATGCCTTACATTTATGAATGGTTGCTATTTAAAGGAAAGGCAACATATGGCAAATCTTATTTCAGGATTAGAGTGTTAAAACGGGTTACAGTAGCACCTACAGTGCCTGACTGCTAACATGACTAAGGACAGCCATATGACAAAGCAAGAGAACTGTGTCAGTCCTCATTGCTTTTTCCACTACTTCATATAAATGTACTGGAAAGGTCAAAAAGGAACTATATTTGGATTTCGCTTATCCTGCTATTTCAGTTTCAGCTCATGAACTAGACTGAAGGAGACTTGTGATACAGTAGATATTTAAAACATGGGATAAACACGGTAGGGCAATCAGCCACTTGGATAATGTAAAAGGAGTTCTGCCAGAGTCGATAGCTCCCTATATCAGCTCCTGAGAGGCAAGTACATGCATCTCATCTGCATCTGCATAAAATGAAGTGATTGCTACTTCACTGATGGTTAACTGTACAAATACTGGAGTGACCCCAAAACCCTGAGAATTCACTAAGCCTTTGGAAATCAGGAGGTTTTTTTATTCACTGCTGCCAAGATACTATTCTTCTAGTGCAAAAGAAGGTTAAATTCTTAATATTTGTTCCAGGCAATACTTTCCAACCAAAGAGGGTCAAGCAAAAGATAAGAGACAGCACCAAAAGCAATACATAGTCTAAGATTTGTAGGCATCAGATTGGAAAAAAATGAAGATAATCTTGTGTGCCATAAATTAAGAGAAAAATTATTTACTATAATCTTCCCACACAAATTATAATCTTCATTTTTCTTCAGATTTAACTACTGTATGAACTAGAAAAATAAACATCTCCAAGCTGTTAGCATAAAAATTGAGTTGCTCTGTCTAGGGATCAAAGCATCTGGTTACTGTACCAGAGGGAACCTGGCAAACCTTCCCTTTGGCTGGCAGCAGCAGATTTATAACCTGTGTGAGGCACTGGATCTAGATTATTTCAGATTATTTTCATTCTCTACAAGCAAGAATACACAACAAGCATATTTTCCAGACAGTGATTTATTTGCCAAACATCTGAACTTTATGTAATGCTTTCTGTAACAACTCAGCAATCTGCAGCCCACCATTTATCTGGCTCCATTTTCCTGAAGTCATATGATTCCTAGTCTGCCATCTTTGATCCTCACCTTGGAGTTGTCCTGCTGTCTCTTAGCAGAGCTGCTGATATTCCCAGCAAAGGTATGTATTTAATCCAACTGCACATAGCAACTGAAGTTCCTGCTTGAAGCACAGATTTGAGTACTTAAAAAAGGTAGTAAACAAAAGAGACCTTTGTAGAGCAATGGAATTAAATTCTCTTCTGGCTCCCCTGCCAGGGTCTTGCAAGACCTGCTCCCAACTTTGCTGTGCTGTGAGATTTGGGTCTTTTTGTACTCAAATGATTCTGAGGGACTGATCATCATTTAAAACACTACAATTGACCATGATTCACTCAGTCTAGCTGGCATCACGTCTGGGCAGAAATGCATTTCAGGCTGAAAAATGGTTCAGCTTCCCTTAAGATGACAGTTGACGCTTTTTCTACTCCATTAATTTTTTCCAGCATTCACTTTTGCAGCAACAATTCCCAAGATTTTCCTTCTAACATAACCCACACTGTGGTGAAGAGTGGGCCATGATCTTTTTTAGGCATATAATGAAACAGTAAAAGACTTTTCTGCAGTTTGTTTTTGTAAGTCCATTTGCTTTTGTTTACAAAGCTGAGGAAGTCGTCACTTTAATCCAAATCATTTTCCAGATACATATGCCTAAATGATGCTCTCTATAATAAATTGCCATATTTTATGTAAACAGTACAAGCTTTATGTGCTGCTCTAAAAGTTCATCTGTTTAATCTGGCCCTGTCAGGGCCCAGGCACTTTGAATCAAGGCATGAGCTATATTCTCTTGCTGTTTTCAACATTGTGGACAAAAGCCACTTGCATTTTCCTGAATAAGTATTGCCTTATTTCCAACCCTGTAGGAAGCCCTTGTATTTTTTAACATAGGCAGAGGCTAAAATTACTAACTAAGCATTCGCTTATGTTTTGGTCCCCATAACAAGACTGACTGCAAAAGCAGCATGCCCTTCTCGCTGCTCCAGTACTTACACCAGCAGGACTGTCATGAATTGTAATGGATGGCTAATCATACCTTGTGCATGTTGTACAGCTCTCTTTTTGATAGTTCCAGGCATATTTATCTCAGCTTGCAATTTACTCATGACAGGCTGTATCCCAGCAGTACATGGTCTGCCTCTTCAAAATGTTGTTTTGCTTCCAGAGAACTGGCAATTTTCCTCCTTCAGTTTTTATCCAAGCTCTGCTGACTTACCTGAAGCCTCTGCACAGACTTATTATTATGTCCTTTTTTGCACCATTCCTGCCTGTACCCCCTCTCCCACCCCTTATTCTGCCACCATGGGCAATGCACATACTGACAGGCATTCCCAGGTGTCTGACTCCATGCGCCAGGGATCTGCACAATACTGAATGTCCAGACCATCTGATACATGGGGATAATCTTTTCAAGGAAGCCTTGACAAAGGCACCTTAGATACAACTCATTATCAAACTTCATCTGCCAGGAAGGTGTGAGTCACTCACCTTTCAAAACTAATAGGCAAGTGGTATTTTTTATATTATTTTGCCTTCTTGAGAGAGCAGATAACATCCTTTCTCTTTCTACCTTTTTCTCTAATGGATGAGTTTAAGCACACAATCTGCCTCTTTTTCACCATCTGGCAAACAAGTCAGATAGCCCAATTAGATGGATACAGAGAAAGACTAGAATTGAAGACTAATCCAAATTTCATCTAAATTTTGTTGGAAAGGAAAAAAAAATGTTACAGAGACCCTGGTTTTTTACTTACCTTTGTGAGGAAAATGTCACTAATTATGTTTTATCTGGCAGTAGTGTATCCCAAACAAAACAGCAGTTCAGATGGAGAAGTTTGATCTTGAATTCAGGTTTATTCAGGTTTTGTGGTTTGAATTAATTTCACGTGCCTTCTGTACAAAACTTTCTACACAGCCCTTTCTGCCTTCAGCCAAATTGTTATGGAATGTAAAAGCCACAGCTGTCAAGTAAGTATGATTTAACCACTTCAAACTAGCAAAGAAGATAGCAGAGAAAGACTCAGTGAAATGGAAAATCTTTCAAGCATGACCCAAGCCACCACCTGCTCTGAGGGAGCATCCAGCACACAGAAAATATTTGTCTGACCTGATCCTTAATTTTTTTTGGCATCCACCAAACACTCCCCATGTAGCCTAAGTGTTTCATCAGGCTAGCAGGTGGAAAGTTTTCTTTCCTGCTATCAGAACTAAATGGAAGCTTATTATTTTCCACTGTATAAACATAAATTAAGTTAATTTCTCCATGTCATAAGCAGTAAGAAAGACTGAGCATTGCATCTTGCTATATAGTCTATAACAGAAATAGCTAAGGAGCTCTTAGGTAACAAACCCCATTCTCTTCATTTTTCCTATCAGGCCACAATTTCTTAACACCTTACAGTTCTTGTTAGTTTTTTCTCAGTTCCCACATTAGAAAAAAAAGAAATTAAATTATTTCACAAAGATTTACATTCGCATCAGGTTATCGTGCTTTGATTAGTCCTTGTAATAAAGCACTGGAAGATGTTTACCATACCAGGAGCCTGGGTTCTGGCTTCAGAAGTCTCTCTTTAAAGGGCATCTTGCCCAAGGCATCCATATTAAGCGATGTTTCCCTACTCAGTTGCCTCCACCACAAGTGCTGTTTTGCAGTGAGAAGCATGTTAATTTATGGATTCCCAACAGAAGCATGTTTCCCATCATCAGCAATAACTGCCCCACCTGGTCCACAACAGTTCTGCCATTTGTCCTTCCTTTAGCTTCCTCACTTGTGGATGCCACTGTCCCAGAACAAATGTCCTTTTAAGCTCACCCCTTTCCCTCCCCCATCCCCACAGCTACTAATGGTCAGCAGAACACAGAGCAATGCCCATGAAGGATCCTTTCCATTATGTAAGAATAGCAGGAGAGCTGGAGGGAAAAGGAGACAGCAGGTAGTTTCCAGGATACTGAGGGAGTGCACACCACCCTCATCTTCTCTTTATCACAGCCCAGAATTACATCACTCTGTGCTGTAAGATTTGCTACTTTGCCCAGCTTGCAGTGGCTCCAGTGAGGTTAAGGCATAGGAAAGAGAGCAAATCCAGAGAGGGAGAGTTGCTTTAAAGGCACTCATTTTGCAAATTTTTTATTCAGCTGTCTACAGAGAAGTCACTGAGATGCAACCAGCCTTCCAGCCCATTTCCTCCCTTTGCTCCCACTGATTTCAGCTTGTTAAATAATTCTTCATGAGGAAAAAGGTGGGAGAGGTCAGTGATTGATCAGAAACAAATCTGAGCCAAAAAGCACATGCCAGACAGCAAACTCCCCTGCACTGTCAGATTATCAAGCTGCATTCATTTCCTGTGATCACAATCCTTCTTGTTCTCACATGAAGACCACTGACATGCCAGGACAACAAAGAGGCATCAGCAAAACTATTTTCATTTTGCATCCAGAGAATCTCTACACAAAATGGTAACAAAATGTCTATATTTCAAGGCAGCCAAAATGCCATCATGTCAGTCTGTCTATCTATCCAGGCCCATCAGTCCTTTCTCGTTATTGTTGACCCAAGCAGGTACCTGACAGGTCACTCTCAGGCAGGCAGAGGAAGTTATGCTCTTCCGAGGCAGAGAAGACCTGCAGAACATGTTTCTTTTTTGTTCTACAGAGCATCATATCTTAATACGGCAAGTGTGAAATAGAGTTACTAATGTCCTCTCCTTCCCCTTTCCCTACACCTTAGGGAGAAGCCCTGCAGATTTAACAAGGAGGTAACTAATCACCTTGCACAGAAATGAAAGGTTTCTGAGGAAGTTATCCCTATCACAACATAAATATGAATAACTCCACTGAAGACAATGAAGTTCCACTGGGATAAAAGCTTTAACCAAGGGTTAGGGATTTTATGCAGAATTCATTCCTTTTAAAAAATCTTTGGAGCCCTTCCACAGAAGAGATAAAATCCTCTGCTCAGTTAAAAGAGTGGTTACAAAATAACCTTTCATAAAGGTTTCCCATTGAAATTTGAGAACTTTTCCATTAGTACAGAATGATAATATTGTCTCTGGAAAACGCTTTGCTCCTGCCAGGGTACAGCATCTATACAATGCCTCTTCATCTGAGCTATTAGAGCACACAAAAGTAGTTGGAGTGTGAATCCATTTTATAGAGGCTCTGTACCACTTAGAAGAATGAGGGCAATAAATTCTCTAACTGCAAGCATTTCTCCCCACTGCAACAAGATACTCATCTAACTTCACAATTTAAACTTAAAACCTGACCAAGAAGGACAAATGCTCATCCTGCTAATACAGAGCTGTCTTTGGAATTAAGGCTGTCAATGCAGAAGCCAGGTAGGGGAATTCCTCAGCTTTCAGGGCACAAATGTTTTCAAGCCTTTGTTTAAAACCCTGTGGGAGAAGGAGGATTCATTATGACAATAGATTTTAAGAGAAAAATCATTTTAGGAGCAGTGTGTTTGACCTCAAGTATGATTTTTGCATTGCACAGTACAAAAGAAATACACTGTTTCTAGCAATGAAGTAGCTCCAACTGGTAAAACAAAAGACATTTTAGACTGAGAAGTATCTGAGGAACTGACTGTCTTTCATAACAAATGAAATGAAAATTCCACTCCATTTACTGTGCTCCCACGGGAGTAATGCACAGCTAAGTTTCAACCAAATGGAAAATGCAATAGCAGCACTTAACTTCATTTTCTTATATCTGTTCTCAATTTTATGAGGGATATACTTTAAACATCTGTAATAATTATACTGAAATTGTTTTTAAATTAAATGTCACAGAATACAGTTGAGAAAAAACAGCCTTTGGTACATGAATTACACATTGTTTTAAAACAATACATAACAATGATTAACTATCTGTAGGTACATTTAAAGAAAGGATAGTGGAGGACACTCAGTGGGATAATCCTTTTTCCTCCTTTTGTAAAACAGTTGCACAAGATTGTCCCTAGAATCCCAGTAAAAGATCCCCCTCTTCCGAACCTTAGCATCTGAAATCACAAATCCTCTGAAGAAATTCTTTACTACTGGTAACATTGACATATCAGAAGACTTTCATGATTTTCCACTTGACACTCTGAATAAAGTAAATATAGTTCGCCTCTTTGAAATTACGTTATAAAATGGTTTATTTTTTACTGGAGTAAATTGAAGTACATTTTTATATATATATATAAAGTGTGACTGGGTGTTATGTATAAATGTGCATATGGAGGCTTACTCATGCAATATGAGCACCCTTTTGGGGCTGGACCACTACAAACTCACCAATTCCTTCTCCTCCTCCTTTATTGAGCAGACATTCTGGGAGATGACTTTCTCCTCCTCCTCTGTCTTGAACAGCCAGAACGATGTGGAGAGATATAGTGAAAGCTACAGCCGAGATTTCAGTTTATCCAAATGGATGTTCAGGTGAAATTAAGACCACTTAGACTTATTAAATTTTCCACCAAATTCCACTTTTTTTTTTTTTTTTTTTTTTTTTTTTTTACATCACTTATGCTAACCAGTGGTTAAATCCGATTATTTTTGCTTCTAAGGCAGGCTCTGTGAAAGAGTCATACAGATGTTCATATTTAAGCAGGCTCTTGTAACAGAGCACAGCGCTCCAAAGATGTAATTAATGGCCATGTGGAACAGGATGACTCACCATCTCTTAATAAGTCACAAGTGCTACAGGCATGAGCAAAACACAAATCACACAAAGTGGTTATCAACATGTCCTTCTCACAAGCCCAAGTAGAAATGCATTTTGTGTCTTACAAACCAGAGAAAATTTGTTTTCAAAAGGTTATAGATATTTTGGTGAATGTTACTGACATTATTTTGTGCATCCTTCTAGCTGTAAAGTACATTTGCTACAAGTACATCCATGGCACTCACAGCTCAGGAACAGTTAACCTGGCACTCTAGCTGAGAACTGGGACATCCATAAGTAAAGGGGGTTTAAGCCAAGAAAATTAATGTTTTGGGTTTGTTTTTTTATTTTTTTTTAAGCAGAACTAAAACCAAAGCTGATTTGTTACACATACACACATGATCATTGTCGTTCTATTCACTGGTAAAAGACTACTGTCCCAAATCTTTTCAGGGGCAAACCCCAAAATCCCAAGTTGCCAAACACTGAGTGGACCTGCAACCCTAACACTAGCAACCACTGTCCTAGTGAGTGGATTTCCCTCTGGCATTCTTAAAACCCTTGACTTCTTTCAGTAGTTATCTTTTTCTATCTTTCTTGCTTTGATCCTTTCAGTATATTCTAACATGGCGCTGTTGAAAAGCCTTCATACAGGTAAAAAAATTCTAAGAGTACTTTTTTTCTTGTTCATTGTCTTTTTTTTCTTACACAGCCAGCACAGAATAAATTAATCCTCCATGAACACTTGCTGTGAAGCACCACCATATCACTTTCACTTTGACATCACCTTTTTCCTTCACAGAAGCAAAAGAGCAGAGAATACATTTATACACTTGAACAGAGAAAACTAAACAGTTCAAGCATTCTGTTCAATCATCCATATGAAAAAAGAAAAGCAGTCAAAAACTAACAGTTTCTTCACATCAAGAACCTCACTTTTTGTTTTTAAAAGTGCTCAAGAGAAAAATCAGAATCAAAAAATTCATGTCAGATCAAAAGAAGTGGTGATGGACATGAAACAAATTGCAATGCACTTGAAAAGTTCATTTCTAAAATGTTTTTTCTTCTTTTCAGAACTGCCAACAAACTGAAAAACAATCTGTTCCTTACAATCTATTGTGCTCTTAAATTTTTCTACACTTGCACATTAAATTGCAAGTGTCTTGATCAATCAAAAGTGACTTCTCAAGGAGTTTTGTTCCTTGATGATAAGCTTACTTCTACTGAGAAGTGGCTAAAATCCTTTTCATAGCTTTTATATTTGATAAAAATATAAAACTTTTGTTTCACTTTGACTCTGTAGTTTAGTTTATTTAAACTAGGGCTAACTCCAGCTTATTGTTTTTACATAAAGTGACATCAGGAAGAATAACAGATTTAATCAGGACAAAATACTGAATATTTACTACAAAACCAAATGAGTCTTCATGCAGTGGCATGATTCTTTTGTTTATTCATCCCACATCACCACCATGTTTGAATGAATCAGTTTTTCTTGATATCTCCTACTCACAAGTCTGCAGCTGAGAAGCCTAAAAGTCCTTTCTCTTTCCACTCTCAATAAAAATCTAAAATAAAAAAAATCTTCCTAGAAACTGTTTAAAAATATTAAGCCTACAACAAAAGACATTTTTTCCAAGAACTTGTCATACATCCCCATTCCTTAGACTGACGTGGCTCACACTTTTTAGGTTTTATGAAAACTTTGGACCCTTGAGGATAAATGCCATCCTCAGCACGTGGGGGGAGGTCAGTACTGTTGTAGGGTTTTGTAGACGGATGAAAACTCTTGAATCAAAATGTCCTTTTCTAATGAAGTGATTTCTTTGCCTATGCTTATAACTCTGTGTTGCTCTATGCTCCCTCTGCACGCAGGAGGAGTTCCCTCAAGGTGACCTTCACCACAGACAGTGCCCATGGCAAGAGATCTCCAGCCACCAGCAGCACCACGTTACGTGCACGATTGCGAACACCAGGAGGGAAGAGGAGGATCAACATTTCCCTTTATCCACTAGAGACTACAAGTGCACATGTGCTCACTGGCTGAGGAGCAGACCGGCTAAGCCAAACTTAGGACCCCTTTTGCCTGAATCCTCGCTGACCAGATGCCAACTTTCATTCACAGGTCACTTGCTCCCTGCAGTCCCCTAAAGCAAAGCTGGTCAAGGTAGCTTGAAGCAAGGGAAAGGAGGAACAGGTCTTGCCATTGTCCCCTCATCTTGGCATCTATCATGTTTGCAAAGCATGGAGGCAATTCTGAAGCAGATCCCAGTACTCAGGCATAGATTCAGATTCACAGGGACTCTCATAATGGCTTTTCTTTTCCTTTTTTTTTTCTTTTAATTTCCTCTGGGTATAACTGGTTATAATTAAGCCAAAAGGTATTTTACCTTCACTGATATTCTCAGTGGAAGGTATGTTTATATCAAGAGATCACTTTGTATTCTTAAAATTAACAATCTGTCTAATCATGCTCTAGGGCTTTACAAATCCTTCATGCATACAATTTGTCATTAACCATTAATGTCACTACCATCAGCATGCTGAAGCTCTGAAGAATTATACCAGGAATAGATAAGATAAGAAACAATGTAACTGCAACAGGAGGAAATCCCCAGATTCACCAGCTTGTGAGCAGCTCTGGAGGCAGGGCTTCACCTTCCTCATCTTGCCATCACATAGCTACACAGAGGACTATTACCTTGGTAAAACCAATGCCAAAAAAAGCATGAAATTTTATCCCACCAGGGAAACAGAGGCTTATTTTAGGCTTCTCAGGGCTTATTTTACACTCTCATAAGAGTCTGAAAACTTCAATCACTAAAACATGAACGAGTCTAAAAGAAACTAAATATTGTGTATACATTACCTCTTTTCAGACTGCCTTGTGTTTAAGTCAGAGGGCTCTGAAATGCTTCCTCTGTCTTTTTATTGGACGAAGACTAGAAAAGTTCCCCTGATGTTTCAAGGGATATTTTAGTCTCAAATCAGTAGAGTATTGGAAGTAAACAAAGGTTATGTTGTGCAATGGTATGTTTAGAACAGAGCTATTGAAAAAATTAATGTTCTTACAGAGTTATTACTTTTCTGTTTCAAAAACAACTTGACCAGGTGCTTTTGATAGAGTGCTGTCCGTAGAGAGAAAAGGCTGAATCCTTCATCTGATTATCACTGGGATTTTGATATGAAAATCTATTTCAATCCCAGAACTACTGAATTATTTGAAGGTTTGATTTAAATCTGCATTATATTCTTGGAGCCTACGGGACTGTGTCAAGTCCAGACTTGCTTTCCACAAGGAAAAAGTTATGCTTGCACAATACAAAGGATGTGTAAGTGCCTGTCATTTTCCATCTCTCTGCCCCAGACCCACAGATATCCTTTGTTTCTTCTCTATGGACTTAAACCAGCTACTAATCAGAGATAATTTCCTGTGGAAGATGATGTTAGAAAGTCATCAATTAATGCAAAGCCTAAAATCCCAGTCCAAAACGATCGCAAGCAATTAAACAAGTTCCAGAAGAGCCTGGAGAATATGCCACCACAAATATGTATAGCATCTGCCTCTGAAATATAAATGCACCTGCTATAAGAACAGGACAGCAATTGCTACATTTAAATATTTAATAAAATACTACTCTAATCAATGTCCCAACATCCTACACATAGGAAGTCTTCCCTCATTTCTATGGTGATGAACTTATACCATGAAACTGGAAACCTAATTACACTTGCTTGTCACTGTGACCACAGAATATAATTATAGCTATCACCAGCCAAAATAATTGGACAGCTGTTCTTAAAAAAAAAGGCTTCTTACTTGACTGGAGATGCTTTGATAGGAAGGGATTCAGAAATTTAACCTAAACATAGAGGAAAAAGGAAAGGAGAGACAGTGTTTGATTAGACTATTGGGAACATTGCAGAAACCTGCATTGAAGAGGGAGCTAAAATATAGAATTTAATTTGTTAATCTAACATCAGCATTGATATTAGAATTTAGATATTTGTTCAGAGGGAAAGCAGATTTATAAAGAACCCTTTCTCAGTTGCATTACTGTGTCTGGATGGATAAATCTTAAGAGAACATGAATTTGGCTGGGGATGGCGTGAGACAGTCTAGTGACAACAAAAACAACAAGAGGAAACATATGGGTGAAAAGAAAGACAAAAAAACCCAAGCAGAAAAAAGAGAAGGTTATTACCCTTCTTGCCTTTTAGTCAGCTCCAAAATACTGTCATCTCTCCACCCCAAAAATGTGTTAGACTGTTTCCTAGCAAAGCACAAGACCCTGCTGCACAAGCAGCAGGAACAAGGCAACAGCAGAGAGGCAGTAACAGAAGCAGGACAAGGGCCCCCAAGGCAGCCGTGGTGGTTTTAGCACCTGCTGCATCTTCTCACAAAACACAAAGCAATAGGGAAAAGAAAAAAACCCCAAACATTTCTTTTCTTCTTGGCAGATGAATCCTTTAATTCACCACCTGCTGCCCAATTCTAATAGCAGTGTGCAACATCCATGGATGCATTGCAGGAGACCAGTGAGGAAACGATGGATTCTCTGGCACCAGGAGCTTCTGCTTAGCGAAAAGAAGCAACAAACCCTGCAGTGGTCCCCCTCAGTTTGGAAGCAGCCACTGACAATCTTCTACACACTATCCCTGACGCAATGAAAACATCAGATTGTGGCATTGCTGGTGATCCAGGCACAGCAACAGTACTTTGCTGGGAGGCTGGGGAGGGAAAAGCAAAGAGGTGCTAATGGGAGACCAAGGCCTGACCTGTTCCTCCCCCTGCTGCTTTGGGTATAGAAAGAACAGTGCCAGAATTAGTCTGTTGGGGAGTGGAGAACAACAGCAGCAAGTCAGAGAGTTAGGAAGAGAGAGAGAGAGAACTTGTCTCTTACCTGTCTTCTCAATTCAGGCAACATTTACACCTAAATTTTGAAGGTGTGCTCTGGTAGAGTCACTCTAAGCATCAAGGTAATAACACATGGCTTAGAGCAGCTCCCAAGCAGGAAGCATTCACAGAGAATGGAGATGACCACAACCACAGAGCAGATGTGAAGCAACTCTCTGGCTGATTCTGTCACTGCCAGCAAAAAAGGTCCACAAGAGCAGTGTGGAAGAAACCAAAACAGACATATGGCATTGTGCCATGATTCCTGAAGGCGGGCACCTAAAAGCCAAACCATGAAAATAAGAAGAGAATAGCAGAAGAATCAAGCCTGAATACACTACAACACCAAATGTGTTCATTGCTTTTGGAAAACTGCATAAAAATTAAAAACAGCAGAGATATTGAATGAACCTTACTCAAGAATTTTGAAATACTTACATATATCAATATCCTATAAAAATTAGCTTATGAAAAACAGGAAATAAAAAACCTCTGTAAAAGGCCTTTATCCTTCAAGTGTCAAGTCTGCTTTTGATAATTCCTATCACATGATTAATTTATCTACACAATTATACATTAGCAAATTATATGCAAGTAAGGAGAATTGGTAATATTTTCTATGTGTGCATACTGCACTGAATCTACGTTTAGTCTGCAAAAACCCTTCATCTCTGGCAGGTGAGTTATAAACTTGGCTCATAGTTGAGATTTCCCCAAAAGTGCTGTTTGTGATCCATTGGAAGAAAAATAATTGTTACATTGAAGCAGCAGCTCTCTTCTTTGCATGAGAGATATAAAATAACACCATGAGCAGCCAGTAAAACAAAGCCTTTACCCCCTTTTAGTTGGTAAACAATGTTGGTCCATTTTTCCAGCAAACTCAGCTACAAACAAACTCAGATTTGGGGGGGACACAACAGACACTGTGCGCTTAAAGTGACAGCTTTCCTGTCAGGATGCAGCTGCTACCGTAGGAAGGATAATTCAGCAGCACCATGGTTCTCTTCCAACCAGCCTGTTCCATGCACTGAATGAGACAGTAGCCTCAGAATACAAGGTACATGACCACATAATTTTATCACTGCAAACACACAAGTTAGCAATTTGGGCTAAACTACTTTAAATACCATAACTCCTGGAAAACTGGTCCCCTAACCTAAAAAATTTTCCTTTGTTATATGCGTTGTATTCATACACTTTCTCACTCTTCTTCACTTCTTTGGAAATGAAACGGTCTGCAGAGGATGCGAGATATGGTGATAGGGCATTACTCATCCTCTCCCCTCTTCCCATTAGGCAAGTGCTTTAGTTACAACTGATCTGTGAGGAGGAGGGAAAAAAGAGATATTTTTCTGCCCTTTCAATGAGTCAAATAAGGTCAGCAAAGGATCCAGGGAGCACTAGGGCTGCTGCAGGAAGGATGAGGGTAAATTGCATATCCTAGGTAGATAGACCTAGGATAGATAGGTAGATAGACAGGTAGATAGACAACTTAGAAGTTGTCATAAACCATCAAAAACCTCAAAAAACTAATTTCTGGGGCGTTCCACCAGAAGACTGCGCGTGATCCTCAGTGTTGCAGCAGTGTTAAACACACACACCCCTCCCAGAGGAGATACCTGGGCATTCCCACCTGAACCTAAACATATATTAACCTACTGAACTCTGTGGTTCAGGGGACTCCCTCACCTGAGACAGATCAAGACTGCAATCATCACTTCAACAAATAAACACCAAAATCGCAGCTGTCAAGTGTTGTCACTCGATCCAATGGGTGGTGATACCTTTACTCCCCACTATCTACTCTTATCCTTCCTTTCTCTTACTTTCTTTTCCTTACATATTTTCCTAAGGGACTTTTATATTGTTATGTTATTAATAGTTAATGATAACAAAATGGCTACATACCTCCTTTCCATTGCAACCAAGTGGTTTTAAAATAAACCCTAAACACGCACACACATATATATATATATGTATGCAAAAACATTGGTCATCCAGTGCCATTTCATTCTAATCTGCCCTCCAAGGGATCTATTAACAACAACCTCAGTTACCCTCGCCTTCAGGAGTGGGTTGTATCTTCCTCCCCTCCACTCCTTTATTTTCAAACCTGGGAAAAACTCCAAATCCTAGGCCAAGCAAGAGACATGGTGCATGCCATGTCACCAGTCTCACTCTGAGAGGCAGACTCCAAGGCATATTCCTGCTGCAGAGTCTAGATATAGCCAAGGAAACAGCTTGATTAGAGTAATTGAGCAGTAAAATGCTTCATGAGAGTCTAAGGTCTCTGAAAGCATACAGGACAACAGAAACAGATTGAGAGCAGTGCTGTGTCCTTAAGCAGGAAGAAAAACAAAACCAAGATAAATTAATTTCTGATACTAGCTGGCGCATAAAGCTTGCTCTGTCTTGTTTATCTTAATAGCTTTTCAAGTCAGGCAAGAGGTAAAACTATGCAGCAGAATTACAGGAATTTGAGGAGTACTGCGAGCTACTGGAAAACAAATCATTTTGGAGGAGACGCAAAGCAGATAAGAGCAAAACAGACACAAGGTGTTATAGAGCTTAGAAACCTATCTCACAAATACAAAAGTGAGTGAGGAAAAGGCTTGAGCATGCTCAAGGTGCTGATGCCATCATGGCAGACCTGGCAGGCGGATCACTTCCAAGCTCCAACTTTAACACATGACCACACAACTGGAATCTAAGTAACAGAAGCCACAGAGTCTGTACTTAAGCTGAAGGAGGACTCCAAAGTGGCATGCAACCATGACAAGGCAAATCAAACAAGCTTATATCATATCTGGTACAAGAAAGCAAAAGAATGAAGCCGGAGTTATTCCACTAGCTCCATCAGCACACATGGTATGCTCAGAGAATGTGCCAGATTAAAGAAACTTTACACTGGTACAATGGAAGTAGCTTGTGACAAAATTTTAAAGTAGAACAAAAGGTTTTAGTTTATCACAAATGTGTGGACAAGTACCACCAGCAGTAACATTGACACTGAAAGGGTGGGCAAGAAGAGCTGGGGGGGAGTGTGATGCATTGTTAAGAAGTTCTCCCATACAACAGAGTCTGTCTCTGCAGATGCCTATCATTTCATGTATGCTCAAATATACCCAAAAAATCTGCAGCCTCTTTCTAATATTAAAGGCTGAGATAAATGGTCTGAGTAAGAAACAGGCATGAGGCTACAAGAAAGAACAGAACAGAGAATTGCAGAAAAGAAGGAGGATTTTTGTAAGGTAATAATAATATTGTTACACTGAATATTGTTACACAATAATAATAATATATAAGGTAATAATAAATACCTCATATTTATGAGGTAAAATGAAATCACAAAAAAAAAAAAGCCAGCAAGAAGTACACTAAGGCATGAGAACAAAACTAGTTCTCTCCGATTTACACAGCAATTCAAGTTGCTGGTTTTTCAGGCTTAGCCTCTGAGGAAACTCAGTCCCCAGAGCAATAACACATAGATTTGAACCTGTTTTCAAAATCTGAGAAAAAAAAGTAATTAAAATTTAGTTCCACTCTCACCACACAAAGGAAGCAGCTTTTTTGAGACAAAGGTGGGGAAGGCAGCCATGAACATGCAGATTCATCCCAAGCAGCAACCCCTGAAGAACGAGCACACCCCTTATGAACAGAGGAAAGTCTGCACTTTCTCTGCAGTGGTAACCCTTACATTCTTTCCATTTCCTAAATAAAAGAGTTATACAGCACACAGGGGAATTCCTGTTACAGGAGTAGATGCTTTAAAAAACAACTCATGTTCTGGATGCCCCTAGTAAAAACAAATGCCTTAAATCACTTACAAATAGAGATCCAATAAAATACTATATGCCCTGTAGAATAACATTTTTGGGGTATAAAAGTGTGCTTTAAACAGTTTCCTGCAGTACTTCAAATAGTAGAAAGGTGCATTTGGATTGCTCAAGGACAAGGTCCTCAATGAAAGTCACAGACTGCTATACTTCTAAACATTGATGTCCTCTACAGGAAGGTGAGCCAAAGGAGCCTCTTCCTGAATGCCTGCAGCCTTCTTGCCACCTCTCCTCCTCTGTGCATTTAGTAAGAAAAAAGAAAAGAAAAGAACTGCAAAGTCAGAGCAAAAAGCCCCTTGAAACTGAATTCTGACTATTTTTTTAAGCATGCGCATATGTGTCAAGAACAAAGAGACCTTCATCAAAATACCAACTAGCTGTACTGCCACAGAGCCATTCCCAGCCCAGAGCTGCTGTGGATTTTGGTTAATATTAAACTTCTACTGTCAAAATAGCAACAGCAGTCACCATTTTCTATCATGCCTCCCCAGCCATTTTGCAAATGTTTGCCAGATAGGAGATTTTCTTCAAATTCCTTTGTGAGTCAAGTTGAGTTCAATATACCAGAACACAGAACATAATTTCATTTGGAAAGGTTATCAGCTCTCCAATTTCTATTGTGAAAGCAGATCATGTTTTCATCTACCTTTAACCAGACATGTCACTACTGCGTTTTTTTTTTTCTCCCTCTCCTTTCTTTTTTTTTTTTTTCTTTCTAATAAGGGCTTCATGTTGCCAAGTTTATCAATCTTTTTTCCTTTAGTACTTTTGAATATATATCGGGCATATTGTGCAAGAAACACTATTATTGTGAGGAATAGGTATCTGTGGATGCCACAGTAAAGGTAGAAACCCATTCAGTCACAACTCACCTGTTCTCTTGCCCAAAGTTTCTAAGGTTAAGAACTTTTTTAAGGCACACAGAATTAACACAGCTTCTACTGAAAAATTTTTATATGTACTCATGTATAAATTGTTACTATTTATGCAGAGGTTTAATTGCTTCTGCCCTCTTATGAGTATAGAAGTCAAAGCTATTAGTGTAAACAGATTAATGTGAATTCTATAAGCTATAGTATTTCAATAGCTCAGTTACCAGTTTTAATTAGCACCAGACAGGGGTCAATTATGTGCATGTAGACTGTGTTCTTCGCCTGTTATTTATTTGCAGTCTAGAAAGGGTATACACCAAGCAAAGTTTGGGCAGTCAAGAAAACTTTAGCACTTAATCACTTGGCTTTAAAAAGAGAGAACATTATACAGAAGTGACTGACATCCACTGATTAAAAGACTGAAGTTAATTTCCCCTATCTGAGATCTCATTCTACTTACCTGGGAACTTCATACTTCTTCCTACAGAATAAATTGAAAGGAAAGAGGAAGGAAAAAAGTAACAGCACCAGATGAAAATAGTATGCGCACTGAATTAGAATATATGTATATCTACAGTAGGGTTCCTAAAAATGGCTGGCAATGATACAGTGACTCCAGTAGTCCTCTATCATTTCAGGAAGTCACAAATACCAATGATTCACAATGACAAATATGTAATCACCTGTGAAGTGCATTGCTAGTTGACTTGTCCATGCTTGCAGGTCTTACTCCCTAGGAAAAGGTTAAATTGGCTGATTTCTGACATCTGCACTAAGAGCAGCTGCCTTCCAGGAACAGAGCACTTTAATCTTGTCAAGCATTGTATTCAGCACCCATATGACTCCAATAACCAGCTGTACACACTTGGTTCTTGCTTCAGTGTTGTCAGCATGGAGATAACAGCCCTGCCTCTCCCCTCCTACTCAGCAGGATCAGTTGGGCAGATCAGTCACCGCTGAAGTGAGTTTTGCCTTGTTGAGCTCCCAACAGCAAGCAGAAGGCCAAGCTCCCTGCCATGTCTGCCATGTCTGCCATCATTCAAGTTAACACCAAAGAATATTTGTGAGCTCAGCGAGTGAAACGAGGCGGCTGCCAGGCTGCACCTTCCCCAGCCAGCAGCACGTACCCCGTGCATCCAGCTACACCCCTCACACCCGGGGTGCTGATAAAGTGCTGACAGCTTGACAGCAAACCAAAGATTATCTTCTCAGTTCAGATGCTCATGATGAGAATTTTTGTTTTGGAAAGTATTCAAGCATATGAATAATGTTTAAGTGCTTTTTTAACCCCAAGCACCATCACAAGAGTTACTCAGTGAATAATTGCCAAGGGGAGTTTTGAGCCCAGGATATGAGAGTTTTTGCCCTTCACAAAACATTTTGAGTTAGGAGAAGTTAAAAGAGCTTCTGGGCTGAAAACAATGCCAAAAGAACAAACCATGAACAGAAACAGAAGGATCTGATAACAACACTAACTAGCTAATACTATGCAGAAAACTAATGCTTTTTAGATTAATCTTCAATTTTATTCCAACACTTGGAGTACAGAGCTGTTGAAAAGGGACTATAGTGGATTCAGTTTCTTCTGTCCTATCAGGTACTCAGGAATTCCACTAGCTAGGAATTCCAGGCTAGCACAAGATGTGCAGGCCAAAGGTAAGACACTTGAAGTTTCCAAGTTTTAGCCAATAGCATCACCAGCTTCCCAGCAGTCAAACTCACTAGGTGTTCTAAAGCTGTTTAAAAACTGATTTTTCATTGCCATCGTTAATGTAATTATCCCATTTTTATGCTAGCCTAATGTTAGCTCTTAATCACCCAGAGAAAAATGGCTGCAGCAAGGGAACATATCCCCATTAAAAAACCCCACACTTATCAAAGACAGAACATTATGGAGAATTTAGTAAAGCTTTTTTTTTCCATCAGTTACATGATTAACAGTATGACACTGGATGTAGAAATTAAATAAAATACTATGCCACCCTAAACTATTTACTAAGTTTACTTCATTAGAGGAGGATATTACTGAACATTATTTTACCTTCTTGGGATTATTTCTTTTTTTTTTTTTTGGTTGATGATAGGAAGAAAAAGAAAACTCAAAAGAGTCTTTCATTTTAGAGTAGGAAAAACTGTGAAACTGAAAGGATCAGGAGTCATGTGCATGGCAAGAGGAAAAAATTGTCATGGTCTTCCTGCAAAAGGGTGGTAACAGTCTCTGGTATCTCCCCCTGAGCTGGGCTGCATTGCCACCCTCCTAATTTGGCCCAGTGAGCAAATATCAAGCAAGCCAAGAAACCTTGTCAGACTCACCTGCCAAAGACTTGTGTCACTCTGTGCCAGCGAAACTCCCCCACCCCACATGGGAGAAGCATCAGGCATGAATTTGACAGGTGCGATACAGACCTAGAGAAAAACACCTTCCCTAGATGACCTGGGAGACAGCCTTTGAATCACTTCATTTATATAACAAATGTGTTGTTTACGAGATGTCCAAGGCATGTTTTTCCACTTCTACATAATAGATACTTCTAAATTATATATAAACAGCTTCACCCAAGCACAAAATAATAGGATGCAAGGATCAAAAGCATTCACAATCTCAGAGCTGCAATTCAGTGAGAGTAATGAGACCATGTAGGGAGGCAAAGATTGAGAAAAAGGCAAACCAGGGACATCTTTTACTGGCCATCAGTACAAATAGCTAAATAGATTAAAGGCTTCTGGATTACATTATAAGATGGAAACCATAATGCATCACTGGACAAGTTAGCGAGACATTTAAGGTAGGCTTGACTTTATTAAGAATCAAAATACTGAAAGATCAGGTCAGACTGAGCATTAGCAACTTCCAAGAACTCAGTGTATAAACAGAATAACCTTCTGAGAAAGCAGAAAGCAATGCAGACCATAGGAAAGGCTTTACAATAATTTGAAGATAATTCATACAACAGAACAGAATACAGACTGACTTATATAAGCAAATACTAGGAAATTAAGAAATCCAGTGATGAAAGGTAGATGGCAGCAAGTATTTAATTAATGAACAAGGGAAAATACTGTGTAATGCTTGAAAAATTTGCATTAAATGTGCTTAATTGAAGCTTAAAAGCTTCACTTATAATGAAGTCCTCTTAGAAGGATCTCTCTAGGAGAGGCTCACAATAGGCCGAGAGATCGCATGCTCACATGTCCTGACGTGGGGTCAGGATGCTGCCAGCACTGGACATTACATGTGCAGGTTGCACACACACACACACACACACACACACGATTTTTTAAAACTTTGAGGGAAAATTGTGGTGCTCTGGCAAACAGGAAGGACTAACTAGCCTGTAGCACTGCTGTGTCTGCAGTCTTTGTGGCTCGAGCAGGTACAGGGAAAATCGAAAGGCAGGAAAAATGCAGGGAGACAAAGCCAGCGTGCATCTATGGAGCAGAGCGCCTAACAGAGCAGAGTGATAAGTGCAGCACAGAGCAGAGCTGGCCAGAGAAGTTTGGTGGTACCAAGGTTGTTGTGGTACAGTTTTTGTACAGCATGAGAAACACTTTAGAGGCTGCAGCTGCATTCATACAGCAGACAGGCAGACCTCCCACTCTGACCTGAAAACAGGGAAGGAACAGTTCTGCTTAAAGTAACTACCCTACAAGGCCATCCTTGTTAAACTACAGAGAAGAAGGAAAACACAAACCCAAGTTTCAAATCAGAGCCATCTGCAGTGAATTGGGATAGAATTGTGAGTGGCATCAATATGCAAACAGTTTTCTCATTTTTCAGGAGCACCTGTCTCTATACCAGACTCCCCAGCATTTTTCATGATCTCAAGCTTGCCAGCTGCTATGAGAAGCTGATCCCCATCTTTCTCCGCAAGCAGAAAAGAAGATGTTTCCCTAGCCTGTTCCGTCACTAAACATCTCTCTCACTTCTCCAGGCATGGAAAGCACGTCCTTGAACTCACCTAGACATGTTTCTCACACATTCACCTTCCCAGACAAGAGATCATTTCCTGAAAACATCCTCCCCTTTCCCCTCCAGAAAACAACTCCTTTTACTTCAGCCAGCTCTACAGAGTGATAATACAGTGGTGTCTCCATATCTGTAGAAATACAAGTTCCCCTGTCACTCACCAGCCCTCCCTCTCCTTTGGCTTCAGTACAAGTTTTTCTCATCTTTCCCTGGCCAGGGAAAGGGACATGAAAACCCAATTGCCACCCCTGCAGGTGTGCTTGGTACATGCTGACTGGTAACATCTGTAGGTTTTGGCTCTCTTCAAGCCCAGGGGAGCTGTTCCTCTTCTGACTCAGCTGTCACATTCACAATTCCACTTTCTTGAGCAAGTCTGGCATTTAAAGAGTCTGGAAGTTACCAACTATTCTCCTCCCATTGTTAGTGACTTAATGCAAGCCCAGATAATTGCTGGGTCTGTGTAACTGCTTTTAGTGCTAAATTCCCTAATGAAAGTTTTAAAAAAAGAGCCATAAAGTCCAAACACCATTGTCCAGAAAGTTGTAAAAAAAAATCCAAGACAACCAAGACCTATTTTGCATTTCACTTGTACCACTCTCCCTGACTTTATATTACTGGGTATTTTCTGTGATCAGACATTACTAAAAAAAAATTTAATTATGCTGGCCATCCAAATTACTGCACAGAAACATTACTGCACAGAAACATCTTATGTTGGCATCAAGGATGTATTTGACAATCTTGAGAAAAAAATGCCCTCTCCCAAAGACATTGTTGTCTCCTTAAGTAACAGTAGGAATGGAAAATGCATTGAGCTGTAAGGAAGAAGTGGAGGAAGGGTGAATTGAGGAACAACAGGAAGAGTTATCATTGCAGACTCATAAGACAGGAGTTGCAGAAATATATACACTAGAATTATATAGAATAGATTAATCCTATATGATGTTGTTGTTCAGAGATGTTATATCTCAGAAACTATTTGAGACTATTTAAACAAAAATAAACTGTCATATATATAATTTTAAGACTTCATTTCCAAACACAAATCTCTGGTTTGGGGGCAAAAAAAAAAACCAACCTTAAACCAAACCAACCAAAGAAAACCACCAGAACAAAAACAAAGAAGCCCAAAAGAAAAAACAACTCACCATGCCTAAGGTCTTACCCCAATTTTTTTTGCTAGCATCTCTCCCATTCAGTCCCAGTCTAAAGCTCAGTCTAAGTATTTGAGGTTGAGCTCCCAAGAAAATAAAGTTCTAATGAATACAGAACAACATTTGGCAATACATCACCCTAAAAATGATGTATTAAATCATGCACGATCATACCCAAGTGTAGTTTGGATATGAAATTCAAAACACCAGATTAGTTAAAGGAGGAGGAAGGCATGTGGAAGAGAAGAGAGGAAGTAAGGAAAAAAGTCAAAAGAATTCAGCAGACATTCCTTGGTTTCTAGCTGATCCAGAGAGCAGGAACTGCAGAATGTTTTTGAGATATTGTCTCAGTCTGTTCACCTCCATGCCTGTCCTGCCATCCACTGGCTTCTGGCTTCATTAAGAAATGAAGACAGAAACTTCAGCTGAGTTTGACTTTCTGTTTGAAATTTTGTGCATCCAGCCTTGCTTCCTGATACCACCCCACCATTTGCATTATGAAAGAAGTTCCACAGTGATCACAAAAGCTACAGTTGTTATGTCATATTTTTTAACCTTTGATGCCTTTATTTGAACTACATTCAAAGGTTCAGACAGACACAAGGGCAGCCATAGGAATAAGAGAAAATCCATCTTTTTCTCTAATTTGCACCCTAAATTAATCATGTTTTGCTTTCACTTCTTCTCTGACTTCATACCACTTGCATGGCACTAGTCAGCTGCCTTGCAAGTGTTTGAGAATATTTGTAGCCATCAGATTGAAGAGAACACAGCCAAAGTCAAAGTGGTGCAACACCTGATCATTTAAATTCTGTCAAATGGAGGGTGGTATGTCGCTGTTCTCACCAGGGCTGAGTAGAGAAACAACACAAAGTCCAGGCTCAGGGATAAATGGAAGCACTTTAATGACTTCTCAGAAGACTTTTATACGTTACTTTGCAAAGTGTATTAAGTGGCAGAAGGTAATTGGTTTTTGCCATCCACCCCCCAAGGGGATTGGTCAAGTTGTAAGACACCCATCTCTGAATGTTTTTCTAGTTAGAACCAAACAATTCTGCCAAACAACCTGCAGGTGCAAGAAGTTTACAATACTGTAATCTCGTTTAAAGTAATCTGCAGGGGAAAGACAGAGCTCTCACAAACTACTGCAGAGTAGAAGAAATTCTCTGCTGAGGCTTTTTCAGCATCCATAGTGGTAGTTGAGGTCAGAGTAGTAAAGACAATTTTTCGAGATGCTGGGAGGAGAGTGCTGGTCCTCTTTCAATAACAATGGCTTTGCTGTAATTTAACACAGAAAAGGAATGATACATCGACCCCTCAGAAAAAGTCTGATTTTTGCCCTGACTGAAAATTAATCAAATGCTAGAAAGCACCTTGACTGCCCTCACAGCAGAAACCTCATTTATACAAGAGGCAGCAGCATTTGAGCAGCAGCATTCAAAACCACGTGCAGTAAGAAACCCAAGTGGAGAGGTGGTTAGTCTGCTACCAAGCTAAATGGAAGGTTCTTGAATGAAAACAAAAGTAAGATGACAAAATCCCCAAGTCTTCCCATTTTTTGAAATGACAGCCTTATAAAATCTGGAAGGCCATCCAGAATGCAGCTTTACAGGCAGCCTCTTCACCTCCATCAGGAAACACTACTTGCAGTTATTTCTCTCATGTCCAGGCACTTGCATCCAGCAGAATACTAATAATGCACATATTACAATTGACATTATGACCCTCACAGAGACCAAAGAATTTCATGGCAATATTTATTCCTCAAAAGGGAACATTTGGATTAGCTCAGTTGGTTAAACCATGGTGCTACTAAAGCTGAGGTTGTGGTTTCGATCCCTATATGGGCCATTCACTTCAGAGTTGTATTTGATGATCCTTGTGGATCCCCTCCAACCCAGAGAGTTTTTTGAACACTTCCCTTGTTCTGTGGCTTTCAACTACTCCACTTCATTCTTACCTCCAGAATCCTGAACAGTCTGAAAGTCCTTTCCCCGTAACTTCGTATTTCACCCTTCTGTTCCTGCCTCGACATTTCTCCTCCTTTGTCCTAAACCAGCAGTCAAAGTCACCATTGCTCACAGTACATCAGCACAAGGCTCAGTCAAAAGCTCACAGTATGTCAAGGATGGGTCATTGTGGTGAGGGGAAGTTCATTATGATCACAGAAAATGAATCATGGGAAAATTAAGATCAGAAGAAACACCAGGATCTCTCTAGTCTGTTTATATTTTTTATTGTGCTTCTAGGACTCACTACAGAAGATCCTGTGTCCATCCTCTTGATAAACTGCTCAGATGTATGGAGGTCATTGTGAATTTCTCTAACAGGCTGCACAGGACAAGCGCTCCAGCATCTTAAGGGCCACCTGCTAAACTTGCTCCAGTTCATCAATATCTTTCTTATATTTGAGATGGAGCAGGAAAATAGGACTCTAGGTTTTGCCTAACAAATGCTGAGTAGAGAGGGATAATCACTTCCCTTAGTCCACTGGCAGTGCTTGCTTCACTGCCTGGCTCAGTCTCAGGTGACTTTGGTACTTACTGAGATGTGACTTTCTGCCTTTCATTAGCTGCTAGGACATGGGAACTACCCTGCACTTGCAGACCTGCAGTTAAAGAAGCAGATACTCTCCCAGTTCAAAAAAAAAAACCAAGCTTCCCATCATCTCCATCAAACCAGATGGTTTCTGGCTACCTCTCCTCTGTGCAGTTGGGAGTTCAGACTCTCATCTCCACAGGGTCTCTGAAGATCCTCTCAAATGCTTTTCTTATCTTCCCTGATGGTTCACATTAGCTGACCTCCTCCAGACTGACCTCAGTGTAGTGACGCAGGTCTTCTCTCAGTGCACACCGTGTGCAGGCAGGGACATCATCTCCCTCTGCCCTAACCTCAGCAAGAGGCCCGGGGCAGCTCTCTGCCCCAACCCTGCAGGGCTGTGTCCTTCCTTTGGAGCTCCCTCAGGGTTCCTGCCTCGGCTGAGGGGCAGTGCTCCAGCAAACGCTGGCATCAGTGCCCTGTGACACTCCTCTTCTGTAGGTGCAGAGTCCCATGGTGTCAAGAAGAGTCAAACCACCAGGTCTGGTTAAGCAGGTACAAACTGGCACCAGCCAACAGTAAACATTGGGCACATCAGGCAGGTATTTTTTTCCTAGCACTTACTCTGATTTTTAATATTTCAGTAGTAATTTTGTCACATCTAGTCACTTTATACAATCTGTAGGCATACTCTCCCAGAGGTCCACATGAAGGACTGCCTGTTCCTTCCACCCTGAGTAGCTGTTACTGTAGAGAAAGAGGAGAGAAATACTAATAAGAGGAGATCATAACTGAAGATACACTGAAAAACATTATCTTGAGTCTATATCAACTAGACACTTAGGCATATAAACTCTTCATATATGTTCTTCCATCCTATTGGTAATTACATTAAAATGGTGCAAATACAGGCAGGATTATGAGAAAGTTTTCAAGCAGCCCCAAACTTCAACTTCTAGTATTCAAGGACAACTGAATGCACTTCTTAGGCATGATTTCCATTAAACAAATATTTAAGATAAAATATATACTTGCTTTTCATGTAGTAGATGCACTGAATTGTCTCTGAAAGAAAGCACAGCTTCCCACTATTGTTACTGGACTTCAAGTATATCTGTTCTCCTATAATTAATAATTATTGACATCACTTTTAATTTGTATTCTTATTTTGCCAATGGCCTACTGAAGACTTACCATATTAATTAGTAGTAATGAGACAGTTCTAACCACCTACTGTCATTAATTTCTTAAATATGTACAATAAGATGCACACTAATTGTGACAGGTAATTGGTACCTGCCCACATTCTGCCTCTTTTAAAATTGCTCTGAAGTGGATCTAAGAGTTAATCATCACAAAACCGTACTTTTTAAACTGATTAAATACAGCCCTTTCAAACAACATATTTCTGAATTTAAGCTGAAACTTGTTCTTTTATGGGAAGGAAGAATTTTTCTGTAGATTTACAGATCTAGTTATCCATCCAGAAAGGCAGGAGGATTTTATCCAGCTACACATTTTGCCAAAACCCACTGAAGGCTTCAGCCAAAACCAAAAGTCTCCTGGGTTCTCCTGGGTTTAAAGAAGTTTTGGGTCAAAATATCCTATCAGGTATGAGAGGCAGTCCTACACCTTATAACATGGAGGAGAAACACCCATAAGCACTGGGATAAAGACATTTACTAAATAAGGAAATTCAAACCCCTTGGCCTGCAAGATAAAGGAAACAGGACTGAACTTCAGCATTTCCACCACAGAAAACTGTTCCCCACATCTGCCCAGAGCCAGGCAGAAAGTGTCTGTCTTTCATTCTTGTCTGTTGGAGCTTCTCCCCTTATTTTTTGGCTATGTATGGATAAAAGGAAGAATAAACCCAGAATGAGACATACATATAATACTGGGGTTAAAACTCTTGCTCTCATTCTTTCTTCAGATTAATATTGATTTATTCATACATTTCACTTATACTGCAAATATTTAAAAATAGCAAAAGCTCCCCATGCCCCTCTGACTGTCATTGAAGCTCTCCATTGATAAGCAGTGGAGGTGAGTCAGCACAGCAGGGATGGCAGTGTTACAGATGCTCACTGTGACCTGATGATTCCTCAGGGAACCGTGAAGGAAATTCATCTGACAGACGCAGGCTGCGTCCCACATTGCCACGGCAAACACAGCCTAATAAGAGCAGGCAGCTGAATGTAGTGACTGAGAGATGCACAAGGAAAAGGGCATCCTCTGCATTCATCCATGGTCAGTAAAAAGACACATAACATTAGAATGACTGTAAATCCTGCAGTGGGAAGGGGTTGGAGGGGGAAAAAGAAAAAAGAAAAGAAGGGACTTCATGCATAATTAGCCTCTGCCAGTAATCAGGTACAGCTTTCTGTATATCCTCAGTCCATGTCCTTTGACAAGCAACTCATTTTTGATGTAAACACTTCCGTGCTTTATCTATTTTTAGGCAGTTGCAGGTGGGAACAAGGTGATCCACAGCAAAAGGAAGCCCTGTGTAAAAGACACGTCCTTCATTTGTGCCAGAGGAAAATTGGTTTTTTATGTGTAACATGACTGTCAGAAGAATGGTCATTCCAGTATGCAACATCCATATGTTGTTTGAAATAACATCCTTCCTCCTAGTTTGCTGGGTTAAAATGTGGGAATTGAGTCTACAAATGTATGATTTCATATCCAACACCTTCCTCTCCTCCCAAAGAACCTTTGGAAGCAGGAGGGATTCAAGTGAAATATTCAACACAAGGCTTTCAACAGCCTAAGTCCCTATTTCATAGAATGGCCATGAACAATGAGTTACACACTGCTGGGCAAATTCTGAGGGAAGAATTTTTCCCCTCATTAGATCTGCCAGATAAGAAAAGTTCATAGTTGCAGCACTCTCTTACTCCTGTCTGTCATTTTCAGCAACTCCATTCAAACGTACAACACACAAGTAAAGTTCAAGCCTGTCTAAATGAAGATACCATCAAGCCCTAAATTAGAAATAAACAAATACACAAAACTTTCTAGGTGATCTTTAAGGTCCCTTCTAATCCAAACCATCTTCTGATTCAATGTCTGAGTTTTCAAGTCTTAATAGGCCTGTATAAGAAAAAAAGGCAGCTCTAAGAAAATTCTTTTAAAATACAACTCATCTATTCTGACCCACAAGATGTTGGGGTCTAATAGTCACTCCTTTGCATTCATACTTATGGTAGTCACAGGTATTTGTCAGCCTGACAAAGACATTTTAAAAAGTTAACCATGCTTAGGAAACTGCCTTTTTTTTTTAATTTATTTGCTTGTCTGTTCTCCACTAGTAGGGTTCAAACAGTCTGGATAAAAGCAAGTTAAAGATTTTGCCCACTCCTCTTTCAAAACACACAAGGAAGTCTTGCTCATGACCACTTTCACACACTATCTTGGAGATTCGTTATTTGTACAGGTAGTTACTTACTCTCAAGAACACCATGGTCCAGCTGCAGAGGCTAAGAAATGGATCAGCTGGGGACTTTGGTAGCATTTCCACTGATCCCTGCTAAAGGCTGGCAGGCGAATCTCTCACAGCTGAATCAAAAATGTCGCAGGTAGTTGGCACTATCCTTTGCCCTCAACTCTGGTCATCAGGCAAGAAATTACTTTTTTAAGGAAACAGATGCAGATGCACAAAAGCCAAAATTCAGACAGCCCAGCCTCTGCCTAATGACTTGCATTTTAATAATCTTGTGAATTTGGAGTCTCCACAGTCTAAATGCTCAGGGTGTGGGAGTATGAGGGAGGTCTCAGGCATCACAGTAAGGCTATATATGCATTTTGCTTTCCTCTTTCCTTATCTAACCTTGTTTAGCTATAGCTGACTTTATCTTAAGGACCATCCTTCTGCACAAGCTTGCCTTCACAATAATTCCTCTACCCTGGAAGCAGCTTACTCTTCTCCCTGGGCAATTGCCTGAGAGAAGAAGCAGAGGGATGAAAAAGAACAAGCCCCAGAATGGTTTCTGCCCATCAGGACTGGCATGGAGAGCTGGAGCCATGGCTTTTGCCACCACTGGGAGATGGTGGGTATGACTAATGCTACTTCAGGGGTGGCTGCCTCTAAAGGAGCAGCAGCCTTTCTCCCCCACACTTTCACATCTTCTTTGCCTCTATGAAGATGAACCAGGCTGTGTTTGAAGAATGTCGTGTATAGCTAATACAACAGTTAAAAACCCCCAAAATTCAACCCCTGATGACTTTGCCTATATCCCTTTAATCCAAATAAGCCGGGAGGACAAAGAAATTAAGATAAGACTAAGCTGAGTTATACAGTGTGCAATGAGAAGTCCCACTGAAATGCCTTAAGCAGCACACTTGAATGTATTTTTTAAATCATGCTTTTTGATTAAATCCAGTAAGCCCTGTTTATGGAAGGTGACACACTTCTGAAGAGAACCTTCGTAAGTAAGAAATGTAGTCTGTTACTCTTGCATAAGTGGTATTCTTATTTGTTTCCTAAGATTTATTAAAAACATTATGCAAAACTAACAGAAACCTCTTTTGAATTTTAACATAAAATTATTTTAAGTCAGGAAACCTAGTGCAGTCATAGCTTTATCCCAGGCTACCGTCAAATTATATTTGGAAACGAACATTCTAATTTTAAACTCAGCACACAAGGGAGTATCCTCTTTGGTTAAGACCTTTTCCAGGTTCCATTTTGGTTCCACATTGCTGAAACAACACATACCTACTAAAACAAGATACGGTTTTCACAATTTCTGTTCAAGCACAGATCTGTGGCCATGAATTTCCATAGATGCACAGGGATTTTGAGTGCTTGCAGACCAAGAAGAAGCAGTGTACAAAAAGCACTGAGCATCTGAACTGGACAACTGAGGCCAGGCTTTTTTTCCAAGAAACTCTGGGCCCTCCCTAGGAGTCTGTGTGTGTCCATACTCCTACATAGTTATGTATGGGCTTGCACAATACACACTGATAAACTCACAAGTATTTTTTCAGGAAGAAATTGCTGTTCTCGAAATTTCAATGGAGAGAGAAGTCACTTCTTACAATATATTGTTAAGTTTCCTATTAATATAGCAGGTACTTGTTATCAGCATTTTATCATACACACTCATATCTTTATATATATATATATCTTCCACATATATATTTTATTTTCCTGGAGCTGTCAAAGTCAGTTATTTTCCCTGAAGACAGTAAGAAGGGATTAACAAAGCAGTTGGAATAAACCCCAGTCTCTCATTTGTCCAGCAAAGCCAGCAAGGTTTCAGTTATGATGTGAGAACAGGCTGGTTTGGTTTTTCGTACACAGTTTTGACCCCAGACCCAAAACAGGTAAAATTAGCCCAAGGGTGACTTCTCCTTGCACCTTTGAAGGGGAAATTTTGGGTTTCAAGAGTGTAGGAACTGACCCCCAGAGCTGCTTGTTGAACATTGTGGCAAAGAGTTCAGCATGAAACTCTACCTCTGGAAATGAAGGCAGAAGTTCCTGTTTCCACTCTCACTTTATGATGTTCTTCATTTACTGGTAGACTTGTACTTTACCAGGTGCCTTGCTCTCTTCTCCCCTGGCCTTCATGCAGGAAAGTGTAGGAAAAGACAGGAATAACAACACTGAAGAATCACAGGTTCAATTACTGGGCATGCTGAAGTCCCATAAGCAAAACAATCACTGCAATGTGATGACAGAACACTATTTTCTGCAACAAGTACTTAGGGGAAAAAAAATATAAGGCAGTATTTTAGTATAGAGGATAAGAGACTTGAGATTTGGTTTGTTTCCTATTTTAAAACTATTTCAAACCATTCCTGTACCATGCTCTGGGAAGAACTCTTCTTCAAAATCAGGTTTTTCGTAGAAACCCTAAAATGACTTTAGCAAAGAGCTAGTGAGAAAAACACATGTATGTGCTATTGACTAAAAGGACAGTACATTATTAACTGATGAGTGAAGGAAGGAGTCTGAAAGGGCTTGGAGAGTTGTCTCCTATGGCATAAACACACTGCAAATGTGCAGCAAGGAGTTCATTCTTTGAACCTGGTACCCGACAGCAACAAGCTGAAATTCAAGGTGATGACCACTGATTCCAAAACTGTATTGCTGCCTCATCCCAAATTACCTTGAAGGCATCTTATTCAGCTCTCAGATTATATACTGCAGTAATTCAGTAGTTGAGCTAATCATTCAAGCATTAAAATTAATTCACAGCCTCTCTAAAGTGTCAGTCTCAGCACTGCTTTTACAAGAAGTGGACAATAGCCCTCCTGCAAAGATCCAAAGCACCTTCTTGAGGAGTTTCTCCTGATCCTTGAATTCAGACCTTGGCCAAACCCATCCTGTAGCCTTCCAGCGGCAGGAGGAAGGGCTCCATAATAACTTTAGTCACCAGATGGCACTAGTACAGAAACCAGACATTACCCTTCACTGGCATAACATAAAACCATACCACAATTTATCTGTAAATATTCATTTGAAAACCATAACCTGAGTTAATTAATGCTCTGAAATCCTTTTTAGAGGAAGTTGTAATGGTTTCTGATATTTAAATAAACATGGATGAGAGATTTGACAGGCACCCTCCATGAAATTTGCTGTTTTCTTTTAACTGTGCAAAACAGGGTATACAGTCTCTCACTGTACCTGAAAGTATTCCACCTGAAGACAGTAGCTATGAATGGTTATAGTTGTGCCCGTTTGGACAAATTTGGAGGAAAATATGCTCTGATAGAAGTCTGGTTACAACCACCCCTCCCCCACCAGGTTCGGGAAAAAAATAATATTCCTCGGAGGAAAGTGAAAGAGATAAAAAACTATTTAATTAACAAACACACAGGAAAATTATAATAATACTAAATAATGAAACCTCTTGCTGTGGAGAGAAATATGGGAAGAATTTCAGAGTCCTTCTGTAGGTGTGGTCTCTCTCCTCCTCGGAGCTGGGTCAGGGTGGGCCCATCTCCAGGGCCTTGGTGGAAAATTCTCCCGATGTGTTCTGATGTTGAAACAGTCCAGAAGAGAAGAAGAGAAAAACCGAAGTCCCAGGAAAACAAAGTTCAACTCTCAGTCTCCCTCCGGAGAAAAAGGAGCCGAAAACTGGCCAAAAAGCAAGAAGGGTGCTCCCTCCACAGTTGCTACCGCAGCTGGAGAACACAGAGGAGTGTGTATCTGTGTCCTTGAACAATTGCTTTGAAAAGTTCGCTTGGTTTTTCTCCTCTGCCCCCTCTCAGGCTCAGTTTAAAGGCACAGAAAGGCACAAAGTTAATTTCTGGGCATAGAGCAGCGATAGGGGATACACATCATGAAGTCGCTCCAAGACAATAGTCAATTTAAAAAAATCCACATTGCATTTAATTCTGGCATGCTACTTTATTATGAAGCAAAGAATATCCCTATAGTAAAGGTAACTGCAAATCTGGGGAGAAAATTAGAACTGAGGGATGCATCCCTCCCTCTCCCCAACTCCTGTGTTTTTAGCTGCATGTTGATACAACCTCTGTCATGGATACTCTGTTCAACAATTCTCCCCTTGAGATGTTATCAGCTCTGAAAACAGGCAATGTAGTTCAACTAAACTCTCACGGTACCTTCATCCTCAGGTTTTTACTGCAGTTTGAAGGAAGGCTTATATTTTTCCATATAGCATTGCCACCAGCTGGAGAGTGGACTGCCCGAGTCAATTTGCAGACTCAAGTACATTAAATCAGCATTATTTGTTGGGATTCAATCCCAGAGATGTTGATTTTGAACCCACTTATTCTGATGTACTAATTTTCCCTAAGAATTCAAAAGTCAAATCACCCTTTCACAGGACCTATATAACACATAGACTTCTTCATTAACCAAAATACCTGCTTTAAAGCTCTCCTTCCAAAGGACTGAACATAAATACACATTAAAGACACTTGTGTTATTTGGATGAAGACATATTGAGACATTGCCAGGACACACATTAAGATACAGACTGAAGGCAAATGCAACATCTTGTGCCTAGCCTTGCAGTCAGCTAGAAACACGTTGTTTCTGCCTTGAAATTGAAGTTGTTTCTACACAATTTCTCTTCAGAGTATAGAGTTCAACGCTAAAAAAACACACGCTCCACAAACACTTAAAGGAGAAGAAATACGGCTTACTACATATTGACAGAAAACAGACATGATACAGTACAAAAAAACTGGCATCACAGGACTCAAGCAAGCATGAAGAGTAAGCTTGCTGAAATACAACATTTGTTTCTCTCTGATTTTTTTCAAGGTGGAGAGTTGTGCAATTTGTATGTAAAAATGGTGATAAAACATATCAGTGAAGTCGAGAGTTAGAATATTTCAGAGAAGTTATATAACTATTTAATTCTAATAAGAATAAAAAACTGCATTCAGTAGCAGGGGAAAAGTATAGAAATGCTCATATTATTCAGGGCTTAAGCGAACCTCTGAAAAAAAAATCCAGAAAAAAACCACATCACTCTGTCAAATAACTGGCTACATTTAATTCCACGAAAGCATCAAGCATTATCAGAAATAACATAATCTGAGCCTTTAACGCAATTTCTATGTTCATATATCCCTGCCTCTCTTTCGCAGAGCTCGCAAAGCAAAAGAATTATACGTGGTCATGCAGGATGAGAGCAGCAAGGGTCAGCATTTATATTGGCAATAATTGCTTAGAAGGCAACGACTGCACAGGGACAAAAATCAGCAGCTTGCCAATTGGCCAACATGTGCAACCTGACATCACATGGCTCCACGGCTTATAAGTACCTTAAGATAGATCTTTACAGCTTTCTTTTTAATCTACATAACATTAAGTATTTTAAAGAACAAAAATGGAAGGCTCACTCAGGTTATAAAAACCTGCTGACTGAAGCAGGACCACAAAGACCAGTAGGTTAAGCCAAAAAAAATCCAACAGAAGTGAGGGGGAAAAAACCGAGCAAGAGGAAAAGAAATGAAGGACACTGTGGTGACATTCAGTTTGCAGGAGGCATCTTCTGCTTTACTATTACTACTGGAAGCAGAGGTGTACTACCCACCACCCAAGAGAAATAAACAGGCACCCAGCCAGCCCCAAACAAAAAAAAACTCTTAAAACTTTGGCCCCATAAACAAGGCTTGGGCACATAGGTCCAGAAACATTTGGGTCCAGTCACACAGTACAAGAGGAGTAAGAGCACTTCTGTGTCTGACAAAGCTTGAAAAGAAGTCATTCCAGGGTAAAAAAAAAAAGATAATAATTTCACAGAAAAAGGTGGGCTCATTTTTTCCCATTCCTTATGGATTTGGCCCACTGAAAGGAGAGAAAAGTGTACCTCAACACTTCAAAGAAATAAGCAAGAAATAATAATGGAGGATGGAACAGGAAATAGAAAATGAAAGGTAAGAGTTAATTTCCTACTGGATTTTGGTGAGGGTGGTTAATGTACTTTTCAATATTACGTGGAAAAAAATACTTGGCAAATTGAATTCCCTTTGAGCTTGTAAACCTCAGGAAAGTACCCAATTCCCAAACTGATTATAATGGGAAATTGACTGGTTTATGACGGGGGTTTTGCTTGTTTGTTTTTCATACCCACTCTGAGGGAAGAAAAACCATGAAAGCCTAATACATATTTCAAGTTAGTGAAAAGATGTAATCCTTGTTAAAATTTTTCCTTTGTGCACTGCTGGGAGGTGTTTACATACACTGTGCTATTAAAGGCAATGTAAGGCAATAAAGCAATACCCTGGATTTAAGAAAAAAGAAAATAAAAAGGTTTTTCAGCTACCTTCAGCTCTTGAATTAATCAAAGCTTATTATCAAGATTTGTCTGAATATCACCCCCCACCCCCCCCTTACAGCTCATTAAGCCTGCCCTTTTGAAATGCTGCAGCAGCTGAAGCAAGGAGGCAACACAGAGAAGATAAAATGCAGCCACTCTCCACCAGGCTCCAGGCTGCCCAGTCAGCTCCTCTGACAGCATCTGCCTCAGGCAGCAGGGTCAGGCACTAATGATCAGAGAGAGCACAGACACAGGGAGGTTTGGACACTGAAGACAAAGCCACTTTACTTGGGCATTTATATATACGGTCTGGATTTCAGAAACATTTGGGGGCTGTGTACGGTTTCTTTGATCACACAGGTGTTGCTTTTACATTTATAAGGGGATCAGATTTAGAAAAGTACAGGGTACTTTCATCTCCCCTCTGAATGCTGTATCACTCATTTGCTGATTGTCTGAGGCAGGAAAACGTGGAGAAAGAGCAACTGTGATGCAGAATTCCCCCCAAAGCAGCTGCCACACTTGGATTAGCTAGAAATACTGACAATGGTACTCTTATTTACTTTCAGTATGAAGCAGCAGTCAAAGATGATGGAAACGAAAAATGTCCCTCTGCTGCTTTCCACTCTCATGGTTTCCACTCTCCCTTCACAGCCTTGTTTCTTTGCCACACTACAGCACTGATGGAAAACCGCATCCTTTAAATACTTAGCACTGCAAAAAGTTTAACAACATTGGAGATCACGGCAAACGTGCTGCTGCACAAGTACTCAGGTCTCTGAGGAACAGTTTAAGCACAAAAGGATAAGGAGAACAAGATGAAGAATTCCAGCAGCAAAGACACATGAAAATCAATTTTGCACATGCTGGACCAACAGACCATCATTATAGTTTGTCCCCTCTAGCTTCTTCCTTCATGTTCCTGATCCTTGACCTTCTGGCTAGGTTACTTTTAGGGTTGAGGTTTTGTTTTTCTAATAAGAGGAAAACAAATACTGAATTGTGCAATAGGATAAATCTTATTTATAGTCAAGCAAAATGTAACTTAAATGGAGAGTCCTTGAAATCACATACATGGTATATTCTGCTGAAATTACATTGATGTTGAATAGGACATTGGGAGCATTACAGCAAGTAATGACAGGGATCTTTTTGTAGGTCACTGCAGAAATATTTTGCTTTGCTAATAAGTGATCCTTGTGTGACTTATCAGCAACAACTTATGCATCTGGACCACGACATGAAACATCAATCTTACATCAGTGTAAACATATTAATGCTCAACCTTCCCTACAAATCAGTTTAACAGGACCAGCTCTGGGATCTTTCTCTACCTTCCTAGATGGTCAGTGATGCAGAGTGAAAGAACACGTTAGTTTGACAACACAGCCTTCTTCATGGTAGACAGTAGTGCTTTGGAAGATGTAAGTGAGGGGAAGCAGAAGTCACACAAGGTGGGAGTCCATTTTCTGCAGTTCCACTTCATGTTTCTGTCTTGCCACATGCCTATCAGTGGAAATCAGTGGGCATAATGTTTTCAGCAAGTGTCCCAAGAATAATTTTTTACTATGACATTTCATGGCATTTGATGATTCATTGGAAGTGCTTGGTTATGCACATTTTGATGAGCTTTTGTCACTGCGGAGGCTGGGGAAAAAAGCACACACACAGAAAGTAAATACCTCCTCTTGCTCTGATGTTGTTCTAATTTTCACAAGTCACTCCATTCATTTTAGGATCATAAGTTTATTTGATTTTTATTACTGTCTTTCACCTTCTTCCAAATGTGATTGCTTTTAGGTTCAGAAGTGTAAGTTAATGGGGGAGTGGAAACAGGGTGGTGAACAGTGAGATTTCCTCTATGTGAAAAAGCCTCACAGTATCCAAGATCAAATTTGCAAAGTCAAGCTTCCAATGTCAAAATTCAGAGGTAAGGTTGAAATCCCTCATAATGTTCACCAACCTAGGACAATACTGAGATGGACCCCTGGCAAAGCCTGACTGAAGCTATAAAGTTGCTGGAGAGAACAGAGCCTTCTCCCTTTAGGAGCAGACTGTAAGAGTACATAAGAAATCACTCCAGGCGTTAGCATTACCAATTTACAGCTCAGATATATTCATATTTCAAATCCATCAGTCACGTACCACTATTTAGACATCTCTAAGTCTCAGGGTACTATAAAATCCTCTAGACAGCTTCTTTTTTACAAACACCCACAAGCAGCATATGCAAAGTATCATTTTAATGCTACATAATAAATGAATTTGGTCCCAAATACAGTGTCAAAATTAATAAAATACAGCCTGATGGCTAGGTCTACTACTCATCTTGGATATAGTTGAAAATAAGCCAGATCCCCAATTTAGCTTTTTTTAGTTGCCTTTTGTTCCATACGGTAATATTACTGAAGCTTAGGTTTAGACTCTGTACCATCTTGAAATCAAGAGAATAATTTTTGGGTACTGTTGTATATTTGCCTGCTACAATATAAGTTTTATTGACAAACTAAAATCTTTGGTAGGAGTGCAAGAACTAATGTTAAAACAGTTCTGTGAAGGACTGCAGATGATGTTTCTGAAGACTTAGCTGTAATGCCAAGATCTGACACAGACTGGGTATCACTAAGTAGATTGCGCCCCATTTAATTAGAGTAAAATCAATTTCTACCTGTATTTACACGAGATGCTCTGTTAAAAGCAAAAGTACAGAGAAAAAGAGCTGCAGATAAGAACACAAGGACAGGTGTTACGCTTCCTGCATAGATGGATTCCACTTTAGAGGATCTAGGCTTAAATGAATTTTCTCAGCAAAAGAAGACTCTCTAGATCTACTAACATCTACATTATGGCTTTTAAGGATGTCGTAGAAGGACTCACTGCACCCAGAAAACGGAGTACTAGTTTCTGCAACTGCGTCAGTTAGCTAAATAAAAGTGTAAAAATTTTACAAACCTCTACTCAAACACATCACAGCTGCAATTGCAAAATCTCTATCAAAATAGCAAAAAAAATCATCTCTTAAAAACTGCAAATCACAACAGTGCCTAGACCAGAGCATAGAAGAGAGAATGCCCCATTTTATCTAAATTAAGTTCTAATAGCAAAATGACACGTGAACAGAAATCCAGTGAGTCATAGCTGAGTAACATGATTTTGTGCAACAGCAGGGAAGAATTATTAAGGAAACCAAACCACCGTAATAGGCAACACAAAAATTTACATGCGGATGAATTTAGGTCTTTTCAACTGCAACAGCAAGTGTTGCTGTTTGGCTAGGTAAGCAGAGAGAAAGAACACAGAATACTAAATTAGGAATCATCCCTTAAACGCTCAGATTGCAATTGCTCTAGAGGAGCATCCTTGTTTACAGCCTTTGCTTGAAAATTTTAGTGATGTTGCAAGAGAGCAAGGCACCACCTCTCTCCAGTAATTTTTTATCCAGACACTAATGATCTCCACAGACCAGCAATGCACAAACTTAGAAATAAATAATTGATGATTTTACACAGTCTGAACTGGCTGAGTCATCTCCAATAGGCTATTAAGACAGCATCATGAGCTCAGCTGGTATAAAATGCCTAGAAATCCCCAGTTCTTCCTGCAACTGGAGCCTTTTTTCCATTCTGATTGAAGACAATGAGAAAAACAAACAATTCAAGGAAAATCTGAGGAGAAGGTGAGGAGGGAGGTTGAGCTTTATATCCCCCTCTTTAAACATCTCCCCCTTTTCCTTCTCTAGTTTGCACAGCTCTAGTCGCAACTTTCTCTGCACACCTACAGCTCTTGTGCAGGTGAGGAAAACAAACAGCTGCTCCAAAAAGAAAGGCAAGCTCCCAGATCAGGACCATAAATTCAGTAGCATTGCTCTTGGGATACTCTCAGGGATACAGAACAATTACCGATCTTGGCATTGTAGCTAACTGTAGTGTTCCCTTCCCTGATTGTATTTACATACCCATCCCTGTATTTACATTCAGGGGGGTACTCCACATACCAGAAGGTTTTTACTGGTTGAACCATAAAATAAGCTAATTCAGCTTCTCCAGCTCCCCAAAGTGAGGGGGTGGTCATTGCTGAGTGTGGGGTTCACTGCTCAGCCACCCCACTGCAGAGCATTTCTGAGAAAGATTTCTGAGCTATCACCACCAGGGAATAGTGGAAGCAGATTTTCTAAGACCTTAAGGCTCTGGTTAAGAGCAGAGAGAAGCCCAGAGCTTATATATGTTACAGAATCATAGAATCACACAATGGTTTGGGTTGGAAAGGAGAAAGGTGACCCTGAGATCAGCTCAGTTGTTCAGAGCATGGTGCTAGTAACACCAAGATCACAGGTTTGGTCTCCATATGGGCCACTCATGTAAGAGTTGGACTTGATGATCCTTACGGGTCCCTTCCAACTCAGAATATTCTATGATTCCGTGAACAGAGGTCTACCAGCCAACCTTTTCTTGTGTAACCCCGGTCTTAAGTGACACTAGATACAACAATTTCAGACAACCTAGTAGATCAGGCAAGCTTATGTACCTATTTGCAGAAAACTAGTATCATCCTGTCCTGGTTCCAGCCAGGACAATTAGTTTTCGCAGTAGCCAGGAGGGTGCATGGCTAAGAACCAGTGGTTTTCAATATCACCTCACATCATTTTCTGGGAACATGTGTGGGGATACGTGGAAGCAGTCAGGAATTGTCTGGCTCTGCATGGTACCATAGTAAGCATTTGCATTTGGTACACTTTGGGCATTAGTATTGTCTCTGTTCCTGTTCATTTTCTCATCTCATTGCTGCTTCCATTAAATTGTTCTTAGCGCAACTCGTGATTTTTACCTTTGGTGCCTCCAACTCTCCTCTCCAGAGACAGGAGGGAGAGGAAGTGGGGAGTGAGTGAGTGGTGTCTAATTTGGCATGGTTTCAGTGGGAACACTAAATTAGGGAATACCATTCCTAAACCACAACATATCCACATGTGTAATGTAACTCTCCCTGACAGAGTTTGCTACCAGGAAGACAACCATCTAGTAGTCCCACAGCCTGTACTTTATCACACTGTTCTGATACACACACCCCTAAATCATGCAAGAATTGTATTAGGATAAGATTGGCATTGTCAAAATAATAAAAATAATAATTAAAAAACCCAAACAACAAAGCCCTGCTCCAAGGCCAGTTCTTCAATTTGTGACCTTGGAGCATGATGTGTCAGAGCTGCTAAGAGACAGAGGACGGAGAAAGCACCAAGATAAGAAGTCAAGCTGCAATTTTACCTCTACCTGACAGTCTAGTAGCAATAGGCCATGAAAGGGGCCTTGCTCGCCCATCCTCTCCCCCCAAGCCAGAGATTCTCATTATCTCCTTTCTACAGGCTGGAAGCTAAAGGGCAGATACTGCTCATGCATACAAATCTAAGTTTCCTCTGGCTTAGCAGGCTTACTGCAGCCAGTTTGGTGTAAACAAATATAAGAAACCACTTTTTTTAAATTGCATTTAGATGCTGGATTAATTTTTGCTGCATCATAAAGCCCTGCCTTTAGGAATACTCTGGGAGCCAGTTGGTCTATAGGACTTAGCAGAGCAGGGGGCAGAATTTCTAGCTCAGGTCACAGAAGCAGACCAGCAGATGCTCAGCACCAAGCTGTGCATGTCTCTAACTCTGAAGCACAGAGGTGTCCTATCAGCAGTACCAATTTTACTTTCACGGCAGGTCACAGCCACCCCGATGCTGATAACTGAACAGATTGTTCTCAACACAATAAAAATAAGGTACCAAGGATGATTTGCACTATCATTGCTGGTTCTCAAGCTCTGGCTGCACTTTTTTTTCCCTGTTTCCTACTTTAACACCACAAAAATTAGACCTATGAAAATCTGGGTTAGTAAAGAATATATTCTATCTGAATTTCTTCATTGAAATTCTGGTTTTGAATAAATAACTGTTTCCATGACAGAAGCCTAAAAATACTTATTAAGAGTAGCACCCCAGCCCATAACATTTTTACCCTCCTAGCTGGAAAGGGCAAAATCTTTAGAAGATTACCTCCCAAGGAAAAAATGGTTATAAAAAAATAACAAAACAAGCCATACACAAAGAAAAAAACAAACCCCCAAACCCTCAACAAAAAAACCACCCCCAAAACCACCAAAAACAAACAAACCAAACCAAGAAACAACACAGAAAAAATAACCCAAAACAACCCAGAGACATTTCACATTTGAATAGAAAGGATTAACAAATTCTACCTAACAAGACATCCATAATCCAGAAAGTAAACCAACAGTGACAATATTGTGAACTAAACATGAAGAAACCTGATTTAAGCCAAGATATCCCTCTTCAGTGGTATCCACTACCCATTCAGGGTCTCCCACACATCACAGTTATCACTGTCTTTATGCTGCTACTGCATTTATACTATCTTTGTGCTGCCATTTACTAAATGGGCATGAGAATTTTTTATCAGTTATCCTATAAAGATAGTAACTAAAATTAGTTATGCTTTTGTTAGTGTAATGATGGTCATAGTTTAGGATGGGGCCACATAATTGGGACAACTGGGTACATATAATAGAAGTCAGTGCTGGCTAATATATTTGAAAAGATACCATCCAAAGAAAAGACAAATAAGAAAATCCTAGTCTGTTTATGGCAACTAATCCTCATCAAATTACAGCTAATTAATGGTTCAAAATGAGTTAGAATGTCCAGATCCCATTTTACTGGGCAACATTATAAGATTCTCTGTTTTTCCCTGATGCATCTGAAGAGAGAACTTAATGAAATTCCTCCCCCTTTTCCAGACTCTCAAAAAACTCCAAAAAAAACACCAAAAATCAAGCAAACAAAAACAAAACAAAGAAAAAAAATCTAGCATGCAAGCCCTCTGAGATAGGGAGAATAGTTGGGGTCTTGACAAAAAATTAATCTCTTTTGGAAAACTAAATAGCAAAAATACATTAAAAACAGTAACTTGTTTATGACTGAGAACTCTGTCTAAAGCAGCGCTTTCAGAAAACACCAAAGTAGAGAAAGAAAAGGGAAATAAAATGGTTAAGAAAAAATCTGGTTCCTGGAGATACTATTACAAGTGCCTAGGGGAAAAATATTACATTTTTTTAAATTAGGTACCAATTTCCAAACAATCTTTTTCTATATCCTGACAGTTTCTCGGTGCAAGATGTGCACTGCCAGAACTATCTTATTTTCCAGGGTTTCTGATGGGAAAAGATATTATGCTATAATGAATCTAACAATCTTATATCCTCTATTCATAATGGACCCAGAATTCTCCAAAAATAATTGGAGTAGTTTCTTAACTTCAAGTCTTCTACGATTACCAGTGCTTAGCAGCAAAGAGAATGGAACACTTTACTAAGTAATAACATGAAAACTCAAAGAAAAACTTTCCAACATACTGTCCAATTCTATCAGGCATTGAGTGATTAAAGTTCAGTTCAGACTGTGGTTAGCTGAGGCAATCTTCTGGACTTATTTATCAGAGGTAGGAGGGGTTAGCCGCTATATATTAAAATACTGCATTGAAATAGATCCTGGTGGAATACAGAAAGACTGAACTGAGCTAAACAAATCTCATAAAGGGGATCAGAATTTACACATTTTCCAAATATCATTTGTAGATCAAATCTTTCCTAGGAAATTGGTTAAGACTTATTCTTAACATAATAATTACCTTGATAAGAAATATCAGATCAGCGACGCTACCCAATACCCTAATGTTGCAATAATACCTGTCAGTATTTGTGCATCTCTAACATACAAAACACAAACAAGTCATCCATCGACATCAATATTAATTAACCTCTAATTAGCCCTGAATACATATCCATGGTAGATTTCCATTTTGCTGCCTTTCCCACAGTCAGGGCTGCCCTCCTCTCCCAAGTTCTGTTCTCCCTTTGAATAAGACCCTTTTGAATGGGATCTTCATACCATAGAGCATAGACCCTATTGGAGCAATAACAAAACCTACTTGAATTTCTTTATTTGTAAAACAATTAATTTAAGTTTAATGTATTTAAATGTTACATAGAAGCAACATTTTCAGGTCAATCTGTTGGTTTCTTAAACATCCATGGGCATTTCAGGTTTACATTTGTTCAGAGCTCCTGCATAAACAATCTGAAATGGCTGTGATTTTGTCACACCATGTTTGCTGTGGCTTTATAAAAGCACTGATGAAAGGCTTATTATAAATAAGTATAATTTTTTTTTTTGTCCCTAACAGCTCTAGTAGAAAAGATTCATAATTTCCAGCTACTCTAACTACATTTCTCTGTAGCTTTACTTGCCAAAAGACTGTTCACCTCTACATGATTTCAACAGATACAATTCACAGAAATAACATTATGAGTGGACTTAGTTTCTAACATCTCTAAAAAAATAAGAGTTTAGGTCAGCCAAGATTTCTGATGGAAACAGGAGGACTCCCCTTTCCAAAACAAAATATCATTTGTTTATGATTACCTAGTATTTAAAATTCCAATTTCTGTGTATTGATATATCATTTACTTCAATTCTTGTATGCTTAAAAAATTAAAAAGAAACAAACAAACAAACAAACAAACAAAAAAACCAGAAAAACATCCCAACCACAGACAGGAAACCCACAAATAAATAAAAACAAAACCCCTGAAAATATCTTGGAGATCAAGATTCTGTTTATTTTGACACAAAGTAAAAATGTTCCAAAAGAATATTTAGGGGCATTTTTTACATCATGAAAAAAGACCAAAACCCAACCCCAAACAAACAATTAAAGGGGTTTTTTTCAGCTCTTTTCTTAGCCTCAGGAGATGCAATTTGCTGTTCTTTTCTGAAATAAAGTACAAGTCCATTGACAGCAACATGAAAATTTCCAAGAACTCATTTGTTCAAGAACACATTTTGGGTGTTTACTAGGTGCTTGAGCTAATGGAAAAATAAGTTTGGAACAATGAAATTCAATTTTGGAATTAATGATCTATCATATCTACTCCTTTAAAGATGCTTATGCCTCAGCAGAACTGATATATTTAGGGAAGTAAGGCAATAGAAGCACTTCTAATTTGAGGCACAATTTCACTCCAAAGTTTTATAGCAGCCTATGTGTTATCCTATTTCTTTCACTAGTAGATATTAAAGTACTTCACAAAAGAGATCAATCCTGTTAATCTCAGCTTCCAGGTGGGGAGAGAAATTCACACTGGAAAAGTTTTATCCAGCAGGAGGGATATGGTGTGGCCCTCCCACACACTAGAGCACTTCCTATACAACCTACCACATTTTACTCTTTCTTGTTTTGCTTTCCTGGCTACAAACTTGACATTGAATGCACGAATACAGGAATACATGCAGGAACTATAGGAAGCCAACTATGACTCAAATTTATGGTACAGTGGAACCGCAGCATTTAGGAACGGAGTTTTCTTGGTTTTACAGAAATAACATAAGCTCATCTATCAAGAATATACTAGGAGTTAACAGAAGAGTACACATCATCTCCCACATCTCTTACAAAAGAGAAGAAAATCTGATTTTATCTTATCAGAAATGTCCTCATTCTTCATAATCTGGTGTTGTGTCTAAGGCCATGAGGAAATGCACAGTGAAGGTGTCATGTTTGTACATGTCTGTGACAGAGCATTGTCAGATAGCCCTCAGGAGACACCTTTGCCTCTTGGGTGCCACAGATGTACAGGCAACAAAACAAAGGGCAACAGATGTTGTCATCCAGCAGGTGCACTTATGCAACTATTTGCAACGTAAGGTTTAACAGTCTTGAAAAACGTATTGATATTGACTTGAGGTTAGAGAATTAATTAAACACAATAAGAGGCAATTGCTGAGAGGTGTCTAACAGTTCTTTCCTCTAAAAGTGTATATTACCTTCAGAGACAGTTTCCAGGCGGACACATCTTAGGTTGGGGGAAAAGCTAATGAAGAATGGTCAATAAAAATAAGTTTCTCCTATTAGCCAGAAATTATCTATGTATATCTGCCAGTTCAATCGCCAGTCTTTACAGCCACAACAAATACAAGCTTCTTTGGAAAGGTGGGGAGATTAAACTGTTTGTGATAATTGTAAAGTATTTCTTGACAAAATACTTTAGTGTGATGAAAATTTGTTGTAGAAAACAAAGGCAAACCCCATTCTTACATTAGCTAAAACATGCTGTATCTCACCAATTGCAGCTCTAAGAGCCATCAACTACTACATCTATTTCAGAAAGGACTGTTAGGAACCTCTGTTGGAAAATGCCTCATTTCATTCAAGTTACTCTGCAAACCGAGTCCCTGATGTTCAAAAGCATGAATGAACCCTGATATAGCCCAAGCAAGAACATTTCATTCTCAGGCTATTTCTAAATACAAGTACCTGTCTTCTTTGAAATTCTGTTCTAAGAAGGGAGTAGGAAATTCCTGTGGAAAGGTTAGCATTCTGGTAAACTCATGAAACACTGATGGTTTCTGTGGCCTGTGGTTTCACAGGCACTTCCACATCACCACATCATGACTGTGCTACAGTTATTAACAATCCAAAATTAAAATACTTACTCTGAAAAGGGATCCTTTTGCTGTTTCACGCTGTCAAATAAAACTGTAGGTGGGCAATGATATTTTAGTGGGGGCTGAAGGTGAATGAAAATGGAATTAAGCTGAATGATAAATTCAGCAGTATCATAGAAAACCAGGGCCTCTAAAACCAAAACAGATGAATCTTGCAATGACTAAGTATTGGATTAGCAGCCTGAATGCTTCACCAATTTAATCATTTTTACCAATACTGTATAAGGAAAATCTCCCAGCTCGGTTCCTGCCAGTCAAATAGGTGCTGAGTAACCAACTCCAGACCAGGCTGGTGGTGTACAGATAACAATGAAATGGCCCTATTAATATGGCATGCAGATTTCAGGGGACAAAATATTCATTCGAAGTATCCTGTTTTCTCTTTAGCAGAAGGTGACTTAGCTTGCAGTATATGGTGCATCACCCAGTTTTACCTTTTCTGTTGCAGTGAGAGAAGGGCAATTTGCCACTGCCACTTCTACTAACCTATCTCCAAATCAGAAATGAATTAACCAACAGAGCTGCAAGGAAAGAGTTAGCAGAACGTTCACTAGTAGTTTCAGTGAGATTAATTGACAGGGTGTTTTAAAAGCCATTTTGACAGCAAGACAAGTTGAAACAAGGGACTGTCCTGGCTCTGTTTTCTCTATGCTTGCAAAAGTGTCAGATACCATGTTCTACAGTAAGGAGGGAGGCAGCAGAGCCAAAAAGTTGCTCTTTACCCAAGTACGTCAGGGTGGTATATGGAAATCTTCACACAGGCACAGGATGAAAAGAAAGGAAGGCATGAAAGCAAAAAGCAGACACATCCAAGCAAATTACTCTCTTACTGCAAAACAACCACTCCTGGAGAGCACAGGATATGTCTGCTGGTACCTGGGCACAGCTCATACACCTGGCAGCAGAACAAGTTTCAGGCTCTTAAGAGTAGGAATGACTCTCATTTCTGCCAGGTAATGGCTTTCTAGTAGGGAAAAATAGGGGGTTGTTTCTTGTTATTTTCAAATCCACTCCACTTTTTTCATTTTTTTTAATAAAAATGTTTTATAGATGAAAATGGGAGATGCCTTACAAGAAAAGAGCTGTTTTCAGGATCATTGCTCTGCTCTTCCTCATCAGAGCTGTTTGCAGAGAAGAGTGGCTGTGAACACTTTTACATGAGCAAGCTATAAATTTCTATCACACTTTGCCAGACTAGAATTCAATCTGAGTACACTGTCAAAGGAGGGCTGATGGCAGGCAAGTAATTCATTCTCTCTTCCAGGCTGTTTGCTTCCAACAAGTCCATTTCACAGGATAGTTAACAGATCCTCTCATGATAAGGATGACTGCTCAAAGCACTTAGGCTGATGTTGTTTTAATACCAGATCTATACTGAGGTGGTTGACACAACTAGTGACATACAAAGTAGCTTACAAACGCTAGTGGAGTGGAACAAGCCATGAAACCTAATATCAACATTCCTCTGTTTCGGAAAGGCCAATGAAATCTCTTGGTGCTGTGGATATTTCTTAAATACACAGCATTATAGTTACAGCAAATGTAACTATGCTTGCAGATTAATTTGCTGGGTAAAGATTTCACTTTGAAATTATTCTTTCAATTATTGTAGCTCTTGCACACCTAATATATTCTCAGTAACATTTATGTGGTATAAGATTATTGCACTTGTTTCCTTGAGGGAAAACCACCTGAAAAAGGGAAAATAAATCCCTTGATATGACCAGTTTATTGCATATGTCTTGTATTTGTTTATATAATAAATATTTATAATGTAAGGAAATTAAATATTATACAAAGCTTCTACAGAGAAGATATTTTCAAGCTTTATTGATGAAAGTCAAAGAGAGTTCAAACAATTCTCAAACAGAAATTTTTCCTCCTGTTTTCCAAAAGTGCTTTTGTCTTGGGACCATCACATTTGAAATTGTCCTGGCTGTTTTCACAACCATTTCTGGAAAATCTCCTCTTTTTCCTGCCCTGAAGGTCCTTTAAACTTCATTTCTGCTTGGATCCTTTGAATTCTTTTCCAGGCCAGTAGGTATCTGAACACAGAAGAACTCCCATGTGGTTTGTCCTAATTATCAGAAGTCCTGAGTATTGTGATAGTTGACTCATGAGCCACTTCTTTAACAGAATGGGGAAAAAAATATTAGCTGAATTAATTTGGCTTTAAGTTCTTTCTGCAGCCTTTATTTTCACAAAGATATACACACATAGTCCCAAGTCACTTGGTCAATAGAGAATGAGTCACTTGCTCTTATGCTGCTTACACTTTCACCCTCTACTTGCACTAGCAACTAATAAGTATTAATTGACCATATGGATTTCACTGAAGGTCAAGACCTGTTTTAACTCATACCTAACTATTTTTCTAGGAGCAACCACTGAATTGTACCATCATTATGGTATCCGTATGTCTAGTGAAAACACATATTGATTGCGTTCATCAATATTACCTTGTTGCATCAACTGTCTGTAAACTGCTCTTTCCTGTCACCATGGAAGAGGGACAGTGCAGAAACCCAAAGTATCAGTGGTGGCTACCATGCTTTGTTTAAAGATCATGGACATAAGTACATCTCATCTCAAATTAATTATTAAGTTTTGGCAGTTTCCCTGAATTTTGAGAAATCGTTCACAAACTCAGCCAATTATTATTTGGGGTCTTTCAAGTATATGGCAGTTTGTCCATGAAGAAATTTTGAAATGTTCCCACATATCTAAAATGCTGTGCTCATAGCCCAGTTAGTTTAGTGTCAGAATTGCATTCTCTCCAAACCCTGTGAACTGAGTAGAGAACAACAGTTTTAAGGTTCAAATCTGAAAATGCCTCCTGCGATTTTGCAAAAGCAAAAATCTAATTCTGGGCATGGCAATTAGTTGAGGGATACCTGTGTTTGTAAGCCAAGCATTCACACTATTAACCTGTTTGCAACTGCAGTTAACATGTTCATTGAACATACAAACATCAAATCCATAACGTGCAATTCCCTGAGCAACTTCTGCTCATCTCAGTGATGACCAGGAGAAAGGAGCGAACTCAGGTCTGTTGTGCTGAGTTCTGACAAAAATATCAAGGTAGTTAAAAAGAAAGTGGAGGAGGAAGAAAAAAGGTGTGTGTGGGAAAAATGCACACACAGTCACAAGAGGGACACGTGGCCATGACAGGTGACGTATACAAATCCAACTAGATCCAAATTGTTGGTCTGTTACACTCAGGGTGGGGAAAAAAATCTGCATACACACTGCATACTTCTACCTTACACCAGGGTCAAACCAGCACAGATGACAAATGTCAACACTCACATGAGACATCGAGCAACAGCTCTAAAATGCCTAAGAGGCCATGCCTTTTTCCTCCTCCACCTCAGATCAAATGAGCTTACATCCTTACAGGAGTCCCAACAGAAAAGGGCCACATTGAAGTTCCACTACAACCAAGGCAATGGTGCTGGAAGACTGCTGAACAGCTTCTAACACCTACATTAGTGAAACTATGAAGACATTCTTACGCCCTAAAAAATGTCATGGCCTCTGTTAAGTTGGAATATAGTTCTCTGTGGCCATCAGTCTGAACTTGTCACAGCTCCTAGAGGAACTGAATCACAAAGTATCTGGGGGAAAGCAGAATCCCAAAAAAGCCAGTGAGTCATCCTACAGTGTCCTGTTACTTCAGGGGGTGAGCACTATTCCCAGTACTCATGACAGTGAGCAAGCCTGGCTCGTCCACCTGATTTTTCCAACACTGAACTCAGGAACCTGCAAGAAATCTTACTCATGGCGGTGGGCTTAGGGATTTGTAGGACTGATATAGCATATAAACTGCTGGAGTTTAGGAACAGCAGTCATCATAACTAAGTAAATCATGCAGTGAATTTATTGTTTAATAAATTTTTATCTTCTCTGGTTAGCTTGGGAAGTCCCTGCAGGAATCTAAGGGACCTTCTGCGCCTACTTCAAGAGGCTGGATATTAACTTTGTTTTTAATAATTTTTTTAAGTATCTAAATGAACGAAAGTAACAAAGCAACACTTCTGTCTGTGTTTCAGAAGTAGCAGTTGACACAGTCATGTTTTCATCTTACATGCTCTATTCCTTCAGAATACATCCAGTTGTCTGACTCTGAAGAAATGAAGAAAAATTAAATGAAGAGAAAAAAAAACCCAAAAACTTTTCCTGTAAATAGTATAGAGCTCTTCTAATAACTCACTATCATAGCACTACTTCCCTCCCTACTGATATTTTGGTACTGACAATGCAGTGCAAGCTAAAAGAAAAAAGCCTTTCTGCAGACAGAATCATACAGAGTTGGACTGAAGCTCCAGCAGGACATTAAAGAAGCTGCTCTAGAAAATAAAAAATATATATAACTATAATAGACAATTAAAAGGAATATGCCTCCCAGCCATATCATCTTCCTTCACGAGTGAAATCTGCAGAACAATATATGAACATTAGCCTTTTGCAACTCCTACTTGCTTTCTGAATTTCTTTTTCAGAGTGGATCTGAGTGACAGAAAACACAAGCTGCATGTTACCCCTTTGTGCTGGAAAGGAACGTAAAAAGCAGCAGCAGCAGCAACCAGGCCCCTTTCCTCTGCCCACTGAAACAAGTCCCAGCATGACCCTGATGTTGCAAGTTTCTAATTAATACTCAGAAAAAGAAGGTTGTATATTCACACCCAATCCAAAATACGAAAATGAAGAAGCTTTTCAGGCTGTGAAGCTAAAATATCAAGCTTCTCACAGCTGGGCTGAGTGGATTTGAGAATCCCTTAAAGTCAGCATCAACCATCACTGATGCACAAGCACAGCACAGTTCGAAGAGATTTGTGCTTAATTTGTGATTTAAGGCTTGCAACTCCTAAAATAGAAAGAATGAGAGAAAGAAATAAAGCTTGTCTGCAGACAAATAGATTCCAGCCTACCTGCTTTTTGTACTTCTGTCCATAACTCTGGTAGATGATGCTTTTCTGTGCCGATGAAACTATCATTGAATTGATTGTCTCAGTTGCTAAGGAAACCAAAGGGATGATGCTAATGGATACTATTTATGACACTGGGAACCTTAGAAAACATTTGCCATGAAAAGATGGTGTCACAAGTTAGTTAAAAGCTACATTGAATCTTAGCACAGAAAAGAGAACTAGATAGGATTTTTTCCTTTCTGTCTTCCCTCTGACATTTTATTTTTTATCAGATATTTATACCTTTATTCTTGGTTTGACTGTAAGCACCACTTTATAGTAATTTTTCTAGATTTATTTCAAAAGACGGGAGTTAGCTCAAACACATTCATTCTAAGTAGTGGAGTCCAGGATTTTTTTAAAGCATCACACATGATGCAAAATAGGATTTGAATTTGGGAATGTTCTCCAGAAGACAGAATTTCTGAATCAAAACCATTGGATTTGAGATGCTTCTACCTTTGCTCCTATGAACTATAAGTTATGGAAGATTTTCATAACACACACAGCAGATCTTATAAACCAAACTGTTATGTTACAAATGATTATATTTTCAGGAACCTATGTTTATATTAAAAAAAATTTCTCCATTAAAAAGGGATAGACTTTCTAAAAACACTAGAAAAGCAGCAGGGAGCTGTAAGTTATTTTTTCTTTTTCCACAAGCTATATGTTCACAGCATGAGTCATGTATTAAAAGCAACCACACAAGTCTGAACCTATACCAGTGAAGGATCAAGCTCCAGGCACTTATTTATTTACAGAAGGCCCGAGGAGTTATCTCTGCACTGGAGCCACAGATGACCCACAGTCAGACACCTTGTTGCCATGGAAATCTCACATCACCACTCTCTGCCTTGCTCCCATCCAAGATCCTCCTTTGCATCCCTGGTGATCCCTGCTTGTCACAGCTTCTCTGGGTCCCTCATTTTGGGCAGGCAGAAGCTGCTAGCAGGACCGGAGCACATTTTACCCTGCCTGGCACTTCCAGTCATAGGAAGGTCCAAAAAAATTATTTTTTAGGATTATGATTCTTGACTGAACATCTTCTGCTGCCTTACATTCTCATGCACAAACCTCCAAAGTTGTGTCTCATTGCTTAATTAGTGTTATAAAGAAGTAAATAGAGAAACTAGTGCCCTTCCATGCTGGTGAGAGAGTAGGAAGTCCCAGACAATTAGAAAGAATTTGTTCATGGACAAAGGAAAGAGAAACAATATCCAATGACTACTCATTCTCATGGGAGAGCCATTCACTGAGGCAATTTGGTGACAGCTCATAAGGTGCATCCAGAACAAAGCAATATAAAACCCAAAAAACCCCACACACCAATCCCCCAAAATCTTGAGAGAAACAGGGAAGCCTATACTCCACCTGAGCACACAGTCACAGGATCTCTTGAGTTTGAAGAGATCCATAAGGATTGGAGTCCAACTCCCTGCTCTCTGCAGGACTACCTAAAACTAAACCCTATCACTTTAGATGTTTTTTGCAAAAGCTCTGCAGCTGAAAATCGCTGCATGATGGGCAACAATTATTCCTCTTTTTCTTTTTTTCCTGTTGCACCTATGCTTCTACTTTAGACTCTCCACTTCAGGATCATACATCTATTTACACATGAAAAATATTGCTCTGTCCTAGTAGAGCAGATAGGAACAAGAGCCTAAAACAAGTTAAATAACATAGGAATCTGAAAATTTATTGGAAGAAGTATAAGACAAGAGTACATTATACCATCCCAACAAATACAGAGCATTAAAATCATAGAGCACTTCCCTTGGCATGACCTGGCTACAGACATTGACCCTTGGTGATACTTGAAAACATAAAAATAAATAATACTAGTGATTATTCTTCGTACAAGTGGACAATTCCATTTTCAGAAAGGTATCTTAATTTTACCTAGCCTGTAAGCATTAGAACTACAACCTAACAAGATACATCTATTTGAAGTAATTTCAGTATGAGACCATGAGAATCATAGTGTAAGTGAAGGGGGAAAAAAAAAGTTGTGACATTTCCAAGTCAGCTCTAAGCAAAACCATTTGAAGAAGACACCTTCTCACAACTGCCCAGTGCTGCTGTTCACCTTTTAGTCTCCTCTGTGGCCTCAGGACAGAAAGCTAAAAACAGTGTTCCTGATACTTTTACAGCTTGTGAAATTTAAATAGCTCTCCTTCTGTTCAAGATTAAAGGATTTTTTTCAGTGGTACTAGTAGTCCCAGCACTGAAAATTAGCCCACTCCAATTAAGGCTTCAACTAGAAGTAATGTCTCCCTTCAGGGAATACGTGACATTTTAAATTAAGAAACATTCCAGCTAACAAGCCTATAAATCTTCCCAATTAACTGTATTCTCTACTAGTTTATGAGTCTTCTGTTCAATTTGACAATCCTAATCTCCCAGAGTGCAGAAAAGGATGAGACCTCTGTGGAAGTTGCTTTCCACTTGTTGTAGTGGAAGGGGATACAGACACCCTCTCAGACTACACTTTTATTTGACAGGTCAGAGCCAAATGGCACATCAAAGCCCAGGACTGTTCACTGCTGTCAGGTGAAAAGGTTTTCAGTCAGCCAAAAGCCTCTGTGACACATTTCTCCATAAGGAAGCTCTGTGGCAGCACCACTAGAAACACAGCACCAAGTGATTCTCTCACTGGAGCACTCTGCACACTTCTCCATGGATTATTCTTTTGCTAATCAAAGCTTTCAGGGAACACAGTCAGGGTTTGTCCTAGGAGGCAGTGTCACACAGTGGTGATTGGGGGAGCCAGGTAAGGTAGGCTGGAGGAGAAAGCAAGTACATGCACACCTGTCAGCAGCATTAAATGTAACTTTTCTTTCTGTTATATAGACGGGTTTATTTCCTTTTAATATGTTAAGAGGGTAGCTGAAAAGAACTTCTAAATAGGAGATATGAAAGAGACATCTGAAAAAGTCACAGAGAGAAACACAAGCCAAGAGCATGGAGAAAAAAGAACAGACTATCTGAAGAGATCACTGTGTTTTCTGAAAGACAAATGTCAAAAGCTATCATCCTAAATTGAATGAGGTAAGCTGGGGTACTGCCAGACACACTGTAAAAACAGAGCCAGCTGAAAGATCATGTTGGCTAACTGAGCATGATCATTGGAAATACAGAATGGTTGAGGCTGGAGGAGACCTCTGGAGATCATCTACTCCAATCCCCCTGTTAAAGCAGCTTCACATCCAGGTGAGTGTTTAATAACTCCAGAGAAGGAGACTCCACCACCTCTCTGGGCAGCCTGTTCCAGACTCTGTCACTCTCATGGGAAAGTGGGTTTCAGTTTGTGCCCATTGCCCCTTGTCCTGTCACCAGGCACCACTGGAAGGAGCCTGATCCCATCATCTTGAAACCCACACTTAAGATATTTGTAAGCACTGATAAGATCCCCTTTTGGTCATCTCTTCTCCAGGCAAACTGGCCCATCCCCCTCAGCCTTTCCTCATAAGAGAGATGCTCCAGTCCTTCATCCATCTTTACAGCCTTCTGCTGGACCTGCTTCAGTAGTTTCTTCTCTTCCCTGAATTGGAAAGTCCAGAACTGGACAAAGAACTCCAGATGTGGTCTCTCTAGGGCTAAGCAGAGGAGCAGTATCACCTCTCTCCTGCTGGCAATGCTCTTCCTAATGTACACCAGGGTGCCATTGGTTTTCTTGGCCACCAGGGCACTGCTGGCTCATGAACAGCTTGTTGTCCACCAGGAGCCCCAGGTCCTTCTCCACAGAGCTATTTTCCAACAGGTCAGTCCCCAACCTGTCGTGGCACCTGGGGTTGTTCCTCAGATGCAGGAGCCTGCACTTGCCGTTGTTGAACTTCATTTGATTTCTCACCACCCAACTTACCGATCTGTCCAAGCCTCACTGAAGGAGAGCACAGCACTCTGGTGTGTCAGACATTCCTCCCAGTTTTTCATCATCAGGACCTCTGCTCACAATGCTCTGAGCATAATGAAGGTAAGGCTGACTGACTGTAGTTTCCGGAGTCCTCCATCTTTCTCTCGGAAGAGTGGAGTAATACTGGCTTTTCTCCAGTCCTCAGGCACCTCTTCAGTACTCACCTTTCAAAGATGGTAAAGAGCAGCTTAGCAATAACATCTGCTATTCCCTCAGCACACATGGTTGTATCCCACTGTGGCCTGTGGATTTGTGGGTGTGTCAGATCTGGGCCCAGAGATGTGTGGTTGTCAGGTCAGCCTAAACGACCTCTAACCTGATTCTCCTCAACAAAGGGAAGGTCTTCCTTTCTCCAGTCTTTCTCCCTTCCCTCCAGGGTCTGGGATTCACAAGCCCTGGCCTGAGCAGTAAAGACTGAGGCAAAGAAGACATTCAGTAACTCTGTCTTCCCTATCTCCTTTGTCGCCAGGGCACTCACCTCATTCAGCATTCATTTTACCTAGTCTTCCTTTTGCTACTGAGTACTTAAAAGAGCTCTTCTTGTTGTCCTCGTCACATCCCTGCATATCCTGACAACATCCCTGTGTTTCTCCTAAGTGGTTTGCCTCTTTTTCCACATTTTGTGAACTTCCTTTGCCGTGTTCTCCTTGCTAAGCCATGCAGGTTTTCTACCCTCTTTGTGCATCCCTATGAGTAAGGAATCAAGCAACCTTGACCTTAGAGGAAGTGATGTTCTAGTTTTAACCAACTCTCTTGGACCCCCCCTAATTAGGAGGTGTACAATATGGTACACCTCAAGGCCATTTCCAGGGAACAATGTGCTTTGGAACTAGAAGGTGTTAGCACCTATGCTGGCTCACAACACAGAGAGCAACAGTGCACTGCCCCATAGGTACAACCATAAAAGCACAAACAAAATATTTCACAGAGGCATTTAAAAAGAAAATTTTGCTAATGTAAGAGGACAATAAAATCATTTTCCCAAGGCTATTGTCCCAGGCTGAACTACTGGGTAGTGTTGTGGAAAGAAAGAAAAAAAACCCAACAAAATACAACATATGCCCTCTGAAAATGCACCACCATGTGTCACTACCTTCCATAAGGGTAGCATGAAGCAGTTTCTGCAGTGTGGCCTTTGCAAACCAAACTATATTAGTCCACTACAATTGACAACATCCCCATGCTCCCAGCTCTAGGGCCACAGCAGCTGATCTCCATTTACGAAAGTAAGACAAAAGCATCCCTTCCCAAGAAGCTCAAGACTGCAAAAAAAGGCAGGTAGTAAAGGGAGGGAATATTCTGCAAACCTTTTAACCCACATCCTGAATCCACAGGTCTTAAGACTGTCTGTACATCAAGGTTGCCCCTCAGAGCAATCTATATTTAATAGATCCTGGACAGAAAGTGGAAGAGACAAGCACATTAAGATTCCTTATTTAAAACAAACAAACAAAACAACCAAAAAACAAACCACGAACAAAACAAGCAAACAACCCCAAAACCCAACACCACAACTCATTCCAGTGACAACAGAAACGGGCCACCAGGTAAGTGAGTTTGTGTTTACAAAACCTCTAATGCTCAATTAGATGTGTTTAGCACTGTGCATTACTTGCTGATCTTAATGCAGCTTCTTCTAGTGATCACACTGCAGCAACTGCTATTGCTGCCATGTAAAAATCTGTACAGTGATAGAAACCTTTCCACATAAGAACCTAAATGAGAGTGTTTGCCTCATTAGTCAGGAAACACTGTCATGCTCTAATTAATTTGTAGGAGGCAGAAAATGGATAACATATGGCTCTACTCTTACAGAATCAAGGAAAAAAAAGAAAACATGTTTACTTGTATTTCCAATATGAAGAGAACATCGCTACACATTTTCCAAGTGTTTACCACCTCTTCCAGAGGCACATACAGCAGCTTTTGTAGGTACCATTCACTCTGATAATGAGCACAATGAAATCTCAGACCCAGAGGCAGACCACATGCATGAGTCATTAAAACAATTATGGTCATTATAAATCCAAATAGATAAAAGAATAATTTAGGATAAAAGTTTGTAGTTAATCCCTACCGTGATTACAATACCAAGAATTCTTTTATTAACCAAAAACGATGCAAATATTAAGTAATATTTCAGCACACAACTAAGCAAGAAAAACAACACAAGAGATTTAACATTTCTAGCAACAAAAGTCTGGAAACTGCTTTGGGTCAGTGAGTCCTAAGTCTTGTTAAAGTTTAAACCCCACTTAAATAACTGAATAAATGAGAACACAAAAAAATTTCAAAGCAGCCATGGTCTGTGTTAAGTTTTGGGAGTGTAGTTTTCAAAACAGGGAAATCATGGTTAGGGAAATCATGAATCTTGCCTGGATTGTGAAATCATGAATCAGAAAGTCATTATAATCTCAGAACAGTTGTTCTGTGGGACATTGCCCAACATCCAGGCTCCAAAGTGTAACACAGGATCCCATTATTCCCTGACCTGACAAGGAAGGAGCCACAATATATTGTGGAAATTATGTGGATCTGCCTAAGGGGAAAGACACCAGGGGCATGGCACACCTTGTCAATGGTCAAACCACCTGGCAGGTAATTAGCTTAAAACCATGTCCTTTAAGAAGGTTCTTCTCTTTCCCTGTTGTCAGAGGCCTTTATTACTTACTAAAAGATGTTTCTAAGCTGCATATGAAGCAATTTGCTTGTAACAAAATTTTTCCCACCCTTGAGGTCTTACTAGCAAGTTCTTCCACCCACTGTGAGTTGCAGAGCCTCACCTAAGCAGAGAGGAAAGTTCCCTTGTGGAAGCTGGAAGAAGGATGGAGCAGTGCCTGCCCCAGCAGCCTACTTCTTTTTAAAGCATATAAAATTTGGAGCATATGATATGTTTACAGTTATTGCTTCCCATAGTAAGTGGCAAATCCCCAGAACTAATCTCCAACCTTAATGTGGAGATGGGGTGAACTGCTGAAAGCGATGTGGCAGAACAGAAGCATCACAGAGGGTTCCCAGTGTTCATGGCCCAAGAGGCTGGAATTGCTCCCCACATCACAGATCAACCAATAACTGGTGCATTTGCCTACGCAGAGCACTGGGCCTTCATCTCCTAGTTTTCCAACATGGAGGGAAATATTAAGTGTCCCAGCTCTTCCTGATCTGCAGATATAGGTGTCTTGCTCTGAAAAGAAATCATAAAAATGTCACTTTCTCACTCCTTGTGCATGCAGTCAGAGACACACCTGGGCTCTTTTCTCCTTCCACACATTTTTGTGACTCTTGAGGACTGCAGCTTGATCTCAAGACTCATTTTTATACAATGAGCATATATGACAGGAAAAACAAGAGACAATAAAGCAAGAAAAAGTGAAGTAAAAGCAGGAAACCTAAGAAAAACACTTCACATGAGAAGTCTGTAGTTCTCCTGAAAACAACCTTGAGATTAACTACTGCATCTTACAGCTCTATGAGGCCCTATGAGCAAGTATGAGGCTTGCTACAGTGGCATTTCATACCTCTCAAGGCAAAATTGTTCACTTCCCCCAATTTCCCTTAGACTGAAATGTAGCATAAAATGCATTTTTTGTCCCAATGTTTAGACAGAATACTTGTGGAACAGAAAAGAGCACTAAATCATATTATTTCTTGAAAAAAGTCAGATGAGTAAACACAAATGTTATTTTGATTTCCTTTGGCCCATTAGGATGCCACTATAAAGTTTGCAACTAGAAGAACAATCTTTTGTCACCTTTCTTTTTCTCAAAAAAATTAGAGAAAAAGCTGTGACTTGATTTCATCAGGAAAACATTGTACTTGTCCATATTGACTAGCTCCTACTACTGGAAACTTTAGTAAGATGGGCAGCATGTCAAAAATGCTTCTTGTCAAGAGAGAAGAGAAATAAAAAGATGCTACACTGAAGGGAGCAAAAATTGTTGAGATTTCATATTAAAACCTTAAACTTTCAAATTAAAACAATATTTATTAAAGCAGATGTGATTCCTTTGGTAGGGAAGATGCACTGATAAGCTGGGGAAATAATTTTGTAATATCCAGAAAGACCTTGGAAAACTACAACTTTGAGTCCCAGAAGGTTACTTTTCAGACCACTGCAAATCACTTATTAATTTCCCCCCCCCAATCTTTCATCAGGCCTTTGGCAGTAGGTCAGCTGCCAATCATGAAAAGGCAGGAGACAGAGTCAAGTGCCCAAGTCTTCACAACAAACAAGGCCCACTTGGTTCACACCACAAGGTTCTTAAGGTGCTCATTGGAAGGAAAATAAAGAGTCAGGACACCACTCAGGTTTCTTCATTGTGAACAAAAGCAAGGTGGTTGAAGAGTGAAAATGCATGAGGGTGAAGGACTGCCATCTGCCACCTCTCCCCCACGGAACATGATTTTCAAAATCCTCCCAACATATAGTCCCTGGATCTCGTCCCAGCTTTTCCTCATGTACACCACCCACACTGGCAGGTGCTTCCAGCATTCTTCACTGGATAGTTCGTGTTCTTCACAGCAATTCAACTCATAGGTGCTCAAGAAGGAAGAATTAACAGTAGCTCTCATTCCTGACACCTCAGAAAAGAGTGAACTGATTTTGAGTCAGGAAACAAGGATGAGGGAAGTGGAAAAGCTGATGGCAGAAGAGATGCTGGCTATGAAAGACGGGCAGTTTGGAACTAAAACTTACTGACGTGCAATCTTACCCTTAAAAATGAGCACATCAGAAATTCTAGTCAGTGGCCTTAATCCGCTCAATAACACCCAGTCCCAGGAGGATCACTGGTGCCCAAGGGAATTGCCAAGGTCCAATGCCAAAAGGATTTGACACATTATATCCCAAACACCAGCAGAACTCTGTGAGATTTAAAATATATTGGGAAATCAAAAATGCACAGCAGCACCAGGATCAAAGGAATGTGTAAGAATATGGATTTTATTTTTATGTGCATGTGGTTGGGGTTTGTTAGGTTTTTGTTTGGTTGGTTTGGTTTTGAGGGGGAGAGCTGGAGGGGAAGGGAGGGTTTTTTTATTTTAATTTTATTTCTCAAGTGTGCTGCCCACATCTCAGCCAAGACAGCTGCTCACATCAATGAAGCTGCCTGGATGCTGTCATGCTTCCAAGACGACATTCTCCATGCTTCACATAAATGTGATTATATATATGGGCAGCATATTCCTAAAGGAGAGAATTAGGGACACACACTCACTCCATATTGTCTACAGAGAACAACATGAGGTTTTTTTTATTCTGGCACTGTGACCTTAAAAGTCACAGCTCCCAGGTGATTAGGACAACAGCCATAGACTTGCTCTTGGGCTGGAAGCATTCTTTCCTCATCCTTTCTATAGTCACAGCATACATACATTGAATATTTCTGTACTATATGATGCCAGTACAGCTTCACAGCTCTTCTACACTTACAAGACCTTCCTGACCTCTAAGACAATTATAATTGTCCCTCCTTTTCTGCCTCCTGCCTTTTTTCCATGATTGTCTTTCATTCAATATGAATTTTCTTCCATCAGTGCCCATGGTAACATCCATAGAATTAGCTCCAGGCTAGACAGTGGCCGTGAACAGCTCCCTAACCATGGAAACCTGCCAACATTTATCACAAATATAAGATGTTCCACAGAAGTAAAAAGCACAACAGCACTTCTTTAACTCTTTTGCATATCCTTGGCACGTTGTGGTAGCCAGAGCAATTTATAAACATGGCAAACTGCCTGTCTTGCCTTTTTACATTTACAAGCATATGGATGCACCTTAATGGCATGTTCAAAGATTCTAGGACTATAAATTAAACAAAATAGTTTCCTTCACATTAGCCATCAAATAATACATGAGTCACATTGCTGTTGAAGATTCTATTGTGATAAAGATGTATAACACACAGTTGGCCTAGTGATGAAGAATACACAGAAGGTGTTTTACACTGGAAAATTTTGAAAAATGTATGCTGAATATTTAAAACTTACAGCAGCTATGAGTATGAATTTTGGGTATGGGGGATTGATTGTATTTTTTTTTAGGTAATTTTAGGCATGAAATTGGGATGTAGGATGACACAATCATATTCCATAGAATTAATGTTGATAGCTTGAAATCCTGATGTGATTTCTTTTAAAACAATCACCAACTGTGTCCCAGACTGTCTGTTTACTGAGAACATCAAATAATTAAGTTTACAGCCGTGAATCAGAATGAGTACCAGACCCAGACTTATTTGGGAAGCAATCAAACTATAATTAGACTAGAAAACATTGAATGCAATAAAACACAGATATGCATGCTGTTAGGAGGTTCCACACAGGCACAGAGAAACGTTCAGTGCACAGCAGAGAAGCCTGCCTTGATCTGCATGGGAGTCAAGTCCAGATCTATATGCACTTTAGAGAAAGAAAGTCCATGCCTGGCAGCTACATGATGCTCAGTTTCTCCTCTCCTTCAATCAGTTTAAGACAGCTTTTGCCCGAGAACACAGAGGTTCATATCCCTAACTTAACCTCAGCCACCATTGAACAGCCTTTGCCTTTACACTACTTATTTTCATTTGAATGCTTTCTATTACCTGGAATGCCTGGCCACCTGTAAAAATACTTCTCATTTCTAAATCCCTGCCAATTTACAGGTTATAAGCCTGTGGATGCATCAAACCTTGTACAAAAGCTTTTATTACAGAGACTTGCTAATGGCTGTGTTTTAACATTTCTGCATTCAAGACTGCTTACCAGAACAAGATTATTTCCACAGCTGACAATATCACTGATAATAAGGAGGCTTTATTTTTGACTCCCTAAAACATGCAAGACCAAACACATTTTGTATAATCCAAGGTATGAATTTAAACTGGTATACCATAGCAGTGTAAAACTGGCACACACACCTATAACAACATTTCACATCAATCTTTCACATAGGGTTAGGTGGATGGACATAATCTATGTAATTACTCATATCATAGAATGGTTTTGGTTGGAAAGGACCAAAGGACTTTAACATTCATCTAGTTCCAACCTCCCTGCCCTGGGTCACTAGACCAGGTTGCTCAATACCCCAGGGATGCTCAACACTTCCAGGGATGGGGCATTCATAAGCTCTAAGAGCAATCTGGTCCACTGCAAATAACTTCTTCCCAAAATCTAATCTAAATCTGCCCTCTTTCAGTTTGAAGCCATTCCCCCCTTCCATGTCCTATCACTACACATCCCTGTAAAAAGTTCCTCTTCAGCTCTCACTTTAGGTACTGGAAGGCTGCAATAAGGTCTCCTCATAGCTGAGCAACCCCAAATCCCTCAGCCTGGTCTTCATAGGAAAGATGCTTTAGCCCTCTGATCATTTTCTTGGCCCTCCTCTGGACTTGCTCCAAGAGGACCATATCCTTACATTGGGGGTCTGAGAACTGAATGCTGTACTCCAAGCAGAATCCATAAGAGTGGAATATTGGGAGTTGCAGTTGGTTTTCTGGGCTGTGAGTACACATTGCTGCCTCATGTTGAGGTTCCTGTCCCCCAACACACCCAAGTCCTTCTCCTCAGGACTGCTCTCAATCCATTCTTCGCCCAGCTGGCATTTGTGCTTGGGATTGCCCCAACTGAAGTGGAGGACCTTGCACTTGGTTTTGCTGAATTTCATGAGGTTTGCTTGGGCCCACCTTTCAGGCCTGTCAAGGTCCCTCTGGATGGCATCCCTTCCCTCCAGCATGCCAACTGCACCACACAGCTGGGTGCCATCAACAAACTTGCTGCAGGTGTGTTCATTCCTACCATCCATACTGCCAACAAGGATGTTACACAGCATTGGTCTCCCCACAAACCCCCAAGGAATGCCACTCAGCACCAGCCTGGAGCCATTCACCACAACCCTTTGAGCACAGTCATCCAGCCAATTCCTTATGCACTGAGTGGTCCATCCATCTGTATTGGTTTTGCACAGCCTGGTTTTTGGTAGCGGGCCAGCCACAGAGGTGGCTCCTGTGAGAAGCTGCTGGAAGCTTCCACCGCATCCAGCAGAGCCAATCCTTGATGGCTGTGAAGATGGACATGCTGCTGGCCAAAGCTGGGCCAAGTAGAGGTGATGGTAATGCCTCTGTGATAACATATTTAAGAAGAAAATCAAAACAAAGGAGGGGTGCAGTTTTAATTACAGCTAGAGAGGAGGAGGAGGTGAGAACATGTGAGGGAAACAACATGGCGACACCAAGGTCAGTGAATAAGGAATGGGAGGAGGTGCTCCAGGCACTGAAGCTGAGATTCCTCTGCAGGCTGTGGAGATGACCCTGGTGAAGCAGCTGTGCCCCTGCAGCTCACGGGGGAGGTGCCCACACTCGGGTGGATGCCTGGAGGAGTCTGTGTTCCAGTGGAAGACCAGGTGAAGAAAGGGGGCCCCTGCTTCCAGGCTGGAGCAGCCTGTCCTTGGAGGACTGCACCCCGTGGAAGAGTGACCCACACCACAGCAGTTTTGGGAGCGCTGTGTGCCCATGGGAGGGACTCACACTGCAGCAGTTTTGGGAGGACTGCTGCTCATGAGAGTGGACCTACACTGGAGAAGTTCATGGAGAACTGTCTCCCATGGGAGGGACCCCACAGCCTCACAGGGGAAGGACTCCTCTCCCTGAGCAGTTTTTTTCCTGAGCAGTGGAAGAAAATCTCAGGTGACAAAGTGACCAAAATCCCCACGCCCTGTCTCCCTGCACTGTCAGTGGGAAGGAGGGAGGGGTTGGGGGAAGAAGAGGTGTTTTTAAGGGCTTATTTTACTTCTCATTATCCTCCTCTGATTTTCTTAGTTTTCTTTTTACTTCTAAGTTGAGCCTGTTTTGCCTTTGGAGTGTTTTCTCCCAGTCCTTAACTCCTGAAGCCTTCATTAAATCTTTCTCTTCTCTGCCCAGCTGTGGCAGGGGAGGGTGAGTGACTTCCATGGGTACCTGGAATTCGGCCAGTGTCAAACCACAACAGCCACCAAACTTGTCAGTCATGATTGTGACATTATTCCTTAGTGAAACGGTGTTGGCTGTCACCAATTGTGGTAGTCCATTCCCCCCACCCCCTCCTTTCCAGGCCGCAGTGTGATCTGAGAAATGCTTGTTAAGCCTTGGCCTTGAAAACAGCACCTGGGCTTAGCTCTTTCCAAGCTTATCAGAAACACTGTCTGCTCCCAAGCTCCTGCTTGTTGCTAACAAGCTCCTGTTTTCCTTAGGACCAGCCTTGGAAAATATTCCTGTTGCCTGAATGGCATAACATCCCTGTTCTCACACTTACAAAGAAAATGCCAACCCAAACTGTGGCCATGATGAAAATTTGTTATGACTAAAGCCCACTCTCTAGCAACCCTATAAACTGCAGTCCAAAATGGGGTCCTTTGAGCTCTCCTGCATCACAGTGGGCCTGCGACCTCCCTCTGTGTGGGACCCCTCTCAGAGGCAGCAAACCCTCAGGTTTGCTATACCTGGAGGATCACCGAAACACAATGTGTCCTGGGCCAATACCTCACTCCTCAAGGCCCAATCCTTCACCCATCAGGAGATGCAAAAGCATCCAAAGTGAGTATTTCACTGACCTCTGAGGGGAATTTTTCACAGGTACCTTGCTTGCACTGACTGTTTCTGTCTGCATGCATGCCCTATGCATATACTATAGCAAATCTGAGAGAAATACTTCTTTCTTAGATGTTCAAGTGTCTCAGATATCTCTGTATACAGGCCTGTAAGTAAGGTTAAGTTACTTAATAAGCTTATTTAAATGCTAAGTGTTGTTCTTTTGCTAAGTTGTTCAACATAAATTATAAGCTAAGCTAAATGTCCTTCTGTTAAGTTGCTAAGTATAACTTTGAAGTTATAAGTTAGGTTACATGCTGTTAAGTGTTATTCCTCTCTTAGATTGTTACAGTTAAGTTATAAATTAAGTTATAAGTTAAGTTGAGTATAAGTTAAGTGTTTTCCCTATGTTAAATTACTAGGCTTAAGTTATAAGTTAAGTTAAAGTACTGTTAAAGTTTAAGTGTTGTTAAGCTTTTGGGTTGTGCTTCTTTTCATCCTTGCCCTGACTTTCCTTTTGTCACTGCTACTGGTCAGACACTCCTAGGTAGTTCTCGGTTCATTTCTACTTTGATTGCCTGGATTTTGTTTCGTTTTTCAGTTGTTCCTTCTCTGTCCTGTAAGCAGTAGAGTGAATCTTGCCAATGAACTTGTCGTGCTGTGTCACTTAATATTAAATCTTACTTTTGCTCATACCCTTGCTGATGATTTTTTAAGCAATCTCAAATGCACTCGTTTGTGACAGCAATCACCTCCTTGTTTTCCAGGTGCCTTAGCAGAGTTTCCAGGAGGCTCTGGTTCTTGGCCTTGCCAGGCACCAAGGTGAGACTGACAGGTCTGTAATTTCCTGGGTCTTCCTTTTTTCCATTTTTAAAAATAGAGGTTATGTCTCTCCTTTTCCAGTCAGTGAGAACTTGCCCAGACCGCCATGACTTCTCATATACAATTGATAATGCCTTAGCTGCTTCATCTGCCCCCAGGACCCACAGATGTATCTCATCATCTTCAGGTTCCTCAGATGTTCTCCAACCTGATATTCTACCAGTTCCTGGCTTTGTCTTTTGTGTCTTGGATGGTATGGCTGGAGCACTTGCTGGTGAAGATCCAGGGGAAAAAGTCATTGAGCGCTTCAGCCTTCTCCATGTAACCAGCCTTCTCCAGGTAACCAGATCTTTCCTTTCCTTCCAGAGAGGGCCCACATTTCCCCTAGTCTTCCTTGTATCACTGACATACCTATAGAAGTTTTTCTTGTTGCCCTTGACATCCCTGGACAGATTTGATTCTACTGGGGCTTTAGCTTTCTTAACCTGATCCATGGCAGCTTGGGCAATTTCTTTGGACTCCTCCCAGGGTATCTGTCCTTGCTTCCACTCTCTGTAGGCTGCCTTTATGTGCTTGAGTTTGTCCAGGAGCTCTTTGGTCGTACCTGCAAGTCTCCTGGCATATTTGCCTGACTTCCTCTTCACTGGGATGCATAACTTCTGAGCTTGGATGAGGTGATCCTTAACTACTAACAAGCTTTCTTGGTCCTCTCTTCCCTTCAGGGCTTTATGCCATGGTACCAAACAGATCCCTTTGGAGGCCAAAGTCTGCTCTCCTGAATTCCAGGGTAATGATGTGTGCCCTCTTTGCTGCTCTAAGGATCTCAAACTCCATTTCATGGTCACTACAGACAAGGCTCCCCTTGAGTTTCACATTCCCCACCAGTCCCCCTTGTGAGAAGCATCAAGTCATTGCTCAGTGGAAATTAAGAGATTTCCCACCACAAAAAGCAATCCAATCCACAGCATCTTGTCACACTTCACAAAATAAAAACTTGCTGTCTCCTTGTGTGTCTTGCAGGATATGTGACTTCTGACTAGGGTGTAAAAAGCTCCAACACAGTACACAGAAACGTGGTCTGTTTCCTTCCAGGCCAATATACAAGCAGAGTGTATCCTGAAAGTGAAATGACAGAGAGGGCTTCAGCAGCAGAGCAGTGGTTTCACTTGTATTATTGTTCCTCCTGTGACACTCAGTCATTCTTTATACTCCAGTAAAGTCACAGGGCTATTACCAATTTGTGTTTGGTCAGCAATTCAATATTCTCAGCTGTTTTCCTTCAAGTCATTCCTAACAGCCTCTGACTCACCAAGGAGAACTAAATATAACTTCTACTTCATTCACTGCTGCTACAGCTGTGAGAGGAAAGCAAGGCAGGAGCACAGGAGCCCTAATCACACCACTGCCTCAACTCACAAGCTTCACATAAACCACAGTGGTTTCTTCCAAATGCTCAGTGAGATGGACACCACCATCTTAGAAACAGTTGTAGAATTTGTAGTGTCAAAGTAACTGCAAGAAGTGGTATGTCTGCAGTATCTAGCACTTCAGTTATTATTGTCTGGGTAATGAAGCTGAACCTTTTTACACAGCTTAATATTACTGCAGCATTTTGCTTGAGGTGCATACAGACTCAAAGAACATGAAATCTCTTTAGTAGTTTGGGGGGGGCGTAATATCCAAGTACAATTTAAAAGATATAATTAAAATCTCAATTTTATGCTTTTCCAAGAATCTAGCCCCTTATGATTTTACAGAACAAAACCTAGCAGTCAGACAAGAGAGATTTTCACTAATTAACAGAACCAGAATATCACAACAAAAATTAATTTTGTATTCTACAAATTCCAAGAACAGAAAGTAGCAATAAAGGAAAACAGAGTGTCACTGTAGGGCTTGAAGGAAAAGGCCTTATGATTACATTTTTCCAAGATAGCAATGAAATTGAAAATTATCCTAGTGAATTAAATATCTCAAAAAGATATAGAAGCAGCACTGTTCTCTCTGGTTTTTGTAAAACCAATATCCTTGGAATAAGATGCAGTAGTTATGGAAAATTCCTCCTGGGTATTCTTTCTCAAAAGCAGTTGGGAATTCAGTATAACTCCTAAAATTATTTATATATTTATATATAATATATATATACACATACATAAAAGCAAACACAAACTAAGTAGCAGTTTTAACCATCTGGACTTGGATTTTATGCGTTACTTTAGGTAAACCAAGTAAATTACAGGTTCTTGATATATTGTGCAGCCTGCAACCTACTCTTTCATCACGTTTAAGCTGCATGCATTTGTTTTAAATTTAGAAAGTGGTCGACTTAACCTTGAACTAAGGAGCAGCTATCATGTGGATAATTGATTTTGGTTACTTTCTTAATTGTTTTTCCTGCAAATACAGCAGGAGCATGTGTCCCTTTGACTTTCAAAACACAAAATTCCAAGTTAACACCTTTCATGTTTCTGCCCTTTCCTGTTAACACCTTTTCCATTAAAAGCCTCTTCGACAGAAAGTGTCAGGGATTGAGGCTGGCTCGGGTACACATCAGACTGATTAATCATTGAGAACAGAGAGGCTACCAGCCAAATGACTTTGATGGAGGATGTGCACACTCCTTACAGTGCACTTGAGCTGTGCTGCAGACTACTGGGGATGGTTTGTGCTACAGAAAGTGAGAGTATTGCTATATGAGAAATCTTAAACCCAGCCTCAAGCAGTTCAGACTAAGCTGTGGCTACCTTCACTGCCACATCCATCACTTCGTTTTTGGTATCTTTTAACCCAAAGGCATCCTAGCTGTAAGCACTTGCATGCCCACAAAAGCCTTACATTTCCTTTGCTGAGGAGAACTGCATTTTCATTTCACTTTTAAAGCTTGTCTCAAAATCCTCCTCACAGTGATCAAGGTCATGCACTGCCAGATTCCAGTGCTTAAATTTTCAAAAGGGCATAGTTCTGTATCCACTTTCACTTACTAAAATTCACATTTTTCTTCTATTGCCTGATAAGTGGGAAGCTAGTTGCTTAAAGCATATAAAGCAAGAAAGGAAGCATGACTTTTGAGGGGACTGGTACCACACAGCCTCATATCCACATATCCTTCTGTCAATGGATTTGTTCAAGGCCTGCTTCCATAATTCTCTTATGCTGTTTCAGGTGTCTCACAGGTAAGGACCAGAACAAGGTACAACTCCCTGTTCCACAGGGGCTCAGTGTGCAAGAGGTCATGGAGTGCTGGCAGAACGTCACCATCCTTCTCCAGGTCCAGTCAGCACTAAAAGCATCACAGTAAATCTGTGTGCAACTTAATTTCTTACACTAGAGGTTTCTGAGCTCAAAATCAAAAGCCTACAGATTTGTAGGTCTCATTCCTGTATCATAAAGCCATTCACTCTGTGTTGGAAATAATTCATCATCTGATGCAGAGCAGCTGGGAGGGTTAGGAAGTTTTACATAGAAGTGCTGAGCAAGTTGGATGCAGGTACTGAAATGCAGCGGGTTTGTGGTATTAAGAGGGCACTGGTCATGTTCATAATAGCCCTTATTGAGAATAGGGGAAGAAAAAAAAAAGGAAGAAAAACCACAAGCTTTAAATATTAGCATGCTTGAATATCAACTCAAGAAAATCTTTGCTGTGAGGAGAGAAACTCTTACTGGAGGACATACCTTTCTAAAAGGTGACTAACCAAAGAGAGAAGGATAATAATTTTATAGCAAACTGGGTATTTTCAAAACTATTCCAGTCCAAACAGGAACTGGGGAGTCCTTGACAGTTGTGCTAAAATCCACTGTGAGAAACAATAAGACAGAAATTCAGAACGCACCTATGAGGTATAAGAATCAACAACATTATACATTCCATGGTTCATACATCAATTATTCTAGTACATGGGACTGAGAACCTCGAATTTAGGCAACAGTGCCACAGGAAGGACAGTTTCTGAGGAGATAGAGGTGGATCTCAAGGGGCTAGAACAGCCTGTTGAGATACTCAGCATTTTATGAATTCCATTTTCAGAAAACAAAGGAACAATTTATGCTCAAATTCAAGACTCTTCAGTCATTGTTCTAAAGCCTTGGAAGGCCTCATACTCAGATTTCTCAGGGGTTTTTCAAGCATTTAAATCCCATTATCATGTATGAGCTTTCACAGATCAGCAGCTCAGCATGTAATTCAGGGGATTTTCAAGCACGCCTTCCTCCCAATAGCTCCTGTGTGAGTTAGTCATGAAAAAAAATGTAGGACAGGACTAATTATAGAATAAAACCTGACAGAGGTGGTCTATCTGAAAGATTTTCTTTGGAATAATAATTTTAAGAACAACTATATTTAACTGTATAGCTGAATTCAGTTAAAAAAATAGTCCCTATTACTCAAGACAAACTTGCTGTACAGTTACGTCCTGTTCTCTGCAGTCTTAGCAGGCAGCTGATTTTCCCCGTTTTTGTAGCAGTCTTGCAATCTTATGCCCCAACTTCAGTTACTGCTTTAAACAGAGCATAAACCCTCCAAACTTCCCTTGAAGGGCATATTTAAGCTTTAGTTTTACTACCTCTGAATCTCCAGCAGCCTCACTCTGGATATTTCCAGACTAATCATAAGAATTCAGCATTCTTATGATTATATGCCCCAACATTGCCATATTATCTTGTATATGACTGTACTGTGCAGAAGCTTTGGAATGGCAACTTCCTTGTGAAAGAGCATCATACTGATGATTAGTTATGGCTTTGTCTGTGTTAGCACTTTCCAGGTCCTCTATTTCCATTTCCCCTCAATTTCATTCAACCATTTTAAACATCAGGCCTCAGCCATTTCCCTGTTTTCTGAGATGACACCCATCCTTATAATCTCTAATAATAGATAATCCATTTATAATCTTTATGAGGTAGCTGCTAATGGTACCAGACTTGCTTTGACTCACTCTTTGACCACTCCAGTATGAAAATATTCCAGTTGGAAGGAACTTGATTTGGCCTTTTGAAAAGCACCCTTGAAAAAACAGTGCTTAGAACAGAGCAGATTCCATTGCAATCCCAAGGTGTGACTGCAGTCATACAAATGCACTCAAGCCGGACGCAACCCTGGTTATCCAGCTCAGTTTCCATGTTCTTGATGAGCCACCACATTCTTACCAAGGCTCATTGGCACCTGCTTCACAGCTTGGAAACGAGGTCCTAAGAGACCATGGCTACACACTCTTCCTGATGTGCAAACACTACAATATTTAGCTCCCAGATCTTCCAGCAGATGTCTCCTGAACCATTGGAAATGGGAACTTCCACATTAGCCCAGGTGAGATCTGTAGTCATTACTGAACAACACAAAACATAAGACGGGCACTAAGCTGCAGGGTGAATATTCTTCTTATATATTCTTCTCTCACATCTAGGGGACAAAAAGGTTAACACAACGCAGTATAGGTGTTTTCAAAAGAAAACTACATTTATTGCATCTCATTTAAGATTAGTAAATGGTATGCCTGTAAACATATCAGCCCATGTCAAAAATTAAAATGTGCAGAACCTAAGAGCAGACAGCAAAGACAGAAGAAAGCAATGAGAAATGTCCTGTTGTGACCTCACCACCTGAGGAAGGTGTTAATGCCTAACAAAAGATGTTTCTGTGGTAAACCACCAAGCTCTTAAAATGCAATTATAACTTCACAGTGGCCTGGACCAGATAATTTACAACTTCAATACTTCCAGGACTCAGGCAGAATCTTGGTGCAATTAAGCAATTTATTTCTCAATTAGCAGTGAGTTTAACAAACACAAGACAGAAGAAAATATGAAAGGGTGGGTTTTTAAAAGTTGAACAGTTGAGGAGTACACAACGTAGTAAGTTGTGTTCAGGTCTACTAAGTCAGACTAGGATCCCTTTGCAAGCATCTTAGCAAGGGAAAGGTGACCCCCTCTGTATAACTGATGAAGAAATCAAATATGCAAAGGCCTCAAGAGACAAACCATCCTCCTGCTTCATACAGCCAACACTTCATCAAACAAAACAGTGTTGGAGGCCTTCAAGGCTCCTTCCAATACACTCTGACCATGAGGGCTATTTTCTTCAGCCACAGCTGATTGATAAGTTCCTCTAGGCTCAGAGCTGAGAGAAAGTCAAGTTCCTTCTGATCCAGACAGAAGATGTGGATGGGAATATGGAAACAGCAAAAGCAGGATGTGACTGAACAAACAGCTCTGGAGCATGAACCTGGAGCTTCATTACCATCCCCCCATAGCCATGTCTCTAATAGTGATCCAGCAAGGGCACAGATATGAACACCTTCTCATGACACTGCTTGTTGTCACACTGACCCCATTTTGACACATATCACCCACAATTTAAGGACATGGCCACAGAGCATGCTTCTGATATGCAGCATGGGTAGTGGGGAAAAATGGGCATAGACATGCATGTGCCCCTACAGACAAAAGCCAGGCCAAGTTGCCCTCAAGACCACACAGCAAAGGACCTGGACCACTTTATTTACTGACAGATGTACCTGAGAATGATTTGGGTTGAAAGGGACCTTACACTACCTTATAGAAGTACTAGGAACTGCAGAGACAATTGCTTCTAAGAGATGCCAAGTACTATAAAAATTATAAGTTTCCTTGGTCTAAAAAAAGCCTAACGTTCTTTTATTTTTGACATGGATGAGTCAGCAGATAGGAAAAGCAATTCCCAAATATAGTGCCTTGCACCAGAGGACACAGCAAGAAGAAAACTTGATCAAGGCTTCCTCCCTCACAGAGATCACATTGCTTGCGATGAGCCACATCAGTCAAACAGCATTGCCCATCACCAGCCCTTCCTTATAAGATCCCTGGAGTGCTCCACAGAGAGGGAAAGAGTCTTTTGTTTGGTAGGAGATGAGATGACTTCCACAAACTTTCTGATGTGGTTAAGACTACCTGGGGTACCCAGCTGGAACACAAACAAGTGACCAAACAAGTAGCTGTCTGTATTGTCACACACACATTTTTAGGTAGGTCTCATACTACGAGCATATTATCTGGATCATTTTGAGTTTTCCCTAGCAAAAGTTTCTTGGGCAGGCATTCCAGAAAAGTTACTTAATGCTACACACACTGCTCAACATTGACACTGTGTTCTGAAAATTTTGTTAAACTACAGGTCAGTCTTTTCTAACTTTTGGCTGTATCTCAGTTCTGTGAGATGTAACAACCCCATAGTAGTCCAAGCCAATCTCTGGCTTGCCACATTTTTCTGAAACAGCACTCAGGGTCCAGTCACCTTGAATCACAAGCCTCTCTGCAAGATGAAGGGTGTTGCTATGCAATTCACATTTCAGAGAATTTCTGGCTTTATGGCCACAGGTCCCAGAAGATGAGATTCATCTCAATTCTACTACCTTCAAGCAGAGTTATATCAATTTACTCCAAACAGGGATATTGATACAAGTGAGTACTTTTGGACTACTCCCTGATGAAACAGCCATGAAAAATAATTATGTTTTTAAGAGTTAGCTACAAAGATTCTAGGATTAGAACATGATTGTATTGGTAACTTGTTGGGTATTCTTACACATTTCTCCTTAAAAACACCAAGCTGAAATTACCTTCACTAACATTTGAGAGCAATTTTTGTGTAATGACTTATACAATGTAGGCAGTTTCCTCTTTTGCAAGGCATCTGCATACCAGGAATAGGAATGCTCTTATGAATATAAAAATGTGACCAACAGACCCTAAACCATGCCTGCAGAACTGTTTTTTGAACATAAATATCAGATAAAATGTGTAAGCCATAGTATAAAGTGAACCTTATTTGTAAGTACATTCCAAATACTTAGCAAATTGCTGTGTCTCACTAGAATGCAGCAACAGATTTGAATGGAAATGTGGATTACCGAAATTTACTGCAATATTCAGTGTCAGTATTAAGCAGACTAGAATCAGATTTTAGGAATAGAATTTAATAAGCCTGTGTAACGCTGAAGATAAATCATACCATCTATAATCGTCACCTCAGATGACCTTGATAAAGCTACCAGCCATTTTCCACTCCTTAAGTCATTGCCTGGATTAAGAACATAAAAATCTTGAGTTATTTCCACGGATTTCAAAACAATTTGAACCTTCAGTTTTGGACATTGTTTCTCCTATCTTCTGGATAACATTTATCCATTTCCATAAAGCTGTACAGTTACTAACATGTAATGAGAAATCACTACAGTACACAATCAGGTAATTTAACAAATGATAGATCAATTCAGGCCTCCAAGTCCATGGGTCTCAAACCACTTAGTCCTATTTCTATCACTGTCTCTATTCATATCCAGTTTCATCTCACTCGAAATACACCAGACACAGATTATATTTGTATGCCAACTGATTGTGCTGCAAAAGGATGGAATGTATTTTTGAAGGATGTGTGCTAAGGTACCCAACATGCTAAAAAATAAGTCCTCATAGCTGCATCTTTTCCCAGTTTTTAATCGCAAGTCACTGAGTACACTATTTATGGCTATTTGTTCAGCTAAATGTCTACTGTGATGTACAAACACATAGCTGGGAATACATCATCCTTCTTGAGAAGTACATTAATTATTTCAGTGCCACCCCGGGTTTGGGATATTCTCAGGTGCAAAAACAGTGGGTATGAGAACCCCTTCCCTCAAAGATATGCCCTTAATAAATGAAGCAATCAAAACAGTCAGGCGTCAATGTCAAGCACCTCAGATTCTTTTTTCCCCCCACAGTCTTAGAGCACAGCACCCAGCATCTCTTGCAAAACACCTTTAAGGCTTATTAAGTAAATATACAATCCAACACATAACATGCTCTAGGGAGAGAAGGCACCAGCAGCATATAAATATCTGGTCCAATTAAACAAAAACTGATAGCAAACTCCAATTTGGCTTAGCATTAATGGAAGTCAGTAGAGGTGTTTCCTAATTTACCTCATAGTTTCCAAGATCAGGATCACAGAGGAACATGCAAAAATTAAAACAGAAGAATGGTCCCACATTACTAGAGCAGATACATGTGAAAAGAGCAAGTTCTTTGCTGACCTCTCTGTATCAACTGTTTCCTCATCAATAAGAGCACAGCATGAATATAATTAACATACAAGAAGAATAAGAGTCAAAACAAACTGCATCTCAAGAGAGGAAATCATAGCAGCAACAGATGGAGGCAGCAGTAAACATTAAATATGCTGGCAAGACCCAGTTCTCTCCTCTGGCATTTTTGAAGGAATACTTATTCAGAGCTGAGCATATGAACATAATGGTCAACTTACAATGAAAGTATATTCTCTTGAGGGGGACCACTGTCAAGTGCACAAACTCAGTACTTTATAGCCAACTCACACAACCAGCTGATGAGCTTCCTTCCTTCCAGCACTCTCAGGGACTAAGCTTGCTCTTGTAAGTAACTTTACTTTTGTTTGGCAACATGCAATTTAAGCCAAGGCTTGAGAAGTTAATACACACCGAAGAACAGAAAGAGCTGCTACCAACGGTCTTACACCCATCAGTTTGCAAATCTACAACCTTCCTATTTAACTTTACCACAAAAGCTGAGCTTCTCGTGCCTTTATAGGCCAGGCAACACATGTGAGTGATCATCATTATAGAGCACTCCTGAAGCTGGCTTTAAATAGGGTAATAGATTAAATACCTATTAACTGGAAGTCAAAGGGCACAAGAGTATTCATCATGCATTCAGGAGCCCCTTGAGCCATGGTGGCAGTAGGTTTTAATTGGGTTTTCAGTTGAGGCAATTCCTCTTTTGTGATTTATAACGAAGTAACAAACTAGTCTTATTTTGAAATGCTAATTCATTATGTAGTGTAAGATTAATTTAACAAACAATAAAAACCCCAACAAAACCCCACAAACAAACGAAAACCCCACAAAACCCTACAATGAATGAAAAAGACCTCCACAACCACCAAAACCCTGCTGTGGTTAAAGGAAAGATCTGAAGAAATTATCTAACCTCTCTGCCAAAGAAAGTCTGGAATGCCTTCTCACTCCACTTAATCTCTGTGTAGCAATTCTAAATGCATTATAGTAAACTCCCTCAGTACAACAGGTGCTAGAGGCATTTGAAAATGTCCCTGCCCTAAGGCTTGAGGCAGTCTGAGATTGAGGAGTGTTACAGGGCTATTCTTCCTCATAACTGAATCGGAATTGCATTTAGATGCCATTATTACAACACTCAGGAAGGAAGTCCAATTTCTTGGCAAAACACTTTTATCACCTCCACCTATACAATTAATATTCAAAGAGAAGTTTTATTCCACACAGCCACCTAAGTTTAGGAAGCACTTAAGGCTGAGTCAGTGGTGAAATGTAAACTCTGTTGTCATTGTGGGGAATTTTGCCATTGACTCCACTGGAACTATACTATTGCCCAAGAGGTAATAAGAGGTGTTACTGTCTCTTAAAGTAACACTGAAAAGCATAGAAGTATCTTCTTGTCTTCTGCATGATTCAGAAGATACTATAATAATAATAATACTATCTCAGACAGCTTCTGAATGAAGCCTGTTATTTCTTGTGGACTCAGGCATCTTCCAAAAGGACTGCCAATCTTGATTATGAAATTGGACAAAGAATCTAGCAAATTCCTGGGAAAATTTTTAAAACAATTAGTTAGCCTTATGGTTAGAACCATGTTCCTCATTTCCAGCCTGCATTAGCACGGCATTAATTTTGAGCACCTTTATCATGAATCATTATTTTCTCTAAAATTATAGTTAGTTACTACCAGAAATTGCCTTTACTACAACAGCCACAGTGTTGATTACAGAAATGATAATGCTATAAATCAGCTAAAAAGTCTCCCCTATAAAAGCCATAGTCTATTCAATGTAATTAAACAGATTATGACCAAGATGCACCCCAACAACAGCAAAACCATTCAATCACTAGAATAAGTGACCAAGAAAGTCATTACCCCCACCATAGCTGGAGAAACAAAGGGCTTTGGGGTTTCATTACAAAAGACAAACATTTATTTTGGACTGACACAAAATGAGAGGTTTTGCTTCATTTGAGACTAATACATTTCTTTGTATCACCTTTTCTCTCTCTGTCTTGGTTCATTTATTAAACAAAACCATATTTTTAATGGAAGAATCAAAGGATTAAGTTTTAAACTAGAAATATTTTGATGTTTCAATTGTTACTTGAAATATTTGATTTTGAGTAGTGTTTTAACAAAATGCTTTTTTCAAAATCTTTGTTTTCCTTCCATGTTTTGTTTTCTCCACTGAACAAAATAAAAAAGATATTTCCTTTCTCCAACCTTCCAGAAACATTTTTTCTTCAGTGAATTTACAATCTGTCAAAATAAAATTATGTCCTCATTTATAGAATAGGTAAAAATAATTCCAAAAGTTGGAGAACAGAATTATTGCCCTTGGTTAGGAGAGACGTTGAATAGCCAAATATAATGGTATTTTTCAGCCTTAAAATTGATAACCTAGGCAAAAAGAATCAGAGAACATTCTTTGAATGCTGGGTATATCAATCATGAATGGAAGATCCTACTTTTTCCACTGCTATCTGTAGAGCATTCAAATTGCACTCACAACCCCTAATAAAAAGACACAGTTGGTGACCCAGTCCAAGTTCCAGGCTGTCAGTACCCACCAGATCATGTCAGTGACATTATGATCATCTTCCTAACAAGTGAAAAATCACTGGGACATAATTCACATAAGGAATTGGTAAAAAAAAAAAAAAACAACCCAAATAAAAATAAACAAACAACCCCCAAAATAAACAAACAAAACCAATCAAAACCACATTAATTTCCTCAGATTAAAAAAAAAGTCACTCAAATGTATTATTTAGATAACTACATCTCATTGATTTAAAAGGGCTTAGCTCTCTTAAATGAGATACCACTGCCTGAATAATTAGATCCCAATGCAGTTTTGAAGATTTGTCCCTTAATCTTCAATATTTTCAGCACAAAACACCCAGAACGATCAACTGTCCTGAGCTATTGAAAAAGGGAATAGAATGAAAAAGTGACGTAATCCCCACTTAAAAATCCGTTTTTCAGAGAATATGATATCATATAACACCAAGCAAGCAAACAGAAGAAAAGAGAGTGAAACATATTTTGTTAGGGTGTTGTTTGCTATTTCCTCATGAAGTCTGCACACAATTGTTACGAGGTCAAAGATCCTGGAGAGAAAAGGAGCTTTGCTGAATTAGCTCTACCAACTGCAGAGCACCATGCACACCGTGAAACATGGTCATAGAAATCAAAGGGGTTTTAAAACCCTGAAGTCACAAGCAGAAGATTTGTATCAACCAATCTGTCCTTGTTACATATTTACAAATGCAGCAATGCTTTAAATGTCCCACACGGAAGTCTGAGGATGATGTCAAAAGAGTGATATTGACACTGGAACCTTGCTGGCCTATACATGGAAGAGATTACAGGTGTCCATGGGAGTGGGACTGGTCTGCCTGTAATTGTTGTCTGTTTACTTTTGGACATCATCAGGGAGTTAAGGTGAACAGTGTCACCACAGAACTTTGACTGTATTTTAGTTCAGAAATAATAGTTCTCTTGAATGATCTCTTGAGGGTACCTGCCTATAATCCCACCAGTCTTGTACCCTCTGAAAGTGCATCACGATCAAAGGTGGAATGAAATTTTTATTGGACTGGCTACAAAGAAGTTAACATTTTCCTTGTGTGTCTATTCAAACGCCTTAGATAGATTTGACATGCTTATTTTCTCATAACATCTATAAATGATAGAAACAATCAGTGCATGCTCTCCTCCATAAATATATAGTCACTTGCAAAACCTGAGATGGCACTTATCCTTCTCACTGCTCTCTGGGAAGTAATTGTTTGGAGAGACTTTTATTGCTAAAATCTAGCAGTGTTTTCTGAAGAAGAAATATGAACTAAGAGACAATCAATGGCAGCCTGGCAATTGATGCTTGGTATAATGGCTAATTACATTACAAAAACACTGCGGTTGCACTGTTTCAGAGAACAAAAACAAAGAGCTCCTTGAACCAGAAGATGCCTTTGCACAGAGGTCTTCACAGCATCCTCCAGACAATGTGGTTCCTGCCTGATAGCAGCCACTCTCAGACACTGCCAGTACATGGGCAACAGCACCATCACAGTGTTGTCCTTCCCATCTTTGGTCTTATAACCAATGTAGGTCTTTTAAAACTGCCTTATGTTGATTATACCGTATTTGTGTACTACCTTCACTCTGCCCTGTTGTTAAGATTTGTATTACACATAATGGTATAGAAGAGCCCAACCACAGAGCAGTTACATTATAAACTTGCAATGGCTGCTTTATAAAAGCCAACCAGTTTATCAAAAGATGATAGGAAGCAGTATAACGACTTCTGGAATAGAGATCACACAGATAAAATATTAAGACTCTAGAGGATTTCGAGAGCAGTTATTAATGTCCTCCTCATGACTCTCAGCATTCACAGTACAGGTCAAGTTTTCAGTTGCTCCCATTTCCATGTGGGCACCAAAGCAAAGAAGAACCTGGTACATTGCATATGAAGCAACTTTAGCAACCTCACCTCTGGGAACAGAATGCACAGGCATGCACGAGTTACCAAAAGATCCTTTGGTTCAAAAATTTTTCCTCGCAGGCACATAGGAATACAGCAGAGAGAAACTCATGTGATGTGGCCTAACCCACTCAAACACAGAAACTCACACACGTGGCAGCCACAGCTCAGCCTGCCCAGAAACCCAGCCCCTGGCTGGCTGTCCCACTGGGAGCAGAGCGCCATGGAAAGTCTTCCCTTGGCAGGGGTGCTCTGCACTTGAACATAGCTTACACCACACCTCCTCACAAAGAGACAGAATTTCTTAGAATGATTCTGAACAGTTTCCCCTCACCTGAGCTTGGCTTTGAATTCCTTTTCCCTTAAGAAAACAAATTTTAAAAATTGACCCAAGCTCCCAGGCACTGATCTTCATAGGCAGTGTATTTTAAAACAACACAGCCGTCTAGCGGTAGTAGTAGCTGCTGCTGCAAAGAAAACACTCTCTGCTGCACACATTTGCTGTCCAACACTTGACACTTCTAGAAAATGGTGAGTTTGATATTTTGCTCTTCCATTTGGGTCTAAATTAAGGCTTTTTGCCTCTAAACCATGTAGACACACTGGACTTGCAAAGCTTATTTGGAAACAACTAGGCCTAAGAGCAAGAAAGTTTCTTACTGAAAACTGGAAACGCAAACATGACGAATGGAGGCAGTCTCTGAGTGAAGATGGGTCACTGAAATACTGCTAATTCCAACTGCCTATTCCTCTTTGCTCAGCATCCCCTCACAGGCAAATGTTCACTGACTCATGTGAGCTCCCTGTCACATCTTCAATCACTTGTGTATGCGCATTTTGGATTACACAGCCCCTAAATATTTCCTGGGATTGTGATCTTCGAATTCACCAGCACCAACAGGAATGAAAAAGAGAACTAACAATTCCTAGCCCATATATTTTCAGCATAAGATAGAAAAAAACACCTAGATTTATGATTTTGATTGTTAAGAAAGCATCTTCTGTACTTCTGGCTCAGGGGACAAGAACAAATCTATATCCAAAGATGGCGATGGCAGAATATGACAAATTATGACAATTAATCATTTTTGCTAGCTAGAACACTTTGAACAAAGCCCTGGGAAATACAGCAGTATCTGACAAACAAGTAGCCAAGCACTGATTTCTGGACAATAGCAACAGACAAATCACCTCATATAAAACAGGAATGCAGCAGCTGGCAGCATGTCTAGAATCTGAAAAAGACACCTCTTTGATTCATAAATGATGCTCTGCATCAGAAGTTTTAAAAAATAAAATACTCTTTATAATACATCTCCCAGCTCTAGAACAGCACTACAGAACAGCACCTGAACTGACCTCTGCCTTTTTGCCTCATTCCTCCCCAGTATTTCTGGCCCCTTAATGGCAGGACAACTCCTTGAGGAGACTCCAGGCCAAAAGAAGGGCAGACAGCTTTTAGTTATCAGTCCTGCTCCTTGTGGATCTGTGTCAACTGCAGATTTTCCAGAAGTGGAAGTGTTATGGGCTTTGCTCTCCAGATGAAGGTGAGCCAGTCATTAGGAAGGTAAGGACAGGCAACTGTGTCAGTAATATGCTGCTATAATGTCATTATAGCAGAACTATTCAGGCCACAGCTTTCCACAACATGGGAAACAGAAGAACAGCCTCTGGAATCTTGCCATCACCAGTAAGCAAATAGGAACAGACATCTGCAACTCACTGAACTTGAATCACATAGCAATTTCTGCATTTTGCTACAGTAGAAATGTGCCTTACAGAAGCTGTAATTTCTCCAATTCAGCACAGGCTCCCAGAAGCTACCTAAGCTGTGTTCATCAAACCAGCTGATAAAATCACTTCAACTCTCAGTAAGAGAGAAGCTGTAAACTCTATGGCAACCAACACCACCACCTACAGAAGTTCTTGACAGGATTTTTTCCTCAGCATGCTCACTACTGTCCATTATAAACCTTTAGAACAGCAGATGGAAGATAAAGAAACCACTAGACTTGGGTTTCCTCTCTACCAGGGGAAGAAAAATCAAACCAGTATCTACAGCTTGAGGTAGAATATTGCACTTCCTCTCCAAGCCACTACCAGCTGAAGCCCTCAGGATAAACAGTCTAAATTTTTTGACAGCTGGTAACTGAGGAAAGACCTACATTTGGAAATTCCTTCATATAACAGCAGCTGAAACCCTGAGTCCCACCATGACCTATAGGTCCTGCTCTTCTAAAACATCTTTGCATTGATGTTACCTATTTCAAGTCTAAACAAGACATTTACACTCTTCTGTTCAATGTTTCTCATAACCAAACTCAGATACACTTCAAGAACAGCTCTGATCTCAGGCTGAGTTTAAAGTTTTCCTAATGTGCTAAAAGTGCACTAAAATCAACTTATGATATCACCAATGGTTAATCTTCAGGGTTGTTAATTTGGAGTTCACAGATCAATTTTTGCATTACTGCAAACGTTCCCATTGCTAAAACATTTAATTTGTCTTGGTTAGCTGAGCATGTAACTTCTGTGTCAGGAAACAAAACTGGGCCAACACAGGTATTTAATGTTCTTTGTATTTATTGCTTTTGTCAATAGGTAAGTAAGTAAAAGAAGCTTTGTAAACAGAGGGAGGACTGATCACGTAGATTAATTGCTTTTTCTATAGAAGACATCTTCCTGACCTGAGATAAAGCAGCATTCAGTTGTAACTGCTATACTACATGTAAATCTGGTGTTAGCTTTCCAGGACAATTAATCACAGCATCGCTTTTAAGACTGATAGCCCATCTGGCTTTTCATTTATCACCTCACTGTATTTTCCTGTTTTTTTCACAAATAGTTCTCAGTTTATTACGTGCTAGCTGCTGTGGGCTGGGTATGCTTATTATACTCACTGAACAGCACATTGCTGTGAATTAGCACTGCTCAGGTCAGGGGAACATTTTGGCATTACTCATTGCCTGAAACAAGAAAGGCGTAACAGTTTTGGAAGGACAAGGTGAAATGCACTGAAACCAGCATTTCTTCCTCCAAATCTAATACCTTGCTCTTTTTTTAATAGCTATTTTGATGATTCTTAGTTTGCAACTACCCAAACTCACTGTCATCATCAAATGCAGGTTTGGGGTTTTTTCCAAAGAAGCTTAGGCTATTAATGAAACCATTACTCTCACCTTATTCTTTATTATTATAGCAGTTTAAAAATACCTTGTTTTTCCGTCAGCTAATACTATTTCATTTTGCTTCAATGCACTTCCACTTTTTCTGCATACAACAACACTTTGTGCATATTTCAATGCACCGTATGGATACAAGTCTTTAGAACTCTTGCCCTTTGCATTCTCATTATTCTTTCAGAGGAATTACATATTTCCTTTTCATGGGATACACTTTAGCATCTCCAGCTCTTGGCACCTTGTCATGCTCTTTCCTCAATAGCTTCCTTAGAACCCCAAACCTGCTTTCTTGAAATCTTTTCCCACTGAACAACCAACCTGCTGCTGTCAGACGCCAATCAATGCCTGGCCCTCAGCCTCACCCTGTCTCCCTGAGGAGTCTCCCTCGGTCTCCTGCTGACGGACCCATTTCCCCAGACCCCAGATCTCAGTGCCGTGTCTTTCGCAGGACACTTTCTGTCACGTCTATCCACTCACTCGGCGGGACAGCTGGCACAGCACTGGGTCCCTGCTGTTTCCGATGCTGACTAAAAGGGGGAGGTGGTGCGGGGGGCGCGATCAGAGGCCCCTGCGCCTACACCCCGGGAGGAGACGGCGGTGACCTTGGCGTGCACCTGCGGCCTGCCGGGCCCCGGGCCCCCGCGGGCGGCCGCCTTGGGGCGGGGGCGGCGTGGCGAGCTTGGCGTGGCGAGCGCGGGGGCGGCGTGGCGAGCTCGGCCCGGCGCCGCTCCGCGCCCCGAGGCGGCGGCAGCTCAGTGCGCAGGCACGGCGCGGGAGCGAGCGGCGCTCGGGGCCGTACATAACCGCGGTGTCTGCGGCCGGCGCGGCGCAGAGCCGAGATGGGGCCGGGCCGGGACGGCCGCAGCTAGCGCCGCCAGCGCGGGGGCTCGCCGGCCGAGGGCAGCGCCGGGAGGGACAGGTAACCGCGGGGCCCCCGCTCGGCAAACTTGGGCTCCTGTGGCCGCCGGCGGGCTCACGGCACGGGGACGGCGCGGAGCATCCCGCGGAAGGCACCGGCCGCCCGGCGGGCACCAGGGCTGCAGCGGAGCCCCGGGCTTCGCCTCCCGGCTCGGGGGACGCGGCTCTCCCCGGGCAGGGTGCTGCCGCGATGCCCCGCCGGGGGTCGGGGAGGGGGCGGCCGGACCGGGCTTTCCGCCGCTCCCGGGACACTGCCGGGCCGGGAGGGTGGCGGGGGCCGAGATCTCGTCGGCGTCCGGGCGCTGCGGAGTTCTTCCGCTCCAGCCGGGAAACGGGAGATGGAGAGCCCCTGGAGGCGGCGAAGCGGGCGGGGCCGCCCCCCCAGGAGCAGAGGATAAGGTGCTGCTCGCACCCCCGTGCAGGGCAGCGGTGCAGAAGTGGCTCCCGGAGGCAGCCGGGAGTCCCGGCTATCCTCGCCAGCGGCAGCAGGTGCCCGGCAGCGCCGCAGCCCCGAGCGAGGGCAGGGCACCGGCACGGGCAGAGCGCTGCTCGGCCCAGCCGCCGGCCCGGGAAGCGCTGGGAGCTCGGGAGGGATGCATCAGAAAGGCCACCTTGGAAACTGTTGTAAAGGGCAGGCTGTTTGTGCCAGTGTTCCCCCTTCTCAAGGAACGCTCTCTGTACGTTAGGACTGCAAACATGGCTCTTTGAACAGAAGGGTCAAAGTATGTAAGTCTGAAGAAGGGGGAGGGCGACTTCACCTGTGCCAACCATCAGCATTCGTGGCTTACATTCGGTGGCAGTGTGGTGTCACAGAGCAATGACACATCTTTATTTCCTTTTGTGCTGCTTTTTAAATGACGATTCCTTACTTTTTTTTTTTTTTTTTTTTAATGTGTTCAACCCTGGCTCAAGAAAGCAAAGTATTTGGAAAATTTATGGGGTAATTTTTCATGGAGCTTGTTCTTCTTTTAATCTGTCTGTTCACCAGTCCAATCACATCTCCCCAGATCAGCAGAGGATAGTAAAGCTCAAAGTAAACAGGACAGCTTTTGCCATGGAAACAAAAGTTGCTAGGGGATAGATTGCTACTACGCATTGGTGTTCTCTGTAGCTGTGATCCTACATCCCGCATTTTCCTAAGCACCTTGGGTTTAGGCACCAAAAAACGTAATGATCAAGCCTCTTCTTTCAGCCTGGGTGCATGTTTTCAGATAGTGCATAACACAGATTTGGGTAACAGCGACTCTCTTTTTAGCAAAAGTTTCCCAACATTTCAGTGTTTAGTTTCTCAGCCCTGAAGGCGAGACATGCAAATACACATCAACACTCAAGAGATCATAGCTACTGCAGTATTTATTCATCCAATGTAAATTGATGCTGTGACACACGTTTCCCTCTTCCTTGTGGAGAGCTGTTTTCTCTCTGACTGTTTCAGTTCCCGTGTCCTATCTGTAAGTAGCAAGAACATTACATTTACATTGTAGCTGAGAGAAGAGACCATTTTAGCCCAGATTACCAGGCTGCTTCATAGAGGGCTGGGGAGCTGTTTTCTCTTCTCCTAAGGGGCAAGATATTTTCCAAAAGATAGGAGATTATGTATAAGTGAAAGAGTCTGACCATGAAGAAAATGTTCAGTAGAATTAATATTATGCCGTGCATGAAAAGAATTAATGATTCTGGCAGTCCTTTTTCTTTTTTTCCCTTCCATTTTTAAAGGTCATACTACTTGATGCTATCACAACTCTTTCAAGCATAAGATCATTCTTTTGTTTTCTATTTCACCTCCCAGCTTTTATTTATCATTTTGTTCATATATGTGACCAAAACCACCTATTAGCCTTTTAGATTGCTAAAGAAAAATAATCTGAGTGTCATGTAAGTGATTCCAAGCTGTGTGGTCCTCACAGGCAGTTCTTCATCAAGCTGTTAGAAACACTTCATCCTCGGGATTTTTTGCTTGGCTAAACCTACAGACAGTGCAAGGAATGCAAGATCATGTTTAAAAAGGTTTCTGTCCTGTCACGTTGGGTTTTCTTAAATTAATCACAATTAAAGTTGCTGGTTCAGACTCAGTAATGTGCTTCACTTCCCTTCTGAATGCCCCTGGTGGCCGCTGGAGTAAAACAAGCAAGCTGTGGCAGGCCACATTATCTGGTCATGTTAATTTTGGTTCTTCCCTGGGTTGCCCTTATGGAGTCACTTACACCTGGGGAAAATATCTACCATTCTGCTCATTATATGATGCTAAATTTGCTTACCTGAATGATTTAAGTTAGCCAGAAGTTAAGCATAATTTCTTAAGACGGCAGGTTTGACATGAGAATAAAGATCTAAGTAATGTCCAAGAGAGTGAGTCTGTGCAGAACTTTAGCTGACCTCTTTATTCTATTTCTGATGTGTGAGATGGAATCTTTGCTTAACCAAAAGATGGGTTGAGGGGTAGGGCTGTAAAGTGTTGTTATCGTTGAGGTGTAGGCGGTGTGACCCTGCATGAGAGAGCTGTGGTAAACTACACCATTTTTTCCTCTTCTCCTTTCCCCCTAAGGCATGTTTATGGTGTGGGCAGAGCTCTGGTTTTATGAGAACTCCTCAGGGCTTGTGCTGTTCAAGATGGCAGCTAGCTGTCGAACAAATGCTGGCAGTGAGAAAAGGGGACTTCTTGTCCTCTCTTTTTGGGTAGGAAATAAACAGTTTTCCTGAGAAAAACAAAAAGAGCCTCCAAAAGTAGAATAACTTGAAGCTTTTCCCCACAACAGTCCAGTTTATATACTTATATACATACCACTTTTTTTTTTGTTGTTGTTTTGTACCTCAGGAAATGATAGTGTTCAAAACTTCACAGCATGGTAAAAAAGCAGAACAAACTGTCCTGGTTTTTACTGGGATAGAGTTTTTTCTCAGTAGCCATTACAGTGCTGTGTTTGGGATTCAGTATAAGAACAGCATTGATAACACACTGATGTTTTGGTTGTTGCTTCATGCTTGCCCTAAGCCAAGGACCTTCTCAGTGTCTCCTGCCAGTGAGGAGCTGCACAAAAAGCTGGGAGGAAGCACAGCTAGGACAGCTGAAGCTAGCTAAAGGGGTATTCCACACCAAAGAACATTATGCCCAGTAGAGAAACTGTGGGACTTACTAGGAAAGGGACAATGGCAGTTCAGGGACAAGGTTTGGCATTAGTCAGGGTGGTGAGCAACTGTATTGTGCATCACTTCTTTTTCTTGGGTTTTACCTCTCCTTTTTTAAATTTAGTATTAGTAGTATTATATTTTACTTTCTTTCAATGATTAAACTGTTCTTGTTTCAACCTACAAGCTTTACTTTTGATTCTCCTTCCTATTCTACCATGATGGAGGGGTAGAGGTTAGAGATGAGCGAGTGGCTGCAAGATGCTTAGCTGCCAGTTGAGCTTAAACCATGACACAAATGAATGTTTTTCAGTATATTAACTGTAGCTGGAAACATCAGTGTAAGCTTTGTGCAACTTGACACAGGGTGGCCCCAGGGCCAGGCTCTCCCTGTTCGCCTGGTGAGCAGCTGGTGCTGCCCAGGAGTTTCCTGCTGTCTCAAGGTCTGTGTCAACTCTGCCTGTTTTTCCCACCTTTCCTTGGAAGGCCAGCACCTTGAGCACGCTCTGATGGACACTGGTCCTGTATTATCAGCAGAGAGCAAGCCCATACACAGAGTTGGAGAGCACTTCTTTAATTTCCTAAAGCTTTGCAGTGGCTGAGGTGGAAAAGGGAAACTTGCGGGGGGTACAGAAGCAGTTTGGGGTTCAAAACAGGGGCTCCTGACAGAAGCTGCGCTTGGCACTACCCTTGTTGCTCTGTGAAGCTCAGTCTCCAGCAATGCTCCCTCTGGCCCTTGGCAGGTCCCCCAGCAGCACGTGAGCTGCCTTCTCCACTGGGTCATGACTTCTGTGAGAACCTTGAAACCTCATCACCATGTTGTAAGAGAGATATTAGCAACTATAAGATGTTGAGATCATGAAATCCCCAACTAAATGCATATTAGATATGCAAAATAAATAAAACCTCAAGATAATGGGTTTCTGTAAAGAGGAAAAAGCAAATCCCTCTTTGTTCCTGAGCCAAGAACACAAACATTCCCTGAGGCTGGAAGTTCACTGTTTATACCAGCACTGATTTCTAGCAGAGCCAGCCAAAAGATTCAGTCAGACCATTGCTATTCCCCACCAATATTTTCTGGATTCACCTTAATTTGAATGCTCGCATACTCAGGTATTTCATACTCAGCAAGATCACCCATTCCCAAAGGGCAAAGGTCTGTAGGGCTGCAAAATTGGGAGGTCCCAGCTGTCATGAGCACATAAAAACCTCCCTCCCTCTAAGTGAAACTGCTGTGGAAATCTGACGTACTACTTGAAGCTGATATAAACTGAGCCATGACTTTCAGGTGCAAGTTCTGATTAACAGTTGCCTTTGGACTAAGCCTTTTTGAACTTCTTTAAAGAGAAGCCAATGAGCCTAAGTAACATTGAGCTAATGCTCAAGTTGTTTTTAGGGGCTAGTATTATTTCAATGAATTCAGTAGCATCACACCCATGCAAACAAGTTCAGGCCTTAGACTTGTATAGTTAAATATGGATTTTGTGTGTTAGGAGAACTTTCATGAAATGGAAAGAGTAAGAAACTTTGTTGGTAGTTTTCATAGCAGGCAAAATTCTGATTTTATTAAAGTCAACAGGAGCTTGGGCATCAACTTCTCCAAGAGAGCAGTACTTGTCTGTAAGCTTAGTATTTCCATTTCAGTCTCACTGAGCAAATTGATGCTGTTATGGCATTCCATTTTTAATTTTTTTTTAACTATCCCTATTAAAGAACAGGTTATATACTCTTTTAATCTGTCCAGGATTTATTTGGCTCTGTTTCCCATGGCCATGAATGGCATATCAATGCTTAGTCCTGCACTTCAAAAACTCAGGAAAAAACATTTTAAAAAACCTTTCTTACCCAGAAGTTTGGAAAGTTGCTAAGGTGGCAAACTCTAGTTAACTGACAGAGACTGTCTGGAAGAGAGGCAGCGTGAGCCCTTGAGGGATGCTGGGTTTTGTTACCTGGCATATCCTGCTTTTTTCAGTCTCCATGGAAACACAGTGGCACACTAGTGTGAAAGATGGGGAGTGAGCACCCTGCGTATGGGAGGGAATGTTCCCTGCAGCACCTCTGGGCTATGCTGTGCCAAGTCTCTGAGTTCCTTGGGTTTGCTTGAGCTGAGTCACTGCATGCAGCTGTACCCAGCTCATTTCTTGGTTTGGAAAAAATTGAAAGAAAGGTCTCTCCTGGGCTGTTATTTTCATCACATCTGGAGAGCTTGCAGCCATCTTTGCTGCCCCACCACACCGATAATGATCTGCTTTGCGTGGAACCTCTCGTTGCAGGTAGGAAGGATGAGCTCCTATGCTGACATCTGCGGGTCCAAGCACGCGCAGGGCAGCACTGAAGGAGGGTACCAACGCTACGGAGTTCGGTCCTACCTGCATCAGTTTTATGAGGATTGCACAGCTTCAATTTGGGAGTATGAGGATGATTTTCAGATCCAGAGATCGCCGAGCAGGTGGAGCTCTGTATTCTGGAAGGTACTGCCTGTTGCTTTTTACTGGAGAGGGAGATTCCCATTTCAAGACTTTCCCTGTGTAACTGCTGATATTACATATTCATCCAGAAAGGCCTTTTGTTGCTCAGTTTTGCCTGAGGTGGCCAAATAACTATGTCTGAAAGCAGAATGCTCTTACCAAAATATGTCAGCTCCCTGGGGTCTTTGGATCATCTAGTTTCTCTGTTCCAATGTCCCTGAAACACCAAAGTCTTGTCTGGAAACCCCACACACATCTTGAAAGTGTAGTTTACCTCTGCTCTGCACCCACAGAAGTCCTGCCAGATTGTTGGGAACAGGACTGGTGGGTTAAGAGCAGAGTGTGACCTGGGGATCAAGAAAACCAAAAGGTCTCTATTAAGGTCGGGGAATTTGACAGAACTGGAGAAGAGCAGAGGTTGGGTGGGGCTCGTGAGGCCATCCAAACCCTACCCCCTGATGATCCCTACTTCCAGAACATTCAGGGTGAACCAAATTTTGTACTTATACTTGAAATATGTCATAAACTCTCTGTTCATATGGCAATAGCAAATCCTTCTAATCCGTCCCAAGGAAGGACATCTCATGAAGTAAAAGCAAGTGGTGGATATGACAGACTTCAGCAGGGACTGAAGCTGGGGCTAACCACCAGCTAAAGCTAAAGGAATAATCAGTTACACAGCACTGGGGTTAAACTGTGGTCCTCTCTCTGATGGGGCCTTTCAACATGAAATGCTATTTAGAGATAGCAATCCATATTCCATTGTTTCCAGAAATGTCAATGCTTAATTATATAAATATGAGTTGTAAAAATACAGTTTTTCCACTAGTTCTAGTAGGGCCTCATATATCCATCCTAAAAGAAAAATACCTGCCTTCTCCTAGCAAGGAGAACTGTATCTGCAAGACACAGTGAAAGATAAATGCCTCCTAGGAGCATTTCCCAACTGAAAACTGGAAAGGGAAATGGAAAAACTGGAAATTAACTGGGGGTTTGTTTGTTTCTTTGTTTGTTTTCCAGGTCGGACTCATCTCTGGGACGGCTTTTATGCTGATAGGTGTAGCTGTTCTTGTAGTGGGTTTTCTTGTGCCACCGAAAATCGAAGCCCTTGGGAAGGATGATTTTGTTGTTGTGGATACCCGTGCTGTTCAGTTCAATGGGTCCCTTGATATATGCAAGCTGGCAGGAGCAATCTTGTTCTGTGTTGGAGGGTCCACCGTGGCAGCGTGTCTGCTGATGTCTGCTTTTGCTAAAAGTTACTCCAAAGAAGAGAAGTACCTCCAGCAAAGATTTAAAGAGAGAATAGCTGATATAAAAGCCCATGCAAACCCAGTCACTAAAGCGCCAGCACCAGGAGAATCAAAGATACCTGTCACTTTGTCCAGAGTTCAAAATGTCCAGCCTTCATCTGAAACCTGACCCTTCCCTTAGGTTTTGTTTCTCTTGTAGATCACTTTAACTGGAAAATATCAGCCCTTGTTGGCATCTGTGCTAGTCAAGTAAAACATCGAGTGCTCTGCTATATAAACATGCAGCTAATGGGGCAGCTGCTCTGGTAAAAAATTAGGATTGGGAAAAAGGAAATTATGTGATTAGACCTGTGGCTAATATATTCAGTACATTTGAACCTTTTAATCTGTGTGGGTACAATAAGTTCTTGCAGCAGTTATTAGATGTTTATCTTATCAGATTGCATCCCTGGGAAACCTAGAGTGCACTTATGACAGCTGTACCAGGAACACTCTACATCCCACTATTTAAAGTTTAGATGCAGTTGCTATTTTTTAAATTCCATTACTTTGTTTAAATTTTTTTTTGCCTTTAAAATACTGTTTAGTCTTACATGTCCCACCTGGTTCTGCTGTCTGGGAAGCCAAGATTCTGCCCTTGTAATTTGCACTTGTCCTCCTGTCACATGCTACAGTCTGTATCAAAGTAATACTTCACAGGTAAAACATACATGTCAGTGAGAGCCCTTAATTTGATCCTGGCACAGGTCACTTCCCAGCAATGTTACTTTCTGGGAAAGGCAAGTTATACTTGATCCTGAGTTACAACTATACCTGTGCTAAAGTGCCACTTTTGTCTTAGTCATTGCCATGTTAGCAAAAACTACAAATAAAGATAAGGAATTCCTGTGGGAGGAGGAACATCATACTTGTGTGTCTTTGCTTCGATATTGTTTCTTTCATTATATCGTATTATGTTGAGGCTAATACAAAATGTTTTAGTTTTGTCTGGGTGAGGATGCATAAATGTGGTTTGACATGCCCAGGTCCTGTATTCTGTCAGTACATCAATGCCATGTTAGTTGGTCTCAACGTACGTATCTAAAGACATTTTGAAATGCTGTTTATATTTTTATAGAGAATAGAAAAAGTTATGCTTAACCAGATACATTTGTGTAAATGCTTACCTAAAAACTTGTCCTTTCATGGGAGACCCCTAATTATTTTCTCACCCAGGGCAATTATTTCACTGTCTTAATCTATGGATTTAAATTAAACTGTATAAAGAAAGATGTGACATTTGTACTCTGACAATATGTGCCACCTTATAGTTCTGTCTATTTTTTGAATGGATTGAATAAAATTCTAGGCGTGAGCCAGCCATGGTTTTTGTGAAAAGTTTCTTTCTGGTCAAAAACATTTAAGAGCTCTGCTTGAAGGAGAAATCTGCAGTTGAAACTCACTGGTGTCTTAATGCAGTCTATTTTCATCTTACAGCAGTGAGGAAGCCACTTTGGTGCTGAATCAAAAAGATTCTGCCACAATAATGGCAGGTTTGTGGTAAGAGCTGTGCTCTTTCCCTTGTTCGTAAAACATTTTGTGGTCTGTGACACTCGGTTCATACTTACAACATCAGTAAACCAGATCATACGTGTTTGGAAGCTTCAGCTGGATCTGCAATAATTATCATGGCTGACAACATCACGGGAAGTAAAATTTTCTTCTGCAAAGAAAGTTCCCCTCTTGGCAGAGTCCAAGCATTAGCTCTGAAAAGATAAACATTCAAGAGCTCGTCACATGCACACGGTCACAGAGAAGGGAAGAAAGTAGAGGTAAAGGCATCTGGCAATTCCCTGGCACCCTTATATTAGAAATACAAAGGCACATTACACCTCATACTTCAGAGTCTCAGGGGAGAAATAGATGAAGCTGTGCTAAAGAGGAAAAGTCCCAAAGGCTGGTAAGGTGAGAAGCTGTGTATTTATAAAGAAAGCCATCAAGAACAGGGGTGAGGGGTACTGATTACTCACAAGGCACATGGAGAGGCTGTCACTGCTGCTGCTTGTTAGCTATTCCAGGTGGGGAGGGTCCTCAGCGTTTCCTGTCCAGGTTGCAAGGAGTGCTGTTTACTGCCATTGACTTTCACTGCTGTTGGGCTATCAGTGTGTGGGCAGCAGAGTCAAGCTGTCCTGGCCTTTTCAACTGAGACTTTTTAATTGTGCATGGAGGAAATGTGACATTTTAAGTTTTACAGTGAAGTTCACAGAAGGAGATGAGAGCAAGGGCTCCTGTAGCTATTACTGAGTCCCTTCTCTACACCTGTGGTTTTTTAACACTGTATTGGAAGTTTGACTGAAAATCCAGCTGGGAAAGCAAGCAGAGATTGGGCTGCTTCCCCCAAACTGGCTATATGGGTATACAGTTGTCTTTAAAACACACCCCACCACGCATGCAAGTGTCACTAAATTTTCATCCAGAGGACAACTGACCCAACAGGTAATTGATAGAGCGGATCCAAACATCAGGTGTTCAGTCACATTGCACAGGACTGAACATGCTTTGACAGTACAAAAGCAGACGAGTCATGGCATGGCACTACCCAGGTGCTAGGGGAAAAGAAATGACCTTGAGGATTTTACTGAAGCTTGCTGGGATAGGAAGTGCACTTGGGATTTAGCAGCAGCAGCAAAGCTGATAATGTTGTCATGGCTAACGTTGCCACACACGTTTCATCTCATTAAACCCTTGTTTCAGTTGCTTGGAGCTTTTTCGGAACTGAGACCTCCAGAGGCTGCAATCCTTCACAGCAGAGAATCAGTGCCACACACAGCTTTTGTGGAAATATTGAGCAGAAAATTGCTCTGTTACTATTAAGAAGCTACATGCTGGAAAGATTAAGACATGTCAGGAACATTTTTAAGATCCATTTTCTTGTAATGTTCTAACACCTTCACCCTTTGGTGCAGGAGCTGAAGCATCAGCAAAAGGCAGTGGAAATGTACTGTGTGCTGTTCTTATGGAAAATGCCTGTGCTATGGCCTCCAGCTGGGGAGCAGCAAGAGGCAGTCATGCTCCCTGGGAAACTTCTAGTGAGGTTGAGGGCAATCTGTCCCTGCACATATCATTTCTCTACCATGTAACTTATTCACTTTTCCCATCCCCAGTAAATTGCAGCACACACTCAACTATGGGACTGCCTGGGACTTCCCCTCCAAGCACTGACTGCCATCAACTTTCCAGTGGACAAATTAATGGACACCCCAGTGCAAATAAAATACGGCTTAAGCAGCCAAGCTCTTCTTTTTTCAACCCTTGGACCTCCCTGCTCCAGAGGTTTCTTTCAATTTCTTCATGCTCACCTTATTTTTTGCCCCTCGTCTAGCCTCATTTGACTTGAAATTACAGTGCAACCCCTCCCAGCCCAACACTATTTTCTCTGCAACTGTAGTGAAAAATCACAATTTTCATCTGAGTGGTAATCACTGGCTTCATTTTGGTTAATACATGCTCTCCCGAAGGTTAGCTCTGCTTCCCCAGCACACTGTGCAGAAAAGGCTTCTGTTATCATCTGTTCTGTCCTCCACTCTCCAGGCTGTCTTGACCCCTTTATTTTCCATTTTTTCCTAGTGCATGGTGAATCACAGGCAAAAGGCGGAGACAGAAACATTCCTCCTCTTGAGCTGCCTGTAAGCAGATTTAATTCCCAGTTTCAGCTACAGCCTCAGCCTGCCATTTCCAAGTATGAGATTTTTAATCATGCACAAGTACAAGCAAACAGCTCTCTTCATGAAAGCAGCAGCAGCAGAATGGGGAGGCTGCAGAGAGAGAGGTTTGGTGAGGCGGAGCAGCAGCACAACCTGCACACCAGGGAGGCCACTCAGCCCCTGAGGACATGAAATGCAAAGGAGAAAGCAAAAGACTGCAAGTCCCTTAGCAGAATGCACTTTCCCAGCAGTTTTCTAAAAAGGTGTAAGAATGGAACAATTTTGGTTAAAAAAAAGGAATTAGCACTTGGGATTATTCAGCACTGACCAGTCATCCCACCATTACACAGCAGGCTGCCCTCTCAGCTCACTGAGTGTCAGGGGTAGAGAGACAATAACATACAAGCTGCCTGAGCAGGCTGTGGAGGCACAGCCTCACCCCTTCCCTGTCCTACCCCTCACAAAGCTGAAGGAAGCAACATCTCTACAGAGCATTAGCCTGCACCAGTCATCTGGGGCTAACGCCCACGCACCTCTTAGAGAAACAGCATCTGAGTTTTGCCAGTTCATCCCCATGGGACAGTTTGTCCCAGAGGAACATCACTGTAAATGGGAAGACCCACCTAGTCTCCTCCTATTTCCGATATTTAGAGACAGTGTGTGATTCTTCTGGAGCCTTCTGTCTCTGGGCAAACAATCCATCCACCCCCTCATTTTTCTTCAGTTCTTACCTGGACGTGTGGCAGACCACACAGTGTGCATTTCCTGCATCAGTTCACTTGATGCACATTAAGCAGGCCAAAGCTCAGTTTTGCTGTCAGATAATTTACAGAGGTATTGGGATGAAAATAATCTCTGCATATTGACAGTAGGTGAGGCAAATACTTCTAACAGCCCTTAAGAGAAAAGAGCCAGCATCAAATAACATTTTTATTGGTTTTTTCCTAATTATTTACAGCTGATTTTTGAAGGCACCCTTTTGTTCCATAATTTACCATCCGTGAACTTTTGCAAAAATAGATAGGAGATCAGTTTTAAACAATGCTAATAAACTAGTCAATTTAACAATTTATGTTATGCTGTTCCAGCAATTTCAGCCTAAAAACTTATGGCAGTCAAGGCTTCAGGCCATTTCCTGGCTAAAGGCATCCTCCAGCCTGAGGCTAAAAGGATGTGTTGGTGTTGGTGTTTTTCAGGGGACAAGAGGCCTTTCTGGAATGTCACTATTTCCTGCCTCTGGTCACCTAATGCCTTGAGCATCCGCTGCCCTTCCCCTCCCTGCCTCCTCCAAGAACCCTGAGCCCTGACAATTCCTTCCTAAACCTCCTCAGCAGCAGGGGTGAGGTGAGAGGGACCCCTGCCACACACATGTCTTGGAGGGGGTGCAAAATGTGCCTGCCTGAAGTGGCAGCACGGGGGAGGCAGGGCTGCAGCATGGGCAGGAGCGAGATGAAGGTGGAGAGAGGTGAGAGGGAAGGAATCCCCAGGGGAGAACTGGTGAAATACAGCATTTCAAGCATCAGTGTGGTCATCTGCCAACGAATATCAGAAGAGACAATCAGTGAATATTGAAAGCATAGAAAAACTTGCTGCAGGACCAAAACCTGTGACCAAAACATTATAAGTACAGTGGCTAAAATCTTCATGGAAGTAGTCATTTAAACAACCCAAATCAACTTTTGACATTAATATTCTGGCCCTCACAGATGACTAGACAAGCATGAGGACCTTATTGTTGGACAAGTGCATTACCTCTAGTATGAGGACACATTATTCCCTTTAGTGTACTACGATAAAGAAATTTCTTCAGATAGCTCTTGCTCAGAACGGGTTCAGCTCTCAGATGACCCCTTGCAAAAGCACTTCTCCTGAAACTGGAGCAAGTTTGTGCCAAGACAAAAATCCTCACTTCAAAGACTGCTGAACAGAGCCACTATCTCCAAGGAGCATGAATCAGAGTGCCCCAGTATCCCCCACATCCAGGCTGACTGGGTCTCTGGCTCCCTCCTTTGTAAGGTTACAAATGAGTGGGTTCATCTGCACCTCCCCTTGCATAGCAGAGGTGACTGAGCAGGCCCTGGGCAAGGCACACCATCAATGCAAAGCAGAGCAGAGGCAGTCACTGAGACCCAGGACAGCCACAGGAGTCAGTGAAAGCTTTTAGCTCTGGCCTGTAGCTCAGCTTTTAGGGCAGAGGCAGCTCCAGCGCTCTTCCAAAATTCACCACAACAGCCATGTGAACTCCCATGTGCCCTGAGAACCAAGGTCTCAGTTTTCCCTGGAGGGAGACATCACCATCTCATGCCATGGGAGGAGTAGTAGGAGCTTGGTCCCTTGCAGTGAACACCAGTTAAAGGGAGATGATTGCAGCACTTGCAGCCAGCCCCTCTTTAGCTTAAAATCACAACAGAATGGATGGCAAAGAACTTGCACTGATCTCCAGGTCATCACGTAACTGGAAAGTGGTAAATTGAGTTCGTTGGTTTAAACGTGTCTTGTGTTTAACCATAGGTCTACATGAGATGTAGACAAATCTTTGCCCTGACACAGAGCATTGCCTGGGTCCTCTGCTCTTCCTCTGCCTCTCCAGCAGCAGTGAGTGCCCTCTGAGGAGCACCTCAGCCTTGCTCTCTGAACTAAACTGCTCTCTTTTGAGGCACCATACATGTTTAGACTAAGGTATGACAGGAAAACATTCTCCAGATCACACAGTTCACCTCCCTGAGCCACTGGCATAAACCTTGAAGACCTCAGCTCAAAAGTAGCTCCAGACCTGAGAGCCAGATTATTTTGCCTTTGCAGATGCATTCATGACATCCATGTTGAGAAGGCTCTGGCCTCTAGTTGTCTGGTGTGCTGCCAAGTCTCCTCATGCAGGCTGTCTGCGAGCCAGCCAGCAAGCAGCCCATTTCGGTTTTGGAGACAAAATTTCAGGAGGAAACTCTCTGGGATGAGTGTCTCCTCCGAAGGGAAAAGGGCCTCGCCTTTTCCTCCACCAATAAGACAAGTGGATCACAACAAGTGACAGTGGAAAAAAACCCAAACTGTTTATTAACACCAAACCAAAACAGGGTAGAATAGGGGAAACCCCCCCCCCCCTCAGAATACAACAAATTCCCAGAGAGGGAGCAGACACGGGCTCGGCCCAGCCGGGCCCACTCCACAGGCTCCCCAGACTGGCGAGGAGGAAAGGGAGGCAGTGAGGCAAGGGGAAGGGAAGGGAAAAAAAACCCAAGAAAAAACCAACAACCTTTTCCCAGCTAGCAGGAACACAAAAGAAACCCAAAGAGCAGCACAGCGCTCCCAGCGCTCCCTCCCGAGTCCCGCCGAGCCCCAGAGCCCCGAGCCGCCCCCGGGCCCAGCTTAAAGAAACAGCGTCCTTGGGCATGGAGCAGATGGTAAAGGAATAAAGCGGTCTCATAACATCACCCCAGGACAGGCTGGCTGTTCCCATCTTCTCAAGCAGGAGTCCCAAAGACTCACACCACTTTACCTCTTCCCAAGCAGACTGAGTTCCCAGCCACTGGGACACTCACAGTGCGGGAGAATCTTACTCAGCTAGAGAGGAAAGAGGAACTGGGAGTTAATTTCTTAAGGACGAATATCTATAAGAATAATCTCATTTTAAAGAAAAACATCATTTGCTTAAAAATAAATGGTGTAACACTGGGGGCAGGTTTCAGCATTTTGACAGGAATTGTCTTACCAGGTGTTGCATTTAAATTGGAATAGCATTTCTAGCAATGCTTTTTCATTCTACCATGTTGAACAGCTTTGCAGAAAGAAGAAACATAAATGGTTTAATATTTAAAAGCTTAAAATCTGAACAGGATATTTTAGTTTTTGATAGAGATAGGATGAGAAAGAAGAAAGAAAGAAAGAATGGCCCTAAACTAAGAATTGAAAGCAATGCAGTGAGTTTTAAGAAATGTACTTTCCTTTAGATCCTTTTGTTCATTGTCTCAACATGGTACTCCACTATGGGGAAGGAGTCATGTTATTCCGAAAGGTGAGTACAAACTGCTCTTTTCTGCCAAGCAGGGGGGCCTTGATGGCCTGGAGAAAGGGGCTGGCAGAAACCCCCTGCAACTCAACCAGGGCAAGAACCAAGTACTGACTCAGGTGTTCCAAACTGGTTTAAACACAGAAGAGCAAAGAAAACAAACTCTCTGTGAATAAAACTGACCAAACCCAGAAAGGGTTGAAATATACCCCAAAACTTGATTAAAACCAAACGAGGTCAGATGTTGGTACCAAAAATAGTAAAAGAGATAAAGAGAAGGAAGGAAGGAAGGAAGGAAGGAAGGAAGGAAGGAAGGAAGGAAGGAAGGAAGGAAGGAAGGAAGGAAGGAAGGAAGGAAGGAAGGAAGGAAGGAAGGAAGGAAGGAAGGAAACAACAGGTGTGCATGGGGGGTGACAGGGAGAGAGTGACATGGATTAGGTAAAAACATATCACCCTCCCAAGGGTCTCAATGATGTCTCATTGCTCCCTCCATCTGGTCTTCTTGGTGGTGAGGCTCCCCCACCTCCCACTGCCAAAAAGTAGACTCCAATGGATTAATACATGCTTGGGCCAGGTGGGAACGCCCATGTGCCTCCCCTGGGGTGGGCAGGTTTGACACTGTCCCTTGCAACACTGTGGCTCTATTGCATCAGGTTGTTGTGCCCTGGTGCAGGGTTTGGGGACGCCTTTGAGGGGGCCTTTGATGGGCCATGAAACCCCTGCTGCTGCCCTTCATGTGCAGCTTTTCCTGGGGTGAAGAGGCCTCACAGCTGAGCTCCTCTGCAGAGCAGAGGATGGGTGTTCTCTGCCTCTGACCAGAGGCTTTTTCTCTGCACACCCAAAACCTCTCCTCCCCCCACCCTTTGGTTCGAGGGTCTGTGGGAGCCTGGGAGCTGATAGCCCTGGGGTCTCCACCCCAAAGGTGCTAAACTTGATCCCTCTGTGAAAGTATTCTTTTCTCCTCAGACCTGAGTTTACTTTATTTTATCTCCATCAACACCAGGTCCAGGGCCTTAGTCAGGGCGTGGCAGTCTTCTCTGTAGATTTTATACAGTTTTTCTATAATAGGCAGAAGTCCTTCGTGAAGATGTTTAAGCCATAAATTATAACATTTCAGTCTCCCACACCAGGGAGGGACAAGCCCCTGCAGCAGTAGATGCTGAGGCACAGCCAGCTCTGAAGCAAACACCTGAGTCATGGAGGAGCCCAGGATGAGCCCCAGTTTGAAGGTGTCAAAGCACCCTTGGGGCAAAGGTGGCTGACGGAACCCTGGGCTGCAGTAGCCAAAGCCTTGGCAGCAGGTAGAGGAACGTGACCCTTCCCCTCATCTACATCCAGCTCTGGGCTCCCCATGCAAGACAGATACTAGAGAGAAGTCCTGTGGCAGTGCCTTCCTCAGCTCCACCCCAGTGCCCACTGGAAGGTGGGTGAGTGGGAGCCAACAGCCACCAGAGACAGCAGGAGGCACGGAGCAGTGCTGGCACGAGGCATGGACTCTGTGATTTCCATACGCAGAGCCTGGCCAGGGAGCAGGCAGCCTGCCAGCAGGGAGGGATGGGGGCACCTCCATGTCCTAGATCCCTTGGTCTGGGCTGGTGGAGGGCCTGGCAGAGATGCAAGGGGCTGCCTTTCACCCTGCTCAGGCTGTGCCTTCAGAATGTGCAGCTAGTGGGGTGAGCTGATGTAGAAGGGGTGAGGGAGGGAGGAAGGGTCCTGCAGTGTCTCTGAAGACATTGCATAGAGGGTGGGGAGCCACCAGGAACACCAACATATCCATGCTGGTAGTGGTGGGAGGAAAAACCTGCCTTGCAGGGCAGAGAGCTCGGGAGGGCAGAGGGACCCAATTCTGCCACACTCAGGTGCCAGGTGGAGGCTCATCCATGGCTTTCTAAGCACAGCCTGGCTCTTGCAGGACAGTCCCAAGCAAGGACCTCCGACAGCCCCATCTGGCAATGGTGGGGGATTTTGCTGCTCACCAGGTTAATACTAAAGACCTTTCAATATTCTGGTAATATGTGTTGCGCTATAGACTTGTACTTTCTTTCTTGAATTTTCCATATCCTGTCCACTTCCTTACAGCCCCCATAGCTTTCAGTACCTCCCAGGCCATTATTTCCTTTTTACGTCAGTGTTTCAAAAATTTTGAGTTTGGTTCAGCAAAGCACCGAAGTGTAAACACAACGTAAAAAAATAGGCCACCCTTTTAATGAGGTTATTACTAGATTTTGATATATTTTCTTGTGTAATTACAGCAAATTTCAGCTATAACCAATAATATTTTCCCCATCACTAACATTATAAGAAGATTAAACTGTTAATATGCACATGATTTATGTGTGCAGTGTGTGAGCACACAGCAAATGCCTTCAGTTACAGTGTTAACAAACATCCATAAGTTGATGGGTACAAATGTGAACACACAATAATCTACAGAGAGCAGATGGCTTCACTGTCTATGGACCTGTCCACAGCACTTCTTTTGATTAAAAGTTGGATTGAAGGCTGTCAGCCACCCAAAACAAAACATCCTCAAGTGCTCATTCTGATTGCAGCTACTTCAATGAACACACCCTTCCTGGAGACACTTCATTTGGTACTTACATTTATTACTAATGGTTGTTTTAATCTACATTTGGGATAATCAGTCAAAATACCCAAGCAACAATCCTTTCCCTGTATTTTCAAGTGATCAGAATACCCACTCTTTCATTCTTCTGCACACAGGTTTATTTCACTGTACTTTAGTTGATACTGAGTGGGGATCATATTTTCCTCATTTTCACCCATTTGTTTCCTCAAACTAACTTTATTTTGGCTCTGATGTCAAGGCACCGAAGCATTAGTTAAAATTCAGTGAAAGCTGCAGTCCTATGGCATTTAAGCCTATGCTTTAATGCTTTGCTGAATTAGGAATCTCAGCAGGGAGACACGTAGAAGTTTGGTAATTTTCCCAGGAGCTGCCAGTGAACAGATAAAACTCATGTGATTGCTGAGTGTTGCCTGAACAGTACACACACACCATAACCCAGGCCTAACCTGAATGTGACATTACAAAACTCCCTGGGCAAGTTTAACTGCGCCATTAGTCTTACATTTATAACTATATAACAGCTGAATTGTCAACATATTTTCTGTCACAGTTGCAATACAAAAACTATGAAATCAGGTTTTTGGGGAGTTTTTTTTGTTTGTTTTTAGGGTTTTTTTTTTAAGTTTTAGTTATGGGAGAATCCTATCAGCTGCAAATTTATGAAGTCAGTAACCCAGAGACAGATTTAACATCAAACAGGCTTTGATACAAGAGAAAACACAGGAATATCTGTACTAGTTCTCTTTAATAGAAAATTATTTTTAAAAATAAAAGCAAAACAAGAAAACAATTCTTTAAAAATCCCTCAGAATTGCTGCACATAAGCTTAATAAAATAAAATTATACAAACATTACAAAATAATGTATTTCTCAAGTGAAACTGAGTTCAGCCATCACACACAGCAGATCCAGACAGAAAAACTATTAGCAAGACCACCAGTATGATTCTTGTTTAATTTCTACTTTAATATCAGAATTATTTGTTAGGCATAAACTAGTTTCCCTAAACAAAGAACTTGATAAAAAATTCATGTTGTCAGTATTGCAAGGTGAATGATAAAATTGTTATATCTCTATTTCCAAAAAGTTTGATTTACTCTTCTGAAGAAATATATCCTGTCTTTCTTAGAAGAGAACAGAGAAGGAAACATTTTCAATGTTGAATGACACAAAGGGATTTCATGTTCCTATGAAGGAAAATTATAACCTTACATTTCCCTAGAATTTAGTTTAATCTTTTAAATTATTCTTATTGATATCTTTAAGTCTTTTAAGCATGGAAAATACCGAACTTCTGGGGAAAGGGAAGAAATGACAGAAACTGCTTGCAGACAGAAGCTATAAATAGATACAAACAATAAAGGCACTTGTGTCATTTTACCTCACTGGCACCCACAGTTATTTTATTCATTCTGATTTGGGCTTTTTTTTTTTTTTGGGCTTTTTTTTTTTCTTTTTGGTGGGGGAGAGTTGGTTGGTTTTTACTTCTGCTTAGCTATAAATGTCTTTTTAAATCCCAGAGAAATTAGATTTATTTGAGCATAGGCTTAATTGCTGTCACAAAAAAAAAAAGAAACATACATACTTTGGTTAAGAGCTTAGCTAAATTAGGAGCTTGTTTTGAACTGACCACAAATGCAATATTCCCTTCAATCTTTGCCAGACAGCTCAACAGAAGCTACAGTTTTCATAGACAATTCAGAGATGCCACAGGGCAAACTGTTGTAACCCTGTTCACATGGTTTTTAACAAGATGTCTTTTATACTTACATTGCCAAAGCACAGAAATATGCTGAAGGATCTCCACGTATTTCTATTACATTGGAAAAATATATTTAATAACTAGTAGAAGAAGGGAAGATGTTTGTTTGAGTTTCAGTTATGACAAGTGGCTCTTCACATTCCTTAAACAGTGCTTCAAGTTCAATTTGTTCATAAATGTAATTCTTGTCTTAATGGCATGAAATCAACAAAAATGACATTTAGTTTCTTGTAGTAATAATTTACTAGCATTAACGATAACAAAACCCACTATTTCTTTTATATAATTAATAAAATTATGCTCAGGGCTGTATTTCTATGAACTACAAATTAGTCCCATTACTAACAGAGAAATGATAAGAGCAATGGAATCAGTGTCATTAAGAGAACTAATACTGTGGATCAATGCCTTATTCACTAATGCATATTAAGCCACAGCCTATCAGGAGACAGCTTTCTCAAAAGGATGATGACACACTTCCAACCATTAAGGCTATGCAAAGGGTTCATAAATGCAATAATTGTTCCTGACATTTACAGAAAGCTGGTGGGCTCATCCTGATGTCTCACATATTAAAATGGCTCCATCAACAGCAATGGTTTCAAGGAAATTTCAGGCTGAACACAGGCATGTTCTTTTTTTTAGTTCATTAGTAAATTAAGTTTCTCTTAGACTGAATTATAAATCCATCCAAATTCAACTTTTTAAACTAATCTACTACATACCCTTCCTTTTTTTGTTCATGATGACAATAATTCACTGTTAAGTGAATCAGTGCAGGACAATCAACAAAACTTCGTGTTTTAAATGGAAACGAGCTGCAGTTTTGTAGGCTGTCCACATGTATTCATAGTGCTAAATAAGTGCTATTTATGTATGCAAACACTAATAATTCTAATTAATATACTGAAAATCCACTATATAGTAACATTAGAACTGGCCCCTCATTATAGTAAACCATCTTCTGTGGCATAAATCCATTAAGTGAGGAACATAGTCTAGTTATATCTTAATGCTATGCCTGAAAATCATACATATCATGTGGAATTTTAGAGGAAAAACTACACATGTCCTAATTAAAAGGTAAAAACCAGTTTATTTTTCTGAACAAATTGACAAAGAAGTTTTGACATTGAATCTGGGTGGGTCTCTTTTCCTTTTCCGGGAACAGTGTAGTTTTTGTGGTTATTCTATTACTGCTAACTACCTCGTAACACAGAATAGTTCATTTATTTCTAACACTACTATAAAGTACTCTTGTATTTCCCCCCTCAAATCCTACCAGAAAATCTCACCTTGTAAAAATAATTCTATGTTCTTCTAGTAGATATAAATGCTTGTTTTTCATCAGTCCATAGAGCATCATCATCTCAGGACTCATTACGTGGGTACTCAACCTGCCTTCCTAATATAAGTTACCAATCACAAAAAATAACATGCTTTATATTTAAAGTGTTATTCTCTTTCATTTTCTGCTCATTATATTTTTCCTGTGTCTATGCAACTGCTGCACAGTCATTGCTCTGGTCGTTCTTTTCACTTTCCTGTGGGCTGGTGATTGTCACCCGTGGATTTGTGGATGTTTTTTCAAGACCGGGATCAACCTCAAGAAAAAGGACAGGCACTGTTAACTTTATTGAGTATCAAAGATTTCGCTTCATTTCAATACAGCATGAGCACTTCATATTAAAATTTCCACAAGGTATTCTTAATGTGAAAAAAAATGTTTTCCAACAGTGATCATGTTAAAATTTTCATATATTTTGTACTTATATGTCTTCCAAAGGAGAAAGCACTCACATTAAAGGTTCCCCCCTACACTTCTTTCATCAAGCATCCAGATACCCACATATTCATTTAAAGTGAATGCTCACTCACTTTCTCCATTTCCATAAATAACTTCAGCTTATCTAAAACAAAAAAACCATTTAAATATATGAAGCACAGAATAAATTCAGAGCCCAAGAAAATGTCATGTTACTCAGCTCTCTCAATTGAAAAATATTCTTGTGTGTCATACAGAAAGAGAAGAAAGCCCAGTTGCAAAGTGCAAGAAACCATTCCCAGTGTCACAGGAAGCAGAGGAAGAGGCTGTTTTTCAGCAGCCTGTAGGCAGGGAACGTGCAGCAATTTGCTCTGCCTCTGACACTCATGAATCCCACTCTTCCCAGACCTGGATTTCTCCTCATCAAACAAAACACTTTGTTTTCCACACTCTGTTAGCTGGTCAATTCATCTGACAGTGGGGGGAGTCCTCCTTATTTATGTGGACTGCAACCCTCCATCTAAGCCAAGAGCATGTTACCATGTATCCTAAATTAATAGGGTATTTGCTTTTAAACTGACTAAAGCCCCTTGCTTTGAAAGGTTTTGTTTATGTCATGTATTTTTCAATTTCTAAGGAAAAGAGATGAAAATTCCACAAAGCAATGGCAAAAGCTCTTCATGAAACGCAATTTCTGTGAAAGTCAATTCATCAAAATAATGAGGCACTGCGGTGTCATGAACACACCCTTCTGTCACTTCTAAAAGACAAAGGAAATATATAATGATTCTGCTTTTCTGGAAACTGCAAGAATTTTTGTCATTATTTTTTTCAAAATTCAGCATACTAAGGAAAGCAGAAAATGCAGATTCATCAAATAGTGAGAAACATCTGCTTTCTCAGTTGGAGGGCATATAATGTAGTTACTGATGTAACTGATCTATATAGATGGAAAACAACTTTTCCACAAACTGAAGTTCTCATAAATGGTCTCAGGACTTTATCAGAAATTAACTACTTAGAGACCAGATGAAAAGCATAAGGCTGAGATGAATGAGGTACAGAAACACAAGAAAAACATTTTGAAAGAATAAACACTCACCTGGTTCTGACTGCCAGGATCCTCTTTTATTTCTTCTTCAGGCTGAAGATCATCTTGGTTGTTCAAATGCTCCATTCCCTCACCATTGTTCTTGCCATTTAAATGAGTAAATTCCTCTTCCTCTGCTTGGTCAACATTCTGTGTTTCTCCTGCTTCATCTTCATAATTTTCATTTAATTTCTTTTTGTTTTCTTCCACTTCAATTACTTCTTTAACAGTTTTCCCACTTTCCTCTCCATTCACTTCTGGATATTCTTCCTCTCCTTTATATGCCTCCTCTCCCCTGTCATTTTCCTCTTCTACATTTTCTTCTTCATCTACAGTTTCTGCTGGTCTCTGGTGAAAGGAAAAGCAGCAGCATTATGAGGCATTTTAAATCAGAATGCTCCATGCAATTCTGAAATGTGATAGACATCAAATTCACAATTACATCATTACTGAGGAGTAAGTATGCTAATTTGAGGTTTGTCTACATGGGCAGAAAATTATGCTCCTGTACTTACACCCCATAATGCCCTTTTATTCTTCATTTCCAAAATGTGCTGGTGAGATTTAAATTTATTTCACAGGGTTTAATCCATTTGACCACATTCAGAACAACTGGAATGATCTAGATTTAATTAATACAGCAACAGCTTGCTCTGTTCCAGCTATTCCAGGTTCTCTGACTTTCTAGCATTTAGTACATACTTGTTTATAAAGTCCTGTCACAATAAAATATCATATATTGCCAGCCCACACACTGTTCCCCAAGAAGCATTTTACCTATGGACCAGGCTATGCCACGCCCATTGGTCTTGTCTTCTTTATATATGCAGAAAAGTAGTTAGAGACATGAGGTACTACTGGTCACTTCCAAGACATCATTCCTCTTTCCAAAGATCCCTGTGTAGCATGGCTTGGGTAGGATTTGCTGGATATTTGGCAGCAATTTTTTCCTGTACAGAATTGGACCAGCAGCCAGAAGGAACAAGATTTTGCCTCACCTTGAAGAAGAGTTATCAGAAACTCACTATAGATAAAGCTGCTGGCAGCATCATCTCATGACAGCCTGGGAGATGGATGCACAAATTGTCTGGTTTTTGTCATTTGCCTTCCAGTTTCAGCTTTGAAGAGTCACCTGACTCTTCAGTCAACCAATGCTCCCACCTGCCAAGATTACTTACATACTTGTGCTGAGGTATGAATGAAAATAAAAAATCCCACAGGCGTGACAAGGTGTCTGCCTCCCACCCAGCCTCATCAGACTCTAAATCTAAAGCAAACATGCTGAGAGCAATAGATTATCTCTTAATCAAAACTGTTTGGAATTTTACTGTCCTCAGTAGTTCCCTTATGCAACCAGCTATCCGCTACAGAGAAATAAGTTGTCTTCTAAAATTTTCTTTTCCTCACTAATCCTAACATTTCAAAAGAATTCTCTCATCACCTTCAACGTATTAATAAAAGCCAGTTCAGTAAGAATTTATTGAAGCCTCTTGATGAAACATCTTGATTTTGCTTTGATATCTAAGTAGCAACATGAGACAATTTTATTATGCCAGTTCACAATGCCACATTGGCACAGCTGCAAAAAGGAAAAGTTACTGTGTTGCAATAATCCACAGAATAAGAAATTACTAGGAACACTACATGGTTACATGATCAGGTAAATAATGGCTCCATAAGTGATTTTTGCAGTACAGTCATTTCTGTGTGTTTTTTATTCAAAAAACATTATATTTCTGACTCACTTTCATCTAGTAACATCAAACTGGCCTTATTACCAGTAAAATAAAACTTTAATAAGCCAAGTCTTTACAGAAACCTTCAAAGAAGGCACTATCCAAAGCAAACTTGATCCAACCTTGGTAACCTGCAGCACATAAAGATAGCAAAGAATCTGTAGATCCATAAATTCTCAGAAGCTACCTGCTAGTCTTAGGCATGTTATCTACTAATTTGCTTTCAGTCCACTAAGGAAATTAGCAGGTCTAGATTCTGACCAGAAACAGGGGAGGGTGGGAAAAGTAAATGCACCAGACACCACTAGCTAAAAATGTGTTTGGCTTTACTTAATGACACCTGTTTGCTATGACATTACACACATTAAATGAAGAGAGGATAAGAAAAGTCAACACAGGCTTTCTCAGTTAACTCTTATAGTTATCCAATATACTACAATTTCCAGCCAAAGAGAATACATGCCCTTGCCTACACAGCTTTAGTATGGTGGCTCATTCTGGACTGCAGAAGAAAGTGTGTAGGCTTTATGCCCTGGTGTAAACATATGGATCGCAATGCTTTAACTGGTTTCACTGCTGTGGAGGCAGTCTTTGGCATGGAAGCACAATGGACGTCTGAGGGACAGTGACTTCCTAAAGTGCTATGGTAGTTAGACTCTTTTGACCTTATCTGTCTAAAATAGGTGTGGATGCAAATTTTTTACGAGTTAAATATGAGCAAAATAGAAGATAAACACAGCAGTATTGAACTGTACCCAGAAACTCACTGAAAGCTCACAGAGCATAAAACTGGCATGAAATAACATTCAAATTGCAACTAATTTAACTTGACCAGTCAAGCTAAATTGCAAGAAAAATAATAGAAAACAAGATGAACAAAACAACTCCCATCAGTGCAAGTGTAATGTTTTTATAGTAACTGAAAATTTCAAGATAGCTGAGCATATTACTACAATGTTATTACTATTATGGACAAAAATAAAAAGCCATGTTTTCAGCTAATAATTGGAAAGCAAAATGCATTCTTCATTTAATCTCCTTTCAAGCTACATTACATAAGAATGGACATCTCAAACAAGTTAAAAATCAACATTGATCCAGTGGAAAAGACCTTTCACAAGGTAATCTAAAATGTAGTACAGTTCCCGCTGCATGCAGAGTCAAAGGTAGCCTTTCAAATGTGAGTATGACCATTGACTGTGCATTTCAGAATGCACAGCAGACCTAAGACAGGACTGTAGGAAGGAAACTGAAGGCCAAAATCTCCCACCAAACAGTACATTGCTCTACATAAAAAAGTGTGATACTTTGTACTGAGATCTTATTGACCTAGTCGCTAAGCATAAATTAGCATTCTCTATTTTAAGTACACCTTCTTCAATGAGAAAGAGGTATACTTAGCAAATTTTGTATTTTTCATATTTAAGGAAAGAGAATGTTTATCTGAATATACATGCAGGAAGGAAAACAGAAAAAGGGAGAAAAACAGAGGTCTTAATAGTCCAAAGCCTGTAAATGCTGTTCATGTTCAACTTTGCCTTCCTGAACAGTTTCAGTGCTAGCAGTGAATCTGAAATAGTGAACTAAAGTCAACATTAAAGTACTTGGTGGGTCAGGGTGTAATTTAAAGTCCCCTGGAATCACTGGGAACCTTTTCATTGAAATTGATGCAATTCAGCCATACCTCCACCTACGACTGTACAAATTGCCCATTACATATGCACCAAAGTTACCACAAACTGTGCTCTCTCAGTCAGAATAAATCAGGATGGGCATACTGAAAGCAAAACAGATATGCTGATGGAGACCTACCTATCCTTGCAGAAATTATCAGACTTAAGTCAGCAATGACCTTGTATACTGACAGGAAAGCAGTGACATTTCCCATCTTAGTTTTTAGCTTTTCATCACTCACCGTTTAAATAACCAAAATATCCTCAGTTAGAGCTTCCTGCATGGAATGCATTGGATGGAGAGCCAAGACAGATGTGGGACTGTACTGCTCTTCTTGTTGCTCAGAAGTCAAGAGTTCAGCCTTTGGCCATGTGTTGGCTCACAGGAAGTTGTCCCTCACACTTGTGATTCCTGTAAAAGCTCAGGGCATCTCAAATCCAGAGAAACAGCTCTGGATGTATCTCCAGGCCTGAGTGCCTGAGGTCTATCACCTCTTTGTAACACAGTTATCATAGGGATAACAAGGATCATAACAGAGAACAAGAGGCACATCAAAAATTCACGTTGGAAGCCACCAGCGAGTTGTAGCCCAGTGTGGATGGATACAATGAACTACAGAATCAATGTTCCTGTATTACTTTAGGCCTGTCTACACACCTCAAAAAACAACAGCACAACTTGGACTGGAGAAGCATTCCTGTTCCTTAAGGTAATTTTCACAATCAAGTGAGTTCTAGAATAGGGAGCTTTTCCAGTCACTGTGCTAGATTATCCCCATTCCTCCTATAGCCAGAACTAATCATAAGGTCTGTAATTTTGCCTTTTGAATGGTTGAAAGAAAATAGGAAGTAACCTTCCTTTTTGTATTGCTAGCTGCATATTTTAAGCGAAGGTGATGCTTTTGCAGTTTCATGGTTGAAAGCACATTAGTCAAAATAACTAGTTTTCAAACTATACCTTCATGAATGTGAGAACAGTTCTTTGCTTGTCATGAACTAGCAATAAAAAGACTCACTGACAAAAGACTTGTATATGTACATTGAAAAGTATATTCAAGTATTGCACATGGCAAAACTGAAGCAATTTTCAGCTTCTTGCTGGAAAACATGGGCCCAGCTCGCCTTCTGGAAACCTCCTGACTTAACTAACAGGTTGATGAGGAACAGAGCCAATTTCATTTTGCATTCAAGAAGTATGATTGCTTGACAGTATTTTTAATCTCAGCAAAAACAGAGTGTTTAAAAAAGAAAGATGTATTCTAATTACACTCATTACGCTATCATTCATTAAGAGCTACATTACCAAATGCCATCATCACTCAAAAGTAGTAAGTCAGGAAATCTTCAGACATTGAAGCATTTGGCTTCCTTTCCTCTAGGGATGCTAATGTAAACCTCTCAGAAGGTTTGTACATGACTGATACTGAAAAGTGCAGTATCGCAAATCATTTAAGGCAGAAATTATTTTGTACCATTAATATAAAACATAATTTTGCTTTATTGAAGTCGTTTGGAAATGTTTACTTGGCTAATGGTCACAGCAGACAAACAATGAGGTAGACAACAAAAATCTTAATAGTCATGAAGAGCGGCATGAATATATCTCACAAATGCAGCAACAGGAACACTTGACTTCGATTGCACCAAAGCTCTCCAGAACAGAGCTCCCCTGCTCCTACTCAGGAATGTTTTGTAGCAGCACTGCACAGATTCCAACAGCAAAACATTTTGTTCCTGAACCACAAAGTGTTGCTAAGTGACAGCAGCCCTCTTCACTTCCACATCATTTACAAAACCCAGGCTCTTAAAAACAAGCAAATGAATAGTTAAGGTTCAACTGTCTTACACTTCCCACATAGTTCCCACATTCACACAAAATGCACTGTAGTTCCTGAAGGCAAAAAGTCCTTATCTCTACAACATTTAAACTCTGACTTTTTTTATGAGATGGGTGCATTATGTTTTGGGGGTTTTTTTACAACACATACAGCACCTGAATCGACAAAGTCTAATTTTTCATAACATCACAGAACCCAGAAGTCTAACTAGAATGAATGGAAACTAAAGAACTGGAAGTGTAGAAAAACCAGCTTGTCAAACTCCCTTCTTTGATTTCATTGTATAGTAACTGGAAGCATACTTAATTTCTTAATCACAATACAGCCATGATTGAGAAGCCAGCATCTTTGAGCACTGCCCTCTGGGACCCCCAGCATAAGAGGGACATGGACCTCTCCTATGAAGACAGACTCAGAGACTTGGGGGTGTTCAGTCTGGAGAAGAGAAGGCTGCAGAGAGACCTTAGAGTGCCTTCCAGAGCCTAAAGGGGGCCTTTGCAAAATCTGGAGAGGTTTTATCTACCAGGACATAAAGGGACAGGAGCAGGGGAAATTACTTCAAACTGACAGAGGGCAGGGTTATATTGGCTATTAGGAAGAAATTCTTTACTGTGAGGGTGCTGACAAACTGGAACAGGTTGCCCAGAGAAGCTGTGGATGCCTCATCCTTCAAAGTGTTCCAGACCAGGATAATGAGGCTCTGAGCAACCTGGTCAAGTGAAAGGTGTCCCTGCCTGTGGTGGAGGGGTTGAAATGAGATGATGTTTAAGGAACATTTCAACCCAAACCATTCGATGATTTTATGATCTGATCAGATCTTTACTTTTCTAATATGTACCTAAGTCAAAAATACTTTTTTCCATCTACTTCAGTGACATTTATATTTTTTCCCACAACATTTTGCATGTGTTCATTACAATTTGCCTAAACTTCACTTCCTACAATACAGTATGATCTGCTGAGCATCCCTGTAAATAGTATGAAAATTGTTAAGCATTTAAAAATAAGTCCCACTGAGACTGAAAAAATACAGAAATAATTTTTTTTTTCCAGAAAGAGGTTCTTCCAAAATTAATTAAAAATGCCCTGTAAGTTAAGCAATTTGATAAACTGCTTGCTCTAAGATTGATGAAATTTTTGAAAACAGGGTTACACAGAGGAAACTTTTTTCAAAGTGGTATCAAAACTAGTTTTACAAGACATTTGCATTTGCAGGCTTCACTCAGAGGGCCCTTCCACTGTTGGACACACAGGCCTCTAAAGATAAGATCACTCATTGCTACTTCAGAAATCACAGTCACCCAATGCAGAAACGGAGGAAAGATCTCCCTTCTCATTCTGAACTGCAAGGAGCCAATCAGAGTAAGTTTCCCTATCTCACACAGACAAACAATAACAACATTAAGTGTAAATCAGTGGAGCTGAAAGAAGAACATGCAGTGGAAAATATTATCTGCTGGCTTGTCAGCACTCAAAATTCATAAGGCTTAAATTACAGCTGCATCATTTGTAGCAAAATTTCAGCATAAGAAGTTCTGCATGTGTTCTTTCCAAATGCCACTTTGAAATCCTTACTGATGTTGTGCAAAATGTTTCCTCATGAAAAGTTGTAGCCTTTTTAATCAAAGAATGTCTCTTCAAGCATTCAGCCTGTTTTAATGTTGAATTAACATAAACTTTAACATTTTGCCTTTGGCAATGGGGAAGATAAACATTTTATTCTGCTCACTGAGGTGAATCGTGGGTTTCTAAAGCAAAATGTATATAACCCCATAATGAAAACTGCAAATGAAAGGTGCAAATTTTCTGCTACTGATTATATACTTCAGCTCCAGATCACCTAGGGGAGATACACAATCTCACATCACATCACAGCCCAGGAAATGGGAAATAATGAGTGGAGGACTGCATTAATCAGTGGACATGTCTGTAAAAATGGAAAGCAAGTGGACAATGAAAGAACCAAGAATGTGAACATCTACAGAAAAAAACAAACCAGTGCCTGTTAGATGAATTTATCATACACTAATTTTTACAAATAAACACAGAAGGAGAGAAGCAGATGGGGATGATGAATCTGGAGGGGGAAAATAACTCAAAGAATAAACCAAAACCAAAACACAAACAGACTCTTTCTACATCACATCTTAACAGCCAGTATCATATACCCCATGGCAAAGCAGGATGTCACAACAACATGCCTGAATTCCTTATGGGGTCATGCACTGGATAACTTTGGATCTCATAACTCTCATGCTTACTCCGCCTCCCAAGGGCTCAGCATTGGAGAAGAACAACCATGCTTATGGAAATGGATAAACCAGTGCAAACTTGCAGTGTTATTTCAGTATTATCATTACAAACTGCTGCTTTTGTATTTTACAACTTGCACAGAATGAAAGAAAAAGGAGTAGTTTTTTCTAAAAGCTTTAAAAGTTAGAAATTTTTCTCTTGAGTTACTTTGAATTTATTTGCATTATTACCAGAAAATTCAAAGTAACACAATTACCATCTCCAGTAAGAAACTACTCTTGTTTTGCTGCCTCCCTGTCAAGAACTGCAACAAAACCACCTTGTTCCCTTGCTATTTGCACAATTGATTTCATAGTCTGTCATCAGTCCCCATGAATGTTGACACAGTGATGCAAACAACCAACTTGGAGTAAGCCTGCATGTCAAAAGAAGAAACTAATCATTTTGTATTTGGGAGCTGAAGTCCTGGTACAGAATATAGAACAGAAAGGTCTGGTTTGGTTTAAGGCAAAATACTCATTTTTTTCTTCCTTGATGTTCAATTACAACTGTCAGCTAGTCTGGAGTAAAGCAAACCCTGTTCTTTTAATGTGTTTTCAGCTGGCAGACAGCATTTTACAGAGCAGGACATAAGCGAGAGTCTAGCCAGTGTAACACTAGGTTTAGTTAATGGCTAATCTGGCATTTGTTCAACTGCATACTTCAAACAGCAAGACAGAGAAGGTGCATAAAAGAAAAAAAATATGAAGCTCTATCATCACCACCTCATTTATGTGGCTGATGGAAATGATAGCCTATCAGAAGTGTCAGCATTCTAGTGAAAGCTGGCATGTAAATATTTATGCATTGTGCAAGATAGTCAAGCCCTGGCTGGCTGTCCTTTCCCATATTTCCAGCAATAACAGAAACTGCAGTGCAGATAAGAAAAAGCTAAAAAGCTTTATATCACAGAATTTAAAACAATTTAAAATGGTTGTTAATAAGAACTCGAACATGTAAAATGCCAAATGCTTCTAAGGTTTGAGTGACCTTAGTTATCTGGGAATAAAAGGTACTCCATGCTACTCAGAAGGACATGGCTTCTTGCCAGATTACCAAGGAAACTATACATGAAGTTTTAACATTATATATAAACCATGGCTTGTGTTGCAATAAATTTTGGTGCTTTGTTTGGCTTTTATGGAAACCTGAAAATCAGATTATTCATAGTGTGCATGACTGATTTTTAATACTTTTTTCCCCATCAAATACACCTGATTCCAGTTCCTTGTCCAGATAGCAAAATCTGTTGGTAGCAAGTGAAAAATATTTCCATCTGAAGATGATGAATGGAACTGGTACATGAGCTTAGAGGTATCCAGCAGGTTCCTAGCATTGCAAGCTTGCCAGCACATCTGATGCTCACTGGCAGCTGTGTGAGCAGTTCCACTGCCAAACAGAGAAGTGGTAGTAGACAGTTTTTCCCCTCCCTAGGGACGGTCACCATCCGCTGGCTGAGGCAAACTGGTGAGACACACAGAGCTACAACCTGTGCTCTAGGTTCTCTGTGGAGAAGTAAGGCAGCGGTCTCCAAGGTTGGATTTCATGTGAATTGCAGTCAGCCTAAAAACTAAGGCCTGACAACCCAATTTACACAGCCAAATGCTCTACACTACCCAGAGGAATTCTTTACACACCTTCAGAGGCCAATAAACAGGCTAATCATTTCTGAATTTGATTATTACGCTGTCAAGACCAGAGCAGGATGTGCTTCAGGATGTCATGAGAAACAAAGATTAAGACAACAGCCAGCATGTTCTTCCCCAATGTCAGTGCTATCAGTACAACACAACACATCCTAATTACCACGACACCTCACCAGGACAACCACAATTAACAGGGCTGATGAGCCCAATGGTGTTCAGCATATAAGACTCTGAGGCTGGAGCAGGTATGTGCTGTGAAAAGACAAGGCTGTAGCATTCCTTTTATCAGGGACCAAAACAGTCATGTTCTTGTTGCCTCTGTCACCCGATTCATGTGTCTTCAAGAACAATGTCTACAAAATAGCTGAGCAATATTCTTTCCCATTAAAGTGAATAAATAATGAGAATGATCTTTCTTAGCAACAGGAGTCTAAGACAAAATCCATGGTTTTTTTCAGACGGCATGGTGTTATTCTTCAAAATGCCCAATAAGTTCATAAAACATCTATTTCCCCTCAGGTATTTTATTTTTAAAGCAGAACACAAGCTAGAGGTGTATATGTCTAGTATTCTTTTAAACAATACAAATAAATTGAAAAAAATCAGCCAACTAAATAGTAAGTACTATTTAGTAAGCAATTAAATAGTCTCATAAGCTCTAGCCCCTAAACTTTTTAGTTTGTTGCTGTGCTGAACTTTCTTCTGTTTGTAAATATCTCTCTTCTTCTGGGAAGGACTCAAAGCAGGACAAATACTCTAGATGCAACCTCAGAGATGTTGAGTCAAGAAAATCAGTGACCTTGATGTGCTGGCTGTGCTTTTAATAGCCCAGCCTGCACAGTCCACCTCCTCCCCACAGGGAGCACTGCTGACTCAACTTGCCAGCCACAGGAGCTGCCTGGCCCCTTTCCGCAGCTCCTTTCTAGCCCACCTGTGTCAAGACTGTACTGAATCAGTTACTGCATTACAGGTGCCCAACTTTGTACCTCTCTTTCTTGTTGAACTTCATGAGGCTCAAGTCATCCTATTCCTTCAAGCTGTTGAGATTGCTCTGAAAGACAGCCCTGCATATCACCTGATAATGACAGCTGGGCCTCAATAAGGCTGGGTCCCATGCCATCATCTGTTACCCATGGACATACTGTCATGTCTCAGATCCAACACCAAACCCTGAGGACCACCATCTGTAAATAGGTGTTAGTTAAATCTCAACCAGCTGACCTTTTAAATCTCACCGAACCAGTCAGTTTTTCACCTACCTTTCAGCCCACAAATCCAGTTCCCACATTTATTAAGGATACCTTCCTCCCCATATCTACTACCCTTCTTGCAATTTCTCTTACAAATACCGAAGTCTATATTGAAGGCAAATAAGGGACAGTAACTGCTCTCCCTTCCCCCACAGAGCCAGTTATTTCATCACTGAGGCAATGAGATTGGTCAAGTATGATCTGTCCATAGTAAATCCATGTCAGTTATTCTGAATCGCATGCACCAGTTTCCATTTCTCAACAAGCTTTGGCTCTCTGCATATTTCTGCATATCCAGGCAATGTCTCCATACTACTCTTTAGAAGTCTATCTCCTCTTCTACCTCTTTAGTGTGAGGTCAGGAGTCCTCTGTTCAAACTGGCCTCCTGCTATGCCTGTTTGTTTCCTTACACAGTGGGGATAGTTCTTGTGGTTTGAGGAAGATTCTCTTGGAAATCAACCAGATCTCCTCAATTCCTCCACACTTCAGGGCAGCCTCACACAGGATCATGCTGCCAGTTTCCCAACCAAGCCAAAGGCAACTCTCCTAACTTCTAGGATTTCTATTTTGTTATTTTCCATCCCCACTTTCTTCAAGGGCTTAAACTCTTACTATCTCATGGCCAGTGCAAGTAAGGCTGCCACTATCACATCCCCAGCAAGTTTCTATTTATTCTTGAGAAACAAATCCAGCAGAGCACCTCACCCAACCATGTCTCACACTACCTACATCAAAAACCTGTCTCCGACACACTCCAGAAATTTCCTGGATTGTTTATGCTCCATCGGGTTGCCCTGGGTAACTGAAGTGTATACACACTATTATCTTTAACTCCTCCCATTTGTTTACAGTCTCACATTAACCAGTCCTCAGCATTACTGACCACTGGTAAGTCATAAAAATGCCCAAGTATTCCTCATGTCACTGGGATGAGTTTTAGCCTGAGAAACCTTTTGGATAAACTATGATTCCTTACATCAAAGCATGGATCAGAAATATTATTCCGTGGCCAAGGTGACTGGCCCCAGGCCATCAACAATAGAAACCAAAAGCAGAATGCAGCAGCTTGTGGACTGGAAGCAAAGTTGAACAAGATGGCAAATTCCTACAAACACAAGGACTGTTTTGTGAGCAATTCATTAGCAGAAAAAAACCCCATGTACTTTTTCAGCAAATAGTTTAAGCAGTTCTACCCTTCTCTTCCTTGGAATAAGCTTCAATTTACCTATTCCCTGTATTATTTCAGTCCACAGGAATACAAATCAAAGTACAACAAGGGAGATATCAACTTAAGTTTAGTCATTAAGACCTATTTATTGCACATAAATCTTCAGATTAAAGAACTGGCCAACAAAGCACCATGTTGCTCCAACAGAACAAAGTGCTGTCAGCTTTAACAAAAATCAGATAAATCCGCGCCTGTTGTGGCCCAGGACTGTAGGAATACTGCTCTATCAGTATAAAGAGACTGCAATTCAGGTGAACCTATTTGGTAGGATATAACAGTAGGGAGTCCTGATTCTCTAAGGCTCTATAAGGGCTCTCAGAGCAGTTCTGAAGCTGATGAAAAGGTAACTGACATTTGACATGCTAACACAGAAAGAAAGATTTGCTAAAGCTCCCATAAAAGAAGCAGTATCATTGAGCTTACAGTCATCCCCGCAGAATTACGGTGTACACTTGAAAGAAATTGAGGAAAGAGAAACAACACACAATTGGTAATCCTAAAAAAAAAAAAAAAAAAAAAAAAAGCCATTTATTTAAAGCTCAATCATTACCTGGTCCAGTGGAACTTCCACAAGAGTATCTTCATCTTCTTGTACTTCAACTGCCCCCCATAGTTCAGATCCCTCTTCTCTGGCTTTGTAAATATCTTCACCTATAATGGGAAAGATAGAGTGGAAGGAAGTGAAGTCCAATGGTGACACAGTGTGGCTCAACCACCGAACTGCACATTCAATTTCACTTCTCAGAACGGCTTTCTGAGCTGACCCATCATTCCCCATACAGTTCTTTAAAGGAAGTCTTCAGTCTCCCATTATTGTCAGTCTGGTTTTCTTTCCTTTTAACAACAAATACTTGTACAACAAATACACCACTTGGGGAAGGGGGGAGAAAAGGCAAAGGGAAAGGGAACTGGATGAAGTCCTGGATTTGAAGTTTCTTCACTTTGGGCAAAAGTCCAGAGTGAATCTGAACTTAATACATTATGACAACAACAAAATACTTCTGTTTCTACAGTCAATTATAGTATCCTTTAGTAATTAGTATTATAGCATACATCTGTCAAAAATTTTGGTCTCTGAATCAAAAACAAACATGCTGAACCAGGTCAGGGTTAAAAGAGAAAAATTTGGATTAATTCTACTCCTCACTTCTGGGCACATGCAAGTAGAATTATGGCTGAAACTCCACATCTGCATTAAAAAAGCACATGGTCCTGGCCAACAAGGATTAATGATTACATTGGTATTCAATTTTGCAAAGATTTTACACCATTTAGTTTAAGTCATTTCTTCCCCCTAAGTGTAAGTAGTAACTAGGGGTCTTTGAAGTTTCTGACACAGGTCTTTTGGTATCAGCTAATTAGGAAAGTGAAGATAGGTACATACAGAAAACAATTTCCAAGTGACACACAATCCTTTCTATTTTCCCCTGAACTGAAAACAGCCCAGAAACTAAAAGCACAGGTTACTCCACATCATCTCTCTCCATTGATCTAGGAAAGATGAAGATGTGTCCATATCCAACATAATATGTAACTATAGTAAGAAAGAGGAAAAAATATTTCCACTGTTTCTGACTGCCTCTTAGTTCTTCATAAAAGGATCTGAACTTGGTAATATCAACTGACAATGTAAATTGATCTACATTGCTGGATGCTGTTAAATAAACAGCTTTAGTGTAGCACAGAACCATTTTGGTGGAAAAATAATGAATAAAAACCCAAGACCTAGAGAAATTCAGAGTCCATCTGCATAAAAGTCAGCACTGACTCTCAAATTAAAGTTTTCCAGTTACTTTCTCATCACTATGAGAGCCAAGGGAAGAGTTTGCCCTGGGAACAAATTCTGAGGCACCACACCACTGCAAATGGCTGACTGGAGGGGAGGTGCCAGATGGCCTAGAAGTTCCCTGACAGCCCCTGCCCAGAGGACCAGAAATGAAGGCTGTTCTCACAGTCTGAAATGAAGAGACAGAAATGGGGGTGTCTGTGGCACATCACAATGAAATTCCAAAGTGGTTCCACTGGGTGCATCTTAAGAGAGAGATTTCCTGATGGACAGAGCAGCTTGATCACCCAGGACACAGTCCTGCTGGAGCCTCCCCACTCTACCAAAAGATCTATACTACTCATCCTCTGAAGGCATCCCTGTCAGAAAGACCAGAGGGCTCTCAGCATCACTGGCTGGATTCTTATCCTAAACACCTCACACATCTTTTTCAAGACCTCACCTTCACACTTCACATGAAAATAAAAATTTTCTTTTTTAATTTCCTTTTTCTTGGGGTTTATTAAATACAATGCATGTGCATGTATGTTCCACTGAAACCAACTAAGGACATTCAACATTTGCTGGCAGTATAATTAATCTTAGACAATCTACCTGTATATATCTTATTACAAATCTACCTGTATATATCTTCTTTGACAAGACTTGTTTGGGTTTTTTCACAAAATCAGCAATAAAAATATGGAGTGGTTGAGAGTAACAACAAAATGCATCTGAACAGATGCTACTTGTACTTTTTCAAATAATCAATGCACTTCAAATTTCCCATTTTTCTGAGCTCTCTAAGGGACAGACTGTTCTGTTCCTCTTAGCTGGTATTATCATTGTTACCTCTCATCACAGATATCTGAGTTATAGATTTCCACCTGTTCTGAGAGGAGAAAGTAATATGTTCCTTAAAAGCCACCATGAAGACTCTCCTATTTCAAGGCCTCCCCTCAAGCACATAAGAAAATAACCTTGCCCTAGATTCCTTGGCTCACTGAACTATAAAAAGTCAACTCAGTGTCTGAAAGAACTGCATTTAATGTCACCATCCTTCCATTTAGACATTGTAATAACACCTTTGCCTTCAAGGTCCCCAAGTCTTTCAACCAAAATGGGGACTGTCTAGCCTCTAGAGGTAAAAGGATTTTGGTGCAGAGGCAATTTTCATCAGGCTTTACTCCAGCAGGGCAAAAGAAGAAGTACAAGGAAGATGAACATGTGTTGGCCCTGGAGGCTGAATCCACTCAAGAGCTGAGGATTCTCACTTTTAAAGCACCTCTTCTTAGAAGAGCAGATCAGCCTCAGGGCTATGCTGAACAACCCAAGGAGACAGATGTACAGTATCTTCAAAAAACTTAATCATGGAACCAGGAGGGAGCAGGAAAGAGGGAAAAAGACTGAGGGAAGAAGTTTCAATAAGGAATCATATTTCTCATTTAAAAGAGAGTGCCCAAAAAGGTAGTAACAGCAGGATTTCAATAAGCAAAATTTGAACTCTCCATGGAATTTCCTCCAAGCACCTTCGAACAGGTGTTTGCTCAGAAAGCTGGTCATGAATAAAAAGATATTAGTTGAAAAGAACTCTGCACAACACTGCCGCATCTCTCAGGGATACCACTGTTCATTGTCTTGCACAGAAAGCATTCTCAAGAGAAACAGCATTCCTATTCTTCCACAGACTGAAAATATTATTTAAGGAAAACAGGACATTTACAACAAAAGAGAAATAAATTATTTACCTCTGCACAAACATAAGAGAATGGAAGACAAATGTCCAAAATACGTATACAGCCGGGGAAGGAATTAAAACACTTAGGTCTGAAATGTGCCAAAACAGGTGAAGAAAAAAATGACACTAACTGAAAAATGGGGAAGTTGTAATACTTGAACAAACAAAAAATTCCAAAGTAAATGGCAAGGAATGCAATTAGTCTTACATTAGGACACACGTGGTTGTCTTTTGTTGTGAAAAGAAATACAAAAATTGCAAAATAATTTACATAAAATTAATTTGAATACATGGAGCATTATGAAAATAGCTTAAAATGTTAACATTATTGGCATCGCTACTCTACAGCCAGAAGTATTTACACTTTCTGCATGCAAAGTTACAAGTATCTGGAGGAGGGCAGCTGAGTGAAAGGCCAACACGTTACTTGTTTGTGTGATTCTGTGTCAAGATCTTGTCAACAGGAGTTTGCAGGCCACATTAATCACAATTATCAGTGCTCTGAGTTACTTCCAAGGAAATGTTTTCAGTTGGGTAACTTTGCCTCATATTTTATAGATAATACTTCAGAAATGCTTTTTGGTTTAGGAAAAAAAAGTATGAAAAAATCTTATTGATGCAATATTTCACATCTCTGTGTCTGAATCATTAGTCACTTTCTTTACATGTCTCTGAGGGAGAAAAAACAAGAAGGCATTTTAGAAAATGCCATAAATTACATGAAGAAACATTTTTGCAAGTCTTCATCCTGTATTGTTATGGGCTTGTATTGCAATCTCTACTGAAGCAGAAATATGTGGTGTACCTTGATGAAAAGAAAAGTCCCAGAACTTCCATTAAATGGAACATTTATGACTACTCCAAACAGTTCATACAAAAGGAGCCTCAGGCTATATGAAAAGTGACCACAGACAGGGCCATGGCAACAGTGGGGCAGAAATGCTCTAAAAGAGGGTAAGAAAGGAAGGTGTGTCTCCCTGCAGCTTTGCTGGTAAGTATAAACAGAGGATTTATTTCACTTAGGTTCTCTGTTCTTCATGCCACAGAAAGTGCAGCTTCTGTCAAGAGGCCAAGCAAAATATTATTGAAAGTTTCCTCATCTTCTGTGAGGATATTTTTCAATGGTGTCCGGACAAAAAGAAGATACCAGAGTTTTTCAAGTTTTGCCAGTCACTGCGTGACAATAGACTACCTTGAGCCAAAAATCAGGACTATTTTTCATATCCTAAACAGAAAGAAGTTAGGTAATCTAAACAAACAGCTCCTGTTATTTCTGATTATTTTAAAGCAGGGTCATGTTCAGCAATCTAGGTAAAAAGGGGGATGAAGAACCTGGAGAAGGGCAAAGAACAGATCATTCAAAAGGAGCAGCCAGATGGAGAGAGAGAATATGCAGAGGCTGGAGGATACAGACACTGAGGGATGATAAGGGCACAGTGATGTTAGAAAAAATGTGTGGAATGAGGAACTGTATAAGAGCAAATAGAAAGATGACTAAATACTGGTGAAAAAAGAAAGCAATGCAGTCCAACCCACTGACTGGAAGGCAGAAAAATGGCTTTTAGGGAGTGGAAGAGTAGAAGCTTGAAAGAATGAGAGGGGAAAAAAACCAAGTCAGCAGGTACCCAAACCAATCTAAGCTTCCTAAAGGAATCTTCCTTCAGGAAAACCTGCAAAGAGGAATGCTGTTCTACTACTGCCTACCAGCAATTGAATGTCTATGTTCTGATGTTACCACACATACAGAAGTACAGCAAAAAAAATAGCAATGAAAAAATGCTCATTGTTTTCAGGCAAATATTTTTACTAATTTTTGTTGGTATTTATTCCTCCAACAAACAATACTTATTAAGGCTCTGGAGAGTGGAAAGAATTCTTATAGGTTTTTTTTGGTTTCAGTCTGAAGGGATGAAGGAAAACTACAACCATAAGTGCTTTCCTATGTAGTTTCTTCAAGAGTTATGCTCTATCACACCTCTTCTCCAGCTCCATAATCCCACAGAGAGAAAGAGTGATGAAATCTCAGGGGGATCCAGATGGCTGAAATCTCTGAATTCCCCAAAGCCTTGTCAGGATTACCAGGAAAGGGAACATTTGTAGCCTGGTAACAGCCCTACCAAGGAGAGGTAACTAGTGCCTCAAAAAAGCCATGGACTGTTGTAGTACACTATGTCTGGTAAAGAGATTGGCCCTGAGGGCCGGAGAGAGAGCCTCTTTCCTGGGCCTGGAGGTGACCCTGGGAGTGCATCCAGGTCACTGGGGATGAGATGAGAGAGGGTTGTGGGTTTGTGGACAGTGTTGGACCTATGGGGAGTGATAATTGTAGTTTGTGGTCTTATAGGGTATTGTTTATCTACTACCATAATAGGGAATGTCTGTCCAATACCCCAGGCGATTGGGGTACACTGTGGTGAACATCTTTCCTGTTTATATATGATGTTATATCCTGTGTGTGCAGTATTTAGGGAATTCTGACAGCGCAATAAATGGCTTTGCAGTTTTCCACCGTGTGTGCGAAGTCCATGCCCTTGTGTGATTACTGCAATGGACCAACTCAACCTGCCCCAAATAAATTCACATGATACAGTTGTTGAAACACTGGCACCGACTTCATGGCCAACCTCTACAGCTAGGAGCAATAGAGCCACACAAATAGTAAGAACATGAGAAATTTTCAGCTGAAAAAGGCAGTGAAATTACATGAGCAGGATGTTACCAGAACACTTAATCTTTGGCAATCAGGTCCACAGGCTATGGGTAAGAAAAAGGCAGTGTGGTCAGGTTTGGATCAGAACCTTGGAAAGGATAATGACTGGTAAACAGCAGGTGAGGTTTCTGATTTTGTACTTGGCCAAGTATTCCTCATAAAGCAAGTGGCTCAGTATTCAGCTGCTTTCATCAAAGAGAGAAGGTGGTTCTGTATTCCTGCAGAGCTTTTCAGCTCTCTGACTTTGTTGTAAATGGACAAATAAAACCAATTCAATTTACGACAATGTTAAGACTGCTTAATGACTTGCACAGTGACTCTTAGAAGTCAAAGATCTTCATTTTGAGAGTTACCTACTCTGTCCTGGCCCTTACCCATGACAGCTCTTGCTGGCTTTGCAGCCCCTGAGAATTCATTTGTGTGAAAGGGATTCCGCTGCCCATTCAGGAGAATTTTCTAGATATTTTCTAGATCTTTTATACTTCTTAACCTCCTGATAGGTACAGAACAGATTAGTTACCAGCAAGAGCAAATTTATAAATGCCCAAAAAATTCTGTCAGGCAACATTTCACTGGTCATGTTTTACTAGTTGTCTCAACCCAGAAGTGTTCAGTGTATTGTACATTCAGTTCAGTATCTAGAAAAAGAAATCACGAATTGGTGCATGTATAATCAAGCAAGTCCTGGCTAAATTGCAAAGATCATTTTCTGTTTGATGCCATTCAGTATTTCACCTGGAATTCTTTTTCTATACTTTGATAAACAAGCTTATATCACTTTATTAAATACTAATTAAGTTATATATTAAACTAACTCATAAGAAATCCGTACTTTTTAAATAATTAAGCATGGGAATAAATGGCTTTTATAGAAGCCCTTTTTTAAACAACATTAACTGTAAAACATTTATTGCAGTAAAAATTACAAAATTATAGAGATATTAATGCATTTCAAATTTTAAACTGACTGAAGTTTAGTAGTAGAAATTTTAAAAGTCATTGTAATAATAGTCTGCCCTGAATATTTAGTGGAAATCTGAGGCATTTATTAACTGCAAGCCCTGTATGTGAGGAAGTTAATGTGACTATAAAAAAAATTAATGTGACTTACAACAGAGGCTGCCTCCTAAAACCAGTAAGTAAAATTTAAAACAAAATGTAAAAAAGAAAAAAGTGGCTCATAAAATTGAATAGTTTGCTATGATGAATAGGGAGGACATCTGTTTATGCCTGTGTACAACATGATTTTATTTTCTGGTTTTTTGTGTGGTTGTTTTGGGGCTTATTTAATTTAGAAGCATCATTGTTGTACAAGGCCCATTTCCAACAAAAAGCCACTGCCTTTGTAATAGGTTTGCATCTGTGTTCATGGCTGCGACTCCTGTCATCAAAATCAATGCAATTGAAAAGAACCTAGTAGCAATATACATATGAAACTGTTGAGAATATTTAAAAATACACCTTTTTCTTCACTTGATACTATTACAGCCTCAAGCTTTTAAGCAATTGCTTCCTCTCTTTAAAAAATTTTGTAATTCTAATAAAATTTGATGAAATTATAGACTGCTGACATCTGATGACCTCTAGAGGTTGTCCTTGTATGCAGCACTCTCCTTTACTGATAGGAAATATGGTAATGCTGGAGCAAAGGAAAAGCTGCAATAGCTCAATCATATTTATACATCAACAACTACAAAAATAAAGGACTGAGTGTCGTAATACAAGGGCTTTTTCTTCCCTCTCCCTTTTTGGTCCTTCATCTCATTTACTCTCCAGGTTTCTAAGCATCCAATTTATTAATTGATTTAAATTAACAGATCATCAAGACCATTTGCACTTTGAAATTAAGTAGTTCTCATTCAGCCACATCTTTTTTAATTCCATGCCTGTTCCATAACTCAGCCTTCTCTTGAGTACAGCTGTGTGCCAGGGGTTAAACTGTCACAAAACAAATGCAAAAGCCCTGAAATGTCTGCCCTGGTCCCATTATTCCAAACTGATCATCACTACACTTTTATACCCTCCTGCTGGGTATCAAGCAACATGCTTTCCTGCTGGTACGTATATATATACACACACATATATATATATATAATTTCCCCCCCCCCCCCACCATTTAACATTTTGCAAAGTATTCACTTCCCTGAAAGCAAACCCAAAGAAACTGATTGTGTGTTTGAAGAAAGTAAGAAAGTGGCTGCAAGGTTTATCATCACCTTAGTTCCCCACTGGCATTAGAACACTGGTTACCATGATTCAGCACTGTAACAATACACATTGACAGCAAAAAGGGTTCTCATTTCTTGCTGTAGTTTTGTCTCCTACTACGCAAGGAATAAGTCAACAGGTCTTGTAAAATCCCTGCAAATGAGAAGCTCTCTTTCTTCAGCAGCCTTTTAATCTGCTTTTACAATACAGAAGTGATATGGTCTATGCTTTAATGACAGATAGGTTTTTAATCTTAAAAGTTGTCAGCAGGAAAACACAGACAACAGTTCTAGTTCACAGTGCAGACTGGATATTTGGCAGCCCAGGTTTGTACTCTTCGGCAAGTCCAGAATTTTACTGAAACCAATTCAGAGCAGGACAGCAATACCTGGGGTTCTATGCAGCTTTCCCTATAAATAAGGGTTGGCCTTTTTCTTCCTTTTTTTAGCCAGTAACAAAACCAGGAAATCGAAATGACTACTAATTTCTATGACCTCATAATACTCAAAAATAGATCTGAAAAACTGTGGAGTGGATCAGCCCATTTCCACCCTATCACTTTTCCAAATCACATCACAAACTCAAACTTCAGAGTCTATTAACTCTAGAAATTGTTTTATAGTTTATGTAGGGGGTTACTTCGCAAGCCATGGGACCATGATTAAACTACTGAATTTGAATGCAATAGGCTTTAAATGAGGGTACTCTCCGCCAAAAATTTCCTGCTACACTCCTGAATTGCTGCTTTCCTGATCAACTTCCTACTCATACTCTTTACAAGATGTGGTACAAACCAAAAAATTAATAGGTTGGGGTTTTTCGGCAGTTTGCTGTCTTTTTTTTTTTAAACCTCAAACCAAGCTGCTGATAATTAAGTGCACCTTTGGTGTTACTTTCATAAACCCAAATTCTGCTGAACCAGATGCACTATTCTAAGTGCTAAACCTCACATTTCCAGTTGCAATTACTGTTGCAAACAGTATATTCAATGTTATTAAGGCTTCTACGAGTGCAGTCAGAGCCCAATCATAACATTAATAGTGTGCCTTATAGGTTACAAACACCAAAGCATCAGCTCACAATCTACTGGATTTGCCCTAAGAAGTGGTGAATTTAAATCTTCCACAAAGAGCTTTCAACTCTAAGAAATTCTTTAATCATCTTGATTTAAGAGGATTATGACATGGATCAGTTGTAATATAAATGGCCTAAATGCTGGCAAAATTCTCAGTGTATTAAAAAAATAAATTCAAAGTAAATACACAGCTAGCCCAACTAAACTCAGTTGGAAGATTAGGTTAAGCCTTAAATACACTATGTGCATAATTCTTCAGATGTTAAGACCCAGGAAACAATCACTTTCAAACAGTCTAGCACTCAAGAGAAGATTCCACACAATGCTAAATTGGAAGGGAAAAGGACAGCAAAGAATAGAGGATACATTCTCTAGTATGAATATTTCCTTTTTATCTATTTCCATACACCCCAATATATGCATGTGTAAACTCACTGTGCAGTTTATTGGTTTCAGATTAAAATTAATTAATCCCTTATCAGTGACAGCCAAGTGCAGCCAACTAAAATGCTGAAAGTCTTTTTCACTGTCCATCAGGAAAAAATTAAATAAAAGAATAATTAAAATTAAACAAAATTCCTGAGATGGTGATAAATGCTTCCCTTACTCAAACCAAAGCCTTTGAATTTGAAGGAGTGTTTCGGAATAAAGCTGCAAAGCCAATTGAGGAACTGCAATGAGCCTTCAGAATAGACAGTGGAGCTGTACTGATCAAAACAGTACTTGGGAGCCACCATTATCACTGCGCTCCTGGAGCTGGCTTCTAGTTCTCCATCAACAGTAAATCTCCATTTCAGAATAAGACTCCGCACTCTAAAATGAACCTGAAAATGTCATAATTCAAGGCAGCAAGGCAGCAATAACATACCTACTTCATACATCCAATAGTTCAGCACTCAGTCTAAACTGGATTTCTAATTTCACTGTCAGCTGAGAGAATAAACCAACCTGATTACCAGCTTTGAAGGTATTTTCATCAGCAGGCCCACAAGTCACACAAGCACTCTGGGGGCCCATCTCACCCAGAGACAAGGTAACAAGCCAGGACGGAGTAAAGGAGATTCTCTGCTGACAGGGAAACTTTTCAGATCACTAAAAGCACACACATTAGGAGAAGGGGAAGAGCTTGCACAGTCAGTATTCCACCCTTTCAAGTTGGACTGGATGTTAATGCGGGTCTTCAGTGTATGAAGAAGTACTGAAAACAACAGGTGAAGCAGTGCCCCCAGAAGAGGGAATGCACGCTTTGCCTGTCCTTTGGATCCCAGCAGCATAAGCTCCTTCCAAACCCAAAGGGAAGCATGATGGGGCCTCAGCAGACATGTAAACAAAGCATACAGGCACAGGATAAGTACAAGTGGGTACACAGCATGTCTGGCTGCCATGGGAAGCCATCCCCACTTACTTGTATTCTGAAACCCACAGTTCAGTGTCTTTAGACATTAGTTTCAATGAAGACTTTTTTGTTAAAAATGTAACAACAGCTCTTTAGTTTTTAACAAGATTTGTCCAGTTTCCCTGTTTCCTTTCTTTCCTGTTGGCTTTCTTCCCTCTTAACTAAATTAAATGTTCTTGCTCCACAATTGTAGCATAGCATTCACATTAACTTGTAATGAATACTTAAAATGCTTAAAATGTAAAAAACCCCCAATGTTCTTTGCTCTGTTGAGTTCTCAGCACACTACCATTATTTTAATACTAAGCACACTACAGTTGTGTAGATTATGCTTAAAGGCTGCATGGCAATAAAGAGAACAAATCATGAAATAAACTAAGCATGTTAGATAGTAAATAAAGGAAAGAAAAGTTATCTTTATGGTATCAAAATGACCAGATAAAACAACAATTAAAAGAATCTAGGGGAAAGGCAAAAACCTTGGGGAAAAAAGAAATTAGAGTTGACATTAAAACTTCCCAGTCCCCCAGCTGCTAGAAAACTTTCAGGGCTCTGTAACTGGTTTTCCATTCTTCCTGCTCCAGATTACACACAAAGTGACAACGCATCACCCTTGACCAGTGTGATGGTGCAGCACTGGGCCAGAAAAGAGAGTATCAAATGAATTTTTCATATACCGTATTATCCTCAAGCAAACAGGATGGTGGAATGTGCTGATGGTTTGTTGAAACACTACTTTACACCTCATGAATCTGGGAGGGATAAAAGGTTACCCTCTTATACTATATGAAATAGATAAATGGTAAGGACCATGGTATAATGCTGACTTCTGCAGGTATAACCCTGGCTCTCTGTCAAGGGCAGTCTTTGACAATGAGGTCTGGCTGGGCAAGAGGATACTCGCATGGCAGCATGGCTCACAGCTCCTAGAGCCTGCCTGGCCTCTGCCTCAGGCCACTCCATCTTGAGGTGTGACCAGAACACAAAGCACAAAAGACAACAACTCTGTAGGAGGTGACCATTCAGGGTCAGTGTAGCACCTTTTCTTTAACTACTCCACTACAAGCTACCAAAGTTCTGACTACAGTGGAGCTCCCACACAGGGTCAGAAGTGAGTGAAAAGACTTTAATTTCTCAAGAGTTAGAATCATGAAACAGTTAAGGTTGGAAAAGACCTTTAAGATCATCAAGTCTAACTATCAACCCAGCACCACCATGTTCACCATTAAATCTTGTCCTCAAGTGCCATATCATACTTTTTTGAATATTTCCAGGGATGGTGACTCCACCGCCTCCATGGACAGGCTGTTCCAATGTTTTACAACCCTTTCCATGAAGAAGTTTTTCTTTACATCCAATCTATGCCTTCCCTGGTGCAACTTGAGGTCATTTCCTTTCATCCTGTTACTTGTTACCTGGGAGAAGAGATTGAGCAGCACCTGGCTACAACTGCCCACTCCCACTTTTACTAACAGGTCTTTAAATATGGAGGAAAAATAGAGGACCACAGAAAGAACCAAGAGCTTCTCTGAACATGCACTTCAGCTCAAACTAGAGAATCTGCTGCCTTGAACAGCTTCTCCTAGTTACACAAGACTCACAAAGCATGGAAAAGCTGAAGAGAGAAGCCTGAAGAGAGAAGCAAGCAGGCTCTTCTTCAATAAACTTAGTGGCTTTCCAACCAATTCTGTCAGCAGGTGGAGCAGCAACAGCATTAAATACAGAGACGAGTATTTCCCTTGATAGGTCTCTCTAGCAAATATGTCTATACATACATATACATCTATTCTAGCTCTTAAAAAAATGGGGGGAAATAACCACACTATAAGATAAGAAAAACCGTTTCTCAAAGAGGATGTTGATGACTGAATTTGCAAGTTGCTGCCACTGCTGTCACAGATCAGAGCAGGCCAAACTCTGAAAGGGCCTCCAGCACCTCTGCTGTGTGATTAGTCTGAGCAGCTATCAGCTAACTGGAGTTTCTGTCTGTTCTTCCCCCGGGGTCTAGTCATTTTGTTACACAGAGCCAGGCAGGTAACCAGGAATCCTCAGGGACAGCGAGGGGTCCTTTGAGAACACCAGCTCCTTTTCCTCACACTTATGCAGGCAGAACAGTGGGAAAATGGCCAAAATACATTTTTTATTTTCCTTTACCGAAAGCATAAAGATAGAACCATATTAGCTTAACTTCCAAGGTATACTAAAAATCATACACTGGCCTCTTGTGCTCTGTAAATGAAGCCAGGAATGTAGTGGCTACACACAGGTACAATTCCTAAGCAGAAAGAGCTTCAGCAATTCCAGCTAGCCAGAGGAAATGGACAATTCAAGAACTATTCAAGAGTGTTATTCTACTGTTCCACTGGTATAACTGAAGACCAAAAGCCACTATGCTACAACAGTGTTTAGCTCAGTACTGACCATTATCTTGAAGGACTCCTGTGGAAGCTTTTACTGCCTGTTTTATTTTTGTAGAGTGGTTAGAAAAGTGTCGTCTGGACACAGAATTCTCTGGATTCTGGCTTTTTTTGTCTTTCCTTTTGGGAAGCTGAGGTGAGGAACTGTTTTCTCCCCGGTCACTGGATCCAACGGTAGATTTAGATTGGCGATCATTTCCCTGAAAAGAAGAGCATGTAAATATTAGTGATGCAAATTAAAAAGCTCATTAAGGACTGGTATCAGGTGTGAAAGAAACATAATAATTTTCAATCAGTACATCTAACTGATATCTTAAATTATCCAGAAAAGTATATCTCATCAACCTACTGTATGATCTGACTGATTAAGTTCTCAACAGCTTCCAGGAGAAAAATCACATATTTATTTTAAGAAAATAATGTTTCATTTAATGAAAAGAATGGCTAGATGAATCTATGCATGCATGCATATTATATGCAGCTATCCATATGTGTGGACAGTCACAAGATGCAACATGTTAATATGATTTGTTAATAAAGCACTGTCTGTGTGAATGAGACATGGACATTATTCTAAGTGTCAAGAGAAGCTAGAGGAGAATGACAGTCTGCATGGGGCAGTAATACATTCAATAGAATGGAACAGAAATTTGTATATTTTACCACTTACTTCTCTTTAGAGGCTCCAGAGACTTTTTTTTTGTTTTGTTTTGTTAACAGTCAATGGACATGATCAACTACCACAATTATAATGACAGACTGTGAGTCTGACTCCCTGCTGTCTTATACTTCTACAGTAAACTGCACTTGTGGAGATCTGGTGAAAACAGGTACTTATATTCTGTTTTGGCACTGTTTTAAATCTACAGAGGACTCTTCTTGTAGTGAGCTGGGCTTAGGCTCTTCTCCCACCCAACAAGCAACAGGTCAAGAAGAAATGGCCTCAAGCTATGCCAGGGCAGTTCAGGTTGGACATGAGGAAGACTTCCTTCACTGAAGGGGTGATTAACCATTGGGACAGGCTGCCCAGAGCAGTGGTGGAATCACCATTCCTGGAAGTGTTTAAGAAACAACTGGACTTTGTGGCACTTTGTGCTATGGTTAATTGACATGGTGGTGATAGGCCAGAGATTGAACTCGATGACCTTGGAGGTCTTTTCCAACCTTAATGGTTCTATGACTCATTTTGTACACACAGAAATAGCTATACAGGATACAAAGCAGTGAAAGATCAAGCTCTGTATGTAGTAGTTACCTAGAACAAAACATATCAGATTGCAAGCTGGTTTAGGACCTTTTTCAGACTCAGCATTCAGAAACACCATTTTCTGCAAAATGCTTTGTAAATGGTTCTGTGTTTTTCCTTTAGGTGTATAACTTGAATAAATAAATATACAAATAGATACAATCAGGTATATAGGAAAGACCCCAAGGCAGAAGATGATCTTTGCTATGGAAGCTTTTATAAAAAAAAAAGCAGGCCTTAACACAACAATATTTTCTCAGATTTCTTCTGTCTAATTGACACTGCAAATAGCTCCAGATTCATCAAGCTTTAATAAGCATGCCACCAGGTGGCTGTGGATTTTTTTCTCTTCAGATTTAATTAAAACCCAAAGGACAGGGACTTTCCATCTGCCAGAATTCAGCTGAATTAGAAATTTGATACTTACACTGCCTTTAGACTTGCGAGATCCCATGATTGGAGGTAGTACAGAGGTTTTGGAGCTGCAGAAATAAGCCATATCTTAGAATTGCATACACTGTCACTAGCACAGACACTATGTATCTATAATCAAGGTAGATAACACAAGATGGCAATGGCAACAGAGGTAATAGTTTTTTTCACTGCGTTTTTTCACTAAGCATCACTCATTCTGTTTACTAGACTATGTTTAAATGCATAATCATTAACTTATTCAAACAAGTGCATTACCTCACAATGCATTCCCTAAATACCAAACACTTGCAGAGCATTATCCAATGAATTATTATGTGAATGCTCCTTACAATTTCTTTCCATTTATCTCAATGAAATGGTTTCATGTTTTCCAAAGGTACAAAAAGCAAGTTTCTCCTTACAGAAACCCAGTTCAGGACTCTATCATGTGATTTTTCTAGCCTACAAAAAGCCAGATCCAAACATAAAACAAACTTAAGGGAGTACCTATTTCACAAAACATTACTAAGCAAGAGTAGACCTAAACTGCTGTAGCTGCACCCAATCTCATTCAGCTGTACACATTTGTACCCCAAGGAATAAAAATAGGATTACTTTGACTTGGATTAATTTTTCTCTGACATTAATTTTGTGATACATGATCAAAGGAATGCTTATGAGATGAATTGGTCTTCTGAATTTCCATTTTTGCTTTTTTTATTTTTATCTCAACTTTCTCAGAAGCTGCCAATGAAGTTTTGCATCCACACTAACCCATGCATCGTTCTTGGAATAACAATTTCGTACTTTACTGGCAGCACTTTGTAAACAAATTGACACACACAAACACAGGAGAAGTGCATCACACACCTTTAGAACTTACCCCTGTGGCCTTCTCATTGTAGATTTGGACAGCAGATCACCATACGGCAACTTCTTAAACTTTTCTCTACCCACTGCAACATAAATTTGCCCATTCTCCAAGTCTGACCCATCCTGAACAAGTTTTCCATCTACAGTGTAAAGTCTGAAAAATATGAAAATGCTTAATATAATAAACCTTAACATTCATTTAGGTGTATTAAGAGCATTGAAAGCTATGTTAATCTAAACTCACTAAATCTATGTTGCATTTCCAGATATGAAACCAAATAAAATACAGTAGATGCCATGTAATGATCAGTAACTACATTGAAAAAAAAAAACCCCAACCAACCAAAAAACCAAAACCTTACTTAAATCACAGTTTATATAAAACTAATGAAGTATGAAGTGCTATAATAGATTAAATACTCTCATAATTTCTAAAAAAAAAAAAAAAATTACTTTATACTTCTAAGGTCTTCAATACCTTTCCCCTGATACCTTGGAAGGGAACTATTCCATGACTTCCTGACCCCCTCTCCTACTAAGTTCCACCTTCCATCTGTGCTCAGGGAGCTACGCAGTAACCTGGGAAGAACAAGGCATTCATGACTGAAAGCCCAGGACCTGTGCACCTAACACAGACCATGCCAATAATATTGCATTTAGATTGTTATATTGTGTATATCAGAAGGTTGGAACCTGGTGGGAGTAACAGGAAATACAGTACAACATTAAAACAAGAAGCCATGTATCCTGGGCACCTATCAATAATAAATGTCTATTACACCAGGTGGATTTTTACCACAATGACTTCTGTTTGAGAAGAAATAACTGCATCAGGGACTGGTGGGGGGAATTTACTTCCTTGTCAAGTTTGTGATTTTATTTTAGCATGGTCAAAACAGTGAGTAAGGAGGGAACATTCAAGAATAAATTAGCTCTTTCCTACAAAGCATAGTCCAAAACTCAACAATATTTATATTTAATTTAAAAGTCAACGATAACAACTTTCATTTAAGCCTTAAATGCAGGAATGTTGAATGGCTAACTTAACTGCCTTTCTAGAAGTGTTCTACAGGATCTATTATATGTATAAGTTTATAGTCATAAATTTCAACACAATGCAAGAAGATGTGCAAATATATACACAACTATACAATGAACATTTGGGGAAGAATATCAAGAGGCTACATTGAGTACACCCTTGATGTAAAACATGCAAAAATTTTCAGTTTAATAAAGAGCTTTTAAAATTGATACATATGGTGGCATAACCCTGAATAAACAGAAGAAAATCATGCACTTTACTGAACCAGGAGTCACAGAGTATCTGAGGTGGAACAAGACCTCTGGAGACCACCTAGTTCAATCAAGCCTTGCAGAGCAAAAGCGACTAGAGTAGGTTGTTCAGGACTGTCTCCAGGTGTGTTTTGAACACCTTTAAGGATGGAGACTCCACTGCCTCTCTGGGCAACATGTTCCAGTATTTGCTGATCATTACTGTAAATCTCGTTTTTCTTCTGTTCAAGTGAAATTTCCTGTATTTCATTTTGTGCCCATTGCCTTTTGTCCTATCACTGCGCACAGCTGAGAAGAGCCTGGCTCTGTCTTCTTCACTCACTCCCACCAGGTATGTACACACATTTAAAAGATCCCCTGAGCCTTTTGTACCTCAGGCTGCAGAGTCCCAGCTCTCCTCATATGCCAAGTATCTTCAAGTCCTTCCTCTCTGTGGCCCTCTGCTGCACTTTTTCCAGCATGTCCACATCTTTCTTGTATTACCCTTATGAAAGTACCCTAATTTTCTGTGTGTCTCCTGCCACATGGCAACACATTTCTAAGTGCAAAGACTGAAAATTTTGAAAGGTGAAATTGCAGCTTTTTTTTAATCTAGATCACATTGCTGCTTCCTTGAGAAGAGGTGTGCTAACTCTGGAGCACCCTGTTTGTATTACTCATATTTACTTCATAGTGCAAACACTCCACAGACATGCCAGCAATTCAAAGAGCAATTTATGTTTCACTACCACAGAGTCAACATCAGTTACACACAAACAATGAAAATAAAAGAAGCTATCGGAAAATCAGCAGGAAGCCTACTTCTGAATTAATCTCACTGTGTTCTCCTAGATTGCACTTCTCTTTGGGAACTTGGGGGGAAAAAACAGCACATCAGTGTACCACAGTTTAAAAATTGTTCATGTATTTGTAGAGAGGTACACACAAAATTACTGGGTTTTTTTGTTCCTGATCTTTCATTTTGCTTGTGTTTTAATGTTAAATTTAAAGCACAGAAGTTTTTTGTTTAACATAACTCACAAAACGTTACAGATTAGCTGGCAATCTCTAATTGTATTTTTACCCTGAAAATAATAATCACAATAGTGAAATCAAACATAATCAGTCTCTGAAGATGAAAGTGAAATCTAAAATGAATTTTTAAAAAATGGATCTTCAAACAAATAACTAACTACTGATTTAACAAACATATACAAGTTTTGTGATTCTAATCTCTGAAGCTGCTTTTTTACAATTTCTGAATTTTGAAGCCACAATTTTCACACACACACTTGGCCACAACCATTCACAGACCAGCTGGGTTCTCTCTGGCTTGTATCATGTAACAAAAATGTCCTTGTGGTCACTTCTGAGGATGACCTAGGTTTGCCTTGTGAGATGTCAGCAGACTTCCATTTTCACTCCTGAATCCAAGCTAAAATGTGACAGCCAAAACAAAGCAAGCATACAGGCTGACAAGGGAGACAGCAAAGACACAACTTCTGGGGCAATATCCCCAAATTCCCAGCTGCTGATGCACCCAGTACCTGCCTATCAGGTTGCTGCACCCCATCCCCATCAGCAATCTGGCAAGAAGAAAACCTCCTTTCTCATCATCTCCTCTCTCATATTTCTTGCTTACATCCCTATTCTGACCAGGGTGATCAATAATTTCTTTTTTAAAAAGCCCCATGTGAAACTGTAAGACTTGGTAGATTTTTAAGTCTTTTAGTAACCTAGAAAAGAAAAAACTGCCATGTACATAATGCAGGTTCTTGTAAGTCCCCTTCTCCTTCCTTAATGAGAAATTATATCTTCCCAGCATCAGTGGTCTTACCAGATCTCCCCTAATGCTAACATAGTTTCAGTAAACCCCAGAAAGTAATGTGTAACTTATCAGAGAACAATGATGACTTTAATAATGGATTTAATATGCATTTCTAGTATTTTAAGGAGAAGAAAATGAAAACTGAGTTAATAGAAAACCAGCAAGGGGAAAACATTAAATAATTAAAAATGTCACGTACATTACCTTATTTTTGAAGGACGACAGGGGAGCACTGAAGGGAACTTCTCAAAAGGAATCTTAGTTATATATTGAATGCTTTCATGTACAACATTCAGTTTCACCAGAGTGACACCAAATAATGAGAATAAAATGTGAAAGATTTTTAAATTGCTAAACAACCTGAGAGCAGGAATGTCTTTTGTCGCTTTGTTCACTTCTGAGTTACACTAGCTGAGAAAGAAGAGATCCAGAAAGCTTCAACACATGCAGTTTTACTTTACTGCAAGTAAGAGTCCAAAGTAGCCAGCTAATAGGAGCAAATAAGTGCAGGGCTGAAAGGAAAAACTTGATGAGAGCTAACAGTCAACAGATAGCATTATCTTAATCTTCTCACACCTGTATCAGCTCAGAGAAAGCAATCAGAAGAACTAAAAGACTACCTTATCTTCACTGGTTTGAGAAAGATTTTGCAAGCTTAGCCTCAGACATTGCATAGGCTGTGAAGAATGGTCTTCCACAAAAGGCCCTTTCCCACCTGATGAAGAGATTTCTGTAATGTGCTCGGCATGGGGCAACACTGGAATGTCGGTAATTCACTGGCACACCTTGACAGCCCACTTACACTGCAGAGTTTCTCACGGACATCACAGCTATCATTTTGCTCTAAAACTTGTAACAACTACCAAATACCAATTTAGGCAACTCATTTTACATCGTAAAAGCCTTAAGGGACTTAAACCTACCTATCCAAGAGGTCACCTCCTATTCCTGGGATACCACAACAACTCAGACCAGCTGAGATACCAGAACTGGCAAACCCCAATAATAACTTTGGCGTTGGCTTTTATTAGGAGGCTAAGGGCTGAATATTAAGCACATCCTAGTCTTAGCCCAGGTACACAAGCCCCAAAGAATCTATAGTATTTTCCTTGAAATTGCTTGCCCCAATGAATTCAAAGAATTATCAAAATTAAAAAGTAACACACATCACATGTATCTCACATTCCAAACATCTTCACCAACTTTACCACACTCGTTTATTTTTTTATGACATGTAACTTAATTATTAGCACTAAGTATATTGCATTATTATTGTATTATTACAGGCCTGCTAACTAAATAATTAATTAATATCAATTTTAAAATAACAGTTTAAGCAAATTGAGGTTATTCTTTTTAAATAGCAGTTGAAATGAAACCTGAAATTACTTGGAGTCAATGTATTTCCACTTTGTGGCTTTTTGACATATTTTAATTTTCTTACAGTGGAACTTCCCAAAAAATAGGAATCATCCATTATATCTACCTATGGAGCTTTAGAAACATATCTAGGCATATCAAATGTATCTTGCAAATATTCAGCTTCCTGATACCTGTGAACAGCTCCACTTCTGAGGGTAACTTTTCCTGTAACCATTTCAAGAATATGATCCCAGTGATTCAACGTTTTCCTGGGAATGAGGAGGCGCACTGCAGGACTAATAACGTCTCCATTAGCAACCAGGCTGAAATAAAAGAAAGTAAAATAACTTGGAGGAGCACTTTAAACAAAGCTCACCTGAAGTGAACACACCACTGCCACCACCCCTGAAATGGCAACTCACTAAGTGAAAATTCTACTTACAAAATAGTGTAGGGCTCCTGGAGAGGCTTTCGAAACCGTGCTGACACGGTGATCCTACTGTGAGTAACTGGCTTGACCTGCAAGAACAAAAGAAGATTTAGAAATTACACAGTCTTCACATTCAGAAAAAGCTTACCCGGACCACCATCAGCAAGTGGGACAGCATGTCTTTAAAGCACGCATTTTATTCCATTCCAGCTTCACCTTCTACATAGCACACATAATTACTGCTGCAGGGTTCTGTGTGTGATGAGTAACAACCACAGCACAGCACACCACAGTGCAAATGGCACAACATATGGTTTGCCCTGAGAAGGCAGAATTGTATGGACATCTTTGGCTGTCCTACAGACACAAAGAAATACTCCCAAATACTGTTCTTGCTCTCTTAGTCCTTACTGCTTATAACCATGGTGCAGGCAATTAAACGATCTTCTCTTTTTAACAGTAAATGCCATTGATAGAGCTCTCTGCTATTTTAGTAACTACTTTGGGTCCTATCCAGGTCCTTACATTCAAATCCATCAGTAATTTATAAAGGTTCCTGAATACTCTGCTCGTTTTAGGGCAATGACTCAAAAGTAAGGTGAAGTGCAGATTTTTAGCCTTCAGGACAATACACAGGCTACTTAATTCCCAGCATTATTCCCTGTACCCTTTTGAACACACACTGCATTGAGAACAACATTAATGTCATTATAATGAACAGAAAGTTAAAAAAAAAAGGATAAACACAAACTCCAAAATCATTAGGAAGATTTAATTCTTCATCATTAGCAGAACAAAATAAGGTGTTAAACCCAAACAAACATTCAAGAGTTATAGTACATGCATTAACAAGTTGGCTAAATTTCTAAAAAACAAAATACCATACAAGCTTAAAGGATTAAATAGCCAGCATGCAGAGAGACATGCTTTCAAACAGATGTACAAAGTTTATTTAAACTGGCAATTTTCCAGTCACTGTGTAAAGCAGTCTAATGACATGATGGGTTGCAGTTTTATCACACTTTGTGCTAACTTAACCAGTACTTCTCATTTAATTTGTGGGCAATGGTCTGAACTCTGGTGCTTTCAGTCTTTGGTTTAATTTCCACATAAATTCATTTAGTAACAACTGGAATGCTGTCCAGATCTTTCTCTTGCATACAGTGAAAAGAGAGGTGCTCAACCTATTAGATATTCCAAACTGGCTAAAAACTATTATTAAAATAATCAAATCTAACTTCCCACACAATCAAAGAACATCACACTGCAAATTCTACACCAAGCACATAAATTCTGGAGGTAAGAGAGCAAACTTGGGAGAAAAGGAACCAACAAAACAAAAGCAATACTGGCACTCCTTAGTGTACAATCACTTCAAGTAAAATACAATAACAGGTAAATCTGTCAAACAAAATCTGTTTTCAGTGTCTGCTAAAAAAGAAGCATATTTATTCTGAATTCAACTCACTTCAACTTTTTGCGTTTTTCAAAGACCCTTGTGAGCTGTGTAGCCCTCTCAAATATCTGTTTTTTGAGAGACTCAGAGGACATAAAAGCCCACACTGGTCATGGATGGAGAAAGGCAGAATTAGCCTTTGCACAGCTACAAAGACTAAAATGACTAAACAGAAGCAATCAGCACCAGGACAGCATGATGATTTGAAGCTCAGTGCAAAGGGATATTTTTCCCAGAGACATCTACAACAGGACAGCAAGGAAGATGTTAGTACAGCATTGTGCAGCACTGCTTGCAGACCAGACTAGGAAGCAGACTCCTGGAATGGCTGGGGACCTTCCCTTTACGCAAGCAATTCACTAGGCACTGCATTTACTCCTTAAGATCTATTTTGTAGATGCATGTTTGTCTTGGCTTCATACCAAGAGAAATTTTATACTAGACTGTACATAAGCTATGCACTAATGCCTAAAGTAACTGCAGTTCAGTCTTGCTGTTAATTCCAGTGTGATCTGTGAATCAAGTGGAAGATTCTCACCTACTACTCCAGCCTTGGAAAGAGAGTAAGAGTTTGTTATCATACAGCTCATTACGGGAGGCAAAGACATTTTTTGAGAGCTGCCAAATAACTTAGGAGGTCAGCCATGCTTGCAGAAACATTTGAAGCATATTCTTCAGAGCAAAACTGGTCATTTATGTCACCAAAATTTGAAATGAAAACTTACTGGAAAAAAAAGAAAATACACCTTAAACTACAACATCTGAAAACATGGCTGTCAGCCATTAAAGGGTTGTCTTCTCAGTGTAAGCAATTTAATAAAGAGCTTCAGAATACAGAAAAAAAAAAAAAAAAAGTAACTTTCTAAAGGGTATGCTACTGAAGGCTAAGACAATACTGATTTACTTCCATAGCATCAGGTCTTAATGTCTAGGTTCCAAATACAGGTTGCACATAAAATGGGAGTTACTGAACCCTGGGTGTCCTTACACCTTTCTTTGTAGCTGATAGGTTGCCAGGATAATCTCCTATAAAATATCCAATACATAAATAGTAAAGTTACAAATCACTTTTTCTGAAAGTTGATTCCACATCTACTCCTGATGCTCACTTATGCTGCTCAAGCTCTCCCACAGTCTATCCAAACAGTCCTTCAAACTAAGTTCTCTGATGCAGTCTGCAACACTCAGGTTCCAATGCTCCACACTACTGGAACAGCTAGAAAGCATTCACTAGGAACAAAGGAGCCCTTTAGGACAGCCCCAGGTGTGCCCCATTACTTAGTTGTTCCTGCAGGGTGATGAAACCATTAATTTTGGTGTACGCGCCTCAGAAGGCAATCAAGTGATTGCACATAGACCAGTCACAAGACTCCTGAGAAAACAATAATGTGACAGATGTTAAAAACTCATTTATTATTTGAAGGATTGTATTTCTGCCAGTAATAGATACTGAGGTATCAACTTGCAAGTTTGTCTTTTGGTTTGCTCTCTGGCATTAACATTTCTGGCAGCCTTCTGCAGCCTTACAAGTGAGGCCTGTTATTAAACAAGCAAACTGCAGGGGATTATAACATGGGACCAGCCTGGGCAAAGATTAAATATTTGTCTGTTCTACCTAAAAATGGCCTAAACCAGAACAAAATACACACTTGCATTGTTTATCTAAGTCTGTTTAAATCAATGTACCTTCTGTATCAAAAAAAAAAGAATATGTTAGCGCAATAATACATTTGATAAAGTGACACTGCAAAAAACAGCGCATGGGAATACTAAGATGACCATGAGAATTTGGGATTGTTCAGCCTGCAGAAGAGAAAGCTTTGGGGTAACCTAATTGTGGCTTTCCAGTACCTTATGGGAGCCCACAAGGCAGATACAGGAGCATGTAGTGGCAGGACAAGGGGGAATGGATTCAAACTGGAAGAGGGTAGGTTTAGATTAGACATTAGGAAGAAATTTTAGACTGTTAAGGGTGGTGAGACTGGAACAGGTTGTCTGTAGAAGCTGTGGATGCCCCATCCCTGAAAGTGTTCAAGGCCGGGTTGGATGGGGCTTTGAGCAACCTGGTCTAGTGAAAGGTGTCCCTGCCCATGGCAGGGAAGGGTTGGAACCAGGTGATCTGTAAGGTGCCTTTCGACCCAAGTGATTCTATGATTCCATGAAGTAATCTAGCATTTACAAGATCTGTTTCTAGGAGCTTTGAATAGAGTAGTCCAGACTAAATTAAGCAGATGCTGAACCTTGGTGGCAAAAAATTCTGAAGTCTTTCGGCACACCTGACATGAACAGCAGGGACAAGAGTACTACATCTTTTTTTAGTGTCCACTTGCTCTTCGACAGAGGCTTAGGCTAATGTTTGCCTGGAAGAGGAGAGATAACTAATGTCTTTGGGACAGCTTGCCTCTTGAAGATATGTTTTACACCTAGTCTGGTTCAGGGGCCAAAAGAAAGATAAACTTTTTTTGTTCATGCAGGACACAAGAACACTCTGGTCTGTGATTGAGAGAGAGGAAAGGAGAAAATATACATTTTATTAGAAAAATAAAAACCAGCAAAACCAAACAGACAGAGGAAAGTGCCTGTACCAGGGGTGCTGCAAATGAGGTATGTAAAACACCTTTAATTTGGAAGCTGGCAAGCCTGCAGACGTGCAAGTATAATGCAACATAGCATAATGCAGAATTCCATGATGCATAAGAGAGAACTCTCACAGACACCCAACGTATGTTCGGGCTACAGCATGTTATATTAAGCTCTCTGAGTACAATACTGAAAAATTCAGCATAAGCAACCCCAGCCTGTTCTGAAGCCATGTTTTATAAAGATTACACTACACTGTGATTAAAAAGGAAAAGTAAGAGAAAACCCACCAGTTCCATACTATATGCCTTTCTTCTCATTAATCTGACTGTTCTGTTAATAGAGTTTAGAATAACTACTGTCTGATCAATATTAAACTATTTACGGTTGTGAAAAGCAAGGTACCTAACTTCAAAATACAGAACTATACATTAATAAAAGACCAAGTGCTCAGCCACAGTAAATAAATTTCATTCCTTGGAAATATATGGAGTTCCACTAAACCACCCCAGCAGAAGATCTGGTCTGAGGGTTAATTTAAGAATACATAGTTCTGCTCCTGTTATGTTCGTAGGAGGCACCACAGTGTTGAAGTGTCTAGAATAACCTGATCCCTCTGGCAGTGCAGAGTTACATATTAACAACAAAGTGGTCTTGGGTGAAAGTTTGTGCTTACATTAAGAGACCAGCGTTATTAGCCCCCTAACCCCTTTATTTTCTTTTCATTTCACCAGCCACATTCTCTGATGATGTAAATCAGCACTTTCCCATTTACGTCAGCAGCTGTAAGCAGATTTACATTAATCAGTGGTTTGACCCCATTATGACTTTATCTTTAAATTTTGTACATTTTCAATTTGTTTGAAAAGACCCATTCAAGGCCAGCTTCCATTTCCTACTGACAAATGTTGACAACAATTCATAATTTCTGATGAGATACTTATCTGAAGTATTACATGACAACACACAGCAGCAACACAAAATGTCCAGGGGAGGAAGGAGAAACTCAGACAAAACTTTATGTAAGCTGGAAGCAATCAATCCAATGAGAATGTGCAAGGCAACAAGAGCTACACACAGTTGGAAATATACCATGGGATCACAGGTACTCAAAACCACCATAATTTTTATTTTTCTATTCTTAAAAAAAAAAAAAAAGTTATTTCACACAGAGCCTCTTACAGCAGTATGGATTTTCCTTGCTTCAGAGAGGAGTTACCATCTGTGAGATGACTTTGCAAAGCACCTTGCAAAGTCTGGGCAAAACAAACCAGCTAAACTCAACACAGATTAGGTTCTGGGAATGGGAATCATTCTGTGGTGTTTGAGGATTCTGTAAACACTTGAATCTCAGAACACATTTTACAGAGTCCCTTGGAGTCCAGCTTTCATCTTCGGTCATAATACACTGGGGTTGAACTTGGGATTAGCTCTGAGTGTCTCCTAACAGCCCTTTTAAATACAAAGACACAGCACATCAGCATCCAACTGAAGCAGGGTAAAAAAATCCATGCCCTCACAGCTTCTTTTTAACAACATCTGATATATTTTTCCCTTATAATGTATATTAAACACAGTTCTGTTCTAAATAGTAACAAAATCTAACAAGCACAAACATAACACTTAAGAAACACAAAACACATTGCTCAATCTGCTTCAGGTACTTACATCTTCCAGTGCTGACTGTTGGAAAAAAAATCAGAACCAAAGCTAAATGATCAGCAGCCAAAGCATGACCTCAGGTATACTGTACACATACAAAAAACTGTTTTGGTAAGAAAACCATTTTGAATTTGTCTGTGCATATCCACACGCATGTACTTGAATATAATGTGTGTGTATGAGTAAATATATACACCACCTTAATAAAATTTTAATTTAAAAATTTGTTACATTTATGTTCAGCTGACTACATGAAAACAAATTAGAACAGTAAGTTTTCTAAAGCTATTACAGTACAGGAAACACTTATTTCATAGAAACACGACTTTTTTTTTAATGGGCATTTTTATACACATTGACAAAAGATGCAGAGTCAAACTCATTAAATAACTAAAAACATGCCACTCCTTTTTAGAACACTGTGGATGGGCTGGCATATGCAATCTTTCTAACTCCAAGAAGTGTTACATTGGGAAGAGAATATCACACATATGGCATTAAAGGGAAATCATCATTGAGAATGGCTGTTCATGTAAAGACTCTTAGCAATGCACACATTGGTTCGAAGTACACAGATAAAAAATAATGGTTTTCACTTCACTCTTCAGACGTGCTAACCAGTAAAAGGTAAGAAACATAACCCCTAACATGGAGATGTATCAAAATTAAGCTTATTTCTTCTGGTTGGCATGAACCTATTTGCCAATCCCCATGCATAGAGTTTTTGCTTCTATGAATGCTGCACTATACTTCTCCACATTTACTATAAAAACATACACTGGAAAGTGGGACAGACTCAGGAAACTACCCAATGTTCTGCTGGCTACTTGGGACTTGCAAGAGGCACGTGACACTTCACAGAGTCAGTCCTTGTATATAAGAAAAGTATACAGTTCATGAATTAGTATTTTAACTGGCCTCTGAACATGTCAAGCTGCATATTCAGTTTTTAAAAAGGTGATTTTTATGCACTTGAGAATTGGTTCAAATAGAAATGTGCCATTCTTAGCTTTTCCTTTCAGGGTACATCAAATAATTGGACATATGCTAAATAGAGAGGTCTGGCACCACTTTCACAGTGCTGCCATGAAGACACTTGCCAGTTATCCATAGCTAAGAAACGGTATCACTATCTGATTTATTTTCTTTCCCTACCAGAAGTGTCCCCCTATCAAAGCGAGCAACTAAACAGCTGCATGATTTACAGGATAACATGTACTTTCAAAGCCACACTGGACAGCAACAGAACAGCCAAAAAACGGAATGTGTCTGGGCCAGACACTCTGTGCTGGTTTGATTTGTATGGGTTTAAGGGCTGGCCTTTCTTACAGCTACTAATGCACTCCTGGGTGCTCTGAACATCTCGCTCATTACTCACGTCACTTTATAACTAACCTTTTGAAGCTTTCAATATTTCAACACAATGTCACATTCCAAATTTATCAGCTCATGTAATGAGCCATGGCTTTGCCAGTTTGTTACAATGGCCTGTTTGTTAATCAATGTGCCCAGGAAAATTGAGAACAAATATTTACATTTCCCTGGGGTAGAACTGGGGTCAAAAGAAGCAAAACCCCATTGATACACATCACCACCCTATGATGTGAAAGAAAGGAATGTTCAAGGTTCAGTGATCAAAACCAAACTAGAACAATAAGTTTTCTAAAGCTATTACAGCACAGGAAGCATGTTATTTCATAGAAACATGACTTTTTTTTAAATGCACATTTTTTACACGTTGACTAAAGTTGCAGAGTCAAACTCACTGAGGTGTTTGGCTAGTACAAAACCATTTCAGTTATCCTACGCAGTAACTAACCTGGATAATTCACATTTCCCTGGCTACTTTGCACTGCTGGATGGCACTTTGGGTAGTACAAAACAGCCTTGTGCCAGACTACAAGTCTTTCTGCTGGTGTGGGTATAAATCAAAACTCAAGCTGCTATTAACTGAGCAATAGGGCACAACACCATGGCTGCACACAAACTTCTCAGCACACATAAAACATAGATGAGATGGAAATGAGCTGTTCGTGTCATGTAGTGACTAAGGGAGCCTTCTAGACTGCGAAGCTCCTACACAATTACTGGAATGTTTAAAGCCAACCTGTTCACCTCCAAGGTAAACTGCCCTACTTTTCAGCCATGGTAAGTGAAATGGAGTTTATATTCCCTGTACCTCTGGTAGGAAGTCGCACTTTAGCCATTTAAGCAAGCCCTGGAAAGAAAAACTTTTCAGTCTGGATCTGCCATAATTTTGGGACATTGGACTAGAGGCCAAATCTTCAGCTCAGGTATGGCATGGCCTTATCTGCCCAGACACTTAGCATGTGACATGCTCCAAAATAGATCACATCTGTGTTCCCTCTGGATGCCAAGAATATCTCCCATTTCTTCTGTGAGCTGTATGATGCTCTATGCACACTGCTGGCAACACACACAGCGATGGCATCAATGATACAGAGTTTATTAAAGCAAAATAGCTCCTGATACTCATTTTGGACATTGACACACTACTGCTGATTCTGACTGGTCTTGCCTCTCACATTTTGTGTATTTTCCCCAAATTCCTTAGACTTAATTAAACCAAACGGAAGTCTCTGGACTTTATGGCTCCTCAGAAGGACCTGAAGCTAGGAACGGTCAACATCTGAAGAACAAAAGAAAACACCCCAAAAAATATTTTTTTTCTTCACCATTTTTTATCAAAGGTGAAAGTTGTTAATGTTTCCATTAAGTCAATTTAATATACAGCAACAAATTATTAATGAGACTAACACAAGCTTCAGTACTGGCACCTTTTCCCTCCCTCCTGGTGTCCTCACAGGCCAGGAAGGCCAGTTACCCTACTGAACAAGGCATGTGGTAATCAAGGAAGGGAACAACCTTCAAGTTTCAGATCGAACTCATTACAGACTATGGAATTCTCCAGTGACACGAAGCAAAGTCTTTCTGCTGCTCAAAAATTCACTAAATCCATCTGTAGGCAATCTGCTAATCAAAATACTCGAAATTGCACAGTTCATGTATACAGAACTGTATAAGGAGAAATTTTATGCATTCACAGGTTCAATTAGGAAAAAAAGGGCACAGCGTATCTTCTAACTGGATGTCTGGTCAGTTCTTCTCTGATTCCTCCTGGCATTGGATTGTGAACACCCAGGAAGAATATTTGTTTTGCATGTCTTGTTGTGCTAATTATGTTACCAGGATACTAAATACCAAACAATGGCACATCACATTAACCTGTTAAAGATGTTGCTCAAGAGATTAAAGGCATATATCATATTTTTTTAATCTTTGCATTTTAATAGTCTTATTCCCTAAAATACACTTACAGTAGAATTACTAGTTAATTTAGCATGAAAAAATGAGAAAATTCTTGCCCAGTCTGTGACACCAGCAGTAGAAGTAATCAAGTGGGTCAGATATGGAGTAGCAAGTGGGTTTATTTTTGCATTCTGGCAGAGAACATGAAGTAGACCTTCATACACAATTTGTGACCAGCCATACAGTATTTTGTGTTTAGCAATTTTGGGTAGCACAAATAATGTTTGAGCTTTTTTTAATTCTTAGGAAAGAAGCTGGAAATAATATCTTATGTAGATACATTGTTTCGACATCAAAAGCCTATAATTTGCACAGCCTGGGATCATTTCTAACACCTAATCAGTCCCTTTCACAAAACTATCTTCTGTACAGAGAAAATATCAGTGAACCGTTTCTAACTGACAGTTAGATGTAAAAGTGAATCATGAGCCCAAAAATTGAAAAATGACAAGATTTTTCTTATGATTAAATATGTATGTTGTCAGACATGATAAACAGTAGTTATGAAATAAAAAATAATTATAACTACTGTGATTTTTCATGAGAAGGTACTTGAAAAATAATTATTCATGTTAAGTTAGATACAAGGTATATCCAGCATGAATATACCAAAATGATTTGTGAAACCAAGACAACATCACAAACCTCCAAAATGTAATTCTTACAGGTAATTCCAATCATACTACTGCTGAGAGATGAGTGGTGACTGTCTAGAAACATAGGATGAAGAAAAACAATTGCCATAAATGATACTAGAATAATTTAATTCTGAAATATGGAGGAACAGAGGGAAATACAAGATTTACAAGTCTTCAAAATACTTTTATAGCATCATCTTAGATGCTCTGGGGGAAATTTTTAGTGCTAAGTTCATATCTACCAAGTCTCAAACATCGTATTTTCTACTTCACACTCCCCTGTCATGGGGCTCACCTCTTCTGTCAGCAGTAGACAACAGGGAACCTTTCCTGTCCCAGGATCCCACCAAGAACACAGTGGCCAAATGACCTGCACTGAGATCTGCCAAGGAACTATGTCTGGGCCACAGGACCCCAGAGCAGAAGTGCTGCCAAGTGATGGGCTGTACCTGGAGACCACTGGCAGCAGACATCCCTGCCAGTCACATTTTCACTCCACAGCCACACTGCATCACAGCAACAGACACGTTCTGTGAAGCTCCCTAGCAAGAAAAAGCACTTGACTCTGTGTCCTAACCCATGTCTAGGTCATCCAGAATGTGACCAATATGAGAACTGATAGGCACTACATAAGAAAATGAAGTTTTGAATTTTTAAAATGTTCAGACGTTCATTCAAATCCTTGTGATTAGTAAGGGTTTTCACTAGGGAGAGATGTTCTGGAGGTGAATGCAGATACAAATATGCAGGTTATACATGTAGGAAAGCTTTGAGGAATCTTTACTAATCCTTGGAAGAATCATTGGCAAAAATATTCATTATTCCATTCAACAAATGCTCCTACAAATGTGACCACACCGAAACCACATGATAAAACAAGAGCTTGCAATCAAAAAGGAGTTATGGAACATTAAAATAAGTTTATATTAAACAGTGAAAAAGTGATTTTTCACTGGAAAAATGTGACAAAGTTGTGTCATAGCTGCCCACACAACCACCTTGTCCTAGAAGTCCAGGAGAAAAAGTGAAGTGCGGACAAAAAACCTCAATATTCTTACTACCTAAGAACATCAACCAAGGGCAAATCAGTAGAGCAGCTTACTGCAGGCCTACTATGGCTTTCTGATAACAGATGCTGTTTCATATAGACAGTATAACCTTCCTTTTTTCTCTCAGTTGCAAGAGACTGGCTCTTCAATATCAAAATGCTTCTGCTTTTCTTAGGGACCTGTAATTCTTTGCTGTTACAAGACCACATGGCAAAGTTCATTTACTACAGTGTGTTCCAAGAGTTGTCGGTCGTAAGAAGTCAAAGAAGAAAGGAGGTTCCAGCTGAACAATTTTTTCTGAAGCAAAGAGAGTTTAAAATAAATAGTTGCCTACAGGATTTGCAAATGCAAAAGCTCAGTTGGTTCTTCAGCAGCTTGCCCAGCCCCAATGGCAAGTAAAATTCATCTTTTTGAGTGCAGAGGGAGAGACCATCTAGATCAGACAGCACCTAGAGAAATATAAATGTCCATACTTTCCACATTATAATTGGAAAATAACATTCAGTACCTTTAAAAAACAATTAAGCTTATAATAAACAACTGGTAACTATGTTGGTCCGTATTTCCTCAAGAGATTAATTGTTAGATTCCTCTTGCAAAACAAGAAACTCAGTTGCCAAAAGAAGTGATGGATGGAAACATGCCTGAGAAAGAGTTTGTAACAAAAGCTTTAGCTTGGATCAGGATGAAATCTTTTTACTATTTTGCCTAACAGTAACACAACTGTTAAAATTTTGAGATGTATTATTACAGCATGATGGCTCTGCCAGAGGATTTACACCATGCCTTGAACATCAATTTTTTTCTTGCTTAATTCTAGTTTGACACATGTTTTCTAGTTATATGCAAATTTAAAGTAATTGAGATGCTGCCTTCAAAGAACAACATTAAAGTGCTCCTAAAAGCAGATGTCAAGCATTTGGCAGTTTAACTAACACAAATGAAAACATACAGCTGCATACAAATACACAATGTACAGCTGCTGCATAAAGTTTTCTTTGTTTTGACTTCCTGCACTCTAACCAGAATCAGAAATATCTAGTTGTAATTGTTTTAGTGGAGAAAATGCCAAATTACATGTACTTGATACAACCAGAATTGACATCCTTGTACTTAAGCATGATAGGAATACTGCTGCCTCTCTTGATCCTGAAACAAATCTAGGTTTTTGATTTCCAAGTGAACACCTGAAAAAAAAAAAATAAAACCAGAACTTGCTGCCTCATACCATTTAAAAAAAAACTAATTTAGGCATTAAAACTTCTGTTACTAGTCCCCTGGAAGTTCATTCCTAGGATTAAATTATTAGGCCATGAAGACAGTTGTGTTTTCCATAAGCCCAGATAAAAATCTGTAGACTATTACTAAGTTTCATCTCATTTTTATGACTCCTCTCCCCAAATAAACCAATCACATTGAAGTTAAATTCAGCACAGGGAGTTAGGCTCTCCACAGAGACAGTGGAGATTGCAAACATAAGTCAAATATGAAGAAGAAAGCTGAGATAATGGAGGGTTTGTACTGGGTTACTTCAAAGCCCTGAGAGACGGCTGAAAGTGTTTAGATAATATACAACAAGCACTGAATCCAGACAAAATAATAGCAGCTTCTTTTATCAAACATGCAACTCTAAGTAAAAAAACTCAACTTTTACAACTACTTCTCCAACTCCACAGACTTTCTGTTACCAAAAATCTTCTAAGGATTTGCAGCAAGATAATCAGCCTTAAAACTAGCTTTAAAAAAGCAAGGCTCTAGTGGTACTGATAACTCTCCAACTAAGAGTAAATTTACAGGGTAGTTGTAGCAGCATATCAAATATTCAGCTTGAATATGATCTTCCTGTTCAATGAGCCCATTCAAAAAATACAGGTGACAAAGTTATGCTCAATTATAAAATTGTTGTATTTCATAGCCTATGAATGAGAAGTTTCTGAGTATCACAGTAAATGTCATTAGAGCAATTCTGAGGATCCTCTAGGACAAGGTGTCCTACTGGCTGAAGACACCTGCTATACAAACCACTGAATTGCTGAAAATCTGGCCTGAGAGCACAAGGCAAAAGAAATTGAAAAACAAGTCAGCTGATGCTTCTCGTGAGGCAGAAGCTGTAGTTCAAATGTTTGTTGGGAATCACTGCTACCTCCATACCCAATAAAACAGTAAAAGTAACACAGAGTCACGCATCTCACACAAATCCACTTGCGAAACTTTTTGAAGCTTGCAGTTATCTCCTCTGACTACAGTATAGTGCTGCTGAAGAGAAACAAGTGATCTTGGCAAATTGTGGACTAGAACTAGTCAGAAGTTTACAACTAACATTGGCATTTTTCAAACAAAAACGTCCCTTCTTCAGAAGAAATACCAAGTTTTGAAGAACATTTGCTATCCCAAAATTCTCATTCCTACAATGTTTTTCTGCAAGTACAAATTTCCCTTAGGTTTATGACCAGATTCAATGAAGACAACAGGAGATCTTTTTTCTTACTAAGTTTTCAACTGGATGTGGCAATTCAGAAAGCTGAGTGGAAGACAGTCATGCTCAGAGCAATCAGAGTAATAATCACTGAAGAAATAAGTGCAGAATGGCAGATAATTGCATTATTATTATTAAATTAAAATAAACATATATTTAAAAATTCAGGCACAAATGCAGCCATGTCACTAACATAAGTTGCAGGCTTATTTCTTCAATATTTCAGCCACCCTACCTCATTATTGACTTCAGCAGGTTTTTTCTTTGTTTCGCCAATGTCCAAATAGCTATGGAAAGAAAACAGGTTTGATTACATACAGAAGCATCGAACTTACACAATACAACTATTCCACACTTTTTTCATACATGAAGGTTTTAAAACTTGTCACGCTTCAAAATAACAGGAAAAGTAAATAATTAATAAAAATCTTCAGGCTAGCCCTCTGGGCTAATACAAAAGACAGGAGAACCAACCACCCACCTTCAAGTCACTGGTGATTAGAACAGACCATCAATAACCCCCGTGTCAGAAAGAAGCTCATATACAACTGTGAGGTGGATCAATAAATCTCAGAACAGTATCACCTTACCAGAGTTTTCAAAGTCATCATCTTGCCTCTTAGTTTCTCACAGTAAGTGTCAGAGAGATTTAAAGTTTTCCTGCACACCCGAGTTTAACGGAGGGCATCAGCTAAAGTTTAAAAGGATCTACACCACTTGGGTTTCAATATAATGTGGACGCATCTGAACATTTATTTCTTGTAGCTGGATGAACCAATACCAGCTTCATAATTATTTTATGGATAAAATACAAGCCTCAACTGGACAAGCAAACAAAATACATCCTTTTGAACAATATTATGTTATCCCTGTGATGTTGTTCCCTGTTCTCACTTCCAGTGGGAAGGTGCTTTATCAGTCTTTTAAGACTAGAAGACTTAATTTGAGAAGTCAGGTATACCTAAAGCCAAGCATCAGTTCAGGCTCACTGAAAGACCTCACAGCTTGCAACACATCTGCAGCTCTTCAGTAATGTCAGGGTCTGTAGTTAATGACTAGTTAATGACTGTAGTTAATGATCAGATTGGTTTGCCAGAAGAAACTTCCCTATTTGGCCAAAGTTGAGAATTCATGGGACCTGAATGAAGGTGCAAAAGCAGTAAAGAGAAATAAAAGAAGAGAGAAAGGAAAAACATCATCATTCTTTCTTTGAAGGAATGGCAATCATTTATCAAAGTATCACAGAATGGTCACAGGGATTTCAAGGCTTCATTGTGAGGGGACAGTAAGATACAGCAAAGCTGCCAGACATGCCAATGCTTTGAGTAAGGTAAGTATAGTAACATAGGATAATATTTTTAAAAGCTTCATGTTTAAAAACAAACAGTAAGAACTGATCCAAGCTCTCAGTGTAAAAAGGAACAGGTTCTCTTTACACCAAAACCAAGAAGTCTTACAGCCTGCAAGACTGAAAAGAAGTGTCTCAGACAAAATGGTTCCAATGGCCTCTAACAACAGCTACTGACTGCGGTTCTTGTTTTCCAAACATCTGTGAATTACTTCACCAAGAAAAGTGACAAAGAAAAGCAAATACATAGTCAAAGGCTTAAATTCACTATGCAGAGGTCTGGGCATTCAGTCATCAAATTTCAGGGACCCACAAATCTGAAAAGTTCTAAATAGAAGCAATGGAGCTTTTTTGGATGATGGCACTCAAAAAAAATGTCAGACCAAAAACTTTACAAACCTATTCTCACTTGCTAAGAAAGCAGAAATGCTTCCAACCAATGGCTAGCCAAGCCAGCAATGAGATTACAGCATTGTTTAGAAAGACACTGCTGGAAAGAGGACAATCTACCACTGATGAATGAGCCCAGATAGAAGTAAGTGGGCAAAGGAAGGTGGATGGTAGAGCAGCATGCTAAAAAAAAGCCAAAAATCTAAACCAGCTCCAGCACAGTTTTCCTTCAGGAAGCTGAGAGCTGGGAAGAACTCCAGAGGGGTGCAGCCTATATGTACATTCTCACTCACCACTGAAAAAACTACAATATACCAACACACCTCACCATGTATACACCAAAGTAAGTATGTTAACTTAGCACCCCTGTAAATGACAAAACAAGCTGGAAAACTTGTTATGTGTTCCAAAAATTACCAACATCGACTAAAATTCCTCTATTAAAGAAAATACCTATGTATTTTTTTCTAAAAGCAGAATTTCTAAATGCTGATTGTTTTATTTTATTTAAAAAATTAAAGGTATCAGCAGTGTATATAGAATATATGCCCTCAGAGCTGTCAAGCTTAAAATGTTAAGATTCAGGGTTTGGCTCATGTGCTAAAGGTGAGCACAGTTTAGTCTAGAATTCACTGTGAACAGGAAAGAAAAAGATTCACTTCTCAGTGCAAGGCATCTGAAAAGAAACAAATTCACTGCTTGAAACAGAACAATGACATTTTCAACTTCTGCTACTCCTTGGATACTTTCTCCATTACACTCCCACAGCTCCCACATGAGTGCCACAAGCTTCCATTTCAAAGTTCAGCCCTGCATAGTCTATCATAGCAATTAATATGTCAAATAAGAATCACTGGGGGAAAAAATAAAATTAAAAAACCCTAAAAAAACAAAACCCAAAACCAAACAACAACAAAACCAAAAAATAAATGAACAAAACCCAAAAAAACTTCTTGCTGCCATCAGACCAGACTCAGATCCTTTAAGGCAGATGCTTTGGTCTCTCACAACTGTAACTGTTTACCTGTGACACATTAGACAAACATAGATATTTTTATTTAATTCCTTCGCTTCCTTTCAAAAAACAGTTCCTTCCAATTAACCCTTCCTCTCATCTGACTTTTCTGGCTATGATGTGTCCCTAATTACCACTCTGTCTACAACCCAATTAAGAACAACTTCAACATTAAGCCCCACAGCTTGTCTTTAATGCTTATAAAAGCACTGCCAACATTTCCAGCACTATGTAAACAAATACTAATGAGTGACCAACTCCAGTTCTGAATGCAGAAATGGAAGGGATCTCAAGTCATCCCATTTATGCTCTCTACAGCACAGGACTATGACATATTATCAAGGGATATATAAAGCAGCCTGGTTTTACCCAGCTCTTTAGGTTAGCTTTCCTTAAAGTATTCTCTTTGTTGGCCTTAAATAACTCGGTACCCTGTTGCACGTTGCAACCATAAAAGTCTGAAAAACTCTCACCATAAAACTCTGACCATAAAGTGTGAACTGATAAAAAAGAAATGCCCTGCCCAATATAAATCCAGAGTTTCCAACTCTCTAAACAGTGCATGCTAAGGTCACTTACTTTTAGCCTATCAAGCACAAAACACATTTAGGGAGGTGTAACACGATGTGCTAATAACTAACAACTTTAAGACATCCACAGAATCACATGATTTAATATGAAAAAGATACGGTAGATCTTTCTTAGAGTTGAGCACAGCATTTGGCATGGAAAAGAGTAAGTACTGTTAGAAAAGGGCTTATATTTAGCCTGTCATACATCTTTCTCCCTGGCTTTCCTACTGAAGTGTGAGAAGCTTCAATAAATCTTTAGAAGCACATAGTGACAGACATGGTAAGGGTGATGATAGAGATCCTGTTTGTTACACAGAAAGTTTTGTCCTGAAACATAATGAGCCACTAATGAGCTCTCCTGAAGAATATGGTGTCCTCAATCTACAGAACCAAGATGAAGACACTGTAAAAGGTGGTAGCTGGTGATACAAATTCTCAACCACTTCCAGAAAGGGTTTGTTATTTTTGAGATTTCTATAAATCTCAAAAATTAGGGAATTAGGGAAAATGCCCACAATGACTGAGCAAAACATTTAATAGTCAAAATGAAATCCACTGATAGAATTAAGAATAGTTACTGACCACATGCAGAGCCACTCTGGAAACACACCTGAAAGCCCAGACCTCCTTCACATTATTCCCCCAGTGACTCACTAGAAAACAGACAAACTGGCAGGTTAATTCTTGGTGTCCAGGCAGGAAAAAGAATGTAAATGGTCATCTTTTAGTAACAGGAGGGACATAAAAAGGCTATATACGTACCCTAAATGAACAGAAGTGATGGAGAGGCAGAATACTTTAGACTTTTAAAAAATAAACAAGAAAGGAAACATCGGGAATTGAATTCCCAGACTCATCAACTTCATGGCAGGACTGTCAACACTCCACTTTTCTATTGCTTACACCCTGTTACCCCTGAGCACAAATACTGATACTGGCCCTTCAGCTCAGCACAGACACCACAACAACATGCCATTCCTGCATGTCCTTTGGGTTAAAGGGCTAATTCTCTCTCCTTTTCTACTGTCATGTCAAGATGTCACTATGTGACTCATGGTATGAGTACCCTTTCTGGGGCTCACCTCTAAAGGGTCTCTAAAGCTCTGGGTCACAGCTTCTAAGTTCTCTTTCCACAATGACTAATAATAGAGACAGGGTGAGGGGTCGTCTGAAGCACTGCCACAGTGCCAAACGCCAAGTGCTGATAGTCATTTCCGTGTAAATCTTACATTTCAGCCACTCACTTGAGTTTCTTGAAGGCCTCCCTGCCACCCGCCACGTACTGCTCTCCACTCTGGAGCTCCTCCAGCTGTCGGACACGATGCCCACCCCGGGGGGTATAGATGTTTCGCACAGCTCCAAAGGGTGCCTGCACCCCGCCCGTCACCTCTTTCAGGAACACATCAAAGTTGGACACCTTCTTCTCATGGATGACAATGCGGCGCCCCGGGAAGAAAGGGTCCCCGTTGCGATACACCAGCACGCTCTTCACGCTCGGCTGCGAGAGCCACGACCCCTTGGTGCCGGGGCTGGTCATGCTGCTGCCTCCGCCTCTGCGGTGCAGCCCGAGCCGCCCAGCCGCGCCGCCGGCCCCTGTCTGCTGGGGAGAGGCTCCTGCCCGGGCACCCCTCCGGCCCTGACACCTCCCTGCCCGGGGTGCAGCGCCCCCGCCCACGCCGGGCACACGGGCACACCTCCCGGCATGCAGGGAGCGATCCGGGCCCTGCGGAGCCTGCACACAGCGGCTCCTCCCAGGCAACCAGCGCGCTGCTCCGGGCGCCGGGGGAGCCGGGCGCGGGGAGCGCCAGCCCCAGCGGGGAAACGCGGCCTGACACTCGAGCCGGCACAGCAGGGACACGGACTGCCGGGGACCCGCGGCCTCCTGGAGCCTTTATCCTGCGGCTCTGCCATCACGGAAAGCCCTACGGCCCTGCTTTCCTCGGGAAACTTGACTCCGCGTGTGCCCGGCCTCCCGCTGGGCAGCCCGGCGAGAGCCTGCCCGGAGCCCGCCCGGCCCAGAGCCGCCGCGGGAAGGAGGGCGGGGGGCGGCGTGCCCGGAGGCGGGCGGAGGCCGAGGGGCCGCGGGGGCAGAGGGAGCGGGATCCGAGCGAGGGAGAGAGGGAAATCCCCGCTCAGCCTCCTCCTGCCCCACCGCCGCCTGTTCCCACAGGGAAGGTTCTGCGGCTGAGCTGCCCCGGCCGGGGAAGCGGCGGCAGCGGGGAAATGCCCAGGCGGAGCAGCGCTCCCTCCGCACTCTGGCACACCCTGGGGACGAGAAGCCGTAAAAACGGAGAGAAAGTAAAACAGAAGTGCCTTCAATTTAAATGTAATTCCTTTACTAGCCTCTTTTCCCCGCTGATAGTCTCAAGTCCAAAACTGCACTGGACCCTCCTACCTGGATTTGTTCAGTGCACAGTAAAGATTGTCTTTTCAAATGGGTTTTAACAAGCGGGATGGAGGGAAATTCCTTTCCTTTTATCTTACCTCCTTTGACGGGGAAAAATACCCCCTGCTGTGAGTTACAACAGAGCAGTTAACCATTACAAAAAGAGCAATTTCAGGGTGAGGGCAGTCAAACATGCTACTGTTACTGGTTAACAACTAAAGATCCCCACTTGCTGCTGGTCTCCTTCTGACTAATAAAGGGGAGAACCAAGCATTTGTCATCCTCGAATTAATACTGTTTAACATGGAACTACTGTAACCTGAAGGGAAATTTTTGTTATTAAGGATTATGCTTTTGAGTAAAAACCAAAAATGCTGATGACCCTCGCACCGTTCTCCATTCAAGTACTGATATGTCAACTATCTGCTATTTTATGTCAGATTCTACCACATTTGTTGATCTTAGGCCTAATTTGTAATCACACAAGATCTTTGACATAGGAATAAGACACTGAATATTTTCTTGGTGCACCCATTTTGATACTTGTGCTACTCCAAAATACTACTGGTCTTTACCTATGGCCACAATTATGGTCACTTTATGGACTGCAATAAAATATCCCTTAAATGGTAGCAGATCACTGCTAGCCTTAAAGCAGCCTAAAATTGGTGGACAAAATCTTTGTTTTCCATCTCACCTAAGCACAACCACTGACCAAAAGCTAAGAAAAGGTTTGACACTTCAGTCCGTAATAGCAGTGCCTTGAACCATGACATGCTCCTTCTAGCTTTTCCAAGGTCTGATCGTTTATTCCCACTGTTGTTTCACTTTGTAAGCAACCTCCTATCACATTCTCAACAGCAAGGAGACAAGCTGCTGAACCCACTGACATGATTAAGATAAATGCAGAGACACATAATCTCACTATGATGGAGCAGCATCAGATGTCTCATCTTACATGAGGTTGGTGCATGACAGGACATCTGTCACGTTGTGTGTCAGGATCCCCTGAGGTCACATAAGGAGCATAACATAACTTAATGATGGGGGATGTGATGAGAGCATAGCCATGGCATAGTGTAGCATTAAACAGGGTCACTTTTTCTGCACCAGAATGCTGGGAAGTCTCTGCCATTTCAGAACCAGCAAAGATTTTGCAGCTTGTTGCAGGGCCTTGCCAGCTATGCTCAGTGACAGCAAAACATGAAGTCATGAAGACAGAAATGTCCTAGTGCTGAAGAAAAGACTAACAAAATGGACAGAATGGAAAAGGATAAAGTTTCTAAACACAGAATGAAAAATTCAACTTATTCTATTGCACACAGTGCTGAGAATCACACTTAGTAACTGCACCTCTGTGCAGCTTACCAGAAAATCAGACTAAGCAATAGCAGCCACTTCATTTCCAGCTGTAAACTGGGAGTAGCCAGACTGCACTGACAGTTTAAAGCACATAAATACCAAGTGGTTCGGCTCACATGCACACACTAGAAGAAGTAAAATACCGATGCAGTTGTAAATTTTAAAGCCCATATTACAGCAAATTCATCCACTTGCTCAACTGCCAGATCAAAAACTCCTTAGAATACCATGACCAATTATTTTTGCTTTAAAAAATACCTTAGACAGTTTAAGCTACAGCTTTTGATCACACAGGATCTGTCCAAAAGTATTCTTGAGACAGCCAAGATGCTGAAGGATTACGTAGGGAAAAGACTTTAGCAAACTGGTAGAGGCACAAAAGGGGATGGTTCTCCGTGGAAAAACAAATAGCATGAATTCCCTTAAGTAAGGAAGTTGAAAGATTACCTTCCATGTGGTCTTGGTATAGAGTAATGAAAGTGATGTCATCCTCCTTAAGCAAGGATTTCTCAGTGCGTTACTGTAGCTACCTTTGATCAAGGGATCTGAGATTATCAGTTGGGTATTCCTGATTCATTCATGTAAGAGCAATTACTGTAAACACAAGTGGGTTTTTTAGTAAGTTTTCTATCGGGTCTTTTTGATCTCTTCTTGTGTAGCTTCACTTATCATCCACTAAACACTCTGGTAGCAAATGTGGGTTTTTTGTTAATCTGCCTTTTTGTTTGTTGTTTGTTGTTCTGATTTTTTTTTCAATGTGAATAAAATTGCATATTTATTTTACAAGAAGAAACAGGTCATCGGTACAGGCACATACTTGTATATAAAAATGATTGATAAATGAACACGTTATACACTGAGAATTGTCTGTAGACCAAGATGCCTTTTTACCATAATTTTACCAAAAAGTTCTCTGAGCTTTTCTTCAGCAGAGATTTATACAGACCCCTCTGATGACAGCTATGGTTTCTTCCTCTTTCTGTGTGTTTTCCCTCGGTGTTTCTGCTCCTTCACTTGCACAAAGCCCTGCTGCAATCAGAGCAGTCCCCCACGTCTGCACTGACATTCAGCTGGCAGAGGAACTGGTTGCTCGTGTCATTCAACCTCACAAATGCCTTCTGGTTTGGATGGCAGTTTCATGACTGAGCAAGCCTGTGCTGGAGCTATCCTTGCTTTTTGGCTGGATTAAGAACCAGCCATCATGCCTGTCTGTGTCAGTGAGCCTCTTCAGCAGCAGATGAGCTTGGCCCACTAGTTTTTTGATGATATTCAGCAAACCACTCCCAAAGGCTGGCACTGCAGGACGGACTGGATATCTGACATGTGCCTACAGCAGAATCAACAAGCAGCTCGCTGGTATTTAGAGCTGCAATAAATAGATGCCAGTTCTAGATCTTCTGCCAGCAGCAGTGTAAAATCAGACACTGTGTGTGTGCTTCAAGACTTGTCCCTGGTGCCAGTGCACACTGATGTGCTGCCTCCATCTCTGAAGACAGAGGTGACCCCTGGTTATTGTCTGCCCTTCCAGACAGTTGCAGTGGTGGCTGATAATGCAGCTGTAATGAGATACAATACCAGTGCTTACTGATACATTGGCCTGTTGGATCACACACAGCAGAGTTTATATCAATGCACATTCAGTGCAAAGTTACATCATCTTATTTCCAACACTTCTGTTGTCTTAGCAGCCAGAAAAATAGACAAGCAAAGGAAAACAAATAGATCAACCCAGCAGCTTTTCCCTTTTTATTGAAGAGTGTGAAATGTCAGTGGTGTAAGACTTACTGCACATTCATAAAATACAAATTTCTGGCAGATATCCTTTAGATGCTTCCCTAGTTTTTGCTTTACAACATGCAGAGCCAACATAAGCTGCCATTAATTGCCAGCAGTGGTGTGCACTGGTTTCTTGCCTTCCTGAGGTATTTTCTGTGTTGTCTTTGGTGTTTCCAAATATTAAGTATCTCTGACATCCAAGAGATTAAATTACTGTCGTGTGGGGAGAGATAAGATAGAATTGAGCTGCGGGCTGTGGGATGCGCCTGCAGAGGCACATGGCAGCACAAAGGAGCACATGATGGCACAGAGAGGTTTGTCTCCACTGGACCCTGGGGGCAGGAGGTGTCACACGGCAGACCCCTACGGAGAGGAGGCTGCCGGGAGCTGACTGATGGGTGAACAGTGTCTGGTCACCCCATAGAAGGACATTTGGAAAGTGTGTTGCTGATGTGACAACATGGGATAGGTCACGTAGTGAGAATTACCATGCAAGGAAATACTGTGCCTTGCAAAAGTGTATAAAACCAGCTCGTTTCTTAGAATAAACAATTCAGATTCCCTGCTGGTCTGGGTCCATGTCTTGGTCACTCACAGTGTCACACATGCTGCCACTTCCTAAGATGAACCAAAACTAGAGGTAAAAGACTCCATTTAGAGTAGATTTCAGCTTTTTACCAAGTATGAATGGGGCCAGCATTGGCAGACAGGCATGGTTACCCTGAAACTGAAAAACTCTGATGGCTTCAGTGTACGTATCCTTGCTGTCCATAACTCCTGAGGAATGCTTTAATTGAATTACTTCCTGTGAGGTCATTCATCTTTATGCAAGGTGTGTGTACACCATCCTTCTGATTCTGTGAATGTCAATCCTCTTTGAACAATGGCTCATCTATGTATATTAATGTATGTAATGTACGTACATACAAACATACAAATGCACAGGTTGTGGTGCAGGAAAGGAAAGGACAGTGTTGTTTAAAATATTCTAATAAAATAATTGATTTAATCATATAAAAGAGTTAGTTATGATTACAAGTAGGAAATTGTAAAATACAAGGTATAGCAATATTAGGAGTGCTGTGTTTAAAACATGCAACCATAGAAACGTAACCAAGAAGTTACTGGATTTTTTTATGTTTTGTTCAAGAAACTATGGAGACCGTCATGCACACCAGTTATGCTGCTCGAAAACCCCCCACCCTTCCCATCTTAATTTGAATGTCAAGGATTCCAATCAGTAGAGCTCAGTAGAGATGACCAATGATTGTCTTAGGGTAGAAATATTAATGAAGTTATTATATAACTAGAAAAACCAATTATTGCAAAGGTTAAATTTAAGAGTGGATCTATTAGGCATAGTATGTAAAACAACTTATGTAATGATGACTTGGCAGAAAAAGTATATAAAATTTATGGATTTTGTTTACTAAGTGGAACACCTTTGGAGGAGTAATCCCATGTGTTCCCTGCGCCGAAATTAAGAAGTGTCTCCTTATTCACATCAAATTGGTGTTGGATAAGTTTCTTTCATCCTGTTTGCTGATACCCTTGTCTTCAAAACTCAGACCAGTGTTTAGATTTGTGCCTTCCTCTTGGAGCAGCCACACTGCACGGGTCATTTCATTAATCACTTCCTTTTTTATTTCCTCGCTAAGGATTAATGAGTACTCTAAGTGCATTCTGATAACATGTCCCGCTGCAGGGTTTGGACGCAGGCTTTGCCTCCAGGCCGATTTACATTGCAGCCAAACCAGCCAAAGGAAGGACACCCCAGCTACCTGCAGGGGTATCCTTTTGCGCATGAAAGCTGCAGTTTAAAAAGAATGTATGATAGTGGAAGCTGGTATACTGCTAATGAAACTTTTACATCTCAACTACCCGGGTTGTTTTGCATCTTAATTACAGAACTAGGGCAAGCAAATTTAATTCCAAGATGTTTGCTGGGGACAAAATTGTACTACACTTGGGAAAAAATCCTCTATTTCAGAAGGAAAATCATCAGGACCTGGCTGAATGCAGCAGGGAAAATCCCAGCCACAGTAAGGTGTGCTCACGTTATGAGCACTGCTGGAGCTGGGATTTTAAGAACACTTGTGTCTTTGGGAAGAGTTATCCATTTAATTGGATTTTCAACTCGGACCTACCTCATTAGAGGAGCTCAGGTGAGCTTCAAGGGGTTCTTGGGGTTTTTTTTTTTTCCCATTCTCACAAATCATCATGCACAAAATCCAGTTAACGTCAGTATGTTTGAACACAGGCTGGGTGAGAAGGTGGCGAGAAAGATCATGGCTTTGTGCATATATAAAACAATGACTGTGAACTTCCAGGGCAGCACTGAGTTATCCCAGACAGTTTAGAAGTACAGAAGGGGATCGGCAGGACCCGCCGCTCCGCCACCGGCCCAGGCTGCCCTGTCGCCGGGCCGCTGTGGCCGCGCTCCTCCCAGGCTGCGCCGGGGCTGTCCCGTCAGGGCGCCGGGCTCCTCCTCCCCCGTCACCCCGGGGACTCCTCCCTGGCCGCGGCTGCGCGCCGGGAGCGGAGCGGGGCCGAGCGGGGTCGATGCTGCGCGGGGCCGCGCTGCTCCCCCGCGCCCTGGGCGGCGGCTGCGGCTGCAGCGCGGCCCGCGGCTGGGCGGGCAAGGCGGGCGGCGGCTCCCGCCCGAGGGCCGCCCCGGGGCTGCCGCCGGGCCGCGCCTGGGACCGGCCCGCGGCCGTGCCGCCGGTGCCGCCGGTGCCGCCGGGTGCCCGCGGGCTGCGCTGGGCAGGTGAGCGGCGCGGCCTCCGTCGTGTCGGGCTCCGGGAGACGCTGGGAGCGGCGCTGGGAGCGGCGCCGGGCCGGGAGGGGTCGGGTTCGTCGGGGCCTTGTCGTGACCGACGCTGCCTGGCGCCCGTGCCCGTGCCTGAGAGCGGGGATCCGCGCAGCTCTAGGCCAAGGCCGGTGTGCTGCAAGTAGAGCTGTGTTCTCTTCCCGCAGGGAAGCTTTACCAACATGCCCCCACTGAGACCTCCCAAGCCACCCTAGCCAGCGTGTCTCCTGTTTTTGCAGTGGTAAGTACCTGCAGGCATTTTCACCAGCGAGGGCAGATGGTGCAAGACGATGGTGCTTTTTCCCTGCTTTTTTTCTTTAGGGTTTTTTTGGGGGGTTTTTTGTTTGGTTTGGTTTTGGGAGGGGGGGTGTTGGAACCCTGGGTTTAGAAAATTATAATTTTTCAGTATTGACAGGTAATGATCTTCAAAAACACACTGCACATGGGTCGTTGTTTGTTTGGGTTTTTGTGTGTTTGGGGGATTGTTTGTTTTCTTTGGAGGGGGCGTCCTTAAATCTTAAGGCATCATAGAAGCAGATGGATTTATGTCTCGGAGAACATCCCTAGTTCTAAATTGTTGGTTTGAGGTACTCTGATATGAGGACCAGTTACAATACATAGTGTTGGTGAAGATGCTTTTCTAAGGCTCAGCATTTGCTGAAAGTTCTCTGGCTCTAATTGTGAAGGCAGATCAAATCTTGGAAGTGCTGCTGTCAGAAGTTTCTTCTTAAGTTTGTCAAGGCTTGTTAATACCTTTTAGAAATATTAGTTCTGTGTTTTGGTAGCTGCACTTGTAAGCAAACATAGGATCTGGTGAAAAACAAGCTTTCTCTATGCTGTCTTTTTAAAGGACACTGAAAGCTGTTTGCAAGCTTCTTGGTTTGCACGTCATATTTTTCTTTTATATATATATACATATATATATATATATATCTCTATATATCTCTATATATATCTATATAGTGAAAAACCACATTAGTGCCAGTGAAGGAAGGTGAGGTCTCCTTGTTGATGACAAAAAGCAGTCATTCTGCAACAAGGTGCCATGTAACCTCCCCTGCAGCTCTACTGGAGTGCATGCTTAGGTAGGCTTAATTCACTGAAAGTCAGTTTAAAAGCCAGTAATGTGGGATTAAGCTACATTGTTTATGAGCAAAGCAAACTTTATCATTAATGCAGACATGTCAGTCTTTCCAAGAAAATAATTTTACTAGGAAATAAAAGTGTTAAATGAATAATACAAGTGACAGATGCTAAGACAAGAAGTATTTGGGTGCTGGTGACAAGCTGAACAGTATGTCTTTGCAGTACTTGATGTGGGTGCAAGGCCTAGCCACACAATCCGTGTAACTCTTTACTTTTGAAGGTTTTTTTGTAAATTTTTCAGAGTGTTCCAGAGCAAATAGCTGAATTTTTAATCCCACATATAAGATGCCCTGCTGGTCTCCTCTCCGAAGGCTGCAGTAATAGGATGCGTGGGAAGAGCTCAAAGCTGTGCCAGGGGAGGTTTAGACTGGACGTTAGGAAGCAATTCCTTACCAAGAGTGTAGTCAGACCATGGGACAGACTTTCTGGAGGGGTGGTCCATGTCCCAAGCCTGTCAGAGTTTGAAGCATTTGGACAGCATCCTTAGTACCAGGCTTTAACTTGTGGTCAGCCCTGAACTGGTCAAGCAGCTGGACTCTGATCTCTGATTGTGGGTCTCTTCCAACAGAAATAGTCTGTTCTAAGTCTGATCCTCCATAAATCACCTTAACAAGGTTTGTGTAGGAATGTGGTCACGCAGATGACACTGGTCAAACACAGTGAAACGTGGCCATTTCATGCAATTATTTTGCTTAATTGGGATGAACTGTGAATAGAGGGCATAAAAAGTTGCTTTCTCTTCATAATGTGTTTTCCATTTGGCTTCTAGGGAAGTGCCAATAATTTTAGAAATTGATTTCTTTTTTTATAGTGGTTCTGTGAAATTTTTTTTTTTTCCCATTTCTCCAGATGAAGTTTGACAAAGAGGGAAATACTACCTATTTTGGTAAGTTTTCATTGTCGTTTTGTGTGGGGTTTGTTTGACTTTTTCCTTGTCCAGTACAGAAAAGCCAAATTGGAAATCTACATGGGCTAAAAAATCATGTTTTGGATACTTTGGTGTGTTCATTTGGGATGTTGCAACATTTCCTCTGTTTTGCTGACTTCCATTGGGCCTTCATAGAATCTTTATTGTTACTGTTTTTGTATATTTTTAAGTAATATTTTGAAAATTATGTATTACCATCTCTCAAAGGAAGGTAATTTTTGCTTTGCCTTTTTTCTTTTTGACCAGCATGCCATTTCTCTGCCTCGTCTGTCCGTGTAGGATTACATGTGCTTTCTCAAAGGAATCACTTGTTTCTGATGTGAAATTAATTGTCATGGCTGACTTTTTCACTTACATCTAGAATTTTTTCATTCAAGATACATTCTTTTAAGCTTTGTAGAAAATAACTTAGATTGAGGAGTCAATGGGAAGAAAACCTTTAAAGATAGCAGAGCTGGGTTTTTTTGTTGTGGGACTTGGTAACACACTAAGATGTAATTTCAGAACATGTATGCTTGTCCTCTAAATGTCTTCATCTAAAAATATTTTCATGATAGAAAAGAAGAAAACAGAATTGTACCAGGAGTTGGGTCTTCAAGCTCGAGATCTAAGATTTCAACATGTGATGAGCATTGCAACCAGGAACAACAGGATCATCATGAGAATGGAGGTAATGGTTTCCCTATAGCTGAGTATAAACCTGTCTCATCCTTGCACTTAGATTTCTTGCACAGTTCTAACAGCAGCTTTCTGTGACACACAGTCCAGCAGTAAATGTGTCTTTGGAGCTCTGCCTAGCAATCAGAGTGCGAGTTCACCAACTGATGGTGCACATTAGTGACCATTTTCCTGGCTGAGCACAGGAGAAACATTGCTAACGTTGTCACAGAAATAAAGGCTTGTGAGGAGTCTCTGCTCAATCCCTGGCACAGTGCTGTGTCCGAGCCTCTTTGCATGAGATTTTGTTATTTTCCCTCCTGAAATGACATTTGAAGATTGGTTTTATCAAAGCCCAAATCATAAAATGTACAACAGAGTTATGAGAAATCTTGAGCGATTTTTTTTTCAGACTCCTTACGTGTACTGTCTTTTTCAGTTCTTGAAGGCTGTCATAACACCAGAGTTTCTTCTGATATTAGATTATCGTAATTTAAGTCTGGAACACTGGCTCATCAATGAACTAGCATCTCAGCTGGCTGGGGAAGGTCAGCTAGTCACATATTCCCTGCCCTTTGAATTTCGAGCCATAGAAGCAATCCTGCAGTACTGGGTGAGTTAACTCGTTTCTTTTTTAATCTTTGGGAAGTTCTTGCTACATAGTAAAGGGCATTTACATGCACATACTTTTAAATGTATTTTGCCCCTTCTCTTTTTTTGTTTTGACCTTTGTTGCTTTAGTTCTTAAAGTATTGTGTGTATGTGTGTTTTCATTCCCTTTCCATTAAAGTGTTTTTGGATATGATGGCTTCACCATCATTTGGATAATTAAAAAACAAGTCAGAATTCTTTTCTAGAGACATGTTGTAGCTGAAATGAAAATCACACAGAGGTGCTGAGGTTTTGGCCTCTTGACCACGAGTGAGATAAATTTCTAGCTATCATAAGAAATCTGTGCTTGCTAATTCTAATATAATGTTTCTAGACAATAGTGTTTTAGTTTTATCAGCCTTATTGGTGTGGTTGTCACTGGGTTTCAGTTCACTTTTTATCAAATACTGTGTTTTGCACTGGCTTTATATTTATGTGGTATCCATATAGAAGTATTTCCCAGGCACTGGAAAGCAGGTTGTATTAACTACCTGTTACTGTGAATTCTGTGTTGAGAGACAGGAGTCAGTTGCCCAAATCATTCTAAATGAATTATTTTAATTCTTATGAAGGATCATGTTGTTATCTAGATCAGCAAACTGCAGGGAAGACTTAACACTTTGCAGCCTCAGATCCTTGAGACACTGGAAGTTCTAGTGGATCCCAACCATTTATCCGTGGATAGGAGTAAACTACACATTCTCCTGCAAAATGGCAAGAGGTAACTAAGCTGTGAAGAGACTAGAAAATGACCATAGAAAATGGCATGCATAAAAGTGTTAGAAAAATGGTATCTGATATTAATTTCCTAGATTACTGTAATGCTGGGTGTGCATCTTACTGGGAAATGTAGAAATCAGTGTATGAATTACCTAGTGATATGGGGGAAAAGGAAGATAAATTCCGGATAGTCAGAAATATTGTTGTGCTTCTTAAATAGCATCTGAAAGAACAAAATAATACCTAAGAGAATCAAACAGTGTGGAAATGTTCCCCTTAATGTACATCTATGTAAATCTGTGCCTGAGGTTACTAGTACAGTGCTGCCTTCATGTATTGGCCTCCCTCATATGACAGTGCAAACATGCACTTGCTGCATGCTCAAAGAGGGCTCGTTTTTCTGGCTTTCTGTATAAATACATCCAGAAACGCCTCTGGATGCCTTTTAGTTTGTGTCTGTACTTCACTGGTCCCCAGACAGATCACTGCCATAGCTCAGTGTGTGGCTTGTAGAGCATGTTTTGAAGGAGCTCTTACAGCCTCTCAAGGAAGTATTCCCAGGCCACTCCATCTGGCGAGGGTGCTGGCTGGCAGACTCATGTAGAGATTACCTTTGGGTGCTGGTGCCACTGGGGATTACTTGACCTTTTGTCTGTTCTTCCTTCAGCTTGTCAGAACTGGAAACAGATGTTAAAGTTTTCAAAGAAACAATTCTGGAGATCTTAGATGAAGAAGAAGTAATAGAAGAACTCTGTCTGTCTAAATGGACTGATCCACAAGTATTGTATGTATATTTTGAAACCACATACATTTTTTTAACAGTGTATTTTGTTTGAGGAGAGCTTGAACATTAAGCTGGATGTTTCCTGCTAAAAAGCAGAAAGAAAAAGTCTTTCTAATTTTTTTTTAAGCCCTAATGCTTGCTACTTCAGAAACCACTGTAGTTGCCATTTTGGAGAGGAACTCCATTGTTACACAGTTACAAATAGTTCTTGACATAACAGGCCGGCTCTTCTCCCGTGTGATGGAATGGGAGCAGGATGGCAGAAAAAGCAAGTATTATTTTTCAATATAAATCAACACATTCTGGGAGCATTTTCCTCAGTCTCACCAAAATAAAAACCAGAGGCAGGTTTTAAAGCTTGTCTTGAATAGGTCAGACACCACACTTCCTTTACCAGAAGTGTTCTGAGCACCTTGCTCCTAGCTTTTTGCTTATGAGCAGTACCTGAAGGAAAGAGGCCTTGGAGCAATCTTGTGCACCTGAAGAAAGGCATTCCAGGAGATGTACGAGCAGAAACATTCCTATTGCACTCTGGGGTTCTGGTGAAAGACAGCACACAGCAACAGCAGCACTGGTCACTTTAATAAAAACTGAAAATCTTATAGATAATGTATACAATCTCCAAATATGTTTTGGGCTGAATTGTATTTAAATCTTGGGCATAGAGATGTGTTTTATGTATAGGAAGATAACAGAAGCTACAGGGTACTTTGTGAAGTTGCTGAATAATACTTTTGCCTAACTGCATTGCATGTACATAGTAGTACTGTTCACACAGTAGTGTGGGTTTGAAGTCTTGGCCTGCAGAGCTTCATCTAAATGTGCAGCAGAAACTCAGTGTTCCAGAAGTGGGGCATGGTTTGCATTTCTAATGAATCTTCTGGAGCCGTATCCGAAGTAGCTCTAAATTCCAGCTGCTCCTGAGCCAGCAGCTGGTATTTTTCCTGGTTTTGCTCACAGCCTTCCTTTAGACTTAGTACAGTCTGCTAGCAAAGCCTTTGTTGCCTCATGGCAGACAGTGTGTAGGGGACATCTAGGATAGATCCCAGTGTCACCTGATGCTCATGTCAAGAGAAACCCCCAGGCATCCCTTCTTTCAGACCCTGTTGCAGTGCGGTAGGAGAGGCAGTAGGAGATGTGCTGCTGGATGCAGTGAGGCACACTGGGAAACACCAGCCATGACAACACATTAGCAAACAGGCTGGCCGTGTGTGAGCAGCTCTTTTTTGCTCCAGGACCGATGCGACTGATACGTGGTACTTGATGAACTGGGGAAGCCTGAAAGGATGTGGAGGAGCTCAGTTAGGCAGATAGGTGCCGTCAGGGATCTTTGCAGCAGAATGGTGAGCTTAGCCTAGAAAGACGAGGCAGGCCTCTTAACTTTGTGTGGATAAACGTCAGAATGTGGAAGACTCAGGAGGCAGATGGAGGCTGGTTAATGAAAGCACATCCAGTGGCAGTTGTTTCATGTCTTTATGGCTGTCTTTGTTTTGTATATCCCCAGAGCAGCTATGTAAATGTAAAGATACTCATCAAATATGACCTTCAGCTGAATCTGTATCTAAGGCTTTCAAGTCTGCAACTCATCTCCATGCAGTGAAAACCTCAAGGTCTGGAGGGCTTTCAAATCAGGTTGGCTAACAGAGTTTCTACCCCAGAAGAGAGAAAGTAGGTGCTTTGTTAAAGGTCCTCGGGGAGCTTACATGAGTTGATTTGTAAGACAGCTTATTTTCTTGGAAAACCATTTTACAGAGGTTCCTTTAGCAGTCAGTAATGCCAGGAGAAGATTCATTAAAAATATCAGTCCCATGAAAAATGAGATCATACCACAAAACAAAAAATTAAGAACAATCTTCCTGGTTTTGCTGCTTAGTTTCCAAGCTCTTGTGGACCTCAGGTGCCTCAGGTTTCATCTACACAATGCCAGAAACATAAATGTTTCAGAGGAAGGCTGCTGTGCCAGCAGTAGCACTATGAAGTAGGATCAAAGTCTCTCAGGTAGACTTCACTTAAGGGAGGAGCATCTTTGGTCTTTCTTTGGCTGTTTCATGATCCCAAAAGGCTTTGCAGTAATTGCTGTGTATAGCTCAAATGCTTTACAACTAAACCATTTTAATACACACCTAAACCATCTCCATCACTGTGTAATTGTTTGTGTGTTGACTTTTGGTTATGTTTTAGTCTTGGGAGTTTTTGACTGCGCTGTTACCAGCTCTCACCACTTGAGGGCACCAAAAAGTTAGGCATCTCTGGTCAAAATATTTAGCATTTTATAATAACTAATAATATATAATATAAAATTTCTGTAACTTTTGAACTTTGTAATATCTGAAAAACCTAATATTTGTGGAGTTGTGCATACTTTGAGCACATCAAATGTTAACTGCTCTACTTAAAATAATTGACTGCCTATGCTGAGGTGCTGATAAATATAAAAATATTTCTTTTATTTTATGCTGTTGGAACTGATGGAAGTTCCTCACCAGAAAGATTGGATTTCGTGGTGTAGTGTCTAACAGCACTCTTGTTCCCCACAACTCTTATGTGCCTTAACACATCAGTAATATACTTCTATACAATATGTAGCTAACCAGGAAAATATAAATTGTTGCTCACAGTGAGGAGAGTACATCTGGGATTGACCATGCAGAGGAAATGGAGCTGCTGTTGGAGAATTACTACAGACAAGCAGAAGATCTTTTAAATGAAGCTCGTGAACTCAGAATACTGATTGATGACTCAGAAAGCATCATCTTTATTAACCTGGACAGGTTAGCTACCATCCATTAGATTATCAAAAAGCTGAGTGGAATTTAGACTTTCTTGGCCTAGACTTTCTCAAATCTGCCTGCAACGAAAGTTGGAGAATTCTGTCTTAGTGAGAGTTGAATGGACTTGTAGTCACAGCTGCATTGCACTTTTCTTATTGTGAACTGGATAAAGCAATACAAGAAGATAGCCTAATTAGTATGTGTAATTAGTATGTACCTGTGTAGCTAGGCATCATCTTCCCTAGCAGAGAAACCCAGCTTCTACTAAATCTTTCTGGGGAGCTACTCAATACAGGAAATGTCTGCAAATTTAGAGGCATATTTAAATTCTGTTCAGAAAAGATTACTAGCCAGAGTCTGGCTAGGCTAGTCAGGTTTTCAGTACAAGTTAAATTATTACTCTGTAGAGGGATACGAAAATTAATAACTTGAGAGAAAGTTTTCTCCTTCTCTCTGTATGCTACATTTTTCACTTTTAGTCAGATTTCTTAACTGAAAAAGAATTGTAGCTTGCATTTGCAAGAACATTCCACTCTGTCTTTGATGTTGGTGTTTAATATTTTTCTCTTCTACACTGAGGAGTTACCTGTAGAAGCAATTAGTGGATGCTGCATCAGGAAACCACAAAAATCTTTTTGTGAAAGACTTGAATATGGAATTCACCCAGACAGGCTCAAGTTTAGTCTGCAGCATTTAGCAACTCTATTTTTTTGTAAAATGTATTAATTTGGAAGGTAACAATAAATTTTCATCCATTGTGAATGCGGACTTAGAAATTCCAGCCAGGTGGTGGTGAGAGGACACAAATTTCAGCAGAAATTTACTCTGTGTATATACACCTCTGAGAAGTGAGCAATGCTGGAAGGTCTGATGATGGTTAAGCAGAACCTGCTGCCTTTAGAAGTGTCCTGATGTAGCAATGTCAAAATGATTGTCTCTTTGTACTGTTATTTCATGATCTTTGTCATAGGCTTACCTAATTCCAGCATGACTTCCTCTCTTTCACTATTTGGTTTTAGTGCATGCTATATGTAATTTAAGAATTTAGGCAGCAAATCAATTTTTGGGTTCCCCTTACAGATGTTTCTCCCTTCTTTAGCCACCGTAATGTGATGATGAGACTGAACTTGCAGCTGACCATGGGGACTTTCTCTGTCTCTCTCTTTGGACTCATAGGAGTTGCATTTGGTATGAACTTGGAGTCATCTCTTGAAGAGGTAAGGAACGAGTGCTGCATTTATCATAAAATGTGGGTCCTGCTCTTATAGCACATTTTATATTTGGTGCAACCTCATTCTTTCCATAGACAAAGCTCCAGTGATTCATGTGTTCACACAGTCACTTCTTTTTTAAGCAAATTACTGCATGGCAAACTGCACAGTATTGCAGCCTTTTTTCTGTGTTAACGACTATGAAAAGAAATGGGAAGACAAATTTTTGGTTGTGTAAGTAGTTGACTATAAAGTAGTAATAAAGTTTCTTTAGTGATCATCTATTCTGACAAGAGCAGCTTTGTCTTCCAGACACAGGGGTATCTGGCAAGCAGCCAGGCTATTTCCAGCACATCAGAGGAAGTACTCTACTATCAGTAATTGTTTATATCTAAACTGGGGAGGAAGGGGTACAGACTTGGGGATACAACTTCAAAACTGCACATGACACCTATAAAACAAACAAAGAAAGCAAAGACTTCTTCCCTTTTCAAATCAATTAAATGTAAGGGTTGAATTTTGAAATTTCCCAATGAAGGAAGAGGAAAACTGCATGGAACAGTAACAGAATGCAGTACAGTGATCCTAAATAAAAGGCTTTGGTATGAAACAGTCCTTTTGCCAAGGGAGGGCTTGGCTGTCGATGGTAGAGAGTTTACTGCTTCCTCCCAAAGAGGAAGAAAACACTGGTGGGGAGTGAGAGATTATCTTTTGGTAATCTGCTTTCTGGAGAGATAGTTGGATGACTAATGGGAGTGTTCTGTCAGTAGGATCCCAGGATATTTTGGCTGGTGACAGGGATTATGTTTCTGGGAAGTGGTCTCATCTGGCGGCGCTTACTTTCCTTCCTTGGGCGGCACCTGGAGCCTCCGCTACCTCCTCACGTACGTATGGCTGGCCGGGGCTCCTGCCTCACACTGTGTGTACAGCCCATTCCTAAGGCAGAAAATCAGATGGATTAGAGGGGTAGGCCACAAACCATGGCAGAATTCAGCTCAGGGTCTGCTCCTTGACAGAGAAGGTGCTCCCTCACTGGATTGAATGAGGTAAGGAGCCCCAGCACTGGCCAGAAGTGAAGCTGCAGGCTTTTCCATGAGATGTGCAATACTTTCACCTGGAAGCACAGGGAAAGCTGAGGCTAATGGTAGAAGCAGCCCTCATCCTCCCACCCACATACTAACTCTGGATCTGTAGTCCCTGTCTTGTAAAAGAGTAAGCAGAGCTAAAGGAGGACAAGCCCTAGCTGTAACATCTCTCTGGAGAATAATGATGTGGCTATGATGTCCTGACTCTCAGTCTAAAGTTTGTTACTGTTTCTCACATGCACACCAGTTACCTTTGTCATTGATGGCCGAGCTGTAGGAAGATTTCCAAGGATACCATTTGGATGAGCATGCATGGGTCATTTTCCCTATTGACTACCCTTTCCTGGCCTTGTGGAACTGTATCATCTGCCTCAGCTCTGCACTGTGATTTTTACAGCAGACTTACCAGTAGAGTCAAAAGTTCGGTAGCTACCAGTGACAAAGGGAGGCTCAGATAAACTCCCGCTCTTCCCTCCCCGCTTTTGCTACTAAGAGGCAGATGGAAGTAGTTCCTTGTGGATTGTTGACTGTGGCTACAATTAGCTAGAATATCCTGAAGTGTAGCTCAAAACCAAGTCCAGCACATACAGACTGGCTTGGAGAAAGATAGTGGAGGGTATTAGGGAGGGAGATGGCAAAGACACTGTTCTGGAAATAAGGGGAGAAAAATCAGAGTCAGGCCTCTGTGCGGCTTTTTTTCCTTCTGCCACATGTAGAGCTGTTTCTCATGTAATCACAGGCTATTTTGTTTCTTGCCTAGGTTCCTGCAGTTTTGAAAAAATCCCAACCAGCAGCTGGAAGAGTGGAGATAAAGACCAGCCTTAAAGGAGAAACATTTGGGCTGAGCAGAGGCACATTAACAAACCAGTAGGAACAGCAGGAATGAAGAGAATTCCATTGTTACAGGGTGGACTTCGGACACTTTCCTTGTATTTGTTCTTCCTTACTGAAAACTGCAAGAATTTCTAAATTTGCTAATTTAATATATATTTTGTGCCAAAAACCTACAATGAGATTTTCAATGCTCATGCACAAACGGAGAGAAACACAAGGGAAAATGACAAAATGCTTTCTACAGTAGTTTCACCTCTACCCCATGTATGTGCCTTTAGTTTTCTGTATCACATACATGTACTTACTTTTTGGGCATTCTGATTTTAAGTGTTTCTGTCAAACACTGCTTTGCTTAATGGCCTTTCTTACAGAGAACAGAATTTTTGGCTTAAACAAGGACAACAGTCAGCATTGATCAATAATTCTTGTTCTGAGTTGCAGATTTAGGAATCTGACTTCAAACATCAAAGAAAAATCCACCCCAAGAGTGGCTTCTTGAATGGATTTTTAAGGCCCTATTTAACAGGTTTTCCAAAGCAAAAAGCACACCTGCACCTCATGTGAAGCATGACTTCTAGATTGGCAGCAGTGAGAAACAATGAGCAATAAAAGGCTTTGAAATGTAGCTGCTAATCTTGTATATTCCTTAACAATTAATCCAGGCCCTAAACAGGCAGTCCTAGGAACAAGGCAAGCAGGCCTATGGATAATGCCCACTTGCGTTATCCATCTGACACTATTTCAACACACATTGGTACAGCTGCAGATTAACAACTTGAGTTGTCATAATGAAAATTCTGGTAAAAATGAACAGACGGGTTGTTGGTTTTTCATTACCTGTGCTCTGCTTTCTCTCTTCCCTCCAAGACAAAGCATGGACTAGCCTGCACCACAGTAAGTAGCCAGGTTAGTTTGTGGAAGGCCGATGTCCTGTGATAGGCTGAAGGAAGGAGTAAAAGCTTTATGCCAACTATTCCTGTTTTTTCTTAGGACTTCTCTTTAAGAGTGTAGTTCTCCACTGGTTTCTCTCAGGTTGTAGGGAGAACATGAAATATGTGTAAATCATGTCACATGCTGTCCATTTCTTCTTTGGGATTTTTTTAATCCATCTGTAACACAGTGAGCAGCTCCTTAGGTGCTACCACATAAATCATTGTACTGGTGGGGGTTGAAAAGACAGTAGCTGTAGCTGTCAACATTCTTCTCAGGACTAATGAGTCAAAGATGGAAATAAAAAGGTTCATAAATGAGAGTTGTGCAGGCCTGTGATCCTGGTTTGGTTCAAGTCAGGTGTACATAGTTATTTCCCAGCAGTTCTTCTGTATGTGACTTTAAGTACAGGTATTTATGGCATGAGAAGGTGAGAAAGATAATGGGGTTTGTAATGCTTTTGAGTTTTTTAGTTGATTTTTTTTTCAGCCTTTTAGCTTAGCAGGTAAAATAGTAAAAAACCTCCAAACTGAGAAATCCAGTGGAAGAAAACAATGGCTCACATACCTCGGCTGATAAACCCCAGGAATCTCAGTGTGTGAAAGGACATGGATGCTGATGTTTTCACATGAGCTGTAGTTGCTTTAGGCCAGAGCTGGTATGTGTTAGTGCAGCTCTTTGGGAAGCTTTCTAATAAGCTCTTGTGCAGGGAGGCTTCTGTGGGCTCCTTTTGACTCTTTACCTGTACATAACTGACTTAAAGCACAATAAAAACACGGAGAGAAAGACGTCTTCTACAAGACTGCTTTTTCTCTTTACAAACATAATGCAAATGTTTAAGGGTTTTCTTACAATTCAAGTAATCAAAATGCAGTCAAGTGCAATAAAATTATGTGGAGATCATACACAGAAGAAACAAAAGCCAGTGGAGAGTGTATGTTCAGAATGGAATTGCTACAGAACGTACTGGTTTTGTCAATTTTGATTTGAAAAGAAAACCTTTAATCTGCCCTTATAAGTGCACTTCTTGTTTTGCCTTGTACCACAGTTAACAGATCTGTAAGGTTAGTACTGCAATCCCAGTTCTATCCAGTTACTTCTTTCATGAAGTTCAGATTTAACTTCTTTTTTTAAAGTGTTTTGCTATTTGGGCAAGTCCTCAAAGTAGATGCCAGAACGCATTGTACATCAAGCTAATGTTCACCTCGCCTTTTTTGATTTGCTTAAAGCAACATCCTTCAAAGAGAATTCTTAGGAAGGTAAGGTGAAGTGTTTGATTATGGAGTATGACCTTTAGAATTCTGTGCTATTGTATTTAAAATAAAAATAATGCTTTGCCTTTGTGAAGGAGGCAAGAGAGAGAAAACACATACACATATGTGTCTACAGACTAGCGTTGGTAATAATAGCATCAACACATTCTGCTGCTCAAATTGTTTAATAGATAATGGATGCACACTGTTAAACCTGCATCATACAAAACTAGTATTAATTAGTTAAAGACAATACTGTTAACAATAAAAGCCATTAACAATTCTATGTTACCATGGTCACGGAATTTTACATGAAAACAGGATCTCAGAGTAAACAGCCAGAATTGCAAAAGCATTTCCTAAAACTTCATCAGTCTTGCTTGTTCTTTTTTGCCTGGGAGATTCAAGCTGCACTATACCCTCAATGCAGGCTTTAAGACTTGAGGGAGAGAGAGACAGTCTTGTTGAATCAGCACCCATCTTTCTGTCAGTCTTAAAGCTGCCCCGACTCCATGCTTATTATTTTTCAGTAACTTCCCATAACTTAGAATCCTTATCTTTATCACAGTATGTAAGGAATTGTAAATGATGTGCTGCAGTTTCCCAGTTATGTCAAGAAGATACTTGAATCTGGCCAGTAAAGAAGGTGGCCTCCAAACATTCCTTATACGGCCAGATACTACTACCAAAAATCCAGCTGCCTGCTCATTTCAACCTCTAAGAGGTTTTCAGACCAGCTTGCTTGTTCTAGATAAGCGATGCTGCTGCCCACCACAGAATTCAGCAAAAGCTTGCTGACAGGGTTCTGTTGCTTTGAGTGGGTTCAGGAAAGTAGCACAAATACTACAGAGATTCTTCACTAGAAGGCCAGGTGTGCCCTGGTCTTTACGGCTGCTGTGAACTTTTAGAGCGAGTAGACAAAAAGCCTTCCCCCAAGCCGAGCTTTCGCAGAACTTCTCTCTGCTGCCACTACAACTTCTTTCTGCAGGGATAAGGAGCAAAGGTTAGCAAAGTGCCACTGCTGGTGCATGGCTGCCTTAAGCTCTTCCCCCATGGATTTTGACCATCTCATTAGTGTCATACAGAAATGTGATGGGAAATGAGACAGCAGCCCACCTCATTAGAATAGCAGTTAAGAAAAGAGTTTGGCAAACACACTTTATTTCATTTGGGGAACTGGAGCAAGATGGAACTAAATAAGTCTCTTGCCCATATAAACTGCTTCTCAGGGCTAGTATCAATACGGATGAAGCTGGAGTGTGGACTAGAATGGTGCCATAGCAACAGAGCACAAGTGCTTGGAGAATACCCTTGCTTGCACTCAGCAGTGCCTCTGTTTCAGGTGTTGGATTATGCACCCTAACCTAGCTGAGAATTTCCAGGTGCTTCTCCATTGCATGTTTTAACAACAAGTCAAACACCATTTGTTGAAGACCTCCTCCGGCTAGTACTGAGGCTTCCTCCGTGCTCACACAGAGAACCCTGGTCCTCATGAAGGTGATGTCAGAGTGAGCAGAACATTGGAACTCAGCTGAACAAGGACTAAGAAACTTTCCAGCTGAAAAAAAGGTTCCTCAGTGCATCATAGAAATGTAGCAATTGGCATTTGGTAAAAAACTGGACATGTGAGGGAAACAAAGAGAAACAGGTACGCAAACACATCCTAAATTAGGTAAGAATTGGACCTCTCTGTGCTTAGAAACACGTGACATATGAACAGTGTTCACTGCAAGTGATAGCCAGGACAGCAAGCCTGTAAAGACTAAATGAGAGGAATGGTTTTGGATGCTTGGTTTGCTCCACAGCTGAGCAGCCACTTTGCATACAGGTTGGCATGAACAGTAAAGCTGGGAGGCATCTATGCTGCATATCCTGTGGAACCTTTCAGCAAACTCCTAAGCAGTTTAGAATTCAGGCTGGTTTAAAGTGGTTCAGATCTTTCAATTCAGGTGCCAAAATGTTGGCTACTCCATAGCTCATCAACCTATAAAATGGGTTTAATTATCAGTTCAGAGAGTGACTTAATTAACTATGTAAAGAACTTAAGACTGTTGAAAATGTGTAAGATACATGTGAGGTGTTAGCTAGTATATGCAAGTGAGGTAGAAGGATGTTATGAAACAACCAACAACAGTAATTTTTCCTCACCTTTCCTTCAGATTTCACAGTGGTAACAGAACTCCCAAATCTTGATAGTTCCTATAAAATAACATTGCTGGTTATAATGCTGCTTGGTTTTTTTTAAGTAGGACTTTTTAGTTTCTCTCAGTAGTTTGTTTTCTGGTTACTTACCTCAGGAGAAATCAGAACATACTGTGCCTGAAGAAGAAAAAAAGAGGAAATAAAAAGTGGAGGAGAGTAGAAGACCAGTATGATAACCCTGGCTCCTAAACAGCAAAGTAATTTAAGAACAAACAGGAGGAGCCAAATTGCAGAGATTCAGAAACCTGAGAAAACCTTCTGTTTCCTGGAACCAAGGCAGAACACACTCGGTATTTGTACTGGATGTAATTAGTTGTAATTCTAAACTCGTGTCCAGAATTCACTTCCACGCATTCTTACCCAGTCCTCAGGACAGGGAGATGTCCATGATGTGCAGTGGCCTGTCACATTCCCTGAGGATGCCTGTCTGCCACTGTAAATATAAACGCGGCCAGCTGCCCCACCAGCCAGGATTGAGGTGACACCGTTGGTTCGCAGTGGAGATGCCACAATCATTTCATCTGCACATATTACAAAGAGGACATAACACAGCACAAGTGAATTAATGCTAAATCAAAACATGGGAGAGCTGGCATTTACATGCCTCTAGATGCCACAATTCCTATTAATGATGGCAACTAAAATGTTTCAATTTCTGACTGAGTTGCTCGGGACTTTAGAGAGGCCTCCCTGTAAGGCACAATGGAATACTGGTACAATTCAGTTGGGAGAGCAGACTGTGTTTAGCTGTTGTATGAGTATGTAGGTGACCAATTTTCCTGTTGCCAAAAGTTAAACACATCACCTCTGGTCTAGATTCATCAAGCTTTACCTAGCCCATCGTTATCCAGATCACTTAAGTAAATGTCTCCTCCGAAACGAGAAAACCTCCTGTCCCCACTGAATGTGCTGAGCAAAGAAGGCTTGGTGCTGTTTGACAGGTCATAGACCAGAGCCAGTCCAGCTTGGTGCAGCACTGAGGACATAAATAAAATCCTAGACAGGCTGTCTGGGAAAAAAAAAAAAAAGAAATAACAGCTGTTGAGCATCAGATATAGGAACTCAGGTTTAATACTTACAATTATAGGTAATACTGGCATTACATAAAATGGACAATATAATGTATCAAATAACATCAAACATTATATGGGATTAACACTAATTAGCATAGGAAATAAAAAATCTTTTAATCATAGTACTGGGGAGAAACTCATTCAAGTTAGACTTCTGTGTTTTGACATCCTCAGTTCCTTACTGTCTACTGCCAGAGTGAGGACAAAATACTGTGTGGTTTCAATTCCAAGAAATATGCAGTCTACTAGCAAATCACTGTTACATAAATAATGCAAAGCAGTAATGCTGTTAAGCCCATTTTAAGGAAGGAAAAAGACCCACTGAAGTTGAGGCACAGTAGAGAGGACTCTACATGTAGGGCACATACAGGTGATAACAGTGATTTCTAATTTTTTTTTTTTTAATTACATAGCAATTTAAAGGTCCCTTTTCTAACTGTAACATCCTATCTCTCATTGAGTCATACAGAAACAAACATCCTAAAGCAGAAATGGTCTCCAATTTTCAGGACATACCTGCAGTAGGTGCACCCACCACCAAAACCTTCCTTGTGTTCCCGGCCACAGACATCACACCACTGGCCAGAGACAAACCCATTCTGCCCATCTCCTGTCAGATTTTTAAAACACCTATGTAATTTCTACAGAATGTCACTTTACTTCAAATTATTCCCAAGGTCCCATACTAAAGAAGGAGCCCTACCTTGTCTCCAGTTATCTCAAACCAGCGCTCTGTGCTTGGTGGGTTATATCCATACACCTTCCCAACACAGTGTCTGACATCCAACAAGAGGGGATTGCAGCTTGACAATGCAATTACAATGCAAAATAAATTTGTATGCAACAACATATTATTGTACATGTTTTCCCCTTTTACTTTGCAACAATAGTGCCTGACAAATTCTAGAAATCTATTTTAGTACTTCCCATACTTGTTCTAACTAATTACACAATATTTAGAGCACAGACTTGGTCTATCTATCCACTTTTTTATCATCCAAGACATCTTTGTGTTTAATTTGCTTTTAAAATGCTATCTCAAAGTAAGAGCTATCCATATGATTATTTAAGGCATGCTTACCTATCAGCATTTTTGTGACCCCTCTCCCTCCCCAAGAAAATCCCTAAAGCGTCTCTAAATAATGAAGACCTGCCCTAGACATGGTCTAAAAACCCTTGTCTTCATAAGGAAGGGTGAAGGCATAACAATATACATTTAATGAAAATATTCTAAGCAGAACAATAAGGAAACTTCCTAAAAAGCTGGAAGTCTAATCTATTTCAGATTTTAAACCTTGCAGAAATAGAGCAGAGTGGAGAAGACAGCAAGCTGTTACATACAACACACCTAGAACAAGGCTTCCATGTAGGACTACCAATCAGCAATAATGTTACGTTCTCCAGCTGGCAGCTGGAAAGTGAAAATCCAAACCAAGCATAGTTTTCTTCCCCCTCCACCATCCAGTTGGCATCCTGTACTGACAGGAGTCCTGAGAGACCAGAAAAAACATGAGTTAAATCTTGGTGTGCCCTGGCATTGAAAAACCCATTTGCATCCTCCACTGATTCACCCTATGCCACCAAGTTTCTCTGTGCAAAATTACACTGTCCATGACTTGGCAGCAGTAATTGCTGACTTTGCTTGCTCATCCTGCAGCTCTACTGGCTGTTGAAAGCTTTTATTTGACATAGCCTGTTTCTCAATCCTTCCAACAGCCTTCATGAAGTACGTGAAAGCTACCACTCAAGCCTGCCCTAAACTACCTACTGTTTATCAGAATTTGTAACTCTTCAAGGGTGCTGGGTGGGAGAGCTTCAAATCATTCTGGCTATAATTTAAACAACCCATTCTGTGCTTTGGTTTTATGAAAATGTCAGTTAGCAGTGTTTTGAAGCCCATGTTCTTGTGGTTTCTAATTTTACATGAATTAGAATGAGCTGCAACAATTAAGCATTATTGTAAATCTCAATTACATGATTCTGACTAAGCTGCCCAAGCTTTATTATTTAGCTCCATACATGAGATTTCCTCCCTCATTCACTAGAAACCTCACCACCTGTACTCAGTAACTGTATTCACTTGTAGCATTCCTCTTTAGCCGCATGAAGGAATGTACAGAATGATTAAGATTCATTCGTTAAGGCTCATTTGCAATTTTCCAAGAAAGAGCAGCAAGCCTACCCTGGACTCACAATACACAGTTGAATCCATTGCTTTAGCAAGGTTTTCAACAGTTTCCCACAATGTTCTTGCATTCAGGCTGGGACACTGCAGTCTGGATGGACAGAAAACCAGATGAGAAAAACCTGGTTGAGATGATCACCCTGACAAGAGCAGAGAACAATGTGTTGTTCTCTGAATGCCTGCAACAAGTGGAGTGCCTTCAGGGATCAATCTTCAGACTCACCCTGTTGGGCACTTTATTAAAAATGATTTAGACAAGGCAACAAGATGCCCTTTTGTGAAGTTGGCAGATAACAGGAGATTGCATGGGGGTAGTCCCATTCAGAGGCACCCAGGTAGGCTGGAGTAACAGGCTGACAGGAACCTCACAGAATTCAGTGAGGATGAATGCAAAGCCTAACCCTGGGAAAGCAGATGCCCTTGCAGTGATAAAGCCAGGGACAGACTGGCTGGGGAGTTGCCGTGTGGAAAAGGCCCCGGAGATCCTGGTGGGCAGAGAGCTGCGTGTGGGGCTCTGACAGCAGACAGCCAACAGTGCCTCAGACTATATAAGCGGGAGCATGGCAAAGAGATTGAGAAAAGTGACTGCTCCCTAAATCACACCTATAATACATTGTTCAGTAACAGGAAAGATATTGATAAGCTGGGGCAAATTTAGTAGGGGTGTTCCATGCTTTCCGTGCCTATGAGGTCACTATGCATGGTAGGAAGGCAATAGACAATGAACATAAACTGAAACAAGAAAGGTTCATACTGGCTGTAACAAGAGTTTTTTTTCCCTAGGAGGACTGCCAAGAAGTACAACAGCTGCCCAGAGTGGCTGTGCAATTTCTATCACTAGAGGTTTTAAGATGCAACTGGACAAAGCCCTGAGTAACTTGGTCGAGCTTCACAGCTATCCCTCATTGAGCAGGAGGGACAGCCTCTGAGATCACTTCAAGCCTGAATTATCCCATGATTAATTAGGAACAAATGAACAGTCACATAAAGTATGGGAGGGTTAATTTACTCAACAAATATTACCTTGGTCACTCCTGTTGAAATGAGAGTAAAATGCAACCACAAATCCTCTCTGCTTCCCACCACCTGGTGCATATGGAGAGCCCACAACCAGATCAGCATTTCCATTCCCATCAACATCAGCTGCCAGGAGGGACCAACCAAGATTACAGTAGGAATACTGCAATAAACAGTTAAAGCTTGAAATAGAACTGAAACCCTCAATTCTGTAGCAAAATAGAGCAACTTAATTCTAAAAAGCTAACATTACTTCTGACCAAATTACCCTCCCCCTCCCTGGCTTCAATTTCGTTTTCTTTGGTTTTTTGTTTGGTTTGGGTCAAGGTTTTTTGGTGGCTTTTTTTGGTTGTGAGGGCTATGCACCTTGCTATTCACCCTGCTGCCTCCCCTGCACTGGGGTATAAATGTCTTTCCCACATACAACCAATCTAAGCAAGCACCTGCTTGCTCCATCCCCCTCAGTCTAAATTTCCTTGCAACGATAAGTTTAATTTTAACCTTTTTTTTTTAAGCCCATAAGCTCTTTCCCCCTTTATCTCACCTCCTGCTTGTGTAGCCCTGTGGCAGCCTAACAGGACAGTACAACCAGGATATTACATTATCAATATACCTGACAAGTTATGGTAACGTTTGGCTGAGGTGCCAAGCCTCTTCCCTCAGTTCCAAAGTAGACATACACAGCACCCTAAACAGCATAAAAAGCAAATGAGGCATGAGACCACCTGCATGTCAGTACCAAATATTAAATCCAAGGCCAATCACAAGGAATGGAACAGTTCTGCAAGGGCTATTCATACAACTTTATTTTTCCTCTCAGAGCCTTCCCATAATATTTTCTTTCCCACCCCAAACCTAAGAATATCCATGGGTAATGGGTACTGCTGTAACCAAACAACAAACTAGAGAAGTACATTTTTATCATACTGTGTGTGAGGAGCAAGGGCAGTATAGCGGATATTTACACTCATAATACACATGTTCAGATGGCTCAAATTTTGTTAATTATTATTTAATGCAATGGCAAACAGTGCCAGGCACAACAGATGCACACAACTTTCCAAGTAGTGAGTCTAAATAAAAGCACTTAAATTCTTATTTACACAGCTAAATTAGTTCTAAAATTCTGAAGCGTTTAAAGCTTAATGGATATTGTTTAAATCAAAACATTTTACCTCTCAGTTTGCATGGCCTGAAAAGAGTCAGGGACCATTATACAGGCTTATCTGGTAAACTGCAAGTCATTAAGCCTCTGTAACTTGATTATTTTGGCAAGTGTGTCTGTGTTCATATCACATTTTAGATTCATTTGTTGGCCTGTGACAGCATATGACAAAACTCATTGACCCATGAGGTCCATTCCAGACTCTCTGTTCCTAAATAAAAAGGGTACATTTGTATTTCATGAATGGCCCCTTACATTTCCAGCATGTCAGTGCTGCAAAGTTGCAATCTGGTTTGGATTTCTAATGTGCAAAAAGGCCACTGAAAGAGAAACACAGGTAGCTGTCATTGCTATTGCTCTAGTCAAAGTACCCACAAAGGTTATAAACTTCTGTTTAAATTACAAAGTCACCTTGAGCAACAACAGAAATTCTCTCTTTCATTTCAATGTTTAAAAAAAAATGTATCAATAAAAGAATTCAGTTTGGAGAGTTAAAAATAAAAACCTAACAAACCCCTGTTTGTAGCTTACTTTGTAAGTAAGAAACTGAGATCCCACAGAAGGTGCTCCAACTGCCAGATCTGGTACTCCATCCTCATTGAAGTCCAGGACTGCCAAGGCAGAACCAAATCTTCCTGAAGGCTAAAAGAAAAGGGATTGCTCTCACATTTTCAAGTCAAAACCATGAAAACCTAATGCACATTTGCACAGGAAAGATTGGAAATAGATGACAAAAGTCTATCCCAACAATTCTTTTTTCTTCTATGTAATAACCCCCAGGCCAACACACTAACTCAAAGTCAGTTGTGTTAAAATGAAGGACAACAAAACACGTATGGTGCTGCTTTGCTATTCCCTCTTCTGAGTCCGGTGCACCATTGATGTTAAGCTTATGGTCTTTCCTGCTGACAGCATTATGACTGGGAACCAGTAAAACACTCTGTAAGAAGACAGCAGCTGTTACTCACAGTTTATAAACACAGAAGCAAATTAATAGGAAATGTATCTCATTTCTCCCTATTACATTCTTTGTGCTAAAGGTATTTTCTACAGAGAATCATATTTAACACTCAAAAGGGTCATTTGCTCCTACTTCTTGGTTACAAACCAGCCACCATCATGTCAAATCACAGTTTTCTATTTTTTTTTTTCAGTACTCTTACTACAAACAAAATGATTTGGGGAGAAGTTATCAACTAATGAAGAAATGTAGCCTCAAAGGAATTGAAACATCTCAAATTAATAATTTGAGATTAAAAAGGACAGGAAACACAATATTTTCTTAAATGCAGGGACCAGGATGAGCTATACTGTGGCTTAGAGAGCCACAACCTTAGTTTTATTTAAGGGCACTTTATGATCTAATACTCACTTACCTGGCTCAGTAATGGAAGTGAACCCACAGAGCACCATCACTTCAATTGCTCCTGGGACTTTAATAAAGATTATTTTTCTTGAAAAGCATATGACATCTTTAATCAGAAGGAGTATTTCAGGAATAATATTCATACACATTAATGATACCAATGCTCAGTCAAAATTCACCAGTTTTTAGGCAACGAAAATATAAGTGACAAATATCTGCCTTGACCCCTTACCTGATGACCCTGTAGTACTTGGTCAGCTTTTCCATCCAGATCCATGTCCTCTGGTGGCAAACCTGACTCGTTGCCATAGACCACATACACCCTTCCTATCTGAACATGGCCCATGGTGCTGTACCCTGGTGCTCCAGCCACCAGATCTTCATATCCATCCTGGTTTACATCAGCTGAGATCAGTGCCCTGTACAGCAGGGGAGTCAACCATACCAGCATTAGTTTTCAGACAACCACAACATTAGTGGAAAAAAACCCACAATTCAGATAAACCAGGACCTGGGTTTCCCCCTATAGTTTTGTAAGAATCTACACAGAATTTTTTATATCATATATTTATTTGTGTTTTCTTGAATTAAGTAAAACCAGAAGAATCATCATCCATTAATGCATCTGAGGTAAGCAAAAGGGTCACAGGTCTCAGTAACATGTTGGAGTTTAGAGAGGGAACATGGAAAGAACTAACTACTGTTAATTTAGCCACTGTGAAGTAAAGTCAGGAATTCAATCCAAATTTTGAGACAGAGTAAGTTAGATAAGCAGCAATGAAAATTTGTTTTATTATTCTTCCCTGTTGCAGGCCAAAGTAGAACCTCATTGGCAAGGAGAGAGAATATGCCTCTCTCTCTCCTGAATCTATCTTTGAACTCCCTACTAGTCTCGAGTATTTCCATGAAGTCTCACTAGACATCATCAGTGGTCAACTTATGGCAGACAATTAATGTTGCAAAAACACCAACCCACAACCAAAAAAGAGTAGCAGCAATTCTATACTGTTCAGAACTAGAGCCAATGTTAGTTTTAATATTGCTTCCTTCCATTCTGAGCTTGATCAACATCTGAAAGAAAAATCTTATGGGTTAACTTGCTGTTCTGGACATACAACATAAGCCATTCCATCAGATTTTTACAACTAATTGATTTGCACTCTCACCTTTAAAGAGTATCCAAAGGATCTACAATAATATTTTGGTGTGTACTCAAAATTTTAAGAAATTAAGAGGAAGGTGGGATGAAAAAATTACCAACCATCCAAGCCTAGCATAGGGTGAAGTCAGAAAATATGAAGCTGCTGGCTTGGAGATGTGCTTAGAAGATTTCTGATATGCAGCTCCTAATGCTCTCCACACATTGGTTTTAAAAGCATGGTTTATCAAGCGGAGGGATTTCTGAAATAAAAATAATAAAGAGACATAACAGTGGCTAAAACACAGGTTGAAACTAGAACATTTTGGGGCACCTCAAAAATCAAGTCACCAACAGTGGAAGTCACCACATGGATTTAAGCGGAGTCTGACTCAGATCATAAGCACCATTTTAGAAAGACAAAAATCTGTATGCTCTAAAGGGAGCACTGCTAATCGTTCACTGCTATGCTTTGCTGAGAATTCTTAACCCAAAAAAAGCCATCATACCTCTGTGAAAGGTAAATATTAACTATGTATTTTGTCATTTTTGGCATTGCAGGATGTGTTCTAGCTTCACTATACAATAAGCAAAGTGTAAAAATTGAGTACTTATGGCATACAAATATAGATTAACAGTGGTACTGGAATGTCCATGAAGTCAGCTACTGTTAACATCCAGAGACCCTGCTCCATCACGCAGCATTTCAGACAGCAAGGAAAACAATTTTATATAGAGATGAATTTTACCTGACACATCTGTTACTTCTCACTTACTGTTGCCCAAGGCTGTATGTTGAATTGAACCCCTCTCTCTGTATAGTTTATATTCTTCTCAAGTGTTTCTGTAAGCAAAGAAGTTGTATTCTTGTGATGTTCATGTTTTGATTGTTTGTTTCTGCTAAAATAAAGAAGGCAGTGATAAGAATTAATATAACTGAACTAATGACTTAAGGTAAAAGTCTCAGGTTCTGCAGTTCCTTTACACACAACTTAGTTATTCATGCTAAGAGAATCTCAAATTCACACACAAAAATATAACCCAAAATATCTCTAATTTTCAGTAGCTCACTGTCCACATTAGCAGAAGACTCTCATTACTAAAGCTTTAAACCATCAGAGCTATACTTACATGTGGTTGTCCTTGTGCTCCTTTGTGCAGTTTATAAACAGAGGGTTCTCAGGCAGGTAGCAGCTACTAAAGAGAAATACACAGAATGCACTTTAAAGATTTTACTGCAATAGAAGTGAAACGAAAAATACAGCTTTTATCCTTGCTAATTCCTCTGTTAGAAGTCATCAGTTTTCTAAAGAAAATAAAAATTAGAGCATCATCATAGCACTTAGAAACTCCTATGACACTTATTTGATGATCTTGATTAGGTTCTGTATGAATATCACATCTTTATAGAGCTCTTGAATGAAACCTATTGTAACATGCCCTGTTATCTATCTGAATCTAAAGCACTTTTAATAAAAGTGCCATTTAGGAACAAAGAATGTAAGAGATTGTCCCATTCTGTATTTCAAACATAATTTCCCAAAATAGCAACATATATTTTCCATATAAATGGATGGATTAATTGCCACTGTTGGTCTTCTGAAGTTATTTACAAAAGGTTACATTTGTAAGAGAGCCATACAAGGTTAAACTTCTATAAAAATACAAAATTGTGAGTAGAAGCTTGAGCTTAAACACTAGAATATACACTCCTACTCTTTCTAATCCTATTTGCCTTCAGGGTCTGAAGGTAATACCTGACCTCCCCTCAAAAGGGACATCTTTGCTGACGGATGGCAGCAGCCAGAAGGTGCAGGCCCAGATTGCCCAGCCCAGGCAGAACCTCAGGGCATGGCTATGCAATATTTAAGCAAACCCTTGAGTATGTCTTAAAGAATGCCCCAATTTTTCCCTGCTAAGTATCACCTGGGCATGCCAGAGGCTTGCCAGGGCAAAGGAGTGTGAACATGTAACAAAAGAAAAATCAAGGCCTGTGTCATCCTGTGCACCCAGGTAAAAGGCAGACATGGAAATCCCTTTGTCCAAGTGAGGATCTAAAGCTCAGCACCTCTTCTAGGAAAGCACCTGCCTTAAGAAGAACAGTTAAGTGGGTTTCAGCACTTGACTACTGTGCTCCATAGCTCAGGACACACACTATACCTGGTTCCATTCTCTAGCATATGGCTTGTCAGCTCAAAAATGTTGTTGGTCCAGAATGCCATGTCATCCACTCCTCCAAGGAAATATTCATGGAACTTCTCCACCAGAAACGGAGATTTACTAGCAAATGTTGGGAAAAGCTAAGAGACAGGCAACATACTCAGTAAGATGGATTACATTGTCTCCATGCTGTGTGTTCATTTTTATAAAGAAAACAGAAAACCAACCTTGCCAACAAGAAGCCTTTCTCCATGCCTGAAAAAAAAATTCAGAAATAAAATTTGTTTCATTTAATATTTAATTATTTAAAGAGCTCTTTTCAAAAGTCCTATATGGTAAATACTATGCAAGTCATTATATTTCCATGTTGGTTGTTAATACATTTTTAAAGTTGTAATGTAAAAAGTAACAATAAAAACTTTAATGCCCTTAATTTTGAAGGATTCACAGTTTTTGTAAATGCTGTGTGACTATTGGTAATTAACTGAAATACACAATACAGCTAAGCTTTTCAGGATATTTAAAAGCAGACACTGCCAGATATCCAAAGTCTCTTCTGAATTATTTTTGGACTTGAAGGGATCTACATAAAATGTAGATAAGGCATATATCTAGAGACTCCTTCAGTACATGATAATTATATTGCTAATGCACTACAGTGCAATGGTACTTAAAGACACAGCTGTTCTCCAATAAATAGGCATAAATACGTTAAATGTATAAATGCATTAAATAGTCAAGATTCACCATCTGTGGTGTAATAATTAATTTAACAGTCATTAAATAGTCCAAATTTTAATCCTAGTCATTAAAAAAACTCAGATGTTCTGTGATTTTTGGGGTCTAGGAGGGAGTCTATATTGCTGACATCAATGCATAAGGTGTTTCAAATATGATTATCATAATTCTCCTACATATGTTTCACTTGCAAAAGCCCAGGCAGAGATATTCAACTTACAGTTCAAAAAACAGCAGATAAGTACATTCAGCAATTGTGCTTTCAGTTATGATCTCTTTTCCATAAAATTCCTTATAGATAGCTGCTAGGTCTTTGACAGGTACATACCTAAAAACAAAAAGAATGTATTACAACAACAGATGTTCCACATCACCCAATAAAAGATTACAGTTCTTTTAATAACAACAGCCCATGAAATATTCCAAATTTCAAAAGACTACATAAGGTCATGAAGATTTACAAACAACACAAAGACCAGGATTACACATTCAACTGTGAGGGAAATAAAAAGTGGGTATCTAAATCTTCTGCTCATTTTTATACTTTTAAAACTGTCTGAATTCAACACCCTCAACTTACAAAACTTTATGTAAATCTCACTTAGATTGCCACTTAACTGAGTTATTTCACCAGCTGCTAGGACATTCCAGCAAAAGGTTTTCACTGGTTATTTTATATATAACTGCTTACAAATTCTGGGATAAATAATTTAATCTTTTTTTGCTGTGTTCCTATACATAAAACTCTCTTCCGTCCTTCCAGTTTTTTAAGTCAGGGAACAGTAAATATGCATATAAGGAATACCAAACTCATAACATTTAAAACAGTTGCAAGTGTTTCTTTTGAAAGAAAAACAAAGAAGGACAGCATTTTGTTAAAACAGATTAATACAGAATTATGTGATATTATATGTGATTATATTATATAAGATTATACAGAATAAACATTAAATATTAAAGAAGGCAACCTCATTATCTTACCAAGTCGATGCCAGATAACTGAAGTCCAGCTCAAACTGACTCACTACATCTCCTCCTGGGGACAAAAAAACAAAAACAACCCCACATAGCCCAACAAACAAAACCTGTTAAGTTTCTGTCATGAAAAACAGTGTGGATGAAGCTATGTGTGGCTCTTCTATATGTATTTATGTGGCAGATTTTCCAGCTATATATGTAGAACACACAAATGGTTCACCTGAAAGTATGCTGCACATTTTACACCTCCAGAGAATAATGTACAATTTAAAATCACAGTAGTGACTCCATCTAAATCTTAGCATCCTTTGGTCTGCATTTTGGCTTTAATCCAAGTGTCCATATGCCTTATCACACCTCCTGAAACCTGGAGCATAAGGATGGGTACAGCAGGGCTTTGCAAGCCATGGGGAAGGGCAAGAATACAGTGTGCATATGCCATTCTTAACTCCTGCATTACCCAGGATAAGAGGCAGAATCAACCACCATGGTTTTGAAGAGGACTAGTTATTCCAATACAAGGATCTATGACTGGCAAACAGAAACATTACCAAAATCTCCAACACTGTGAGCTTCTGAGTATGAACCATGAAAATCAATCTGGAGAAAGAGAAAAACAAGAGAACCGCCTGTTTCTTTTAATATAAGCAGAAACAAACTCTCCAAGTAACACTGTTTACAGGTCCCAAACCTGACCAACTTCACTCTTAAAAAGTTTGTGACATCGTGGCTCTCCAAAAATCTTCCCGAAACAGGGCTCCAGCTTTTCTCTTTCCTCCCCACCACAGTCCAAAATGAAACTATCTGTTCCAATAAATCCAGCTGTAACAATAAATAAAACAATACAGGCTTACTTCTCCCATGGCCTTTAGAAATCCTTGGTCAATGCCCAGGCTATGCCAGCTAACATCTGCCACCACATGTGAAGCAATTCCAAACAGGAAAGCCACCAGCTTCTCTGTAGCCTATACAACAACAATCCATTTGTAGCAATACCAGTAATTTTACTTCTGTCTTTAAGAAAATGTTAGCATTTTATGTATGTGCATTATACAAGGACAAAGGTGAGAAACACTTATGAGTCAAGAATTTGCCACGACAAAGTGCTGACCACTCATTACTTGATGCTGTGGTCAACTTTTGTAACTTGAGAAGCTTTAAGCATTTTATACAGTCCAAGGCCATAGAACTACATGGTTGATGTGAGGGTGATTTGCACACTTTGAGTTAAATGTGTACGGAACTGTTTTCCTGGACCAAGGATAAACACTTCCACTTCCAAGGAGTGAACTCCCTCTGCCACCATGGGTGCTGTGTAGGCACACAGAGAAGAGAAATACATTCTTCTGCACTCTCACTTTTGGCAAATTGTTTTTCCTTTCTTCCTATGTAGCTCATGGACCATTAACAAGAGCAAATCTGGACTAAGTTCAAGATTTCACAAATGACAATTCTAAAAGATGTCTGGTTTTCAAATGGCAAACCCTCAACCAGATCTCACAGGAATGCAAGACCACCAATCACATTTAAAAGTTTGGACCTATGAAATGTATCATAAGCACCAGAACACAGTGGAGATAACTGACAGACTTTATATTGAAACTGTAGATTTTTTTTATGGCAAAGATTAAAACAGGATTTCAAGTGTTCCTATACAAACAGAGATTTTAATATAAAAGTGTTGGGTTTCTTCACAAAGGATGAAATTACAACTAGTAAAGGTGAAGAAAACAGTTGAAAGCAAAGTCAATCAAGCAAAAGTTAATCAATTTTCTTACCTCTTCCCAAGGCTGAGGATAATTCCTTCTGATGTAGTCAATACTTGCTTTGAGAAATGGTGACCAGTGTGTGTCTTCAGACACATCATGGAACTTTCCTATTGCAATAAAATTATATCGATATTTGATTTGTTCTTTGGGGAAAAATGAAAAAGAAAAAAGAAAAATAAAGGGTTTTCTCCATTAAAAACCCCACAGATTTTTGTTCAATTTCATATCATAGAGATGATACATTTTGCATTCTATCTAATGGAAATTGCCAAAAGATACTTATTTTTATGTGATTTATACTATCAAAAGAGATACTAGATTTACCTTCTATGATTTTGGTTTGAAGCATCTGAAAATTTTGTGCCTGCTCCTTTTCTCTGTGCCTGTGAGTAGGTACAGTACAATGAAAAGCTGCCTCCCAAGCAGAGAGGATAAAGAGAATTGGCAGAAAAGCTGTTGACTAAATTAATACATCCACTTGTATGGCAGAAAAGCTGTTGGGAATGGCAGCCAACTCAAAATAGTATGTTTTCTGACAGGTATCAGTTTCCACAGGGCAGAAGAGGGCTATGAATGCCATCATTATCATCACCATCATCTTCAACAGGAAGGCAAACTAGCCAAGATACAGTCAGTGTAGGAGGAGAAAAAGGGAGGAAAGCAGGAAAAATCAGGTGTCTTTTGAAGAATCAATGACTACTGTCACTTGAATTTAGGCAGAAAAGATTGTGTAGGACCTAACAGTGACCTTGCCTAAAAATTTCTGTGTACCTACATAAAGCTAAGTGCAAAAGTATATTGACAGAAATCGCCCAAGCAGCACAACGCTAAATTCTCTAAGGGGGAAGAAGGGAGGCAGGAGATTGTTCAGACCATCAGTACTCTTGGAGGAAGAGTACATGTTTGTCCACACAGTAATGTGGAACTGCACAATATTAGGGTAGATTAAACACTGAGAGAGCAGAGCTTGGGGGTAATTCAGTTACCTCCTGGCCTCTTCACCTTTTACAGTGCAGCTAAACTAGGTAAAAGGATGGTACTTGCTTGGCCAAAATCAGAGTAGCCTTCTACATCTAAGCCTGCCTCCTGCCCAGAAAGGCAGAATGGATGGCTTTGTTCTGGATAGCTTTGTTCTTGATCTAGTCACACTCAGTTAAAACAGCTCAGGTCTGCAGAGGTACCTATTTCTTCCACACTGGCTAAGGAGACTGCTGACAAGTGGTCTAATTCTAACAAGGCAAGATGGACTCCAATGTTAGTGAAGGAATGAAGACTGGATACTGCAGATAGAGAGGCTCTGACCACTGGCCTGGTATAAGACAGGTCAAAATGGTTAGAAGGGAGAGATGAGATAGGCAGATATTACCAAGCTGAAGTAGGAACTGAAAAAAACCCCAGGAGAACATCAGTCATGAAAACAAGGAAAGGAAGACTGAAGTTTGGGACAAGAAGTTGGCAGAGCCAGGCAGAAAACCAAGAACAATGACCCGATAAGTGACAGAAGACAAAACCAGTATTAAATGCCAGAGAAGAGGTGATCTGGATGTGAACTGAGCACATCAGGATATGAACTAAGCAGCCTGTAGCTGGCATAACCAACAGGCAGCATCAACAACCCGTGTCTGAGAAACAACGAGAAGTTTGGCTGCAACTGTGAGATTTGGCTCTAAACCAAACAAAATCTTAAGTACACCTCAAATTTAATGGAATTTGCATGGCCAACTAAGGTAAGCTACTTCCAATACATTAGACTTCCCCTAATATCTCAACAATCAATTGGCCAGGTAGTCTCACACCAAATACTTATTGCCCTGTCTCTGGTATCTGCCTAAACACCCTAATAGCTTGTAGCTGGAGGACAGGATCTTTATCCCATTTGCCAATTGCTCACTACCCAGATTTACTATTTTAGTAGCAAATATCCTACAGCAAAGCCTAGCTGGCTGTTTTGTAGCCCTAATGTTGCTGGAGAAGCTGATTATGATCAAGAGCTGGCCTATTAGAGCTGAAAAATCAGGGGACCACCTGCAGGTCAAGACATACTTTTTACAGCTCCTGCAAGAGGGTGCTAATTTTGCAGTGCAGACTTTGGATCAGCAAGCAGCAAAATTAAGACTGACATTAATTTCCAACAGGCACAGTAAAAGGCAAAAGACTGCACTCAGGAAAAAAAAAGACTTTAAACTGGGATGTTATTAACACTTGCCCACCCACCCCCAGCAAGTCTTACACTATTTTGTTGCTGTGGGATTTTTAGATTCTCCTATCCTCTCTTTGACTGATCTGATAGAAACTAACACTTTTTAATACAGAAATATCTTTAGGCCTTCCCTAAGACTTCTATAAAAAAGATCATTTTGTCCTCTCAGTACTCAGTAATCTCACCTAAATTAGTCAAACAGCATCCTTCTATCAAGTTGCCCTACCCATTAAATAGTTAAATTTACCAAAGAGTTACTTTCTAAAACATTTTCAAATGTGTTATTTCATTATAGAGTTCTACCAAAAGATTCTAACAAAAATGGTGAATAGTTTTTGCGGGAAAGCATTTTTGGCCACACTTCCTTTCTTACAATGTAACCATTTTCAACCCTACTAAATTCTGCAGGATTTGCACATAAAAATGCAGTTGTTATAACATTGGATTTAAAAAGCTTTTCTTACCACGTTTGCAGATTGGAGGATAAAAGGCATCAGGATAAATGCTCCCAGCCTGAAAAGCATCTTGGTGGTTTAGTAATAACTGGGGAAAGGATGGGGGGAAAAAGTAATCAGAATGCTGTTACACAGCACAAAACTACATTTTACTACCAACATCAAAGATATGTTCTAAATATCCAGCAAAATACAACTATCATCTTGGTAAAACACACCATGTGGTGCACAAAACCTTGTTGTCATTTTGCTATCCTTAGTTTTATTAAATCTCCTTTTCCAAAATCCTCTACTGGTTCTTCTAATGCAACCACTCACATAGAATATGACTAAAGAAGATAGGAAAACATGCAAGAAACCACACAAAGTATATATATACACTCATTGGTATAATTGTTATATTTCTGTAATAATATTCAGAAGGAGTCAAATCATTTTCAATAAAAAAGGTAAAAATACAGTGTGGGCACAATATTGACACACACATTATTGAGAATAATAAGAAAGGCAAGAAGACAGAAAGAAAAACATTCAGAAGAAAAGTGTACAAAATTAAGCAATAATATGCTTCCTACCTGTCTATAATTAACACTCCCTTCATGCTTAATGAAAAATTCCAGAGCTCTATGTGCTGAAAAACAAAATATTGAATTGTTGATTTACAGGTATTGTGTCCAGGCCGATGTTTTGTTAGAAGCACTATCAAAACCCGAACACAACACATTTTCATACCCGAGCCAAGTGCCACCTGCATGAAACACCATTTCTCCCAGAATTGTGTATGTGTGAGAGGGTGTGTTTTCTCACCTAGGGAGTTAATAAGGAAGTGCTCTTTCTGTGGCACATCTTCAGTCTCTCTAATCCCCAGCTCCCAAGCTGCCCAACCACGCTGAAATCGCAGGGAAATGAACTCCCCATGTCCAGAAATGAGCTACAGCAGTGAACTGACAGGACCACACCCAGCACATATAAAGTGTGGACCACAAAGTTCTAGCTGTACTGTATTCAAGTTTCACTGTTGCCCTTAGCAGTGAAAAAGGTAAGTTGGGAATCAATGCGGATGTTTAAGAGTTTGATTAATTTTGAACATGCATGAAAAGTAACAAAAATCTAAAGTCAGCAAGATAAATAACACTATTTATTTACTGAATTGGCAGATACTCTTACTGCCAAAATCTTTATTTAGCTGGCATAACAAGTGAATCAAACGAAGTGACATCCTTGTCTTTAACGAGGTCTCCTCCTAATTAATATTAGATCCCAGGAATAATCTATCAACAGTATTCTAAAAATATCCAACATTGACTGTAAAGCCATTTACAAAGACTGAAGTTAATTTGTTCCTTATTGAATAAATCACATCACAAAAAACCACCAAAAACCAAACAACAAAACAAACAAACAAAAAACTCCCCCCACCAAATCCAAAACAATCCACTCGCATTCTGGGATAAGATCTAGACAAAACTGTGTGGGTTTGAAAGATCTTTAACTTTGAATTTTACCCAGTGATCTAAATCATCCTTATACAAATAAGTTAAGATACCTTAAAGACCAGCCTTGCACCAGAAGAGAAACAGCAACAACAAAATAATAAATAATAATCCAAAATTTTAAGTTTCAGACATTTCTACACACATCTCCGATTCCAGTGTGGGAGAGCCTCAGTTTGGCAGTTTGCTTTTTCTGCCTCACACCTCCCCCACACTTCTCTCACTACTCAAGTGGGCCCAGGTTCTACAACTCCACCTTCACAAGGAATTTTATGCCAGATCCCCACAGTTCCACAGAGCCTCACAAGCCTGACAGGAACCCCTAGGGTGAAGAGCTTCCCCACTCAGACCTGGCTCCAGGCACGGCCATGCAAGTAGGACACAGCACAGCTCTGCCAAGCTCACTGAACACAATCAACATTCTGAACAGGCAGAGCTTTTCACCATTTTAAAAGTACTTTCAAAAATCTGTCCAGGATTTCTTTGGTGCTGTCTTTAAGTGAGAGGAATTCCTTTCTACAGTTTGTTGCTTGGGGCTTTTGTTTGCTTGTTTTTTGTTTTCCTGGCATACTCAGTGTTTTAATTTTGCAAATATTTTCATCTTACCATTATAGACTTCTATGTGCACAACAGTACGAGAACTCATTTTAGCAGCATCAGAGCTGATCACAGTTTAATGCAATTTGCAGCATTTGTTGTAAACTATGACCCGATAGTTCAGTGTACACACAACTCCTTAGACAACCAAGATCTATAAATGCATGTTTTCTGCAACATGCTCCCTTGATTAGAAAAAAAAAAGACTGCTTTGGGACAGATCTGCAAGCTTGTTTCTCTTTGCAGATTTTTTTTTCAAACACACTCTATTCTGGCAAATCTGTTATTTCAAGTCCTCAGAAGTGCATACTTGGTAATTAGACCCCTGAGTTTGCAGAGTTGTGTGCACTTGCCTAACCTCAGGCAGCGTGACTTCTCCTACAGATTATTATGGGTTTCTTGACACATTGTTAGGAAAAGCAAATTGTTCCAGGATGCTGACCAAGGGTACAACACTCAGTAAGGGAACACACTCCAGTCTCAAGCACCATGAATAATCCCAGCCTTGAAATTGTTCAAAGTTGCATGTATTCAGTACCTAAATTCTGAGAAAATTACCTGAATAAAGGCAACATCCTACATTTTACCATCTGTTTGAGCAATGGATTTAGAAACAAAAAGAGAAGCACAAACAATTAAAACTGTCAGTTAATATGAGTAGCTGTTTCAGAATAACCTCACACTGCTCATGTTTGTGCTTGCAGTACGGAAGAAGCCAGATTTTAAAAATAGCACAGGCAAACAAGAAATTCAAAACAGAACTATTTCTCCATTTTGATGTTCACTCAGTTCTCTCCTTCACTCTCTACAAATCTACGCTGCTCTGGCTACAGAGAGCAACCTACCAGAAAGAGACACAGAACGAAATTTTTATGATGTTAGTCACAGATACAAACACATTACAGCATTTTATCTATTTGTGCAGGTATGGCATAATTAATACAAGATGATTTGAAAACAGAGCTACCACAAAATGACTTTTGTTATTCTTTAGTTTAAATATAACAATCCCACGAATTTGCCTAAAGCATTCCTTTTCTTTCTCCAAACCAAACCCTATCTGCATACGACTCACAGACAAAAACATTCCAGTTACATAATGCCTGTGTTTTAGGAGACAGAAAAAATATGCAACCCAAGTCAATTCAAGCACTTTACTTATAAAAACAGTAAAATTTCAAACTCCAAAATCAAACTACTCATTTTTCCTATCTGTTATTCACATTTTTAAAATTATGTAGACTGCTCGTTACTTTAACATTATTTCCTCTTTCTGCTTTCCAGCTGAATCTGAATTAACTTCTCTTCACAAGAAATTCAAAACAAAAGAAAATCCATTTTGAACATATCTTACCTATTTCAACATGTGTTGAAATTCCACATGGAACACATACTTGACAGAAATGGTAGAGTATAACCAGCAAGACAGACCAAATCTTCAGACCAACCATGATGCTGGCTCCAACTGTGGTTTTCAGAAGCCTGGAGCAGTAGCACTGTGACCTTTGAAATGTGGGTTACGGAGCATGCCTTTTCTTTCACACATATTGCTGACACAGCAAGCAAACGACTGCCGAATTTGAAAGGCTATTTTATACCAATGCTTTCTTCTACTGCAAATAAAGTAATTTATATAAAGAAAGAAATAACCTATGGGTCTTCTCCCCACTTGAATTCTGTAATATCTTTGGGATTTGAGCAGTGTAATCAGTGCATCACTGCACCACAGCAGTGAGATTTCTGTTAAATACAGCAGCGTGGCAAAGAGCATCTTCTCACAGTGTGTTCAGCTCATGGTGTGCTTGTCTTACAACAGCTACATCACATTTCACAAAAGAAATTAAAGCCAATAGCCAAAGCAGTATTAATAGAAAGACATTAGCTCCTGAGTTGCAGGTAATACAAATTCATAACCTTTGGTGAGCTGATAGGACATTGCACACTGAAGTCTGGGTCTTACGATCCATATTAAAAGCCCAGCTGATATGTGGGGGGACTCATGGAAGTACTCCTGCCAAGTGTACTGCTATGAACATCTGGCTTCAGGGGCTGGGCACCCTATGTTTCACGGCCACCCTGCATGTGGCACAGCCACACCAGTCCCAGTGAGATGCTAGCACTGGGCAGGGCTTCACATTTTGTGCCAGAGACTGACCGGCTGTCATGGGACAGACCCAGTGGTCCACGGGCTCCCATGGGCCAGTGCTCCTGCAGTAAAGCACAAGTTAGCCTGGAGGAGACTGAGAGCCTCGAGACCTTATCACAGTCTACGACTTCCTCACGAAGGGAAAAGGAGGGGCAGGCACTGATCTCTTCCCTGTGGTGACCAGTGAAGCTGTGTCAGCAGAGGTTTGGGTTTGGTGTTAGGGAAAGGTTCTTCGCCCAGAGGGTGGTTGCGCACTGGAACAGGCTCCCCAAGGAAGTGGTGAGACCACCAAGCCTGACAGAGTTCCAGAAAGCATTTGGACAACGCCCTTGGGGACATGGTGTGACTCTTGGGGTGTCCCGTGCAGGGCCAGGAGTTGGACTTCAATGATCCCTGTGGGTTCCTTCAAACACAGGATATTCTGTGACTCTGATCCTCCCCTCTCCCAGCGAAGCGGGGGCCTGGATGGGGCGTGGGAAACGAGGCTGCGGGAAGCAGAAGGCCGCTCCCACCCCCACTCTCCGCCCTGCGCTCCCACCCCTGGCCGGGTGCCACCCGCCGCCGCTTCTAGCCCGGCCCCTCGGCAGCTCCGCCTCCGGCTCGGCGCGGGCGGGCCGTGCCGGGGCCGTGCCGGGGCCGTGCCGGGCCCGCCGCCTGTCGCCGGAGCGCGGCCATGGCCACCCTCCTGCCGCGGGGCGCCGCCGCCGCCCGCCGCCGCCTCCTGCTGCGCCCCGCGCCGCTCGCCCCGGGGCCGGCCCGGGCCGCCAGCCGGGCCCTGTCGGCCGCCCTGGTGCGCCGGGGCGGCCTGGTGGGCGGCCGATGGGTGGAGACGGCCGCCGCCTTCCCCGTGCAGGACCCGGCCAGCGGCGAGGAGCTGGGCCGGGTGTCCGACTGCGGGGCGGCCGAGGCGCGGGCGGCCGTGCGGGCTGCGCACGAAGCCGGCGCCGCCTGGGGCCGCCTCCCCGCCAAGGTGAGCGGCCGCGGGAGGTGGCGGCGAGGGGGCCCCGGGGCGGTCCGGTCCGGTCGCGTCTCCCGGGGCCTCGCTTCCCCGTCCCTGCCTGCGGCGGCCACGGCAGCCTTGTCTCTCCCTCCTCCCAGGAGAGGAGCGCGCGCCTCCGCCGATGGTACGAGCTGATGATGGAGAACAAGGAGGAGCTGGCGCGGATCATCACGGCCGAGAACGTGAGTAGGGCGGCGGGCAGGGCACGGGCACTGCCCGGCGCTGGCATTCGCGCTGGGGAGCCCAACACACGCAGGCGAGCAGTGACAATCAAATAAAACTGACGGTCGTCAGCACTCCCCCTGCGCAGTTAGCCGCCGTGTCCTTCTAAATAACTTTGGGCACATTGTGCACTCACATTGCGCTGCTAGCTCAGTGGATGACGTTTCAAACATTCCTCCACCGGACATACATAAACATACATAAACCACATGCGGTGGTTTGATGACGGTAGTACTGGGCCAGCGGAAACCAGACCCATGTTGTGCTTCATGGCATGCAAAAGCATACATCCACCTAAACCATGGTCCTCGTGGCAGAAACATTCGTCACTGGGAAAAATCATGCAAGTCGCCAAGTTGGATTCACACAGTGTGCTTTAGTCTGTATCATTGAATAGTCTGGGAGTTCACAAACTGGTGACCTTTTGGATAAAACCTTGCTGACACTTCAGCACTTCAGCAGGTCCTCTGTGGTGTCACCGCTGCTTATGTTCATTTAGTCCACGGGATCAGACCTGGGCATAGTCCAAAGCAATACTCCCCCCAAAAAAAAGCAAATGACCCCGGCATAAACTTGTAACTGTTTTGCCATGATTTTTGTTTTTCTTCAGAGTGGTAGTAGCAGCTAACTCAAGAGTTTGTAAATAAATGCATGCTACATTTGCTTGTCCTGGGCAGGTGTGAATCGAGGCACAGCATACAAAATATTGACCATACAGTGATGGTATATTGAATTCACACAACTATTGCTGCTGCAATCATAGAATCCTTTTTGGAGATCGCAGTGTATGTCATAGGGAGGGGATCATAAAGTACTCTGAAAAGAAGAGAAACTCCAAAATTACTTGAATTTGTTTATATTGCTTCCGTTTGCCGCTTACATGTATCTTCAATCTGATTTAATCAAAGGGGAAGCCTCTGAAAGAAGCACAGGGTGAAATCGTGTATTCAGCCTCATTTCTGGAGTGGTTTGCGGAGGAGGCTCGACGGATTTATGGTGATGTTATTCCAGCATCTGCAAAAGACAGAAGAGTCCTGGTGCTGAAGCAGCCAGTAGGAGTGGCAGCCATTATAACCCCAGTAAGCATAGCTGAACTCTGTGAGTCACGTGAAGGTTTTCAGCTCAGCCCACAGCTTAAAATGTCATTTATTTCTGCAAAAGCAGGAGGCAAAATTTTCCCAACTTTGACTGTACTATTTTCTCTCTTCCTAGTGGAATTTTCCCAGTGCTATGATTACCCGGAAGGTTGGTGCAGCTCTGGCAGCTGGGTGCACAGTGGTAGTGAAACCTGCGGAGGACACACCTTTATCAGCACTGGCTCTTGGGGAGGTGAGCTTTCAGTGCTGAGCTTTACCTCAGCAATGGACTGACACTGTAAACAGGGAAGGAAGGTACCTCTGGCCAGCTTCATATGTGAAGGAAGGACAAACTGTCTGACAACTTGCAGGTGTTTTTGTTCAGTGAGAATTTTTGTAAATTGCCTCTTATATGGTCTAGAGCCTCAAAATGGATCGGACCATTTTGATACACAAAATATCCTTATATCTGTAATTTGGTTCTTTTGAACAGACAGCTTAAACTGGAGCAAAGCTGCTCTCCGATGCACCTGTGGCACCTTTTCCTACTTGTGCTGAGCCCTTTTGGCTTCCATTGACTTACAAATGGTTTTCTTCAAAACAGTGAACAATCATTAAGTGTCTATTCCTCTTACAAAATGCACTAATAATGCAAATTCGGTTTTTCTTTTGTTGCAGCTTGCAAACCAGGCTGGCATCCCAGCAGGAGTGTATAATGTTGTTCCCTGTTCCAGACAACAGACAGCAGCTGTAGGGGAAGTTCTATGCACTGATCCATTGGTATCCAAAATATCTTTTACTGGCTCTACAGCAACAGGAAAGGTACATACGGGGACAGAACATCCTTGAAGATTATTACTGTGGTTATGCTAGAAAGGTAGGGAGAAAGTGTGTGCCTTTATACAGAGCCTTCTTTTCTGGCTGCTGTACACAGATTGTCCAAATAATCGTGTACCTCTTGAGATACTGCTTGTATGTTTTAGCATCAGTGCTTCACAGAAGGATGCCTGTCTGCAGCTTCTTGATAACTGCCCTTTATTAAACTATGATGTGAACAGTTCTGTACAAGGTGCTCTTGGTGTATATCATAAGGTGACAACATGCTAATAAGGACACTGAAACTGAGTTTCAAAGGTACCATTCAAGAATGGCTTCAGCAGTTGAGAGAAACTATTAGAGAGGCAAGGCCCTGGAATCTCTGCTGTCAACCTTAGTCAATAAGCAATCTTGTTGCCATCTATAATTGAATCACTGAAGCTGCAGAGTGTGGCTACAAAATGACAGAATTCTCTGGGATAGCTGTATGCAGAATGAAGAAAAAGACTGGTATCAAGGCAAATCATAATACCAAATTCTGTCAGATCTTGGAAAACTTTTGTAAGGTTGGCCAAGATTTTATTATCAAAAAGAATAGAATGAGGAAACAAAAAAAAGTAACAATATTAGTGCATAAAAGCTTGACCTGACCTGAAGTTGATCAAAATCTTTCTCTGCATTAGTCATTGGCCAGAATCTCATCTTTAAAGATTTTATTGGAGGAAATTTGTTTTTGTCATAGGAGATGGTCTAGCATTGTAGGGAAGCTGCAGATTATTTCCTTGCCAGAGTAATTGTTCACTGCCTTGCATTCATGAATCCACTGTTCACATCTGTTAGAGGTACAGATTTGTGTCTCCTCTGTTGCCTGCAGATCTTGCTGAAGCATGCAGCTGGCACTGTGAAGAGAGTTTCCATGGAGCTTGGAGGACATGCTCCTTTTATTGTGTTTGACAGTGCCAATGTGGACCAGGCTGTCGCAGGAGCTCTTGCTTCTAAGTACAGAAACTCAGGACAGGTGAGAATAATCTTTTTGTCCATGTTTCTAGATAATGAAGAGCTGTACATAAAGTTTAAACTGTAAACAAGCTATTTTATGTAAAAGGAAAGCACAGAACACGTCACTGTGAAGAGAAAAGTGCTGCACTCACACATGGCTCTGGGCACTAAAGCCAGTTACCAGCAAGTCTAAATAGCAACACTAAAATCCCATGTATTTTCACAACATACATGGCAGTCAGTAGCATCACTGTTAGAGAAGATGATGTTTTCTAGGACCCCTTGCGAGAGCCTGAGAAGTGATAAGGCATTTTGTCATATGCTTTGTTAACATTAAATTCATTGGAGAACTAGAGCTGTGAAAGACACCGTCTTGCTTCAGTCTGTTTAGACACTCACAGCTTTTTCCACAATGAGTAGCTTTAAAAAATTGGTAGACAAGATTCAAGTACGTGTTGCTTCAGATGTATTCCATTTAGAGTCAAAAATTTTTTAAGAGCATCACTTTCCAGACCAGTCAGCTGAGAAGGGCTGTGTGGAGACTGTTCCAGCCTTACAGTTACATGTGAACATGAAGTTGATGAGCTCCAGCTTTTGAGAAGCACCAAATTTTCAGTGGATTTGGGAGGTCATTTGATGGGGAAAACTTTGCTTAAATAACATGAGAAGAAGACATGACTAATCTTGGAAGAAAGAAAGGAAATGAAAATGGACAAGGACCACTAAGGGATCAGACTCAGGCTGGACAAGATTTAATATAAAAGGCACCTCTGCTGCTGTAGAGAAGGATAAGTAGCTGTTACTTTTCACATACTGTAGCAGTCAAAATAGGATGCAGTTAGAGCAAGGGGTAGCACAAATAAATAGGCCACTGAAAGCACTTAGAAACAACTTCCAGGAAGAAAGCAAACTCAAACTCAAATAATAAAGGAGTTAGAAAAAAAGACTCCAGACCACTAAGTGTGATCTGAGTTTCTGCTGGTCAGTGCAGCATTCTGCAGTCTAATTAGAAGGGATTTTGTGCAGCTTCTGGGCCTTGGTTGATCCATGTATCTGAGTCCACAAAACTCACAAAACATTTCCCCAGCGTAAGGAACTTGGCAGTGTGACACATTTCACACACCCACTGACAGCCTGTTGTATTTCTAAAGTGAAAGGGGTGATGGAGGATACAGCAGAGCTTGGTAACAGCTTAGGATGGGGGAGGAGAGGCAGGGGACATGAGTGTAGTAACCTAATTCTGTGCATGAAGGCCAGAATGAACTAATGGATGGATTAAATACAGTATAAACTACTGGGGTTTTGTTTTATCTTGTTTGTTTTCAGACCTGTGTTTGCACAAACCGTTTCCTGGTGCAAAAGGGAATTCATGATGAATTTGTGGAAAAGTTTGCTAAAGCCATAGAGAAAGAACTGCATGTTGGAAATGGATTTGATGCAAAAACTACCCAAGGACCACTAATAAATGAAAAAGCCGTGGAGAAGGTATAAATAAATATTTAATTTTTGACATCCTAATTTTTTTTTCTATGATCCATAAAATAAGTTTACATTTATGTTTCACTTTTTTTCACTTGTTTTATTCGAACATATTTGCAGTGTGTGGCTGGAAGTGTGTTCTGTCCACCAAATCCATGTGTACATATAGACAAACAGATGTGGACAGTTCATTTATCATCACCCTGTTTCCATAAAGGGAAAGAGAGGCCTCTTCTAGGAGAAGCTGATCCCTCCTGATTATTCCCTAGCTGCTCTCAAGTCCATTCACTGAAATTGGATACACTGTGAGAGCTGTATGGTGATTGTGCAGTTCTGAAGCACTGTGATTGACAATTTCTTTTGAAGAGCAGTGTTTTTTGGCAAAAGCTAGGGAGAATAATTAATCAGGGTTAAAAATACCAGAAATCTGGGTGTTGTAATCACTTGAAACTTTACGTACATGGTTTGGGTCTTCTGTTTTGGATGACCTGCAACTCCAGGATTTTTTTTTTTTTAAATCCTATTTTGTCACATCTTTTATAATACTTCACCATTCCTAAGGTTAAATATTATTAAGTCAAGTGTCTCATACTTTGTAAGATCTTACAGCTCAGTTGCATGCAGGCTTGGTTTGAATCCATTATACATGAATGCTGCCAGGGTCTCTCTCTTTATAAAAGAATGGGAAAATATTCAGTTATTTGAGAGACAAAGGATACAGTCCTTGAATTTCTTTCCTTCATGTCTTCCATTCTTGTATCACAAAAGTGCAGTGTGTATCACATATAACTATATATACAAACAAATATTGTATATAGTCACTTTCTATAATTTCTGTCATTTCAAAGGACAGTATTCTAGGTGGAGATTGCTACTTTAGTTGTCTTATTACTCTGTTGTCTTTAGGTGAATTGTAAATGTTGGGGCTACGTAGGATTGTAGATGTAGGAAAATGTTCTTGCCAGTTCCATCTTGAGAGTTGTTTCTCTTTCCATGGCAGATATGTACTTCCATTTTCATAGTGCTTAATCACTGATAAAACATTCAGTTTTTAGTCCTGCAAAGACTTCTGTTCACATTAGGTGTAGGCTTTTAATTTCAACAGAAAAGTGGGCTGTGGGCCACACTCATAATTTATTCCTCTGGGATTAGGTCAGACTGAGAGAAAAAAGAATTGAAGAGAAATTAGATAATACTGCAAATGATCCTCTGCAAAGCGTAAACCTCTTCAAAATTTTCTCTTTAATTTTGGAGAGTATAATTTCTTTAGTGGAAAATGTATTATTGCTCATTCTTAAATGCTGACTTTAAGATTTTTGTTATGCATATCTCAGGTAGAGAAACACATTAAGGATGCAGTTTCTCAAGGAGCATCTATTGTGACTGGAGGGAAACGACACAGCTTGGGGAAGAATTTCTTTGAGCCAACATTACTTAGTAATGTTACAACAAAAATGCTTTGCACCCAAGAAGAGACATTTGGCCCTTTAGCACCAGTTATCAAGTAAGATTATTAATTTTACAGATTAAAATTAACAATTAAAAAAAACAATGAAAGATTATTTTGAGTAAACAAGATTTGAAAGAGTTTGCAAAAATTATTTTTGTATGATCACACAAACCTTGTAAAAAAACTGGGGTACACATGTGAAAACATCTTCTGGATATGTGGTTCATCTGTTTCTTTCTCTTGACCTGACCTTAGCATCTCTGCAACTTCTTGAAAATTAAAGTGTCTCAATAGTTAAGCAAGGCTAGATAGCAGCAACACCTTCATTGGCTGCATGATCTGTGATATGAAATAGGAGACAGGACTTTTGAGTTTGTTATGTGATTTGCTAGTCCTAAGCTTTTCTGACAGAGGATGACTTGGACCTGTCTGTTCTCCTTAAAGACTTCCCTGCCTTTGTGCAGAGCAATTGAATGTGATGGAAGAATGTGCAGTTATCTCTGAGCACTGAGAGTGCTGTGTAGCTGGGGAAATGGGTAGAGGCTAACCCACGTGAAGTAAATGGTTTGGTTGCCATCCAGCTGCCTAGGGAGGATAAAGGCAATCTTCACTACTTAACTGCAGTTTAAATTAGGAGAAGAGGTAGATGCTTCAGCGTTTCAAAATGAAATTTAAATTAGGTTTTTAATGTACACTTTTGGGAAAAATAAATTGACATTTTAATTCCTGATAAGACTGCTTCTTGTCAGTAAGTCAGCAAGACAGTAGGTGAACTGCGGGCCTCATTTTTATTTTTGCTCTTTCTATTAACAGATTTGAGACTGAAGCAGAAGCTGTTGCTATAGCAAATGCAGCTAATGTGGGTTTAGCAGGTATGCCTCTCGTCAGATAAGTGTATTTCTGTGGTTTGCAAGCTTTAGTGTTATGGGGTGATGATTTTGAATGTCAATGTGTCTCTTTTTCACAGTCTTCTGCAATTGTTCTTACTGATTTTCATTCCTGTATTTCTGTGTCTGCACTACAGGATATTTCTACTCCCAAGATCCAGCTCAGATCTGGAGAGTTGCAGAACAGATGGAAGTTGGAATGGTTGGTGTTAATGAAGGCATAATCTCGTCAGTGGAATGTCCTTTTGGTGGGGTAAAGGAGTCTGGCTTAGGGCGAGAAGGTTCAAAATACGGCATCGATGAATACTTAGAAATAAAATATGTCTGCTTTGGTGGATTATAAAAGCCTTCAGACAGCACAATCCCAACAACTTGGGGAAGAGTGCTGTAGTTTTAATAAGCTTCTTGAGCCAGAAATATGTATGAATGCAACTTCTACCTTCTTTAGAACTAATCAACCCTGTCCTGTGTGTGTATAGAGATACTCACAGTATTCTGTGCTGCCAAATGTTTTTACATGGTCTTTGTTTATACATCCAGTTTTTCAGCAATGTGATCACAATGCCCATTATTTTTACTAATGAGTAGGGATGTACATTTATTATTCTTGGATTATCCCTGTGTAACTGGGAGACCTTGGAGACTTGTGCGTAATGAAAATAGATTGTAACCGCCATTTTTTACTACCTTTAGTGTTTCAGTGTGGATATGGGAGGCTTTGGGATGGCAGTCTCCCTTCAGAATTTTGTGTAAAACTTTAATTGTGGGAGAATCTGCTGCTTACAAAAGGTGAGGAATTGTTTTGAGCTCTGTCTAGGCATCCACATGGGCAAACGGCTTTTTCAGCACTGTTATGCCGACCACAGGGCTGCTGCCTGTTCAGCTGTAGGTTTTTGAGCAAAGAAGTGTAATTTGTGCCTAATAGCTTGCATGCCTAGGATGAAATACAGCCCTTGTTTGATGCCTGGTGGCCCCAGCAGTCCTGGGAACAGGACAGTCCAGGACTAAGAATTGCTGGTTTAGCGAGAAGCAGGAGGAAGATGGGATACTTACAGGAATAACTTGCAGAATTGTAGGGGGAGACTAGAAGGGCTGTGTGAAGAAAGCACAAGTGGTGACATGATGACAAATGCCCTCCCTTTCATGAAAAGACCATGACTCTCCTTGGGTAGAAGTACAGTCCCTGATGTAAATATTGCTCAGTGTCTAAAGGAACATTACTCATCCCCTTCAAAGAACAGGAGCAGATATCCATCCCTGTGGGCTTTGTGTCTTGAATTGGATTTGTGGTTATGCAGGTGAATGTCCATTAGGGAGGAAGGTTTAAAATCCTTTGAACATGGCTGATTTGTGACCTAATAAAGATTTAAATAGTGGTGAGAGTGAGGTGGTTAGAGTGGTTAGAGGTGGGACTTTGACACATCATCTCACTATTCTGTCATCTTCAAAAGATGATGTAAGGTTTCCTTATTATGAAATAAACAATGTTGTTTAAACATTATTTTAATGGCTGTCAAACAAAGCACTTTAAAAAATGTGCAATGTTAATTTGGCAAATAAATCAGCACTGCAGAGGTAAGTGGAATAAATTTTGTTTCTTGTATTCATTACAAAAATAAGTAAAAGAAGGCAACGGAGCCCTTCTTCCTATAAAGTAATGAATGTACCCTATGTAATTAAATATTTTAAAATTTTTTATCCCATCAGGCAAAGAGGTACCAGCTAACACAAGACTTGGGGAAGGAGGGAAAGCAAGCTGGAACTGAGGTTCACAGGGATTTTTTAAAGCGCACATCAAGTAGCATTGACCTCTACTTCTTATTTTTAAATATTTTCTTTATGGTTGTATTTGTGTAGCAGTTGAGACCAGGTGGGTCTGAAGCACATTATCTGTCAGTACTGTGTGCATCATGCCAACTGAAGGGCATTTGCTGCCCTTCCAGTAATTCCCAATGCACCAAACCCACACAGTTATGAGGGTGAGGACTTTGTACTGTTATCTATGCTTGTCAAGAATACAAAAAGGATGCCCTATTTGTACGCTAGTTCCAAGAAACCTTCCTATAGCCAACTTCTAAGATTACCCTATTGAGCACACAGGCTGCCCGAATTTGGGGAATACAGTGTTGTGAGAGGAAGCTGTTTGCCAGCCTTGGCTACCAATGTGTTTAGTATTAATTAGAAAAAATAACCTCGTAAAAGAAGGTCATGGCTTGGTTCCTGGGTCCCACAACACAGTGATGCAGGCATAGTTACAAGTATTGCACACAGGTAGAATATCTGCCACTGAAATTGCAGACTTCAATTATGTCTGCCTGTGAACTGTAGTAAAGGTCAAAATTAAAATCTTATTTACAGCTGTATGACAGTGCAGTATTTAATGTGAGTGTGCTTCTTGGGACAGTGCATAGGATAATTCTTTAACCCATACTCTCTTCACTGCAAAGTTACTGATCTGATGCATTGGTACATTTAAAATCTTAATGTCATTTCTGAGAATAGCACTTATTTGAGTGTTTACTCTTTTTTTAGCACTTTTAATGAGTGTTTACTTTTTTTTTTAGCAAGTAATACCCTTTACTATGCCTGATAACAAGCACAAACAATAATTAAAGATAACGTTTGTAAGAAACTTTAAAAATACCTTTGTCTAGATTGGACTGTGGTTGGATTCCAGCATAATATCCTCATGTCCATAAAGTCTACATCAGTCAAGCACAGAATAATCAAAGTTGTCTTCATGGCGAAAGCTGTGATTCTTCAACAAAAGATGTACTTGAATTCTCACACCTCAGTTGTGTTGATTGCACTTGTGATAGTTTAGCAATTTCTGGATATTAAAACTGTGATGAAAAAATGTTTTCAGTTAATAAATAATTTCTGTGAAACCACCGGATGTTGTGGTTTATTACCTTATTTAATGCTGAATTGACAAATTGACAGCAGCCACATTAAATTCAGTCTCTCAGATTTGCACAGAAGATTTTGTTCTGACAGCTTTATCACTGGAAAAGACAACACTTCTTTGTATCCACATGTTCATACAGTGTAAGATTTTGGTACCCCCAATTATAGTTCCTTGAATCTAGATCATATAGATGAGACTACTTGGGCATAGTAATATGCCATAAGTCATTTTGTATGTCAGTCTTCTATGCTGAGTCAAACATTCTATCACAAGATAGGCTTTGTAGATTAGAGTGTCTTCCCTGCTTTTGTGATGTGATAATTCTTTATTTCATTCATTGAGATTTAAAATAGTTTTGGGAGCTCTTTTATTTCTGTTTAATTAATACAGTCTTGAAGCCTGAGAAACTGTCTTAATTTCCAACTTGACACAGTCCTGGCCAATTTCCATTTTATTTTCTTAAGTTACTCTTTAAACAGCTGTTTGACACACGTCAACCCCACTGCCTGTCTTCTCTGTGTAACATGCTCTCAAGAAATTATGTTTACCTGTTCTACTAGATATTAACAATTTAGCTATCTTAAAGAAGATTTAAGTATGGTGTTTAGAAGCGCTGTTACATTTCAGCACTTGTTTAAGGGGTTTCCATGTCAAAACTTCCTGCTTAGGTCCTTCCAAGAAGAACCATGAGAAGCTGGTTTATTCACTTTATCAGTGAGTGCCAAAGCTGCTTAGCAGAACTGGCTGAAGTTGTTTTGGAACCATGCCGTTTATCTGCTGTTGCATCACCTACTCACAAGGATGGGGGAAGGCTACTGCTATTACCAGAATGTACAGTGCAGTAACAAAGGGGCGGATTCCATCCTTCAACAAAGGACACATGTATCTCAGCTCATTCGTTGCCGGTATTCCCTTGTAGTCCAGTGGCAATGTTTGAGGTACCACCTAGACTGTGGCACCATGTATCCAAATAGATTTTAAAAGTTGCTTTCATGGTGTATGATTTTTTTCCTTACAGAAAGACACTTGTATCTCATAGCACCTTTTATTATCACTATTTAGCATTACACACAACGATGGAAGGATTTTTCTTTTCCAGTTCAGAAACAAGCAGCATAACCTACCCCTCTCTAACAGCATATTTTGGTTGTATTGCACACCTGTATCTCTGGTTACTGCTAAGCAGCTGACTCAAGAATGGAATCTGTTACAGAGCGAGCCACAAAACCTGTGAAACCACCACACTTGGCATGACAGCTGGTGATTACTTACAGCCAATTAAACCAAGTAAGGACAAGCACCACATGAAAACTTACTGTGAAGTGCAGTAAATTTCTCTTTTCCTGCTCTCTGATGTACTGAATTCTGTCACTTATCTAGAAAAAAGATGCTTTTGTCAGTAGTAAGGGAAGGAATCAGCTACTGCACTGCTTTTTTGTTTGAGTACGGACAAGCTAGGGTAGACAACATATGTCTATTAGCCTGGCCTCGGTGTTGAGTCCAGTACAGAATACCATGCTTAAAAGAGTACCTGACAAGCTTCTAAAAGGAAAGACAAAACTTTATTAATAGTTACATAAATGTAGTAATTTCAGCTCAGAAATTGTTCCAGTTACAATACAATAGCATTTGCAATAAATAACATTTTCTAGAAACAGATTCCTAATATAAATTCTGTAATAGCTCACCCATCCACCCACAGGGAGAAGTGCTTTCATACAGAGACAAAATACACATGTGCAGCTCATCTGCACCTGATTCATAGCCTGTGCAAAAATCATTTGCCTTTGTTGCCTCCTTCTTAAAATCTTATTTCTAAACTTTGTATTTGCCTCCTTTGCCTTGGGGAGTTCAGGATATAAAAGGTATATGAAATGGGTTTTTCTTTGCTGCAGAAGTATGGGATAAGTATTCAAGTTAGGGATCCCTGATAAGCAATAACAGATGTTAAGAAACTAATTCACCTCTACCCCATTTCCCTTCTCCTGGAGGAACGTTTTCCTCTCTCAAACCTCACCTAAATGGCAGAAGACTACATTTACTGTCATTTTATTACTACCATCCCAAAGTTCCACCTGACTACTGCCCATTATTGGTATACCGGGGGGCAAAACTAGATTCACTTGAGGTTAAAAGCAGGACTGGAATGTTTGCCTAGGAACTCAGTAATTTCAAGAACATCAGACTATCTAAGGAAAGTTTGCACCAGCACAGAGAACACACACATGCACTCACTCTCTCACTCTTAAGTTCCTTGCATGTGTGTGCACTTCTGTTTGCCCAAAGGAGACCAAGGAAAGGAAAATTGACATCATATAAGCAAACAGCTGAAAGCACAAAACAGACACTTGAACAGTACTTTTATCTGATACATCTGAGAGAGGGAGTATAAGACTGTTTATCTAAAAGGACAGAGATGATAATCTATTCTTACATATGGAACAAGAATAACCTTTTTTCCCCTATGCAAATAAACAATTCTCTGTAATTAGACAGTTTGCATTTTGCTTTGTTTTCTTTACTTAGTATGACAGATTGAACCATAGGACAGATAATTTGGGTGTGGATCTCAACAGATTTGCCAAAATAAATTTTGTTTCATACTGCAGTACAATTTCAGTTGGGAAAATTAAATCCACAAGACAATTACCTGTTCGCAGCCATGGCAGTTTCATTCTATGCATGTACTGCATTCAATTCTACACTTGTGTACTGAACCTGTTTAATGCTTAGGAAGTTTTTTTCCAAAATACACTCCTTCCTTAAAATGCAAACAAAGGCAGTCCTTTTATACAGCTGCACAATCCCTGCTTGTGCGTGTAAAACCTTGATGCAAATGAAAATCCAGCGCTTACGCTTCAAGGCAATGAGGCACTGAAAGTATCACCACACTGCCTGCCTTCAACAAGAGGCAGTATCTTAGCAGTGCCAAACTGAATTATTCTTCATTTTCAGTGGTCTCTGAGCCACACAGGACAAGCTCTATCTGGTCTACTCTGCTTTTCAGTGCAGATAAGTCTTTAGGGCATAGCCCCATCCCTATTTTACAAATCCGCTGCCAGTACTCTTTCTGTATGTGAAGGAAAACTGTGTGTACAAGTAAATGCGAGGACTGAGAATCTGCTTTGAACCTATAATAACCCAAACCAAAGGGTTAGAATCTAAATTCTGCCAATGTCCTTGCACTGTTACAGCCAGTTTTCTGACCCTTTCATTCATGGTATAACCTGACATTCTGCAAGAAAGCAGTACTAGAAATAACAATTATACTGAATCAAGATACAAGGCTTGGTATAGTCTCTCCTAAATTCCTGACACAAACATGCTTAGCCAAGTGACACAAACGTGATACCACAAATTCACAGAGCCAGAAATTATTGCTTTCAGCTTCTGTGCAAGTTCCATATATTAGAAGCAAGCCTGGTCTTATGGTAAGAGGCACAACTTCTCCTCAAGCAGGTAGAATAATCAAACTAGTAGAATTCAGCAGCAGCTGAAAAATTTAAACTATATTCAACTTTGAAAACATAGCTAAAATACTGTTAGCAACAAAGGTGTCAAAGTATCATCCAGAGAACTGGATTTACCAAGCAACTTCTACTTGCTAGGGCCTTATACAATGATAAATTGGTCTAATACTTCTTATTTGTTAGAGTGAGAAATACTTAGCCAAATCATGCATATGTTCTCATGGCACATGAACTTACCAGTGATCCAAAGATCTGAGCCCACCAGTGTGCGTCCACAGGCAGGGGAACAGTCCTGGAAATTCTGCAGCATTAAGGAATGCAGGTTTATGATTCCTGGAGTTGTTTTACTAGAGAATCAGTTTTCAATTTTGATGGGGTTTTTTTGTTAAAAATAAAAAAGGGTATTTTAATACCTTGAAGGAACAACATCCTAGGCTTCAGCACTGGCTTTAAAAACATAAAATAAACCCAAAAGACGTAAGTCACTAATTTCACAAAACTGACAGATGCTGCTGACTGCACTGACATGTTCTAGAAGGCAAGCTTATAGATAAAGGCACACTGGAGACAGTATTTAGCAGAAGCATCAATGGCAGCACGGCACATATAAACTTGAAATTGTTTAAGCAACTTACTTGCTTGTTTAAAAATGCATGTTTCCAAGAGAATAATTCCTGCTAGAACATTCTGTGAAGTTGTTCAGAATGGATTAAGCCCAACATTTGGATTTCAAAGGAAAGAAATAAATTAGTATTTTGAGTGGGCTTTAACTTTTTTCAGGAACGCTTTAAAGTGAATGCTGCTTTTATTATGTTAACACATCTGGAGCGAGAACTGAAAGACATCAAAAGCTGACCTTGCTTTTGTTGATCAAGTTATTTAAAATATATATATATATACATATACACGCACACTCTCAAGAAGAGGGAGAGTGTTGTCAAGCGGATTTGTTGCAAGAAATAGCCTAAACCCCCCATACACAGAGTTGAAACTTGGTTTCTGAAGAAAGCAAATCATACCATTCATACTGCACTTTGCTGGTGTGTATGGGAAAAGCATAGACAACACCTGTATTAGCCCTTTTTAGCTCTTCACAGCCTCTCCCACCACAATGACTCCTGCAGCCACACAAAGATCTCCAGTAAAATGCGGGGCTGGACACAGGGTAAACACTCCTCATTGCTGCATTAGTAGCCTTAGGGACTGCTGCTGACTGCATTTGAGAATCAAAGGTATGAAACAAATTATGAGCATGCTATGTTGCTGCAACTTTTGACCACTGATTTCTTCCAGCCTAGACAGTTCTGACTGTTGCAAAGTCCATTAAGAAGAGAAGCACAGAAGCCACAGTGTTCAACCCAGCTACTCTTGTTGTGTCAGACTTCTAAGAAAGGATGAAGAAAGCCCCAAAATTCTCTACTACATTATTCCTCATGATGGAGATGGGCTATGTCACCTCCCTGACCATTCTAACCTGCTCCCCTTGATCTCTATACTGCTGCATCCTCTGATAATGGGTTCTCTACCACTGGATTTAAAAACAAACAAACAAAAACCCCAAAACATTTTAAAAAAACTCTTCAAAAATGCTCCCAGAGGGACATTTTCTCCATCAAAACACATCATTCCTCCATCTCAGCCCAAGACTCCAGTACATCAGTAGAGGACCACCAGGAAAAGCATGGCTAAACAGTACTACTGGCACAGATGCCCCCACAAGTGAGGACTATGTATAAAAGTCAGGTCTTCAGTTAGGGGTTTCAAAAGCAGTACCAGGGACATGATTTCAAAGCCTAACAAGCAGGCTGTGAAGAAATTATCCAGACTGTGAACAAGAATGTCAGAACTGCAATACACCTGTCCTTGCCAAAGACCTAAAAGGATCTCTTTAGGCCAACACATCCAGTCACTGAATAGCCAGAGAGGATAAAGTCAAACAATCACATGTTCGAGCAAAAACATTGCTCAGTGCTGATTACCCCTACAATGAAGGTACAATGAGTCTCCTGCTGCACACAGGGTATTCTCCACAAACAAAAGTGCCTGGAACATTCTTGATGCTGACAGATGAAAACTCAGCTGAACATTCAGTCTTAAAAGGTCCAGAGCTCCTCAAAGTGATCTAAAAGGCTGTTTGGGATACTTCTGAAGGTGCATCGCACCAAGTCCTTCCTGCTACAGTTTCCTGGATGGATATGGCAGAACCAAAGCATCTTGGTCATTACAGAAGCAACCTAAGGCTAGAAGTCCCTGCAGAAACCACACCTCCTATGTGAATACAGGGAACGTTGCATCCTACAGGACACAGACATATCATGTTACATTACAGCTGATCCAGTGCAGTTGATAGTTGTTAACTTTCTCTGAAAACAAGAACGTTTTCATCCAATGAACACTAACCTAGAAAAGGAAGTCACAGAATACAGTTGGATAAAGACAATGCACTAAAAATGCTCTTTGTGTTTCCGTCCTAAACTGAAAATTAAGATGGAGCCTGTGGCCACGTATTACTCTCTATAGTTGTAAGGAACTTCATCTATTTTGGCTTTTGTTGTTGTAAATCACACCACTTCTCAAAGAGAGCATTAGGAGCACATTTGAATCTGTATGCCATTGTTAGTTACCACAGTTTGTAGCAGAACAGCCCTGGCTAGTTTTGTAGCAGTGATTTAGAAAAAAAAGGCCTTCTGAAGTTCAAACGTTCAGCACAGAACATGCAAGAAATAAGATGTGCTTTTTCTTATTTCTACAATGGTGACAAGAGGAGTTAGCTGGCCATCTAATCCTTTCTCCCTCCTTCCATCTTCCCCTACCTGTTCGAGAAATTTACCCTTTAATCTGCAATTAGTTGATATTTTAGGAATCTTTTGGTTCTGGAAAAACAGAGGTGGGCCAACATGTTTCAGATGTGTCGCACAGATGTGTTCTGTGCTTTTACCCTCATTCAGTTATCTGTCTTTGGAGCTGTAGTTGAAGGAAACTCCATTTCTGACAGATCCATTTATAAGTGTTCTAGAATTCTCTCTTTCAATCTTTTCTCTGCTGAAGATAGTGTCCTGATCACTGTCAAACTCTGATTCAGACACCATCAGACTGGAGTTGTGTTCTGTACTTCTGTGTTTTATACCTGACAATAAAAAAGCAAAACAAACTCATTAGAAAGGTTTGGGTTTTTAGTAACATCTAACCATCTTCTCCCCTGCTGTGATACGAAAGGTAAGTGAAAACATTCTCTGCAGTGCAATGTAACAGCATACACCAATACAAAAACTGGCTTAGGAAGCATCATACATCATTTCTCTGATACTCTTATGGCTTCATTGCAGGCCCATCAGTTTATGACTCTGAAATATGAATATATGTATTTAAATTTGAAACAACTAGATTATCTTAGTACATACCCAATGCATTTTTAAGAGCTTAAATCTGGAAATCAGTTTGTCCACTCAACAACCTTATTAACATGAGTGGCAATGAAAGGTCATGGTTTCTACAGAAACATTATCTCCATCTTTCTAGGACAGCAATTTCTCAGAATGATTTTATTTCCTTGGATTTGAACATTTCCCCTGATAAAATCTGGAAGTCAGGTAAATTAAAAGATATGTAAACAGCAGCTGAAATCTACTGATGTCTTACGAGTAGGTCAGGAGGGAAGTGCTGTGCAGCAAAACAGCTCCAAATTGAAGCCTGTGCAGAGGAGGAGGGCTTACATGGAGAAAATCTGTGGGGCAATTAAATGCTCTAAATTAAGATAAACTCTGAAGCTCAGAGTAGAGGCTGAGCCCAAGGCTTTATTAAAGATATCAACTGATTCTCCCCCAGCCACTTCATTGTCTGTTTGTCTCTGCCATTCCCAAACCTGTAGGCCTGCTTCTGGGCTCGTGCTGCCTACAGGCACCAATTCAGACACACCGGCTGCATGCTTGGTGGCTGAGTTCCCAGGCTGCCATATAGCACTTACCATATTTGGGCCGTAGCTCCATTCTCTCCTGCTCATCTATGTTATCTAGGATGGTGTATTTTGTTTTCTTTCTTATCTTTGTCCTCTTCCTGCTAAAAAGATAGTTACCGAAAAGGCATTTAATTCTCACATACACACATAAATCTGCTCCCTCTTCCTTTGCATACACATACCCCTATATACAGAATGTCACTGTACTTTCTCACCTCCATTTAAAAATAGTTCCAGTTTGTACCTGAATAAGGCAGCTGTACAATAGGAACAAGACAGTATCATTTATTTTCTCTCTGATATAGGCACATGAAGAAAGCAAGGCAGATTGATTTGCTCTCCTAAGCCACAGTTTGTTCAATTTCAACATAGTAACTACAGACACGGTAGATGAATACTCATGTGCCCCCACAGTTCACAGTGGAGAAGCCACCTCACTGCTCAGCCAGCATTACAGCAACAGCCAGCCTTGGCCTCCCCTCCATGATCTTCCATACAGTTCATCTGGCAACTCAAAGTTCTCAAAATCTGCAAATCTCCAGCCAAATCTTGAGTCAACACTCTCTTTTCCATGGAGTTTCCACAAGACAAAGGGAATCTCTTGCCATTCTGTCCTGTGCAGTAATTCCCTCCTCTTTTCCACATTGCCTGCCCTCACTCTCAGACAAGCCACATGAGGACAAAGGACAGAAGCAGCTGAACTCATTAAAAATCCCTCAAATAATTCGATACACACAAGCCTGTGAGGCTCCACCCCACACTGTGGAGGTGGAATGGGACACACTTTACTATTTAAAGTTTTCTACTAACAGCACTGTTCCTTTCAACCATAAAAATAAAATTGGTATCAACTCCCACACATCCTTTACATACTGCAAAGACACCCTAGAAAAAGATGAAAATCCAGAAAGATTTTGATGGCATTTTATTTTTGCTAACACCAGAACAAGCTATCTATTCGCTGAGCTGTTTGAGCTGCAGCAAAAACACTTGCTCTACTGACAGAACTTGCAGGAACTTGTCACTTGAAAGAGAATTTCTTATCAGCTCACTAGGAAAGACTGGAGGGGAGGCAGAGAGGGAAAAAACATTCAGTAGTATGAATGTTCCTGTTTAAGGAAAGAGGAAGCAAGAAGTCTGCATGCCTGAGATCACTAAAGTACTCCTTGCCTGAAAGCCACATGCAGCCCAGCCACCCACCCTTCCTGTCCAAGGGAGACACCAGATACGGAGCAGATCCTTTCCCATAGCTGAGAACATTCCTACATCAGCGACCTACAGGGAGTGCCTTTTTTTTCTTAGCATGGAGTACCTGCAGGAGTCAGTTGGAGACTGAAGATCTGCAGTATACTGTCAGCATTTAAACATTAATTATCATTTAATATGAAGGATACTGCAACATTAACCTTTTGGTTTTCGTAATGAAGAAGAGCACAGACACACAAATGGATACTCCTTTTTTCAAAAGAAGTGTGTGTCTACAGATACAGCTACAGGAAGCTCCTCACATGTCCAAAATGAGCTCAGTGGTTTAGTGCTATGCACTGGACTAAAATGTGGCGGTTGTGTGCAATTTTTGGATATACCCCATCAAAAAGAAATACAAATCATGTACCTTTTGCAGCAGCAGATGCAGAACCAAGCAAGCCCTACCACGACCACAATCAAAATAAAAACAGATACAGTCACATAGAGTATACTCCACTCTGAAAAAAGAAACACAACAGTGCTTTTTAAGGTCATATGAATAGAATAATTTCTAATACAACTCTATTAAAATAACCAATCCTGAGGAATGGGCAGTGGCACCAGGAACATAGGAAAACTAAAGTCCATTGTATTCTTATAAGAATTCCTAAAAATTTTTAGCCTTTAAGGTTAGAAGTGCACATTAGAAAATTTTTTTCCTCTCAAATACCTTTTACCATCCCCAAGATACCTGAAGTATCCTGTTAAGATACCTGTGTGGGAACTGACAGTCCTGCAAAGGGTCATGGTTACCACCTCAGTTATCATTCCCTAACTGAAATAAACAGAGGTATACTCTGGGTCTGGCATTTTAGTAGTGCTTTAAAGAGGAGCTGATTAGAGGTAGATCCTTCTATTCACACATTTGTATTTATAAATGCAGGAAAACAGGAAAGGATACAGACAGATGTGCAGTAAATTGAACTCCAACGTGTATACTCATAGCTGTCAGTGTTATCAGGTTCTAAAGGCCAGTATTGGTCAGTCCAGAACACTGATGTTTTCTTTGCTTAGATCAGATCATACTTCTGGCACAGCAGCATCAACCACCCACTCAGAGAAATTGAAATTGCTGCTTTTTTTCCAGCTTTGCAACAGTCCTGCTCAAAAGCTTTGCAATGTCCACGTTATTCAACAACCCCTCCAAATGGCCCCAAATTGTTGCAAAATCTCTCTCCCATTACCAAGTTTTCACATTTTTTTCATCAAATACTGATTCTCTTTAAAATTTAGGCTACTACTGTCAAGACATAATTTCAAGAAATTATTCAACTATCTTTTGAATAGAAAGGTATTGTTGGGCTGGAAAAGAGAGACTGTTTTAGTCTTCTCTCAGCATCTACCTCCTAAGTATTCCCCATTCTGAGAACAAATAATCAACAGTCTCACAAGATGACAAGTTACTCTTGAAATACATCACACAGCACCCAAACTCACCACAATTACTCTCTCCATCATTTAGATAACGATGAATCAAGTTTTCCATCCACAGCTGGTAGCAAATGCAGCGCTTTGTTATGGGGTCACAGTGCCCATGTCCAGAGCATTTCAAAAGACAGGCTAAGAACAGAACCAAACATGGGGTCAGTTGTGTAAATGGACAGCTTGTCATACATCCTTTTAATGTAAGACTAGATTGGTGGCAAAGCGTCTGGTTCATAACACCATGATATATTTTGAAACTCCCTTTTTTTTGGGCTTATGTGTGAAATAGATCTACAGTTTAGCAGACTGCTGGCTGTGAGGAGAAAGAATGTAATCAGAGTATATTTATAATAGGACAACAATCCTTTTCAACCAGTAAATAAAGACAGAATTTACTATACAATCAGTACCTGTTTTTATCACTGGAGCTTGCTTACTTTGTTTGTATTTGAATTGTTGTGTCCTGATTTTAAATCATGGAGAAATCATGTCTGTAATACCTACGCATCATAAAGGGTTGACATTACTATTGAAGCTTAAAATAAGCTTAGAAGTTCAAGCCTCTTTTTGGGCAAAAGAAAGAGTTCATTATAGGAAACCCCAGCAGCCTGTGTACATTGTAAAGATTAGATGACTAGGTTGTAACATAGCGATCACCCCTTTTGTTTGATACTGGCAGACAGGAACAAGTTAGACTACAAGCCTATTTACTGAACTCTTAAAGTCCTGAAGGGAGCAGAGATATGAAACACATCTACTTTATGGCTATATTAAGTTTTGCACGTCTTCTAAGAAAAGGTAGTATCTAAGGTATCTTTATCTTCATTCCACAGACCTTCCTGATGCAGACCAGATTAGGATTTGCTTCTACCTGCTGATACAGATTATGTCTTTTAAAAGTAACTGGGACCAGTCTACCTACCACAAATCATGAAGCATTTTAAGTACTGTCCTCAACAGCTTTTGTAAAGCTACACCCACCAAGCCCAGACACCAGATGGCAGACAAAAGGACTTCATGCAGTGTTTCCAGGTGCTGTGTTAGCCAAGTGTCTGCAAAGTTCCGAGATGAGCAAGCACAATCCAAAACATACCAGCCGTGTCAACTCGCAGGACTTTAAACAGCAAGAAGTCAGCCTTCTGTTTCAAAAGCTGCACGTGCAGAGTCCGTGAAACATCTGATGCCTTGATCACCGTGGAAGGATGCCCATTCTGCACGTAGAACACAACTGCAGTGCTGCAGAAAGAACGGCCAAGGTCAGGACTGCTGTCACAGGTCACTTTGGTCAAGCATTCAGCAATAAAGGCATATAGCCTTTAGTCTTTTTTTTTTTCTGCAAAGCCAATGTCACCACTGATAAAGATTATCAGGGAACTTTCTCCATGCAGCAGTCAACTGATCTTCATTCTGAGCTGGGAGCACCAGCAGTTCTCTGGCTTCTCAGTTTCACAGAAAACAGGTGAGGATAACGCAAATATGATTCCCTCCTTGGTCTTCCTGACTTTTGCTTTAAGAAGTATGTATACATTTGCTTTCTCCACTCTCATGTAGAGCTCTGAAGCAATTTCACTAACTTTAGGAAATTGAATTTAATGTGAGGAAAAGCTCAGAAGCAAGGGATCCAGGGAACTTCCTGTGGAAGCCCTCCTGCCCTGTCACCCACAACTTTTAAGTTGGGTGGTGTTGTTCTCACCCTGTATCAGACACTTCAGGGAACATTTTAATTTGAAAAGCTCTGACTAAAAATATCATAGCTATAAATACTAGACTTTTAAAACTGTGTTTTTAAATTTTAAGAGATTAAAACACCAAAATGGGTTTTAAATTACCAAGTAGTTGACAAGAAGTAATTTGAAGCTAACTCACGTCAACAGGTTCTACCAATCATGCTGAGAAGTTTCTCTGGGTACGCACAGCCATCTCTAGCACTATACAGCAAGCAGAGGGAGTATTTCTTCTTCACAGTAAAATACCACATTTAAGAGAACCCACTGTGGAGTTTTCTATGCAAAAAATGGATCACTAGTAATCTGGGAAAATGTTTATAAAATATTAAGAACATCAAAACCATGGAGAAGAAGTAGGAAAAAAAAGAGGAAATAAAATAGACTTGATCAAATAGAGCTGAAACCTTATTTTGAAATACAATACATGCTTCACTGTGAGAAAGTCTGCTTATCTTGCTCCATCCATCATTTGGAAAAAATAGCAACGCTGTATGGAACAAGACGTTGAAATATATATGCATGTATTATCTTTAAAGGAAATAAAAGTGTTTACAGAAAAATTTGGGGGTTTTTTTTAAACAAAACACTTCAGTTCTGAGCCTCCACAGAGTTTACTTCATCAATTTTCCACCACAGAAGAAATTCACCTTTTAAAGTATAGTCTGTTGAGATGTATAGCATTTTTTGTCATCTTAGGAAAGATTATTTTGCAACTAATTATGAGCTGTGAGAGAGGCAAAGAAAATCACAAGTCTTTCTGGCACAGCAGGACATCTTTGTACCTTATATCTGAGTAGGCTTGTATCTTCTGAACTTTGATATCTGAATCCAAAACATTCAGCAATACAGCCAGCTGTCTCACCAGAGTGTCCTTCTGCTGCTCACTCAGCTGTCCCACTCCAACCTGCAGGATCAGCTCCACTAGACCACTCCTTTTGGGATCTGAGAGAAGAAGAACATGCTATTCCTTCAGAGCCTGGCAGATATTTCAGTACCAACATGCACTACTTGGAAGTATTTATTAATACTGTAGTTTTCTGCATAAGACCCACATTACTGATAAGCCAACTTTTTTGTGTTCTTAGAGAAGTACTTAGCCTATGTCATCACATTCTCTCTGAAACAAACCTGGTGAGTCCTAAGATAGCAACCCATCGCATCAATACAAATAAAGTAATTCAGGGTGCACTTTCAGCATTTGCACATTTCCGTGCAGAAGGGCAATTTCTGTTCCCCTAAATGCTGCCATCTTAATGTCAGAGGTAAGGACTGCATGAGTCCAATTACCAAGTTCCCTGCTAATTATCTACTACTGACTACCACCCTGGAAAAGGGAACCAAAGATGGACTCAGATGGTAGCATGCAAGACTGTGAGCGAGTCTAAATGAGGATGATTAATTTGAGAAGTATCAGGCATGTTTACCCTGCCTACCCTTACAAACTGAGGGTTCTGTTAAATAGTACTTGAACTTCTAGAGTGCCTGGGAAACAAAACAAACTTCACAGCTATCCCATGAGAATCATAATCCATTTACTATGACTACATTCAACAATAAAGTGAGGAACAGAAATAAAATCATTGCCCAGGAGCCAGACAAACAAGGTATCTCTGACAGATCGAAGATTTCAGACTCTTTTCCTGAGACTTCAACTTCCATCCTTTAGCTATTTCACCTGCATTTACAACCCCCTGAAATTCTTTGAGGATTTTTTTTGTCTTTCACGATGAAAGAAGAAAAACAAAGCCACACTTTCAACCATGAAACAGAAGCATTTGAACTTAAATTGAATGGTCAGCTCCTATCTATTTTACTGGCCAAACTAATTAACAACCAGAAAAAGAAACAAAAAACCTACAATGAATGAGAAACAACAAAAGCCTAATGAAAATATTAACTAGTCCCAACTGCAGTGACTGTAGTAGCTAAGAATCCAGATCCTTTTAACACACTTGGGCCTAGTCAGAGAACAGTAAGAAGTTAGGAAGATAGAGACCTGTTTGCTCTGTGTTTTAACTTGAGAGATTCTCATCAACACCTAAATAAATAAGTGAAAAGGAGAACAAAGATGTGGTATTCACAACATGTCGATGACCTTTTAATTGTCATACCAGGCCGCACTTCAACAGTTGCTGAATCAACATCTGAGTCTCCCTTAGCATCTGTCACTTTCAAGTGGAAAGTGTAGGTTCCTTCCACCAGATTAGTTAGCTGCAGTACTGCCTCGTGGTCTGAGCCATGGATCACATCCTGCAAAAACAAGGTCCAAAATAGTTACATCCTCAGAGAAAGATGCAGGTTTCATTGTCAAGTCGGCTAACTGGTATGATGGTATGTGTTCTTGCTTTGACTTTTGGGACAAATGTGACCTACCCAGAGTTTATATCAGACAAATGAAATTTGGAAGCAACAGTCTGCACACTGGATATTTTCATTAAAAATACCCCTGAGAGAAGAGCTGACAATCTGAAGAACTCATCTGCTTGAAAATCCAAGACAGCTACATTATTATATTTCAATTTTTTTTCCAGTATCCTTAGTTCTGCTGTCTTAACTCCTAATTTCCTCTCCTTAAAGTTCATGCATCTTCAACTATCAACTCTGCTGGCTATATTTAAGCTAAACCTCTTCCATTCTTAATGCACTCATGTGAATTGCTTCTAGAAGCATTTTTTAAGATTTTGCTTTTTCTCCTCTTCCAGTACTTGCTGATTTGCCACTATCTTCGCAAGGGCAAAGAGCTGTCCACAACACTTCTTGCACTTTTTGGGAAAAAAATTATCCTAGTTTTATTAGCTGACAAATAACTGAAGTTTATCATCAGGTATTTCTGCTGTTTGCCCCACTCAGAGAGCAGAATCCACTGCCCTAATGCCCCAGGCTATTCACCATCATCTGCCAGGGAAGGTACCTACACATCTAATGCCAAACACTATTTTTACCTTAAAGTTTTACCTCACATGGTACCAGGCAGGATTCCTTAATCTTTATTGGTACTTCTTGCTCTCTCAGACCCTTCCTCCTTTGGTATATCTGAATTTCAGATAATTTTTTTTCTCTCAAACACATTAGCTTCATACTATCACCAATTACTCTTAAACAGACACAGCTTTATTCTTGTCTCAAGTATTTCCCAACTAAGTCTGCATTGCTGCAGTCCTTATTTACTATATTCTTAAGCTGTACTGAAAATATCACCAACCTCTTGAACAGCAGCATTACAGAGAGCAGGGGAGACAAGCCAGAAACAGGCACCACACCTGCCAGCATCTTATGGGTCATACTTGCTCTCCCGGCTGCAGTGGCATTACATGCATAACAAAAGCCAAATTTCATTACAACCTTCAAGAAACTTACCCCAGCTGCTGGGCTTTGACCATCCCGAATCCACAAATATGACACAATCCCCTGGTCATCAGCAGATCCTGAGCCATCCAAAGTAACAGAGTTGTTTGGAAGCACTAGAACATGCTTCCCACCAGCATGTGCCCGGGGTGGACTGTTGTTTTCTAGCCATAAAAATAGTGGAGAAGGATTTGCTTTCAAAACATGAAATGATATGCCATTGCCAATACACCCACACTGAAATTCTTTACCTGATGATTACAGACAGTAACAACAGAACCTCATGTCAAAGCTACAGGGAAAGAATGAGTGGGTATACAAAATCTGGCTCTGAGCATATTGCAGTCTAATAAAAACAGAGGTGCACCACGAGGAGAAAGATCTTTTTCAAAAAGCATTGTGGGATATTCTATTTACAGTCTCACAATAACTTAAACATCAGATCTTCTCAGTCAAGCAAAAAAGATTTTCTGCCTACTTAGAAACACAGCCCAGCACGAGATCTCCATGCTGGGATCTTTTCATGTGGAAAATCACTTATTACCCAATAGAAGTTTGTGCAAAATCTTGTATCATCAAAATGCCTGTATTTAGGAAAAACGCAATCAGGAAACTTAAGAGTAAGTCTAATTCCCAAATATTTTTTGCTCACCACTAGCACTGAAACTAAGGCATGCATTGGGCACAGGGTGAAAAAAAGCCATAGAAACATGAACATGATCTCTTTCCAGAAACCAGACTTCACTGATTTTTTTAGAACACAACTGGTAAGCCAGGGCTCAAGGAAGCTGTGGGGCTGAGTGAAATACCTCACTGGACACAAATAGTTGGCCCTGGGCAGATCTCAGGGGGGTTGGCTGTAACAGCATAGGGCTGTCTGTGATAAAACTGATCTTGTCTCTTCCAAGTAAAACCAGTTGACTAAACTTGGTTATTGGAAAACTGAGTATTTTTAATATCAAACCTGCAACTGTAGACAGAACTTACTGTGGCTACTCCTCACAGCACAAACGAGACCACATTTGGGCAGAGCTGTTGCCATGAATTTCTAACTGAACACAAAATGAAACTCTGAAACAGTTCAAGCAATGACGCACATGAGCAAAAGAAAGCCCAGCTTCTTCTCCAAGATGCACATGGGGCACAGTAATCCCAATCCCAAGTACAAATTGGGAAGAGAATGGATTGGGAGCAGTCAGCAAAATGCCACTAAGCCTTGAAGAGAAGGAGTTGGGGTGTTGACTCACAAGAAGCTCAGCATGCCCCTGAAATGTGCACTTGCAGTCCAGAAAGACAATTGCATCCTGGGCTTGCTGAAGTCAGCACATCCCTGGAAGAGTCCAAGGCCAGGTTGGATGGGACCTTTGAGCTACCTGGTCTAGTGGAAAGTATCCCAGCCTATGGCAGGGGCTTTGGAACAAGATGACTTTCAAGGTCCCTTCAAACCCAAAACATCCTATGATTCTGTGAGTATCCTAAAGCCTCTTCTATAGCATGCATGTTGGGAAAAAAACCCAAAAAACCTGAAATAGCCCATACCACAGCAACTATTTCTCTGCATAATTAAAAAAAACAAGCAACAAAACAAAACAAAAAAATGCCAAACAAAACCAAAACCAACACAACAACACATCACTGAAAAAAAAAAATAAAACCAGGTCTTTTAATACTAAATTTTTAAGTGAAAATTGGTTCTCTGAGATGTCACTTTTTGGATGTTACTTTAAAATCCACAGTAAAACTGCTTTTCTGCTCAAAGCTTAATCTCAAAGATAAAATAAAAAATATCTTCTTAAATGATGTAGACATATAGTTGTCAAAAATATTTTGGAGCATGTTTATTATGACTCATTTTGCATATATTGAACACTATAACAGCTTGCATCAAATGAAATTCATTCTGCCAGTCAGTCACAATACTACTTTACTACAAAAGAGCAGTTAAGTCTTCTTAAACACATTTGAAATATAACAACAGATATGTTACATCTTTCTGTTCTGATTTCCTTCACATCAGGTCAGTGACTGAATGAACTGTCCAGCTGCCCACCATGCCCTAAGAAGCAGCAGCCAGGCTTACCTTCCTTCACAGTAACAGAGAGCACAGATGCACTGCTCAAGCCCTGCTGGTCCTTCACAGTCAGCCTGAAGCGATAGGTGCCCACCTGGAGACCAGTCACAGTTGCTATTGCCTTGTCATCGTTTTCCATCTGTACAGAGCTTGGCCCACTGAAACAAAACATCTCACAAAAATAATCACACGCAGCCAGCCAGACTGTGAGTTCAGCAGCATTGCTGAGGCCTTTTGCTTTTATGTGTCGTAGTTCTACTACTGCTGTAAGCACCGATGGCTAAAGAACTACTTGAGACATGAGTTTAGAGAATTCATTAATACTTTCTTTTTAAGACATCAAAAGCACCCAAGCACACATCCCCACATATTAGAAGAGCAGAAAATATCTCCCAGAACGTCAACCTCACCATGGCTCTATTTCATGGGAGAATGCACATGGTATTGCTCTAAGAGCCACTCACAATCTGTACAGGCTGCCAGCAGACCTCCTCCTGTTCCAGGTATGACAGCAGCATGAGCTAAAACACCCTGTCTTTTTTTACAGATCAGTTAGATTTGCACATAAAAATACAATTAAAAGCTTTTGTAAAACATTTTCAATCATCATTCAAGAGTCATTTAGTCACACATTACTGAAAGTTCAGGCTAAAATGACTGACACTTCACTGTTCAACAAAAAAGTGATTGACAAATCCTAGTTCTAATCACTAATGGAAAAACTGTAGGGGTACCCAAGCCTGCTACTTGCTTTTTAACAGGAGGCACACAAGTTCCTGTAATTTTCTCTTAACTTTATAAAAGTAGGCCTCAAAATGAAACATTGGAAAACACAGGTAGAAACTGCCTGAGCTTTTCAAGTTCAACTTAAAATTACTATTTCTTATGCTATTACTACTCAAGTGGGATGGTCCTGAAAGCAATTCTCTAACAGAGCATCATTCAACACGATTGCATAAGAGGCTCTAGACCAAATCACTTTCACTTTTCTCTCTATTTTACTGGAGATTAGTAAAATCTTTAGATACCTGATATTTTCCCAATGATAGAAGACAATGCCTTGATCATCTTGGCTTTTGCTTCCATCCAGTGTAGTACTTTCTACTGGGAAGGTCAATTCCTTGTCAGGGCCAGCCACTGCTACTGGAGGACTGTTATTTTCTGCAAAATTAGTATTTAGTGTATGACATTTTCTAGGTAGTCACTGACAAGGCTTGCCCATCAGAGGGAAGATTTTACACAGAGTATTTTAATGCAATTTTGATATATTGGCTCAAAAGGTACAAACCACAAGTATGACATGCACAAGCCAGCAGGTGGGAAAAGTCAGCTCTGCAACAAGCCAAATCCCACAGCAAGTACTTCCCTTTTTCATAATCCTACCTGAAAGCACAGTCCCAGTCCCAAAAATCTTGCTGCATACTCAATGCATTACATGAAATGTCACAAAACATGAGTGGTGGGGTATTCTCCTGGTTCCACCAGTCCATCCCTTTCAAAATCTCCCACATAAATATGATTCTTTGCCCTCAGAGAAGATACTGACCCATTCTGTCTGCTGCTCAAGTGTTGCCCTGGTTTTCACAGTGTTCTGTTTTTACTTTTGTAGTAGAAGTTCTCATGCATTTTCTGTAAACATAGCTCTTGTTTTCTAACCGGCTGAGAATGTTTACTGAACTTTTAGATTGTTGTTCATTCCTTTCCCCAAGGCGGAGAAAGGTGATAGACTGTGTTCCTATCCTGTAAAATTCTACAGGTGTTAACCCCATCTACCAATGTATGATTGTTCTAAAAGAGGTATAAAAGATAATAAATAAAGGTGGGCAGGCCCCCTTTTGGCTCTGCTCGGTGATCTGACCTGCTGCCAACCTGCTGTTTGAGTCTGCGTGTTCGTGTCCGACACTGCGATACTCAAGGTCATCATGATGCCACTAAGTTAATGCTAATTCAGAGCCTTTGAGAATCTAGTGCAGGAATACGTAACCTGTTACTGTTTTCAGCCTCTGCTTTTGCAACATGGTAAAACTGACAGTGCTACCATTTTCTTGGGTTTTTATTTACCCTTGGGCCTGACTTCAGCAATAGCATCTTCCTAACTCCACACTATAAGGGGTCTAAAGGGCTCCACCACACACCACACCTCCAATTCATGTTCTTGATTTCTGCAGTGAATGATTCCTGTAAAATTGCCCCAGAAGGGATCACATAAAAAAGATGTGTATTAAGCAACAACAGGAAAATAAAACATTGCCCCGTGGTAGAATGAGACCTGCACATGGGCACAAAAGACCACTGTGGATGTAACAGGCAAACATACTGTGAAAAAAAGAAAAAAAAAAGGCATTAAAAAAAAAAAAAATCTCATAAGGCCCAGACCGTTTGGGCTTATTCATCATTTGGCTCCCACACCTAAATAAACGTGAAAGATGCAGCTTTTTTAAAAGTCCTTGGTTGACACTTTTCCCTAGGAAACACAAATCACTTCATTTGAGTGAATTCAAATCACCCAAGGACTCTTGCAGGAGAATTGCAAAACAATAAGAAAACTGAGCAAAGCACTGATTGATACTATGAGCAGCTTTCAGAACAGACTTTGTAGGACATTAAACTCAAGAGCTACAATTTGGCTTTTACAAGCACACTCAAACAGATCTCTGTTGCCTTACATAACCAGGCTGGTGTGAACCCTCAGGATCACCACCTGGATTGTGCATGATTCTACACTTAACTGCCTGCTTTGAAAGGAAATGCAGGTGGACAAGTCCTTGAACCCGGGGTAGCAGGCATTTGGGCTGCCATGTCAGTGGTGCGGTGAGGGGAGAGGAGGTGTTGGAGAACAGCAGCAAGGCACCAGGCTGGGCCAGCCCTGAGGGACCCCGAGGTGCCTGCACTGACTTACCAGGCTGCACGATCAGAGTGACCTCGGCTGTGGAGCGCTGCCGTGCAGAGTCTGTCACAGTCAGCTGGAACGTGTAATCTCCCTCCTGCATTGCAGAGAGCTGCAGGTACGGCGTCCGCACCCCCTGCACAGCGCGGGTAGGGACAGGGCACGAGATAAAACAGAAATGGTGGGGGGGAGTGAAAGGTCGTACAGAGCAAATGCAAGGAAAAAGAAAGGTTTAAATTCATAAATACAGTGTTTGAGCAAGGAGTTCATGCACTTTGCAGATAAAGAGGAGGCTTAAAATTCGGTGCACAGACAGAGGTAATGTGTTCTCTATTGTGACTCTTCCTACCAACCCGGAGAAATATATCTATAAGCAATAAATCCTAATTTCTTCTGTTGGTATAACCACTGCATTACTTCTCCACAACAATAATTCTGAAACACGTGGAACATTACCATTCTCAATTAGGAACTTAAACACTGATGAAAATTCCTACAGCTTATTCCATTTCCTTAGGGATATTTTAAAAACAAACATCATGACATCCTTTACTACTTATAAAGACTGTTAAATGAAAAACCATGCTTGACTTGAAGCCAGACAGACATGGAGACATGGACAGGTTATGGAGAAAAACCCCCACATTAAACAAGACAGCTCTGTCCTGAGTTTATTCTTCCAGCAGTATTTGCTGATACCTATAGAAGCTCATTAAAAGACTGGGCCCAGCTATAGGCCCTTTTGCTAATAAAATGAACATTTGTGGCATGTCTCACATGAGGAATACCAAATCATAATGCAATTAGGTTTGGCTTTCTTTTTTTTGGGATAAAGATGATAATAAGAACAAAGGGACTTGATAAACAATTACCTAACCAGAAGAGGTACTTGTTACCTTGCACTCTAACAGTGGATATCATGTAACACACCACAGACCAGTATCCTCTGGAGTGGTCCAGAGAAGGGCCACAAAGATGGATCAGAGGGCTGGAGCACCTCTCCAAAAAAAGGCTAAGAAAGCTGGGGTTGTTCAGCCTGAGGAAGAGAAGGCTCTGGGCAGACCTCACTGAAGTCTTCCAGTATACCTAAAGGGGGCTTATGACAGGAGAGAGAGGGACTTTGTATATGGGCAGATAGTAACAAGACAAGACAGAATAGTTTCAAGCTGAAAGAGAGCAGGCTTATGTTAGATATTAGAACAAATTATTTACTTAGAAGGTGGTGAAGCACTGGCACAGGTTGCCCAGAGAAGCTGTGGATGCTTCATCCCTGGAAGTGTCAAGGCCAGATTGGATGGGGCCCTGAACAACCTGGTCTCGTGAGTGACATCCCTGCCTGTGGCAGGGTGTTGGAACAAGATGATCTTCAATGTCCCTTCCAACCCAAACCATTTTATGATTCTGTGATCCTCAGCTTCAAGCACATGAAGAAGAATACTAGTTTGTTGAAAAGAAACTGTAACATGCACTTGCATTTCCACATTAAATACCTAATGAATCCATTGGATATGTCAAGCTGTCATTCCCTTCCTTCAGAAAGGTTGCTTTAAGATTGAATGGCTCTCAAAAACTACAAGTTCAGTTTGCTTTTGGAAAGTTTTTGTCTTGGTGAGTGATCAGAAATAAGTCATCATGCTATAAGTCCTTCCATAATTTTTTAATTTCCTTTACAGTGTAGGCTTGCATTAATACTATTACTCCTTTCCTAAATAGACCTACAGAGCAATCTCTTTCCTGTTCTGAAGGTCTAAAGCATTTGACAACCTGGCAGAAACCAAGTCTCATATAAAAATGGCTTCCAAGTTTCAGCTGGCTCCATTACATTAATTATCTCAACAGCCTACAGAGCTGTAAGAATCTCCAACTTACCAGATGCAAGTCCAATGAAAATATTTATTAACTTCTCAGATTAAAAAAACCCCCAAAAATAACAACAAAAAGAACAGTCATAAAAATAAGAGAATAAATTCTGTAAGGCTTCACTGGAAACCCATGTTTAAGTGAGCATAAAAACCCACCACAGAGCACAGCTGCATAAACACTGCCAAAAGGTCTTGTCACCTTTCACTTAGAAAATTATGTGTCTCTTTGAGTTCTACTCTCTCCAGGAGAAAGTGTTTCAAGAAAACTCTGACTATCCCCACACTCTCCTATAACCAGCTTCCAGTCTGCCCAGAGCCTCAGAAGATGTGAGCTTGTGAACAGCCTCTAGGGTTCAAGGACAGAAAATGTGAACTTGAAAGTCTTTCCAAACCACCAGGGAACAAGCAAGTTTGTTTGGCCCCAAAGAATGAAAAAAATTATGAAAAGAAATTAAAAGTAGTATCTAAAATAAGAGCTGAATACAGGCGAGAGAAAAACAAAAAAAGAATAACATCATTCTAGGTATTTCAGTGCTTCTGAGCAGTTACTTAGGTATGTGTTTGCTCATGTGAGAGGAAAGATAAAAGATCTTTTCAATCCTGTACAAGGAGAAATGCACATACCTGCATCGCTACAACCTTGCCTTTGCTTTTGGGACTGAGCGACCACTCATAGCTGACAATTTCATGGTCATCACTGCTCTGGTTTCCGTTCAGTGTGATGAAGTTCTGGGGCAAAGTGACTGCCTGATTAGGTCCTGCATTAGCAATAGGTGGGTAATCCACTGGCTTGTTGACAGTCAGAGATGCAATGGTGGAGTTGGCTGCTCCATCTGAATCAATCACTGTGAGTCTACAACAGGAAAAACAGTATCTGTTAAGATGGACTTCTGCCAACTTCTAAATTGAAATATTAATCTTTTTCTGGCACTTTTTCAAACACCACCTAAACAAGCTGCTTCAGACACACATATCCCTCAACTAAGGTAGGAAAGAAATTCAGAAAACTGTTTACAAACACAACTTTTAATCTTTAACAAAAACTAAAAAAAAGCCTAGTTATTCTGGATCCCAGATCAAACCCTTTACCTGCTGCCAATGGCAACTGCTCCACTCGCTGCAAACTCTTTTAGTAATGTACTCGGTAAAAAAAAGGGATTTTATTCATCACCTATAGTGAAACAGTCCCTGTCAACATCTGCATCTAAAACTACACTGGATGTTCAGAACCTCTGCTTATAGAACAGCAACAGATCATGGCACACTACTACTAATTTTAGTGCTGCTTAAAATCAATGTCAAGTCACAGAACTAAAAATGTACAGGGTTTTAAAAAAGCCAGACATTACTGCCTCTCAGAAACACAAAATCATCTTAAAAAGAGACTGCTGCAAGCACTTCAAAGGAATGATAGCTGCCCTCTGCAGTGTTGTAACCAACTAATCTCTAATCCACCTCTGTTGTGAAAACTGCATACAGCTGACCAGACAGAAGAGAACCTGAGCAGGAACAAAACTAGTGTTCATTACCTCAGACATCAGGGAACACATACATTTTGCAATGGGTGCACATCCATGCATATCCAGGTCACTGGATTTTTTTGACCAGCTAATTTCTTGTCATCTTCAACACACTGCTCTATTGTTCAGGTAAATCAGCCTCCCCCAAAGGTGCAGAGATATAACAACTGACCTCCTAATTCCCTAGGGTTTGGAACACACTTAGAAGCATTGCTTGTAAGCCAGATCTGCCCTTTTTAATATGCAAAAAAATTAACACTCATTTCTGCTACTGTATGATATGGAACAGCTCCAGATAAAGAATACAGAATTAAAGTAGAAGTTGTAAAACTTTTGGTGAAGCTTATGCAAAGCACCACAGTTAGTGGCTATGTATGCGGCTTCAACATTCTGCTGATGCTACATTGATATATAATATTTTGACTGGTAGGCAACCCACTGGCAGCCAAAGAACGCAAGCTGGGTCAGTGGGAAGTCTGCCTCTGTGTAGACTGGGCTTTAAAAAGTTCAGAAAAAGGACTGATTTTTACTAAAGCACCCAGAACCACAAGCATTGCTTCCATTGTCTGGGTAAACCCCAGATTCAGCAATACATAAATGGAAGAAACCAGTAGCAAGGTAAACACTTTTATAAAGAACAGAATGATTCTTAATAAAATCAGCATAAAACAATGCCTTGTGAGGATCAGTCTGCCAATATTATTCTGCCTGCCACCATCCTTCAGAGGATGACTTTCACAGCCTGACTGCACAGTTTCATTCAGGGTACTAGCCAACTGCTAAGCTGAGATAAAAAAATAGTCTGTCACAGTTGTTATTGCTGGAAGTGGGGACATATTTCATTTATGATACCTTCTTTTCTGTAATTTTGTGTTATAAAGGATCACTGCAAGCACTTTTTAATAAAACTGCTCCATATGTCTCTCCACTGTGCAAAATGAAGGGTAACAGTATGCAGATGAAAAATTAAGTTTTTTGTTTGAGGAGATACATGTGAGCAGTGAAAGAAACAAACATTTGGCTGATATTACAGATAAGCCCCCAAGAAAATCATCATGCAGGTACCTGAAGGTGTAGTTTCCAGGAACAAGGTTAGACAAGTGCAAGACAGGGGTGTCAGCAGATGCCTTCTGCTCTCGCAAGGGACCTTTAATTTCCTCCCAGTGGTAACTCACTATCTTCACATCATCTATGCTTTCTATAATCATTAAAGAACAGCATATCAGTTTCTTGCAGCAATTACTGGAATGAATACTTAAGTCGTTCATATGCTCATCCCTAATTGGTTTTCTACAACTGTTGCTTCAAATATAGCTGAATAAGCTTCCTGAACCACAGATTCCAAGATACCTTTGGTACAATTTATCTAAACAATTCTTCACACACATGAATTAAAAAAAAAAACAAAAACAGTCTCAGACTCTGCACATTCCAACTTGTCTGCACTTAGTTAATTATGAATATAATTACATCTCATCACACCCTATCTGACAGGTCTCTACTATGGCCCCAGTTGTACTGGCACAGAGGCTCTCTGGGCACAACAGGAAGAAGCTGCAAGAGTAGCTGCTGTCTGGGTGCAGCAGTCTCTGACACACTGCATCTCAATCTCCAAGTGCAAGGCTGCATTTTATAATTTTTAATTAATTAAAATAATTTATAACTGGACACATATCCCCAAAATAAATCATTATTCAGGGTACTTCTGAGAAGAGTGAGAAGAAGAAATTTCACTTGTAATTGACAAGTAATAATGTTGTAACTGTATATTAAAAATATAGCACAGGATGATCCAGTACATACGACTGCCATCAATGAAGGTAGAAGTTGTAGGCAAGGAAACTTCTTGCACTTTGGGTGAAGCAACAGCAACAGGTGGCTGGTTAATTCTGACTGCTGTGAGAAAGACAGGGGGAGAAGAAAAGAAGGAGAAGAGAAAAAATATTAGTGAAAGCCCAGGCAAAACTAATGTTAAGATCAATAGTCCCCAGTGATAAAATCTAGGACACACAGCTTTGCAGCACCTGCTGTCCTTTTTTGGACAAGAAGAACAGGTTACTGATGAGCAGTGTGCTGACACAGCAGTGTTCCACTGCAGTGCTCCTATGTGGTGCAATTCAGATCAGAGCCATGAACTGTAGCCTGCAGACAGAGCTGGATCAGGACATGATTGCTGTCCCTAGCTGGAGAACAGGACCAGGAAAGGTGGCATGATGCTTTCAGGCTTTGCCTGAGGAGGGGGAAAGACTAGAGAGCACTTAAACACAGTGAGCAAGACCCTTAGCTCTACTTCCTTAAAACCCCTTATAGACACCAAGATACGAAACGTCGGCATGGCTGGACTGCCAGATGTCCTTGACAAAGAGCAACTGAGACTGTTTGATAAGTACGCTGTACTTGTGTTGAAGAAATTAATTATATCAGCCAACTGATTTACCTGGTTTGACTGTGACATTTACAAAACCTTCACCAAAGGCATTTTCACCAGAAACTGTCACTTTGAAGGCATAAAGTCCCACTGATAACTGAGATAAACACAAAACAAATAGGGTTACATGCTGAATTATACAAAAGAAGTATGCTTAAATCTGACAATAACAGAATAAATCTGGATGTCTGAATCCTCAAGCTACTTTTATATAAAACATATACATAAAAAGCCACTAGTCACTGCCTGGAAGTGGGGAATATGAAGAAGACACTGAGGAATTTTTACTCTATCTCAGAAAATTATTAGAGCACTCTAAGATACTGGCATAAATTTGGTGACACAGGCAAGTGAAGAGACTCAGGATGGCTTGAAGCCATTTGAACTCCTTGAATCAAGGTGCCCTTCCCCACAGGTTACAATTCTGTGAAAGGACCACACAAACATAATGAGCCTGAGCTTACAGTTCACTTACATGAGAAAGCTTCAAAGTCTGGCTGTGCCTGTGCTCCATTTCCCCACTATAGTCAGCAGGGTGACTGATTAAGCTCCACTCATAGGTGTAGGCTGTTTCTAAGAGCAATAACACAGTGTAAAAACAATCAGTTTTGGGTTCGAGATAAGCCCAGAAAACAAAGAAATAAAGTTCACCACTCATCAGATAAAATGCTACAGTATGAAATCATGATTGCTACTGTTTAAGCCTGTAGAATGAAGCAGTATGACCACATGTTAAACTGCCAGTGTGCTGCAACTTGGTAAAGCAGCAAGGATGTAATGGAATTCACAAATAATTGACTTCTTCACAAAAACCAGCTTCATGTGAAGCCAATGTGTTTTACGTAGCTACTTATGAAACATCTTTTATTTGCTCCTGCAATTCAGAAGCTGGCAGTTTTAAGGCAAATGTTGCATTCAAAACCTACTTTCCCCACCTCCCCTGAGCTTTACAGCAAGATGCTATAAACTAGGCCACATCATCTTTTGGTAGAAATTACAGGCTTTCTATTGAACCATCTGGCTAATGAGCTCAGGTTCTGAAAGTAAAAGCTACTTAAAAAAAATTCATCTTTAAAATCCAACAGAGGAAATCCTCTCTGTGGTTAGAGGCAGTACCAGAAATGAGAAAAATTGTTTTATCCTAAGGGGTGTATGTTCACATAATTCAGAACTTGTCTGCATTTACAGGTTGATAGTGTGTGCGTCTCCTTGTGTACCAAGGCATTCAACTCACCTGTAGATGGTGGTGGGACAGCAAAGGCATTCAGTTCAACCTCGTTTTTGGGTAGCATCACTTGTATGTTATCTCCAGCAGACACGGTAAGTTCTTTAACTGCATATAAGACAGGATGAGTACACTATGTTATAACAGATGGAACTGATATAAATTAAGTATCTCAAATCTTATTCGCAATAGATTAAGTAAAATTTGACAAGTGCTCTACAAGAGAACAGGCAATGAAAATTAAAAAAAAAATTCCTTCATGCATTATAAAATAATGATTTATTTAATGCTGGCTGTGATTCCCTCACCTTTTACCAAACCAAAGTTTTATTTCTTTCCCAGCCATGAAGTGTCATTTTCCCTACTTATGCTTTAGAGAAAAGCATTCTCATTATTCCTTTATATCAGTGGTAACAATGGTCTGCATAAAGAAGTATGTATTTTTCTCAGTAACTGGAAGTGCAGGAATTAAAAAAATACAGTTAGAGAAGACAAAAAAGCATACTACAACTTTCATATCACACTTTCTTTCACCAAGAAGTACTACTTCTATGTTTATGTGGCACTTGTAAGGCAAGTTCCAATGTCCATTTTGTGTTCCTTTTAAAAAATCCACTTGCTAGGCAGGGCAAATGATTATTTCTTACCTGAACTGCACATTCAATCCACTTGATATCCAGTTCTTGTCTGTGAAAACTGTTTTCTCTTTCAAAAAATGCCAAAATACACAAATACAGCCCCCAGCAGAAACACACCAAAGCACAATTTAGGGAAAGTTTGCTTAGTCCTGTATTTCAAATGTTTTAAATGTCTTCCTTTTAATATTGGGAAACCACAGAACAGAAGCTCTCCAAAGGCAACATTCAGTAGTGTCTAAATGTCCAGCTCAGAAGAGATACCAAAGAAGCTACTCAGCAGTGGCAGCTAAAACGTCTAAAAATGGATGACGTGAAGACACTAACAGCACACTTTCTGTCACTGCTACTTAAATTCACCCAAGGCTTCACAATTGATCATGGGAGTTGCCCTAGACACCTGTGGAGCAAAGGTTTGCACATGGACCTCCACATGAGATGATAATAAAATGTCTAGAAGAGGGTGATGGCCAAAGGAGAGAAGGAGGGACTGTCACTGAGACTTTTTAGACACTGTGGCTGAGAACACACAAACTTTAGGCAATCCTTGTATAAAGCAGTACTTACAGTGAGATTCATCACAACCTTCCCTTCAGCTTCTTATTCCAAACTTCTTCTTGAACCCTCTTCAACCTCCTCCTGTGAAGGAGGAGGAGGAGGAGGAACTGCCTAGTCAACAGCCAATGGTAATGATGATCCATTGCCTTGGAGAGGAATCTCTTGTAGCTCATATTGTCCTGTTACCTTCTATTGCTATCCTGGCTGGCAGGTTGCATTTTGGTAGAGGGTGTCAAGAATGTCTCAAACCAGACTTTCTCTACCAGGGAGCAAAGGGCTTAGCTCTCCATATCCCTCAGCACACTGAGAGTGCAGAAAAACACACATCTGTGCTTCTCTGCTTCTTGTGGCCCTTCTAACCCTTTGTCAGTGTGCACAGGGAGGCAGGAAACTCAGGAGAAAGATGATACATGAACATACATACAGAATTTAACATAACTACAGAGGGCATGATGGTTAAAAGTCCTTTTCAAAATAAAACCTTTTGTTCTGCAGCTGTAAGTGTGATAAATTTCCCCACAGTTTTGAAATTAGAGCAAAACTTTGTTTTCCCAGGATTTGGAGGCTGTGTTCTCCCCGGTTAAGGGCTGAGTTCCCTCAGGTCCCACCGATGTTGCTGCATGGTATCTGGCAACTATGGATAGGCTTCTACTGCAGAGTTTGTGAGAGGAAACAGTGTTCTGAAGAGTCACACCAAAAATAACAATATGGCTAGAAGAGACTATTCTGAAACCCCAGAAAGCCTCAGGTATTGCTCACCAAGTTAAAAAAACCCCAAACCTAAATCATTCAAAGCAGGTTCTTGAACTCTGCTTTTTACTTTGCCGTATTTGCTTGAGTTGCCATTTCCCATTACTGGTGGACTTGGTCAGAGTTTTGCCTCAGAAGTAACTGGCTAAAGGGTCAGGAGTCTGCAGTGTTACTGTAGGTCTACAGGTTTAAAGTGGGATTATGTAACATTTGGAAAAAGAATGAGCTCTTACTAATAACAGGTTGGAAACCTGACAGTAGTAAAGCCATCCCCACTCTCTGCACAACCTGCAGGTACCCCTCAGGTCTCCAGCTATGTTAAAACATTACCTGGTTTAGCAGCAGTAGCAGGTGGTGTGAACTGCTGCATGGGCTCAGATGGTGCAGTATTAGTGGGAAGTAGCATGATCCCACCTTCAGTGGCATTTTCTGGGGCCACTGTGGGAGTCTGGGTTTTCTCTGGCATGCCTGGGGAGAAATCCAATTTATCTGAAGAAGAGGAAGGTGTAGCTGTCTGAAAAAAGGAATTATAGGGAAAGAGTTGTCATAAGTGAGACATTTTTCACATTTCTAGATTTAGAGGTGTGTTGTTTTTTAATAGCACGTAGGATGACCCTAGTGATTTATGTCACTAGGAGATTTTATTCACATACAGAATACCTATCAAACAAGGACTGTCTTTTTTCCAAACAGGCTTTGTAAGAAATGCTAATAATTTTCCAAGTTTCAGATGCAGAACAGTGTAAGCTATAGTCATGAGGTAACCCGGAATACAACTAAGGCTACCAGTTCTCAAAATATTAAAAAAATCAGTGGGACAGGTCTAAACACAGTCATAAACATTTAAAAGCCAATGTCAGAAAGTCTGTGTGGTATTATTGTCTTTGTGTCATACACAAACATAATAGAATCATTGCTTCTTACTACATCTGCTCAGTACACCAGAGGCTCATGCCTTTTTATCTCCTCAAAAGTAATAAAACACCCTACATGTCTCTATTTTAGGCATCAAGCAGCACTGCCTCACCTTGTTAGCAAATCAGAACTGCAGCAAAGGACATGGCAAGTGTGGCATGAATAACTCAGCACTGGGTTAATCTTGCCTTTCAACAACACATTACCCTCAATAGGTCAGCAGGTTTTCCTTAATGTAATCAAGACTTATTTTTGATCTAACAATTAGGAAAAAGCATTTTTCCAATTATGGCTACCATGTGTGGCACATGAAGACACAGCAAAATATTATTATCTGTACATTTTCTATTAACTGAAGAATAGGATTATGAAGGTTGGCAAAATGTACACTTACATCACAAACAGCTGAGGTGGAAAGAAGCCTTTGGAGATAGCCCAGTTCAGCCCCTGCCCTCAAAGCAGGGTCAGTTACAGCAGACTGCTCAGGACCAAGTTCAGTCAGGTTATGAGTATCTCCAAGGACAAAGAATTCACCTCTCTGGAAAACCTATTCCAGTGTTCGGCCATCCTCACAGGAAAAAAGATGGGGTTTAATGCTTAAATAAAATTCCTTGTCTTTCATTTTGTGTCCATTGTATCTCATCCTGCCACTGAACAGACCTGAGAAGAGCCTGGCTCCATCTTCTTCACGCCTGTCAGTTATTTACACACATTTGTAAGACCCCCTGAACCCTCTCTGCTCAAGGCTGAACAGTCCCAACTCCCTACTTCTCTTTGCATTTCAGGTGCTCTACTTTCACGTTGCAGTTTGCCTCCCTAGGAAATAAGGGCAACCCTGCCTTCTGGACAGGAGGAAAAGCTTCCTGTGCAGCTGGGAACGTGAAATGCCAGGGACTGTTCCTTCCCAGCCTGAGAGGAAACAGAGAGCATGGAAGTCATCTGCAACTCCATCTCTGCCTTCAACAAAGGACAGAGAGAAAAGATCCCTGTGCAGTGTCAGGGATTGTGGCTGCCCACCCTTGAGGATGCCAAGGACCATACCAAGAGCTGCACCTTTGGGTGGGTCTGTGACACAGACAACACAAGCACCTTTGTGGTCACACCTCCAGCCCCGCTCCATATGCAGACAGTAAGAAGATCTCTCTGAGCAGCTGGGACACTGACAGCAGGATCAGGGACTGCAGCTCCCCTAAAGCAATGCCTGCAGGAATCTCAACCTTGACAACGTCATGTACAGCCAGAGCCTCAAGCCCATCCTGCCTTGTATCTTGGCAAAAGATCTTTCCTCCAGAAAGGTCTCCTTTACATACTCACTCCACCCCACATCTTTACAATTTTTTTCCCACACTTGGGCAAACCACAGCATTCTTTCACCTTCCAAATTTGAGGGATTTGAGCTCGACTCTCCTGAGCATACTCTGGCTTCTCTCCTCTCCTGATCCTTTGCCAATCCTCTGCCAAGCTGAAAAGCAGCCATCATGGCTTTGTAGGACAGGTGGAGACAAAGTCACCTCAAATGTACCTTTCCAGGGTGCCTCTTCTGCAGTGGCACCAAACATCACTTCAGTCAGCAAGCCTAGGCAAGACAATGCTGTCAGAAAAGGTGCCCTGTGGCACTGTCACATCTGAAGTGGTGTCACAGCCAAAAAGACAGCTTAAATTAAAAATGTTAGCAGGCAGCAGACAACTGGGGCAGAGACAATAACATAAATGAATTTCTCAGGCAGAAACTATTACTGAGAGATTTGCTGGAACAGATGTGGAGGGCAAGATTAACCTAAATTCCAGCATGGGAAGTGAAAAGAAAAGGAAAGAAAATAATTCTTTCTGGGAGTGAGTAGGGTAGGCAGTTCTGCTGGTACAGGCTTTGTGAGCTGTTTGCTTTTACCCTTTTGTACAGCCACTATTGCTTGATACAAACACATCAATGGTGAGGACCCACATCCTTCACTTCTCAGGGTTTGACTTGAATGAAAATCTCTTGAGAATTCCAATGGAAAATGATAACAACCCTATAATCCAAAACAGAAAAAAAAAAAAAAATTGATGCAGTTTCCTGGGAAAGCTCAAAGTTACAGTGCAGGCAACAGTACCATGCCAAGGGGGATCCTTTCCCACTTCCAGTCACTGGCTGACCCTGCAGATTGGGTACTAGGTTTTTTTTCCCCTCTGTGAATGGGAAGGATAAACCCAACCATGTTTCCTTACTCCATCCTGATCCTGCAGGCAGCCCCACTTTCCCCCTCAAGGAAGCGCATTCCTCAAGTGCTCCTAAAGACAACTGATCATGACTCTGGTGAGTCAAGGGCTGCTATGACTGCTTCACCAGTGGTGTTTCCTTCATGTCTCTCTGCTCATAAGACTACTACATGACTGCAGTACCACTTGCTTTTCCTCATTTATCTGGAAAACTTTATGGAGAGCAGCTCTGTCAGCAGTGAAATTCTGCTCTTTTCCTGGTCTGCTTCTCCCTGCTTCCCTGCTTTCAGTCTAATGACTTCAAGCAAGTATGACTTCTACTAACTGTGTAGTTGGGGAGTTGCAAAAAGAGAAAACCATCACACAGTATAACATGAAGTATGGACTTCAAAATAGAAAGAAAGGTAAATCTAAATATCAAACCATCTTTCAGGGGTTTTGTAAATCCTCCATGGATCAAGTCAATGTATTTTTAACCAAACAGAACCATTCAGCTTCTGCAGGTCTCAAAACAGAAACAAAGCCAAAACAAGAGATGAACATTTCTTATATTCGACTGTGTTCTAAGTCTTAAATATGAATTCTGAAGGCAAGCCAATCAGACATTAAAAGGCTCACCATCACACAGAGTCTGTCAGCCATCTTAAGGTTTCTTAGGCAGAGATTTATGCATTTGGACTGTACCATTATCCCTGCAAATACCCCAAGCACAAGAATCAAGTCAAACCTTAGCTATTGAGTAAATGTTTGAAACATTGCAGCATCAACATAGCAGCAGCTAGATGTGACTAAACCTGAAAAACCTTACTTGGCTTAGCAGTTAACTTACTTGGCTTAGCAGGTCAGCAGTTAACTGAAAACTTTAAAAAGACAATTAATACTTTGCAGATATCTCACTTCAAGGATGGGCAGCACTGCAGATTTCTGTTCTGGGCAGGTGGACAGCAGATACTCTGTACAGTTTTCTGAATGTATCCATGTAATTGAGCTGCCAGAGACTGACAGTCCATAAGATCACTCTGAACTCTGATGTAAAACAAACAGTCAGGTGACTCACTTAAATGACAAACCCCATATTCTCTCTCCCAAGTCACATACGGAAACTCCCTGCATCTGACTGCATTTATGGCAAGGATGCTCCAAGGGCACAGACTCTGGAGGTCTGTGTTTGGTTGGTTTCTCAATTTAAAATCTCTATGCAGGTCCTTGCTCAAAGAACACAGCACCTGAGGACACCACATCCTGCTGACTACTGTGAAGGGAGGGAATCAGGGAATTGTATTTTTGCCATCTTGCTCTGTCTGGCTTGTCAAAACAGCTTTGTCTGGAAGCTGCAGAAGGGAGTGTGTCAGCACAGATCCAGGAACAGAGATATAGAATTGCCATGGCAGAATTAAGAGGATGATAGGAAAACATTGTATAACGTGCAATAAACAGGGTAATTTATTAAACTTAATAGCAAGCATGATTTTAAGACTTCCTATTTTCATAACCTATACAAAACCACCACAGTTTGAGAGTTTGTTTGGGTTATATACCAATGAAAAAAAACTATATGGAGACCTCTTGGCATTTTTATTCCAGTGCAAAAATTTAAGATTTCCTTCATAAAAAAACTTGTTTTTCAAAAGCCAACTTTTTTCAGAAGGAAACACAAATATGTGCTAAGCAATCCATATGAGATTTGACTAAAATGTCTTCTTCCTGGAGAAAGAGACACATAAGAAGGAAATCCTATCACCAGAATATATCACAGGCAGCTTTTATTTCACTAGGGTCACAAGTAAAGTTCCCAAACCAGAAAAACTTGAAGTCAAGCTGGAAATTTATGTTAGGCATACCTGGCAGGGCTTAGGCAGCAGAGGGCTGGCTGCAGGAGCCATCCCCTGTGGTCCCAGGCAGTTTGGCAGTGGATGGAATCAATCCACCATGCACCAACACTGCAACCTCTCAAACCTAGTTAAAAAAGGCCAACAGCCGCTGTGGGCAGGGACTCAGGAGGATGTGAGAGGGATGCACCACAGGAGACATGAGAGGAAACCTCTGGAAGTGAACTTTATTGTGCACAGGGCTGGAGACGCCCTCTTGGAAACAGGCACTCCATGCCACCTCCCAGGGAACTGAGGCCCACAGAGAAGCCCACACCAGTGCAGATGAAACAAAAAGGAAGGAACAGTGACAGAAAAGAGAAAGAAGTGATGAGTGGCAAAAAGGAAACTGCCTTGCACTGCCCCCAGCCTCCTGTGTCACCTGATTCCTCACCAAAGCGACTGTGCATAATCTGCAGTGAAAAGAAGGGGAGTAGAGACTAGGAAGGGGAGAGATGTGTCTGGGCTGAAGTTGATTCTAGGCAAGGCCAGGGAAAACTCTTTGCTAAAAGCATTCATCATCTCCATTTCTCCACACATGTCTAAATTTAAAGGATTCCCACCTAGGAAACAAAGGCTTCTAGGCTTTGGCAGTTTCTCAAAGCTACTTCCCCAGATTCTTTCTCTACATTAAGAGAGAGCCTTTAGAGCCATTTCTCAGTACATGTCATGAACAGCTTCCAATGTTATCCCATCAACCTTCTTCCTATAGCTCTGCTCATAGAGCACATCCCAACCACCTTCTAACTACACTTGTCTTATCAGTTCTTCAGCATCATTATCAGCTGTGGGTAAAGACTGACCCAGGTTTATAGTTTCATCCCTTCTTTACTGAAAGCATTAAGCTCATTCCTCAGCCTTTCTATTGGAATTTCAGTGGCTGTGCTAGCATAATGTTAGCATACTATGAAGATCACACAAGAATGAATCCTCTGTGTCCCAGCAAGAAACAGGTTTCTCTCCATTTCACTTCAACATGAACTCCCATTTACACAGTCAGTGTACAAAGAGAAAGAAAAATATTTATATTCTGGATGGGGTGGCAAAATCAATGTAGAGATCTACAAAGTAGGCTTGGCCATAAATATAGTTATCACTTCTGCAGGATGTGAAATCTCAACTTTCATAAAATGGTATTCACATGATCCCTTAGAGACAGGGAACAAACTTGCTCAGCTCTGCCACATAATTTAGGTGAACCAAAAGTTTTACGACTCCTCTAAGACACAAGGCATAAGCAGTTCAGTCAGCAGGGATCCTGACAATGAGTAATCTCCCTTGCAATTCTTCCAAACAGATCCCACAACAGGCCAAAGACTGCTCTACTGAAGCCCATGGTTGTGACCCTGCTTCCTGACTTATTCCTGCCCCTCCTAGGAGCTTCTACCTCATGTGTGCATCTCTAACTAACCCCTTGTTTCCTGCAAGGGTAATGTCCAGCAGAGTCTCTCTCCTTCTCAACTCCTCTAAGCAACTCAAAGCACTAACCTCCTTGAAGTCATCAACAACCTTGAGAAACTTTCTGCATTGCTTGTACCCTCCTCTCTTGCTCTCCCAGTAGGTTTTGGGGTGGCTTAAATCCACCATGAGGACCAGGGCTGTTAACAGGAGGCTCCTTCCAGCTACCTGAAGTCTTTATCTGTTTCTTAAGACTTGCTGTTCTCCATATATCAATCACCCCCTCCCAGAACCGCCTCTGTCATAGATTTCAGGCAACTTTCTTAATTGCTTGCATTTTTCTTCCCTACAGTAACAGCAATAAATTACCATTTTTACAACAAGAGATACTTGCTGGTTACAAAATATTGTGGAATTTAGAGCAAGTCAGGTAACTGATTAATTTCCTCTTCCCTCTGGCAAGGGGAGTCAAACCCAGGGAATGCTGAATTTACAGCCTGTTTCAACTTTCCAACTGAACCCACCCTGTTCTTAAGAAACCAAGGCCTCTTTAGTCTCAACTGATCAAACTACTTAGCATAAATAGAGAACAGGTGCACCTTACATAAACAGAGAACAGGTGCATCCTACTTATACTGACTTATCTATTGAATTTTAAGTAATTAACTTATTTTTCTAATTATCAGACTCAAGGATTCTGAGAACAGAAACACCTTATCCACTTTATTCTGCTGCACATCATGGTCCAAAACCGCTACCATCCCTCCTTAAGAACCATGCCCTTCCCATGTTTAAAAAGCATTATAAAAATTAACTCAGCACTTACATCTGTAACACCACTATGCATTAGTAGCATGAACCACATGAAGCAGGCCTAATTTTACTGATGGAGGAGCTTATGTTTCCTGGTCTTGGCCTTTGGATACTAGAGGGTCTACTAGTACTGCTCTACTAACTTCTTCCAGTGAGTCATGAGCAGTCAGAAGTGAAGACCACTGTAACACTATTACACCAGGTCCAGGTTCATTCATTTGTACACTTGCAAGGAAACCCCACAGAGCCCTAAAAGGAACTTTACTCCTTATCATCTGATTAAAAAAAAAAAAGTCCTTTAGTGATTCACCTCCCTATTAATCAAATCCCCTTCAGCCTTTTCTACAGGTTAAGAGGACTGTAAGTCATTTGAGAGTTTTAATATTACAAGGCAATAAACTGAGATTTTCAAAGTTTTGAAAACCAAAATAATTGCCAAGTAATTATTCCTGCCTGCTTCCTGAGGGGCAAACATACCTCTTTTTGCAAAGCATCCTCAGGTTGAGCAAGAAGTGCAACAGCTGCTTCTCTTCCAAATGTCTTCTCAGGGAGTGGTGTAATCTCCGGGAGAGATGGCAACCTCTCTGTGGAGTGTTCATTGATGGAAGTCAGTTCAGAGCTGTTTTTATTCAGAAAGCTTTCCACTTTCCCAGCCTCCCCTTTCTTTTCAGCAAAATCTTCCTGGTTATCTCCATCATCACCCATGGAAGTGTTGAGGCCATTTTCACCTGCCACCATCAGGCCCCAGTCAGTATAATCCATACTGTCCTTCTGCTCAGGTTTGATGCCCACCTGAAAGGGGTCCTGCTCCAACTCTTTATAATCATCAATGTATTCAGGTATCTCCTCAAGGCTGGGATCTTTGCCAAGCAGAGACAGCTTCTTCAGGCTGCTCAATTCCTCAGATGGCTCATTCTGGAGTCCCACAGAGTGGACCATGCTTGGGATCACTTGCCCAAATCCTAGCAGTGAGGCTGGCCTCTGAGAAGGCCTCAGCACAAAGGTAAGGTAGGACTTCACAGTTTCAATTTTTTTAGGTTCACAATTGTCCTTGTGTTGGCAGCTCACGATGTAACAGCGCCGTTCAAACATCCAGGACAAGTCACAACCAGAGAGGTCACAACACGCTGCGATGCACTCGGACACTGACAAAGCGTGAGGAACTCGCATGATTTTAGTGGTTTCTAAGTTGGGAGATATTACTGCACCTGAGTACGTGGCTCCTTCTCTGCACTGCTCACAACTGGAACCTGAAACAACACCACCAACATGAGGCACAGCACTACAACCAAGCCATAATATAGTTTTCTGTGACCATGAATGGCTTACAAGACAAAGACAGGTGGTACCCTGTTTAAAAAAGCTCATTTCCTTTCACTAACATCATCACTACCTTTTTGAGCATGTCCCTTTGCAGTAAAATTTGTACTTTGAAGGATTTTTCAGTGTAAGATCTTGACATATTTTTCATAAGTATCTTTTACTCCTGGGCTACAAATTCAAATACATAGAGATGAAAACAAGTTGCCAATCCTTAAAAACAAGAACAGAGCAGGGAACACAAAAAAATAAAAAAAACACCAAACCATGGGGTACTTCCATAACTCCCACTGCACATTCCTATTGGGATCTTTAAAATATGTTTTAAAACAAAACTCAAATAAGATGCTGTAGCATGTCATCGTATCACTAGAGGGAGAAGGAAAAAAAAACTCTAGATAGGAGAAAGATTTGCCATCTCATCTGAATTTCATGAAGAGTTCCTCACTCCAACATAATTACTGGTCTTAATATAAAACCTGGATCAATTTCTCAAACTTTTGCTGCTTTGCCCACAAATTCATGTGAAAACCCAAGAGCTTGCTCCAGTACGGAGCTCTTTCCTTCATTTGCAGTACAGTTGCAATCTTTTAACATGACATCAGATTTATTTTCATAGCACATTACAGACCAAGTGTGAAATGTTCAAAACAAGCATGAATCAACATATTATATATTCCAGTCAGTTTTTAACATCTTTTCTAGGTGTTTTTTCCCTTGGTTATAACTGCTCTTCAGAATTCCTCTCTCTGAAATCTGATTATGTTTCAAGAAAGTTGAGTAAAACCAGAAAATTATTCTTTTGGTTTTCAACTGGACTTGCTAACTCCATGAATGAAAACAAGCATGTCCCCACTGTGGAGCTAACACAGGAATGGAACACAAAGCTGACTTTGCCTGCTTTGTATCTCATTATTAACAATAGTACAGGTCAGGAAAAATGAAATCAAGGAGTAGGAGTAGGCTGGCAATAGGGGTTAGGTCTGAATATGAGATGCAGAGATTCTCCTACACATGCACTGTGTCCAGCACCACATTACAGTTCCCACCACCTCATCTGGGCTGAACTGCAGTGCACTCCTTCACAATACATGGTCTGAATACAGCTACCAAAATACATATGGGGCATCAAATTGCCTGGGAAGAACATAAAGCTTGCAAAGTAGGTCAGTTCAATGCAAAAACACCAAATCAATCCAACAAAAAAAATTGCACCACATACTGAGGGACAGAGTGGACAACAAGATGGTATGATGCTTTTGCAGAGCTGGCTGTGTGGGGTAAGGAAAGACAGGAAATGAAAACAAAGTTTAAAGAAGATTGATGACTTGCAAATAGGTATAGCTGAACAGGAAGCTGAATAGGAAAAAGGATAAAGAGCTTTAAGTACCATTTTCCTGATTGCAGCTACTCCTTCACACAGAGCGAGGATGCTATCAACTGTTCCACTTTACACTTACAGTGAAAAAAATCTATCCAGGGCAACATGCACTTAAAAAAAAAACCTATCCTGTTCTTACACAGCCCAGACATTAAGTATCCTTATCTGTACCCAGAAGATGCTCAAGATTTCTGCATTTTTTTCTGTTACACTGCCTATAAACATTTCCTCTACATTCCCATTTACCTCCAAGAACATAAGACCCTGGCAGAGACTGAATTATCATCACAAGTCTTTCCTTTAAGTTATCTGCACTACTTAGAACAGAGGAGCCAGAAAAGCTCTGGGTTAAAATGAAGTACACAGGAGTCAGGCAGCCCATTCAACCATTCTGTCTTTTTGCAACCCATATGCATTTAGTTAATCAGTAGAGAGTAGGCTTTTAAATGGGGAAACAGAAACACGACTCTGTGCAAATGTGTAATATTAGGTCAGTAACAACTCATTACAATGTACACTTTAGGAACAGCACTACTAATGTGGGCCAAAAAACTTCTTTGATGAAAACTTTTTCACCACCTCCCTTCTTTAACTTATTCCTGAAATAGAAAGTCAACGTGTTAAAAAAGAACAAAAGAATGACCAACAGTTCTTGTTTTAGAGACAGGCCTACACAACTGGAATACTCCACAGCTCTAACCTGAGGCCAGACTTCAAGTCCTCAACCAGCCTCAAATCCCACTCAGCCACTTTCAGTTCGACACATCAGTTATCACATTGCAGAGTCAATCTCTCTCAAAATTCATGGTGCTTCTTTAGCCATAGAGAGAAACAAGTTCAGCACATTCCTAAGATGATACATGACTTTGAACCAAAACCTCCCAAGCACACAACTTAGCCACAAACCTTAGTTACCTGTTTTTGCAAATGTCAGAAGGCCTTGGTTTCATCCCAATAAGGAACAGACAAAATCTTAAAGTAATCAAAGTTTCATTTCTTGCTTTGTGTAGCATTACACTGAGTTGAACTGTAGCAGTAAGTGTGCAAGAAAGGATGAATTTATCAGGCTATTTCTGTGTCTCACTGAGTGTGTCCACTAGTTGTCTGCACATGAAAAATATGCAAGATCTACTTAGAGTGAACTTGATCTGATCTCTAACTTCATATTCCCTTTCACCCCATCTAATCTCCAGTCTGCAATGGACTCAGAGATAGTGAGATCTCTTATTTACAGAAAATTTACTGAATGTGTGCCATATGAAAGGTCACTTAGTAACATTTGTGTCTGCTACAGTATTACCTGCTGTGTGAGGTCATAGCACACAGCTATTTTATTTTGGTGAACTGATCTCAGGAATTAAACCACTCTTCTGCTCTGACCAGTAAAGGCAAAAACCAGCATCATGCAATGCTCTTTGTTTCAGAAGTACTCATTCAAGTTACCAACACAAAGACTGCTTCCCTTTATTACAAGCCCTGAAAACCCTCTGGAACATGAGTCAATAGCCTAAAACTTCTGCAAGCTGTTTCCCTTCCTTTTAGCTGTACCCTGTTACATCTACAGTAGGACAATGCTGATATATGCAGAAACCTAGTCAGGCAAGTTGGTTACCCTAACAATACCCGACCTATATTTCCCACCAAAATCCTAACAGAGTCACAGTGTGGAACACAGTTTCATTTTAAAGAGATTCCTTCCTTTAATGAGGGAACATCCACACCTTTCTTTGAGCTTCACACTTCTGCTCCTTCACATCTTGGAGCATGAGTCCACTTGGATGTCAAGAGCCCATCAGGAACACAGCTGTTCCCCTGCTGCAGCTGGCTGGAGACCTTTCCTCAAGTGGACATGGAAACCTAACACTTGCTCTCCCCCGTGCTCACGCAGCCACGAGCACTTGAATGACTTGGCGGCAAATGCTCCTTAGCCAGTCAGTAGCAAATTGTGTCAGTGCACTAACACTGAGGTCATCACAGCTGAACACCCCAGCAGGAAGCCCTGCACAGGCAGGACTATCCAACTCTGAGCTACTCCGTTTGCTTTCCCCAGCAGCAAGCACTGTAAGAAGAAGCAGAAAGAAGGGGCAAGAGGAAACAAACAGTAGTAGAGAAAAGCTCAGATTCAGACCTTGCACCAAGAAAAGTCAACATTTGACCAGAATCCCATTACCTTCTTGCTGGCAGCACAGCATTGAGAGCCCATATAGCACATTATTCTCACAGCCTCTGAACGACCTGAGCATGGAGGATCCTATAGCAGTTTGCTATGGGAAATTGTCCCTGTTTTCTTGCCATGTGCTCCATCCACTCTCTTTTAGCAGCAAACTAGCTCTATTCTGGTTTTAGGCCTAGTAATTTTTTAAAATCTATCCAAGTAACTTTTACCTCATTTGGTGAATTTTGAGATGAAAGACACTGTATCAGTAAAAAATAAGTTTCATTTTTTCCTACTACTATAATAACACACTGAAACAATTTTTATAAGGTTCTGGAAGCAAAATTAAAATAACTTTTTATTTTTAGTTACAGTCATCTAAGAAGAGAAACTAAAATTCCAATTTTCAAGCTAGAGAGAATTTCCACAGCAGAGCTATAAACCCCTGAAAAGCACACTTTATATCATAAATTACGAAAAAGGCTCATACTCCATCAGCTTTGGCAATGCCCTACAGAAGGTACTGTCCTGGAAACCAGAAAAGCAGTATCACTGGAAACTTCAACATCTGAAATGTCACTGCACTGGTTCCTCTAGCAGCAGCTAACATCTCTGCACACCATGGAAGTGTTTTCATTCTTTTTCTGCAAGCTGCCCCGAGGTTCTTTGGACCCTGACATCTCTCAGGTCTTCAGACATAGACACACATGAGATAAAAAAGTACTCTTTTGCATATTGATAAAGGTGCTGACTGAAGAACAAACATCCAAAAAAATGCTCAGTTACAGAAAAGCAAATCCTCAACACAAGCCATAGCCAACAGTAATCTAGTTACATCTGCAAACAATGATCTGCAAAGATTTTACGGTCATTACAGCAGCCTTCACACTTCTTTTGTCCAGGATCTGTCAAGGCATCATAATTAGTTTAGTGGGTCTGATGATCCTTTCCAAGTATTGTTTTCATTCCATGCATTCTCATCATCCCTGTTTGTCACTGCTAAACCAATTAAGTGCTATATAAAGAGAAGAAGAAAAAAAAAAGGAAAACAGAAGGGTAGATGCATGGTTGCAAGTATTGCATCCCTCCACAAGGAAATGCCAGACCACTTCCAACAGAGGTATGGACGATGTGAACTAACCTGGCATACTGCATAACTCACTATAATCTCAGAGATTGTAATCAAGCACTACACCACCTTGTATCTCTGGAAAGACCTGTGTGAACCAGAACACTAGAACATCTAGTCATGGTAGTATAAGTAACAAAGAATGCACCACGACCCCAGGCCAGTGGTTCCGCTGTCATTTCAAAGGGACACCTACATCTTAAATTTCCCTTGACACTCCTGGCTTGTGCTTCACGTTAGACATGTGGGAAGAAAAGGGTATTCATCTTTACCAAAGTTCAAGACCAGTAGTAGTGAAATGTGTTGAAAATTGAGGGCTTGTAATGTATTTAGAAACACCCTCTGCTAGAGTAAAGAAAAGGATATTGGTGAAGGCTATCAAAGAATCAGGGAGATCATATAATCTACACCTGGAATATGTGGACTGGAAAACAGAAGACTAGACTGCACAACACCTGTGACTGCAATTACCTGGCAATCCCTGTTTACATTTTTGATGGAGTGGCTAATCTCAGAACAAAGCATACAACACACACACACAACATAAGAAAACTGAGTCAGCCATGAGAACACTATTCATTGTATTTGCAGAAATGCATTTCAACAGCATTATTTGCAAGGTTTGCTTCAGATGCCAAATTAGAATATGCCTGCTCAAGATGCGAGCTAGAATTAATTGATTCCAAGGTATTGGACTCCCAGTTGCAAAATAAACTGTTGTTTCTATGCTGGAAAACAATGTCTTCTCTCTCTCTCATAGAGAAAAAAAAATTGATACATTAGCAAAAAACCAGCAATTAATGGCCAGAATAATTTAAGTGTATTTCAATATATGCTGATTTCATCAATGAATGGATTCAAAAAAGTGAAATGAGATTATAAGCTTTCTAAGGAATGTCTATATGGATAAATTAGCAGCTGCATCCAGAGGTTTTGGAAATCAATCATCCAAAATGCATGAGCTATTGAGTCATAGAGGCATGGTACACACTCACTGGTACTACTGCCACACCCAGCTCAAGCCTCCTGAGAGGCACCAACATTATTCAGTGATGGATATCTGTATCAATTAGGTTTATTTGGCAAACCTTGGTAGTTGGGGGCAGGCTGAAATGGACTGGAGGGATGGCTTCTGTGAGAAGACACCAGAAAATGCCCCACTGTCAGGACAGAATCTGTTACAAGATGGACCCAGAACCTTCCAAAGCTGAGCCAGCCAGGGATGGTGGCAGCTCCTCTGTGATAAGGTATTTAGAAAGGGGCAAAAAGTTTGGCACAACTGCAGCAGGCAGGAAAGAGAAGTAAGAAAATGTAAGAAAAGCCACCCTGTACACAGCAAGGTCAGTGAGGAAGGGGTAGGAAGTGCTCCAGTGGCACTGCAGGATTCCCCTGCAGCCTGTGGTGAAGACAGGTGAAGTACATTATCCTGCTGCAGTCCATGGAGCTCCGCAGTGAAGCAGATATCTACCCCTCAGCCCATGGAGGACCACACCTCAAAGCAGGTGGATAAGCCCTGAAGGAAGCTGTGAACCCTTGGAAAACCCAGGCTGGAGCAGGCTCCTGGCCTGAACCACAACCCCATGAAGAGGAGTCCACACAGAAACACATTTTCCAGCAGGACCTGTGACCCCACAGGAGATCCACACTGGAGAGGCCTGTTCCTGAAGGATTTCCTGTGAAAAGGACCCATGGTGGAGTAGTTCTTGAAGAATATGAGTCCATGGGAAACACCCCATGCTGGAGCAGGGAAAGGGTGTGAGGAGAAAGGAGCAACAGAGATGAAGCATTATGAACTAATTGCAACCCTCATTTTCTGACTCCCTGAGCCTCTCAGGGGAAGAAGAAAGAAGAATTGGGAGTAAAGTTGAGTCTAGAAAGAAGGGAGAAGTGAGGGGACGGTGTTTTTATAGTGGTTCTTGCTTCTTACTATTCTGCTTTGCTTAATTGACAAAAATTTAAATTAACTTCCCTAAGTCCAATCCTGTCTGCTCTTGATTGTAACTGGTGCATGACCTCCCTGTCTTGGAGTCCATGGAGTTTTTAATCATATTTTTCTCTCCCATCTTGCTGAGAAAGGGAAGTGATAGAGCAACTTGCTCTGCACCTAACAGCCAGGAAAGGTCGACCCACACATTCATTAAAAGCAGTAAAATGCTATTAGTCAAAACTATCATGCACAAAATAAAAATAAATAAACATCACCTAAACAGGACAGAGTAGCCCACCTCAAATTCTTTTAATGAACTAGAGCATGCTTTTCAATATCCTTCCAACAATATTCATCAGTGAGCCTGTTTCTCTCTTCTCTCACTGATGGAATGTCAAGCCTTTCTTTCCTATATTAAGACAGTCTTCTCAAATTAAAACAAGTGTAGAGATAACTTGGGTTTTTTTTTAAAAAACGTAGCCTTTAAAAGCACAAGCTCATGGGCAGAAAAAAAACTGCAGAATGAACATCTAGCAAATTCCTGAGTCAGTTCACCTTAAAGTTTGCACTAAAAAGAAATCCTTCTGACTTAGACAAGGTGAGGATTTACTGATATATCACAATATGTAATGTCCTGGAAAGTATGTACATGTCCTGGCAACTAGCAGGAACCTCCCAGTTTAATTAAGTATTAATTATATTAAAAATACTGCAAATTATTTAGATGGAAATAAATACTAACAGTTTTACTAAAATAATAAGAGCAATTAGATGATATTATCCTCTGAACACTGTGAGCTGGTAGCTGAGATAGAGGGAGAGACTTGAAATACAGCCAGCAGTTTGAGTGCAATGGTCTTGTTCTCAGATAAGCCAAGAGAGCATAGCAAATTTGCAACTAAAAACAGATAACTTCCTCTATGCGTGTGGAAGATCTTCTAATCTGCTAACAATTAACCGTATTATCAAAAGCATGAAACTGTGGCATTCTCTACAGGCAAATTTCAGTATTTACTGCACATTACTGCCTTCTGTTGGAGTTGCTGTGGGTTTTTTCTAAAGATACTAGCATAGACCCTACAGCAGGTATTCAGGATCTCATAGGAGAGGATTTTATTTAAAAAAGGCAAATTGTTTACTACAGCAACAAAAAACTCAGCTTCAGGTTCTCTTCAAAAAGCTTGGCACTACGAGATCCTAATGGTGATCTTGATGATTAATTTGAACCAGCTACGAGCACAGACACAGTTAATACCCATCTCCCCTCAGCTGTATGCTAATACCTATTCCCTTTCATCCAACTTTTCCAAATTCAGTAGTCAATTTAAGCCTTAGCACACTAAGCAAGACTCTCCCTCATGAAACAGCTCATTCTGTTTATACTACACGAGATGAAAGTCAGATAACTGTGCATTATTTTCTCTATTTCTGCTAATATGGACACTGCCAGTACCACCACCAGCCAGAATTCTTTTTTTTTTGAGGACATAAACCCCACCTCTTCATATATTTTTCTTCAGTTACCATATCAAAACTACCTGCACCTCTCTGACAGAGGCAGTATTAAGAATTGCTATCATTCTTCATCTGTCTGGTTATGGAAACAAATTACCTATCTCTGTGGTTGAAGCAGAAACTTACAGGACTTTCTTGTGGTTTTTGAAAGGATATATATGTTTGTAGAGAGGATGATGAGGTGAGAGATGTGAATAAGTGTATTCATGCTACTCATAAATAAACCACCTTATGATAATTCAGAACAAAAAAGTAGCTCACAATCCAAGCAACACATAATTCTTAAATTGCTGCCCTGAAAAAGAGGGAAAACTCTTTGAACTCTCGCACTACCCACTCTTGCCCCATGCATCTCCCCCAAAACAGCCTGCTGAAATTGGCTTCAAACAGCTACTCACAGCTGCCTTCCTCCACTGCAAGTTACGAAGCTGTACCTTACTGAAGCTATTTGCACTGAGGAGTCACAAGATTTCCCAGCTTTTGCCTTATTCATATTTATTTCACAGCTGTATACACACTCCAGGAGCATTTAATTCACTTGTTCTGTCTGGATGATTCAGAAACATGAGAAGTAAACTCCTACCTGTTATTGTCCACAGGAACAGGCAGAGAACACCAGGTCCAAATGCCATGCTGCACCAGGAAGGCAGTGACAACTGCTTTTCCGGCCGGTTGTGTGGAAATTATAGGTCTTAACACTGGCTTTTTTTCTAATATTGTTTAGTGCCCTGCTGTGGCCATCAAGCACTGAAAAAATAGCAGAGGAAAAAATAGGTCAGATGTGAGCATTAATTAGAATGTCACAGTAAAAGACAACAGACAGGTGACATGTAGGCTTTATCATTACTTACTGACTTCTTGACAGATGACATGGTGGATCAAGCAAGATGAAGATACAGAACAAACTATCCACCTGGAAATCTCTGTCCCTAGAGATACAGAAACATCCCAGTAATACTTGGGCTACAGTACCTCAAACCCTGCAAATATCCTGTCTGCAGTTATCCAGACCCTGGCTTAGCTCTGACTTTAAACTAGTAGGTACCTTTAACTGAGGAATCACAGACAGCATTGTCCATGCTAAAATCCCTGCAGTCTTAAGTCAGCTTTTGAGGCAGACCTCAAGCTATTCTTTCCCAGATATCAAGGCAACGCAAGCAGATGCCCATCCAGAATTTCTAGAGAGACATTCCTTGTCAGAACACTAAATTGTCCAAGCAAGGCATCCTAAGCAACAAATAGATGTAAGGAATTAATATTTCAAAGCAACATTACTCATGCAAGACTCATGCAAGGAAAAAACTAGTTTAGCCAAACTCCCTCCACATAAAGGACCCCAAATGGATATTTGATGAAAAAACACTGCTGTAAATGAAAACACAGGTAGTGTTTTTTGCAGTGAACAGCCCTTCTCAAGGCAGAGTATCTCATGTTCTTTACATGACTTTCATATTTCAGCTGCCTATATCTACATATGATAGAAATGCTGCTAACTGGCTCTTTGGTAGCAAGACTGTCTAGGTTTTTACCCTTGGAAAAGGAAAAGTAAGTTACTCAGACATGCCAGGACTGATTGAGCTAGAGCAGAAACTCTAGCAGCTCAGCAGTTGAACTTTTGCTCTTGGAGAAGGGATCCTTTATAGGTGGCATTTCTCTAAATCACACAAACAACTGGACCCTGGTCTGCAACTTGTACTTCTGTGACTGACCACAGCTTTTCCAAAGCAAGACGTATTTATCTCAAGACAAAATGGACCACAGGCTGGCCTTTGTTTTAGATGCTAGGTGTTCTATCAACAGCTGAGTGGATCAACTGATGGTGTAAATATTTCCCCCAGTTAGTTCATTAAAGTGTGACTGCCTCCCTGAGAACGCCAGACCAGCACAAGCCAAGTAAACAGGTGGCTTAACCCAATAGAGTATAAAAACTGAACAACTAACAAAAAATTTCAAAGACAGCAATGGGCCTGAGCTAGCTTCAACCCACACATTCCATCCCAGTGACAGAGGATGTCCAGTGTTGTGATGCTGGGATTATAGAGACCAGTAAAGGGAATCATATTGGTATTGAGATAGAACTGTATATTGCCATTGCTATATTTTGCCAAGTATAATGGATATTTGCATTGTGATTTCAGTATACTTTGTATTGCTTCACTAAATCAGGAATCCCAAGTCACAGTAAGTATCTCCAAATAATTAAATCTGATATTAGACATTGCATGCTCTACACATGGAATATCCAAATGAGCCTGGTCAGAGAATATTGGACTCTGACAATTTCTCCTCAAGACTGCAGTACAAGCATTAACTCTGCTCAAAACACAAGCAAAATGACTACAGGCCACGACTAGAGCAAGGACTGTCCCAAATACAAAAAGACAAGGCTTTGGGAAAGCTCCCTGTAAAACCAGGAGAAACCATTACTAACTTTCCAAAAGCCTGATAGCCGACTTCTGTGACCCTTGCTCTATCCAATACAAAACAAAATCCCCTTCCTAAGGCAGATGCCTTAGTGAAGGGTGAGCTGGTCTCCCAATCTATTCCTATGCTGCACAATTAGAAAAATTATCTCCGATCACAAAAAAAAAAAAATTCAAACACACAACACTATATTGCTTCTGAGAAGATGCTATTTTAATATCTGCAATTAGATGTTCTCTCAGGAAGTAATTCCTGACAGAATACACATAGCTGTGCTCCTCTGTAGCAAATTTAGTAAGGCTTGACCTGAGAAAGAGCAAAAGCTTGTCTGGATGCTTCCAGGTACTACTTCTATGATACAAAATTTTCAGCAACAGTGCTATTTTTGCTGTCTTGCATTCCCTAATTGCTCTTATGTTCTTCCATCAACTATAAACTTATTTGGTTTTGTAGCAGACAAAAAGACCAAAAGTTCTTATTTTTAAGCCAAGTCATTCCAAATGTTCCACTTATGCAGCCACTGAAATAGCCTCTGAGCAGTGTCGGGGTACAGGATCATTGGCAACTGAACAGAAATGAGCACTTGTGCATAAGAGGGAAAGAGACAGTCCTGAAGGTCCTACAACATGGAACCTTTTCTTTTGACTTCACTGTAAAAGTGAAGCAAATGAAATTGTTTAATTTCACACTGAAATGAACTTTGGAGATTAACACAACCCATCCACAGAATGGTTGAAGTTGGAAGGGACTTCTGTAAGTCACCTTGTCCATCCCCCTGCTCAAGTGGGGCAGCCAGGAGCTGGCTCCCAAGGATGATGTGCAGGCAGATCCAGTATCTCCAAGGATGGAGGCTCCACAACCTTCTTGGACAACATGCCAGTAATGGTCACCCTCACCACAATAAAGTCTATTTATCCTGCTCTGAGTTATGCAGGCAGGGATGTTCAGCTAAAAAGAGATGATTTCTTAAGCCTTTCCAGCTGAATCCAGCAGCATACACTTGCCCATGCACATATATTCTAACACATTACTCAAAGTGATTATTTTTATTTGGTGTTTTATTTCAGAACATTCAAACCAAACCAGAGAAATGTATAGAGCATACAATTTTTATAGACTTCACCTTTCAACAGTCTTTGAAATGTTCCTGTGGCTTTTGAGAAAAAAAAAAAAAAACCAGAGGAGCATTAGTAAGTTATGTTCCTAATAAATACTGTCAGCTTATTAGCACAAACCCCAAATAATTCATTCTTGAGAGGTAGAAGAGATATTATTATGGTAAGACCATAATTTCACATACAGCCTTTTTCTTGTTTCTATGGAAATCCTTCTAGATTTGGAAAAGTTGTTAGCCACTAAAAATATGATTTGCAGAAGAATTTATTACCACAGTTCAAGGTTTCTGAGATACGGTGCATTTGCTGTAACCTTCATTCATTCCCAGAAACAGCCAAATGGACCAGATGCCTAAGAGAGACTTTCAGTTCTTTAGCCTAAGGAAAAATGCATCTGGCTTGGTATCAGAACATCACGAGGTCAGAATTAACCACAATCAGAGGCAGAAAAATAATTTATTTTATAGGCCTTTTCCTCTGCAAGGCCAACTTTACAATCTCACTGTCACTAAAAAGAGACAAGTAGCAGCTTCTATTTCCTACAGAACTGTTCCCTGAGGAGTCCACATGATTACTTTTAGCAACACTAAGAAAAACACTGAGTGATGGTGCAAATGATCCAGACTTTCAGCATTACTTGTCCAGTGTTCAGAAACGAAAGTTCTTGAAGCAAATGCTTGCGGATTGGTTAATTTTAATTTTTTTTACTTTTTTTTTTTTTTAATCTCTATTAAGAAAATCTGCCTTAATGAAGCTGCAAAATGCCAGACTTTGGACCACATGTACAATCTTCATCAAATCCTGATGGGACACACCATCTGAGGATACAGTGAATGCACAAAAGCAGCACTGTGTTCTCCCATGCTCCTTTGTGGCTCCACATCTATTGATGTTTAATTTCCACATAATAAAAGAGCTTGCATTCAGTGCAACACTAGCTTGTGCTTCCTGATATTAGGATCAAGCTCAGACACAAAGCACACCCAGTCACAATTCAGTGCACAGCTTCTGATCCACAGATGAGAACAAAGCTACCAGACACTGCATGCCTTCTTGAACTGTTAAAAAACAGTAAACAGAGCTGCAGTGTGTGCATGCAATGCTCCTCTTATCTTCCCCATGATACTTTTCTGTTCCACACAAGTGCAAGTTTCATCACACAAACACAAGACACTTTAAAATTTAAGGTGGCCAGCCCTGAAATCCCAGCAGTTAAAAATAACTGAGGCCACGAGATTAATTTGCTAGCTGAATCTCTATCCTTCACATATAACACAAAGCCTGTTGTTTTTATAACAACACAAGCAGATAGCATTGCTGGTAACTACTTTGGCATTTCTTGGCTCTTAAGAGTTCGAGTCTGACTTGCACTCTTAGCTAGAAGAGGGATGGCAACCTTGGGAAGCAGGTATGGTCAAAACAGGTATTTATTATACATATATTGCCTTGCTCTGAAAACTATGTTTTTCTGTTCCAGCCAGCAGCTTTTGGCAGTGCTCTAGCCAACAGAATCAGGGGAAATTCTGAATTGATCCCTCTATACAAACGTTTTGACTTCATGATCTTTTAGACATATGCAGTTGCTGATCAGGACAACAACATCTTTTCATAGATAGCACACGAAGTACAACAGATTTGCAAGGAAAAGGAATTACCTTCATATTCCCCCTCTCCTCCATGCCAGATCTCACTCTGCATTTTGGTTCACCTTAATTTTAATGCAGACTCAAGTAATTTTCTCCCTTAGAGAAAGGGGTCAGCCAAGCAGAACTATATTGCCACTTCCTACACATAATTAGGCCAGGGCCATTAGCAGTAAGAACGTGTACAGACTGAATTACCTGTGTCTGGGAATACATTCAAATCCTACATCTGCAAAACTGCAAATAGAGCATAAGGCAGTATGCTGGCACTCCACAAAAGGTGTAGCAGAATCCCTGCATGCCAACAAAATACAAGATGGGGACAAAGGGTGTCATGAAGGCAGTCAGAGAGCAATGCCAGGCAGCAGAAACCTCCCGGAGAGTGAGGGCCCTGAACACTGGGCCCAGCCACACTGGCATTGGTGGGAAAGGCAGGCAGGGACTTCTTGCCTCCTTGCCCTTCTGGTCATTAGCACAGCTAGGGAACATGCCAAAAGAAATACAGAAACAGCATCTGAAACTCAAGCCACAGGTAAAGCAAAACCCCTGTTTTTGAACTGACAGCATTTCCATTATAAAACAGGCTGGCTGAGTAAATGAACGCATTACCACACCTAATGAAAGTGTCTATACACAAACACAAACACACACACACATATTTGTCAGCATTCCTATTAAACATAATACAAGATAATCCTTCAAGAAATCTACCTCTCATGAAGAATTCAAATTAGTTATTTTATCAGTTATAGTACCTGCATTAATACCTGAGACAGTTACTTAATAGCTGAGCATTAACATTGCATAAATACTGCAGAAGGGAGGAAAATTGAACTTCATGCCAGTAGCATTTGTCCCTAGTAACAGAGAAAAACTCAAGACACGTGCAGATATGAGGACTTCTGACAATAACACATGCTGTATGAACACACATCATCAAAATAGCCACAAGTTAGGCATCTAAATAAAGGGGATAATTTTCAAACCCTTCAGCAGACAAGGAAGATATTGCAGAGTCATCAATGCTTATGACCTGTGCAAAGTCACCTTCCTCTCACACAATTTTCTAACAATAGGTACCTATACTTGAAAACAAAACCATGACTACTGATGGAAAGTTATTGCAGCTGCAGGATATAGCTATAATTGCAAATGTCTCTCTGCTTCATTAAGAGGGTTTCCCGCAGGTCTTAGTGAAGGCTGACATTAGATTGGCATTACATCCCAACTCTGTATCAATTTCCTCAGTCAAGTTCAGGGCCCAAACAGCAAGTTAATGGGGATAAAACAACAAACTGAATAGCTGAATATACTCCACCATGTTAAGCTGGAAAATACGTGCTCCACTAGGTCCACTGGTATCCAAAGCTCTGTCAACTGCTAAGTGACACCAAACGGCCAGATAAAAAGGGAAAAACAGTGCTGCATAAAAAGAGTAGCTTTGTTCTACAAGATTTAAGCAGCCTTATTTACAACTGCCATGGAGAGAGCAAACAATTGTGGAAATCCTAAAGGTGAGAGAGTTAGCAGGGGTATATGCTGTCAAGGAAGGAAAGAATATTTTAAACCCACCAATGAATGGTGGAACTGCTCTGCTAAGATGTAAAAACACTATTTGCGTTAGTGTCAGTATTTACATGTTTCAGGATTGTTACTACTTAATTTTCAATATAGACATTTGTATAGTCCCAAGGTCAGCCAGCCCAGCAAGGAGGGAAGGCTAATCAAAAACTAAGCCTTAGGAAAAGTTAGTCCAGTGAGATCACTGGACACATGAGAGCCTTTCCCTCCCCACTGACAAGACAGACACATCAAAATATTTCTCTTCAGAAGGCAGTGAAACTACTGGACAACTCGTCTAAACCATTATACACAGTCTCCATTTGCTTTCCGTTTTCACAAGGACATAGAGGAGAGAGAACTGGTAAGTGAGGCAATTTCAAATATGTACACCACAATGAAAATAAAGTGAGACCCATAAAAGGAGAGCTTGAAGGAATAAGATGGTATCTTGTACCTTCCACCGCACAGAGGCAAGACAAAGCAACCTTGCACCATCCTCTAGATTTTCATCTAGCCTGTCATTAGCCTGCCATGAAGGGTAGTTCAGAATTTATCTATCAAACTATCTGTCTGTCTGTCTATCTATCTATCTATCTATCTTCTAGTATTTAACTACTTTTTTTCCAATAGGAAAACAGATCACAGAAGAAAACTATCCAATGGGTGTACATAACATAGGTTTTGAGCTTCAGATGGAAAAAGGAAAAAAGAGATTTAGCAAACTGCCTGCAAAAAAGACACATACAACTGCAGAGAAGGTGGTAGAAATCTTCTTCAGTTTGCAGAATCCAAATTTGCTACTGCCCAACTGCTGACTGAAGGCCTGTGTGACAAAGTCATGTGGTCTCAATCGACTGCCTAGTTCCTTCAAGTGCCATTATGGCAGAAAGCAATCACACACAGCAAGCTGCCCTGCACAGCAGGTTCCAGGTGGGTGCTGAGGTGTCCCTGTGCAGCAGAGGGAAAATCTGCAAGTGTAGGTTGAAGCTTCTGGAGAAACTTGAGGAAATTATAAGGAGAGGTGGAAAAAAGATTCTCACCTGGATAGTTTAATCTGAATCACATAATTGCACAGAACACAAGAATGTATTGATTTTGCACTTGCTCAAAGTCAAAAATGACTATCCTAAAATTACAAAAAGTTTTTCTAATAGCATTGAGCTGAAATGAAGAGCAATTTTTTCCACTTATATTCCACATCCACAAATTAAAAGGAACAATTAAGTGATTCAAAACAGCATTGTTGAACTGCAGTTCTTAGGATTTTGACATATTTTCTTAAAGTGCCATTTCCTGAACTACAGTAATTATTGAAAAGGTCTCAATTTTCAGTAGAAAAAAAACCTCTCTGCTGAAGACAAAACCATACAATTTAAAACCACAAGTCTCATAGTTTTCATAGACTGGTCAAGACTTTAAATAATGCCCTTTTTTTTTTTTTTTTTTTAAGAAAAACTTCATGGGACAGTCATTACCCTATTTAAGTCACTACAAGGATTTAAAAGGTCTCTTTTGTGACAACCTGAACTGTTGCAATGCGACTGTTGCAATAATAGTGCTATTTAGTATCTAATACTTAAAAAGAAAATTTAAAGATGACTCTTCTTGTAACATGATCTCTACCTAAGCATCAAAGCTAATATCTGCAGACTGGAGACCAGGTTTGCAAACATGCTATGCAGGAAACCCGGACACTGATCTCAGAAGTGCTGAACACAGAGATCATCACACTTCAAAGGAAATTGCAGACACTTTCTATCTTTGAAATGTAGAGGCTAGCTGTCACATGAGGCTGTCTCAAAAAAACCAAGTTTATAACCTCAACCAAAGCAATACTAGCTACAGAAAGAGTCGCAGAAACGTTTATGTTATTGTCCAGTGGAATTTGAATTGCTGCACTTAAATTAATGACTGGATTTTACTTTGACACTCCAGCACTAATAGTACTCACAATGCAAACATTGTGGAGGAAGACAATAAAAACTACCACACTAAAATTTAAGTTTTACTGTAGAAGTTCTCTGAACCCACTTCCCTTATATGAGATGCAAACTTTCTGGTTTATGGCCTTCAGGTGATACATACTACCTTCATTAATGAACAAAGCAACCATACTGTAGAAGAAACATTAGTCTGACACTTGAAGTCAAATGGATGTGCTAGAATTTTAGGTAACATTTTTGTATTATGCTATGGTGTGATAAAATCAGACTTACCTAATTATGAACGCCTTCAAAGCTGTTCACAGATTAATTGGCAAAGACTGAATCAAGTAATATAAGTAAGTACTAATGTCAACAAACTTAATTGAACATTTCTGAGATTAGAGTATTGAACACACAGCAACTGCCTGAGATACAATAACACACACTGCAGGAGAAAAAGCTTGCATAAGGGGCATGAGTACAACATATGATAGCCAGAAAAGCCCAAATCTTCCAAATGAAGTACATAAACACTCTCTCAATTTGTCTTGCTATTTTATCACCTTCAAGAAAAGAGCTTTAATGCAGTTGGATGCTGTACATCCATTTCTAGACATGGGGATGTCAAGAGCATGTCAAATTTTTATGTCTATTGTTAGTCTGCTCTCCTACAGAGAAAAATCTTGCTGGACAGATTTTCTTTTTCACTTATGTACCCTTTAAGCCATTAACTGATTTCAACCAGAGAAGAACAGATTACCAGAACGTAGTAAATTTCTCATGACTTTTGTAAAATCAAACAGACCAGAGAAGGCAAAACTGCAATTTGAACATCTACAGGCTCAAACATCATCAAATATGCCACCCAGTTTCCATAATTGAAAACGGTAGCCCACATGTCATGAAATCAGTCCAGTCTGTGGCAAGAGGGAGCTTCATGGCAAAAATGAGGAGGCACAGGTAAAGACAATGAAAAAAGTCTTTTTTTGACCTCAAGACACAACTTTAAAGAAATTTTCATTAACTCTGCTGTTCAGAAGATCACTTGCTTGTAATAAACAGCTAAAGCACGTGTGCACACACACTCCCCTAAGATGCAAACTTCTGCAGCCCAATCTCAGATAACTGAGCACATTTTATTCTCTAAAACCCATCTAATTTTACTAGGGGAGCTCCTTGCAACGTGCAGAACAGTTAACAAACTGTACAGAGGACAGATTTATCAAAGAAAATGCATTAGGACAGGAAACATCCCTTGAACTGCCCCTTCACCAAGGTTAACTAGCTGAAAACTGGCATTAGACTAACCACATGCATATTATCTCCAACTGGACTGATTCAATTCCAATCTGCTTAGTACAAAGTCACATCATCCTGAAAAATACTCAGTGGTCATACCCTGGCATCATTCAGGAAGAGATTAGATGCTTAAATGGAAAAGCAACTATATCTGCTGTTAAATTAGATTATAAATTTGTACAGAAAGACACTTTGTGACAAAAATTGAAAGCTAACTGCCTGACAGTAGGAAGGATTTTTCCCCATGGGTACAATATCCATTACAATGGTTTTTGCTTTCTCCACAGTCTTGAAATTGGAGACTGCTGGATATGCAGCACTTGTTCATAGCTCCACCTATAATCACCAGTTTCCCATTAAGGATATACATTTAGTACCTAGCATACTAACATATCAAAACCAGCATACACAAACCCTTCCCACACATTTTCCTAAAAGAAAGATCTGTAAGCAAAGTCCATGCCACTGGTATGTGTGAAAGCCCATAGCAAGCCTGCTTCAACATTACAAAAGGTACAGCTGGAAAGGGTTGGAAAGACTCCACCTGAAACAGATATCGTGTCTTTGTACATGGGTAGAAGAGAGAATGAACTGTTTTTAAAGCATTCCTGATGGAGATTTCAGTAGCAGGTTCAGAAACCTGGCCATTGTTTCTCCATCTTCATGCCTCTGAAATTAGCAGCCTGCTCAGACAGCATCCAAAGCCACTGTGGTAAGAGGTCAGCTCTATGCAAAGCTGAACCAAACTACAGCATCTCCAAGTCACCAAAACTTCTTCACTCCATGCAGCTCATTAGAATTGACAGAATTACAGCTCACTGATAAACAACTAGTGAAGATGAAGCACATTAATAGTTCCATGTGTTCTCTGTGGAACCTGAAGTTTTCAGAAGTGTTGCAGAAGTGCTCTTCCAGCCCTCCATCACAGTATTCCCCAAAGGAAATGGGGGGGAAAAGACCAAACTGGGCAAGCAACCCCAGCACACAGCATCCTCCACGGACCACCATGACCCATAATTCGACTTATCTTAAATAATGTAAAATCTGGGCTATACTGAATTCTCCACTGCCTTGTGCTTAGGGGAGAAGCATCAGCCCAAGAAGATTGTACACACACACTCCCACCTTACCTGCACCACTCAGACCCACAACATGCTGAGCAGCTCACCTCCCATCATCTAACGTACCAAAATAAGTATAGACAGTATCACCTATTAACTCTGTATTATGCCAGGTTTTTAAAGATTCAAATTTGGCTCAATGCAATGCCTAACTGTGAAACATCAACTGCAACAGTGAGATCTCATCAAACACAAGGACTGGATACTTACATGAAACAAATACCTCTCAGAGCTGCGTGGCTGAAGACCAGTCTCCAGCTACAAGATATTGCAAAGGCAAAAACAGACAGAGAACCTACCCCAGAGTTTAATATATCAATTCCACTATCTTGTCATGCAGTCAGTGTGAGGAACATGAGAATGCTCCTACAGTATAAACAGATAGGGAGGAACAGAGGGCAAAACAGTTTGCATTTCATTTTGTTTCCTCAGCTATCTGACTATTCTGCAATAGGTGCCTGAAGGGGGTCAGGAGAAGGATGGAACTGTTTCTGTATAGCAATCATAATGCAGATAACACCCAAAACTGCAGTGATATAAAAATCACACAAAGCACTTTCTCCTGTTTAAGCTCTGTTCTACTGCTCAGAATGCAATCTGACAAAGCATTTCACATACTACACACTAGCACCATGCTCAGCAGACACACAAATACATGTCTGGGCTGTAACAAAAAACACAATTTGACAGAAGACTGGAGAGCAGCTTGGGGAGGGTAGCATTCTCACATTCCTTGGATACATAAATATCAATATACACACACACAGAGAACAACATACCGCTATGATTTCTGATCTAATATCAGACATAGCTAAATGCACATGCACACCTAGAAAATATCCTATCAAAAGTGATCCTTCATACACAACTACTTATTTTTCTACACGTACATAAATAAACCCATCTATCTGCCAACTAAGCACCGACACACACACACATTTCCCCAAAGCAGCCCACTGTTGTATCTCCCCACGCTCCCGGCCTAACAGGTCGCACAGGATACACACTTTGCTAGACGCAGACGGGGTAGTCAAGGAGTGAAGGAGAACTCCCTGGAAGACCGGGCGGCTCATCGCTACCGCTGTCCCGCAGCCTTCCAGCGCGGCGTTCCCAGCCGCGCCAGAGCTCCTTCCTCCGGAGCCCGGGTTGCCCCACCGGGAGCCGAGGGCGGCTGCCCAGCGCTCAGCTCGGGGAGCGCCTCACCGGGAGCACCAGCTCCGCTTTCCGCCCCTTCCCCACCCCGGCCCAGGCCGCGCCGGCGATCCCATCTCCTGGCGATCCTATCTCGCGGCGATCCTACCTAGCGGAGGGCAGGAGCCGGCGCGGCCCCGCCGCCCCTCCCTCGCTCCCTCCCGCGGGTGCCGGGCGCCGGGAGCCGGGAGCGGGCGTGGGGCCGGGGCCGGGCCGGGCTGGGCAGGGCGGGAGGTGCCGCCGCCTCCTCCTCGGCGCTGCTGACTCAGGAGCAGGCGCCGTCCCTCCACGCCGCTCCCGGGGGGCGGCCGCCGCGTTCCGCGCAGGATCGCTGCCCACAGACACCGCCGGGAGCGGGCCGCACCTGTGGGCAGCCGCAGCCGCCCTGGGCATGCCAGGGGAGGGCTGGGAGGCGGCCCCCGGGCGGGGGGATGGGGTGGGTCCAGCTCCATCCCGAGGGGGAGTGGGGGGGCTTCCTGCCGGCAGCGAGGCGAGGAGGTGCCGCGTCTCCATCTTGAAGAGGGGAGAGCGGGAGTCGCAGCCCCCTGGGCGCGGCGGCCCCGCTCCCGCTGCTGTTCTCCCCAGGCAGCGGGACGCGGCTGCGGTGGAGCCGTGGCACCTTCCGCGGGTTACACCGACAGGGCTTTTACTGTTCCAGGGACGCGATAGAGCAGCGAGAGGTCTCCCCGGTCCGAAGACCTTCAGCAAAGGTCTGAAGGTGTTGAGCCGACACGCTGTAGCGGGAAGGCAGCCGGGCCCTCTGCCTCACGCCGCTTTGGGTACCAGCCTCCGAAAGGCCACCACGGTACTGCTGCTGCTGTGCCAAGGGGCCTCGAAGGTGGGATCCCACAGCCTCCGTATTGTCCTGCTGCCTGCAGGTCTCCATGCCTTTTCCACCTGCGCAGCTTTTGGCCGCTGTGTTTCCACGTGCAGTGTTTTGGGGACACTGTTAGTGCTGGTAGGGATTTCCCACAGTGACTGGCTGCACGGGGACTGCAGCAGGAGGCCAGCACCTGTCTGGCATGAGCTGCACTGGGGCATGCTCCCCAGCTCACACATCGTCATTCTACCTGCATTCTGATCCTTACCTTTCCAATTTCCTGAAAAACATTGGGCTGGGGACCCAATGCTGCTCATCTGGTGAAGTCCCACATCCTAATGCAAGTATCTCTGTCTGAAACCTCTGTAAGAGAACCCATAGCTTATTCAACATAGCTTTTCAACAAAACACAGCATTTCTCTGTCTTTGATTTTGCTCTATTCTTGCCTCATTCCCTTTTTCTGTTTGCAGTCAGAGCATGTAGAAATGGTTTGATTGCTTCTTTGATTTTTACAGCTCCACTCTAAAATAGGAAACCAATTTTATTTGGAAAGAGGCATTTTTCTACTCAGCACCAAAGTCCACGTGACCTAGAGAAGTGATTTAAGTATATCCACCTCAGCAACATTTTAGAACAAGCAATTTCATTTTTAAGTGAAATAAAACAAAAAGAGCAGTGGATTTCAAACTTTACTTGCAAAGGTTTCATGCTGTTTTGCACCAGCCTGTCAAGGTCCCAGGTCCTCTGTTCCACCTGTTAGTGATGCTACTGTATTGCCAAGTTCTGCTCAGTCTTGAATGAATTGCCAGTGCTTGACTCAGGGTGAATAGTATTTTGCAGGTACTACAGGATGATGAAAAAAATAAAGCATTTCAAAGATATAAAAATGTCATCTCTTGAGTGAATAACAGCTTTTACCTCCTCATTTGATTCCCACCCTACCAACTGTTTTCAACAATGTTCTGTTATGATATTTTCGGAAGCTACTTAAGTTTCCCTCAGTATGGGAAGGTCGTGACTCGTGCTTACTCTCTAAGTAAAGAATGACATCTCAGAACTGTAATAGTGGATTGCTTTGGAATATGTATGAAGGAGCCTAAAGGAGCTGTGTGTTGACCTTTTTTTTGTTATATTGGTATGCCAATTTTGATTCCACAGTTTCTGTGATTTCTGCATGTTGGCTGTTTTGGCCAGCTTAGGGAGACTGAGTCTTCTTATTTGAAGTAAAAAAGTATCTTGTGAAATCCTAAAAAATGTTCTAATAGCAACACAAAAGGAAGAGAAGACTTATTCTTTCCATTGTTGATCAAGTCTACTTGACTTGGAAGAGGATGTGTGTGCAGACAGAGGAAGCCTGGATATCTTTCCTTTGTGACAGCCCCATTTCTCATGCCTCGAAGCCTTCCAGCCAGCACTGGGAGTTGATTTACTCACCCAGTGGGAGAAGAAAATTGTCCTTCAATGCTTCACACGGTTGTGTGATCCTAATTTTACTGACTGTTAAGGCACCAGATATCGTGGCACAATTTTATTTTTTAATTATTTTCTCTGCAGGAAGAATTATTCACTCAATGTTAGCACTTTTTGAAGGATCTGTATACAAAAGACTCCTTAGCACAGCACAAGCTTAGGGAAACAAATCCTCTGCATGTCCTGTTAGGAGGTTCCTCCCGCTATCTTAATTAAAACAGGGTGAAAAGGATGAAAGCAGAAATTGTCCCTGTTTGCTTTCCCTACACAGGGGTGGCTGATCCACTGCCCTTGACTTTCTAGACTGTCTTCTCCACAGAATGAGCAGGATGCAGCTACTCCTATGCAAACGCAAAGGAATCAAAGCAAAGAGCTCCCTTTCGAGAAATCCAGCAGCAGCACCTGGTGCCTGTTGTGTTGCCAGCCTGCAAATTCCAGATATGCTATGAAATAGCAAAAGAGATCACGAAGGCACATTTGTTGCAGATGGCTGAGGCTACTAAGAAGGTATTTTCTTGCTGAGCCAGTTCTTGCCTTTCATATAATTGATAAATTAATAGGCTTAATGCTCACAAAATAATAGCCTCAGCATGCTGTAATGCTATCTGAAAATCATTAAAACTTCAAAATGTAGCCTTCTAGGTAAATGTTGATCCGGTTACCTCCAGCTACCTTCCTACAGTAAGTGCTTTCATTTGATCAGACAAAAGTCTTGTGAAGCTGTCATCACCCTGGACAATTAACTCACCACCAGATATCCAGGGTCATTTTGGAGTCTGCCTCTGATATGTACTCCCCATCACTGCCAAGTGGACCTTATGAGCAGCTTCTTGCTATGACAGGGAAGCCCTGACCTGAGTCCTAACACAGTATTACGGTGACATAGCCAAGGTTTCTCCCACCACAGGGGGTTGGCACAGCCCTCCCAGTCACCCTGCACCCCCACTCTCCTTCCCCGTCTCACTTGGTTTGCTAAACCAGCTGCTCTGAAGTTTTCACTGATGTCTGTTCCAAAAGAAAGAGATTTGGGACATATGCCTCTTCGGTCACATTACTTAACCCTTATTAGCTTGTGTTGCACTTTTCTGAAAATACCCTTTTCCCACCTCCCGTTTAAATAGGTAAAATAACTTCATCTGTTTCCGTTCAAGGAAGAGTTTACCAACACTGAAAAAGAGGGTGATATTCACCTTCAAGGCATCTGAGACAGATTTTTTTTTTGATTCCTCAGTAATTGTAAAAATTTTTGAAAGCTGGAATGAGGTGAGTTCCCCTTGGCCACAGTTGTCCACTGTGTCAGTTGTTCTTACATGTCATTTCTACTGCCAGCCCAGGTAAAGCTTCTGCCTTGACAAATTGTGTCTGAGTAGGTTTTTATTGGCTTCTCTATCCCACTAGTGACAGTATCAGGAAATCTAGTAAGAGTGCAAAAGGTTAGAGTGACATGGTGTAATCCTTTCCTTCTTTCTGTCATTGAGGCAGGTCTATACTTTTACCCTTTTCCTTAACCAAAACTGTAGTTGTACAACATTTCTGTAGGTTATTAAGTCCATTTCTTGTCAAGTATGCATGAATCCATAAATAATGATACAGTAATGGTTTTACCATGGGTTGTTGCAGATGCAGTGTTACTTTCATTTCAATTGTAATGTAACAACATTCCTGCCTACTGCATCTTCTGTTTAAGCCTCCCGTTTTCTCAGCCTTACTGAAATGACAGCCTCTTTGTAAACATATTTTTTGTTACTTACAGTTTCAGAATATTTTCTATAGTTAATATCAGATTATTTTCAATAGCTAAGAACATAAATGTTCTTTATATGTATACTCTTAATCAAGATAAAATGATTTCCTGTTATTACTGTGGTTTTGCTTCTCCCCCTTTTTTAAAAAAAATTCCTCTAATTATTATTTGCATCCACAGTTGTTTAACATTTCCTTATTTTGTCTCTTCTGTTTTAGTAATTTCAAGCTATTTTCATGTAGGAATGTTTAAAGCTTTGCCTGGATCCTCAGAAGAAGTTGCTTTTCTTGATACCTAAATCAAAATACTAATAAAATAATGCTTCTTATCATATGGAATTTTATCAAGGTCCATTGTTGTTACTGATTATCAATAGGAGAGAATCACTCCATTTTCTTATATTCCATGTTTGTGTAAATCCTTTGGGTTGGATAGCTTCCATGATATCATACGGATTCTGATTCAGGAAAAGATTTCAAATTCTAAGTTGTAGCCTAATAAATATTTTGTTAGGTTTTACATTTCAGTTTTTCTACCTTTAAATATTTATGGTGTTTTCTTACCAGTTTTAGTTGCGATATTCAGCAGTTATTTTGCCTTTTACATCAATGTAAGAGGTAAATTGATATAAGGGCTCTGTCACTTGACTGTCAGCAATTTGGGTACTTACTAAGTGGTTTAAAATGTATTTAATTAAAGATATAGTGCTTGCTTAATATTCAATAGTCAGTAAAACGTTTAGCATTTATGCCTTTTTCTTTTTAATATGATTGCTTTTACTGTAGTTCAAAAAGGTTTTTAAAAGCTGTATGCAAGATTTTCTCATTCTGGAAGAATGACTAACACTTAATTGCACCAAATATAATCTTCTTCTTGCCTGTCTTTGTAATTAGAAAAATGAATTGTCTCTTAAAAAGTGTTATGACTTGGCTTGTACCTAATAAAAATATTACATCCCCACTCACTCACTCTTTCGAAGGTGAATAAACACTGCTGATCAAAGGAGGGAGCAGTTAGTCAGCTCTGGAGATGGATCTGCAGCTTAGGTGTGATGCTAAGTCACACAAAGATCTGAAAGCTCTTTTTTCTTTTCTTTCTTCTCCAAATTAAAAACCTCTCCTACAACATCAACTAATAATAGCATTTTTCCTTTCTTTCAAAATAGTCCAGAAGGTATACAGATAAAAAAAAGGTAGCCATAATATAAAAGGGCACATAAACTTGTGCTTCTTTGACAAAACATGAGTTTATTGTGCTTTCCCTTTTCTCTGGGACCCTTAAGAATGTTAAATTCCTACCCCGTCTTCACCTTCCTTCCTTCGGCTGCAGCTCCCAGGGAGGGATAGGAGATGTAAGTGATGAAAACAAACCTCATGGTTTTTCTTTCCTCTTAATGAGGAAGAAGAGAATGTGAAGCAAATCAAAAGGTGTGAGCACTGTTTGCTTGTGCTGGCATTGTCACTCACTAACAGCTGTAGGAGAGCAGGGAATATTTGCTTTATCAAAGTTACAGACATAGAGAGATGACTGGTGCAGAAGCAATTCCTCAAAAATGCCAGTAAATATGAACTGACATTGTGAGTCTTAACTAGACCGTCTTTTTCTGCATCATATGGCCCAAATAATTAGACTTCCAAATTTCGTACCCCTGGTATCACTTAAATCACCGTCCCAGTTCTTAGCACTGAAATGCTCCCAGTCACTTAAGCTGGAGGGAGGAATTTAATTTAACATCAGATTCATTCCTTGTAAAAAAACCACATAGGTTAAAGGTGTATAAAAGGCAGATATAAAAGATACAGTTTGGCAATGTGGGAAGCCACAAACAAAGTTAAACCACACTTTCCCCTATCATCATCATTTCCTTGAAAGTCTAAGCAAACAAAAACCTTTTCAAAATGAAAATAATAGAAAAGAAAAAAAAATGACTGCAAATACTCTCTATTGCTGGTAGTTTGAGAGCTGTTTCATAAAAAGTAGTATGTATCTGAGGATTTTATGAGCTTTTAGTTATTTGGGAACATAAATGAATAAAATACCGAGTTTTCTGCCTTAGCTGTCATGAGACTTTACAATGATGTTTCTAAGCTGAGTGTTACTCCTGAGAAGCTTTCTGGGTATGTTAAGAATAGGTCCTTTAAAATTTTATTTTGGTTGTCATATCATGGTTTCCCTTCACATAGCCAAAAATTATGAGGGGCTGTGTCTAGATGTGACTTTTCTTTACTCCTGGGCAGCTCATTGAGGCCAGGAGGAGACCAGGACTCCTGATCACAGAGGAAGGGTTACTTCTCACTGTCTATCCCTCTCCTCAGTTCGAATGTCCTTGGTGATCTCATGTCATGGCATGACCTCCTGCAGCAGAGAGCACACCCATGGCTGTGGCTGCAGGGCATGAGCACCCCACAGCATGAGCAGGATGAGCCCCCCTGCCCTGGGTGAGGGCACTGTGCAGTGCCCAGCAAGGACAGGCCAGCAGCCCCCAGGGAGGGCCTTCAGGTCCCAGGGCGGTGGGAGGGGAGGAAAGGTGGTGTGGTGAAACAGGAGGTGAGTTGGCAGTGACCCTTACCCTTCTGGTCCCTGCAGCTGTCTTCCCCTCGTGTTTTGGAAGTTTGTCACTGTTGCCTGCAATAGTTGGTTCCCATAGCATAAATCAGTCCTTATAGACAAGTTAGCTGTAGAAAACAGAGGAATTAAAAACACTGGCATAGTATACACACATTGAATTAGAATAAAATGACTGGCCCTGCTGCCTTGTTTTCTTCTCAGCTGGATCCATGACCTCTGGCCCATGCTGGCTAAGATACTCAACCAGAAATTGTACTGCAAGACGAGCCTTCCTAAAAGAAATAGCTGACTGGAACAGGGAAATTAAAGCCGATAGAAGTTTTTGAAAGAATAAATGATGTCATCATGGTCCATTTTTATAGCCATATCACTGTAATGTTTATAGTTACAGGGAGATATGTAGGGCTCAGAACAGAAAATCCAGGCTATGTCCAATTATCCAGGCTGAGCTTCAAGCGTTTTTGTATCTCACAGTGTAGTTTTATCTTGAGCAGAATCTTTCATGTAACACTCATTCTTACTCTCTTTTATGTTGGAGAGATGATTGTTAAAATTACATGTCAAATGTTTCTTACATAAGCACAGTCAAGCCAAAGGTTCATCCAGTGCAGTACCCTGTCCTATATTGTTGCCAAAAGCTGGCATCTAGGGAAGAATGTACATGGTAGCTTTTATGTTTGCCCAGCATCCAGCTGGTTTGTCTCAGTGCTTGTGAGCTAATTGTGGTATTTCTGTGTGTTTCTAGTCCATGAGCACCCAAAGTCCCTTTGCCCCTGTGTGCCCTCTTTGTTTCCATACCATCTGTTGGCAAGAAGTTACAGAGCTCTAAGGCTTCAAACACTTCAAGCTTGGTATCCTCAAACAAACTCAAACAAAGCATAGGGAGGTTGAATTGTCAAATAAGTGACTCAGAACAGACATCTAATATCCTGAAACCACCCTAGACCCTTAACAGGCACTGTGCATCATATTCTTGTTTTTTTCAGTATTGCTGAAATTCTGCAGTATATTTTCTCTCTTTCCATGCTCACAGAAGCATGTTCCATGGATAAGAGTGCAACTCTTCTAGAAAGGTGATGGCCACTTCTTGAAAGTCACTGAAAATCCTGGACTCAAAAGCTTGATAATGTTGGAGCTAAACATCCCAATTTCACTTTTGTGTTCAGGTCAAGCCTAAAGATTTAGCTCTACACTTTGCATCAACACTTTTGACAGTGTTACTAGAATGTTTTCTGTTTGATTAGCAGTGTTTTGAGGACCAGCTTTCACATAAAGCTTGCAGCATCCTAGTGAATTCTGCATGTAATTTTAATGCCTTTGGTTTGTAACACTGGTAGCTTAAGGAGTCATTCCTCAACTACAGTTAATGTTATTTAATTTGGTCCTAAATGAAGTATGATGATTATGAATTTGCAAATCTCTTCAAGGAGATATTTACTCAGCTGACTGCTAACATTCTTAATCAGCTAACACTCAAAACTCAAACTTCAATGTAAGTTGCTAAAATCTGTTTAAAAGAGAGGAAAAGAGGCAATTTTACAGAAGAAAAAAAATTACCTAATTATATTAAAAACATCCAAACAGGTTTTTTTCTTCTGCAGCTAATAAGACTCCCACCACGGATTCTGTAATATCTTAGTATAAGAATGGTCAACCATCTAAAATTGCAATATAACATTTTAAACAGCAGACTCTTGGTCTCTAGAATTTATTTTTATGTTCCTAAGCAGATGATAAGACTGTCCATTAAGTTTATCCAAGGATAGTGTATGTTTCAGAAATGAAAGCCATTTCTATTTTTTTCCCACATTTTGTGCATTTAAAAAGTTACTGTCAATAACATATAGTTAACACTAGAAAGAAAGCTTGACATATTTCCTGTATGGATTTAAAAAAAATGTTTATAATTTAAACATGGTGTCTTAGAAAAAGAAATAAAGAGATATCCGTTTAGAAAGATAGTTCCCCAAAAATATCAAGACAGAAGAAGAACCATTCAAGCTTTTATTTAGACACTTAACTCTCTGGATTTCTAGAACTTACAGCAGAGAGTGAACATCCATTAAAAAATTAAAGCTTTGTCTTTCATGAGGGGAAATGTGTTATTTATTCAGTCACATTCTGCTTCAGAAATTTGTTCTGTCATTTCAGACAGCAACAATATTCAGAAAGGTTTCTAAATTATATTTTACACCGTCTTTTAAAGAATAAATGTTATTGCAACTAGGATGATATAATGTGCTATAGCACACTGTAACAATTTTAGAGTTTTTGCAAGATGGGAAGTTATTAATTTTCAGCAAGTTGTTTGTTATGTCTGAAAAGTATAGGTATTCTTATTTTTTCCATTTGAAAGAACTTAAAAGCTTAGATCTTAGCAAACTGTGTTCTAATGAAAATACAGGGGTTTATTTTTTTAATATATGTGGACTGCAAAATTACAAAGAGCATCTATTTTTTACATGCTGTCTGATGGACGTCTTTAAAGGCTCAGTTTCTGAATACAGGTTAACTGTGTTCGCTCTGTATTTCCATGTAGTTTAGGCACTTAGACCTACCAATGCCCACATAAAGCTCTCTTTGCAATTTTGTGAGCAGAAAAATGTAAACCTAGTTCAGTGCACTTCCTGTTCTATCCCTTTTTACATTTATAGTCTGTTTGGTCTCATTTTGTCCATTTACATATGGCAGCAGACATTTGCAAATACTGTGGATTCTTTTTAACAAGTACCTATTGTACAGAGCAGGAGATTTGCCCTGTTGGCAAGGTAATATTGACCTTAACTGCAGACAGCACTCTGCTCTGATTCAGTTTCTGTTGGTCTGGGTTGGAATTTTATAATACACATAGGATCAGGACATTCCTATCTTTTGCCAGAAGGTACTCAAGTGCTTTATTTCAGGCAACGTAGCCATGTCTTATCCATTTTGTATTTGGTGAGCATCCTCTCCTTTTATAACAAATAAATAAAATAACTTGGTAAACACCAAAAACTCCACTGATTGTGCCCTCAGGACTCGAATGCTGTGTCAAACAAGATATATTGCATGTAAGTGCAGCATGCAGAAGGACTATACCCCTGCAATCTTGACTTGTAGCTGCTGTATTTTATGACTTGTAACCGTGGCAACCAATGGTTTGCAAGAAAAGTGCCAGAATCACCTGAGTAACCATGGAAACCAAAACTATGTTTATGGGTAATTGACTAATCTAACCTACCTACCTACATAAAATAGAAAATAATTGATATTTAATACCTGGAAACACTAGCCTGAAATTAATCATTTGGAATGAGTTATGTCTTATCATTATAATAATTATATTTTTTATCATTATGTGTCTTATCATTGTAATCGTTATCATTGGGAGTTGGAACTAATTCTTTGAGGTCCCTCCAACCCAAGCTAGTCTATGATTCTGTTTCCAACACATGAAGCAAAAAGCTACATACAAAACACACACTAGAAAAAAGTGAGATCTCCTTTCTGTAGCCTTTTCCTTTCTGATCACACATAGGTCAAGTAAAATACCCTTGCACTATGAGGGTATTCTTCTCAATGTCATTCAAGGAATTACTGAATTCTGATCTTGCCTTGATTTGTCATTGATAAAAACTGTTTGTTCTCCTGTGTCCTTCAAGGAACAAGTGTCAAATCACGTGCAGTACTTTCATAATGAAAAACAGTATGTGTTGCTGTTTTGAGTAAGATGTTCACATCAAGACTGGGAAATGGGGAAAGAGTTTAAAAGAAGGACTGTGAAAATACGCTGATCTGTCTGGTCTTGACTGCTCTCTTGAGCTGCAATGGAAAACTGTAACTGGCTTCAGCTGTACTCGGGAACTGCTGGGGGAAGCAAGTCAGCGTAAGTCCCACTCAAAGAAGTTTTTACAGCATACTTTTATCTAGGAACACAGCATCCTTTGAGAAGAAACTGGCATGGAGGAGAGGAGATCTAAGACTCAGTGCGGGAGGCTTGATCCTTTCTTTCTTCCCCTTAAATTCTCATGCTGCATCTTTTGTATGGTTCTGGGGTCCTTACTGCTTAGCCTGGTGGGAGAACATTGTAGGGTCAAAGCACAGGGGAGTGAGGGTACTTCAGTGGCATTACTGTATTTGCAGCTGAAGTTTTAGATCTATGAAACTGCCTTTGCCTCACAGTGGCTAGCTACTGCATCCAAAAGGGAAGAATAAGGGCAATAGAACTTGTATTCATACTAACTTAGTGCTCCAGGCTCATCTCGGGGTGTTAGGAAGCAGCCCAAAGACAGTATCTGACAAATTTAGTAAATCAGGGAAAAGGAAAGAACACAGATGGAAGACACTCAGGAAGACAACCTTGGAAAGTAATTGTAAGGAAAGGAGAAGGTGTTGTAATAAACAGCAATTATACATGATGTCATTGAGCTTATTGCAGGAAAAGTCACCAGCACTGATTTAGGGTATGAAAGCTGCTTTAATCAAAGGATAGAAAGGTAATTACAGTCAGGGACTTTTACAACAAGAAATCAGATACTGAGATATCTAAAGTAAAATTAACTGCTAAAAAAGACTTTCAGTTAAATAGGTGACAGTGGGAAAGCAACAATGAAGGTTAAGTTGAAAGAAATGTCTGAAAAGTGAAAGGTGAGAGAGAGCGTTGAGAATGAGTGGTCTGGGTCACTTAGACAAACACTGACCAAAATATCAACAAAAGCAGGTTTAATATAAGTTTGCAAAGGCACAAACTTATAAGGTTCGTTCTATTACTTACTATATGCATAAAGCACACAAAGTAAAATCAGATTAGAATCAGTCTAGAATGGTTTACATGAAGACAAGGGATGCTCTTTGTTAGGAAACAACTTCCTCATTAGACAACAGAAATTCCTGTGAGCAGTGTTTCCAATAAGCTCAAGGGGAGCTTAACTGCATAAAAGGCTCGGGCCTAACAAGCATGCCTGAAATTGTAAATCAGCCCAAGGGGTGGTGGGGGCAGATGCACCTCAACAGAGAAATATGATTAGTTTGCCTAACAACAGAGAAATAACAGCTCTATTATTCCTGGGATGAAGGTGAAGGGGATTTTTTTGCTACCCTTTCTTAATAGGAACTTACAATGACATTTGAAAACTCCCAGAAAACAGCCATACAAAAGGATGGCTCCTGAAAATGAGAGACCCTGGCTGGAGGAACAATTCATGTCCACAGAAGGAACAGAGAAAATAGTGCTAGGATGGGTATCTAATAGAATTACTACATCATAAAAGATTGAAAACTGAGCTTCTAAGCCTATTAGGAGATATTTACTGAAACTAATGTGAATAAGATTATAGCAGCTAACCAAGCTACTCTTGGAAAAATATGATTATAAATGGCTGCTCTGGAATAATGGTTTGCATGTGACCTTGTAATTTTGAAAAATATAAACTACATCTCTCCTTGGAGCCTTTGATAATTTAGGCATATGATGATAGTAAATTGCACGAATGGTTGTTATGAAACATCCAATATTGCTGTTTCATTAGAGGTGGTTTCAGAGATTTTCTAATTTAGTACTTCATGGCACTAAGAACTTAAAAGTGTATAGATATCCTAGAATAGCTAAATATTATCTTCCAGAAAAGCAAAGATCTCTAACAACAAACAGATTTTAATTTTACTTTCACGTTCAAAAAATCTAAAAGGACTCTTTTGCTTTCAACAGATAATTGAAATAAATAATTTGCATGGGGCAGAGGTTGCAGTAACTAGTCCAAATTATTAGAGTACTATGTGCAACCTAATAATTTATTTGAAAATCAGGATGAAAATACCAGTTATTAACTAAATGAATATTGAATGTTAATTACCTCATTCTAAAGGACTGCTCTAATTTTTGTGTGTTTTACTCAAACATTGCTTAATCTTTTCCAATTTTATGATCAAGGAATTGTGATGCTGACAAATTAAATACTTGCTCAAGACTACCTACGGTAATACTCAGGGTATTTCTCATGCTGTCAGCACAAAACAAACCTGTAATAAATTGGGAATCCCTACTCAAATGATGTGATCCATCAGTTGTTCACTGTCAGCTGGGACAAACTACAGTGCTTCAGTTTTCAACCAAGAATGACTCTTCCATTGCTGCACAGGGAAGTTCCCTCTATTTATAAAAATTGAGATGACTGTGTCAAAAGCACTTTGTAAGTGCAAAGTATCAAAATGCTACCCCTGAGATTTCTGCACTTATTAATTAATCTTTAATGTTTGCCTCCTTTCTGTGGTGCAAAGTAATTCCTGTAAAAGACTCTAGTTTGAGAGTGAAATGGCAAGCTTATTTTAGCTGTGGTGTTGTTACACCACAGCTATTCTCTGTTACACCACAAATTCTCTATTTTCCTTTTCTTCTAGTTCACATGTATGTACTGGGGGAAAAAAAGGCAGCAGAAGTACGTGCTAGCTAAACCTCCTTTTTACTGCCAGCAATAAAGGTGCCTCTAGGCTGGGAGCATGAGAAGGACCCAGTGCTACTACTCTGGATTCCTTAAATGCAGCCTTGGATTCCTTAAATGCAGCCTGAACACTTCTTGCCTGTTTATTTGTACACTTTACAGAACATATTCGCTTTGGCCATGATATCATAGAATCATGGAAGCATTAAGGTTGAAAAAATCTCCAAGATCATCAAGTCCAACCTTTGGTCCATCTTTGGTCACCATTCACTTCTAAGTGATTGTACATGCAAACCTCCATGCCCATTTATACAGCTGAGTTTATATTGTTGCATATATACTCTTTTCAAATGCTTTTCCTTACTCAAAGAGTATGGAAACATCTTTTTATTTTCAGGTAGAAGTGGGGAAAAAATATGTTCTTAATATGTAATTACTAAAGGCTGAATTATCATGCACAGAGTTTGCCACAGCTTGGCAAACCAGATGGAGTGAAAGACAGTGCTATGTGACTGATGTGGGAAGTTTGGAAGAGAATCAGAGGGAGAGGTTTTAGAAGTCTACTGTGTGGTGTGACTTTCATATATTTTTTACTAAACAGTAATTTAAAGTTTTATTTTAAAAGGGGCAAATATCTGATAAATAGTATTTCCATGGTTAGACACAAAAACTAATACATTTGTATTTTAATTATTTCTAGAATTTAAAGACTATTTAAAGACAACAAATCTCTGTGAAATCAAATTTATACATTTACCTACTAATGTAGGAAACTACAAACTTCAGATGACCAAAGTTACAGAAGATAGGCTAAGGCAGATAAACTAAAAAAAGGTGAGTTCTACAGAAAAATGAGTGAGCTACTGGCAGATAACAAATTCTTTATCCTCACTTCCTCAATCCATTCTTCTTCTTTATTCTGTTTTGTTTTAAGGAAATAATTTTTACATTGCAAAACATAGTCAGGGATGTAGCGGAGGCCCAAACTTTTAATGGGTTCAAGAGAGGATCAGTCAAATTTTAAGACATGAGCCAACACTACTGCCATGGAAAGCTATTTTGATAACTACATAGATTATTCAATAATTTTGCCTTGTAGCCTGTTGTGTAGTTATTACTGTTGAAAAGAGTGTCTGCCATGCAAGAGAAACACAACACAACTTTGTGTTTACTGCTCAGGGGAAGTATTCTTTCAATGATTATTGCCACTCATCTGAAATAAAATGGCAAACATTTCATTAGTAGTCAAGAGAAATTTGCTTTTTAGAAATCCTCTTTGCTGCTAGTCATACTCATTAGGTCACATTATATCCTGTAAAGGAACAAGGTACTGGAATTTTACATGAGACCTTAATATTGTTTATGCTGAAGTAAAGCTAAATGACAGTCGTGGAAAGAAGGAATTGGTTTCCTAGACACTTGGTACTGTCCATGAAGGAGAAAAGACATGCCTGGGTGACCTAAACAACACCAGCATCCTAGATCCTCTAGCACATCTTTGAAACCCTGCTAGTGTCATCTGGCATCATAAGGACATAGCTATCTCAAGACTGACTCTAGGGATACCTGGATAAACAGGCAGCAAGAATACTGCAGAAATGCAGTTGCTTTGCAAAGTTTTACTGCCATCATTAATTCATAGTATGGACTTACTGATGACTCAAATTGTGTTGTACCTGAACAATTCAATAAGACTGTTAAGAAACTATAAGAAACCTGTGTCCATCTAGATTTGGGGTGCCCCACTTTGGGTAGGACACTTCACATGCATGAATGAATATTCACACTAGCAATTCTAGACTTTGTGTCCAAGCTCCACTCCTCAGTCATCACTGACCACTTGCCATTTTTCTCAAGAGCCCCATGAAGGAGAGTTTTGCTTGCCTGAAACACATTCTGCAAGCAGATCCAGTGTTCCCATAAATAATAGTGCTGCCAGTAATGAAGCATTTCTTTTCTTCTTAGCCTTTTATAACTTTCTTTAGTGGTTTAACTTAAAGATTAGAGGTGGCAAATGAAGAAATTATTTAAAAGTTCAGGGAAGATTAAATCAACACTAAAACCATTGATGTAAGTAAGCAACGAAATCCAGGGGCAGAAACAGTGAGATTAATAACAGCTGGTACAGGGTACAACAGTCCAGAGAAAGGCTGTCCTGGGGTCAGAATTTCAGCACTCATTTCCACTAATATGTACAGTTTCCAGAACCAAGCTAAAATTCCCTGCAGAGAAGCCAGGACAGTTCAGCCCCAAGGCATATGAGTATTGGCTGTATGCACACACAACAGGTAACATGCACCTGGTGTGAGCAGAGCACAAACACTCAGCTGCTTCTCTGCACTGGCACAGCCATGACATACTCTTGGTTCATCTCCAGGCATTGCCATCATGTTTGGATTTCCATGGCACAAACCTTCATGGCAAATTGGAGTGCAGACTAAGAAACAGTTCTCCTTGCCTTAAAATGCTCCAATAAGCAGAAAACCACATTTCAGAAGCACTAAGGACAATGCAAAGAAATGTTTAAGGTTTAAGAAGAGTGTGATGTACCAGTGGTATTGGCTCATTTTTAGGGGGGTATTGTGGAGTTCACAGGAACAAATCAAAAGTTTGGATTTTCCATCAGTTTATGTTTATATTCTGCAGTTAGGAAAAAGCAAACAGAAGATGAATTTCTGTTGAAGAATGATGAGTAAACATGTTGTAAGTAAACTGCTGTTCAAAACAGGGAGATGAATAAAGACAGACTTTTTAAGCCAGCAGTCTGGAAGAGCTTCATCCAGCAGCTGGCCAAGAAGCTCCCTGAGCTGGCAGAAAGCTGGTACTGCACCAGAGTCAGTAAGACTGAATAAGTTAATACAAGAAGTGATTAATCCATCAGCTGTGCAATTGATCCTGGCCAAAGTGACAGAACGGATGTTTACGGACTCACTTCTTGATGAGGTTGCAAATTTGGTTGATAAAGGTAATATTTTTGATGTACCAGACTTGTTCTTGTGAGGCATTTGACTTAGTGTTGCATGGCATCTTGATCGATTATCCAGCATGACAATCAACATGGCACTAATGAATTTAGGGCTGATTAAGTGACAAGTCACAATAGTAATTAGAAATAAGAATTCATTACTGAGTTGATTGTGTTTCTCATTACAACCTGCAGAGATCAGTTCTCTGACTTCTGCTGCTTAATGATTTTACCAGTGTTTGGGAAAAAAATCTAACGTAAGTGATGAACTTTCCAGTTATATTGAAATATTTACTGTTTCATTTTGAGATATTTAGGTTATGAAGAGATCATGTATTCAAAACACTTCTCTATTTCCGTGTGTGCTACAGAATACAACCTATCAACATCTAAAGTAAGGTGGAACAGTGGGTTGTTCTCTGCCAATCAGTTAAGGATGGTTTAAAATTTTTTATTTACTTGTGGGAGTAAAGGCTGGAATAGATGCATGCTGTACTAACCTGACTTGCACTTGAAAGCAAAGTCAAGATCATGCATCCAGTCTGGAGTGTGAGTGGAATAAGACACTGTTATAAATGAATGATTCGTGCTCGAATATAAAATTCCAAACTATGTATTAAAGTTAAAATATAACCAATATAAGATGTAAATAAAAGACTGGTCTCAGGGAAAATTGTAACCTTCACTAGGGGGGACCAAGTTGAAAAACTGGTTTAGGGAGAATTTGCAGTCCTGCAGGCTGGACCACAGGAACAAAGGGGCTAACCAGGGAGAAATTAAGGCGCCTCCTAGCATTTGCACCTTCAAGGAGAACTTCTCGGAAGGCTGATCAAATCTATGGAAAATTTCTTCCTGAGAGTGGCCGATTAACAACCTGCGAAAACTCCCCTCCCAGATGCAAGGTGCTAACGACGGGATCTGGAACCAAGATATGGAACATCACTGCCCATCAGATAACATCCTCCGGTGATGAGACATTCATCAGAAGCAGGATGTGTTTTGTTTCTCCCTACACCGTGAATAACATGCTTTATGTGTATGCTGATGGACAAGAATGAGATCATGGATCCGGACCCCGAGAAAAACTGTATAAAAATCGGCTCCCGGGACCAGTAGTTGTGAACAGAGGGAGGTCTGATGCGATAGAGGTCAGACCTGTGTTCACCCAGTGCCAACCCCGGGCTTGGCTCTGATCCCTTTCTCGATCGTGGCTTTGCGTGTTTGTATTTTCGGACACGTAATAAATTTTATATCTGTTTTATATTTAATTGGCGTATTTTATTTATCTCAACACTGTGGTCATAGCTGCCAACCCAGTCTTTCATGGGATGCTAGTAAGGTATAGAAGTGTCTTCAGTGCCTAGAAACCTTCTTCTTGGATAATCATCACAATTGCTCCCCTATTTGCAGCTGTGCAGCTGTTCTAGCTGGCCTCAGTGGGTAGCAGAACCTGTCCTGTTGAACCACAGGCACACAGGGCCAGAATACACTTGCACATCTCTCAGAGAATCAGATTTTGCCTGTGTACAGTTACTTTTACATGATTTTTAAGTAGCTCCATTTTCACACCAATTCAACTATGTTGGCTTCATTGGAGTTGTTCCCTGAGAAAACAGATGATGAAAGCTGTTTCTGTTTCTCACTGCTAAGGTAATATGACCTATTAGGTAGAGCCACATGGCATGCCTTTCTTTGCAGCATAGCCATTTTTTAGAGTCACCTAATTTTCCTGTGCTACCTGCTTGTTTGCTGTCTCTTGCTCTTCCTCATTTGCACCAGTCTTCCTGTTTTTTATATAAAAGACCAGTGAAAATACCAGCTTAAAGTAGCACTTTTACTTGTGAGGACTGAATATTTTAATGGAGATCTTTGCAATGATGAAGTGCTCCATAAAAATTGTATCAGCACATCTGGTAGGTAAAGTTTATGAAAGAGTTGGAAGAGACAGGGCTGAGAGGACTGAGGAGCAGACATATGCTGGCTTTACTACCAAGGGTAACATTATAAAAATACAGTCTCCATGTGCTTTCACAATTTTAAACATGTTCTGCCCATTATTCTCATAGCACCTGTGATTGTATATATATATAGAAATGTGATTGTATGTATATATATAAAATATAATAACTTTCATGTGTTAAAATTAACATTTTAACTATGAAAATTGATCTTCATCCCTATCATGTTCCTCTGATTCAAAGCAGAAGCATTGACTTATTCTCTTTCAGACAAATCACTTGCAAGGTACCTTGATATAGAATTAATTTTAGACTAATTGGGATAGAATAAGTCCTTTTGTGTGACTTTCAGTTTGATAATATACGGTTAATGTAGCTCATAGAGACATTTCATATATTAACCCCCCTGCCTATGAAATTTTAATCATACCAAATAGTGAAGTAAAACTTGAATATATCAGGATGCCAAAATTTCTAAGTGATGAGCGAGATTGCTCTGGTCTGACTGCCAAGTATTTCTCTGTGTTGAAAACAACATTTCTCTAATGCTAGGTGATTTCACAGAGAGGTTCAGAAAAATTTCTGGCTGATTGCAAAGTGTCAAAATATTTATATATTGTGCATGACACAACTTGAAGATAGCTGTCATGTATCTTCTTAATAAATATTAGTAATTTTTATTAATATCGTTGTACCCATCTCAGCAACTAATAGAAGATGATCTCTTCCATTTCTTCTTCCCACTCGTTGTTTGGGTTTGCCTTAGTAACTCAGCAGTGATTGGAGGAGAAGAGAAAATTCTTAAAATTAATATGAAATGCATTTAAAATATTTAAAAGTAAGATTTTAAAAATCAGGGCTCTAAAAGGCATGCTAGAAAGTGTTATGGGAAGTTAGGAAATGAAGGGAGAACCTGGAAGCAAACATTAAAATGTGTTAGATTTTGATTGGCTGTTTTGTAGTCACTTCAAGTTCTCAAAAAGTAGAAAAGTCAAGGAAGACTGAGATAAATACCATACAAGTCATAGTTCTGGTTTCAGTCCTAAAAATGAATTCATTCATTGCCAAGTTGGAGCTTTCAAAACTGCCAGTGAGTACCCAATGTAACGAGTTGCTGAAAAATTCAGTGATGCCACAGCATTATAAAGATTGCTTTATACTGTTTTTTAAAACTATGTTTGGCACACATTTTTCAAACTTTTCTCTACACTTACTTAGAACAGGAATTTCCTTAAATAATTGAAATATATTTGAAAACTGAAAATCTAAGCTTTAAAATATTTGGTCTCTATAAGGGAAACAATTTTTACACAATAAAAATGGCAAGTATTTCTATCTAACTTTTTAATAGTTGGTAGTTAGTAAGGACTTTGTTTTCAGCCATTTAAGTTGTCAGTTTTCACCTTTTTCTTCAATTTTTTTAGTTTTATTCAGTTCTTACAGATCATTTTCAGAGTAGGCTAGGAGTCTTTCTCAGTCTGGTGTCTGTGCCTTGAAAATTCCAAGATGTTCTAAGGGCTCTTTGTGAAACCAAGAAACAGATTCTCAAAGAGATCCTAGAATATAATCCTAAAATCGATGAAAAGAATATAAAGTTAGCAGTTGCAGTTCTAGTCTCTAACACTAATTCAGCTGGTAGTCCTGGGCTTCATCAGCTTCTTTTGCTAATCTGGCTTGTTAGCAAGACATTTCAGGACACAAGACTGTCTTGAGATTGCACTTTCCTTCTGTAGAATTCAGTGTGTGTCATTTAGCACTGATGAAATTCAGTGTCATAATTAGTTACAGGCTATATATGGTCTGAACATATTTTTTCTTTCTTTCTTTAATGTAATGAAAAGCATAATTGAATTAATGAAAAGTGTTTCAGTGTAGCTATTGTCTAAATTATTCCTTTTTAAAAATTTTTGAAAATAAAAACTGCTTTGTTTAAATGAATTGATGAAGTTTCAGAGCAAACCTGAGAAAATACCTTGTGGGTTTGTTTGTTTGTCTATTTTTTTAAATTAGTTATTCAAAGTTCTTTAAGGCTTCTTTTAAACCTCTGTGGAAGAGCTGGAGAAACAGACTAATATTTAAGATAAGCACAGAATTTTTATTATTTTTTAATATCTCCTCAGTGTCAGTAAACACTAAATAAATAGTATTGCATGTTGTTGTGATCCGATTAGTGAGAGATGTATCTGCCCGAATTAAGGTTCAGACAAGACCATATGTCAAAGCCAGTAATACAGATTTTTTTTAAAAGTAAGTGTGATCTAGAGAGATATAAAGAAATAGAAGAGACAGGGAGGAGAGAGAGAGAGAGAAAGAGATCAAGCAGAAGATAGTCATCACCCATGGATCCAAATGCATTGGCCCTTCTTCACCCAGATTGTTAAAAGCTTTTCACTATTTATACATTTTAACAAACAAAGGATTTAATGCTCATTGACTACACAGTTCTCTTATTCTAGTGTTTAAATTAGTCCCTCGCTTCTAATGCTAATTAGTCCCATGATCAGTCTCTTTTCTTTTGAGCCAGTGGTTTTTTTTGAGTTGGTGGGTTGTGAGTCGGTGTTTGCAATCTCCCTCTGCCAGAATTACATTTTACCCACTCTGAGCTGATTCCAGCACAGTTTCTGCGTTGTCTTTCCTTGTGGCCCATAAATTCTGCGTTCTTCGTGGCAATTTTCAGTGATACATTCTGCTCCCCCAGCTTTGTTGATCTCCACTAGGTTTGTTAACCTCCTGCTAGGTCTGAGATGGCGTCCAGACCACCTTTATCTTATCACAAAGATCTCTTATCCCATCAGGGTGGCTTAAGTTGCAGACCAAGTTCCAGGTATCCATGAAACCATATTTGGGGGGTAGCTTCAGTGGTCACAGATGCCATTTTTCCCATAACTTGGATTTATCTTTGTTTGACTGGTGATACGCACAAGAGCAGTAATTTCTTTACACACTTTGCCACAGCGGGAATTTCTGCCTGGATACATTAGCCAGATTTCACCTCTGCCAGGACTGGAGTTAGTGCCCTACAGTCACTTATCTCCTGGCAAGGTCTTTCTGTGGTCTTAACAGTGTTTGAGGCAGGTAATTTGGCTCTTTAAGTCTTTACATGTCCTTTTAGAAGTTTGTTAATAAGGTATTTTAGTACAAGTGAGTTCAGTTTCATTTTAGTCTCATTTAAAATAAATTTTAACTTCCTGCCATGAATAGGTGGTAAATTGCAAGGTACCAACTCCATGTTTTAGCAAAATGATAATTAGGAATATTTACTTCTTTAGTGGTTAAATAGAGAAAGCTGTTAGAAAAGGCTTGAGAGCAACTGCAGCTCTAAACCCATAAAATACTGTGGGACTGCTGCCACCTTCTGGGACATGAGACAAAGAAGTCACTACTACACAATGAAATAATTTGACTTGCAAGAGCAGGAGAGGCTTAGCTTTTTAGATACAGAATTATCAGAAATTATTGAAGGTTGGCTCCGTTGCCGATGGGTTCCTGTGGATACCAAAATCCAGTTCCTCACCATTTTCATAACTGACTTCTAAACAGTAGGTTAAGATCATTTTGCAAGTGCAGCAAAATCATACTCTTATAGTTTAAGCTGTGGGGAAGCCGCTTGTAAGCACTTGTTGCACTCTACATCTGAGACGTTTCTCAGAGTAATTGCCCTGGAAAAGAGTAATTTTTTTTTCCGTTTATATCACGCTGATTGAAGTGCCTTCTCATGGTTCATGGCTGGGCTTACTGAAGTACTGTGATAATACAAACATATAATTCAGTAGATGTATGTGTGTGTGATGCATTTTGTAATAACTCTATTGCACACTTCGGTCTTCTTCTGCTTTGTGAAGGGCTCCAGATAGAGTGACAGGATGATTCATTTGCTCATTTTCTTTTATACTCACTGTATAAAAGCACATGTATTCCATGTGCTTGTTTGTCCTGTAAACAGTTGCGAAGAGAGAACATATGAATTTATAACCAGCAAGAAAAGTATGACTGATTTTGTTACGAATGACAACAGAGAATTGTTTGCTGTCTCCTCAGGTGAACATAATTCTTTATCCGGAGGCAAGTAGAAAGAAGTTGCCTAGCACCAGGGACAGGATATATTTCAGGATCACAAAAAATAAATACAGGAAGAAGTCTTAATTCTTCTTGAAGGGTATAAGACTTACTTTAAAAAGCAAACTACATATCCTGCCCAACCTTAAGGTCCTGTGCAGCCACCTACTAGAATAAGCTCTTAAATGCATATACCTGGTACTGAAGGGCAGTAACACTTAGGCCTGCTCTCTTAAATCTCTTATCTATGCCTGGGGCATAGATAAACCTGGGATGTTTTCATCATCTTTGCCAGTTTCTTACCATTTTATCTGCACTGCAGGTTGGATGCTTCCCAGCCAAGAGTTTTGATTGCCTCCCAGGGTTGTTTCCTGGGACAAGAGCAAACAAACACAAAATATTGCCTGGTCAAAATCACTACCCACTGCATGTATGTGGTAAGAGAAAAACTGCATCTGAGGAGCCACAACAGAGCAGGATAGATGGGAACCAGGTGGCCTTTGGGACAGGGCTACCCAATGCAAGTTGTATAATGCTTGGCACCCTGCCTTGGGTTCATATTTACTGTTAATACTGGCCATCAGCCTTGTTTCTCCAGTGCCAGACTGTTCCTCTAAGAAACCTCTTCTGCCCTCTCACCGCCTCTAACTCGTAAAAGGTGATTTTGTACTCTTAGTGCAGCCAAGAACATCTACCTGTTGGGTCAGCTGAAATAACCCCAGGTCTTGAAGAAGTCCCCCACGCTCAGGGAGGACAGCTGAGGAAAGCTGCTACAGAGTCTGAAGGTATTCTGGGGCTTAGTGTGTGATAAGTGGTCAGTATAATACACCACCCTGTAATATCAAGGAAAGAAAAATTGTGGGCCAGGTCCGTTCAACATTTAACTGTTAGTAAGGTCCCATTCTGTTAGAAGTCTCCATGTATTTCCTTGCCATAGCAGCTGAGATACAACCTGGCCATTCTGAGTGAGGTAGTTTATTAGTTATGCGATGCCATTTCTATAGTGTAGAACTGTTATTTGTGATATCCCAGGGTTATGTTATACTTTGAAAAAATAGCTTATTTTTTTCTTTCATTCCTATGAAAATCCACAGAAGACAGGATCAGTCTTCTGTACTTTCCTTTTAGCATACTACTTGATAAAAATTTTCTTTAATGTTTATAATTCTGCATTTATACTACTTGCTCCATTTTTAACTGCATTGGACTGGGAATGTTTAACATGAGAAATTTGACAAAAAGAAAAAGTGACCATCAGCTTTTAGCTCAAGCACTACTTTTTCTGTAGTAAGCAGTATTTTGCAGAAGTTTGTTTTCATAACTCTGTGGAGACAATCTGTCATCCGTCAGTCAGCAAGTGTTACCCAAGTTATGTCCATGCCCCTAGGAAACATGAAATACAATTTAGATAACTACAGCAGTGTAATTTATTTATTTGTTGACTTATTATCTTTGAATCTTATGCAAAACTGTTCTATACATTCTCATGCTAATGTTTTTACCAGTTATAACTTTGTTGGCACCATTGTTATTTACAGAGAGCAGGGAAGTTTATTGCTTCAGGCTGTCCCAACATGTTCTCTTCTCTTTACAGTAAAGCAATGTTATTTCTCACTGTACTTCTGCTGCCAAGTGGAAGACGTAGAGTCTATAAGATCATTGAGAGATGACCTTTGAGCTGTTCATGGGAGTGTAGTGCATAACAATTTATAAGTCATTCTAAATATAATCAAATTTTAAATGTATTGTCCTTTAGGTTACAAGATAAAAACTCCTTGCGCTTACCCACAAAGGAGCAGGAGGAGGTGGGTGGGGGGACTTCAAATATTACCCTGACAGGTTTCTCCCAGGCCCATCACAGGAGCCATCAGCCCATCGAGGGCCCATCTCCACAAGCCTAGAGGAGCACATGGATACTCAAAGACAGACAGGAACCCAAACTGTGGATTCTGAGTAGGGGACACCCTACCTGGTCCCTCCCTGGGCAGCCCCAGGAAAGCCGCAGTCCCACTGTGCCAGGGTGACACGCATCATGATGAGTCAAATCTGGAGCGCTTTTTGAGCTGTTACCTAGGAAAACAGGGCTCATTATGGGAAACAAGGCAGTGCATTTTGGGATTGCACAGGACTTATTATGCAATGCTTAGGGGAGAAAGCAAAGGTGAGGAAAGGGAGAGATTTAGATGATTGGGGGAGGAATGAGAGTGGGGAAAGCAGGAGGGAATAAGAGGTCTGGTTGCATATGTGCTTCTCTGGCCATGTCCTGTTCCTCATCAGTCTGTTTTCTTATTAAATGCCTTTCTAACGTTTTTCCTGGATGAGGGTTTCTCCATTTGGTATGAGGGGGTGGGGTTTGGGAAGGTCTGGATGGCAGTGGCTGGAGTCAGGTCATGGGTCAGGATTGCTCCTGTGCCTTTGTGCCAGCCACTGGAGGCACCAGAGTGACTGAAAACCAGTGCCAGCCGCTGGAATAGGATCATGGGCCACAGGGGTACGTGTGCCCCTGGTGCCAGTGGCTGGACTGAGCCCTGGGTGTGCAAATAGGTGTGTGAGCACTACCACAGGTCAGGCGTGACCAGACTGGGGGTAGCTGAAATGGCTTGGGAGCTGTGGGTGTCTCTGAAGGTGAGACCACGGTGGGGTGGGCTGCTGGGAGAGTCCCATCTGGGGAGATCGACGTCTGTATCCAGGTGATCTCCGTCCTGCTGAGTGCAAGCTGTCAGCTTCTGCTCATCGCCTGGTGCTTCTCTTTCACTTGTATTTGAATTCCCTACGCCAAAAAAGAAAGTTTTGTTTAGAGCACGGATGGATTGGCAGGATAGTTAGAAAAACGAAGTGCGATTTTGCAGTCTGGGAAGAAATGGAAGCCTTGCTGCTCTTTCCCACTAGAGGTCTCTGCAGATAACGCTGAGAAACCTGAAAATGTCTTTGCCACTGACAGGGCTGCTGATGTCGCTGTTTCTGTGCACACAGCTGCTTGCAAGACTGCGCTGTACAGACACTTTATAGGCATAATGCAAGTAGATCCAATTCCTCTATATTGATAGGTGGCGATGTTTGACTGATTGCCTTCTGTGATATTGCACCAGGTGAAGGTCTCAGCTGGTGTCCTCAGTTGAAAGGACTAATTCCAGTTTCATAAGTACTGGAAAAGCAGGACCAAACAACACAAAGTCTTAAAAATTAATAGTGAGACATCTTTGGTTTTATAAGGATATCCACCCTAAGAGCAAATCCTTTACTCTTAATGGATCCTGATTTCACAACTCTTTAATTCTGTTAATTTTAGCAGAGTTACTGGTGACTTGAACTGGATTTACTGGTGGGGAATCTTCCCTTTCTCAGATCTCTGTAACTGCATTTGTTTGTGTGATGTCCCCAATATGGTTAGCCATCTGTGAAAAATACCTGACATTACACACACTAAAACAATTCAAATTTATTTAGATAGTTAAGCCTGCTTTGTTTAAAAGAGCTTTTTAAGGTTGAGTATGGGCACAAGCAGCAATGGACTACTGCATACTTTGGGAAGATGGAATAATCTTTCTCTTCAGAACTGAAATTTAGATTTACTATTTATTAATATATGCAAATATTCTGTTTCTGTTTTAATTTCCAGAAATGAAAATTTTACCAGATTTCCTAGACTGTCTCTACAATTCAGGATTTCTAAGTAAGCAGCTGAAAGGAGCATGCCCTGCATAAATGGGACAGAGTAATGCTCTAAGCACATAACAGTGGAAGAAGTACTAGAGCAAAATTTCTGAGGGATAAGTAATTTGCAAAGACCCTCTGGTGATGTTTAAATGGTAAGGCTGCTGTGCTGACTTTGCACATATCTAACAGCTGGGTGCATTTGAACAATCCCCTGCCGTGCCTGTTTTGCCTTGGTTTCCACTGGAAGGAAGGTTGGATGTGTAGGCTGAGGACAGATGGACCTCGGGAGCCCTGAGGGAGGCCATGGAGCACATCCAGTGATCAGGTTTGATGGAGATTTGACACTTCTGAGGCAACTGCAGAGAAGGCAAGAAGAAAAATCCTTACTAATACAGCATCAATCTAATTAATGTTGTGGAGGATTTGGGTAGTGAGTAAAGAGGTTAGATACAGGAACACAACCTCCTGTGGAGTCTGTGATTGCAAAACAGCTCAGAAAGAAACAAATCCTCACTTTCAGATACTTTCAGTGAACCTCAAGAGCTGGTACTCTGTGAGCAGGGTCTGTTGGAGTAGCGGACGTGACCAGAATACGGTGACACAGGACCTGGGGCCACAGGGTTTTTGAGCACATACTGCAAATAAGCTGTGTTGGTCTACTCCAGCGAAGGGAAAACTCTTTACAGATGGTCAGACTTCTCTGCTGCCTCCGGTTCAGAACTTGCAGTTTCAGGTTTCTTATCAGTGGGATATTTTGAATTACTGTGCAGCATGTTTTTCCACTATGACATTAGATGTGTTCAAGTTACTCAATGACTTTCAGCATCACTTTTTTCTTTTGGTACAGTTTTGTACAGAATAAATCTGCTGTGTTTTACTTGTCAACAAGGATCATAGAGGTGTATGACATGCTTAATTTCTGTAGTTGTAGAAATCTTGCTATTACTAGTTGTCTAAATACTACTTCTACATTCTGCAAAGTTTAGATATAGTTAGTTCTCAATAGAGTAGAGAAATATAGTTGAGAGTTGTGCCAGAAAGGAGTGTGGGTCACAGGGTAAGTCATCCTGCCTATAAGATACAAGTGATCTCATTTTGTCCTTCAGGGTATCTGCTGGGTTTATTGAGCTCTACGGACCATGGAGATGGAGAGTCCTGCATGATTCCAGATCAGGCTAACTACCAACAGCCCAGACTTAAGGCTGGGCATAAATTGAAATTTACATGAAGTGAATTCCTTCAATTTTGTTATTGCTGTAACTCCAAATTAAATTACAAGTATTTTACAGTGATTATCAAGTAAAATCTGAGCATTTCCTATTGAGTACATTCATTCATATATTGGATAAGAGAATAAAGGACAGCCACTGCTGTCCTCAAAATCAAAATGAGCCACAATGAATTTAATATAATGGCAAAGACAAAAGTGCAAATAATTTTATTAAATGACAATATATTTTACATCCCCACTCAGCAAAATATTTAAACCAAATTATAAAAGCAGGTGCCTTGTTCCATTGGATACCCACAGCTTTAAGGGTAAATGTGATTTAAATACTATTCTGAAATACAGCCACTGAGCTGTATCTATGCACCTGAAAATCATGTAGGCATTTCTTTTGCAAATAATAGCAAATTTCTCTGAAGGTATAGAAGTGGCATTATATTGCAGTGTTGGCTAATTTTGAAATATCTTATTTACAAAGATTTATACAATATCTGATGCAGAGACAGAATCCTCTTGTAGCAGTATGCAGCATTTCTCCATTTTAAATATGTATATTCATATTACTTTTTATATATGTATGTGCCACATCTTTCTTCTCATTAATGAAGTTTGACAATTTGTGACAGGACAGAAAGGGAATTCATTATATTTAGTAATAGAAAACCCATTTCTCATTTTTCGAGAGCCAAGAGCTGCAATGAAATTGCCTAAACCACTATATCACAATTCCCCACCTTTGTGGTTCTTAAGGTCACCCTCAAGGGTCTTCAATTTCCTTATGTTCACAGCTTGGCACTTGGTAATTTTCAGAATCAGGAAATATAAGGAAGCTATATATTTTTATTCTAAGAAGGATTTTTTTTTTATTTGAGGAGAAATAAATCTGTCAGGTTGAAAATATTAAAAAATCAGAAGCTTGACTGTAATAATCACAGCAATGTCAATGCCAATTTTGTTTAGAAAACTTTGGAATGAAAATTTTCTGCATGACAGAGAAACTTTCCCTCTTCCTGAAAGGAGTTGTCAATGTATAAGGGAAATGGACTTTTATTTTAATAATCAATGGAGTATAAGAGTAATTTATGGTAATAAGACTGCAAGGCACCTAGCATTACTTTTCCTTAAAAAGTTTCTCAGTATTCTGGCTGCTGACAACTTCAGTGGAGTATATTAGCTTAAATGAAAGAATTTTAGTGGTTTAGATTAAATTTAGAGTAATTTTCTCTCTATATAAAACAGTAATATACTTTGTATTCCAGTGTTAATTATTGAGGAAATGTAACAATAGGTAATAGTAGAGAATTGACTTGATTTCCTAAAGAATGTCTTTAGACGGTCTCCAGGTTTATAAATTCCAGTAGCATAAATTGAGAAAAATACATCATTCGTTCTCTGCAATGTGATAAACCAAGGTGGTGTTTGATTTTTTTTTTCCTGACTTAATTCCTACTGAGGAAAAATTTTCTTATTCTCTCAGTGTATGACTTGGAATAAAGTACAACAAATATTTATCTTCCAGTTAAATTTTTGCTTTTAGTGAAAGTAATGTGCTAATGAAGACAGTAATTAAAAACACTAAAATATTTATAAATAACATGTTGGGCAGCAAACAGCTTTGTATTTATTCACTCTATTTCAGTACAAACTGATCCAGAAATTCAGTCATGAATACTACCATATCATCATAATCAATGACAATGCTGACAATGCTGACAGTGCTGTCAGCATCAGGTTTGTGCTCTTCTGTGTCCTGCCCTGCTCAACCCAACCATCTCAGCCCTGCTAGGACTTGTCTTCCCACAAATCCTCTGTTCCCAGTTCTGCATCAGCACCTTCAGAGCCTTAAAGAAAGATATCTGAAGCATGTAAATTATTGAAACAGAGGAAGCAAGGCAAAGAACTGAAATGAATAATGTTTGTTTGTGTGTTTGGTTTTTTTCCTAGTTTGACAGATAACAAATTTTTTTGCAGCTCCATCAGGCAATATAGAATTTTTTGCACAAAAACCACAGTAATTTCATTACTGTGATTGCTACATAGATTTTCTGAGAGGTTGTGGAAAACACCTGAGTAATATTCCACTAGCTTATGGTTCTTATTAAGAAAACTGAAGCAGTGTTCCCACGTGTCCTGCTTCTCAGTAGTGTTAAGTTGGCATTGAAATACTGAGAATTATCTTCCTTGTATGTCTATAGGTATAGCAATAACCAGCTAACTATCAAAGTAAATAGCAGGTAAATCCTTGCCTTGACACTATGTTTTATTACTTCTGAAAAATTCCATCAATATCTTGTTTTATAAAATTCGTACTGCATAGAGCTTGCCAATATAAACTATTCTCACAAAAAAAACATTTCAAGTACTACTACAAATTGTTGGATTACAGTGCAAAGTCAGGGATATGATTAATTAATATGATTTGCACAAACGTTTCAGTTCTTCTGTATGTACCCTGTGGTATAATTTATTTCTGGAATGCTCATAATATGAATTATGGAGGTATTCTTGCATGTATACACATACAAAGACTGAAATCAGAAGTCATCTCAGCTGTGGGTGTTTTCTGTGTTATACATCTCAGTAGAGGGAGAAAACTCCATGAACAGCTCTGGTTTTCCTCAAACTGCGAGTTCATTTTTGGCAGTACCTTTCAAAGATAATCCTTCTGTATCCTTCTGTATGAAAGTGGATTTTATGGGACATGCTAGTCGTACTGCTAGTGCTGTAGAAATACCAGCATGTTCGATAAATTTACTGGTGCAGCTAGTTTTAGATCTGAAACAGCAAGACAACAAAAACTATATGAAAGCAAATGTATGTCCTTGTAGAGTTTTTCTATGGCTTTAAAATATATATTAATCCTCATTTAACTAACATGTTTGATAATGTATTTTTTCCTTGAAATTCATTAACTGTCTCTTTAACTTATTTTTTTTATTGCTTTACCATAATGACTCTGTTTTATTCTGAAAAATGTGAAAAGGGATATTTTCGTATTGTTCTGGAAATGGTATAAATGCAGATGTGAATGGTGTTACATGAGTTTGATACTAGTATTTGTTTTATACTGGTGATATGCAGCATTTTTTTCCCAAGCAATATTAAATTTAATAGCAGGTACTAGTGATAACTGTTATGATTGTTATTGTATTTTTCTGTCTATAGTTTTGAATTTCTTGTGCTTGACTGACGAAACTTAGCTAAAGGGAGTTACAGTGAAGATTAACTGCTTTGATTTTTATCAGTTTGAGATGTAATAATTATTGCTTTCAGGGGAATAAAAAACTACTTAAGAAAAAAATTTAAAAGGAGAAGCATCATTATATTTCAGTGTTGCTGCTACACTGAACATCTTTGACGTGCAAAGGGAAGCTTTTGTTGCTAGGGGTATAATTATTTTAATGGTCATTCTGCGTGAGTAAGTTGTGACTAGAGCCAGTATAAACCCAGATTTGGAGATGAGATCATTATAGATGAGAAGTGTGGCAATATCACTAAGTCTTTGCAACATTTAATTTCATAAAGGTTGATTTCAGAATTACAGGGTTGAATTGTTGTTGCTGCTGTTTTGGATGTTTTGTTGTTTTGGATGCTCTCCTGTCAAATCCCCAGGTCTACTATTTTCTAGCACAGTCAGCTGCACACTTGCACACTTGCAACTCTTATAATCCTCTGTAACTCCCTGGTTCTCCAGCTCAACTGTGCATGGAAACAGCTAAGCATGTAAATATATATCACATCACTAGATGTCCTCCTCCCACAAAATTTCTTCTCCTCAGTTAACAAACTAATAATGTTGTGTTTAAAAAAAGACCTAGAATCCTTTACAGCACTAACAGATTGCCAGTGCCAAGTCATGTAGTCACAAATGACCTGTTCCTGAAAAACAACCTCAGGGTAGGTCAGAAGAGCTCTGCTGTTATGAAATGTGTTCTATTGCCCATGTATTGGACCATTAAGGACTGCAGAGGAATTTTCTATCACTGCAAGTGGTGAAGAAGCAGGGCGAGCCCCTTGCTGGTGACTTATAAAATCGCAGACTGCCTGAACATCTAAGTCTGATTATTTCTTGAGTAACGTTTTGGCTACCCTATGCACCAGCCATATGGTGCTTTCTGATCACAGATGCATAAACCCTCAAGGAAATTACTTGCTTGAGTGTTGTGCAGCCACTGGCCCACCTGTTCTTTGCTGCTGAGGAAATGCAGGCAGCCTTTGTGGGTGTTTGGTGCTACGTAAACCAAGCTTTTTGCTTATTTTTCCCAGAGGGTGCTGTATGGATACAGCCATACCCACTGCTAAAAGAGGATCAGTATCCACAGTCAGCAAAGAAGAGGGATCTGCAGGGTCTACTGTTGCCACAGTGGCCAGGAGAGTTTCCCTGGCAAGATCCAGCCAGTCTGCTTTGTGTGTGTGGTGGTGGCTGAAGGGTCTAGGGGGTGGGACAGGGTGGGAAAAGATGTGTATGTGATGGAAGGCAGTGGAGAGGAAGGGAAGATAAATATCCTTATTGTTTTTCCCAGGACTTACAGTGGTTTCTGACTCCCTTGCCGCAAACCATTTAGATGACGTGCATCTTACAGACTGCTGCGTTACTCAAAAATGCTTTTAAATGCTGATGACTTTAAAGAATATCAGAGTAATAGCTGCAGGACATGCTGGTTGTGGAAACATATAGCTTGAGAAATTGAAGGGTACCCTGGACCTGGAGGAAGACTGATATTTTATAGGATTTTTGCTATTTCTGTAACACTGATGCTGAGGGCTGGGTTGTTTTTCTGGGGCACTGGACAAATAGGGCTGTTGGATTTTGTCTGAGAGCTAAATGTGAGAGAGACTGCATTTCACAGCACATTTAAAGACATTAAAATAAATGGGGTAGGTGACAAAGCGAGCAAAGTTTCTGAAGAACCATTTTCAGAGTGCATTGTGATCTTCAAGAGTCACACATTTTCTCTCTCCTTGCTATCTCAGAAAGAGGTCTTTCAGCAAAAGACACACATGCAAAGCTCAGTCTGAAATACTGGGGCATGAGTTCTTAGCTGAGGTTCTATTCTAGTTGTTCCTACTTTCTGAAGATTTGCTGGTACCTCATCAGCCTGGAGGGATGGTCATCTTTGAAAAGACTTTTTGTGAGTCGACTTAGATTAAGGGTAGCTGATGAACGGGAAGGCTGCTACCTTCTGCTCTAAGTAGTGTTGTAATGAGACCCTCTCTTGAGTCCTTTCTCATAGGAAGGGATGAAAAGGTATGTAATTTTGTGAGCTGTATGATTTTTTCCAGCTTGTGCCTGATCTAGTGTCACTTAGAGCTGAAGGAATTCAATCTTTTTTCAATAAGCACGGTACAGAGGTTTTATTATGGTCATGAAGAGCCATATAATTATTTATCTGTAGTGGCTCCTTTAAGATTTCAGTGACCAGTGAATTCTATGAAATTCCAATAAAAGTGCAAGATTTTACAGGTGTTTGCTGAGATGTGATTTTCAGATCATTATGTGTAGTTTCATTAATTTTCCTAACCTACGTCTTCACAGCTCATAGCTGTCTGCAACAGGTACAATATTTTGTTTTATTTTAGGTTGAGACATATTCTGAAGAGATATGAAAGCTTAGATGGTATAAATAAATAAAACGAGATAAAACCGTCACAAGATAAAAGTATCAATTGTGATTCAGGAAATTCATGAAGAAATAGCCACTGGTTTTATTATAAAACTGTTACAGAATTGCCCAACCTGAAGGAGTCCTTTATCCAAGGACCACTCTAGTGACCCAAGAACAGAAGGGATAGAGTTGCTTGTTAGCATCCAGGAAAATGTTCTTGGAAGGAATGGGAAAACATGAGAAGAAGTCTGTGTAAATCTGGGGATGAGAGATAAAATGAATTCAAAGAATCATAAAGATTTTAGTGAAATAAATCAGTATTTTTGCAATGGAACTTGCATCTTTGGGGCCTTTTAAGACATGGTCTGCAAAGTCTGGCCTTACGTAAGCTCTATCAAAAAAAATGTTCTTACTCCAAAATAGAGTAGCAGTTCCTGAGCTCTTACTTAGCAATATCCTGTGAAATACATGCCATGAAACATAGAGCCTGCAACATATTTATGAAAATGCCCCCAGTCATTTGGATTAACCTCCTATAAACCCGAGATCAGCCATGAGAAGGTCTTACAAGTTAGCTGTTCAAAAGCAGAGTGCAATAAATCTGTATAGTATCACAGGTTTTGCTTTAGATTCAATTTTTTAAAGTTTTAATTTATCCTTGTTATTTCAGTCTGTTCAATCTCATGTATTTTACCATGCCCCTCATTGACAGATTTAGGGACCCACATGCTGATGTTGTGTCAGAACTGAATATCAGTCCGCTTTGCAGCATTAATCATTACCTTATTCATTATAATTAGAGTGGGGAATAAAACCTACAACAATAAAAACCCCAGCAGTGCTGGAATTGAGCACTGAGTGCAGTGAGGCATGAGTGTAACTTCATGCAGAATTGTGTTATCAGGTTCCCCACCAGGTTTCAGTATTTTAGCTTCTTCTGTCTCAGTTGTAGTCTTCATCCACTCCTGTCTTTTCAGCCCTTATGAGTAATTAATCACACAGCTGCCATGCTCCTAGTGTGGTCCATAGTATCCCTGCTTTTTCCATACCTGCAAGGCTCTTAGATGTTTCTGTGATGCTTCTAATGCTCCTTAAATGAAGAAGGTTTCCTTCTGACCACTCTTTATGTTTTAGAACAAAGTTTGTTACCAGAACAAAATTGTTTCCCCTAAAGACTTTCAACTCAATTTCAGATGTTTTATGATGAACATAAAGCACAATGGGAAAAATAACTCACACAAAGTGATGAGAAGAATAACCTGTTTGGGATTTTTGTAATGGATAGAGGTTGTGAAGAATTAGTTTTCACTAGTCATAGGCTCAAATTATTTTGTGAAAGAATATTTGAAATAGTTGAAAAAACATAAAAATTCAGTTTTCTGCCCATAGTACTATGCTGAGGACATAATATGCCTCTTGTGTTCACCCTACTCTATTATTTTAGTATCAATGAAATGCATCCCACAAGGCACTGGAAAGAACAATTAACATTGAGTCACATTGTCCCATTGTCCCTCCAGAGACAACTGTCTCCTTTTCTAGATATGCAAGAGACGTTGGAGACATCTGCTGGGATCTTCTGGTGCAAGGGATAGCGCCTCTGCATCTGACCTGTGTCATGTCTGCCACAGGGGATTGTCAAAGCTGTGTTTTCCTCTGCCTAGAACTGCAGTGTCATGGATGCAGAGAGATAGGAGCATTCTAAACTGTTTTCTGAAAGAGCCATTTCCGCTCCATCAGTGACAGTTTTCTGGGTTTGGTTCTCAAAGCAGGCTGCCCTATGTCTAGAAAAAATTCCATTAATATATGTTTTTGTGATCAGCCACATTTGCTGGCTAAAAATAAAGCTATTTCTATAATTTATTTGAGTCACATTAACATTGTCTCAGTGTTGTTGAAGTACTGAAAATTGCTTTAGTTGGTTTTCATTTTAATCTTTGCTCTGGTTTTGTCATCTCAACCACCCATTCTAAACTGACCAGTTTATTTTCTGGGCTTCCATTTGTTTGTATTTAACAGGATCATGAAGCATTTACAAAATGTCAGCTCTACAGTGCCACAAGTCTGAACAGCCCATCACCTGAAAATAAGCAACAGTAGCACTGGAAAATGCACCACAAAAGTTGCTAGTGTTTTATGACCCATTTCCCTAGTTTGATCTTGAGACATGACAGCATTTTACAAAGTGAAGGTAAATATTCTTGTCAAAGGTCTGGAGTATTCTGACTGTATAGGACTTGAAATGAAATGCTGTACTGAGTATCATTTTAAGATTTCAAATACAGCTTTTACTTTCTGATCAAGTTTCTCATTTCAGTTAATTATGTTGACCCTTTATGCCCCTGGATTTGTTCACACTTTAATCCCTGCTTTCTGTGTGTGTGACATCACATCACCTGTCTAACAAATGGATCTAGAAGCCCCCAGCTGGCTGCAGTCACGGTTCCCACACTGGTCAGGAACACCGGAGCATTACTCACTGGAGAGTGAGTGCAGGCCTGAGGCATCTTCCTTCTGCCCATTCACCTCTCCTTCCCTGCTGCCATTCTTACCTTCTCCACAGGTCATAGACACAGCCCACAACTTGTTTGCAGTTCTAAAATTTCAAGTATATTATTTATAAATAGTGGAAAATCCTGGGAATGTTATGGGACATAGTAAAAACTTTTTCTACTCAAAAGACTAATACTTTTGAAATCACTCAAGAACAATGAAGTACTCTATTCACAAGCTAAAACAATTTTAAGTGTTTTTGTTTTGTGGAAGAAAGACTTATTTTTATTTATTGGCCAAATATCTTGAGGGAAAATTTTAAACCTTACTACAGAATCACAGAATCACAAAGTGGGTAAGGTTGGAAGGGACCACAGTGGATCATCTGGTCCAAGTGCAAGCATCTGCAAGTTAAAAAAAAAAACCAAACCAAAACAAAATCCTGCCAAAAAACCCTGCCACCCCACTTTTCCATAATGGAGGCAGTAATGTGGGAATAGCTGGGTCTCTAATCTTACTAAAATCATGTTCTGTATTTCAATATAGAGACCCAATACAATTTAGACTGAGGGTATTTTATCACTTCATTTTTCCATGTTGCTTATGAAATTTTGATGACATACTTAATTTCCCATTTCTCATTTGAAAAACACAAACAAATACTTAATACGGTAATTATATCTAGCTCTATTGAAGAAATATACATATAGATATTTCTCAATCTGGTAATAAAATGTTGGGGGGTTTTTTGGGGGGTTGTTTTTTTTTTTTTTTTTTTTTGGGGTTTTTTTTTGTTTTTTTTTAATGATTAAATAATTAAGTAATGGGTAAAGTTTCCAGAAGTCATAGAAAAGTCTTCATTGGGTAAGCACTTTAATTCAGTTTGAAGTCTTTCTAAAGGATGATCTACTTTAGTTACAAGTAGTTTTGCTGGTGGAGGAATTTCTGGGTTAAATTTTATTTCTTTGTTATCTAGGGAGTCCAAGGGAATGAGCACAATTCTAGTCTTTGGAACGTTAATGAGTCCTTGCTTCTTAACAAAATCAATTGCTCTTCTGCAACCTTTTTGATAATGAAATAAAAGGTTCTTTTCTTCCATAGATGGGACAGATGTCAACAGAGCAGAATAATGACAATTACAGCCCTCCCTCCCCACCTCCTCCTTTTCCTTTTAAGTGGTGTTTGCCACTTGTAGCTGGTACAGGTACAATCAAATAGAAAGGGGGAATTGTTAGAGAAAAATCAAAATATATTGAAAACACTCTTCCAATCCATGAAATAAATCAATTACTCTAATGCTGTCTTTCCCCTGACATCCCAAAGAACTTCTTGCACTTGTGGAGAGTGGGATACATTGTAGTTGTGCTGTAACTTAAGTGGTAGCAGAGACCTGAAAAAGTAAGAATAAGTTATGTTATGGTAGGAAAAAAATCTTGGTCTGATGTCTTGGAATGCAGTGGTATGTTCCATGTCACACTACAGTTTCAGGAATTTACCCTTGAAAATACTATGTGCGAGTGACTGTATGTTCCCATGGCAGCAGACCTAAAGCTTTAGGAGTATTGCCATAAAGTGACAACGTACTTGTGAACATGCATTTTTCAGTTTCTAGGCTGGAGCAGACTCTTTTCTCAATTTATTTGAACATATATATGAATTTTCTTAATGATGGTGAAGAGTAGAGATAGTGGAAAGAAAAATTTTTAATTTGTGCTGAGGTGCTTTTTGCTAATTGCTTGAGTTCATTGTTGCAGAATTTGGCTGCAGGAGGGAAGCGCCTCATGCGAATCCTGGCACTCAGGTGTCTCATTTGGGATTTCACTGGGAAGTGGGAGTGCTCCAGGCTGAGTGATGGATGAGCCCCACCTATAAACTTTATCCTAGGACTAAGCAGGTAGTTAGCCAATAAAATGAAGAATTTGAAGGGGCAAAACACTGTGGTTCTGCTGCACAGCCATTTGTCCCACTTACAGAAATTTAAAAAAACCACAACAAGCATGGTGGTTGTTGGGAACATGGCATGGGTGCCCTCGGCTTTAAGAAGCAAAGAGCCCTCCACATTCCACAGCCATACAGAGACCAGTGTAGCCAAACGAGGCTAAGGTGCAATGTGTGTGCTAAAACCTCAGAACAAGTTGGCCATTGCACATTCAACACCCTTTCCAGTTCTTCTGGTGTGGTTGGGAGTGTGATGCTGTCAAATCCTCCGTAGGAAGTTTCATGCTGTGTCCATTAATGAGGCAGCTGCTGGTCCCTTTCATAACATTAGTTGTAGTTCAGTTTCACCATAATTGAAACTCCTCTGCCTGTAGTGCCACTTAGGCAATGGACAGTTTAAGTCCATATAATATATATTTTACTGCAAGAATGAGCTTAGCAGCCCTTCAGGCAAGCACAGAATTAGCCCTCACAGCAGCATTTGGCTGCAGGTGAGCCCAGGAGTGCCAGTCCTTTTTGGGCTTACTTCTTATGTTTTCTGGGGGCTGATAAATTCTAGTGGCATTAATGTTATTGTTGTATCTAACTGCTTCTGGGTTAAACTGATCATTGTGTTGCCCCAGTTTGTTTTGGCTTCTCACTAGGAAAATGCAGACGTGTGACTCCTTCACACTTTGTATGTGGGACTAACAAAAGGTCTGTGAAGCTGCTGCTCAGCGTGGTCATGGCTGGGGTAGTTTGTTGCGTATCCAGATCAAGGACCTGAAAAAATTATTATTACAAGAATGGGTATTGACAAGCATTTGTAGTTAGCCAAAAGCTAAATGGTATCCAATTCTGGCTGTGTGTACCCTCAGTGGAAGTTAATGGGGTGTTTGGTGATTCTTGTCCCTTTTAGGAATAGAGGGGCTGTGGTCTTTTAATTATATTCAAAGCACATATCCTGTGACAATGCTGCTTTAACTGTTCCAACTGATTATGTCTATTCATTTAATAAATTTATAATTTTGCAAAATTGGCATTTTTTGAAGGGCATTGTACCAATGTAGTAGCTTGTATAGCAATAATTGATTCTGTTGTGCACTACAGCACCAAATAGTGCTCCTGGTTTACCAGCCAATATGAAACCTTTTCTGCTGGGACATTCAAGTGTTTATTGGACTTCTATGAAATAAAATAAGGAGTCCAAACTTGTAATATATGTCAGCTTTCAGGTGAAAGCCCTCTGTATCAATTTAGATTTGATGTACTTTGTCTGCAACAAGGATGTATAAAAGATTTCTTCCAAGCTTATTATTACTCACTTATATAGAGAAAATGTTCTTTTAGTCCCATTGGGACATTCTCTGATGTGTTCCTAGGCATTTTCCTCATCCCTCTTCCATTCCCTTAAAGGTATCTTAATAATTCTCAATTATGTTTTTGCTCAAAATTTACCAGAAAATGATGTGTCTGCATAGCTGCCATTACATTGCAGACACAAATTTTTAGGAAGGACTGAGAGTGGAAGGAAATCCTAGCAGCAGTACCCTTGCAGCATTGCAACAGTCGGTCTAATTGTCAGTTTTCCTATGACTGGAAATAATCATTCTTTTATACAGTCAGTTAATATTTTTACCTTTAAACATTATGACGAAGTTAATGAGAAGAATTATGAAGAGGAATTAGTAAAGTGTGAAGAATTATGTAATCATGAAGCCCATGGGTCATTTGGCAGAGAGAAATGAAGGAAAAAGGTTGACTTCAAGCTGCTGGAGTACCTGTGATTGCTGTCAGTTGTCCAGTGATACATCTTACTAAACTGTGCATAAGTAAATACTTTTTAATATTTTTTTCCTAGAAGTAGCCTTTCCAAAAAAACCAGTTTGAACTGGGAAAAAAAATTCTTATCTCAATGTTTCTGCTTAGGCAATAATGATAAAAATTAGATCTACTAGGAAAACGCTTTTTAACCTTTATTCGTAGCATAAATCAAGAGGCTCATTTTTCACAGTCTCTTTCTATAGAATTCAATTAAAGGTCAGATTTGTAATGGGGGATCCTAATTATTAATGTATTGCCTATTTTGAATTATTAATGAGTTGACATATTTGCATAATGGGTAAAGAAAATGCCTAAGAACAACTTCTATAGCATATTAAAATCATTCAAAAATATTTAATCAAAGTCTTTTTTCATGTCCTGGAGGTAATTTAACTTTTTATCATTATGACAATACTTAACAAATAAATTCAAAATATTTTACAATTAAAAATTAGTGTAGTTATATATCACTAAGGGGAATTAATCTTGTTTTGAGCTAGTATACCAGTCATAAAACGGGAAGCTTCAGACTGGGCAGCCCTACTGTAAAAGGAAGATGCCATCATGTGCTGAACTGAGCATTTTGTGTTTTGTTGCAAGAGGCAGTAAAAGTTTAAGAACTGTAAAACTTGCAGGACCACGAGAGTGGAGACAATTGTTATAAGCATTAGCCTAATATTTTGTCACCAATGATTCCAGTGTATTAAAACACTGATAGACTTAATTTTTGTGACTGAGGTGTACACTGGGATCATCTGTATGTAGTGCTACTATGTAATAATGAAAATATATCATCGGAGAATGATGAACAGATCCTAAATTTAATTGTGGAAATAGGATTGCTACACTCTTTCACCAAAAGTGTCAGGTGGCACCACCGTACCGACAATGAGTGCTTGCATGGTTAACATGATGCAGTGTAGGTGAACCTTGTATCTCCTACCTGGGAGATTATGGAAGCCAATATGAGGACCAAAGGGTATATTTTGATAATAACTGAGTACCTGTTTTGTTTATTGGCTTTCTAGAAGGTAGACTGTTTTATGGAGAAGGCAAAGTTTGTTCTTAATTTTTGCTTTTATGACCCAATTTTCTGTAGTAGATTATTGTTCCTAAGGCAAAATTTGACTTCTCACTTTGCATTAAGGGTTTCTTGTGATAAAATGGTGTTAGAAAGAAATTAGAATTTCTGATTGAGTTTCTTCTAGGTAGATTTTTTCCATATTTACACGACTGAGACATTAATGGTGAGATCCATGGATGAAACATTTGAAAATGCTTTATTGTAACTTCTCCAAGGAACACCTTGTAGAATCAAAAAGACTTCACAAGATTAAAGATACTTCTAGTGTAGATTTTTCTTCTTATTTCCAACTAACAGAAATGCAAAATCTCAGATTTTTTCACCCATATCTGTTATCATTCCATTCCAACCATTAGCTACTGAGTAACACTCTGGCTTGAAGCCACTGGGAAGATCCTGTTTTGCGGTTACTGCTACCACAAACCACATTATCATTAAATGCTAAAGTCTATCTATAGGTCAAGGTCAGGCCAGGGAGATGACTGGGGAAGAAGGTAACTGTCATGGAGCAGTCAGAGTTCTCATTTGTATTGTACCATCAGAAAAATGGAGTTGAAAGATGGAACTAAAAAGCCCCTCTGTAAAGTGGAATGGTTTATGTGTAATGAAGGAGTTTTACTTCTAATCAGGTGGGCTCTCTATTAGTACTTAATAATTGGCAGCACTGCAGTACAGTTTCCTCTCCATTTGCTGGAGGATGTCTTGCATAGCAGGACCAGAGTGATCAAGTGGCACCTTTTGCACCTGACCTTGTATAAGCAAGGGACATCTCACCACGCAGGCTGCATGGCCTGTTTTATAGATGGCATAAAGCCTCTTCAGTTCTCACTTCACAAGGCAGCAATTCAGGATGTAATTGTTGCTTGGCAGACTTTTCAGCCATAAAGAAGGACCATTGGAGATAATAGGAAAGGGATCAAGGAACTCAGTGATTCCAAATCCGTGCATGTCTTGTTAGTACACTTCTGGGTAGTAGTGTCCTGTTACGTGTAGGCTACCCACAGACCCCTTCCAGGGCAGACTAATTCTATTCTTCTCCACTCTTCTGCTTCTTTTATTGTCATCTGAACACATTGTAATGACATCTTGAGTAATGTGACTAATATTCATCATAAATGGTTCATCAATTCAGTCACAGGATGAGACAGAGAGAATAGGGAAGTCAACAAAACCTTTGATGCAAATCTCAATTGCTGAAATGGTGCTGTACCAGATTGGTTACATGAAGCACTTTTAATATGAAAGAAATATATTCAATTTCCCTTCTCCACAGAGCAGAATACCACCTCACTCCACTTACAGATCACAAAACAGTGCAAATTTCTGTCCAACTCAGAATGATACAACAGAGCAATTCCTTAGCACCCTGACAAACCCTACCTAATATGCTTCATTTCATGAACCTCAAGATTATTCCATGGGTCTCAGTGCTATGTAACTTCAATTACTGATACTTAGCAAATTCTTACACTCAGCTGGTGGTGTGAGGTGATTTAATCTGCTTGCTTTTAATTACATCCTGTATTCCAAATGAAGCCTTCTTATGTTTTCCTTTTCATCCCTCCCCTAATGTCACCTTTTACAACATGTCAATGCCACTCTGCTTGGTAGTTTCCATAAATTTCTTAACTCCTGCTGACTTGCCTGGTTCCTCAGGTTATTGAGGTTACCAAACCAATAAAAAGGGATGGAAAATAAAAAGTAAAAAGAAAAATGTTGACACAGAGGTCTGGAGCAGGCTTCTGCAAAAGATTCTACTTCAACTCCCTGAATAATTTGGAATATAACATGAAAGATTTTCTATAAGAGACCCCAACTCCTGTGTTAAGCTGCAGCACAAAGTTGGAAAGACACTCAGAAGGAGAAAAGGAAAATAATAGAATTCAGAGGGAGAAGATGTTCTTTAATATGTTTAATAAGGCAAATGAAAGTTCCTTAAGATCTAAGTAAAATGCTTCTGGTCATAGAGCTTGCACTGTATTATTTTTGTTTGGGGTCTCAGAAATGAAAAGAAAATTTAGAGTGATTAGTTTTCAACACAAAAGATCATTGCCTTGGTTCATATTACTAGCACTCAGACTCTGCACCAAGTTTTACAAAGTAGCAACTAACCTCCTTTGAGATAGAAAGCCTGAAGATTAGGGAAGATTTTAAAAAGTGTGGGAATGCATATATATGTATGTGCTACATTATTGTATTAAGTACACAGTTACTGCTGAAAGAAGGGCCTAGATGAAAAGATGTGATTTGTACTAGAATAAAGCTGAGAAAAGACGAGAAGTGTGTTGGCTATGTCTGAGCAAGTACAACATTTGAGCTAAAACTGCAGTGATCTAAAGCCTGGAATTAGCTGGGACCTCTATTCTTTTAGTGATTAGTTGCAATTCCTCTTGTCCTCCACAAGACGAAAATAAAAAAAAAAAAGAAGAAGAAAGGAAAAGGAAAACCTGATATCTCCGGAAAGGAAAATGCTAATGATATTACCTCCAGGTGGAACTTATACCACCTTGTTACACATGCATGGTAAATAAATTCCATTGCAAGAAATGTTCCACCAAAGAGTATTCACTTCAGAGAAATGATAACGATCTCAAAAAAGCTGGGCAGTGAGAAATGTGCTCTAAAATCCCACAGCACTGAGCTGCTGCAGTTTCATTTACACTTGCAGCCCATCAATAGTGAATGCACTTCGGTTAATCACCTATCCTCTGTGATGAGGGCTGTTGCCATTTCATAATTGCTATGAAAACTAAAAGGCAAAGTTATTAAATGGATTTGTGTGTATGTGTGTGTTTTATTAACTCCGACCTTGTTTGGTGAGAACACACTTTTGTAGAGAAAGAAAAGAAGAAATACTTCCACATAGCATCTTTCCATAACAAAAGCCTGTCCTATAAATGCCTCTGGAACCACAAGAAACTTAAGCTGGTGGCAGAATGGCTATCAGTAAATGACTTGCTGAAAATTTAATTCTCTGAATACATCATGTGGTTTAAGAGGACAACGTATTCTAGAGTAATACTCCTTCCTTGTGCTGTTTCTTCTGGATGACAGGGGATTCCAGCTCTGGGGCTTGCAGCCCTTGGTGGGAGCAAGATGTGCGAAAAAATGTAGAATTATTGGCAGATGCTTTTAAAATTTTAAGAAATAAAACCTGTTACATAAGTGAGGAACTTTGGTATGTAACCAAATCAACTGAAAGGAGTCAGAAAAAGCAAGGTATATACAGGATTAACCCATACAAAGTGGGAATTAGTTAGGATTGATATCCAGTGGGCACTTCTTGTGTTTGAAATTGTCAGTAGCATTTTGAATGGTGTTGGAAATGACTGGTTTAATAATATTCCAGTATCCTGCTAGATATGCAGATGGTGCCACAAGATCAGGTAAATCAGGTAATAGTTTGCTGATCATTTTCAACAACATTTAGTTTTCTGGCTGTAGTTCCCTTCTGTCTATCTTAATCTTTTTGTGTCTCCTCTTCTTCAACAGAGGTGCTTGTGGCAGACACTAGCATTTATGATCAGTGAGCACTAATGCAATTCAGGACTTGGGAGCTGTAGAACAACATGAAAGGATAATGAGGTGGGTTTAAAAAAAGTCTCTATGATAAACAACCCAATCTCCTAACACTGGTAATTATTACACTGGTAATTATTTTTGAACAAGTAGGGATAGAAGAGAACATTATTTAGCTCATTTCAAAACTTCATCATTCAGAGTGAGAGTTGCAAGGAGCAGTGCCTTTCACAAATTAGAGAACCAAAACAGCCTATTGAATATTGTTAGATGGGATATCTCATGCTTCTTATAAAATGTGTTTTCTCTATTTTTCATACGATTTTTTTAAGACACGGCTTCCTGTTTGTGTTTGAAACATAAAACTTTAAACCAATATATATCTGAAAAATAGTCTGCAGTCATTTCATCTTAAAGCCAGGGACAACTCAAGACTCAAAGTTGAAAATACTCAAACTTTTGGAAACTCTTCTACCACACTCAAGCTCAGGGTCAGCCTGTGAGAGTACAGAAACATAATCTGAGTTCTGCTCATTTTAAATACCACAAGGTTTTTATACCAAGGAAAGTTAAAGGGAGGCAGTATCATTACTGATTACCACTTCTGCACCTTTTTTCCCCACTTAGTAGCTTCCCCTTCAAACTGTAGCTGCATTCATACACAAATCACAATTCAGCAACAGAGTCTCTTAAAGTGGGTATTCCAGGAACAGCAGTGCTTTAGGTATAAGCAGTCCTTGAAGCATATCAGAGCTTCATGTTTCTTTAATTTGTCCTAGGCTCTGGAGAACAAAAGACGTATAAATACCTTGGATGCAGTATATGGGGGAAAAAACCCCTCCGTCTGATGAGTATTGAAATCTGAAAGAGCAAGGCAAAGTAGTATCTATAAGGCTGTAAGCTAAGAAATCAGTAATATGCCTTGTACACACTGAATTGGTTTATAGATGATTATGACTTCAAGTGCAGTTGGCATTAATTTAAGAGTAATCTCTCTTAGGGATGTGAATACGTTTTTTGAATTTTCTTTTCTAGCTGCCTCCAGGTGTCTATGTGGTACCTACCACCTCCCTGCAGCCATCCCGCCTCCATGAGAAACTTGAAAAACAATTGAAAACATTTGCAACTACTTGTCAGAAAATGCTTAGCAAATAGTTTTTTATTCCTGATGTCCTGACTTCGGCTAGGGTGGAGTCAATTTATTCCCAGCAGCTGTTAGAGTGCTGTGTTTTGGATTGGAATGACAAAGGTGTTGGTAACACACTGATGTTTTGGTTTTTTGCTAAGATGTGTTTATTCTAAGTCAAGGGCCTTTTTTTTCCTCTCATCTCATGCTCTGCCACGGAGGAGGTATGCAAAGAAACCAGCCTGGGAGGGAGCATAGCTGGGACATGTGACCTGAATTGGCCAAACGGACATTCCACACCATGGAACATCATGCCTGGTGTATAAACTGGGGGAGTTCCCAGAAGGGTGGACGATCTGGATTTGGGAAGGGGCGGTCTGGCACTGGTCACTGGGTGGTGAGCAATCACTTGTTTTGGTTTCTCTTCCTTTTTATTATCATCATTATTATTATTTACCATTGTCATTGGTAAAATGAAAATGAAAACTTTATTTTCAGTTTTTACACTGTTCCTATATCAACATACAAATTTTACTTCAATTCCCTCCCCCATTCCAGTGGGGTGGCAGATAAATGGGGAGGTTGTGCAAGCGTCTGCCTGTGTTTCATCTCCAGCTGGGCTTAAAACCTCATCCAGAGATAGCATGTAAAGCTTCTGCAGCTCAATAAACACAGCTCTTGAAAACATGGCTTTGAACTCTCCAGGCACTTCAACAAAGTCTTTCACCTGCTAATACAACCAATGGCTTGATGATGAAACATTTGCTTCCTATGCAGATTGTTACTGTCTCATAAGTGCACAAACTGCAGGTGGCAGCTTTCCTCTCAGGATTTAAAACAATCCCTCCTCCCTTTTTTTTTTTTTTTTTTGTTTAACTACAGAAAGTTACAGTGGAGCCTGTAGAACAGAGAAATCTTTAAATTGTATAGAAAATCTTCATTATAATATGCTACTCCTTAAGGTCAGGAGAGTCTTCTACCCTCTCCTCACCCTGAACAGTTGTACTTTATAATGACTGCTATTGAGCATCAACATCATCTCTCAAATTCCATTTTACTGTCTTTTCAATCTGCAAAATCTATCTGGAAGATCAAAGAATTACAACTATCCAAATAGAGAAGTCCAGATATACCTTGCCATTGGTTTAAAAAATAGCATGTAAGAACTCCTGGGCCTTTATCCTTACTATTTCACTCTGTGCCCCAATGAGAGACCTCATCCTCATTTTTTATCATATATATAAAAAAAAAATTATTGCTCTTAAATTTTCTCTTCATTTGCACAGAAGCTAATCACAAAATTATTTCATATTTAGCACTGATATTCAGTATTTATTAAACATCTTGAGCATTCAGAAATGCTCAGGAGTAACACTCCTGACCCCAGCTCTTAGGTAGAGATTGTTTGTGTGCTGATTTAGTAGGACAAACAGTCTGGCAATGCTAATTAAAGATCCTCCAGAAGCATTTCACATACTGTCTAGGTCTCTTTACATTTATTTTGATCTTTTTGAATTATTCTTTTCTCTGTAGTGTTTATTTTTGTAATTATATGAATAATTATATATAAAAATGAATGTGGTTGATATCCCTGAAGGATCAACCTTTCTACATTTTTTCTTTCAAAAGCAAAATGACAGTTTTAGGCTCAGCTTTGGTAACTTTTAGAAAAACTTTATGCTCAGTATTGCTAGCTTTCTTGTGCATGTTCAAGTCATGATGAAAGGTTGCATGAGGACATCCCATCTTTTATTGATATTTTTCATATCCAAACTTGCTTCAATATCTAGGCATCAGAGTAACCTGTAGAATGTGACTGATTTATTGTCACTCTTGTGACTGTCATCCTTCTTGGTTTTGTGCTTGATTTTTCCTTCTTACACATGCACACCACACAGCCATTCCTTTGCTTTTAATCGTCATTCTTATCTCATGTTCTTTCTACTCACTGATGTGTTTTCTGTACTGTGGTCCAGTTGATCTTCTTCATCTTATGTCTCTCTGTAATGACCTTGAATTTCCTGGCTGCAGTGATCACAACAGAGCTGTATTTTCCTTCTTGGCCTAAGGTTTTCCTTCTTGGCTGCTGCAGCACTTTCTTACCACTGGACCCTTTCTCTCTTCCCCTAGTTGTTGTGGGTTTTATTCTCACAGAGTCTGTGGTGGATTCCAGAGCAGAGCAAAGTGAGAGTGTTCACTAGGCTGGAAGATTGATGCTGTAGGAGGAGTAGGACATATCCTCTAACCCACTTGGTGAGGTGGACTGTGGAATTGGTTTGCCTTAGTAAAGGTGACAGATGGATAGGCATTCTCTTAAGGTGAATTAGAAAAATAAATATTATCTGACAAATATTTGAGGTGATTACTACTGCAACAGCAGAACAAGTCAGAACTCTCTCTCCACCTCTCTCTGTGCCCTTATTTGCTCTAGTTTTCCTTATGCTATTCATCCTTAAATACCTCTGTTCTCTCTAAGGCATTTAAAGAATTTTATATATGAACCCATTCATGCCATTCACAAACAATGCTTCCCCAAGACCTATCCATAGACATACAGGTCAGAGCACAACTAAAGAACAACACGGGTTGCTTTCTTCAGCTGGCTGTGCACCCTCTTAATGATATTCTCCTCACTAATTTGTGGGAAGGAGATTTTTCTCTTCTGTCTCCATTATTTGCACTGGTTTTAATTAAACATATGCTCTGACTGGGACATGGGTAAAAGGACAGTTGTGCTGCTGTTTGAAAAGAGCAGCTTGCTCGCTCGGACAGTTTTCCCAAGCTTTCAGAGCTCTAATTAAAATCCACTGAACACATGAGCAATGTTGGCACAGTACTTTGGAAGTGTTTGTTACAACAGTGTCAAGGAGTAGATAAGGTTTTTAGGGGATTAGTGTAAGGTGTTTTGTTTCAGGTGGATTATTTCTAATGAATGGGTCCTCTTTCTTTTCTTTCACCTAGGAAAAGGGTCTTATTTAACTTTTTGAAAAAAAAAAATATTTTGAGGACTTGGTGAGCAAAATGATTATCCTATTTATAATTTCTAAAATATTTTTTAAAAGCTTGAGCAATAAAGCTTCATATTTACATTCCTGATTAATAATGAAAGCCTTCAAAAGTTTCCGTGAGTCTGTGAAAACCAAAATGTGGCTGCACACCCTGGAGACAGAGCTGTGATATCCAAGGAAACCTTATATATGCAGGCAAATAGAGAACACTGGAGTGCTCATACACCGTGTAACTCTATTCACTTTGTCCCTTATGTAAGTGTGATGTGAAAAATAATTTCCTGCATCTCCCAGGTATTACTGTTCTGAAAGGGTCTGTAAAATAACAGCAGTGTTGCTCATGTCCTCACTTGCAGTGCTGTTTGTCCTGAAAACATTCAGGAAAGGCTGAGTATTTGAATATAAGCAAAAGAAAAAAAATCTCTTTTATTGGAAGAGTGTAATGAGCCTTTATTGTATATGAAATTTTAAGCTGTATCTTTTAGCTTTCAATACTGTACTGTCTAATTAGAGTTATGTGATCAGTGTAATTATCTTCTGGCAATAAATTGCAATACATATTCATAGTTACATGGATTTCATGTTCTGTGAAATGGTCCTTATAAAAACAGTAATAGTTGGTATGTCATTAGAGCATATCAGCAATTAATCCTTAAAATGATCAATGGAAAGAATGTCCTTTTCCCTCTATCTCTGGTTTATTTATGTGTTCTCATTAATTATGCCTAATTTTCTGTTGGCACTTTTCTTCTTAATGTAATTCAATTTAAGCATATCTTTCCAGAGACTTATTAATAGGTAGGGTCATTTATATTGTGTAGCACAAATATTTTATAATCCACTAATCTTGACAAAAAGGCAATGCCTTCCTCATAAAAAATGTATGAAGAGTAATGGTTCCCTATTAATAACTTATTAGGTCAGATCACACAGTTTGAAGTGTCTATTACACTTTAATTTTATCAGATTTCTTCCTTTGGAACCTGCTACTTTTTCTTTATCTTTTATTGAGATTATTTTTAACCCAACAGCTGGATCCCTTGCCAAAACCAGCTTCCTATGGCTGTTGTTTCTGCAGCACTACCTAAGCAACCAGTTTTATATAATGGGCTTTATGGAAACTGTGCAATGCACCCAGAAGTGGGAACTCAGATTACAATCCCGCTTGAATTTTGTATTTTCTGTAGCAATACTATGCCTGTGACACTGACTACTTCAGCTTTCCTGTTGAAGCAGGATTTTGGCTGTTAAATGCTGTTTGCTTTTGCTCATTAACCTCTGTAGATAATGCCCTGTCTGAGGATAATGAGTGAAAACTTCTGCACAAGGGTGTGTATATTTATTTTTAAAGGTAAAATTATGGCTTTGTGGACTCCAAGGGCACACTGGGGAGCTGAGGAATGAGCAGTGCTTTGGGATCCTTTCATCCTGATTTGAGGACCCATCCCTGTAAGCCACTCTCCTGATATCCATGTCCATCTGAGGGTTTGATTTCCAAGCAACATTAAGGGACAGGCTCAGCTCCGTTGTTCACCTGTAAGCCCTTTTAGTTCAGGGACTTGTGACAGAGGCTGGTTCAAATGAGTCAAAAGCAGCTTCTTCAAAACAAACCATCGTCTATTCATTCACCCACAGGTACATAGTGTGCAAAGGGGAAGGAAAGAGCAATAAAGGTGTACAGGCACATTTTCTCTTTCTTAACACTTAACTTTTCCTTTGTGAGTTTTTGCTAGGCTTTGGAGAAGCCAACCATCCTGCAACATTTTGTCTGTTTTGTTCACTGCCCCCTTGGCAGTCAATTTTCACCGGGAGCTGCTGATGACTTATGCAAAGCTAAGCTAGGTTTTGCAGTACTTTTTGATTCCAGCTTTATTCTTGGAAAAATGTCTTTTTTCAGTCTGACTGGACTTTAGCTGGGACACTAAACAATTATTTTCAATTCTTCTGAAGCACTCTCTGATAAGAGTTTATTCTTGCCATCATTAGATATTTTTTCACCTGTTTTCTACTTTTGTTAGACAACTTCCTGTAATGCAGCTCTGAACATACATAGTTTGTTCCTTCAGCTTATCATAGGTGCTGTCCTGAATATTGCTTCACAGGCTTCCACTTCTCAAGTGAAAATGTGTTTCCAGGATATCCTTTGCCAATTTTAAGTCTGCCTTCTCAGTTTCTGCTTTGTAAGAAATAATTGCCTCAGTAATTTGAGTTAGATTTTAAAGAATTTTGTATACTCTTTTTTAAGACTTGCAATTTTCTTGAGGAGTCAGCTGTTCTTTTTAAGAGTAGCTGTGCCTGCAAAAGATGAACTCTTCAAGACGTGAAACCTGGAGTCAGTCAGGCAAGATAGAATGTCCACTGCATCTATCCAGTGCTCACTGAGCACAGTGGTGTTTTGTGAGGTTCTCTTGTTTACTCATTGCTATGATTTCTGTAGAAACTATTTGAGGATCACAAGTGAACAGGAGAGTTATCTGCATTTACTATGGAGATTTATAATGTGAAATATGTAAGTATCTGTCAGTATGGCTAGAGGCATTATTATTTGGGTAAAAAAAACCCCTTTACTGATTATCAAGGTACCTAGGGAAAAAATAGAAAATATTGATCCAGTTTCTGCCACTGGCATGGATAAAATCCATGTTCTAGCAAAATTATTTCTAAGGTAAAGAAGTTTCTAATTGAATATGAAAATATTATAGAATTTAACCTGTATTAAGGAGGTAATTGTTTTGGTTTCATGCTCTATAATTTCATTTAAATCTGTACACGCTGCTGACATGAATGACATCTCTGAAAATCAGAGATTTTTCAGATGTTTACTGTGGCTGGTATTGTCAAGCAATTCAAATTCACAGAAAAGTCTGGATGATTAATGACAGAATGAAAAGGTAGTTTAGTCATGTTTATTTATTTATTTATAATTTGGAGAAGAGGATGGAAGCAAATAAAATTTTAGAATAAAATCATCTGCTATTACTTGGAAGAATGAGCTATCATCAACCTCAGAAAGGCAGAAATTTGCATCTGGGTTGGAATAGTCTCTTGCAATAGCAGAAACTGCATCTGACCAGCTGGAAATCAGAATTTTAGAAAATGATTTGGGTAATCACGTGGACCCAAGTGATTGACAGGCTGAGAAAAGTGATGTTTCCCATTAATTTAGAGCTCGTGAGGTGTGTATTTGGAGTATAGTCCATGCTTTTGGGACACCCCCCAGCCCCAGGCCCCATGCAGGAGGGATTTTGACAAACTGCAGAACTGGAACACTAAGGTGGTCAGAGGGCTGGAGCATAGAACGTACAAGCAGAGGCTGGGAGATGGAATTTCTCCAGGGTGGAGCGAAGGTGCCAAGAAGAAGAGATTAGTGATATTTGTACAAACTTTTGGGTGGTTGCAGAGAGGGTGGAGCCTGAGGTGCTCAGTAGTGGGACAAGCAGAAGACATGAGCTACAGCTAGAGAAGTTTCATCAGTATTTAGCCTCAAATTTCTCTGTGTTAGGAGTGGTTATGCACTGGGACAATTTGCCTAAGAGGACTGAGAATTTCCTTTCACTTAAAACATCTGGTGGAGACTGAGCAGCCTGATCCAGCTCTGAAGAGCACCTTTGCTTCTCCGGCTGATGGTGTAAATTTGCTCACAAAAGGCCATATGGAGCAGGTTGAAAGACAAGGACATGGACAGGATCAGGAAGTACTTGAACCAAAAAGCTCTAATCCAGTTGCCTTTTATGTCAATGTACCTGTTTCCCCCCAACTTCTTTGTTCAAACTACCAGTGCTTGGGGCTCTTTGTGTGTGCTCCTGTGCCTACTAGCAAGTAGGCTTCAGCTGAGAGCATAACAGCATCACTGATTTGTTTGTACATAATTTTCAAATTTCCAGAACTTGTGCTAAGAAACAGGTGAAGTTGCTTTACCCTACATAAGCAGTGTAAATCAAAGTTAGAAACAAAACTGGCAGTAATCCTAATCAGACAGTAAAATGAAAGGCTAGGTAAAACTTGCTTCTCACTCTCACTTCTTGTCTGGTTAGATCATTGATCTCTGAATAGGTTCGTGTCAAGATTTTAGCCAGAGGTAAATAGTTGATCTCTAGGTAATGCTGTAATTAAAAAAAACCAAAAAAAACCCAAACCAAAAACCACCAAACAGAAAAAAAAACCCACCCAAAACTTAGTTTTATCTTTCTGGTTGGAACAGGCCAGATAACAAAGCCTGAATCTTAGGCTGAACATGCAATGATGTGTGGAGATATTCCTGCTGCATGCTAAGTGGAATAAAAGCCCTTTATTGGGGGGTGTTTGCAGCATCAGCATCTGTAGGCTGATGTATTTGCTTTTCTGTTAAATGAGAGCTGTGGTGTAAAAATGGACACTGGTATTTGCTGGAAGCTTAAGCCTGCTAAATTTTACAGATTTAGAAAGTTCACTAATCGCTATCAATTAAAAAAGCTGCCTCACTGTTGCCTAAATAAGGACAATGAACTCTATTACAGAGCCTTCTTAAAATACTTATTTTGAAAAAGTGTTACCAGATTAAGTCAGAGTGGTACTTAATAGTAGCAGTCAAGGCTTTTAAACTGCTAGAATTCAAACTGTTTTTCTAAATACCTTATAAACTCAGCAAGAGCATGTTGCCAGTGTCTTCACATTGGATTCCTGTAGGACATTGTCTGGAAGTCAAGAACAGAAGAGCAATGCTTAAAACTTTGAATGCCTGGAAAAGCTGGAAGCACATGGTATTCCCACAAGATTCTTACATTAAAGGTTATGACCTAGAACAAGAGAATTTGTTCTACATTCTTATGAGTGAAAATAACACAGCATTTACTTAGTAGTCTTCCTGAAAGTGCTTGGACATATGGAAAGTTTCCTGAGTTGAGTTCCTCTCAATTATGCCTGTGGTAAGGCTTCTGTTAAGTTTCCTATTATCAGTTTTTCATTCATCACAGGTCTAACATTCAGAATATTTCCAGGAACAGAAGAAACATGCTTTGGTTCTGTACAGATGATAGCAGTTCTGTACAGAGCTCTTCAGCACTATGTATAATTTTCAATTCAAGGCAGAACTCGTGATTTTGCAGTTTTCCATCAGTTATTATTTCAAAGGCTTCTTAAAATTTGACAAAGGGAAGTGGTCTCTGCCCTCATTGCAGTGCAATGTGTTAAATCAGAGACAGTGCACAAAGACTTACAATCTGGTTTAGTCCAAGTCAGAACTGATAGACTTGTCTTGGAGGCTTGTTTATTTAAAGTAATCATTTAAGTCTGGATGTTGTGGGGTACCAAAATGAAAACTATGTTACCTGTTCTTACAATGCTAACTAGAACTGGAGAATTTGAATACTGAAGTTTCCTTCATCTTCAAATACTACAAGTATCCTGATCCCTCTAAAATGATTCTTTGAGGAAAAGTAGAAGTGGTAAAGGCACATAAAGATTGATGAAGGTTTCTTCATATTCCACATTATATATGTAAACATAAAATAAAGAAGTCTTTATAAGCTACTGGATTTAAACATGGAAAGTCCGTTTACTTGATGTATTAAACATGCACACCCCCTATCCAAACATTGCTTAACAATTTTAATGTTATGGCTTGATCTACAAAAATCCAATATCAGACAGAATAAAGGTGAGAATACATGTAAGAAACCCAGCTCTTTTAAGTAGTGCTGTGGAGAGAACAGCTTTCATGAAAACTGCGTTAACTACAACCCTTATAAAGATGGGTAGTTACAGTAGTTCTGCAAATTTACATGAATTATTTTTCTGTGTACTTTTCCTTTTATTTTAAAATCAAAAAAAAACTAAAGATGTTTTCACAATTCTTTTTCCAAAAAGAGTGCAATTCTTTTTCCAAAAAGAGTGCAATTCTTTTTCCAAAAATACTGCATTCATATAAGTACAGTTTTCTAATCAAGAAAATTCATTTATAAGTAATGCAAGCAGATTTATTGTCCCACATGATAAAATTACATTGTTCTAGATGAACTAAAATCATGTTAATCATGAGCTAATATTTTGTGGATTAAAACATTGTATTTATGACAATGGCTATTACAGGAAGCTGAGGACTTAGGTGACTTTTTCAAGACAAGACAGGATCAGATCAAAGAGAGAGAGAGAGAGAGAGAGGGAAGAGGAGGAAGAATAAGACCCTCTATACTTTTTCTTGGCCAATTAAATCTAGGCTGTGCAGGATAAGTACAATAAAATGGATCTATTATCTCCCCTCGCAGGAGGAAGGCAGGAATGGAGCTTGGCTCAGGCCACTTATCAATGCACCTGCTAGCTGAGCTTATCTGATAAAAGAAGAACAGTCACTGAAAGACTGAGGCAGACTATTTATTCTTCCTCCCCACACAAGGCCAGGGCCCCAGTATAGGATGTTTGCTATACAGGTCCACATGACCCAAAGATAAAGCACCAAATTATGGGGAAAATATGAATGTCTGGATTCCGGGGGACACTTAATTACCTAAAATATGCTCTATATGATGATCTTTGGATTAACTGATATGTTTGGTATAAGTAATGCTTGTTATAGAAAAGTACAGGGTAATACCTGTGGAAGGGATGTTTTAGGGGAGAATATCATCCATTTTTCCTCTCAAAGATGTGTTTCACCTGCCCTCAGAAATGTAATCCAGTTCTGGTCATAATAATTATAATATGAAGCATATTGTAATGCATACCATTACACTTGCACTTTTTCAAATCAATGTGTAAGTCACTATATAATACAATTCAAACAGCTGTCTTGAACTTCTTCCTTCACAAAATCAATATTTAGAAAGATTCCTGTAATCATCCAGTCTGTTTACTGAAGGAAATATTCTTTTCACTGCTCTGTTTGAGGTAGGGATAAACATAATAAGTTATCCAATTTTAAAAAAATTGTGATAATGAACTGGGAATAACAGGTGCCTTCCTTATTCATGAGCCCTGGAACAAGTTCTCACACAGCGTCAGTATCTACTTTCCACTCAGTTATGTGTTTAACAGAAATGAAATCCATGATGATTTTCCCTGCTTCTTTGTGGTATCTTTATATAGCTTTCACTTACAGTAGGGAAAAAAAGAACTTTTTTGCAATGAAAGCTTTACAAATACATTATAGTGCTTGGTAAGCACAGATTACAAACCATTAAGACTGTGAAACCTCAGAATATTTTAAGGAGTAATTAGAAAATCTGAAGAAAATAGAAACAGTAGTCATTCAGTAGCATTTCTCCCCTGTCTTCATAATTACCTGTGAAAAACTTGGATACTGCCCAGGTGCAATGATGTACAAAGCAACTCACAATATGCAAAAATATCTTCCTGGTCTGGTCACTGCTGGGTGTGGTGTAGGACCACTCACGTGTTTCTGAAAGTGATGCAAGTCTTGGGACAGATTAGAAAAGGGGAGTGAAATTTTTGTTAGCTTTGTGGCTTGACCTTCAATTACAGAGTTTGTAGCTGCAGTTTCCAATAGGTGTGCTAGGCAATTTTCATTTTCCATTAACTCGTAGGCAGAGTGATGTGTGTGAAAGTTAACATCATTGATACTGAGAGCAAATGATAGCACATTGCTAAAGTACAAACCATTTGATTGTGGTACAGAACTCCCTTTTCCCTCTCAGATATTCCTATTGCAGCTTAATTGCTGCCTCCAAAATAACCGAGTAGCCAATTGATTATATTTCTTTCAACTTCAAAATAACAAAAAACTGTTTGAAACATCTTGGCATTTCTGTGCTTTGCTGCAACAATGGTCACAGGGGAAGAATGCCTCTTTCAACCAAGTTTTTAACTGTTGTCTAATTTCAAATAGGAGCTGTATGTCCTGGACAGATAAAATTATTGGTGAATTTTGGAACGCACGGTCATATATATCTTGCTGAAAAAGCTGAAAAGCGATATTGTTGTGGTAATACTACAATTCTTTCTGAAGAAACCACAAAAATATACACAAAAAAAAAAAAAGAAAATATTTTGAAAACTTTGCTCATAGAAATAATGATATTTTATTTTAAAAAGAAAAAAATACCACTCTGTAAAGCACACTTAGCAATGCATGTATCAAATTTACTTATTCATTATCAAACACCAACTTTTCCCACTTGCATCAGTGTTTCCTCATTTGTGTTGTTACAAGGGCACAAAGTCTTTTGTGGTAACTGTCTTAGCAAGGAAAGTATCAGAGATGAAGCACAAACTGGGAACATTTCAGTATCTCCTTATGTGCTCTGCAATTAATTTATTCAAAAGGTAGGGGATGGGATCCATTTGATTGAATACTCATTTCTGGTACCTGAGTTGATTGTCTACATTTTCTTTACTCTTCATTTTTCCTCTTGGGTAAATGTATTGTTGTATGATTTCTCTCATCCTCATGTAGTTGCCTATGGTCTTGTGAATGGTTTTAGAGGGATTTGGGGATCATTGTTTCAAACAGGCACACTGCTGGTTTCTTATGGCTGGAATCTCCCTGTCAACTCAAGATTGTTAACGTTTACAGTGCTTAGTATTGGTTTACAAAGTTTTGGTTAGTTTTATTCAATCTCTCCCTTATTTTTAGGGTGAATAAAGAAAATCTGACATGCAACCTAAAGTAACGCATGGGTGGTCATGCTGAGAAAAATTAACTGAGGTGTTCTTTTAAAATAAGATATATTTGAAAATATTAACGCTAGATATAATCCTGTAAGTGCTTAATTTTGAGGGGTGTGCCTGTTATCATGTCTATCGCCCTCTGACTTCATTAGCCCTGCCTCTCTGTCAGCATGAAGTTATGAAATACAAGTTAAAAAAACCCAGCCAATTTGCTTTGATTTGCTCGCTTGTTTTTATTTAATTTCTTTTTCCTCTGTGTTCCATTTTCAGTAGCTGGGATGTGTATTTTGTAACATTAGCAATTTCGCCTTAGCAGTTGTAAGAGACAGAAATCGTCCTAAATTTATAAATTAAGAAATCCAGCATTCCCACGTATCAGAGGTTGACATGGGAAAACACTGGGTCTTAGTAGATTTATAATAATCATCAGCGGTACCCAGCTGCCGAGTATCTGTGAGGTAGTCAGGGTCTGTACAAGCGAGTATTTGGTTGGAATGTAGCTTAGGATGGAAGCCTCTCCCTTTCCCACGTGCTGTGCCAAATGTGTGCCATGTGATGGCAGCATTGTATCAACCGAGGGCTGCTGAGAAGGGATTTCTCTCAATTTTTCTTAAAATAAAATTAAAAATACCTCACCAAGCTCAACAGTCGAGAACGAGCTCCTACAGTCTGGAAACAGCACAAACAGATTTAACACTGAATTACTCTACCCAATGGAAAATAATAGAAAGAAATTAAAATATTTGACATGCCATGAATGCAGTGTGGGTTTCTACTGAGACAAAGTTGATAATATAATGAAAAATATTTTCCCTAGTAATTATAATGATAAAGTGAATGTGGTATAAATGAATTACGAGCTCAGAATATAACTGCTAATACATGTATTTCAGTAACAGGCATTTGTTAAGTGACAGGCAGATTTTTTTCCACTGTTGAAATAACCAGTAATTAATCACTATTTGGATAGACTTTCAAGTGGAAGCATCTGAAATCTCCAAGGGCTTCAGTTTTTCTGACATCTCCAAGGTGTTTTAAGGACCAGACAGTACTGTTAACCTCTGGCACCTGTTAGTGTGGCAAGCAATAGTTTCTTAAAAATTTCAAGCTTTAACACTGTTTTCTTGTAAGGAGTAAAACAAACTAAAATAAATATTGAGTATTCTGGTTTATTCACTTACACTATTCTTAAAACTCATAAGCTGGTAAATGATGTAAAAATTCCTCCTTCCCTCTCAAACTGGATTAACTCTCAGTTTACTGAAGAGAGTGTGAAAGTGCTTTTCAAATCCACCCAGCAATGCTTTTACGAGCGCTGCCTTTCTTTGGAGGGAGGGCAGTGCAAAAACAGCCCTGAGCTTGCTAGAGAAAAACCAAGGATCAAAACAATGAATTATTCTTCTATCCTTCTATCCTGCTATTGACTTCAGCAATATGCTCGTATATGACATCCCTCCTGCTTGATGAGTGGGACTCTGGAGCTGAGAACCCATGGAAGTGGAAGCAGGAGGAAGATTCCTTGGTATGAGCTCCACAGCCCATGCCCTCCCTTGCTTATGGTCTTAAATGCATGGAAAGCCTTCCAGGGCTGCACTAAACAGGGCTCTATAGGGAATCATCTCGAATTATACAGCACATAAAGTGATCTCTCATGCATTTTTTGCAATTAATCCATGGAAGTATATGCAAATTAAAATCTATTGGAATTACAGAGGAATGTACCTTCTGAGAAATTGTATGGGATTTGTTTGGGGAAGAAGCAAGAAGCACATGCTACAGGATTTGCATTGCAAGTATTTCATTGTTTGTCAGATTTAAGGAAATTTTGGGTTGGAGGCACACGGAGGGGAATCCCATGTTTACTGCCAAGCATTTTTATATTCTGGGAAGCTCATGGGTAGTTAAATTATGTCTAAAAATAACTTCTGATTTTTTTAATAAGTGCCAAAGGAAGCATGCCATACATATATAATTTTGAAAAAAGTTTTCCTTGAAACCAGTAGGTTACGCTGCATTTAAGCTTTTATCACCAGTGCCAAGTGTTAACCTTACCAGCCCTGTCAAAGTACTAAGCTGTTAACCAAACAATGTGGTAGCTCCAGAGTACTTTGGGATTAGGAAGTATTGTTCCACCCACCAATGAATTGCGTTCTGTCCCTGCACTTTATGCTGTATTTTATAAAGAGAAAAAGAATAAATCGAGAGAAGATAATACCATAGCAATTAATTCTGGAATTATATCAACTTATACTTTATGGTATAAGTCATGCACTGAAGTGTGAATTGGCCAGAGGTTCCTTCTTGATGATCCAGTCACAGAACTGCTTTTCACTTTCATGTGGAGAGTCTAAGCTGAATAATATTGGTAAATAAATAAATACATACCAGACTCATGCATACGCAGTAACTGTAGGAAAGGGGGTAGAGACCTGGGGTTTTAACAAGGTAAAGAGACACTACTTTTTAGATTTCTGTTCTTGATTAATTCTAGGAGATGTCCACTAAATATGCAATTTAAAATCATTCTAGTCCTAAATGAGTTATCAGCTTCATTGGCATTCCTCATACTAAGCAGATGGGAAATTAGATTATTGTCTAGAACATGGCAACAAGAGTAAGAAGTGCCTGAGTTTAAATTTTCTGTGACTCTGTGCCTAAATTAGAGCAAGCTCACTGTGTACGAGCTTTTTTACTGTTTACCCACAGGAATGAAAATTAATTCCTAGCATTTGAAATGCTTTGAAAGACCTCTCTGACGTGGGAGAAAAATCCCATGTATGAATACTCTTCAGAACTGAACACTGACCATAGTTTTCGACAAAATAATTTCAATTTTAAAACAATTCAGAAGGTAATTGTGCATCAAAATGCTAGAAGAGCTCTTTAATAGCCATTCTAGTATTAATTACTGTTGATTAAGTGATTGAAAAGTTTGGGTGGTAGATATTAAATGACGTGGGAAATATATCTGAGGAGATTCACAATGTGGTTAAGAAAAATAGTCTTTGAACTGTCATTGATAATTACCTAAAAATAATGCACAGCATGATTTACTCTGTAGAAAGTGCCATCCACTGTCTGGATCTCCCCTTATTCTTACAATGAGGTTCCAGATACTTCAGTTTTAAATCAAGTTAGAGGTTGCCACATTGTGGTTTCTTTTATTGTTTTTAACATTTCTAGAATTTTTAAACTTGAATTAAAACAAAAACAACAAAAATATCCAGAATTTAGTCTGGATTTGAGTTTTGGGTTTTTTTTAGGCTACTTTTATATTCAACTGGGCAATGGTTCAAATGTGCGTTGTTATGATTGGGGTGCATTTTAAGTTGCTTTTGCTTTTGACATCAATGTTTCCTATCTATCTTCCAAAAGCTGACTTAGGAAGGCATAAAGAGCCTTAAAGGTACTGCAGTCAGCTACAGCCACAACTAATACAGGCAGTTCACTAAAAATCATATTAAAATTGAAACACCAGTTCAAATATGGGCTCTGCCAGAAGCCTGTGCTTCTGCCTGTTTTTCATGGGAATGGTGTAATGTGCTTTGCCTTTGGCTGGCTGCTAATACTGAAAAAATTTGGTGTTGTACTTCCACGTGTTACAGCAGCTCTGGCTCTTAAAAACACCAGGTACTGAATGAGATGGATCGGGGTGAGAAGAGAGAAAATTCAGGCTCAGAATACACAGCCTGTTTTTTCTCTGACCAGAGGTTATTTTTACCATTTTTGTTACACAATTATCTTTTTCCTTCATCTAAACAACACTTGTATTCTCCTGGGTGAAAATGGCAAAATGTAACCTGCTTATTGCTGTCAGCTCAGAAACTGTCTTTTATTATGGGACAGTATTTTTTTTTTAACCCAGTGTATTAGTGGATATCAGAAGAAGAGTAAAAGTGGCCAGCAACTTTCATCTTTCTGTCTAATTATGTGTGTTGTTTCTACCTTAAACACCTATTTCTCTTTACAGCTGGGTTTAGAATGTGCTTCTTTTATGGTTGGTCAGTGCCAACTCAGAAAACACAGCTCCTTCTTTTCCCAGTTCTTCCCACTGTAGTTTAAGGCGACTGAAATAAAAATCCCACATGCCTCATTTTCCAAAGGAAAACCATGCTGAAATATTTCATTTTGTGCATTGTTGACATGTTCTGACTGTGCAGAGTGGCTGCAGCAAACTGTGAATGATGATGTGTGAAATGAGAAGTCCTTGTCCAGTGCACAGCAAGAATAGCACTCAGAGGTCCTTGCCCCACTGCACTGTTTGAGATGTGCTTTTGTCTACGCTAGATTATACCCAGATATGCACAGCTGCCTTTTCAAACATTCGCTCAGATTCTTACCTGCATGCCAGGGCTTTGCTTGCTCAGCAGGTTTATGCAAATTCTTCATCCTAAACATTGCTTTGAAAAACTTTCCACACCTTATGTAAATTTAAAAAAAAAAAAATAAAAAAGAAAGAGTCAGCCTCAAACATCTCCCCTTCCCCAAGAGCACCCTCCTAACAATTTGCTGCCCCTGATTTAAAAGTGAATCAATTTCCCGTCTACATTTGCTCATTTTCTTTTCAGCTGCCAATTAATTATTGAGTCTTTAGAGGGTATCCTTAAAACAACAGTAGAATCCTTCACATGATCTGGTAATAATTTTATCTAATTTAAGCTGTTAGTTTGTTAGCATTTGAAAAACACAGTTTTTAGCTGATTTTTTGTTCCCTAAGATACTGTCACCAAAATTTTTTTGGTTTGAATTAAAAGTTACAGTATCTGAAAATGATGCACACAAAGCATAAGCCTGAAATTTCAAACTGCTGCAATAGAATATGCAGATGGGTCAGTAGTTCTTCAACACCTGCTGCAAATGTTACTAAAGTAATTCTTTGTTTAGCAACTCCTATTAAATCTGCTGTCTGTGAGTACTTCCTTGAAAATGGCTCATCCTTCACTCTCTTTCTTCCACTTCTGCCAGTCTATAACTCAACAATTTTGAAAATAAAGTAAAAAGAAATAACAGAGCTTTATAAATAAGGTGAGTTACCAACTGTGGGAATCCAAATTTTCCAATTATCTTGGTCATGTATTGCAAGTTAGCATGTAGCCTGCCTTCATTGGCCTGGACTGAGTTTTACAGGCTTTGCACAGCCATCATTTTCCGTTCTGTCATTTGTCTCGGACCAGCTACTTTGGCAGCACAGAATTTTCATTTTATTCTTTTCTGTGTTCCAAGAACAGTTCCTCTCCCTTCCAGGAGAGCAGAGCATTGAGACAGGGCAGGATCCACAGGGAGAAATCTCAATTACCCTAATCCTCAAATTAAATGCTGATGTTGGTATGGGTGTCTGTGTGTATCTTCAATATATTACTGCGTAATTCAAAACAAGAAATTTAAAATTAGAGGTGTCCAGTAGGAGCCTCTTAACTCCTCCTAGCTCTCCTGTTGGGAAGTCTACAAAACTCTTCTGCTTCTTTTCAATTTTTTACTTGTTATGATTTCTTACTTGATCTGTTGTCTGAGCCACCCAAAACATGTGGGAGGAGTAAATCCTGAGAGAGTTTTCCACTGCCAGCTATAGAAACAATGTTTCTCTGTGTTTTCTATAAGAAAAGGCAAACAACTCTTTCCAGCCCTGAATATCTTAGAGCCTGTGACAGTGCCCTAAGTCTGCCACTTCAGCTTTGCATGTTGTAAGAAAGAATCAAATATTTTCACATAAATAGGTTAAATCTAGCTAACTGAGCTTTAAAATAATTCTAATAAAAGAATTAGTAACCTGTTCTACTTTTAATTTTGTGAGACTTTTAAAAAAACCATTATTATCTGCTTTGAATCGTAATCTCTCCACAGACACTTTTGTTCTTGGTGATTCCTTATTGGAACCAGAGTGCATTGAAAATAATTACAGAAATAACATTTATAAGTCAAGGATAGCCCAAAGGAATCCTCTTCATGCCACAGAGAAGATAGATGTCTAGAGGCTTCTGACATGACAAAACTGATAAAATGATTTTTTTTTTTAAAGTTAGGTGTATCGGGTCTAATGTATGCATTGCTTTTTGATTAACAATTGGTTCATTACTGTTTCATTTAAATATCTTTTAAATCTCAGTCAGAAACTGAGAAAGCACAGGATACTAATAGTCATCTTTCCCATGAAAAAGGTAAATCTGAAGTTTTCATGAAATGCTAAACCCACACCATTATTGTAATCTTGTACAGGCAAATAGAATGAATTAAAAGCATTGATTATGCAAATCAAAAAACATAGTAATTTCTACTTAGTATTTCCATCTTCAAATCATAAATCCCAGTGTGGTTCAAATTTATCTACTTTTATTAACTTTTTATAATAAATTTTAAATTATTCTGAATAGAAAAATTAATTGTAATTGAATAATTTTTTGAACAGTGTGCAGTGGGATTGCTGAATTCTAATCGATACTAAGAAGGCTTTCCATCAGGTTCCCTAGAGTACCTGTAGTATAACTAATAAAATTAAATATTGATGTCAGATGTCTTTTACGATGTGCATGGGATTTCACTCTTCAACAGCATTTTCTTTGGAAAAATTAATCTGCAGTGGTCCCTTGCTAAATAAGGCATGTAGCCTTCAAGACACAGGAAAATCTGAGATTCTGCTCCCTTATATCCATATAGTGTTAGATCTAGAAAAGGGAGCTATGTAATTCACTCCAGTGCTCAGTTCATCTAAGGAACATGATGAGATGGTAGAAAGATTTGACTGTATGTTTAATTCAGTTTATGTTTAGCACTCTGTAAACTTTTACAGAATTAGGGTTTGCCTGCTCTTTTACTTCACCATTCAAAACTTGCATTATTTCCACTGTAAATTTTAGATTGCAGGTTGGATTGTTGAAAGCCTTAAAGATCTGCCCTGTTGCAGCAGACGTTGAGAGCTGTGGATAGTAAGATGGTGTAGCAAGTTTTTTCCCTATTTTCTTGCTGAAACCTCCGTGTTCCAGGTGATAGCTGTCTTCTAGTGTGCACCCAGTAAGAAGGACACAACAGATAACTATTGCCAAAAGCTGATATCGTGAGTTGATTAATCAAAACCCCATTGATTTATAGTTTTTATGACTCTTTGGAAATTCACTAAAAGCATTGTATGATCCCTTGTATAACTGATTTATGAAGTCTTTCATTCAATATGATGTATTACTAGTGTACACACTATTCATAGTTCCTAGCATAAAGCAGTGCATACCTATGCTTTCATTCAATATAACAAACTACATATCCACTAAGTGCAAGAAGGGGTGGGGAAGCCAGGAACTAATTTATATAGAGAGTAAAGCATAGTAAATATTTATATTTCAATGTTTTTGCTTATTATGTTTATTTATAAAGTCAGTGAGACAAGACACTTTTCCTATATTACATCTTCAGTATCATGCACTCTTACAGATAATGCATTTAGTGAATATACTTGACAAGGTTGTTGCTATATTGTTTGTTTATCTTAGGGAAGAAAATAATATTTATGCACCAATATTTGGTGGAATACTGCTGAATTCTCCAATCACCTGGAAAATATTTATAAAACCTTTATCATATTAGCCACGCCTTAAAATGCCATTTATATGCAACTCAGGTGTGGACTGAGCATGTCCAGGGCAAAGGGTTAGTATTCTCAAAACTCACTATCAGGTTCACATCCATTTTTCAAAAATTAATTAAAGAATCAACTGTCAATGTAAAATAAAAAGCACAAGCTTTTATTTCTGTAGCCTAATGATAAAGCTGTAGCCTAGCATTAATTATATCCCATATAGCAAATTATGAAAAAGCAATTCCCTGAAGTCTTTATCAAAGCATAACACAACATCTCACAAAGGAATAATATATTCTTCCATTTCATTTGGCAGATTCCCACCCATCACCCCTCACATATTGCAACGTGTCCTATACCCTTTTCTTCTGTTTGTGTTTTTGGTTGGTTGGTTTGGGGGTTTTTTAGCAGCACTTTTTCAATTGCTAACTATACATTCACTTTAGAGCCACAAAAAAATGCTATTTCGTGTCTCAGTTTGGAGCTTACATCTACCTCCATAGCAGTGAACAAGGCAACTTCCCTTTCTTAGTGCCACCTTTCCTCAGGAACGTATTTTGGTTATGTATAAAAATAATACTGACGCAGCAAAAGCAAAATAAAACCACATAATAAAACAAGCCACTGATTCCTGATAATTCAAAACATTTTTTTCTCATTTTGCTTTTTTTATTATCATATTTTCAACGTGAATTTAAATTTGATTTCAATTTAAAACCTGCCCCCGCTTTGTGGCTAATTAAAATTTGTGTTTAATGATTGTCTTGTGCTGACCAATGCTGACCAGATTTTCCTTTCAGAAAACCATGCCCTATTGGTGGTTGTTTTCATTTGCTCTGTGTTCAGTCTAAAAAAAGGAAATCTGACTGAAAGGATCAGACCAAAAATTTTTCCATATATTTTCAAGTTGAATTTAATATTTCCAGTCTAATTGTGCTAAAGAGCCAGGATCAACTTGGTCTAACCATCAGGTTGGTTGGAAGTCTTTAGTGTGTTAGCAAAACCAAATTCAAAGAAATGAAAAGCATTCCTTTAAAAAAAAAAAATCTTAGTATTTGAGGAGAAATACTCTTCTTGCTGGAAAAGCTAGGCTGTGCTTCTCCTCTTGGTGATGTATTTCTCACTGATATGAACAGCAGATGGGCTCCAGTGGCGCGTCCTTGCTGGAAAGGGTTTGGTAAGCATGATGGCACATCCTATGACACTTTTAGAACAGTCTTTCATAGACTGCCAAGAGCAGTATCTGTCTCACTGTTGTTGTAACTGAACAAATCATTGGAATCTTGAAGCAGTTCTTTCAGGAAAGAGAATGACCAATTCAGAAAAACAAAGTTCCATGGCAGAGAACATAATAGGAAAAATGGTGTCTTTTTATTCTCTTTTCCCTCCCTTAGAGAGGTGAATGAGAATCAAGTTACTCAAACATAATTTTCATGCTTTTTTTTTTGAATCAGGATACAGCATGGGAGAACAGCAAATCAGCAGATTGTGACAAGTTTTGGAAGAAGCATTTATGATGTGCATGGAGGCAAAAATCAGAAGAAAGCTAAAGTAGTGAAGAGAAATATGAAAGGAGAGAGGTGAAAAGGTGGACTGGAAAAGGGTCTGAAGATTTTGTAGAAAGAGACTAGAAGAACAAATAAGCACATTGGGGAGAATAAATACATGGTGTAGAAGGTTAGAGATCTGCTGGAGCCAGCACATGGGATGAGGAGGAGCTAAAGGTAACTGAGGAGACTGAAAAGAAATGGGATGATGTCGAAAGAAAATATTCTAGTAGGTAGTTATTAAAGTTACATACATTATACTTACTTTTTATTGTCATCTTATCATTCTGCATCACTGTCTTTATTAAGTGAAAGTGAAGGGAAATGTGTAGCAGGAAAGGTGGGAGACAGCATTACTATAAGAGACTGGGAAGGAAGTGGGGAGGAAGAGGGAAAACAAAGCAGAAACTTAAAGAAAGGTAATAAGATGAAAAGAGTGAGGACGAAGAGGAGAACTGAAGGATTGAGAGAGAGAGAGAACAAGAAGGGGTAACTTTTAGGAACAGCATCAAGATCCACTTTATGCATGCAAACATCATCTTTAATGATCATCCTGAAATGCACATGCCTATTTTGCAGGTCAAACATTGTGTAGTATAGTCAAAGTATATGTTCATTGTAATAACCTAGAAGTTTTTAAAGGAAATCTAATTTTTAGCTATGAGCCATGATTAATTAATTTATCTATACGCTTATTTATTTATTTATTTATATGCTTGGAGGTAAGTTCCATACTGGAGAGTTTAATTTTACAGGGTCAAAGTAAAACAGAAAATTAGACAGAGGAACAGTATATAATAGTACAAAAAAAAATTGAGTCATAAATAAGTGTAAAAATAATGGAGTTATGTTAAAATCAGGGTAGAGGTTTTGTTAGTTTGATTTCTGTTATCATTGCATGAAGAGGAAGTGACATTTTCTCTATTATTTTACATTTGTAAATGGTGATGTTTTAACAATATCTGTATTCTTAGAAACTGCTCTTCCAAGGGGCACATAGCAACTGAGACAGAGCTGGTGGCCTGTATGCACAGATCCTTACCTTGCATACACCAAGATGAAGCTCTGTGAATTACAGAGCACTGCAAAGGAGCAGAATATTGCTGCTCTGCATGTCTGGAATGGGGAAAAATAGGAGATGGTTGTGTTTTATGTATAGTTTGCTACCCATACAAGCTGCCACCGGGAAAGCAAACAGCTCATGGAGAGTGTTGTTTTTCCCTTCACAGCTGGCAGTTGCCTTTGTTCAAATAAGCCCACATAAGTTTGCAATAAAGGCACAAATATCCTCCAAGAACTTACTGAAGGATACTCAGTAAATCTTTCATTCAAGGCTCAACATCAGCAACCACAAACAAAGGGTACCAGAATGTTCCTCTTAAACAGGAAGAAAGATAAGTTTTGATACTGAGGTGGCCTTCTTAAAAATTCTGAGTGAATAAAGTAGTCTTGACAGAAAGTTCCCAGTTATGGATTACCTATAAAAAGAATAAAAGAGATGAACATTGAAGGTTTTTCATGGCTGTAAACAAATAATTTGTGAGCACACTGTGCTCAGACCACAAATAGAAGCAGGAATTAGAAGTGCCCCTAGCTGACCAGCATATACATATATCATTGGTCTGGTGTAATGAAGATTACCTGATAAAGATCACAATATGACAGTTTTCCTTTTGCATTGGCTGCTGAACAGCCAGAAACTGTTTTCTGCGGCCAGCCAACTATTGATCCAACTCCCTCCTGTCAGTGATGCAGTTAATGGGAATTCCACAGGCAAATAAAAGCTACATTTTGTCTTCATTTTCATCTGAAATATGAGCTGGTCCTTTGTACTCTAGACAGTCATTTATTACTCATTTTCCTTTATTGATGTTTATGAGCTGAAGCATAAAATGATTCTCAAATGTAGTTTAATTGAGGCAGCAGTTGACACTGTGACCATGATTACTGCTGCACCATCAGCTGCATTAAATCCATGAATCAAGGTTTGCTTTTCATTGGTCTTTGAGGCAGCATACGGTAGAAAGTATCCTTAAAATGCAACTCTGCTGTAGCTGGAGAAATATGTCGATTTGTCTTCATAGGGACTGAGGGGGAAAAAGTGCCCAAAGTCCTTAGCAAAACAGCAACAGAGCAGTAAAGTGTTTCTTATTACTTTACATTCAAAGACTCCTACCACCCCCCTACCCTGGGTCTTAAAAGTTATTTGTAAAATAGTCTTTCTTATATGCTTTTTAATATTTTTCTCACTGAATTATGAGCAACAAAATGAATAGAAGGAAGAGCTGCCATACACAGCAAGAGGGGAAGCCAAGACACTCAATTCATTTGTAAAATGGTAAGGACAATCAATACTGTGGGGAAGTATTTTTTATATGCAGTTATTAACTCATAAGCTACAGTATATCTCATCTCATTTCAACAACAGCTGAGGTCTCCATTTCCCCCTGGAGACCCCTGCAGGTCCCATTATGAGAATCATAAATAATATGTGCTAATGAGATATGAATTGATTATGTTGGAAAAGCTGACATTTTCATCCATCATTCTAAATGATGTTTAACAATGGATTACCAGCCAGTAATTCCTCTGATATGAGATTAAATAAAATAGCAGGCTGTTTCAGCAGGCTAGCTCAAGGAGATGGCAATAAATCTGCTCAATTACTGTATTACCAATCCGTTTTTCACTGCTAAGGATATTATTATTTCATTTAGACTTGTTCATGCATCATAGATTATTTTATTTCAGTCAGTCAATGGGAGAAACTGCAGTATTTTATTCACTGAGCTGCAAAGAACTGGGCTTTGATAGAGTACAGTATGCACAGCTCAGTGGGCCTCCAGCGGATAGAAGAAATGCTACTGAGCTCCTATCAGATCAAAAATACATTGTGAAATCCACATTTCAGGAACCAGCATTTTGTTTTCAACCTAATTTACTTTACTTATCTGAAAAGTCTCAACAGAAGGATACTGCCTAAAAAGCTGATCAATTGAAACAAAATTATTGGCTCCTCTAAGATGATTTGTACTTCACCTCAGTCCTGTAGTATATTGCGAATTAGATCATTTGGACTATCCTTTGGCGTGGCAAATTAGATTGCAAATAACTGTAATACAAATGGTCCCTTTTTTTTCTTGCTCAGGAGGGAGGGAAAAAATAAATAAAAAAGCATGCAAAGTTTATTAACAAAGACCTCTCATAGAGTTATTTCCTTTGCCAGCCTGAACTCACAGTCTTGACACACTCCCCTTCCTTGCAACAACATCTAATACTTTGCAATTCATTCAGTACCCATTGTAGAACCCAACACAGAGCTTTTAGTAACTGCAGCATACACTGAATAGACTGGGGCATGCCCAGTGTCCAACCAAGCCACCTGGATGTGGGAGACCTTGAGTTTTCCCCATCTGCCCTGGTCTGCAAGTTGGTGCAGCAGGTGGTTTGTGGCTAGCACAACACTCATATGTCATCAATAAACCCTGGTATTTCACCAGCCTGTTTTTCTGTTAAAGAAGAAGAGATTAACATGATTGTTCCTCCCCTTTCTAAATACTAGGAAGGCCACAGCCTTACAATGTCAAGAAGTAATCCATTCCTTGCAGAGAGGTACCTATTGCCAAACCTGCTTCTTAAGTTCCTCTCCACAGACCCTACCGCTTTCCTCTACTCATGGGCATCCCTCAAAGGTAAATATCAAAAAGGTAGGCTTTTCTTCAAAAGCAGGATAACAAGATCAATTATACTTTAATGGTGGAAACTCTGTACTGAAGTGCAGTGGTTAGATGGAAGATGCATGGAATAGAGTTTATTTCTTTTATCACTCAAGGGTCGGCTGAGGAGTAACAGGTGCTGAGGTGCAACAGAAAATATGCTCCAGTAATAAGTATCTTCGCCGACTTATTGTTTCTCAGCCCAGTAGAAAAACTTACCTGTTGCAGAACATTGTACCTCTGGAAGCATAACCCTACGTATAAATGCAGTGCTGGACTCCCACTCAGCTCTAAGGGAGGCAGTAAGGGAGTCAGTCTGGGTAGGTCTTTGAAAACACAGTTTGACTCTCAGACAAAAAAGGAATGAGAACTGAAGGAAATTTTTGGGGAAGGAGTAGAGCTAAACCTGAAATGTCATTATGCCTCTGTGTTGACTAACACTTCTTATTAAAAACGGGTAGAGTAGAATTAGAGAACAGACTTGGAAAGATGACCAGGATCATATAGATATGGAAATAATTGTGTGCAAAGAGTTCTGAATAGAATAAACCTCTTAAATTTGGAAAAGACTTGTTAAGGAGAAGGAAGATGTTATAAAACTAGAATAGAGAAAAGTTTAAGTATTTATCAAAAAAATAGGTAATTCAAAGAAATGGTTGAGCAATTTTCAAAGAACCAAAACATTTAAAAACCCTCCCAGATTTAGATTGTAGTTTTCATCTATTGTTTTCTGTATATCAAAATGTAACAGAGATTAAATAATTCAGGGAATAATATTTCCATCATGTCTTAAATACAAAGAAATCCATGTAGAATGAAGGTATTTCTGTAACAGAATAATATCGTAATCTTTGAAGATAATATCTTAGTTTTCTAATAAGGATCATACGAATGAAAAAACACCTGTAGCATGTCTATGAGTCCTGCTTCATAATACTAGCACACTAGATAATAAGGAAGTTTTGTCATCAGATTTCCTTGCTGATACCTGCTTGTTTTTTCCCTGTGTATGGAGTACTGCTTCTTTCTTAACTGCTTTACCCGAACTTGAATATAATTTTATCAGCCTTTCCAGATTTTGGCTGTGTGACCAGACTTTTGATGCTCTGGTGCAAGGTACAGAGGATAAGTGCCTGAGGTTGTTATTCAGGTGTCTGCATGGCGGCTAGCATTTTTGAAATAACTTCCTGGAATAAGTGATGGGTATTTGAAAAACTTTTTATGAGGGGTTTGTTTGTTTGTATGGGGTTTTTGTTGTTTGTTTTTTTTTTTAATCCAGCTTTGTATTTTAGTACCCAGTGCTACCATAAGAATAGGTTAATATTTAAAAAGTTGCAGGGCTTTAAAAACTGGCAGATTTTCTATCCTTTAGGAAAGACCCATCCCTGTACTCACTTTTGTATCATAGTTGACGAATGTTGACATAGTGACTGCTAATGTGATTAACAGCATTAACTACTCTGAAAATATAGTAATAATTGTGACTTAGGCTGAAGACTTTACTAGTTGTAAATGCTTAAACTGTCAAGATGTTTATATTTAAGTCAGTCACATTTCACAAGGCAGTCACTGTCAAGCCGACACCTAAATTTCAGGGATTTTCTGTAAAAGTGGGTATATATTTTTAGGGATGACTTTATCAATTTTCATTATTTTCATTATTTAAGGTAAGAATGCTATTTTCAATTTATGTGTTTTGAAGCTCAAGAGACAGGAGAAGCAGAAGAGGCATGCTTTTGGCACTTAGTTACCTCCCCAGGCTGGATTTAGTAGTCAGTGAACTTTAAGTAATTCATCTTGAGCCTCTATGAAGTAAAATCTTGTAATTCTCAGAACAGAGTCTTGGGGTACTACAGAATATTCTGTCTTGCAGTTAGAGAGGAAGAAATGATTCCTGCCACAGGAAAACTGATTGGGTTCTAAGGTTAAATGTATAAAAGTACAAAACCTATAACTCAAGACCTGAACTTTCATAATGGGTTCTATGATGGCCTCAGCAGAGTTTAAAAATCTTAATGGCATAACACGTCACGGTAAATCTCAAGCCATACTGCAAAGTTTCTGCCTATTTTCACTGAGAACTCTCTCTTATTTACAATGTAAAAGTAGATGACTCATTGATATGCATAAATGTACACAAATGTGATGTGCCATGTCCTGGCAAGACGATTCCCCAGGCTAACTACATGTGAACTAATTATTTCACCAATTTTGAGAGGTTTTTTGTGAAGCCTGTACTAACACAGACAGTCATGTTGTAAATCAGGATATACAGGTATGATGTAGATATGAGCATATCAATTTGTGACATTTGAGGTTTAGTCACTCAGAGATGAGCTGACCTCTGTGCGTGGTGCTACTGAAGGCCTTTACAACAATCAGAGCACTGAATTAGAGGCAGCATTTGCCTCTAATGTGTCTCTAAGACCTCTGAATTCCAAAATTGCTTTACCATGCTGTTTAAAGCATGTCTGAAATTGGACCTCAGAATAAAACCCATTAGATAGTTGTTGGCAAAAAAACTGATATGCATACAATGTGAGGATGTAAAAAAAAAAAAAAAAAATCAAATGACTGAGTCCCTGGAGATTAAAAACAAATCCCATAGCTTCAAAGGATTCATAAATTATCCCAGTGGCCATAGACAATACTTGAAATGATAGGATTATTTGAATGTTTAAGTATTTTCCATCTGCCTTAACAGCAACTACATTTATAAGATGTCAAATTCTACTTTTTATTATTGCTTAACTTATAGATTGAATTGTAAACACTAAAAGTGACTCCAAATATGTTACAAGCCAAGTTTCTTTATGGTTTTAATGGATAACTTATTTTAAGGAAATTTTGCATTGAGATTCTGAGTTCTTTCAGCAATCTGGTATAAACAGGATATTGATATTAACAGCCTCAGCAGTGGTGTTTTCTTAGTAAGAATGTGAGTATTTCTACTAAAACTCAGAGGTCCTCACTGCTGGTATGAGAACTACAGACAACTGCACCAGTGTAAGTATTCAAAAGCAAATCTTGGATCTGTGCAGGTTGTAACAATGATACTGATGCTTTTCCTCAGTGTTTATTCATAGCTGTATAATGTTCATAAATTCATGCCTTCTCACAGTCATTTCAAGTACTTTCAGGCCTTTGTAGATCAAGAAACATAAGTCTTGAACACCAGAACTGGATTAACTGGCACATATGTTAGGTTTATCTTTTCCTTTATCAGTTTTTCTTCCACATTTTATGCCTGAGAAGCTCATCCACTCTTATGTATGGCTGGATATTCAAAATGTTTTTCAGTTAACCCCCACTCTTTTAGTGACAATAATCCATCACCTTCTGGGGTGAGAAAAGAAAATTTTTTCCATTTCTTCAGTCCTTGTCATCCTGAAACTGAGATGTGCCTGCTCAAGTCCCTTGAGGTCTGCACCACACCCCTGAGCAACTCCTCAACTCAATGAACCTCTGTCTGTCTCCCTTTCTGAATGTTTTCTCCCACAGCAGCAGTAACAGGGGCAGGTTGCTGCACAACAGATGTTGCTGTGCCACCTCCTTCTCCTGGTGCCAGCCCCTGGGTGCAGAGGGAACTCCAAGGACTCTGCAGTAACTTCTGCAATTCATTCACACCCAAAGCAGCAAAGGAGATGCTGAGTGGGAAGGGACATTTCTTACAGCAGGTATTTGTCCCTCAACTGCTCACTGCAAACAGGCACACTCAAAAAGAACAGAACTTTTAAGCAGGGAAAACTACTAGCATTTTATGACAAACAATATTAAACTTTTCGCACCTCTCTTTCTTGCTTCCAGATAACATTGGTCCACTAGACCAATGTTGCATAAAGGAGTTATGAATTTATGAATTTTGGAGATGCTCTGCAATAAGATTTATGGGAATCCATTCCTGATGTAAAAGTTGATCCTAGCGGATTACACTTTTCACTGAGCAATTTGTTCCTGTGGCCTGAAGGCCACACTGTTATATCTATTTTCCTCTTTTAAGTTAGTATATTATGATTGTGTTGAAAGATTGTATTAAATCACCGTAAATTCTGCAGTTCTTCTGATAAAAGATTGTGTTTTAGTAATAGCAGCCATTATAAGTATCCAGGCAATAAAGCACAGTGAAATCACAGGTATAAAGGAGTCATGTCCCTGAATTAAAGACTATCTTAAAAACAGAAAGAAAAATATTACAGATTTATTGCACAATCCAAAAAAAAAAAAAACAAACTTCACAGTTCAATGATAATTCTTGGCTAGCACAGTCATCAATATCAGATTCACAATAAAATGTCTGGGAAACACATGCAGAAATTAACTTATTCATACAGAAAGAGAGTAATTTGTGAACGTGCCCTGTCTTGCAGTCCCAAAACTGGGTTAATTTGTGGTATCATTTTATTTCTTGCTTGCTTGCTTGCTTGCTTTTACACAATTGAAAGTTGGTTCAGAAGTGCAGAGCTGGGCTAGAGGTCAGAGATCATACTTCCTTTCACAGTCACATATTTTGTTGCTGGAATTGAGCAAAAAAAAAAGTGCAAAAAATACAAGGTCAAAATTTTCTCAGTATGTCAAGGACATTCTTTTTTAAGAACTTAATTTTTCTAAACAAACTTGATTACAGTGTCAAATGTTGCTAATTTAATATGTATAAACCCAGGTTTGAAAGAATCTCGAAAACATTATAATGTTGAAGCCATTTTCACATTTTTTTTGGCTTTGCTTTTCTTTTGTTTTCTTTTCTTATATATATGTTTTTGGACCTGGAGCAAATCATAATGATGAAACTTAGGTTTCTTCATAACAGGGGAAGGCAAAAATAATTGCAAAAACACCTGGTTTAGTCTCATTGGACAACATGATGGTAGTGGCAGAGTTAACCTGTTCAGATAGTAACTAAACCTAATTTTTTTATTTAATCAAGTTAGAGTACTTAAAGAGAGGCCTTTTATAACCAGCAAAGTACCTGCAAGGCTTCTTAATGGTATCTTCTTTGGTCAGATGTATATAAAACACTGATGTGAGGGCTGACTCCCCATCTTCCTTTCTTTTCCTGGCAGAACCGTGGCATTAGGGTCTGACAGCCGCCACGTGTATTTGACGCTGCTGTAAACTCGTGCCTTCCCCGCGCAGCTGTTTCTGTAAACACGTGTGAATAGTCGTTCTCCTGTGCCTTGTGCTGAGCAAGTCTTGCTTTTCTTGGAGCCCAGCCAGCAGCTAATGGGAAGGCAGTGTGTGTGGATCCGTGTGTGGATCCGTGTGCCCCCAGCTCACCCCGAGGCTGCAGCCCATGGCCACGCGCCTTCCCCTTCGGGTGCCTGGGGCCACATTCACTTCTCCTGCTGCAAGGCGGGATTTCACTCGGCCTTTCCAGGGGATGGAGTAAGCTGCAGGGGTATCACAGTTACAGGGCATTTGGCAGGGTTATCATAATATTAAAGCCCTGTAACTTCCTAACTCAGAAAAATTTTACTTGCTTGGAATTCCTCTCAAAATCCTAAATGCGGGCGTGTGTGTGTGTGTGTGTGTTAAATCCATCTGTTTCATCTAGTTAGCATTGCTGGTTTTGCTTTTTCTCCATTACTGTGATTTTATAGAATGAAATGCTGCAAAAAAATAAACGGGCTAATTTAAGAGCAAATCCACCCTAAAAAGTAAAAATCAATCTCTCTCTCTTTGCACAGAGAGCCCAAGGGAATAGAATACCAGGAATTATGGGTGTCTTGCTTGTAGTTTTTGATGTATGTTCTGATGCAAAAGATTAATGGTTTTCTCTTGGGGATAAAGGATTGCAAGGTCCGAACAGCCAGAAGTTTGTGTGTCCATTTATCTAATGGCAAAGAGTACAGAAGTCAGCAATGGGCACCTTTTCCTTGACAACAAATGACAAGTAAGCCATTGTACACAATGCTACCATTGTTTAACTCCTGAAGGTAATTTATAGAAGGCAGAATAAAAATGGAGGATAATATACTTTCTGCTGAGTCAACCCAAATTTGACCCAGGAAGCGCTAACGAAATACTTTTTTGAAACCTAATGAGTAATCAGAGTTTTGGTGATTAAAAATGTGTTGCTAAGGCCAAATAGACTGCTGTTTTACTTGTCATCCTTGGCCTTTGTTCCTTTTCCTCTCTTTACATATTTATCCTTCTCAGAAACTCTACGGGAATGCCAGAAATGTATCCATTATTTGGTTGCCACATAGAAGCAGTGAACAAACCAAGGCACCATGGCTTCTTGGAGCAGTGACTGCAAATGGTCTGAGATAATGGGTAGTCCTTACCCTTGCACATTACTGGGTGGTTGTAAGGGTATTTTCTGTACCAACACTTCCATCTGTTACAACAGTTATTCATGCAGATAGTTCTGCAATTTGCTTTTTAAACATGCTCAAATCAGTGAGTAGCTAAAAATACCTGAATAAACTATAGCAGATTTGTCTTGAGACAAGCAATCAAATTTATGGTAGGGATTTTAAAAAGCAGAAAGATCTGCAAAGCAAATAATTTCTATAGTATTTATTGCAGTCACATTGTGTATTTAGCCCTAATATTCTGTTTGTGAGAACATTGGCAAAACCATGATCTGAAACTGTGTAATGGTGAGATTAACATTTTAAACATTCTAATGACCCATAAAAATTAAAAAAAAAAATAAAAATCTCTGCAGTATTTGGTACCTGTTGCTAGAACTGCTTTTGGTGTAAAGTTAAACACCAGCATTAATGACCAGAACCCACTATCAAAGAGTACCAGAATGGAGCGATCCTAGTCAGGATATTAAACTCATGAGTTCTCGGTGAGTGCTCAAACACAGCCTGGCACTCAAACTAGTTACTTAATGGAGTGCATAGGTCAGAAGAGGTACAGGGCTGTACACGTCTGTCTATAGTGTCTGTACATAGGAAAAATTGCAATTCTAAAAAATTATGACTTACATAACTGAGAAATGTTCTACTCAGATTCAAGGCTGATATATTTCCTTTACGGTATTAATTCAAAATTTTTACCATGTTTATTTCATCACTGCCCAGCAATTAAAAGATAAATTAAATAAAAATATCCTTTCCCTTCTTACAGAAAAAATACAAGTACTTGAAACATAGATACTAGGACCTGTGCACATTTTACATTAAAATTACCTTCAAGAGAGGCAAAAGGGAACACTCCTTGATAAATTAAGTCTCTGCCCTGATAAATTCTGGAAAACATCTGTAATCAGTGAAATTCTCATTTTTGCTTCTAGTAAGATAATATGCTGTATCTAAACCAGCTAAATGATCATTCATTGTATGTGCTACCTTCACAGTGAGAGTAACTGTGGAGGGAAGAGCCTCTGTTTGAGATCAGAGCCGTCCGAGTACAGAAATTGCTTATCTTGCATATTTTATTTGTTTCATCCCCTTAAGCTGTTTGACCTTTCATTTCGTTCTGTGGTGGGAATCTCTTTCCCAATGCTACCCTAGTGATCAGCATTTTCTGATTTGAATAACAATGCCAGTTCACCATTGTGAGGAACTGCATACACCTATTCACTTGTGCACTGCAAACTCTTTTCCTATGATTCACAACAAAGTGTGATAATTAATCTGGTTTAGGCAGCTCTAGGAATATATCATCAAACCCAGAAAAACAGAAAAGAGCAAATAGATGACAATCTAGCCTTTAGCTCATTTTTATGGAGATGGAAGTGGACCATAGCAAAGGTCAAATTCAAGGTCAAGATGGAGACCATTGAAGAAGCTCTGATGGGGCTGGTTCTTCCTGCAGGTCCATTCAATCTAACCAGCCAGGTGTATAAATAGAGCCCTTCAGCTGCTGGCCCAACCAGCCTCTTCACATCACAATCAGCAGACAAGCACAAGCAATTTACTGCAGAGATCATTTCAGAGATACGCTACAAAAGGCACAACATAAGTTGTTAAACTGAAAAAAACTTTGGCTATAAAAATATTATCTGCTTTTTCTAGGCAATCACTGTGTTAAATTAATGGCACTTATTAAGATTTGTTTATACATCAAATAGTAATTTAATAACTAGTTAAGTCAGACTTCTAATTATTATCTATTTTTACTTTATGTATGTTTCATAACTAGATTTGTAGGTCTTTAATTTTATCCACCAACTTGGGATGGTACAAATTAATTGCAGGCTGCTAATTCAGTAGTGATTTTAGCTGGGAATTTTTTACACTACCTGTTTTATTACATTAATGGTCCAATCCTGCTGCTACCAAAATTAATAGGAAAATCTCCCACTGATTTCAGTGCATTCAGGTTGTAGCCCAAATTGTAAGTAGTAGCTACTCATTTTTCCTCCAAAGAAGTCAATATAGTAAATGGTAGACCAACTTATCAACAAGAATCTCTTTCTTGTAATAATATGTAATAATATGATCTGTTGTGTTTATATATTATAACTTCAAATTCTGACTTCTAGCTGTGACGCTTTCAAGATGTTTCTCTTAACTAAAAGACAGGGGAAATGAGTTATTCAAAATAATGCAGTCTAATCTATTCAAGGTCATATTTCACTGTGTGATAATAAGTGTTTAAAATGATTCGTGCTGCATTAAAACAAGAGGGTAAATTATAAAAAAAGGTATTATTTCAAGTTGAAAGTTAGTAATAGTGCAGATGTTAGTCAGGTAAGTTCAGTAATTGTAATGGTGCTTAACAGTGCCACTATAATTAACAATCCATTGTTATTTCCAAACATTTTTAGAGGTTTAGTACACAACTGTTCAAAATGGAAACAAGGTGATATCTTGCAGGTGTATTTTTAAAACAAATATATTAATTAAATTTTTAAAGTAGCTTAAATTCATCACTTATGATTGTATGGGAACAAGCATTCCTGAGATTTTGAGCAATTTCTTCAGTCATTTCAATTTTTTTCTTCTTCCTGTTCTTCATGTAACTGCATTTGAGTAATGCCTATGTTTGGCCATCCAATGAAACAAGAAATGGTTTTGTATTGTTTACCCTGCTACCAGTAGCTAAATGAGTGATCATCAGGCATTCTGCTTCCTACTGTCTTGTGTAGAACCAAAACTTTCAGACAGTTTTTTTTTCCCTATAAACACTTATTTCTATTTCTTTGTACATGGACTTGTCCGTATAGAAAATTTATTATGTATGGCCTAAGCACAGTAGGTTATTTGTCATTTTACTTTGAAGACAATACTATTTTTAATTACTTAGAATGTTGAAATGACAACTTCAGTGGGTTCAAATGGTGAAGTTTTATAGCTGTTTCCTAAAATTAAGACTGAACATCTACTCTGCAGGATGTGAGTATTCTGTTCTGTCTTAGGTTCAAGTACTATCCTCATTTAGGTGTATCTGAGCTCCCTCCAGTAGTGCATTAAGCAATCTGACTTAACATCTATCACATGTAGTTCAGGCGCTCTCTCATCTCCACCCCAGGGAGAGAACTGTGTGCCTAGTGGCGTGTTTTGTTTTTATTTTAAATGTCCAAGGAAAGTGGGTAGTGGTAATGGCATCAGACATCCATTTCCTTGCAATTAGCTGTCTGTGTTGTCACAATGCCCTGCTGCCTTTAAATGCTGTGGGCGAGGAAAGAGAGAGAGAAAAAGAATGTGTTCATCAAATTTCATTTCAGTCCCACTTGAAACCCTCCCCCCACAAATATTTTTTTTTAAATTTAGAGATATACTCTAGAGCTACATGTAATCTTTTCTTTTTCTAAAAATCTTTTTATCCACGAAATGCAGATTCATGTTGCCTGGGATATTTTGCAAATTCACGTTGAACTATTTCTGGTTTTTAAAAACTTGGCAAAGAATAGCCTTTGCATTTTCAATAGAATCTCTTTATATTTAAAAATCAGTTTTGTAAGGCAGGAGAAAACAGTGTGACTCCTGCAATTTCCTCCTGTGTGGAGACTGTGGTTTTTAGAAAACCATCCAACAGATGGTTTTCTAAAAGGATGTAGTAGAAGAGCAGCCTCTCCCAGCTGGCTGAGGCATAGCCATTTTGGAGTCATGTAGATTCAGTGGGATTTGGCTCAAACATGCAGAGGGTCCCCGTGTTCCACTCAGTTTGATGGTTTTCGGAGTACCTTTTGCTGCTGTCTTCTTTCAATAATGCTTTTGACTGTAGTATAATTAATTACTCTTGTAAATGTTTTGAATTTTAATTCTTTACCGTATTCATTTCTCATTGCTTCACTGTGTATTTTTACCTTTTGAAGTTGTAACTTTGGCCTTTGCCAGAGCATGTGTCCCAAAGAGGCACGTGGTTTATCCTACTGTGCTGCCAGGAATGTCCCAGTCTGTGGGCTCATAATTCAGGTGCAGAGTGACATCTCTGACATCTGAGTCAGAGATGATTTTCTGACATCTGCTGAGGGCTCTTCATTGGTAAAGAGCTCAGAGGAGCAGAGGGCACACCTCAATAGCCTTGTGGCTTCTAATAGGACTTAGTCCTTGGCAATGTTTACACACAGTTATCTACTTTTTTTTCTCCTTTCCTGATTATACGGAAGCCCTTTATAAAAAGCATTTTGATTGCACCAAAGTGTAGCTATTATAATTGTGCACAAGAACTGGGGGGGCAGCATATAATGATAGATATTTTTCATCATGGATGAGCTGCAATCATCACAGTATGCACTTCCTCTCAGCCATATAGTATGGGGAAGCTCACTGTGTAAATTCTGAGATGGTATATTAAAAGGAAATATTTAGGGATGTAGCAGTCGATGAAAAATAAATTGGAAGTATGCTGAGTTAACGAGGGAATGACTCGCAGCTCTTTTAAGTGTGACATGTTTTCAAAGAAAGCTGCCATGAAACAACGTTTCAGCTAGAAATTTAAATGGTCTGTGGTGTTGTAGAAAAAGGCTGCATTTAGACTGGGACCCTGAGTGCATCTAAGTTTCTGAGTCTCCCATTCCCTCCTATTGCTGCATGCCAAGCTTGTATTCAGGAGGCTCCAACTATGCAGCATCAACTTCCTTGTGATCTCTTTGAAGAACATATCAGATGTAGAGGGGAAAGAAGAGGTGGAATTTCTTTCTTAGATGGTGTCTTGTGCCCAAGCAGTGCAGGGATCTGAATATATCTGCTTCTCAAGGCTTCTCTTTTAAATGAAGCCAGAAGTGGTTACCAGCTCTTCATGATTTGGGTTGCATTGGCCTGTTCAAAGATCCTGTTCTGGCTCCCTGATTCCTGGCACTGTCTTTCAGAGGATAGGGAGAGAGTGCTGGTTTTCCATTTTGTAAATGAAGTGGAACAGGGAAGGCAAAGGCTTTCACAGCTTGAGCAGGGCATGAAGGCCAGGAAAGACTTGGTACAGACCCATTTAACTGAGTTACTCTCTTGTTCTGGCATGCTTTGGGCATGGTATATTTTGGCAGTATCATATGCAGCTCTCAGGAGAGCCAGTGCTGGGGTCCGAGATCAAAAAGATTAATTCTGCCTTTAGGGAAGGTGACTGGTATTCCACGGTCACAGAAGTGCAGTAGTTGTAAGTAGACACATGTATCCAAAATTACTCAGCACTAAGAAAGCTGTATTATTATGGCAAGGCTCCTGGCATGCTCCAGTCTGTGGTGTTCCATGTGCCTTGGCTGAACTGCTGTGCATCTGCCTCTGCTCATCCATCTTTCTTCTTAAAGGGAGTAGCACGTCTTAGACAGCATCTCCCATCCAGCTGCAGGGGGCTGGGACTCTTCGTGTTCTGACAGGAGACCTGTCTGCCAGAAGCTACAGCAGAACAACTCTGGTCTCCTGACACATTAGACTGGTGGTGCCAGGGCAAGGGTAAGGATTGTTAGTCCTCTGGTTCCTCCCTGGTCTGGGCCTCAGCACACCAACAGAGGTACCATCCACTATGAAGTCGCAGATTTCAGAAGAAAGCTCAGGTTCCCTCCTAGACCACTTGCTCCAGAGACTACCAGCATTTTGAGGTGTGGGACAGCTGGGGAGGAAGAGCTACCTCAGTATTTTGAAAGGTTAAAAGATTGCTGGTGGCTCTGGTTCTGAACAAACATTGATATTTAGACACCAACTAAAGGCAGTCCAGGAAACCCAGGGTACTCTGAGGGACAGAAGATTTTGATTCCTTCACCTGGAATTCAAAAAAATAGTCTCTATCTCCCAGAAAAGTTGCCCGAGTTCTACAGGATTATATTATAGCGCTCTTAGCTTGTCAGCTATTGTAGAAATCTAAATAATCTAAATCTAAATAAATTCACAGGCCAGTAAAGGAGAGTGAAAGCTATGTTGATATAATTGTTTCACACAGCCCCTCTTTGTTGAATGAAAGAATTGGTGAGCAATCACTGAAAGTTTTTGACATATTACTTATCCAGTGAAAGTCTTATGCAAAATGCAGAAACAGATCAGAAAGCAAATAAGAACCTGAGTTCCTTCGTCACTAATCAAATGCTGCTCTTTCCACTTCGGTTTTCTGGTTTTTCTTTCTTACCCTTTCTTTGCAATATTCTTCAGCCATAGTCTGTACAGTAGAATACATTAAAATAAAAAGATGGCCCCAGATAAGTGTCTAGAACACAAAATATTAATGTGAGTGTTAGGGATCTGGGCCAAAACCCACTTTCACCCCCCGGTGTTCTTTAGACTAGAAAGAGACATCAGTTCTGCTGCTTTGGAAAAACAAAAGACTTACACTGTATTTTGGGTAGTCTGAACTTGGTGTATGTCAGTCACACTCTGGGAGCAGCAACCAAGTAAACCTATCAGGAGTGAGGGACAGGGGAACCCCTCTCTCTCAGATCCTCTCTAGCTTTCAACTACGTATGCTATGGCATCCTAAACTAAAATCCTTCCTTAGGCTTTTAAGTCCTGTTACGGAAATGGACATGAAGTTATGATAATAAGTGGTGTGGACTTGTATCTGTGGGGTGAAACTATTTGTGCTAAGGATGTCATGTCTGTACTATACACATTTGATGGATTTTTGCCTCGGTCACAGTCCCATGGGCTGAAATCCTATTTGCATTTAGACTGCATGAGGTGCCCTCCTTGAGCACATCTTAAAGCTTAGTTTCATCTGAAAGAGGCCTTGTTCATGTGTTCAGGGAATGCTCCAGGATGCAGGCAGATGCCTGGTGAGGGGGCAGTCGAGGGATTCAGTTCAAAAGCACATTCCTCATCCAAGCTCAAACACAGGTGTACTCAGCATAAGATCCAGCACAAACAAGAACTGGCAAAATTTGAAGTGCCTAAACAATATATGTATATAATCTCAAAAATTCCAGTAGCAGTCACACAGACAATGTGTGCAGGTGCTTCTTTAAGCACAGAGGTATTTTTAGAAAATCAGATCATAATTTCCCACATGTAATCTGTTGTGGAGGGGATTTTGAACTAAAGTCCTAATCCAATATCTGAATTTAGCTACAAGAATATCCTTGCTTATTTGGTTTTCAGTTTTGAACATTACAACCTTGGTTTAAGCAAATGTTCCAGCTTTCTTTCTTTCTCTTTCTCTTTCTCTTTCTCTTTCTCTTTCTCTTTCTCTTTCTCTTTCTCTTTCTCTTTCTCTTTCTCTTTCTCTTTCTCTTTCTCTTTCTCTTTCTCTTTCTCTTTCTCTTTCTCTCTCTCTCTCTTTCTCTTTCTCTTTCCCTTCCTTCCTTCCTTCCTTCCTTCCTTCCTTCCTTCCTTCCTTCCTTCCTTCCTTCCTTCCTTCCTTCCTTCCTTCCTTCCTTCCTTCTCCATTTTTTGTTCCAGTGACACTTTTTCACAGTCTTTTGCTCTTTGATGATCAAGTTCTTGAAAAAAGATCAAACATTACACAGTACAGTTCTGATTTTTTTTCTTACCTTTTCTTCAACCATTTCTCTGCTGAATTTTCTGATATAGACTCCATCCTTTCTTGACAACGTTGTGTCTGGTAGAGTTGTAGGTTTCCTAATAAGGAATAGGAGAACTAGACTGAAGGATGAGAAGAAGCTTGCAGCTGAGGCTGCAATTGCTTAATTTTAGCAACTAGTTATTTTCTTTAAAGACTGACAAGGTTCAGAATTTTAATTATTCATGTTTTCAGTACATTTTGTCTTGGTTTTTGGTGTGTTTTTTAATTAAAAATGAAAAAAATCATTATATTAGCTAATTCTTGGATGTAATTTACTTAATATCTAGGAAATTTTTTTTCAATTGTGACTGTAGGAAAGAAATCAGAATTTTTTCTTACTGTGACAAAATCTATTCTACTTCCTTGTTTGAACAGGTTGAGGAAGAAATACAATATGAAAAACATTTTTGAAGTAGAAAAGATCTGGCATCATACTTTGCTCATAGTAATAATGTTCGGTCGAGGAATCCCAGTCCTCTTTTCATGAGTGTCAGAATAATGGGGATCAGGAACCTTCCATAATTTTTAATATTTACTTTGAGACATTTGGAAGCTGAGTCTGACACTTGGTGCTGAAAGCTGTTGCATTTGCTTGACAGGGAACTGCATTTTTAAACTGGTTTTTACCTACTTCAGTATTTTTCCATCATTATTAGAGAATTAATAGGAGGAAGACAGACCCAGATCTGTTGGCATGTGTAGATGACCAAGGATAGTAAGTGTGCCTTGATCACCTGAAAATCACTTTGATTCAAGACCTTTTAGAAGGAGTTAAAGTTACCCAGTAGTTTCTTCCTGCAGTGAGACAGTGGAAGACAAACCAGGAGAAATTTCTTGAGTGAAAAAAGAGGTGTTTGAGCCTTAATGAAGTAAAACCCTGTCCAACATCTCTAAGAGAGTTGGCTGGATTAGATTTGCAAGACTGGCCCTAGATGGTACAAAGAGGTGGTTCACCACATCAGATGAATTGATGCACATGCACATTTTCTAAATAGGCAATATGGATTTGAAATACAAAAAGATGCCTGACTTTTAACAAAGCGTTCTGGCTACAGATGGAGATTCATTAAAATACTTAAAGGATCCTCGAGAAATCAATCATCAACAGAATCTAATGAAACAACTATTTTGCTAACCATTTTGGCATTGTTTGGAAATAGTCTAATAATCTTACATTTACTGCAATGACTCTTTGCAAGGGTTTTATTACTAGTATAGAAACCATTATTATTATAAAAGACATTTATAATTAACACTTTATGACAGAATGATTTAAGAGAATAATATTCATTGTAGCTAAGCAGCTGTGAAAACAAATAAAGTGGTAATGCTAATTAATTTATTGCATTAATGCAAATAATGTGAATTCAAAGAGCTGACAGAAAATAATATGTTAGTAGCTAATAGCAGATTTTTCAAAGAACCACGACACATTTTAGGCTTTCAAAACTGTATTTGTCTCAAAAGCAAAAAGTGTTAAAAAATAGCCACTTTATTGGTGTGCATCTTCAATGTTCATTATAATAAAGAGCAATCTTGCCAAATAATACTCCAGGACAACCTTTTGACCCGTAATCAGTGCACAGAAATCCTTATAGTTGGTAAATACATTAGAGAGATTCAAATAAACAAGGCTATTGTTCTACCCTCAATATAAATATACAGCATTTAGAGCTGTCTCTGAATGAAACCTATTCTTCTTGTCTCTCAAGCCAGCTTTAGTCATGCAGATACGTTTTTTAGAGTGTCATTTTGCATTCTGTGCTTGAAAATAAGTCTGCAAATAACTGCTAGTTTTTAGGTAATCTTTCATAGGGTTTTCTGTTTCTGCTACAGGATGGCCAAAATTTTCTGAATTAATATGCTACTAACATTTATTTACTTTGCATCAGGACAGCTTTGGTATCTAGCTAGCAGCAGTAGACTCTTCCTATTTTATTTTAATTGTATGGTCAGTAAGTGCTGTGAGCATGTCATTAGTGTAAAATTAGGTCAGGCTTTTTCTTGCATGGTGCTCCTAACTTGACCAAAAATAAAATTTTTCTCCCACGTAGGTCTGTCTTCCTTTCAGACACCTGAGTAGTGGTGCTGGGGAAATCCCCTTCCCCTCCTTCTTTCCCTCAGGCCTGATGATGTCAGTAAAAGGAACACACATATTTTCCCATTCTTGCTGCAATATTTTTTATGAAATTGAAAGCCTCTGTGCCACTGTCAAAGTTATTTGATTATGATAAGCTGATTGCAGAATATTTCATTCCTTCTCCTGTATGAGTGGAAAGCATTTCTTCCTCTGCTTCAGTGTCTCCCTATAGCAATCCCAGCATCCTGAGAAGTTAAAACAGGGCTTGCAATTATTGGGGAAACACACACAGAGGTTTAACTTACTCACGATGCCAAAAAAATCATAGGAAGAAATCAACTCTAGT